>OZ014519.1:458574563-460974563 GCA_963966055.1 Lathyrus aphaca
AAGATTTAATGTTTAACAATTCTATTGATTTTGTTTGTTTGTTTTTTGTTGATGTTTTTTAGATTTAATGCTTAATGATTCAATTGATTTTGTTTTATTGTTGTTGGTGGTGGTGGTGGTGGTGGTGGCGGGGGTGTTTTTGGTGTTCTTCTTCTTCTTCTTCTTCTTATAATTCTTTGTCCTTGCTCTTGTTCTTGTTCTTGTTCTTGTTGTTGTTGTTGTTCTTCTTCTTCTTTTTTTTTTTTTTTTTTTTTTGTCGTTGATGTTGTGTTAGAAATATTTAACATTCTATATTATGATGGAAGTTCTCAATGTAGTTAGCTAAAGCATGTGGAAAAAATAAAAAATTGGGTTGACAAACTTTTCACCATTGTTGGAACTTACAACCGTGTTGAAAAGTGGACTGACTGACATATCAAATCGGTTGGAAGTTCCAATTGTACTGATAAGTCGACTAACAAAATTTTGAAATTTCCAATCGAGGTGAAATGTAGGGCGTTATCCAGTTTTTCACCATTGATCTTAGTTCGTGGTGGAACGTAACACGCTTATTATTTTTCCCTTCGTTACCATAAACCACCATTCATGATGAAATGCTTTTCCCAACTGTGTTAATATATACATTTTATAGTAGTGAAAATAGGATGTCAAGCTCCTAGGTAAGACAACGTTCTCGAAAAATATGATCAAACATAACATCCACATCTTTCTTAAGTAAATCCAAAAATTTATTCAAGAAAGATAAATTAAACCTATCGGGGGGCTTGGAAACTTATTACCTTTCATCCCAACCACCTCTACATCCACTTCCATCGATGCAAAACTCGCCAAATGTACTTTATCCTTACACTACCTTATCTAATCAACATAAGAATACTCTAACAGAGTGAACATCACAACATTCGAACCAACTCCTCCCAAATTAGGGGTAGAATTGAACACCACATCCAAGAGCAGAAAGCTTAAAGGCGATACCAGAATTTTTTGAATAATAAATAAATATCTATATGTATATAATCACAAATGATTCGCATATTCTTGACAAAAGCCATTAAACACACATTTGATATGTTTCTAGAAAAAGGCTATATAACCTTTGATGATGTTAAACATTACCACACCTTTGAGAAAGCTTGAACTACTCATTCCACCTAGTTTTTTTTCTGTGTTTCAGCACTGTTGTTTTTGTGTGTTAGAGGGACTGGTTTTGGAGTTTTTTTTTTGGATTGGTGTGAACCTTTAGTATTCAAATAATCATTCAATTTGATTTACAAAAATATAATGCATGTATCTCAGTATAGCTAGGGAACAAATATGGTTGAAAAATGAGTCATACCTTTAATATGAAGGAAGTTAGTTATATCCTTTTTCATGGCTTGCTTCCATCTCTGCTCATTATGTAGCTAAAAATTCAACAATGCATTCTCGTAAGTAACAAAATATATCACTCCATAGTACTTGTCCTATAGTACTATATCTTCTATACATACTCTTAGAACGTGTTATTGTTTGGAATATAAAAATTTCGGTTTGGGAGTGGTATTTGTTAAGGGAAATTGTTAAGTTTCATTGTAATTTCAATGATTTTTGTAAAAATACGTTGTATTTTATTTCATAGGTTCAATATTTCAATTTTGATTTTTAGTCCCTATAAAAAAATGTCGAGATTCAGTCCTTATAAAATTATTTTTACACACAGATTTACTCCTTGTAGAAGGACTAAATCTGCGTGTAAAAGTAATTTTATAGGAACTAAAACTCAACGTTTTTTATAGGAACTAAAATTCAAAATTGAGATATTTATAGGGACCAAAAATATATTTATCATTAGATAAACTTCTATTATATATTTTTGGGTTATATATGTTTTTAGTCCCTATAAATATCTCAATTTTAATTTTTAGTCATTGTAAAAAAACGTCTACTTTTAATCCCTATAAAATTATATTTGCACGCAAATTTAATCCCTGTAGAGAGATTAAAACTGCGTGCAAAAATAATTTTATAAACTAAAATTCGACTTAATCCTATATTTTTCAATGGTAAAATATATGAATTATAACTTTGTCTTCTTTATGTTTGTGTATGTGATTTAAGATATTTATTTTTGGAGAAAAAGTGAAAAAAGAAATAGAAAAATAATGAAAGAAATATGATGAGAATAAGTAATTGAAAAAAGATACAATAGAAAGTTAGAAGAAAGTTATCTCCCTACAATATAGGCATTTGCAGCAACAACCAAGATAAAACTACTCTTTTGAAAGACTCGCTTAAATTTTATTTTATTTTTTAACATAAATTTTATTGTCTAAACCTTTAACTTGATTATTTGGTCTTTGAACTAGCCCTAAATACTATATGTCTGAAAATATAAAATCCATCGCACCAATAATATCGATCTCTAAAAATATGTTTAACAATAGACTTTTACTATTTTTCAAATATTCACATTAGACATGAATCCTTATAAAACTACTATTTCAAACTTTGATAACTTTCATGAAGAAATAGAGATTAAAGGTGTAAAAAAACTATAAAACTAACAAATTAACTACCACTCTCCATTCAAAACAAAAATTAACTTCTAATTTTTAAAAAAATATAATATTACCTGAAAGAAGAACTGGTTGAAGATAGAGAAAGAAGAACATGAGAGTTGAGGCAGTGAGAGAGATGATATATGTTGCAAGATGGAATCTTTGTAACATATATTATTATTTACACACAGAGAGTAATGGTACTGCATGCTACATGGTTCATTTTCAGAAAGTTGTTAAAGTAATTACTACTTTGTAAGTACTCTTCTTTCATAGTTTTTGTTTTCTACCATAAAATATTAATTCTGACTACAATGTAGTCCATATGATAATGATGGTATGATGTCACATAGACACATACCGTGGAATAAGACTATATGTAGCTGTAATAACTTAATATATTAAGATGGAGGGAATCATTTTAGGTTTAGGTATTTTTATAAACTATTCTTTTATATAATTCATCTGTGTGTGCTTGGCATCTGAAGATATATGTGTCATTCTCTCCCTTTATACATAAGCATCTAGTCTCAAAGGCTGGACAACGGTCGGTTTGAGTTTGGATTGGATTTGGGTTTAAAATATCAAATTGATCTAAAACATGGATATATAGTTGTTAATCCCAATTCCGACTGGGTTGTTATACGGTTTGATCGGTTTTTATTTAACCAATTTATCGGTTAAAACGGTTTGGTTGATTCGGTTAATTAGGATAATTAATCCTTAATCTACTATCTACATATCAAAAATCAATTGCATGAATTTTCGATTTTTCCCTTTATATTTTAAAAAATTACACTACTAAAATGTTATTTTCGTAAACAACTAAACTCAATAATTAAAATTCTCTTCATTATCTTTGCTTGACACATGGCAAACACCCATTAATTCATAATCCATAAAAGAATTTTCCAGCAATCCGCAAACACACATCTACTCTCTCAATTTCAAATTTTTAGATTTGAAATTCAAATTTGATTTTTCTCTCTTTTAAGTTTCATTTCTTATTTTCACTTTTCACTCAAATCTCTATTCTCTCTCTCTCTCTCTCTCTCTCTCTAATATCTCTATTTTTCTTTTTCCCTCTCTTATGTTTTTAGTGGAGTAGAGAATTTGTTTCACTTCAATAATGGATCAGACATTCTTGGGCTTAATGGTGGGGGAAATCAGAGTAGAATCAAGTTTTGGAAACCGGTAATTAATTGCTTTAAGGCTCGTTTGTCTTCTTGGATTGGGAGGAATTTGTCAATTGGTGGAAGAGTAACTTTGATAAATTATGTTCTTGCTAATATGCCTATCAATTATATGTCTTTTTTCTAATTGTCGGTTGCTATAGTGAAGGAAATCATTGCGGTTCAGAGACATTTTTTGTGTTCCGGTTTGACGGGAAAGAAAACTATAGATTGGGTAAGTTGGATCTCGATTTGCAAACCTAGGAATTACGGAAGTCTCGGGATTAAACATATAGGTAAATTCAATTTGACTCTTATTTTTAAATGGCTTTGGAACTTCACTCAAATTGGGGATGAAATATGGAGGTCGTTAATTTCGTTCAGATATGACAATGTGGTAATGCAGATTTCTGATAATTCTTTTGTGGTTAATACTAAGAAGGACTCTCCTTGGTTTTGTGATGTAATATCCGCTAGAAATGTAGTTTCGTCTTTGCATTTTTCCGATCTGTTGACTTGCAATGTTGGTCGTGGAAATACGGTGTTGTTCTGATTTTCGAATTGGACTGGAAATGCGCCTCTGAAGTCGCAATTTCTGCTGTTGTTTATGTCTTCTTCTTTCAAAAATGCAGCATTGCTTGATAATGGGTTTTGGGATGGCAACTGTTGGAGATGGAATATTGTTAGAAACCATTTTACAGGTTATGGTAATCTTGATGCAGAACTGCAGTTATTACATTTAGAGCTGCGGAATATTGAGTTGAAGTGGACGAAGATAGATGGATGTGACAGCCGAATTTAGTGTGTGGTTATTCTGTTAATTCTTATTACAATATGATTATTGTCCATGATTTTACTTGTGATTTGGATGATTCTACCTTAAAATCTCTAGATTTAATGTGGAGTTCTATCATCCCAATTAAAGTTAAAGTGTTTGTTTGATATTTATTCTGTAATCGTCTTCCCACCCGATCAAACTTAGAGAAACGTGGGATTGTTACTAATATTCATGAATTGACTTGTTCTCTTTGTTTCCTAGAGATAGAGGATTCTTTTCATCGTTTCTTCATTTGCCATAAGTCGAGATTGGTGTGGAAGAAGGTTTGCGAGTGGGTGAATATTGATTGGATTAGAGATGTGTCTCCTTGCTATCATTCGTTTTCCTGGAATATGCGGTTGAATGGGAAGTGCAATGCAAAATATAAGAAATTGATTTGGTATATTACTTGTTGGAATATTTGGATGGCCCGGAATCGAATTATGTTTAAAGATGAAATCAGTAATGTGGAGGCAATTTACATTCTATTGTCACGACTTCTTGGAATTGGTTAGCTTTGGGAGGGAACCATTCTTATCCTTGTACTTTGTATGAATGGTATAAATCCACCTTTAGACTTTTGTAATTAAGTGGATTTATTTCTCTTGTTGAGGTTGTTTGTCTTTTTGGTTTTGCTGGTTTTTTTTTTTGTAATTCATGGGATTGAGATATCTTTTATCTCCTTCTATAAATTTATGGCTTATAATAAAAATGTCTATCTCACCATTTTTTTTATAAGCAAGAATCGAATTAATGGAGATAACTAAGGGTTCTCAAAGTCTGCTTACAAAAGACGAGACTAAGCTCGGAAGAGAAAATTACAAACCAATTGCAAATTAAGAAAGATACAACAACAGAAATTCGCTAAATTAATAAATATTACAATTGGTATGTGTAATCTTCTTGATGAACGACCATCTCCAAACCAAAAATTTAATGCTCAAGACCGTATCAAGAACGTTCCAAGAAGCATTCCGAAAAATAATACTATTCCTTTAAATCCACAAAATCCAACAAGTAGCCAACCAAAAAATACTTGTGTTGCCTATTCTCAACTTCTTCCTCTTACCAAAGCGATACAACTCCAAAAAACTCTCTTTGATATTAGAAGCATCGAAATCATTTAAACCAGTCCACCCCAACTTCCTTGCAAACCAACTTTACAACACTACACACCAAAAATAAGTGGTTTATCGATTAGGTAAAATCACCACATAAAGCACCACATAAATATATCTTTTATATTAATTAATTATATTTATTATTTGCGATAAAAAAAAATTTTTAAATGTCAAAATTTCAATTTTTTATGGGTCACTATCAACAACATACCTATTTTTTTAATTAACAAATTTTTTTATTAGAAGGATAAAAGTTTTATTTTCAAATTTCAAAAAAATAATTCTGAGTCACTATCAGCAACATACCTATTTTTTTAATTTTAATAAAATAATACTATATTTATCACTCGGGTCACTATCAATTTTTAAATATCAATTTTTTTCTTTTTCATCTCACGATTTTTTTTAATAATTATTTAATAGAATTAAAATTGTATAATTATTGTTCATTTTACAATTAATTAAATCATTTTAAATTTTACATTTGTACACATCAAATAATATTTTTATTTCACAAGTCATTATCGCATCAATTTTTTTTTATGTCTTTCTTCATATCACGAGTCATATTTTTTTAATCATTATTTAATACAATTAAAATTGTATAATTATTTTTTATTTTACAATTAAATAACTACTTTCAATTTTACATTTGTATCAAATAAACTTTTTATTTCATGGATCATTATAAACATAATGCATATTTTATTTTAATCAATAATTATCTTAATTTAAAAGATAAAATCTTTATTTTAAATATTAATTTTTTTCATCTCATGAGTCCCTTTTTTTTCTTTATATTTTAATTTAATTGATTTTACATTATCATTATTCATTTTTAAAATTAATAGCTAATTTTAAATTTAAATATATATATAAATACATTTTATATTGTATCAAATATATATATATATATATATATATATATATATATATATATATATATATATATATATATATATATATATATATATATATATATATATATATATAACATATTTTATACCGTATCAATCCATTTTACCCGAACGAGATATATATATATATATATATATATATATATATATATATATATATATATATATATATATATATATATATATATATATATATATATATATATATATATATATATATATATATATATATATAAACATATTTTATATCGTATCAATCCATTTTACCCGAACGAGAGAAATCTTACTGGATTTTTTATAAAAATGTTAGTGTTTAAAACCTGCTTACATTTTATTTTTATTGTCTTTTAAATAATGTAATTAGCCCGCGGTAACACTAAAAAACTAAAATGTGTACACATTAGAAATGTTATATAGTTCTTTCTTTTTTTTATAATTGCTTTATATAATTTTATTTCTATTTAAAATAAATTATTAAATCCAAATCACATTTCAATACATATCTAGAATCAATTTAAAAATAATAGTAAAAAAAAAAGTTAATAGCGAGCTCCATCTTCCAACTAATGATTGATTCTGTAAACATCAACATAATATTCCATCAACACCAAACTGCCATAAAAATAAAGAACTTCATAACTTTCACTCTTCTAGTTCAAAATAATACACTCCCTCATGTCACTATTATAAGAAAAAAAAAAAAAAAAAAAAAAAAAAAGAATTTCATAACTTTCACTCTTCTAGTTCAAAAGGATATATACTCCCTTCTGTCACTATTATAAATAAAAAAATAATTTTAAATTTTGATCATTATTATAAGTAAAACTCATTAATTTTCAAAATTATTAATGTGTGTATTAGTAGTATACCTCTAATTTAATTCATTTAATGTTGCTAGTTGATTTATCAAATATAATTAAAGATATTATAGTAAATTTTACTCTAGTATATATGAAATCAAGAAAATTAATTACACTTAAGTAATTTTCTTAATTAGTGTGAAAGTAGTTATTTTTGTTTATAATTGTGACTGAAGGAGGTATCAACTAATTTTTTAATAACTTCCAACAAATATGTAGAGCTAAAATTTCTATGTTACCCTTTTGGATTCTTGTGAAAGGAAAGCCCGGTCTTCAAAATCCAAATAACAATATAGCTTCTTCAAATTAATAGTAACCTTATCATCTCCGATTAAAGAAAAACAAAAATTTACAAAAAAAATAGTAAAAATCATAACTACGCATGATTATGTAGATTTAATATAGACAAAATATTAACTACACATAGTTAAAGTTGAAGGTTCCATATGTTAGTTTTTAATATTGATACCTAGTTGACTTCAGAAAACATTGACTTTAGCATCATGTTCTTGAAAAAAATAAAAGGCTTCGACTAAATCAAAGTTGAAGAAGCTAGTGTCGAAGATACAGGAGATATAAGGACGTAGACTTAGAATATTTTATAAGTATAAGAAATGTGTTTCGCCCGAGCATAATTGGGAGTGGTAAATGTGCAGCAGTTGGGATTCAAGATTGGAGGGAAACTTATGGTTCTTTCAATTTAAAAAAAGAGACAAGTGACGCACATTGGAAGTTCAAGAACATGCAAAGTGTCAAGTGGCACATTTTTTGGAGTAAATTGCCAACAACAGTTACCTTCGACTAGTATAAATAAAGTAGTTCTAGTGTTAGAATGGTGTGTGAATCATATTGTATAAGTTACTCCATAAACACTCAAAGTATCCGTGTATAGAGAAACGAGTGAAAGCGAGAATGTACGTGATGAGATCACCACCCTATTTCATATCAATGCAATTTACATTCAAGTTTTTTACTTTGAAGTCATTTATTTGCATTTCTTTACTTTCAAGCAAGTTTATCCTTCAACAATTTATTGTTTCTTTACTTGCTTTCTTTACACTTATTTGCAATTTACATTGCACTTTACTTTCGACTTTAATTGTTTTGAGTCTTGTTTATTTTTATTTTCTCTTTTTTTACCAAAACACTTCATAAATTTTGTCAAGAGTTTATGACATTACTCCTGAAAACCCAATTAAAACCTATTATAGCATATGTCTTGGAATCAATTTGGTCGATCATGTGAGTAACTGAGAATATTTTGTTGTTTTTAGAGGACCGGCGGTTGTTTATAATTTTCATGGTAAACACCATAAACATTTTTCTACTAAAATATTTCATGGAAGTTGTTAGAGAGAGATGAAGAAGAAAGAGAACATGGATGATGGAGTGAAACGTACCTAATCACGTATGGTGGTGGTACGAAGGTAGCAAGATGATTAATCAAAAAGTTGTTGTTGTGTTGAAGGAGAGTTAGGGTTTGGTGAGATAAAGAGCCGAGAGAAACAATGCAAGGGATAATGGATTATGAATTAATGTGTTAGGGTTTCTCTGTTTTTGTTTTGGGTTGAGTTTAGTTATTGGGTCAACCTAGTGTCCTGAATAATAATGGTTTTTTCGTGAAGTGAGAAAAATGAGACAAGTTGTTTCAATGAGAGAAGAAGGGGATGGAGGTTTTGCTAGATGTATTTATGGTGTGGTAGTAGCCGTTGAAGGTTACATTGAAGGAAGGTGATGATAGAGATGGTGTGGTAGTAGTTGTTCATGAAGACGAACAGTGGAGGGTCTGAAGAAGGGATTGAAGAGTTTTTGAATTTGTATATTTCTCTCCGTTAAAAATTTCTTCTCCCCCCTCTTATAAGCAATTGAAGAATTATTTCTTAAGTTTCATGGTACCAATAATTTGTCTCATTGTTGTTATGTCCTTTTCAATTGTGCAGGTTGTTGTTGGTTGGTATTGTGTGATGTCGTTGTTGGTTGGTATTGTGTAATGTCATTGTTGGTTTTGGTTTCATTGCATTGATGCACATGATGTGCATAATTTTGGAGGCTTGTTCTTGTCGTTGCAAGGTTATTTTGCCAGGTTATTTGGTTTGGACGTTTGATGTGGGGCCGATGCAGACCGATTTTTAGCAGGTTTTTATGTGGGGTGTTTAGTACAATTGTTGCAGTGTTTTATTTTTTCTTGTAATGATTTTGATGCATTGTTTTCATGATGTAATGGTTGTACGTTTTTTTGTGTGCAAAATTCTTCCTTATTTTTCTTAGCATTTGATTCAACATCTTTGGTTTAGGTTTGGGATGAATGAAGACTGAAAAAGGTTTCTTTCTGTTATTAAATCTTATTCCACTCATATCTCCTGCCACTTTTCCAACCTGAAGAATTTCATCTAATGTATCATAGCCATTGTTCAGCATTCTGACAGACTTGGACATTTTTTCAAGTTTAGAGTTCAGCAAAATCACTTCATTTTCCATCTTAGAGATAGTTTCCAAATGCTCTTCCTTTTCTGCCTTCAATTGGATTATAGGTTTCTTCTGTTTCTCCCTTTGTTGACAAACTTCTACACTTCTGAGGCACAATTCTTTGTAGGAAGCAGCAAGTTCATCAAAAGCAAGTTCTCCATCATCAGATCCTTCATCAGAATCACATCTGAAAATGAGAGTTTTTTCTTGATTTTGTTTCTCCTCTACTCTTGCTTCTCTATGAAAATCATTGTTCTTCATAATGTTGAATGTCATGGTTGCAACATCTATTCTTGACTTCTTATCCATAGAGTTTAGCACCTTATTGACTTGCCTCCCAAGAAGCACAATTTCATTATAAATTCCTTCACCAGTCTCCATGTCACATTGAACCTCTTTATCATTAGTACTGGAGATAAAAGCTAAGCTCTTGTTCTTCTTTTCAGATCTTTCATTGATAGCCAATTCAAAAGTTTGAAGTGACCCAACAAGCTCCTCCACCTTCATGTTGCTGATCTCTTGAGCTTCTTCAATAGTTGTGACCTTCATATCAAACTTCTTAGACAACTACCTGAGAATCTTTCTAACCAGCTTCTCCTCTGACATCTTCTCTCCCAAGGCACTAGATGTATTGGAAATATCAAGAATATTCATGTGAAAATCGTGAATGCTTTCATCCTCCTTCATCTTCAAGTTCTCAAACTTGGTGGTAAGAAGTTGAAGTCTTGACATCTTCACCCTAAAGGTTCCTTCATGAGCATTCTTCAAAATCTCCCATGCATCTTTAGCAACATTACAATTATTTGTCAATCTGAAGGTGTCCCTGTTCACTCCATTGAATAAGACATTCAAGGCCCTAGAGTTTCCAAGAGCAAGATCATCTTCTTCCTTAGACCAGTCCTTTTCTGACTTCAATTTTGTTGTATCCTTTCCATGTGTGTCCTTCACAACAGGGTGTTTCCAACCTTTGATAATTGTTTTCCAGGTTTTGCTATCAATAGTTTTTAGAAAAGTCACCATACACACTTTCCAGGCATCATAATTAGTGCCATCCAAAATAGGAGGTCTGTTGACAAACCCTAGTTCCATGTACATTGTACTATAAATTATCTTCCCTAGATCTCACCCAGAAACAGAGCATGATGCCTACTCTGATACCAATTGAAATTCTGGTATAGAAGATTACAGGTGACCTATGAGATCTCAGAACAACTGATATTTGCACTTAACACAATGACATGAACACAAATATAGTTGCAGAAAGTAAATGAACACAAGGAATTGTTAACCTAGTTCAGTGCAAACACACCTACTATGTGGGCTACCAAGCCATGAAGGAAATCCATTATCAGTAGTATCAATTCAGATTTAAACCACTCATTTTACACTCTTCACTTAATCACTACCCAATGCAATTTCTATCTAAGAACTCTTAGATAAGAGACACCTCTCACTTCCCCTCAATCACACACAGTGATAAGCAAATAAGAAACAAATATAAATGAAGGCACCCTTCAAAGACACAACTTGATATTACTTAAAAGCTTCAATCAAGAACATCAACACTCATGCTTAAAAGCTTAGAATGAACAAATTAAAACTCAATAAAACCAGTTCAATTCAAACATCTAGGTGATGTTAGAATGGCTCACAATGAACAAGACAATACTAAACCCTAAACCAGAATGCGCAACCTTCTCAATATCTCTCAATCTTTGTGATTTTCAATTAGGGTTACATCAGAATAAATAAGAAATAATTTGCTTGGGCCTGGGTACTAATAACAACTAGATTTGATTCTTCCATAAATGCTAAATGATCTCAAATATTCTTCAACACAAATAACATCCAAAATAGGAAGAGTTGATTCTTCTAAAAGTGGGATATACTACTCTAAAGTTACCACCAAATATTGTGCAAATAATCACTCATCCTAAGCACACAAAAGATAAAAGTGCAATTGATAAACAAACATTTTGAATTGAATGTTCTGTTATAAAATGTTAGAACATCTGTCTTGACATCATGACTAGAATACTACAACACCTTAGAAAAAAACAACTGCAGGTTACTTGACAACCACATTAGCCATAACATCTAGAATGAATATCATGTTTTACCAAAATTTCTGCCAATCACAGAACTAACTGTCATGACAGTTGAAGATGTTTCAACATTTGGCTCAACATTTGCCAAGTATTATAACCACATATATACTGATGTCTGAGCATCCATTCAGGACTTCTTATCTGATAACTTGCAAAACCTGCTATAGAACTTGTTCTTCATCATGTTAGAACATCGTGTCCAACATGTTGTTGTCATCTTAGTTTTACCAAAATTAATGTGAACACCCACAACTGTAGAACTAACACATGGGTTAGACTAAAATTAATTTGAAATAGTTGTCTAGTGTTAAACGAAAGTTTAATGAGCCAATAGATGATTATTTGAATAGGTTTCGACTACTCAAGGCTAGATGTTTCATACAAGTTACTAAGAGTGATCTTGTCAAAATGGCCGCTGGTGGCTTAGATTTATTAGGAAAAAACTGGACACTCAGTACTTGAGAGATATGGCCCAATTGGCTGATAGAGTTTGACAGGTAGAATGTCTGAGAGACGAAAAGGCTAGGGAAAATAAAAACAAAAGAATAACCTATGTTGGATTTCACGAGGGGGTTAAAGAAATATATGACGAACCCATAGAGTTCGATGAGAATGAAATAGACCTTGGTGAACTTAAGCATGGCCCCTCGTACTCTTGTAAGCTATTAGTTCCTTCGAATGGAAAAAACCCTGTCAAAAGTGAAAAGAAGGATAAATTCCCAAAGAAAACATACACTTTCGACATCACTAAATGTGACAAAATATTTGATTTTTTAGTTAAGGATGGGAAAATATTAGTGCCTCCAGGTGCTAAAGGTCACCTTTAGAACAAAGGAAAAAGAGAGGTTTTTGCAAATACCATAACGTTTTGGGTCATAAAACTTCTCAATATTTTCTTTTTAGGGATTTGGTGCAAAATGGTATCCAAGAAGGAAGACTCAAATTTGGGGAGAAGCCCAAAAGTCAGATGAAGATTGACAAATCCTCTCCAAGCTGCAAAAGCCAATTTCACTGAACTTAGTAAGGTCAACATGCTCGAAGTAGTTGAGGATTCTGACAGTAGTATGGGCAACGTCGGCACTGATGAAGTTATTGGTCAAAATATTGTACGAAGCAAATTCACTGAAGAATTCATCGATGATGTTGTGTTTTACAGTTTCACTGAAGAAATTGATGGCTTTCAGATAGAGCATTTTGTCTACATGGTTGTTGAATACTACTTCAAGACATCACCTGGTGTCGAAAAGTTTAGTGTGGGGACAACTATCAAGTCCCATAGGGATTCTGAGGGGTCGAATCTCTAGTTGGTAACTTAAGAGACTGCTGATAGTTTCATTAGGATGGACAAAGCTATTGAAGGCCTTGACATTGACTTCTCCAAGATAGCTCTGAAGGACGAGGTCGATGTAAACATAGTCAAAATTAAGAATGAACAGGTCATAACTGCTGACAACTTAGGTCGTCAAGAGGAATACAACAAAGTGACATACCCTAAAGAGGATGAGACTATTGTCGACCTCCTGCACAAGTGCCCAAGAAAGAACTCTGAAGTAATGTTGTGCCCTAGGTGCAATTCTATATTTGATGAAAAGGTTTCCCACAACATTCAAGGGGTGGGGGAAGCCAAACAAAAACATGAGCAAAGTATGGCTCAAAAGCCAAGGGGTTTTGACCCAAGGCAAACTACTTAAGGACAACATATTGTTGCAAAGCCCCGGGCTCCTAGAGAAAAGCAAACTACCTTTAATCCTAGTGGATAAAGGTTCTTAGATGGACTATAGAAAGGAGTATATGTCATCAAAAAAGGTTTCTTACGTCTCTGAAAATTACAAGGCAAAGAATCCCATGTCAAGGTCACAATCGCGAAAGGAACAAAGGTGGAGAAAAGCTCAAAGGGAAGCCTTGATAAAGGGTCAAGAGGGATTTAGTACCAATGTTCCAGCTGGTGTAGCGCGATTTTTCGTGTTCTTTAATCACTATCTCATTTGTGCTACTTTATGATTTCTATATTTTATCTTAGTGAAGCTGTTTAAGAAAAGGGAAAATATATCTTTAACTAACCCCGCTTTGCATACTGTTGATTGACAGATGCCCACGTGGTTTTGGATTCTCCTTATGTTATTTTGTTAGAATTAGGAATTTATATTGCTTGCTTATTAATTGGAAAAGTTTCTCCTTTGGGAGATGATGAGATTAAAGTTTCACCAGGAAAAGAGAAACTCAAGAGAAAGGTTTCACCGGGAAACATCGTATCTCTGGGGAGTTGAATTTCTCTTATAGATAGAATTATCATAATCTTTTTTAAAATGAGTAAACAAAAAAATCTTTGTGGGATTCTATTGCACAAAAGAAAAGAAAAGATTTAAATATTCGAAAGAACGTCAAATGTAAGGAGACAGGAAAAAAAGGTTGTCCGCTAAGACTTTACAGTCCTATGCCTACGTATCCTCAACGAGATCTTGAGGAATTCGAGCGTCGTAGTTCGGCCTAAGACCACTACGGAAAAGAAAACTTACCTATTGAAGCAAGGTCCAATGCCTCTTCTCAAACTTCCAGAAGCGAGGTAACGATCCACAAGGTCCCCGACAAAGCTTTAAGTATCCAAAGAGTATCCAATGGTCTTCTAAGTATCGATTAAGAATTTCTGCGTCATATGACAAACCAAACAAACAGAGAAAACTGGAGATCATATAGAAATGTCTTTTATCTCATCAAGTGGTTAAATATAAACATTCACGGAAAAACATTGTGGTAATAAATAACCATATACACGACAAAGCATTGTGTCAGATAAAATCAGAGATATACATCATGGAAAAAACATCATGGCATAAAAGTAAACATGACAAAATATCGTGAAATAAATAAACATTTAATCGAGAAAAAAAGTATCAAGATTAGTAAACATGGTATCATAAAGATTAAGTTTTATCAAGATAGAAAAATTGAAGTTAATCAAAACAATATTTAGATAAGTTCTAAAAAAGAAATTAATATACATATAAAATATTTTTAAATCATTTTTCAATATTATCATAAAATTAACAAGATAAAAATAACAAGTTGAGATTAAAGAAATAAAATATTTAAAATAAACTCACAAAGAAAGTTAGGGTAAATATGAAATTAATTAATTAAAAAATTAATTAAAAAAAATTGATTTAAATAGTTATTTAGAATATTTTAATAATTAATCAATATTAACTAAACTAAAAAAATAAACAAATTAATTTAAACAAACTTAAGAATAATTTAGAACAGAATCAAAGTTTTAAAATTATCACGTAAAAAAACTTAAAGAAATATGCTTGAGGGAAGAAAAGAGAAACAAGGAATGAAAGCTTGTTTTGGTGTGATTTTTATGAGAAATTCTTCATCTATTTATAGCAAAATTATAGCTTGGAGAACAAGTTTATTATATAATATGATATATTAAGAATGACATAGGCAAAGCTTATTAATTAAGCTACTTAGTTTTTAAGCTAAGTTATATATAATAATAATAATAATAATAATAATAATAATTCTGATAATAATAATAAAAAAATTATATTAAAGAAATAAAAAAATCTGATTAATAAAAAGTATTTATTAATTAAAAATTGAAATTGAAATTAGTATCAGACGATAAAATTGTTATGTATCAAAGTGTCCGAAAAAATAAAATGAACACACCAAAACGATCAGCAAAAAATATACTGATTGAAAAAATACAACGTTTTGCCAAATTTTGAAATTGATTTTTTGCGTTAAAAATGATCAAACGGGTCAGAAGCATGACCGGAAATGGCTGATAAAATTAAAATAATATTCATGAAGAATAAATAATATGACAATAATAACTAAAAAATAGTTAGAAACAACTAAATTAAAATAAGAGATATAAAAATTGATTTTAATTGAAAATAATAAAAATAATATGGTCAAAATTTAGGGTATGACAAATGCCCCTATTTAATCTTCTTAAACCTGAAGATATGATTGTCGCAGACATTTAGAGATTCAAGGTAAAAGATGATTAAATATTAAGTACCTAGAATTTTGACCGCAAATTGTCGGTCCCTGGATTTTCATCCTGGTACAAACGCGAAAGTGGCGCGGAGAAGGGTAGAGTCGCCAGCCAGGCTTTTTTATCCCGAAAGAATGGGAAAGGTAATGCTGCACAAACCGAAGAAAAGAAAAGAAAGGACAAAGTCCGACGAACCAAAGAAACTGGGTTCGGGAGTCGGTTACGACCTAGGAAGGTAGCCGTACCCGACGAGATCCACGCTTGCAAAGAAAATGTTTCAAAGGGTGAAAAAATGAAAGCTGGTGCAAAAGAAAGACTAAAACTAGACAAGAAAAAAGAAAAGAAAGGGGAAAATGTAGGGAAAATAAAAGAGTGCTCGAACGGACCCTACCTCACTCCCTACGTACCTCTTCTGGACATGAGGATCAGAGCCGCCGTAGTTCCCCTAACTAGGAAGGAAAATGGCTTGTGTTTTGAAGCTTGAATTGCTTATGTCAATGCTCAGGTGTTGCAGGCTCGTCTGGTACGAGTGCGTTACCGTCTTGCAACGAGACAAGTAGGAGCAAGTTCTTACGTTATGAGTGTGTGAGATGAGAGAAGAATTCCCGAAGGAGAGACGTTTATTCTTTGTTTGTGGCTTTTAGAAGCTTTTATTTGTGAGACGTTTATTCACTTTCTTGTGAGATGAGAGAAGAATTACTGAAGGAGAGACATTTATTCTTTGTTTGTGGCTTTTAGAAGCTTTTATTTGTGTTTGGCCCAAGAAAGTGAATTAAAATCCTTTTCCATGGAATGTGTACTTATTACTACATTCCAAGATGGAATGAGGAACAAGCACACCCAAGTAAGGATAAGACCCCCAAGACTTGGTTCCAGAGATTAGGGCCTAAGCTCACTAACTCATTGAATTTATGAAGAGGTGTTTTTGTGATTTGAAATGAAGAAGTGTTTTTTATGATTTCCTTGTGAGGATGATCTCATGATTAGCCTTGTACATCGTACTAGACAAGATTTTACTATCCCAAGATGAGATGAATACAAGTGTCTCATGGGATAAGTCCATACACACAAGACTACCTCAACCATTATTAAGTGTTTTTTAGGTTTTTGTTTGAAGATGAGAAAGAGAGAGCACCAAAAGGATCTCAAAGGTAAAAGACTAAAAGGGGGACTAACAATCCTAAATGTTATTATGCAAGGGATACCTAGGTTAGTGTGGTTTGAACTATATCCTAATGAAGAAGAAGGAAAGAAGAAAGAAAAGAAGAAGAAGAGAAGAAGATGGTATAAGACAACTTACTTCTCTTAAAGAAGATAAGTTGTTTCTAAGAGGGAAGTGATGAAGTTAAACAAACAAAGCATAATGTGCTAAGACAAACACAACTTGAAAGCATAAAGAGATGAAGGAATGAGTTATATGTGGGATACCCTCCCACACACATGACTTACCAAACCCCCTACTAAACAAAGGTTAGTGAACCACAAATGCATAAGGCGAAAATAAGAAGATTCAAACAATACATAAACCAAAGATGAAGGTCACAAATCATACCACAATCACAAAGTCAGAATCTAAACCTAGATGTGACATATAAAATCTACCAAGAAAACCTAATAGGATGGCATGAATGCCTTCCTCGAACTATATTAGAAAGAGGGAGAAAGAAGCACACAAAGTTACTTAAGAAGCAAGACCTCAAACAAATAGCAATGGTCATGAAAAAAATATTAAATTAGGTCCCTAAAGTCACCAACCTAAAGCAAACAATGTATCAAAATGGATCTAAAATATTCACAACGAAACTCCATCAAATGGTCACACAAAGTCATTTAAGAACAATTAAAGAACTGGCACAAACATGGATTCCAAAACTAGGGATAAAATGAGTTTAAAAATATGCCAAAAATATCTTTATGTTCTTTACCGAGTCCTTGAAATTATGCAAAAGAATGGTGTGATAATGTTACTTGAGGTGGAAGAAATAAATTGTACAAGCTAAAGTGTTAATGTGGAAATCAATTGAAAAGGAAATCAAAAGAAAATTTGAAATAAAAATAAAAACTCAATGAAATCAAAAAATAAAAACATACGAAATTTCTAAAATGAGTTAAGATGCTAACCTAATTTTTGTGGAATTTTATATGGGTTTTTGATATTTTTTATGAATTAAAAATGAAACTATGTGAAACAAGAAATAAAAAAACAAGGAAATGAGGAGGGGTGAAGAAATAGTAAAACAATAGTTAAAAAACCAAAATGGGCCTACAAAGGGGGTGCAGATAGAAGGGAAGAAGGACCAAATGCAGGAAATCTGAGGTTGCATGGTGTGAGGTCGCAGTCAACGTAATTGACTCAAGCTGGGACGTACGATCTGAAGTATTTTTCTGGTAATTGCATCCAACGGTTCATGAAGCGAGGGAGTATGGTATGGAAATGGTCAACACTATTGATTGGGTCTAGATCATGGGATCGAAATACCTATGGAAGTATTCTCATCCAAACGCTAAGGAAGTGAAAGTGCAAGACGTTATGGTGGACAGGCACGCATGTGAGCAGGACAAAAAGGTCCTACCGGACGGTGACAAGTGTCACTGCTGGTATGGACGGAGATCAAACAACCTGCCATCTTATCCTAATCATAATCCCTATCTCTACCTGTTCCGGACTGGGCCTCCCGACTGTATTGGGCTACGGCCCAATACGTCGGGCAGATGCCCATATGCTCGGGCAAGTACACTTGTAGGCGGGCGGAGTTCCTTGATAGTCGGGCATACGTTCCGTGTGTCAGGCACACACTCAGAAAGGGAAAATAACAGGTCTTCCAGTTCACTTGCCACATCACCCAACTGTCTCCCATTATCTCCTGGAAGATAGGGGAAGTTGGACCAAGGACCAGACCACTTAGCTAGGTCTTCACGCTTTTCACGTGTTCCTTGGCAGTTCTTCCTTGGGCCTAGCTGATCCAGCCCAAAGAAGGACCTTGGCCCAGTGCTGGGGGCTCACTATAAATACCCTTTTTCACTAAAGGGTCAACTATTCATATTTAACTCTTATAACTTACCACTTTCTGTACCTTTATTGACTTGGGCATCGGAGCGCCTTGTAGGTACACCCCCTCCATTCCATCCATTTGTTGTTCTCACCCAATTGCTGGAAGGCCCTCCTGATCAGGTAAGATCAGTGGCACCGTCTGTGGGAAACTATTTCCCCCTCTTCCACAACAGAAGATCAAAGCTCAAAATAACTTCATCCTTCCAGTATGGCCGGAGAGCAGCCCAACGACTGTAACTGTCCCCTCGTTGACTACACGATGAAGGATAATTTGAATCACCATGAAGCTGACGCCCGAGACGGGCATCCCTCCACCCCGTCTCCTGAACCCGAAAACAATGGGAACCAACCTCAGCCTCAAAACCCACCGATCACCATGTTCCAGCCCATCCCCGTGCCCGTCGAAGGAGATGCCACCATGATTTGCATGGTGAACACCCTCAATTAGGCCAGCTCCATGCTCTACCAACAGCATGAAAGGATCATGGCCCTGGAGGCTGACCGACAGGAGAACCGACCTTAGCAAGAACGATGGACGCTGCAACATCCAGAAGTTGCGAAGAAGCGGGGACGCTCCCCTCCGCGTCGAGGACGGCGCTCCCCCGAACCCAACAAAAGAAGGTCGAGGGCGCGCCGTGAGATTGACCGATCAGGGGCCTCACCGAGACACGACCAGAGCCCTGGTGATGATGAACTCTCCCCATTGAAGAGCGACGAGGAGGACCCACATTGCCCCCTCTCACGGGCAATTATGGAGGCTCCACTCCCCAAGGGCATGGATAAAACCCCGAATCTGGCCATCTATGACGGGACCACTGACCCCGACGATCACGTCAACAATATCAATGCAATGCTCGAATATCGCAATGACATCACCGGGCATCTCAAGTGAAGGTTGTTCTCAACAACTCTCAAGAAATGAGCCATGGCCTAGTACAAATGTCTGGCCCCAGAGTCCATCACATCCTGGAGGGTCATGAAATCCATGTTCACGAGACATTCAACAGCCTCCCGACTCCATCCGAAGACTGAGGCGACCCTCGAAGCCATAGTGCAAAGTAAGAGTGAAACGATGCGCTTGTATATTGAGAGGTTCAACCAAGAGGCTGTCGAGGTGGACACTACGGAACACATGAAGAAATACTTCCTCGAGAGAGGACTCCTTCCCAGAAGTGAACTCAGCAGGGCAGTCGGGATAGAACCATCCGCACCCTGAACGACCTCCTGCATAAAACCCAAGTTTATATTAGATATGAGGAAAAACAGGTCGCTACAACGCTCGAAGCAGTCGCAACACCGGGGAGACCGACCATCCCAAGCGCGAGGACCCCAATGTTCCCCGCCGCAACGGAGATAGGTGGAGGGAGGAGAAGCCCCGTAAGCCTTGTGAAGGAAGACGACTCGCGGGCCGCTATAGAGAGTATACATTGCTGACGACTCCCCGCGAGCGCATCCTCGCCGAGTGCATCAACTCCGACTTCAAACAGGGCAGGGTGAGGTTCTCCAAACCTTCTGCGCCCAAACCCCACACGGACAAATCCAAATACTGCAGGTTTCACAGAAGCCACAGGCACGTGACTGAAGACTACGTCAACCTAAAGGATGCAATAGAAATCTTGATCCAATAGGGCCATCTCAAATAGTACACTAAGAAGAACGAAACTCCCAGGCACGAAGAACCAGAAAAGAAGAGTCCTCGCGAGGACACACCGCCCGACGACTCTTCTTATCAAGTGGCCATGTGCATATCACGCCCATAGGACTTCATCCTCCCCGACTTATCACCAGAAGGGAGAATTACAGCCCTCGGTCCCTGGGAAGACTTCCCAACCGCTCTTGTCATATCAGGGGGAGGGATGAACAGCGAAAATGTTGCCCTTTCAGTAAAACGCAAGTTCAACAAACTCCTGCTGACTGCACCCGAGCAAAAGGCGACATTGACAAAGTACCGAGGCAAGTCTAATCCAATATCTTTTTTCCTAGAGGAGCTTCCGGGCGGTTCCCCCAACTCGGGCATCCCTCTACTGATAAGATCCAAGATGGTGCACTTTGACGTTCAACGCATCCTGGTCAACCAAGGAAATTCGGTGGACATCATGTACGTCCACCTATTCAAGACCCTAAAGTTAGACAAGACCAATCTATCTCCATGCGTCGGATCCGACCTCCAAGGGTTCAATGGGGCCACAAAAAGCTGTGGGGTTACCTCGAGCTCCTCGTCACCTTCGGAGAGCAAGAAACAACCAGAGAAGTCAAGATCCAGTTCCTTGTAATAGAGTGCCCCTCCCTTTACAATTGCATCATCGGTCGCCCAACCCTGGCTGAATTGACAGCGGTCCCTTCCACCGTTCACTTGAAGATGAAGTACTACACTAAACTGGGCCGTATAGTCACAATACACGGCGACATCGAGGCCGCTCAGAGATGTTACGATGCTGCAGTAAAAGGACAGGCCATAATCAACACTAAGAATAACAAGAAACCCAGGGTCGAAGAGCCTCCCCCAGGGAATCAACGTCATCGATCTCGACTGCCGCATCGGCGAGGACGAAGCTAAAGAGCAGGGACCCATCAACGGGCAAGCCCCCACGCATCAATTCCGCCTGGTCCCGGACAGAGAGTTCGAGCTCGTCGCACTGGGCGACGACCCCGACAGAGCATTGAAGATATGTACGGGTCTGCCCGATGAAACGAGGAAGCATCTTGCGATTTGCCTCAAGGAGAACACTGACCTTTTCGCATGGAACGTCACGGAAATGCCCGGCCTCGACCCTGAGGTCGCCTGTCATCAGTTAGCTTTAGACCGGGCGGTTAAGCCCGTAGCACAATGTAGGCGCAAACAGTCTCCCGAGAAAGCGGAGGCTGCCGAGCGAGCTGTAAAAGACCTCTTAGAGGCAAATTTTATTTCTGAAGCCCATTACACAACCTGGCTCTCTAATGTAGTCCTCGTTAAGAAAAATAATGGAAAATGACATATGTGTGTTGATTATACCGATCTTAATAGGGCTTGTCCCAAAGATGCCTTTCCTCTCCCTAACATAGATAAATTGGTCGACAACTCTGCAGGTTTCAAACTTTTGTCCTTCATGGACACATATAGTGGGTACAACCAAATCCATATGTCGGACATGGACAAGAGACATACGATGTTCATGACCCCAACGGGCAATTAGTATTACAACGTAATGCCCTTCGGGCTAAAGAATGTTGGGGCCACGTACCAACGCATGATGAACAAAGTCTTCCAAGGAGAAATTAGGAACATGCTCGAAGTATACATGGACGACATGATCGTTAAATTGCACCAGGAGATCGACCACGTGCGACACCTCCGCAAGGTTTTCGAGCAGGCAAGACAATGTAAAATGAGGTTTAACCCTGAAAAGTGCACGTTCGATGTCTGGGTAGGAAAGTTCCTCGGCTTATTTCTCACCGAGCGGGGGATCAAGGCTAACCCCGACAAATGTCGGGCGTTCTCGGAATTCCCGACCCTAAAGTCGAAAAAATCCATTCAATCCCTCTACAAAGTACTCGCCTCACTTTCTCGCATCGTCGCCAAGTCCTCCCAGCATGCCTTACCTTTCTTCAAATTACTTCAGAAATAACCCACCTTCGAGTGGACCGACGAATGCAAGCAAGCACTGTTCCACCTAAAGAAAACACTCTCCGAGCCCCCGGTCCTATCCTGACCACTGGAAAAGGATACCATGTACCTATACCTGTCCGTAGCAACTGAGGTAGTTAGCGCCGTTCTCATCAGAGAAACCGACGAAGGACAAAAGCCTATATACTTCACGAGCAAAGCGCTCCAAGGCCCCGAGCTCAGATACCAATAAATCGAGAAGGTCGCGTTAGCCCTTATTAATGTCGCGAGGAGACTACAACACTGCTTCCTCGCCCATACGATCAAAGTGAGAATGATCAACCGATAAAACAGCTCCTCGGTCGACCAGATATGGCCGGCCGAATGCTGAAGTGGTCGTTGGAACTCTCTGAATTCGACATCCAATACGAGAATAGGAAAGCTCTGAAAGCTCAGGTCCTGGCCGACTTCTTCGCATAAATGACACACAGCTGGAACCCAGCGGACGGCGCCCACAAATGGACGATCTTCGTCGACGGTGCCTCTAGCCCGGCAGGAAGCGGCACAGGAACCATCCTCGAAAACAAGGACAGTATCCTGATCGAGGTCACATTGGCATTAGCCTTCCCGACTTCCAACAACCAAGCTGAGTATGAAGTTTTCCTCGCAGGTCTAAGATTAGCCGAAGACCTAGGGGCAAAGGAAGTAAAGATATCAACAGACTCTCAACTCGTAGCATCACAGGTACAAGGAGAATACTAAGCCAAGAACTACAAACTCATCGAATACTTAGCCTTGGTAAGAGAAAGGCTCAAAAAATTCCAGAAGTGGGAGGTCCAACACATGCCATGCGAACACTACACGCGGGCTGACGTCCTATCAAAACTCACGAGCACGAGAAAGAAGGGCGGAAACAAGTCGGTAATCCAAGAAATCCTTCCTCGACCGAGTACTGAATGACCACCACCTCCGCTCGAGGTAAACATGATCGGTGACGATCATTGCTGGATGACACCCATCTACAATAATCTCACGAATGATGAACTCCCCGTAGATCCCAAGGAGGCAGCCGCGACCAAGACGAGGGCGTGCTCCTACGTCCTCCTCGAGGGAAAACTCTACCGAAGGGGACTCTCCGTACCGTTACTCAAATGCGTCGAGGAGGAAAAGGTCCCCGACATATTAGGGGAAATACATCGGGGAATCAATGCCCAGCATCCTGGTGGAAGGTCACTGGCGCGCAAGGCCCTACGAGCAGGTTACTATTGGCCGACGATGCAACAAGACTCAAAGGAGCATGTAAAAAATGTGACAAGTGCCAACGAAACGCCGACATGCATCTCGCACCTTCCAACGAACTAAAAACGCTCTCCTCCCCTTGGCCCTTCGCCTGGTGGGGAATGGACATCCTCGGCCCATTCGTGACCGGTTCTTATCAAAACAAATATCTCATTGTAGGGGTAGACTACTTCACCAAGTGGATCGAAGTAGAAGCCTTTGCAAAAATAATGGCACAGAACATTCTTCGATTTTTCAAACGAAACATCCTCGCACGCTTCGGCATAGCCCAAGTCCTCATCACCGACAACGGAACACAGTTTACGGACGGAGGATTCCAGGACTTCATCGCCAGATTAGGCACCAAATAACATTTCACGTCTGTCGAGCACCCTCAAGCCAACGGACAGGCTGAGGCAGCCAACAGAGTAATCCTGCGCGGACTGAAGCACCGATTCTATGAGGCAAAGAGGGCGTGGGTCGAGGAACTACACAACGTCCTTTGGGCATACCGCACAACGCCACACTCCACGGCCGGGGAGACTCCGTTCAGATTAACGTATGGAACCAAAGCGGTCATTCTGGTGGAAATCCGAGAACCGACGAGACGCATAGAAGCACCCCTGGACGAGGAGCTGAACAACGAAGCACTTTGAGCCGAGCTGGATCTCGTCGACGAAATCCGCTCCGAAGCAGCCCTTAGGGAAACATCCCTCAAGCAAAAAATAGCCTTGCGTCATGACGCAAAAGTCGTAAAAAGAGAGTTCCAAGTGAGCAGCCTGATCCTTAGATGAAACCAGAAAATTCCACGAGAAGGCAAATTGGCCGCCAATTGGGAAGGCTCGTACCGTGTCCGAGACAAGACGGGCAACGGGGCCTATTATCTGGAAAACCTACAAGGTGAAGAACTTGTTCGACCATGGAACGCAGAAAAACTTAGACAATACTATAACTAAAGGCAACCCGGGGAGACATGGAAGGTACGACCACGCTCTTCACCACTAAATAAAAAGGAGGATAACGCCCCTCAGAGGCGAACACAACCCTACCCGACACCGGGCACCTCAAAACGAGCCCCAGCGTCGCAGTACCACGCCGGTAGGGCACCCAGCTCGCGATGGGAAGGCCTAAGCCCCGAGGTCATAGTTTTCGATTGCAAACCCTACCTCGATTCAGGGCGGGCGCAAAACCCGCCACCTCGTCAGTTCCCTAAACAGACGAGCCCAACTAGGTCAAGCAAAAACAATTCAAAAATGAATAATGAAAACAATCAAACACGATGAAAATGATGAAAATGACAGTAAAATACAAACGGCCAAAACCGGCCAATAAAACTATTAAAAGGGGGGCACGAAGGCCAATATCCAAACAAAGGCACAAAGGCCATTACAAAGAGAGGGGCACAAAGGCCATTACAAAAATACGGGCACGCATGCCCAACAAAAATCTAACAAAATCTCCGCCCGGAGCTACTCCTCGCCACCCTCATTCTCCTCTTCCAATTCCTCCTCCGCCTCAAAGGGACACACGATGTCACCGTTGGCCACACAATAGTTGTGAGTCGACCCCTCAGTCACAAGCCCCGGGTTCAATACCTTGAGCTTCTCGGTAGCGTTGTCGAACCCATCCTTGAACATCACAAGTAATTCCTTGTTAAGTTCACGGATGTGACCGACCAATTCGCCCCGGGTGCGAAGGGAAAGCTCCTCTTCAGTCTCATCGTCCTGAGGACGGACGGACCCTTCTAGCAGCGCAACTCGGACACGGAGTTGCATATTTTCCTCGGCCCCCTTTTTGAGCTCGGCGGCTTGATCTTCCATACTTTGCTTCTCATCCTTCAAGGTGTCCTGCTCGAGCTTCACCTCCTCTAGCTTCGACTTCAGCCCTATTTGAAGCTTGTGCTACTCCTTGTAGTCGGATAAATCCTTGGACAATTTATCCTTCTCAGCCCGGGTAGCCACGAGGGCATCCTCCAATGTAGCCGTAGATACAACAGTCTCGGACAGGACCATGGCGGTTTCCATCACTCTGATGACGGCAGCTAAATCCCTGGCCAGGTCTTTCCGCCTAGCGACCGCATCTTGATTAAGAATGGCCCTTGCCTCGGGCGCCGCCACCACGACTGAACCCTCAAACTGAAAAAATATCGCTCTAGATAGCAATGAGGTAACAGATAACTCCCATGGGCACCGGATTCCTTGCCTCCCATAGCAGCAGATCGGGCAAGAACCCCTTCCAGACGCTTGCGCTTTAGAAAAAGAGAGGTGGAGGCCGGAGGACTATCCCGTATCTGTATCGGGGAAGTTTGTTGAACAGCGGCTTGAGGGGAGTTGGTGGCCGAGCTAGGGGTACCAGAACTGCCAACCCCGAGCTCTGTAGCTACCTCCTAGACACGGGGCGCCACTTTCTTTTTCTTTTTTGGGACTCTTTCCAGGGCCCCAGCTTGGTTGGCCAGCTTTAAGACTCGTTCACGATGGGCGGGCATAGTTCTTGCAAAACAAGAACAAGTAAAACATCAACTAAACGGGCATGAAACCAAGAAAAGAAAATAGGCCAGAAAGACCTATGCAACAACTCCACGGCCTCCTCGTCCGTATCACATGTGAGCAGAGCCCTGGTGTTTATGAGGCGGGTTTCGTGGATTGGCATCCTAGCATCGTCGACGTAGGGTTTGTTCTGCCGGTCCACCCAAACCGCCAAACTGAAGCTCTGAACATACTCCACCAGCCTCTTGTAGGCCAGTCTATCCTCGACCCCCATGCTCGAAAATTTGACCTGGTAGTGGCTGGTCGATAGATTGAAATGGTCGGGCTGCCATCTCAAGGGGATCCTTGACATGAGTTTTTCCTCACCATCGGCGTCGCGCTTGTAATAATAAAGGGAGTTAAGGGAAAATCGAGTGAGCGGCTTCACCGTATACCACTGCCCCTTAAAATGTCGGGCATAATCGACGTACGTCTTAAATAACCTCACTGGCTATTTTAGAGACACCCAACTGTGATATCCCCGAGCACCTGACCGCTGCAGGTGGAAGATATGGAAGAAAAGGGGCAGAGTGCACTCGATGCCAAGGAACCGGCAAACTAGTTCGAACGCCTGGACGAAAGCGATGGTGTTTGGATGCAGCTGCGAGGCCGCCAACTTGAGCCACCTGAAGACCCCCATCTGGAAATCATTGAAGGGGAGCCTAACCCTCGCTTCTCAGAAGGCAAATTCATACATGGCGAACTGCTTCCCCGGGAAACGATGACATATCCGATCCGTTTCCCAAGGAGCAAGACATTGCCAGTTCACGGGATCTTCAGGGCCAATGTCCTCCACCACTGCGTATGCGGTGCTCGCCTCGTCAACAAAGTATGACTCTTCTTCTAAAGGTTCATCCGCGACCCACGACAGGTCGTTACGCCTAGACGAGGAGACATGCTCGTTTCCCCCCTCGGCTTCTCCTTCCTCGACTTGCCGATGCTCGGCCGTACCTAAAAGACATACAGGAAAAGTGAATTTGACATCGCATCAAATCCACCATTCCACCGCAATTCAAGTGAAAGGGCGAAAGGCTGAATGCCCGAAATCTCACTAGACTATCATAAAATCAACAAAGAGGCAGTCCTCGCGTCCACTCGAGCGCGTGCAAAACCCCTAGAAAACCAAGAGATTTTTCCCGGCGAACGTATCGAACGCCCGCGGTCTTCATCGGCTGTATGATGATTTTGGCCGATGCATTCATACATGTATGAATTTTACGCCCGTGACATGCTAATCCTGCCCGGGACATTCATACCCAAAACCTAAAACCTAACTCTAAACGAAGATTTGCCTACTCTAAACGAATATTTGCTTACTTTAAATAGGAAAATCAAGCATTTCACTACTTATCAAACGAAAAAATACGTAAAAAGAGAGGTGGTGGGATGTTACCTGACATGATGAAGACGGGGAGAAGACGGTTGCGCACGAGCAAAAAGCGGGTGCTGGCGGCGGAGACGGGCGGAGGAAGATATCTTCTCAGAGCTTCCGGTTAAACGTGAGAGAAAAAAGTTGAAATGAAGTGGACAAACCCCCTTATATAATAAAAAAGCGCGTGGACGAAAGCGCTAGGTAATCATTACCTAGACCCTATGTCGGCAATAGCACGAGATACGAAGCGACGCACTAGTAATACTGAGACACGTCAGTTTAAGAGAATCCTGAACGACGTCGAGCGACTACAAATCTCCCAGACTACAAAGAGGCATCCTCGACCTCCGTGAACGCCACATGCCCAACGACCTCAACGGCGCCTACAGCGGTTTGACAAATACCACGTTTGACACGGGTATATGCCTGACACCTTCCTTGACGCATCTGCGCCCGACTATTTTATAATTCATCGCTTTGGCTCGGAGACTCGACTTGGGGGGCTCCTGTTCCGGAATGGGCCTCCCGACTGTATTGGGCTACGATCCAATACGTCGGGTAGATGCCCATACGCTCGGGCAAGTACACTTGTAGGCGGGCGAAGCTGCTTAACAGTCGGGCATACGTTCCGTGTGTCGGGCACACACTCAGAAAGGGAAAAGAACAGGTCTTCCAGTTCACTTGCCACGTCACCCAACAGTCCCCCATTATCTCCTGGAAGATAGGGGCAGTTGGACCAAGGACCATACCACTTAGCTAGGTCTTCACGCTTTTCACGTGTTCCTTGGTAGTTATTCCTTGGGCCTAGCTGATCCAGACCAAAGAAGGACCTTGGCCCAGCGCTGGGGGCTCACTATAAATACCCCTTTTCACTAAAGGGTCAGGTATTCTGATTTAACTCTTCTAACTTACCATTTTCTGTACCTTTATTGACTTGGGCATCGAAGCGCCTTGCAGGTACACCCCCTCCATTCCATCCATTTGCTGTTTGCATCCATTTGCTGGAAGACCCTCCTCTCAATATATCTTTTCACCAATAAAAATAATTAAATGGAAACTCATAAAGTAGAAGAAGCAAAAGACGTTCAACCTCTCTCCCTATCTCGTTGTATTCATTCATCTTCTTCAACCTATTGACCTAATCACCGCTCACCTCACCGGAGAATATGGTGGAGCGCGATGGCCACCACCGTCCTTCTCCGGCAACCACCTCCAAACGTCAAAACCAAAACATGAACCCTAACCTATTTTTCTCCCTGATTCTGAATCCAAGGTTCAAATTCTCAAAACCTTGACCAAACACATGGATCGAAACAAACAGAAACAAGTGCAAACACTAATCAATATTGAACCACAATCCAGTCTGAGGAGTTCAATATGCCTTGTAACTCGAAATCGAGTCGGTGCTAGGATATGAGAGGGATAATGCAATGTGACGATGCTATGGCGTCAGTTGATGCAAGTAATGAAGAGTGAAGATGGATTCTCAAAGACTTCTCCGTTTTCGTGCTCAACGAAAAATGACGACGAGCTTCGGTTTTATTTGTGGAAGAATGATGGAAAAGTTGCTTACGATGAGGAAAAGTGATCGGAGAACTCGGTTCTGATGTCCTTCAAAGATGAAGATTGATGGAACTTTTTATTATGTGTGATGAAGAAGAGTGATGCAATTTTGTGATGAAGAATAGTGAATTCTCTTTTGTTGTTGATGAAGGGGAACGATCGAATTCGGCTTGTTGTGTTGATGAAGAAGGAGTGAAATTAGTTTGTTATTCCGTTATGATGTCATGAATATGTGATGATGAATATTTGAGGGAATTCCATTTTTATTTTGTGGAAGAGGAGTGAAATTGTAAATTGGTTATCAAGGATTCAAGAATGAAAAAAATTATGTTATGGTGGTCATGATGAAGAGGGTAACCGAATTTGTTATGCCAAAGTTTGTTAGAGTCTCTTTTATTTTCACTGAATTTTTGGTGTCATTCCCTTACATCTTTCTGCTCATCCCTTTTTCATCATCTAATTCTGTTATTTCCATTTCTTTTTTGTCCATTATAGTGTAAAATAAAATATTTTTATTATCAATTTTTCCTGTATAATTTCTCTATTTATTTCGGCAATGGTTGTGTATGTATTAGGCTTGTGATAGCTGTGTGATATGGTTGGCTTGAAGCTTGGAAGAAGTCGTAGGTCTTTTGTCCAATCTATTGGCGTGTTATCTTTTGGAAAGGCTTGATGAGGCATATTGGAGGATGGACTACACCTTCGTGAAGGCTTGGAAGGCATTTGGAATGTGGCTGGAAGATTATGGAAAATGGGCCGGCGGTTTGCAATCTGATGGGCCTTTTATTATCATCATTTTTTTATAATTTTGTGTGATGGATTAAAATGAATGGCCTTAGGACTTGAGTTTTTTTCTTTTGGAATAAATTTGAAAAAAATGGGCATTAGATGGAATTTAAAAATGAATTATGTAATATATGGATAATTGGATAAGAATGAATTTATTTGAACAAAGGAAAATGGATAATATAAATGGTGAACAATTAGATGATGAAAACTCGACTTAAGGAATAAATGAGTCCAAAACCATACTCCAACTTTCCACAAAAGCCACTGACTAAATGAACACGACTATCACCAGACAAATCACAACTAAAATGAACAATTATCCGAATTAAATCCTCCTCTGACAAAATAAATCCTTAATCATTTTGAATTCGTCTGAATCAGAAATTCAGAGAATAAATCCACAGACGAAACACAATCTGAATTGACGATCTATGATAATGATAAGCCTGATTTTTGAAATAAACCTCACACAAAACACTGCTTGATAAACTGAAGAATTCCACACACCACAATTTGACTTTGGACGCATATTGGCTGAGAAATAAGTCACTAACACAAACAACTTGCAGTTAAAGCAATCCCTCGATAGTTTGACCAAGATTAGGTCAAACATCCCTCTGAAACTGATCATATCTGAACAATCGCATTTGAAGTGAAACCACTGACATGCTCTATGTTATGCTTCATTTTTCTATGTTAATGAATGCAATGTTACATATGAAAATGACATGCTAAATGCTATGAAATGAGAGGGAAAATTTTGGGGTGTTACAGCTGCCCTTATTCAAACATCTGTTAATCTGAAAAGGACGAGAGCGTCGGCTGTCGGCCGTTCGAGATGAACTATGATTGAATACCAAAATAACCAGAATATTTGCACTCTACTGAATAAGAAAAGGGATATAAACCTGACCAAAGAAAACACTGCTTGAAAACCTTGATGTTGAGAATAGTAACCCGTAACAATGAAGAAATGTCCTTTATAATGAACCAGTGGACTAATGACCTGCCAAGGACGTGGGCCTTGCAAAAGTGTTAACAACCAACTGAAATACACCAGAAAATGGTATCAAAGGATCCATACTCCTGGACATGAGCTTGTAATATCATAGGACTTACGACTCGAACAAGTGTCTTTTATAATGAACCAAATGACTACTGGCTTGTCCCGGATGTGGGCCTTGAAATGGTATTGCAGTATCATAGGATCTACAAACCAACCATGAGAACGTAACATCCTAGGATTCACAACTCGGAAAATTTTCTTTTATAATGAACCAGATGACTACTAGCATGCCACGGATGTGAGCCTTAGCAACAAATTCTGTAAAACAAACAAGTGCTGATCAGGATGCATTGTGAAATCCTCTTCTTGAGAAGTGCAATTTATCTATCAAACAAATATGCCTCTCAAGGTCTAATCCAAACATAAATGGATATTGTCCTTTATAATGAACCAGGGACCACTAGCTTGCCACTATGATGTGGGCCTTGAAGAAGTCTTTTATATAAACCAGGACTAACTGGTCTGCCACAGATATGTGGGCCTTCACAATGTTGTCTTTTGTAATGAGTCAGGAGACTACTAGCCTGCCACGGATGTGGGCCTTAAAAAGGTGTTATAACATCATAGGATTTATAAAACACACACAACGTAATTAGGATATGGCATCATAGGATCCATAACCAGGAAAATGAGAACATAAAATCATAGGATTTATGACTCAAAAAGCTATCTGACTCAGCTGGGGAAGATTCCATCTTAAACTCTATTGGGGATGCTGGGGATCACCCTTCTGCTGGAGATAAGTGTAACACGGTGGGAGAACTGACTTTTAGTCATGTTGCGGATAGCAAGAGTCGCCACCGACTTTTATTTTATCCATAAGGAAGGGACATAAAAGAACAGGAAAGACCGTTTTTTGAAAAGACTTGGGTTCGGGGGGTAGGTTATATAAAGGGAAGGTGTTAACACCCTTTATATCCATGGTTATCCATGGGCTCTTAGTTACCTAGCTCACTTTGAATTGTTTTGAGAAAGGTGTAGTGTGTGATTAAAACTTTCTAAGTACTTTATAATGATCATTGTATGGATGTATACAAAGACTTGTTTTTGAAAATTTGTTTGAAAAGTGTGAGGTGTGAAAAGAATTTTGAAAGGTGTGAGCAAGTAGTTAAGAGGAACCTACCCTATATTAGGTCCTTACTGTTCTTATGTTCTTTCAATGGTAAGACTATCCCTATTATTAAGGAATAAGTAGTCATTACCTTGGATGTGATTAAGGGACATGTGTAGGGTCATCTGAATATAGGCAACTGTAAGGTGTCTTTAGCAATTCGTAGGGACTTATCATCTTTTATTCGAAGGGACAAGATCATTATTTCGTAGGCAACCTCGAAGGGACTTGATCTTATAAAATGAAGGGACTTGATGATATTCGTGAAGGGACTTTGCTTAAGACACCTTACTTGACCTTTTGAAATAGGCAGCATGAGAGGTAACCTTAGAAAGTGCAAGATGGCGATCAAAGATCGACTTACGTGTGTGAGTGTTCATGTTCAAATATATATCTTTTTAAATTAATTATTCTAAGTCAATTTTAATTACAAACATATTGTACACTCCCTAAATTACTAACCATACAATAAATATATTTATAATAAATAAAGCAAAAATATAAACCTAAAATATTACAAGGCTTTGGGACAATTACAATATAATCGAGAAATAATAATAGAAATAATAAATATAATAATAAATAAGCAATAATTTAAATGTTAGTAATAATGAAATAATAATAAGAAGAGGTTAGTAAAAATATAAAGAAAATAAGAATTTAAAAAGAGAATATTATTTTTAGGTTAAATAAACATTAGAAAATTTTTTAGAAGAAAATATAACAACTTTGATAATAATAATAAACAAAATATTAAACAATTTACATAAAAAAAATGATTTAATTAGGGTTTGTAAAATATTAAGTTAAATATTAGGATTAGTAAAAAAATTAGGGTTGAGAAATTAGGGTTTATGTTTTATTTAAGAAAATTAAAGTTTTGATTAAAATATACTAATAATCTATTTACAAAAATATAATAACTATATATATAAATACTATCAAATAAATATAAACAATTTTAAATGTAAGAAAATAAATTATGATTTTTTAAGAATATAAAGAAAATATTATAATATTGTTTAGAAATTATTTTTGTGATTTATATTTAATAAATTTACCAAAATAGAATTAATATATGAAAAGAAATTGAAAATAAGAAAAAAAAAGTGAGAAAATTGGCTAAAAAAGAAAGGACCTGGGATTTGAACCCAGGTCCCTTACCTCAACAACAACCCTTCAAAACCAACTGAGCCAGCACGCGCTGGTGAATACCATAGGCAATGCAATCGTTTTATTACAAACCTGCAAAATAAATGGATAAAAAAACAAAAACTACTTTCGGCTAGACTCAAACCCTGGTCTCCACCCCAAACACGCGTATGCTTTGCCAACTGAACCACTGCAACGTTTGTGAAACATAATACAAATAATACATAATAAAATAAACTCAAATTTTAAATCAGATTTTCGCGCCACACTTCTTCTTCAACCTCCAGCCGTCTGCTTAGGCTATAGTGACAGTTTTCCATCGCTATAGCTTATAGTGACAGATTGTTTTCGTCACTAAAACCCTGCACAAATCAAACTTCTAATATACAACGAATCAAACAATTTCAATGGTTCAAATTAACTAATATGAGGTCCCTGAACACAAATATCACATTAATTTTAACAGAAATTGACTCAATCATGCGTTCCCAATAGAAATTTTTAAGAACCCTAGTTTTCGGTTTTAACGCATATGGCTATGATTTCTTCAATTGATCACCCAGAAACGATCCTTGCAATGTCACAAACACAAATCAATACTCAAAAACAATTTATCATGGGTTAACATATGAAAACGAAAAATTGAAAAACCATGAGAAAGTGAGAATTCAGATTATGCATTTAGATGTGTTTTTGATGATGTAAAGCATTGAGATAACATCATTGATGCTCAAGAAACATGTTGCAACCTTTAAAACACTTTGATATGGCCTGCAAAATAGAATCTGAATTGTGAGTTTTTTTGTGAAGTTTGAAGCTTTGTTCTTACTCTTGGAGGAAGCAAAATTCGTCCCCTAGTATTGTATCATGTTCATAGTCTTATAGTGAATGAAATTAGGTCATAAAACTTGTCTATTCTTTGGGCTTTTGAATAGCTTGAGATTGAAGAAAGATATGATTCCAAAAGTGAGAAAAATCAAATATTTTCATGCCTTAGAGACTTTACACGAAATTTGATCCTCTCAATCATCTTTAAATGATATTTCAATCATTCTAGAACAAAAATCAGATTTTTAGATTGACCTTTTATATTTTATTTTCATTTAAATTGAATTTATTAAATAAAATCCAAAATAATAAAATATAAAACATAAAAATATGGAAAAATAGTCAATGGGTCGTGTATGACCTTATCCTTAAGATTGGATTGGAATTTGGTAGGCCCATTTGGCAAACTTTGGTTTTAAGACTTCATTTGCTCCACAAACCTCCCAAAAATTTCCCAACTTTGGAAAGGCACAAATCCCTCAATGTTAAGGCTATGAAGGTGTTCTTGGACATTTTTGAAAGCTTAGAGAGTCCTCTAACCAACCTCTTTGGTCTCATGTCCATATCCTTTACCATTTTCAAGTTATTCCCTCTGGAAGATGATGACATTTTGTTGAATTTTGAAATGACCTATAATGTCTTAGCTCATACCTTCCAAATGAAGCATTTTTGGGATTGGCTTGTGAGACACAAAGTTATAGAGAATTCAATTTACTTCAAAATGAGCTTTGGATGGAAAATTCTTGATGAAGCATGTGAAAGTTATGGCTGGTCAAAGTTCAGTTGACTTTTCCTATGAAAACCCTAATTTAGAAACTCCTGATTCTTGATGATCTGAAATCTCCTTGATGAATCATGATCAACCCTTGATAAAATGATGAATTTTACTTCATATACTTGATGTTGGAAAAAAAATCATGAATTTTGACTTTGGTTTGACCACAGTTGACCTCAGTTGACCTCAGTTTGACTTTTTAACTACTTTGACTGATTTTTGCATATCTGATCATCTGACTGAGCAAACTTTTTGGGAAAGCCTTGAAACTTGACATAGGGATTCTTAAAGACATATAAAATGCTATGAAGCTCACTTGAAGCCTTGGAAATCCCTTTAGCCTGATGAAATCCAAAACCCTAGTTTAGGATGCATTGCTTAGGAGGATGCATTGTCTGAGGGGTTTGTCAAACTTTCTGACTAATTGTGAATCTTGTGAACCTTGTGAACCTCTTGGGACACCTTGGTACAAAATGCCTTGACTAGGGGAGGGCAAATTTTGGGGTGCAACAGCTGCCCCTGTTCAATTTTCTGAAACCTGAGGAGTTAGATTGGCCTGTGTGCCATTCGTGACCTGGAAGGTTGAAGGGGATTGAACACAAAAGCCCAAAACTTTGCACTCGCCGGTTATATATGCATGGAGTGGGCTTAAAGGCCACTTAGAGGAACTGGAAATGGGCTCATAGATGCCATCCATAATATCAAGAGGTGATAGTATCAAAAGGTTGTCACTGGATATCAGTACTAGGTCTTCGTATAGGCCGTCTCTGAATCATTTATGTAACATGGTTTGAGTTGAATGTCAGCATTAGATCTTCGTATAGATCGTCTCTGCATTATCTCTGGGGAAAAAGAATATCCTTCATTAGGTGTCAGTATTTAGATCTTCGTATAGATCGGCCCTGAACCATCTTTAGGAACATACTTTAATTTAAGCATCAGAATCAAATCTTCGTGGCGATCTTTTCTGAATTGCTTTTGGTAATATCTTGGGCTAAGTACAAGATCTTCGTATCGATCATTTATGTACCATCCCACAGATAAATTGTTGCATAGACCATTAGAAATAAATCTTCGTAGCGATTATCTATTCTGGAAATATCCTAGGTTAGGTAATAGATCTTCGTATAGACCATTTACCTACCATCCCAAGGATAGAAAGAATATCGGGATTAAATCTTCGTGACGATTATATCCCTTGGAAATATCCTGGATTAAGCACCAGATCTTCGTATAGATCATTTACGTACCCTTCCAAGGACAAATTGAGTATTGATCATCAGAAATGAATCTTCGTAGCGATTATCTCTAAATTAAGTATCAGCGCTAGACCTTCGTATAGATCGTCTCTGAACTGTTTTGAGTTGTTGATAGTGTTTATTTGCCTGTAACTATCCTGAAAAGAAAAGGTTAGTTTATGCAATATGTATGCATGTATGGCATGATGCTCTTAAGTAAGAATGTCATATGGGTTATGAATGCGTATGCCATGATATAATGTAAATGACGTATGTATGAATCATGTAGCCTGAAGTGTCTGGGTATCTCTGCATAACAACTGCTGGCTGGGGAAAATAAATCTCGGTTCGTTGCTGAGGAATATGAGGACTGTTAGACGCTGTGGCGAGTGATCTAGAGGGGGGGGGGGTGAATGGATCACCTCCTTGTTTTCAAGGATTTAAAAAGTTTTTCAGAGTTTTCAAAGAAATATGGAAACGAAGGTCCTGAATACACAAGCGTCTATTTTGAACCGGCCACTAGAAGACCAGACAAGCGATAACGTGTTGGATTTTACGATTGCTATGATAAAGGATTAAACACACAATATGAAAAACAGTTGAATGCACCTATCACTAAAGCAATTTCCAATGAATTGAAAAACAAATTAAAACGAAAGTAAAGATAGAGAGGAGAAACAATACGCCGAGATTTGGTAAGAAAGTTCCCCACGGTCGTCCTCGCGTGTGGGTACGTCTCCCTCTCAATTTCAAATCGAAATTGAGAATTCTTATATCAAAGTTGCTGAATCCGTTGATTACAAGGTTCGAATACAAATACCAGAATTCTAAACTCCTAGAATTTCCTATTGTATCAACCTCCACTCGATTTGAGCCCAATCGAGATTTCCTGCAAGTTACACAATCAATCCACCGGTTCCACGACTCTCGCTGCGGCTGAATCTGACTTGTACAACGTGACTCACAAAAACCCTCAAGAACACACCCGTTCTTGAAGGAAAACCCAGCTGGTTTTTCCTTGAAACCTTCTATCAATCTTCAACTCAGCTAGATCTACGATCGTACCACTGAACGTTGTCTCGAAAGCCTTCAATTCATAGGACAACAAACACTCTTGTTGATGTTCTTGAATAAGATCTTTGAGAAGATGATGAAGATATCTTGATTCTAGGTTTCAAGCTTGCTCAACATTGAAGTTCCAACACTTCACAAACACTATCTTGATGTGTTCTTCAATGCTTAATCACTACAAAATTCGTCTCACCAATTTTTGTAATCTGTGATCTGTTATCATGAAATGAAAAACAAACACATATATGTATTGCAGAATCTGTTAGACAAATAACAGAAGAATGAATCGATTCAAGCTTGGATGAATCGATTCATACTGATCAAATTTGAGAAAACAGAATTAGTTAAACAGCATGAATCGATACATCAAAGGATGAATCGATTCATTTTGCGAAATCCAGAATCCACTCAACAGCATGAATCGATTCAAGCTATAATGAATCAATTCATTATGCGTGTTTTTCCAAAAAATCATAAACAATGAAAAACAAGAGAACCAAAGAGAAACAAGCATATTTCTTAACATGGAACAAACACAAAACACTTAAAATTTATAATCGATCAAAAACTAAGGGTGCTCACAAACTCCCCCTTTTTTATGATGACAAAATTTTGAAGTGTGAGAGAGAACTCCCCCTGAGTTTGTGCTCGTCATTATCTTGTCACACTTGCCTTTTTCTCCCCCTTTGTCAACAACAAGAAAGAGTTATAGATGATGAACTAGAAACATCAAAACTAAGATACAATATCAAAATTCACTCACAAAGAATGAAATAGAAAGCGCAAACAATTGAAACAAAAGCAAATTACATAAACAAGCAGTGAAATTGTCAAGAAAAGTTACGAATTACAAAGCCAAACCAAAACATAAATTGTTCAAACATGAAATACAAAAGAGACTTAAGCAACACACAAATATGAAATGCAAAATGAAATGCTTCAATGAGGGAAATGGCCACCACACGACTCCGCATCATCACGATCAGGGTCACGAAAGCCTGGAGGAGGAGGTGGAAGAGGCATTTCATCTGGATTCTGCCCCATGAAAGCATAACGCCGGAAGCGCCTCTGGACTTCTGTACTTTGAAACCTTTCCATGATGCCCGGGTGCAAACGGCAGTCATCCATAAATCCCGACATCTCATTATAAAACACTTGATGCCACTTAACTAGCTCAGTATGTCAGGAATGTTGATTATGGTACATGCGAGTATGGTCATCATGCCATTCACGATGCTCCTTATGCCATTCCGTTTGTTGGACATGCCAAGCACGAGCTTCCTCATGTCGGGCATTGTTTGCAACTTCCAATTGTGCAAACATGTCAGTGAGATAAGCTGGAGCAGCAGTAGAGGAGGTTGGTGCAGCCGACGAGGGAGTAGGATCATAGTTTGTTGGAGATCACCTTTGTGGTATCCACTCACCCCAACCGGTGTTGGCAGGCGCATCAGGAGCAGGAATTTCAGCTTCTTCCATATCTTCATCCCTGTTTTCTTCCACATATATGTGTTCAGCCGGGTTGTCAAAGTTGTAAATGCGAGTACGTGTGCTGCATTCAAAGAAGTAGTAACAACGACGCTCGATGTCCCATCGATACCCCATATGAGAAAGTGTGGCGTTGTTGAATTCTTGCACACTTGAGACTGGTACGAGAGGCACAGGAGGAAAAGTGACTTTCCAAAACTTGAGAATCCTCATGATTTGAGAAGCATAGGCAAGGGTAATGTTCTTGGAGCTGTTTCGTGTAAGGAAGATGCGCTTGACAAAGTAATTTGCCCAATTTAAGGGAATCTTTTTCTGCAAAATGTACAGCAAATGGATATCCAGCTTGTCCAAACGAGAATGTCCACCGGACCTTGGACGCAAAATATGCGAAAGGATCCAGTGCAGAATTCTTGGTACACTTTTGATCATACCTGAAGTTAGTGGTTCATCATCAGCGAGGGGTCTATCCAACTTAGAAATGGATGCACATAATTCCTTCAAATTAAACTGGGTTTCGAAACTCTGGTCATGCCACATTTGCAAATCATCAACTTCAGATGGCATACCGAACACTGTGGCCCAATAAGCAGCCTCAAAACGATAGGTCCTTGTTCCAATTAAACACTTAAACATATATCCTCTTGCAGTTCTCACACCAGCATATAACGCACGAATAAAATCCTTATGATACTGATCTTTAACATATAAAAAGAATCCAAGATTTTGTGCGTCGACCAAAGCCGCCACTTCTTCTAATCCTAGAGTACGAGCATCACTAGGATCAAACATATGAGGTTTCATTACTAACCTTGATTTGAAGGAAGTTTCAAATTCTTCAATGACAGCCGGATGAAGGATTGCAGTCCCGGATGGAGGGATTTCAGGAATAGGAGGAGCCTGAGAAGAAGACCCAATAGGTTCCTTGCCTTTTCGCTTACTTCTTTCTCTTGGGATCAGAACTCTTGGAGGCATGGTGAAGTTTTAGGGTTTGAGAGAAGAAGAGGGGTTTTTGGAGCAGTTAGGTTTATGATGCAAATGATGTAACTGATGTAAATGAGATAATGAGAGAGACATAATGGAGATAATAGGGTTTTGTAACAGTTACAAATGTCATGGATGTTGCTGATGTGTCGATTCATTAAACAAAAAACTGAATTTTCGTCAGTATGAATCGATTCATTCATGTATGTATCGATTCATTATGCGAAAATTTTTAAAAAACAAACTGCTATGAATCGATCCAAGTAAGTATGTATCAATACATACTGTAACTGATTTTGAAAGAATTTGCAAAATTAAATCATGAATCGATTCAAACTAGTTGGGATCGATTCATTATGCGAATTTTTGGTTTTGTAAATGAGAATGAATCGATTCAAGGGTTTATGAATCAATACATGCTGTAACTGATTTTTAAAAAAAATTTGCAAAATTAAATCATGAATCGATTCATGAATGTTGGGATCGATTCATTATGCGAAAAGTTGAATATTTCAGTGATTTTTCAAGAATTGACACATTTATGCAGAAGCAAAACAACCATTATGCAGTTAAATGAAATGCAACAAAGTGTACAAGCTTAAGAATAACAAAAATCAAAGTTCAAACATTCATATGAAAAGAAGTTCATGTAAACAAATAATCATTAATCAAAACATACATTGATCATACAATATTACCAAGGTGAGGAGAGGAAACGATATTACCTCCATCGTAGTATTCTCACAAGGCACTAGTGAAGGCTACAATCAAAACTTAGCAAATATGATGAGATAAATGGAAATAATATCAATCAAGCTTAAGGCACCAAAGCGGAGAGATCAAGAATTCCCAACTCGCGACGAATGTTGAAGAAAGGTTCAGTTGCCAAAGGTTTAGTGAAAATGTCAGCAAGCTGATTTTTAGTATCAACATGCTCAAAAATGACATCGCCTTTTTCAACATGATCGCGAAGAAAGTGATGTCGAATCTCAATATGTTTGGTGCGCGAGTGTAAAACAGGATTCTTAGTGAGGTTAATGGCACTAGTGTTGTCACATTTAATTGGAATACGTTTAAGTTCAATATCAAAGTCTTGTAGTTGTTATCTTAGCCACAGAATTTGAGCACAACAGCTACCGGCTGCGACATACTCAGCTTCTGCAGTAGACAGAGCTACTGATACTTGCTTTTTACTATGCCAACTTACCAAAGAATTTGAAAACAGATGACAAGTGCCACTAGTACTTTTCCTATCTGATTTGCAGCCAGCAAAATCAGAATCAGAATAACCTACTAAGCTACAATCACTTCCTTTGGAATACCAAAGCTCATATTTAGGTGTTCCATTGAGATACCTAAATATACGCTTGACTGATTTGAGGAGAGATTCCTTAGGATTTGATTGATATCTTGCACACATACACACACTAAACATGATGTCTGGTCTAGAAGCAGTAAGATACAAAAGAGATCCGATCATACCTCTATACCTTTTGACATCAACCCCCTTACCATGTTCATCTTTGTCCAAGTTTCCATTTGTAGGCATAGGAGTGTCAATTAATTTAGAATCATTCATTCCAAACCGTTTGAGTAGCTCTTTACAGTATTTAGTTTGACATACTGCTGTACCTTCATCAAGTTGCTTTATTTGGAGGACTAAAAAGTAGTTCAACTCCCCCATGAGACTCATCTCAAACTCACCCTGCATAACATTAGAAAATTCCTCGACCAAGTGTATGTTAGTTGAACCAAATATGACATCGTCTACATAAACTTGAACTAAAAGAATGTGTTTTCCTTTGTGTTTAATGAAGAGTGTATTATCCACTTTACCTCTAGAATATCCATGATCAAGTAAAAATTTACTAAGTCTTTCGTACCACACACGAGGTGCTTGCTTAAGACCATATAAAGCACGTTTTAACTTGTAGACATGATCTAGATATTCAGAATTTTCAAAACCAGGAGGTTGTGAAATATATACTTCTTCATTTATAACACCATTTAAGAACGCACTCTTTACGTCCATTTGGTAAAGCTTGAAATTCATAGAACACGCATAGGCAAGCAAAAGACGTATGGCTTCAAGGCGAGCAACCGGAGCATAAGTCTCCTCATAATCAATGCCCTCTTCTTGGTTATACCCTTGTGCTACCAAGCGTGCCTTATTTCTAGTTATCACTCCACTTTCATCAAGTTTATTTCTAAAAACCCATTTAGTACCTATGATGTGATGATCTCGCGGACGAGGGACAAGTTCCCAAACGTCATTTCTTTTAAATTGATTCAGCCCTTCTTGCATGGCCATTAGCCAAAATTCATCAATCAAGGCCTCTTTAGCGTTTTTAGGTTCCACTTGTGATACAAAAGCGAAGTGAGAACAAAAATTACTTATCTTAGAACGAGTCAACACTCCCTTTGAAATGTCTCCCAATATGTGGTCTATGGGATGGTCTTTAGAGGATTTCCAAGCTGGTGGAAGATCCTTCACTTCGGATGTTCCTTCCTCTTTATCTTTTTCAATACATGTATCTTCCTCCTTCTCAATAGCAACCGCTTCGGATTGATCAATTTCCGAACCAGCTTCTTTGAGTATGTCTTGCGTAGATACACCTGCATCATTAAAAGAGATACCTTTTCCGACAATTTTTGGGTAAGACTCATCAAAAGAAACACGGACAGATTCTTCGACAGAAAGTAAACGCCTATTATAAACTCTATATGCTTTGCTTGATTGAGAGTAACCAAGAAAAATGCCTTCATCAGCTTTGGCATCAAACTTCCCAAGGTTTTCCTTACCGTTATTCAAGACAAAACATTTACAACCGAACACATGAAGATGAGACAATTTGGGCTTCCTACCTTTTAAGATTTCATAAGGAGTTTTATTCAAAATAGGACGAATTAGAATCCTATTGAGAACATAACAAGCCGTACTAATTGCATCGACCCAAAAGTATTTTGGTAATCCACCCTCATTGAGCATTGTTCTTGCCAATTCCTCTAAAACTCGATTTTTGCGTTCCACAACACCGTTTTGTTGTGGAGTTCGAGGAGCTGAAAAGTTATGCTCAATGCCATACTTGTCACAAAATTTATCAAAGAGGTGGTTTTGAAATTCACCTCCATGATCGCTTCGGATTGTAACTATTTTAGAATTCATTTTATTTTGGGACAGCTTTGCAAAACTTTTGAAAGCAGAAAAAGTTTCATCTTTGCTATGAAGGAATATAGTCCAAGTGAATCTAGAGTAGTCATCTACTATTACGAAACCGTAATAGTTTCCACCTAAGCTCTTTGTCCTAGATGGTCCAAAGAGATCCATATGGAGAAGCTCAAGGGGTCTTGAAGTTGAAATTATATTTTTAGATTTAAAAGAGACCCTTGTTTGTTTTCCCATTTGGCAAGCATCACATAGGTGGTCTTTTGAAAACTTTATTTTTGGAAGACCTATCACTAGATCCTTGGATATAACCTTGTTAAGCAAATCGAAATTAACATGCACTAAGCGTCTATGCCATAGCCATGAATCATCATTTAAGGCTACTAGACATTTAGTGCTTGTTAAGGATACATTCAAAAGATCAAGCATATATATATTGTTTACTCTAACACCCTTAAACACAACATTTTGTTCGGTATGTTCAATTTTGCTACATGTTTTTGTGAAAGACACTTTATAACCTTTGTCGCATAGTTGACTTATACTTAACAAATTGTGTTTAAGTCCCTCAACAAGATGTACATCAGAAATAGTAGTGGTAGAGGGATTACCTACACTACCTTTACCAAGTATTGCTCCTTTGTTATTGTCTCCATAAGTAACATACCCCTTTTTCTTTGCTTTAAAGTCAATAAAAAGTGATATGTCACCCGTCATGTGCCTTGAACATCCGCTGTCCAGAAACCATCTTCTTTCCATGGATGCAAGACACTCATCCTACAATATCAAAAGAGAGAGGTAGGTACCCAATTTTTATTGGGTCCATGTGGGTAAGTAATAACATGGTTGTCTTTAGGCTTCCATTGATAAATGCCTTTAGGAACAAGAAATCTTCTAAACTTGCATTTCTCAATGGTATGGCCAGCATGACAACAATAGTGACAAACACTACGATAATGATGATTTTTACTATTTGTCTTTAAATCCTTTGGAACAAAATAATATTTTGCATATGGAGGATTTAATGACTTTTTGAACAATCTCGTATCGACGGCATAAGTAATCTTAGGTTGCAAAGCTTTTTCCAATTTGGCTTTAAGAGATATGACCTCTTGTTGCTAAATGTGGCACCTTTCACAATGCCTAATTTTACTACAACCATCAATATCAATAGCTTTTGAATTTTCTGCAATACTAGCTTTCAAGCATTTTAAATCTTTTTCAGCATATTGTACTTTACCTTCCAAGTATGAAAAAATTCTTTTATCGGAAGCTAACCTTTTAAATGCTTCTTTAGCTTCATTATGCAGTTTTTCAAAAGCTACTTTCAATTCAGAAAAAGACATAGAAGAGAAGTTATTATAATAAGCTTGTTTTACCTTTTTATCATCACTTTTCTTCTTGTGATGGGACTGATTTTTGGTGTGAGCCATAAGACACAAATTTGCGGTTTCATCGCTATCACTTGTGCATTGTGTACTTGATGAATCACTATCACTTTCCCAAGCAATGTAAGCTCTTCTTTGCTTATTATTATACCTTCTTGGAGGAGCTTTACCTTTATCCTTTTTCTTTAAAGGGCAATCCGTTTTATAATGACCGGACTTGCCACAATTAAAGCAAGTACCTCTTTCTCTATTCTTCTTAACCTCTTCCTGTTTTGAATCCATAGATTGTCTTCTAAAGTTTATGAGATTTTTGTCGGAATGCTTTATTCCATTCTTTCGAATGAATCTATTATATCTCCTTACAAAAAATCCCATTTCTTCGTCACCGGAGTCTTCGTCACTACTTGACTCATTGTTGCTTAGCTCTTTTTGTGAGGACTTTGAGTTAGAAGCCATAAGAGCTATAGGCCTCTTCTCACCCTCTTTGTCTTTATTCTTCTCTTTTCCCTTTTTACTTTTGTTTTCAAACTTTTCTAGACTTTCTAGTTCTTGCTGATGTTCCTCCAGCTTTCCAAACAAAGTAGTCATTGTGAGAGTCGTTAGATCATTGGCTTCCTTGATAGCTGTCACTATAGGTTGCCATTCCCTGCTAAGACATCTCAGAATTTTATTAGTGGCAATATCATTGGAAACTGGTTTTCCAAGTGCATTCAAACGATTAATAAGATGAACAAATCTCTTTTGCATGTCGGGAATTGATTCTCCTTGCTTCATACGAAAGAGTTCGAACTCTTGATTAAGTGTGTTAATGTGGGACTGTTTTACTTCAGTCGTGCCCTCATGAGCTATTTCTAAAGCATCCCACATTTCTTTAGCTGTCGAGCAATGAGAAACTCGATAATACTCATCTGCACTAAGTGCTGAAATTAGCATATTTCGAGCTCTCCAATCACTTGACCACTTTTTCTCATCTTTTTCATCCCAATCGTCTTCTGGTTTAGGTACTATGGCTCCTGCCTCATTCATCATGGTAATTTGAAAAGGACCATTTTGAATGGCAGCCCATACGCGCCTATCAACAGAATTTATATGAACTCGCATGCAGTCTTTCCAATAGCCATAATTTTCACCGTTGAAAACATGAGCTCTATTGTACGCCCCCTTTGGTTCAGAATCCATAACGTTACAGGCAGCCACAAAGCACCAGCGAACCGGCGCTCTGATACCACTTGTTAGACGCTGTGGCGAGTGATCTAGAGGGGGGGGGGGTGAATGGATCACCTCCTTGTTTTCAAGGATTTAAAAAGTTTTTCAGAGTTTTCAAAGAAATATGGAAACGAAGGTCCTGAATACACAAGCGTCTATTCTGAACCGGCCACTAGAAGACCAGACAAGCGATAACGTGCTGGATTTTACGATTGCTATGATAAAGGATTAAACACACAATATGAAAAACAGTTGAATGCACCTATCACTAAAGCAATTTCCAATGAATTGAAAAACAAATTAAAACGAAAGTAAAGATAGAAAGGAGAAACAATACGCCGAGATTTGGTAAGGAAGTTCCCCACGGTCGTCCTCGCGTGTGGGTACGTCTCCCTCTCAATTTCAAATCGAAATTGAGAATTCTTATATCAAAGTTGCTGAATCCGTTGATTACAAGGTTCGAATACAAATACCAGAATTCTAAACTCCTAGAATTTCCTATTGTATCAACCTCCACTCGATTTGAGCCCAATCGAGATTTCCTGCAAGTTACACAATCAATCCACCGGTTCCACGACTCTCGCTGCGGCTGAATCTGACTTGTACAATGTGACTCACAAAAACCCTCAAGAATACACCCGTTCTTGAAGGAAAACCCAGCTGGTTTTTCCTTGAAACCTTCTATCAATCTTCAACTTAGCTAGATCTACGATCGTACCACTGAACGTTGTCTCGAAAGCCTTCAATTCACAGGACAGCAAACACACTTGTTGATGTTCTTGAATAAGATCTTTAAGAAGATGATGAAGATATCTTGATTCTAGGTTTCAAGCTTGCTCAACATTGAAGTTCCAACACTTCACAAACACTATCTTGATGTGTTCTTCAATGCTTAATCACTACAAAATTCGTCTCACCAATTTTTGTAATCTGTGATCTGTTATCATGAAATGAAAAACAAACACATATATGTATTGCAGAATCTGTTAGACAAATAACAGAAGAATGAATCGATTCAAGCTTGGATGAATCGATTCATACTGATCAAATTTGAGAAAACAGAATTAGTTAAACAGCATGAATCGATACATCAAAGGATGAATCGATTCATTTTGCGAAATCAAGAATCAACTCAACAACATGAATCGATTCAAGCTATAATGAATCGATTCATTATGCGTGTTTTTCCAAAAAATCATAAACAATGAAAAACAAGAGAACCAAAAAGAAACAAGCATATTTCTTAACATGGAACAAACACAAAACACTTAAAATTTATAATCGATCAAAAACTAAGGGTGCTCACAAGGACTTCGTTCCCGTCTTGTTTAATAATATCGTACTTAGAACCTCCCGTCTTTGTTTGTCGTGCTTTTTATTGAAGAATTAGGTTCCTGAATATCCTGACTGAGGATAAAAGAGATGGATATAAGTCAAAGGGGAGATGTTACTCTAAGTATCTATAAAGATAGATTTGCTTTGCTGGGGATTTGTAATTATTCTGTGGGGATGAACCGGCGAAGCTTCGTTGAACTCCTACCCTCGTTCGTCCTTAGTAAATACTATTACTGCATTTTATGCATTTCTGGTAAACATCAATCATATTCAAAAGCATACATACATTCAAATACAACCAATGGACGTTTTAGTTTATGTAAACAGGGTAAAAGTAAATCTGGATTCAAAGACGAGATTTTTTTTTTATTTCTAGAAAGTGACTTATACACAAGCAAGTTTGTATAAGGAGACAAAAATCCTAGTAAGAGGAATTCGTCGTAAAAACATTTTACAAAACAAAGATAGCTATGTGAGAAATAGTCCTATTGAGTTTCAATTCCACTATTGCCATTATCTTCAAGTATCTCGTCCTCTGCTGTTGAGATGGAAATGATTGGATTGAACTTTATCTGTTTGCACTTGATTTAGGTAGCACCAACAGTTGGAGTTACATGGGTGATCCAACAAGACATAGTCATACGCTTTAATCCCTAACTTTTGCCTGGATTGCCTTTTCAGGTTTTCAATCCACTGGGATACCCTTTTTTGCCCAAGCCGCCCTTTCAGGTTTTCGAATTGCCGGGTGTACATTCTTTATATATATATATATATCCCTAATTTTTGCCCAAACCCTTTTGGTTTGCCGGGATGCCCTTATTTTTGCCTAGGCCAGTCAACTTAGCGGGTCTCTTTTTATGCATAGTATTTTTTAACTATGTCTGCGTTTACAGGCTGTGGGAAGTCTTCACCATCCATAGTAGTAAGCATCATGGCACCTCCTGAGAATACCCTCTTGACTACAAATGGTCCTTCATATGTAGGGGTCCATTTGCCCCTAGGATCACCCTGTGGTAATATGATACGCTTGATTACCAAGTCACCAGCCTGATATACCTTTTGCTTAACCTTCTTATTAAAAGCTTTGATCATCCGTTTCTGGTACATCTGACCATGACAAACAGCTGCCAACCTTTTCTCATCAATCAAATTTATCTGGTCCAATCGAGTCTGAATCCAATCATCTTCATCCAAGCCTGCATCCTTCATGATTCTTAAGGAGGGGATCTGAACTTCAATGGGCAGAACTGCTTCCATACCATAGACTAAGGAGAATGGGGTTGCCCTTGTTGAAGTACGTATTGTAGTACGATAACCATGAAGAGCAAATGGTAACATCTCATGCCAATCCTTGTAAGTAACAGTCATTTTCTGTAGAATCTTCTTAATGTTCTTATTAGCAGCTTCTACTGCCCCATTCATTTTCGGACGATATGGAGAAGAGTTGTGATGCTTAATCTTGAACTGCGTGCAGAGATCAGTAATCATGGTGTTGTTCAGATTAGAGCCATTATCTGTGATAACCCTTTCAGGGATGCCATACCTGCATATGAGATTATTCTTAATGAATTGAGCCACAACATTCTTGGTAACAGATGCAAATGAGGTTGCCTCTACCCACTTTGTAAAATAATCAATAGCAACCAGGATGAAACGATGCCCATTAGAAGCAGTAGGCTTGATCTCACCATTCATATCAATGCCCCACATGGCAAAAGTCCAAGGAGAAGTCAACACATTCAATGGAACTGGAGGTATATGCACTTTATCAGCATAAATCTGACACTTGTGACATGTTTTGGAATGTTGATAACAATCACCTTCCATGGTAGACCAATAGTAACCTGCTCTCAATATCTTCTTTGCCATAGTATGACCACTAGAATGAGTGTCAAAGATCCCATCATGCATGTCTTACATAATCTCTGTTGCTTCCTTCTTATCCACACAACGAAGCAAAGTCGAATCATGATTACGCTTGTACAAAATCCCATTACTCAAGAAGAATTTAGAAAAAAACCTCCTCAGAAACTTCTTATCTTTGACAGATGCCCCTTCAGGGAACTCCTGAGCTTCAAGATATCTTTTCACTTCATAGAACCAAGGCCTCCCCTCTACTTCTTCAGTGTCAATCTCATTGCAGTATGCAGGCTTCTCAAATCTGTCAATAGTAATCTTGGGAGCTTCATCATCCCAGCTAATCTCAAACATAGATGCCATGGTAGCTAATGCATCTGCCAATTGATTCTCTCCTCGTGGAATATGTCCAAAGGTAATCTCTTCAAAATATGGGATCAAGGACAACACATGCTCTCTGTAAGGAATGAGACTTTCATGCTTGGTATCCCAATCTCTTTTAATCTGACTAACTACCAGGGCTGAATCTCCATATACGTCCAGGAACTGAATCTTCATCTCAATGGCAGCTTTGATACCCATGATACATGCCTCATACTCAGCCATGTTATTGGTACAATAGAAACAAAGTCTTGCAATAATTGGGGTATGATAACCTTCAGGGGAAATGATCACAACACCAACACCATTACCAAGCGCATTAGAAGCTCCATCAAAAACCATAGTCCATCGAGATCCTTGTTCAGGTCCGTCATATTGTCCAGGTTCTTTGGTAATAATCATAATGTCTTCATCAGGGAACTCAAAGCTCATTGATTGATAATCATCCACTACTTGATGAGCCAAATGATCAGCTACAACACTTCCTTTAATGGCCTTCTGAGTAGTGTACTGTATATCATATTCTGTTAAAATCATTTGCCATCTTGCTATGCGTCCGGAGAGAGCAGGTTTCTCGAATATGTACTTGATTTGATCCATCTTTGAAATCAACAAGGTAGTATGAGTCAACATATACTGTCTTAGTCGGCGAGCAGCCCATGCCAAAGCGCAGCAAGTTTTCTCGAGTATTGAGTATCTTGTTTCACAGTCGGTAAACTTTTTGCTAAGGTAGTATATTGCCTGCTCTTTTCGACCAGACTCGTCATGTTGCCCCAACACACACCCCATTGAGTTATCTAATATTGTTATGTACACAACCAAGGGTCTTCCATCAACTGGTGGCATCAAGATTGGAGGTTCTAGAAGATATCTCTTGATTTCATCAAAGGCTATCTGACACTCATCATTCCATTCCATCACCTGATCTTTCTTCAACAACTTGAATATTGGCTCACAGGTAGCAGTTAACTGGGAAATAAATCTTGCAATGTAATTCAATCGTCCCAAGAAACCTCTAACTTCCTTTTCAGTACGGGGAGCTGGAATCTCTTGTATAGCTTTTACTTTTGCAGGATCCACTTCAATATCTTTTCCACTGACTATGAAACCCAAGAGTTTACCAGACCTAACTCCAAAAGTACACTTATTTGGATTCAATCTGAGCTTGTATTTCTTCAACCTTTCAAACAGCTTATGCAGATGATCAAGGTGTTGCTCTTCATTCTGGGACCTGGCTATCATATCATCCACATATACCTCTATCTCATGATGAATCATATCGTGAAACAAAGCCACCATAGCATGCTGATATGTTGCCCCGGCGTTCTTCAAACCAAATGGCATCACCTTATAACAAAAAGAGCCCCACTGTGTAACAAATGTAGTATTCTCTAAATCTTCAGGTGCCATCTTGATTTGATTGTAACTAGAGAAACCATCCATGAAAGAGAATACCTTATGTTGAGCAATGTTGTCTACCAGAACATCAATATGAGGAAGTGGAAAGTCATCTTTAGGGCTGGCCTTATTCAAATCTCTGTAATCCACACACATGTGTACCTTACCATCTTTCTTGGGTACCGGTACCACATTTGCAACCCATTGAGGATAAGAAGTCACAGCTAAGAACCCTGCGTCAAATTGTTTCATCACCTCTACTTTAATCTTTTCTGACATTTCAGGACGCATGCGACGAACCTTTTGCTTCTTCGGACGACAATCTTCTTTTACTGGTAAACGGTGAACCACGATGTCTGTATCCAACCCTGGCATATCTTCATAGGACCAAGAAAAGATCTCTACATAATCACGTAACATCTGGATTAGTCTGTTCTTAACACCATCCTCTAATTCAGCCCCTATCTTGACCTTTTTCCTGTTTTCTTCAGTTCCCAGATTCACAACTTCGATTGGCTCTTCATGTGGCTGTATAGCTTTCTCTTCTTGTTGTAACAACCTAGCAAGCTCTACAGGTACTTCACAATCTTCCTCCTTTCCATCTTCAGCTTGATAGATTGGATTCTCGAAATTATAATTGGCAATAGTAGAACTGTTATCAACAGGATCCAGAGTGGATGAGGATCTGCATTTTAGTGATGTGGGTGTGTGTAAGAACGCATAGCTGATAAAATAAAATAAAAAAAGAAAAGAAAGACAAGGAGCACAATATTTACGAAAACGAAACGTCTATTGATTTTTATTGAATGAAGTATGCAAATGAAATGACATCCCGAAACAAGCATACCATTGTGCCCCGGGTAAGACACAAGGCTTAAAAGTTTAATTGTTCGAAATTACAAACTTAAAATAAAAACACAGTAATAGTATTTACTCCTAACTAAAGGAGATAGGAATAACGTCTTTGGTCCTCCAATTGCTGAGCCCATCACCCATGGTAGGAAAGATCCAATCATCCAGGTTGTAGTCTTCACTATAGTCACCCACAACATTGATTTGATCTCTCATGACCCCTTGACTGGTGATACGAACAACACGAGCATGACGAACAACCTTCTGAGATCCTGCAGTGAAACCCAACCCAAACTTGTCAGACTTGTAAGGGATGTTGGGAAGCTGACCCCAAATAGAAAAACCACCTTTTGCAACCACAACCTTAGCATCCTTGAGGGGGGCCATTGTAGGAGGTATATTAGTAACCATATGAGCTCTTTCAGAAGCAGGAACAGACTAAGGAACATGATCAGAGTAGGGAACAACTCCAAATGTTTGACACGGAGTTTCAACCATTTCACCCTCCATTTCTACATACTTGAAAGTATTCACGTGGCTAACCATGTACTCTTCTTCCCCATAGACAGTGACAATTTTGTTCTTCACCGGGTATTTCAACTTCTGATGCAAGGTGGAAGTCACAGCACCTGCCCCATGGATCCAGGGGAGCCCAAGCAAACAAGAATACGCAGGGCGAATATCCATTACATAGAAAGTAGAATTGAAGACTTGAGAGCCTACTTTGATCGGGAGGTCCACTTCTCCATGTACCACTCTTCTTGAGCCATCAAAGGCCCTCACCACTACATCACTTGGTCTTAACACAACATCTTCAAGACTGAGCTTGTCCAGAACCTCTTTAGGGAGCACATTTAATGAAGAACCATTGTCCACCAACACATGAGACAAGGTAGTGCCTTTGCATTCAATGGAAATATGCAGAGCTCTGTTATGGTTTCTCTTGGCAGGAGTCAAATCAGCATCAGAAAAACCCAACCCATTATCACAAGTCAGATGTGCCACACAATTCTCAAATTGATCCACAGAGATCTCATTTGGTACATGAGCAGTCTTCAGGAACTTAATTAAGGCTTTAGCATGAGCCTCAGAACACAACAACAAAGATAACATGGAGATTTTGGAGGGAGTATGCCCCAACTGGTCAACAATATCATAATCACTCTTGCGAATGATCTTCAGTACTTCTTCCATCTGTTTAGAAAGATTGTAAGCAGTCGGTGCATCAGCTTGCACAGGTTCAATAACAGGACCTTTGCCCCGAGTATCAGTATTTGGCTCAGAGGTCGAGTTAGTAGTTGGAGTAACTTCACTTTTGGAGGTAGCCTGAGGAGAGAAAATTCTTCCACTTCTGGTGATCTTACTAGATCCAGCAATATTATCAACATCAAGATTATTATCAGTAACAGGTGCATCAGCCAGAGGTTCTTGTTTGACACCATGGATGTAAACATCGGAACCATAATTCCAGGGTATAGCTTTATCAGAAATGTAAGGAACAGGACCAGGAGTGGTAATGATCATAGGAACCACTCTAGCTTCAGCAACAGTCTTCACAAGGCCTTCGGCAGTAATCCTGACAGGACCTTTAGAGGTGATCCTGACAGGGCCTTTGGAGGTAATCTTCACTGGCACATTATCAACCATGTCTACATCTTCAAGCTTCGTACTTCGAGTCAAATGTTCACACATACTTTCAACATAAGGAGTCTTCTCAAACAATATAGTGTAATTATCCATGAGGCGTTGAATGCCATCCTTCAGTTTCCAGCAACTATCTGGTTTGTAGGCACAATAGAAACAGTCTTCATTGCAACCTGGAAAGAACCCAACCTGCACCAACTTCTTCTTGATAATGGATAATGGATTAGTCACATCCGCTATTGAGGAAACATAGGAAACCTCATTAATAGCATTAACAGTCTTCTCATGATTGGGCATAGGAGCAGTGATCACATTTGGAGTCCCAGGAGGGTCAAATTCAATTTCTCCAGCTTCAATCATGTCTTGAATCTTGTTTTTTAACACCCAGCAGTTATTGGTGTCATGTCCCGGACTATTAGAATGATAAGCACATCCTGCATTAGGATTGTATCGAGGAGAGGATGTATTAGGATTCTGAGGAGGATCCCTCAAAGTAATGAGTTCCCCTTTCAACATGTGTTGCAAGGATTGGGCCAGTGACATGTTGATCTTGGTGAACTGTCTTCTAGGTTTCTGTTGATTGTTTTGTTGTGGCTCTGGTGCTGCAGGAGTAGGATTGGAGATATGAACTGCTCCCACAGATTGGTGACTCCTATTACGACTATGTTGACCATACACAACATTAGACTCCTTCTTTCCACTAGGGGGCTTCTTAGCAGTGCTTGATGAAGAGGAACCCACCTATATCTTACCACTTCTTATACCAATTTCCACACGTTCTCCAGTCATTATCAGCTAAGTGAAACCAGATGATGAACTTTCGATGAGGTTACTATAGAAAGGACCATTCAGCGTACTCATAAACATATCCACCAGCTCCCTATCAGTCAGAGGAGGTTGAACTCTACCAGCCAGGTCTCTCCATTTCTGGGCATACTCCTTGAAACTTTCTTTAGCACCCATAGACATGCTTTGGAGTTGCATGCGAGTTGGTGCTAAATCAACATTATATTGGTATTGCCTATAGAAGGCCTCAGCAAGATCATTCCAATCACGAATATTAACACTTTCCAGTTGATAGTACCATTCCAATTGAGCTCCAGACAAGCTCTCTTGGAAGAAATGAATCCACAGTTTCTTGTCAGCAGTATGTGGTTGAATCCTCCGGACATAGGACCTTAAATGCAGCTTGGGACATGAGACACCATCATACACTACAAAAACAGGGACCTTGAAACCAATAGGTATAACCACTCCAGATACTAAACTCAGATCTTCAAAATCAAGCCCAGAAGAGTTTTGCAATTCCATGGCATTCATTCTGTCCATCAGCATCTTATACTTCTCCTCACTAGCAAGATCGTGATAATAGTTTGCCTCAGAATCAGAATCTCCCACAGTATCATGGAGACTACCTCCCTCTTTCTCAGAATTCTCAGACTCAGAATCCTTAATCTGTTCCTTTGTCTTGATAGGACCTCTGAATCTTCTTCCCAGATTGATAAGGCCTCCTGATTTCCTGGTCTTCTTCTTCTTCTTAGCCAACAGTGTCTTCAACTCATCCTGTCCCTTGGATAAGTTCAGAATCAGCTCTTGGAGTTGTGCATTATGAGCCTGGAGATCTTTGACAGTCTGTTCAAGAGCCATTTCTGCTGAAATAAACAGCGAGAAGATAAGATACCTGTTCCTAAGAAACCTGTGATGCAATGATATGGTATGTAAATGCATATGCAATGTTTTCAAGGGCCGCAGGATTTAAATTTGTTTAGACAACCATAAAGTAAACTTTTATTAGTAATCAATAAACTTGTTTGCCTCTTGGGCTTACAAAAAAATGAAATGAATACAAAGATGGGGTTATAAGTCTCCCATGGACGTTTCCTCTTTGTGTTGAGGTATGAGTTGAGATTCCGCTCCTCGTGAAGTTGTTTTGTTAGCTCCAAGATTCTTTCTTGACTAGCTTTGAAATGAGTCTCAAAAGTATCCCTTTGCTCCTTCAACTGGATCCAGGACCTTTGTAACTCTTCCATGTCAGTGGGCATGTCTGGATGAAGAATGATATAAGAAGTATCTCCTTCAGCAACAGGCTCCATGGTAACTGGCAGGATAGAAGGATATGGCATCATAAGAGTCTGAGCACGAGATCGCACCCATATGAGATAAGGTTCCATAGGAATAGTGTACTTTGGTTCCAGAGTCTTGCTGTCAACCTTGTTCACTTTACCCCACGCTCGTATAAACCTTTGACGATAACCTTGAAGATCGTTGTCGTAGTCGAACACAATACCTTGAATAAGCATGTCATGAGGACCATCACTCCTAGCATAACCAAACTGACGTAGAGCTAAAGAAGGGTTGTAAGTAATGCCCCCTCTTATGCCAAGGAGTGGCACATTAGGGAACTCCCCACAACGGTCAACGATAGTAACATTCTCCATAGATCTAGAGCACCAATGAATATCTGAATGAGAAAGTGACATAATCCTCTTAGACCACCTGAACCCTTGTTCATTCTACATCACTGATCGAGGAAGGTGAGAAATAAACCACCTAGACAATAGAGGTATGCAGCACATCAGAGTTCCTCGTGCCTTCGTAGTACGGGTATGGAGAGAATGTAAGATGTCTCCAAGTAATGTAGGCACTGGGTTGTGAGTCAGGAATATGTTGATGGCGTGTACGTCTATGAACTGGTCTGGATTGAAGAACAATACTAAACCATAGATCAATAGGGCTAAGATCTCCTCAAAAGCATCATAACTCACAGCCTTCAGGAACACTTGAGCTTTCTCCATCAATACCTTAGCAAGGATACCCTTAACTCCACTTCTTGTTTCTAGAACAATGTCTGATTTCTTCAAATTTAGGACTGCAGCAATGACTTCAGGTTTAGGCTCATTCTCTAAGCCTGTGAAGGGTTTCTGATCCAGGATAGGTATACCCAGAAGCTTGGAGAACTCTTCCATTGTAGGAACCAGCTGATAATCGGGGAATGTGAAACAATGATGTTTAGGATCAAAGAACTGAAATAGGACACTCATCATGTCTTCATTGATCCCTGAAGTGACTAGATCAAATAGGTGACCATGCCTCTTGATGAATTGGGAGTTTTCAGAAACTTGAGAGACCAATTCCTTAAGCTTAGGAGGTATCCCTACAAAGTTGATCCGTATAGTATTCCTACGAGCAGAAGCCATGACCTGCAACAAAGAACAAAGATAAATCCTTTGGTACTTGAAATGGCTAGTGAAAATGCTATGCTTATGATGCATGATGATGTTATGATGTTATGCTCGATCACAAACATGTGGCACACACAAACAAGTCACACAATAGCCCTAGGTTTGAAGGCTTGCATGAGGTTTAAAGGTAAGTACCCTCCCTTGAAGTTTAGATGGTTCATCCTGTCCTATAAAGTAACCAGGTTCTAAGGGATCTCAATATCATTGATCCTTCACAAGGGTGGTTGTTCAGTAGGAAACTTACTTGCCAACCAAAACCCTCCAAGTTTAGGATCTCAATGAGTGCAGCATCTAGTATCAACCAACTTCAGTCTTCACCAAAGCCGGTTATCTCACTACTTTTCTAAAGGCCAAGATGGGATAACTAGGGTTCTAAAAGTTAGTTAGTGTATTGACAATGTATGGCAGCCTCATATTATCCTCAACTTACTTAAGGAACATAAGCACCAACCAAGAAGTCACACTAACTATGGCCACCATATCAACCATATCAGTATACGCCGTACAGTTTCCTTGGTCTATTGCCATTTACCTAAGGTACACTAGATCCGGGTTAGGATCTTTCACACATAAGAGCCCCAACAGATAAATATAAAGCAAACAAAACAAACAAGTTAAAGTGATCTAATTCCTAAGGGTACTCCTCTTTTATTAAGTCCCCAGCAGAGTCACCAGTTCTGTAACACGGTGGGAGAACTGACTTTTAGTCATGTTGCGGATAGCAAGAGTCGCCACCGACTTTTATTTTATCCATAAGGAAGGGACATAAAAGAACAGGAAAGACCGTGTTTTTGAAAAGACTTGGGTTCGGGGGGTAGGTTATATAAAGGGAAGGTGTTAACACCCTTTATATCCATGGTTATCCATGGGCTCTTAGTTACTTAGCTCACTTTGAATTGTTTTGAGAAAGGTGTAGTGTGTGATTAAAACTTTCTAAGTACTTTATAATGATCCTCGTATGGATGTATACAAAGACTTGTTTTTGAAAATTTGTTTGAAAAGTGTGAGGTGTGAAAAGAATTTTGAAAGGTGTGAGCAAGTAATTAAGAGGAACCTACCCTATATTAAGTTTTTACTGTTCTTATGTTCTTTCAATGGTAAGACTATCACTATTATTAAGGAATAGGTAGTCATTACCTTGGATGTGATTAAGGGACATGTGTAGGGTCATCTGAATATAGGCAACTGTAAGGTGTCTTTAGCAATTCGTAGGGACTTATCATCTTTTATTCGAAGGGACAAGATCATTATTTCGTAGGCAACCTCGAAGGGACTTCATCTTATAAAATGAAGGGACTTGATGATATTCGAGAAGGGACTTTGCTTAAGACACCTTACTTGACCTTTTGAAATAGGCAACATGAGAGGTAACCTTAGAAAGTGCAAGATGGCGATCAAAGATCGACTTACGTGTGTTCATGTTCATGTTCAAATATTTATCTTTTTAAATTAATTATTCTAAGTCAATTTTAATTACAAACATATTGTACACTCCCTAAATTACTAACCATACAGTAAATATATTTATAATAAATAAAGCTAAAATATAAACCTAAAATATTACAAGGCTTTGGGACAATTACAATATAATCGAGAAATAATAATAGAAATAATAAATATAATAATAAATAAGCAATAATTTAAATGTTAGTAATAATGAAATAATAATAAGAAGAGGTTAGTAAAAATATAAAGAAAATAAGAATTTAAAAAGAGAATATTATTTTTAGGTTAAATAAACATTAGAAAATTTTTTAGAAGAAAATATAACAACTTTGATAATAATAATAAACAAAATATTAAACAATTTACATAAAAAAAAATGATTTAATTAGGGTTTGTAAAATATTAAGTTAAATATTAGGATTAGTAAAAAAATTAGGGTTGAGAAATTAGGGTTTATGTTTTATTTAAGAAAATTAAAGTTTTGATTAAAATATACTAATAATCTATTTACAAAAATATAATAACTATATATAAATACTATCAAATAAATATAAACAATTTTAAATGTAAGAAAATAAATTATGATTTTTTAAGAATATAAAGAAAATATTATAATATTGTTTAGAAATTATTTTTGTGATTTATATTTAATAAATTTACCAAAATAGAATTAATATATGAAAGAAATTGAAAATAAGAAAAAAAAGTGAGAAAATTGGCTAAAAAGAAAGGACCTGGGATTTGAACCCAGGTCCCTTACCTCAACAACAACCCTTCAAAACCAACTGAGCCAGCACACGCTGGTGAATACCATAGGCAATGCAATCGTTTTATTACAAACCTGAAAATAAATGGATAAAAAAACAAAACTGCTTTTGGCCAGACTCGAGCCCTGGTCTCCACCCCAAACACGCGTATGCTTTGCCAACTGAACCACTGCAACGTTTGTGAAACATAATACAAACAATACATAATAAAATAAACTCAAATTTTAAATCAGATTTTCGCGCCACACTTCTTCTTCAACCTCCAGCCGTCTGCTTAGGCTATAGTGACAGTTTTCCGTCGCTATAGCTTATAGTGACAGATTGTTTTCGTCACTAAAACCCTGCACAAATCAAACTTCTAATATACAACGAATCAAAAAATTTCAATGGTTCAAATTAACTAATATGAGGTCCCTAAACACAAATATCACATTAATTTTAACAGAAATTGACTCAATCATGCGTTCCCAAAAGAAATTTTCAAGAACCCTAGTTTTCAGTTTTAACGCATATGGCTATGATTTCTTCAATTGATCACCCAGAAACGATCCTTGCAATGTCACAAACACAAATCAATACTCAAAAACAATTTATCATGGGTTAACATATGAAAACGAAAAATTGAAAAACCATGAGAAAGTGAGAATTCGGATTATGCATTTAGATGTGTTTTTGATGATGTAAAGCATTGAGATAACATCAATGATGCTCAAGAAACATGTTGCAACCTTTAAAACACTTTGATATGGCCTGCAAAATAAAATCCGAATTGTGAGTTTTTTTGTGAAGTTTGAAGCTTTGTTCTTACTCTTGAAGGCAGCAAAATTCGTCCCCTAGTATTGTATCATGTTCATAGTCTTATAGTGAATGAAATTAGGTCATAAAACTTGTCTATTCTTTGGGCTTTTGGATAGCTTGAGATTGAAGAAAGATATGATTCCAAAAGTGAGAAAAATCAAATATTTTCATGCCTTAGAGACTTTACACGAAATTTGATCCTCTCAATCATCTTTAAATGATATTTCAATCATTCTAGAACAAAAATCAGATTTTTAGATTGACCTTTTATATTTTATTTTCATTTAAATTGAATTTTATTAAATAAAATCCAAAATAATAAAATATAAAACATAAAAATATGGAAAAATAGTCAATGGGTCGTGTATGACCTTATCCTTAAGATTGGATTGGAATTTGGTAGGCCCATTTGGCAAAATTTGGTTTTAAGACTTCATTTGCTCCACAAACTTCCCAAAAAGTTCCCAACTTTGCAAAGGCACAAATCCATCAATTTTAAGGCTATGAAGGTGTTCTTTGACATTTTGGAAAGCTTAGAGAGTCCTATAACCAACCTCTTTGGTCTCATGTCCATATCCTTTACCATTTTCAAGTTATGCCCTTTGGAAGATGTTGACTTTTTGTTGACTTTTGAAATGACCTATAATGTCTTAGCTCATACCTTCCAAATGAAGCATTTATGGGCTTGGCTTGTGAGACACAAAGTTGTAGAGAATTCAATTTCCTTCATAATGAGCTTTGGATGGAAAATTCTTGATGAAGCATGTGAAAGTTATGGCTGGTCAAAGTTCAGTTGACTTTTCCTGTGAAAACCCTAATTTAGAAACTCCTGATTCTTGATGATCTGAAATCTCCTTGATGAATCATGATCAAACCTTGATCAAATGATGAATTTTACTTCATATACTTGATTTTGGAAAAAACATCATGAAGTTTGACTTTGGTTTGACCACAGTTGACCTCAGTTTGACTTTTTAACTGCTTTGACTGATTTTTGCATATCTGATCATCTGACTGAGCAAACTTTTTGGGAAAGCCTTGAAACTTGACATAGGGATTCTTAAAGACATATAATATGCTATGAAGCTCACTTGAAGCCTTATAAATCCCTTTAGCCTAATGAAATCCAAAACCCTAGTTTAGGATGCATTGCTTTGGAGGATGCATTGTCTGAGGGGATTGTCAAACTTTCTGACTAATTGTGAATCTTGTGAACTTTGTGAACCTTGTGAACCTCTTGGGACACCTTGGTACACAATTCCTTGACTAGGGGAGGTCAAATTTTGGGGTGCAACAATAAGCATTGCAATGCATCTCTCGTTGGGGAGAAGACTCTGCTTGGGGAATGTCATCTGGTGACATCCTATATTTTCTGGACTAATTGATTGCTCGAAGATCAATTCAAGAGGATTTTACAAAAGACCTGGCATCCAAAATGCCTCTGCATCTTCAAACTCTTGGATAGGTTCATCGAATCTTGACATAACTGCCCCAGATTGCACGGACTGTGAAAGAATTCGTCTCACGAGGATTCCTGAAAAACCTCATATCACTGCGAGATATTATGCCCCGGATTTTGAACCATGGATACGTCTATCAATTGACAAAGGGGAAGAAGGTCTCATATTCTTAAAGAAACTTCAATCTCACTTTTGATATCAGCATGAGACTGTTACTTGTAAGCAAAAGGATATGCACACATGCTCCAGGTAGAAACGAACCAAGTATGGTTGATCCAGGTTGATATGATTGTTGATTTTCATTTTTATGATGGACTCACTGGGTATCAACTCAAGGTTTGAAGAAGTGAAGGCTATGGTATTGACTCAAGGGTCATAATAAATGCCAATAACGACTCAAGGGTCGAGGCAACAAGGCAACAACATCGACTCGAGGGTCGAGGAAATAAGGCAACAACATCGACTCAAGGGTCGAGGAAACAATAATATCGACTCAAGGGTCGGAGAATAACCATAATATCGACTCGAGGATCGAGAAAATGACATGACAACATCGACTAAAGGGTCGAGAAAACGAAGTCAATGATATCAACTCAAGGGTCGAGGCAATGAAAGCAATGATGTCGACTCAAAGGTCGAGAAATAAGGGTGATGGTATCGACTCAAGGGCTGAAAAACAGAAGTGATGATATCGACTCAAGGGTCGAAGAAAACCAAAGCGAAGATTTGCACACTCAACCTGAAGTGAGAGGCTGGGTACCTATAGATGCCCATGGCCCTGGTTGAGGAGATGCCAACAGATATTGGACTTTAACCTTGAAGATGCCAATAACTATTGGACTTTAGTCATGTAGGATGATCAGATGAAGAAACCATAATGGCTGAGGAGAAATTCTCTGATCAGGGAAACACACTTCCCGCACCCTGCTGGGGTCAATTACCAAACGTTCATTCTGAGAATTGCCTTTCATATTGTGAGATTGTCTCAAGAGGATTTTACAGAAAACCTGGCATCCGAAATGCCTCAGTGTCTTCAAACTCTTGCAGAGATTCGCTGGATCTCGAATTAACTACATCAGACTGTATGGTTCATGAAGGAATTTTCCCCAAGATCTCGCATCATCATGAGGTGTTCTGCCCCAGTATTCCACCTTGGTTAGGTTGATTAGTCGTTTGTGAGTGACTTCCCTTGCTCTTGGGGTGGTCTATCCCAGTACGAGCCTTAAAGTGATTGTGTCCCTGATTGACTGATCTTTGAGTGAATACCCAGACTAATTGCCCTTGGAGAGGTTTAAATCTCGAAGCGATTGCCCCAGACTAGCTGAATTTTAAGGAGGTTACTCAACGTGATTGTCCCAGATTGGCTGCATTTAACCCAACTGGTTGGGAAAGTCCTTATTCCATGGTGTTTCTTGGAAAAATGCACCTCGACATGATTGTCCTTCAGAAGTTTTAGATTTCTCAACTTGGCAAGATTAAGCCTCTGGACCGAAATTCCGCATATGAACTTCTTTGATGCCAAACAAATGTATGCAAGCAGAAAATGTTTTTTTTTTGAGAATGAAAATTCTAATGCAACACACATGTTAATCGTGAAGTTTTTATTGAAAAGATGTCGCAAACCTTTGTGAGTGAATCACTGGTTAAGATACGACACTGGTTTTTTATGAAATCATGTACATGCATATGCAATACAAACAAATATCTTTTAGCATAACTCATAGGAGTCAGGAACACTATCTTATGGTAGTACGCTCTCGAATTAACCTTATTTCAGTTAGGACTTTTGAGAGTTATATTGTGGCATGGTTCACGGTTATAAAAGCAAAGGATATAGGCTCAAATTTTATTTGTACCCACCCCTCTTCGTGATGTTCTCCCATTCCTATGTTCAATTAGTTTTCACAAGCGCTTTCCTCTCAAAAGGGTTTTGTGTTGGTTGAGGAACCCGTTACTGCTAATGGTTCAAGCACCACTGCGGTTGTTGGAGTAAAAGTCACCCCTATTGTCTTTTGTGTTTGTATCACACGACTTGTTTTTTCTTAAGGATATTTCTTGTGTAATCCTTTTCATCTTTCGCTTTTACGTTCTTTTGTTTATCCCTAACTTTTGCCTGGACTGATTCTTTTGAATCTTTTGCAATTGGAGTCCAGCGGGATGCCTTAAATTTTTCCTAAGTCGCTCATTTTTGATTTCGACTTAGCGTACTTTTTTATTTCTCTTTTCAATTCTTTTTCTTTTTGAACAAATTGTGTGACACTGTTTGTCCTGTTTTCTTTGAAAAGGTTGTGACTGTTTCACTTTTCAAATGATGAGGGATAACCATTGGGGTTTCCGGTCTTTGGATCTATTGATTTGGTACGACGAAAGGAAATGGATCCTTAGATACACTTCTTTTGTGAAAGTCTGAACGTTCTTTCCAACTATCTGACACCTACCCTGCCCCTAGGTTAAATGTAAGGGTTTTTTCATGCAAAAAGAAATCTCCTACTTCAAGGCTCAAAGGGGTTAACGAGGGTCTATCTTCCTTATATCTCTGGTGTTTAGCATTTGAAACAAAGCTTATACATCGTCAATATGGTCTTATTCAAGAGCACACAATTAGAGATTTTTGCATTTTCATTCCGTCAGCCTCCCTCATAGAGTTTAAGCACAACAGTTGGTATTGTAATGCAGATACACAAAATTACGAGTAAACGAATGAATTACTTAAAGAAAACCATGTGCATTTCATTATGATTAACATTCAAAAAGCAAACAAGTTTGATGCATGCATACACATGTTTAGACAAAAATAAAAACTACAAATGAAAATGCAGTAAAGAAGTTGAACATTGCCATCATTGAGGAGACTTGATTCCGTCTGGACTTATCAGTCTTGGATACTTTCAGTGATCAGTATCTTTTCCATGAACTTGCAATCTTCAATCAAATGGCCACATGCTCGGAACCATACTTCCTTCCCAATCATTCTAACCTTAAAACTCTGTAGTCAAACACTAACATGAGACATCTGAAAGAGAGAGTAACACTGAGAGATGAAGTTGACACAAAAGGTTGCTCGCAAAGACCTGACGATCTTCTGCCTACATATCTCCATTGACCCAAGACCAATGAAGAATCAGAGCGACGTAGTTCCCCTTAATAGGGATGAAAATGCAGTACATAAACTAACCATCCTCATAGCTGCTCCTCAAAATCAATCTAAGAATCACCTTCACACTTATCCTCAATAATTTCCTCCATAACATGAGTTGATGAACCCACATGACCAAGCAAAGAATTATTGTTTTGAATGCCTTGAGGTGTCACTGAGATCAACCCAGACTCAATCAAATCCTGAACCTTATCCCTGAATAGTTTGCATTCTTCAAATGAATGTCCTAGTGCATTGCCATGGAAACCACATCGAACATTGGGATCAAAACATGGTGGGTATGGAAAAGGCACTAGATCCATTTTCTTTGGCTCTATCAATCCATTATCGATCAAGCGTGGAAGTTTCTGACTGTATGGAACTAGCAATGGATCAAAATACCTTTTGACCTCTTAGTGTAGTAATGGCGCCTTTGCAAAGTATGCTTCTGTTGGCATGGTTGTTGTTGATATTGAGGAGGTTCACTATTAACAAGAGGATATCGTTGATATGGAAGAACTGACATCTGACATGGAAATTTAGAAGGCTACTGACTCTGAGCAGTTTAGATGCATGGATATTGTTGATAAGTAAATGGAGTTTGTGGGGCTTCCTTGATTGCATCAATTACATCCTTTTCTTGTGAACTGACAAAAGATTCATTCTCATCAGTTGTGACCTCCGAAATACCTTGGATATTTCCCATCTTGACAAAACTCTCAATGCGCTCTCCAACTATCATCAAGTTAGAGAAACTTGACGTTCCACTGCCACTCATCCTCTCCAAGTATGGTCCTTTCAAGGTATCTATGAAAGGATCAACCAATTCTCTATCTGATAGAGGGGGTTGAACATGAGCAGCTACCTCTCTCCATCTCTGGGCATACTCTCTGAAAGATTCGCCATCCTCTTGGGATAAACCTTGCAAACCCATGCGGCTAAGAGCCCTTTCAAGATTGTAGTAATACTATTTCAGAAAGGCATTGGCTAGGTCTAACCATGACTGGATACAACCACTCTCTAACTGCATGTACCAACTCGATGATGCCCCACTCAGGCTGTATTGAAAATAGTGAATCGTCAATTTGTCATTATGCTCATATGAGTTCATCCTTCTGCAAAACCTCACCAAATGCTGCCTTGGACAACTATCCCCTTTGTACCTTTCAAACTTCATTTCTTTGAACTCTGGAGGTATTACAAGTTTGTTTACCAGACACATGTTCGCAACACTTAGATCAACGACATTGCGACCTTCAAGGGCTTTAATCTTCTCATTCAACACATGAAATCTTTCTTCCCTCTCAACAACTTGCGGATTTTCGACTCTCATCACAGGGATTGCCTCTTGGGAACCAAGCATATTGAAAGCGAAATTGTGATAGTTTGCAACATCAACAGAAGAAGAATGTCCACTCCGGGTGACCATACGCTCTCGAACATCTAGGTTCTCAACAGGGATCTGCACAGGCTGAGCTTGAGCAAAATTACGGCCATCTTGCCTTGCCAAGGTTGTCATAGCCTCCACAAGTTGGTCCCACTGACCTCTCGTCAATCCAATATCTACTATTGTTGAAAACTGGCTTTGCCCCTCAGGGTCCATGATCTTTCCTAAAGTTGCTTCAAGTCTGATACAAGAGTTGGGATCTCAATTGTAGATTGTGAACAAAGAACGGATGAGCCCTTCTTAGAACTGAAATGCAATGCTATGAGATGCCATGTTCAGTTACTTTCGGGGAATCTATCTGCTTTGATTCACATTTTTGATACAGAAGAAAAAATCCAACAGCATAATCGAGATATGAGATCCTCGGAAATAACTGAACATGTATGCTGAAATGCTATGATGTCATGTATGCAACTGGAAAGTGATCAGTGACTGGTGTCTGTCTGGATGCGGGATATTGAGCCAAGAACCAAGTAATCTAAAACCATAAGTACTCTAAATAATAACCTGGATAATAACTCAGAACTAAAGGATCAAGAATTCCAGAGCCATAATAACCAGACCAAATCATAGAACCACACTGATAACCAGGGTATGTTGATGCCAAGGGTTCTTGCAAACCCGTAAACCCCACCCAATCTCACAGGTGTGCTTCGGGTCAAACATCACGGACTCTCAAAGCCGAATAGCAATAATACGTTCACCATCTTCGATAAATGGCTCATGACCAAATAGGGAATCAGTTTAGCATTATAAACTACTCAAGGAGGTCTCAACGTGAGTTTGGGAAGCATAAGAATCCCTTATAAGTCCCAAACTTCAAGCACTGAAATCGAGAAACAATAGTACATTCAGCTTGTGGGATATAGTACTATCGTCATACGACCAGATGCTTCAATTGAGTTCCTATGAGAGAACCAGGCCATCCTATGCGAGTTCCCAGTGCGGCCTTGGGTGCGAATGGGTTTGCCACAAAATGTGATCTACCACTATCACCATTGGAGAGGGATGTTTCCCGAAAGGTCCTCACAGATCGGTCCCTAGATGTACATAACTATCAAGGTTGTGTAAGGAAGTAGGGAAGATCCATATATCAAGACATTTCTAAGACGGTCGCAAGTCTGGGTTTGGAACTCACTACTACCTGCATGATAAGATATCATGAAGCCAAAGTGATTGTCCACGCTAAGTCCTAGGTTACACTCGAGCCCCGGTTACGAGCTCATCTCACAGTAACAATTCCCATCCCACCAAACAGAAAATCCAATCCAGACATTCCAGTATAATATGATGCATGAAAATAAAATACTGAAAGCGATAAGTAAAGCTGTAAATGAAACTGTAAATAAAACTGTAAAATAAACATACAACAACAAACAATCAAACACCCAGTGAAACAAAAACAAACAAGCACTAGGAGTGACTATTAAAGGGGAAACTAGATATTTTGGGTTCGATCCCCAGCAGAATCGCCAGCTGTCGCTCCCTGGATTTCCATCCTGGTACAAACACGAAAGTGGCATGGAGAAGGGTAGAGTCACCAACCAGGCATTTTTATCCCAAAAGAATGGGAAAGGTAATGCTGCACAAATCGAAGAAACTAAAAGAAAGGACAAAAGTCCTGCGAACCGAAGAAACTGGGTTCGGGAGTCGGTTACAACCTAGGAAGGTATTAGCACCCCAGATCATCCTCCGTACCAAATGGGATCCATGCTTGCAAAGAAAATGTTTCAAAGGGTGAAAAAATGAAAGTTGCTGCAAAAGAAAGACTGAAACTGGACAAGAAAAAAGAAAAGAAAGAGGGAAAATGTAGGGAAAATAAAAGAGTGCTCGAACGAGCCCTACCCCGCTGCCTACGTACCTCATCTGGACATGAGGATCAGAGTCACCATAGCTCCCCTAACTAGGAAGGAAAATGGCTTGTGTTTTGAAGTTTTAACTACTTATGTCAATGTTTAGGTGTTACAGGCTCGTCTGGCACGAGGGAGTTATCGTCTTGCAAAGAGACAAGTAGGAGCAAGTTATTACGTTATGAGTGGGTGAGATGAGAGAATAATTCCCGAAGGAGAGACGTTTATTCTTTGTTTGTGGATTTATAAGCTTTTATTTGTGTTTGGCACAAGAAAGTGAGTTCAAATCCTTTTCCATGTAATGTGTACTTATTACTACATTCTAAGATGGAATGAGGAACAAGCACACCCAAGTAAGGATAAGACCCCGGAGACTTGGTTCTAGAGATTAGGTCTTAAGCTCACTAACTCATTGAATTTATGAAGAAGTGTTTTTGTGATTTGAAATGAAGAAGTTTTTTTTATGATTTCTTCGTGAGGATGATCTCATGATTAGACTTGTACATCATGCTAGACAAGTTTGTACCCAAGATGGGATGAATATAAGTGCCCCATGGAATAAGTCCATACACACAAGACTACCTCAACCATTATTAAGTGTTTTTTTAGGTTTTTGTTTGAAGATGAGAAAGAGAGAGCGCCAAAAGGATCTCAAAGGTAAAAGACAAAAGGGAGGACTAACAATCCTAAATTTTATTATGCAAGGGATACCTAGGTTATTGTGGTTTTAACTCTATCCTAATTAAAAAGAAGGAAATAAGAAAGAAAATAAGAAGAAGAAGAGAAGAAGAAGGTAGAAGACAACTTACTTTTCTTAAAGAAGATAAGTTGTTTCTAATAGGGAAATGATGAAGTTAAACAAAAAAAGCACAATTTGCTAAGGAAAACACAACTTGAAAGCATTAATATATGAAGGAAGGAGTTGTATGTGGGATACCCTCCCACACACATGACTTACCAAACCCCCTACAAACCAAAGGTTAGTGAACTACATAAGCATAAGGCGAAAATAAGAAATTCAAACAATACATAAACCAAAGATGAAGGTCACAAATAATACCACAATCACAAAGTCAGAACCTAAACCCTAGAGGTTACCTATAACATCTACCAAGCAAACCTAATAGGATGGCATGGATGCCTTCCTCAAACTATGTTAGAAAGAGGGAGAAAAAAGCACACAAAGTTACTTAAGAAGCAAGAACTCAAACAAATAGCAATGGTCATGAAAAAAATGAAATTAGGTCCCTAAAGTCACCAACCAGAAGCAAAAAATGTATCAAAATGGCTCTAGAAAATTCACAACTAAACTCCATCAAATGGTCGCACAAAGTCACTTAATAACAATTAAAGAACTCGCACAAACATGGCTTCCAAAACTAGAGATAAAATGAGTTTAAAAATATTCCAAAAACATCTTTACATTCTTTTATGAGTCCTTAAAATGATGCAAAAAGAATGGTGTAAAAATGTTACTTGAGGTGGAAGAAATAAATTGTACAAGCTAAGGTGTTAATATGGAAATCAATTGAAAAAGAAATCAAAAGAAAATTCGAAATAAAAATAAAAACACACGAAATTTTTAAAATAAGTTAAGATGCTAACCTAATTTTTGTGGAATCTTATAAGGGTTTTGGATATTTTTTATGAATTAAAAATGAAACTATGTGAAACAAGAAATAAAAACACAAGGAAATGAGGAGGGGTGAAGAAATAGTAAAACAACATTTAAAAAACCAAAATGGGCCTACAAAGGGGGTGCAAATAGAAGGGAAAAAGCCTAAACGTAGGAAATCCGAGGGTGCATGGTGTGAGGTCACGGTCAACGTAATTAACTCAAGTTGGGACGTACGATCTGAAGTCTTCTTCTGGTAATTGCATCCAACGGTTCATGAAGCGATGAAGTATGGTATGAAAATGGTCAACACTGTTGACTGCGACTAGACCGTGGGATCGAAACACCTATGGAAGTATTCTCATCCAAACACTCAGGAAGTGAGGGTGAAAGAAGTTATGGTGGACAGACACGCATGTGAGCAAGACAGAAAGGTCCTACCAGATGGTGACAAGTATCACCACCAGTATGGACGAAGATTAAACAACCTGCCATCTTATCCTAAACATAATCCCTATCTCTACCTAAATACCCTCAATATCTCTTATCACCAACAAAAACAATTAAATGGAAACTCATAAAGCAGAAAAAGAAAAACACGTTCAAAGTCTCTCCCTCTCTCGCTGCACTCATTCATCTTCTTCAACCTATTGACCTAACCGCCGCTCACCTCGCCGGAGAAGGTGGTGGCGCACGGTGGCCGCCACCTTCCTTCTCCGGCAACCACCTCCAAATGTCAAAACCAAAACACGAACCCTAACCTATTTTTCCCTCTGATTTCTAACCAAGGTTCAAATTAGCAAAACCTTGACCACACGAATGGATTGAAACAAACATAAATAAGTGCAAACACTAATCAATATTGAACCATCATCTGGTCTGAGGAGTTCAACGTACCTTGTAACTTGAAATAGAGTCGACGCTAGGATAAGAGAGGGATGATGCAATGCGACGATGCTATAATTGATGCAAGTAATGAAGAGCGATGATGGATTCTCAGAGACTTCTCCGTTTTCGTGCTCAACAAAAAATGATGACGAGCTTTGGTTTGATTTGCGAAAGAACGATGGAAAAGTTGCTTACGATGAGGAAGAATGATTGGAGAACTTGGTTCTGATGTCCTTCAAAGATGAAGATTGATGGAGATTTTTATTATATGTGATGAAGAAGAGTGGTGTAGTTCTGTGATGAATAATAGTGAATTCTCTTTTGTTGTTGATGAAGGGGAATGATCGGATTCGGCTTGTTGTTTTGATGAAGAAGGAGTGAACTAAGTTTGTTATTCTGTTATGGTGTCATGAAGATGTGATGATGAAGATTCGAGGGAATTCCGTTTTTGTTTTGTGGAAGAGGAGTGAAATTGTAGATTGGTTATCAAGGATTCAAGAATGAATTGTTTTTTGTTATGGTGGTCATGATGAAGAGTGTAACTGAATCTATTATGCCAAAGTTTGTTAGAGTTTCTTTTTTTTCACTGAATTTTTGGTGTCATTCCCTTACATCTTTTTGCTCATCCCTTTTTCATCATCCAATTATGTTATTTACATGTCTTTTTTGTCCATTCTAGTGTAAAATAAAATCTATTTATTATCAATTTTTCCTGTATAATTTCTCTATTTATTTCGGTAATGGTTGTGTATGTATTAGGGTTGTGATAGATGTGTGATATGGCTGGCTTGAAGCTTGGAAGAAATCGTAGGCCTTTTGTCCAATCCATTGGCGTGTTGGCTTTTGGAAAGGCTTGATGAGGCACATTGGAGGATGGACTAAGCCTTCATGGAGGCTTGGAAGGCTTGTGGGATGTGGCTAGAAGATTGTGAAAATGGGCCAACGGTTTGCAATCTGATGGGCCTTTTATTATCATCATTTATTATAATTTTGTGTAATGGATTAAAATGAATGTCCTTAGGACTTGAGTTTTTTTCTTTTGGAATAAATTTGAAAAAAATGGGCATTAGATGGAATTTAAAAATTAATTATGTAATATATGGATAATTTGATAAGAATGAATTTATTTGAACAAAGGAAAATGGAAAGGGTAGGAAAATGGATAATATAAATGGTGAACAATTGGATGATGAAAACTCGACTTAAGGAATAGATGAGTCCAAAACCAAACTCCAACTTTCCACAAAAGCCATTGACTAAATGAACACAACTATCACAAGAAAAATCGCCACTGAAATGAACAATTATCTGAATTAAATGCTCCTCTGACAAAATAACTCCTGAATCATTTTGAATTCGTCTGAATCAGAAATTGAGAGAATAAATCCACAAACGATACATAATCTGAATTGACGATCCCTGATAATGATAAGCCTGATTTCTGAAATAAACCTCACACGAACCACTGCTTGATAAACTGAAGAATTCCACACACCACAATTTAACTTTGGACGCATATTGGCTGAGAAATAAGTCATTAACACAAACAACTACAGTTGAAGCAATCCCTCGATAGTTTAACCAAGATTAGGTCAAACATCCCTCTGAAACGGATCATAACTGAACAATCGCATTTGAAGTGAAACCAATTCCATGCTCTATGTTATGCTTCATTTTTCTATGCTAATGAATGCAATGTTACATATGCAAATGACATGCTAAATGCTATGAAATGATAGGGCAGGTTTTAGGGTGTTACACAAATGCAGATGCAATGATAAAAAAGTCTTGAACACTGTGGGAATGATATCACAAGAGATAAATAAAATTATGAAAATTCGTCGAGGTGACAAAGTGAAATAAACATTATTTGGAAAGAGATGGATAAACCCTGGAACAAAGATTCATACATCTGGAAGAGCATCTAATGTAACAGAAGTATCATGATCGGGAAAAAGTTTTAGTCATCAGAGATTTTCAAAATTGCATTGAACAACTCTGGAAAAGTGAAGTAACAATCACTAAAGATATTTAGGAGAATGTTGAATGAAACATTGGAACATAAACAAAGATGATCACCAGAGAAATTCAGAAGAGCATTGAATGAAATATGGCAAACAAATTCGGGTACATCCAGAAAAGCCTTGGATGTGATAGGAATTAATTCAGAGATTTTTTTAGAAAATATCCAGAAAAACATTGGACTGATTTGTTGACCAACTTGAAGATATATTAATGACATCCCGAAAAGCATTGAATGTATTAAAATATCTGTGAAGGTAAATCCAGAACATTTAGAAGAACGTTAAATGTACGGGAACAAATTCTGGAAGAGCGTCAGAATGATGGACATATCTGGAAAAGCATCAGAGTGAAAAGTACATCAGGAAAAACATCAAATGAGAAAAGTCATATCCGGAAGAGCATCAGATAGAAATGAAAAAAGTTTTGAAAAATCAATAAGAACAAATGAGATATATCCAGAAGAACATCGGATGAACAAGGAGAGTTCCGGAAAAACATCAGAACAAAGAGACATATATCTGGAAGAATATCGGATGGAGTTTTGGAAGAATTTCAAAACAAAGAGACATATCCAGAAGTACATTAGATAAACAAAATTATATCTGGAAGAACATCAGATAAGACACAAAAGTAAATGTGCAAAGTAAGTTGGTCTTTGTAGAAAGGTAGAATGTTGATATCAACACGATCACAGATGAATGCAAGTGAGGATTAAAACACTCTTCTAATGCAAAGTATAGGAAAATATTTAAATGTATGATTAAATGTATGCAATGAAAATGTAAATTCTGGAGACAAGTTTAGACTCTTTTAGGAGTGAAGATCAACAAGTTTATACTCTTTTGGGGAGTAGAGATCAACAAGTTTATACTCATTTAGGGAGTAAAGATCAAAAAGTTTTTACTTTTTTGGGGTGTAGAGATCAACAATTTTATACTCATTTGGGGAGTAAAGATCAAACATGGAAGATTGATTCCTCAATATGGAGACCACTGTCACTTGCTTCAGGACTAAAGATGTTGCTTTGTTTAACGTATTGTCATACCCTAAATTTTGACCGTTCGTTTGTTTTTTTTATATCATTTTTTCTCTTCTGGCGCATTTTTATCGAATTATTTGATAGTCAGTCATTTTTGCATTATAATCAATTAATCATCAATCATGCAGTTCTATTTATTTTACTTTTAATGTCATATTTTATTCTTGATGTTTTTAGAATTACTTATTTCGCTTTAAGAATAGGAGTTTAGATTATATTAGATATTTTAGCATTAGTTTTAATTTAAATTTTATTTTGGTTCAATTCTAATTTAGAATTTTTTTATTTAAGTTAATTTAGATTTTAGTTTAATTTCAATTTCAATTTATTTAGTTTAACTTCAATTTATTTAATTCAATATAATTTATTTTTTGATAATCATTTTTCAATTTTTTTTCTTTATTATTATTATTATTATTATTATTATTATTATTATTATCAGTTTTATTATTATTATTTATTTTATTATTACTACTTTTCTTTTGTTTTTCTTCATATTCAAAAAAGGAAAAATAGCAAGTGGGGTTCACTACAATGTAGTACAAACACTTCACATGGATTGCTAACTTGGAATTATCAATATCCAAGAATCATTCTCATAAAGTCACATGGATTGCCAACTTGGACTTATCAATGACCAATAATCATTCTCACACTTTACATGGATTGCCAACTTGGACTTATCAATGACCAAAAATCATTCTCATAAAGTCACATGGATTGCCACATCAACACTCCTATCTCATTCACACTATAAATAAGATCTATCTTTCTCTCATTTGAGACTAACAATATCACCCTTATATTCTCAAAATCTAGCACATTCATTACATATTTTTCAAAGTCAAAATTCTTTTTTTTTTACTTACACAATACCCATAAACATTCACCATCTTCACCACATTAACAACCTCCATCAAAACACATTCACTTTCTTCTACACAACAAGCTCAACCTTTGCTAGCTTTAAAGTTTGTGAGTATCATTCATCATTTTCTTTTTATATTTTAGTTTGTTATCTATTTAAATTATTAAAAAAATTCCTTATTAGTTTAAGTTATTAGATTGACTTAGTTTCTTCCTTTCAAAATATAGTTTTGTTTAATTTATTTATTAATGTTAGAAGTAAAGTATATATGTGATTAACACTTAAAAATATAAAAAATATTATTGTGTAGTAAGTTATTTAAATTTAGTTTTTAAGTTTAGTCGTAATTTTATTTAGTTGTTGATAAACTAAAAATTCAAAAAGATGTGTCTTTGCTTTTCAATTCCGTTTTGATTTTTATTTGGGCCGATGATATAACAAAGCCACGATAAATCAATCTTGACCGATATGAGGCCATTTGTTTATTTTTATTTTCATTCTATTTAATTTATTCTATTTTTATTTTCGTTCTATTTAATTTATTCTATTTTTTATTTCACTCTATTTAGTCTATTTATTTATTTTATTTATTTCTCACACTTTTATACAATATTTAATACTAACGGTTCCGATTAATTCGTACACTACACACACGCTTTCTCTTGGGCAAATTACAACGAGACCCTTTATTTCATCGCATTCTCGTGTAAAATTATTATTGTATCCCTCTCCCGTTTTTGTACGTAATTTATTTCTTCCGCCTTTATTTTATCGGTTTTGTTTTCACTAGGAATACCTTTAGGAATTAGGAATCGAATCCACTTCATTTAATCAATTCATACGCCTGCATTTTTGCACACACGTAAGTCGGTCACTATGTGATCGTCGTATGCACGACTTTTACGCGTCTTAATAAATTTAACAAGGAACGGAGCTCCGGAGTCTAGCATTCCGCACGTTCTGGAACGAACCACACCTGGGCTAGCCCCACGCGTAGTGTTTCGTTCACTCCTTCGTTATTAAACACGTTAATTCTAAAACGTCTAAAAACAAAATAATATGTAATCGCACAAATTAACTTACGAAAACAGAGCTCCGGAGTCTAGCACTCCGCACATTCTAGATTGGATCGTTCCTGAGCTAGCCCCACGCGACGTGGTTCAATCATCGTTCGTATATCAAAATATCTCAATCATTTTATAATTTCAAATACGAAAGAATAGAGCTCCGGAGTCTAGCATTCCGCACGTTCTAGAGTGAACCGCTCCTGGGCTAGCCCCACGCGACGTGGTTCATTCACTCTTTCATACTTAAACAACTTAAAACTTACCAACCAATTTAAATCACTTTCATAATCAATCAGCGAAAGATGGAACTCCGGAGTCTAGCACTCCGCACGTTTTGGAATGCAATCACTCCTGGGCTAGCCCCACGCGACGTGGTTCATTCGCCCTTTCGTTTAAAACACCTTAACAAAATTCAAACACTTTTCTCTAAAACGAACATCGTTTAAATCATTATATCTCGCAAACAAGCTAGAGCTTCAACCTCCACTGCGAGTATAAGCCAACGCTTAGCAGTAGAATGCGTTTTAAACAATCGTTCAATTAAAAATCACAAACCGTAGTCGCACGAACTACGAAGCTCTGACTTTCCCATTGCACAAGGGAATACGTAGGCACGAGGATTTTAATCCTTCGCGAGCACAATAATAAAAAAACTTTAATCCTTTCTCCGTCTTAATATTAATTTAAAACTTTTCTTTAAGAACAAACATATTAACAATCATTTAGAAGACAAAAACTTAAGATCAAACATTTAATCGCATAATTAGCTAAGAGGTTCCCGTTGAATACAACGGACATGAGGGGTGCTAATACCTTCCCCTTGCGTAACCGACTCCCGAACTTAGAATTTGGTTTCGTAAACCATTTCTTATCCTTCCTTTAGGTTGTATCTATATCTCCCTTTTCTCTCGTAGAATAAATAGAATTAGGTGGCGGCTCTGTTGTTTATTCTAGGATCTTATTTTTCGAGGTACGACACGTATCTTTGTCACAATGGTAAACCGTATCAAGTTGATAATCCTTGGAGGAAGGTTGTAGAGCTGCTTAGGGGTTTCCTTGCCCCCATACATGCTGACTTTTGTAGATGAACGGATCATTGCTTCAGCTTGAATGAAAAATGACAGTTTTACTATACACTTAGAAGACTTACCCTAAGTAATGAGTCTTGAAAAATTTATGAATAAACCAATTCTGAGAAGGACTTGCACTTGAAAAAATCTTGAACTGATTTTTTATAGGCTCTAGAAAGAACTTGCTCCTGATAGGATCATTGACCAAGTTTCTAAACCATTTTGAAAATTCCTTGATAGGAAGTCTAGTTTTCAATCAAAAGTGTTTATTTAAACATGACAATTTCAATGTAAAGTTCATGTAAAATGTTTTGAAAACAAAATCATTATTTAGAAAATGCAAAGCAATATGAATGGCTGGTTTAAAACATTTAGAATGAGAAGTAAAGCAAAGGTATGATACCAAAATAAATGATTTTCAAAAATGATTTTGGATTCAGTTTACGCAACCTTGTTGTAGTATACTTTCAAAATAACCTTGCTTCTGCTTGGTCTTTTCAGGGTTATAACGTGGCCTGGTTCACGGCTTATAAAAGAAAGTATAAAGGCTCAAAGTTTATTTGTACCCACCCCATTCGTGATGTTTTCCAGTCCTAAACTCATTTAAACTTAAATTATGCATTTAGGTTCCAAAAGGTTCGGAATTATACTGATGATAGTGATGACAATGGTTCAGAAGTCTTGAGACAACATCTACTACTTCTTCACAACATTGAGTTGTTTTCGTCCTTGTGGATTTTCTGAGGATCGAGGATTTAAGGACCTCTTTTCTTTGTGTTATCCCTAAATTTTTCCTAAACTATTTCTTTTGAAATTTATAGTTAGCGGGATGCCTCAATTTTTGCCTAAGTCTCCTTCATAGGTTTTGACTTAGCGGGCGTTTTCTTATTTAGAAAGTGATTGCTTGATTTGATGATTACGACAGACCGTCATTGGATTTTGATTTGAAAGATATCTTTGACATCTACTTGTTGTATGTATGAGCTTCCCAACTTTCTTAGTTTTTTCCTTGAAAGGGACTCGGCTCATTCTTTGAGTAAGAACTCCTTAATGATCCAATACACAATACTCGTTTACTTGATTTGCGAACGTTATTTGAAAAGTATCTTCGGTGCTTGTAAGATCTTTGGACGAAGTCTTGAATGAAACATTTTGTAATTGAATGCATAACAAAATTAAACTGATAACTACCATTCCCCTGGTTAAAATTGCAGGTTTTAGTAATAAAAAGAAACTCCTACTTCAAGGCTCAAAGGGGTTGATGAGGGATTATCTTCCTTATATCTCCAGTGTAATACCCATATATAAAAGACATACATCAAAGCATATTTTTCATATATAAATTTAAGTTTTGTATTGAAATACAACAAGTTCTTAGTAACACATTGTATAAATATAGCCACTACAACATAAGGTACTAGCAAAAGGCTATAAATAGTATAAGATGTTCACAAAATAAAATTCTAAGAACAAGATCCTAAAATCTCAAAATCCACAGCGGAAGAAAAACCATCAAACAACAAAGATAATGAAGTAGCCTTATCTTTCCCCTTTGCAGAACCTGAAGTAACTTAAATAACAACATCAACATGGGGTGAGATAAAACATCTTAGTGAGTTCCCTATCTTAGATTTCACTCGGCTCTAAAAGGTTTGATTCCAAAATCTCAAGTTCTAAACATTCTCACACAAGAAATCGGGATCAAAAGGAACTAAGATCCATACAAACTCTCAAAACATAAATTAAGTGAAACATCTGCCTCAAGTCCTTACAGATGCTTCACGCGGGACTAAAGACAACCCCCCTCAAGACTTACTCAAGACCTTACGGAGGATTCGATATAAAATTCTCTTTAATCTTTACGGATGCTTCACGTGGGACTAAAGACAACCCACCTAAAGACTTACTCAAGATTAACGCTTAACTAGTGTAGCACTCGCCTCAAATCCTTACGGATGCTTCATGTGGGACTAAGGACAACTCACCTCAAGACTTATATAAGACCTTACAGAGGACTCATAGCCTACACGTCTCAAATCAACACTCGCGTATATACAACCGGTACCTCAAGTCCTTACGGATGCTCTTGCGAAACACAAAGTAACCATATTGAAACTTATACAAGACTTTACAGAGGACCCAAAGTGATACAAATCTCAATTCACACTAGCCTAAGGGAATCCAAGATACCTCATAAGTTGTACCTCTTTATTACCTTTAGTTCACAATTCCCTAACTTAGCGTTTTTACCGTTTAATCGAAAATTCAAGCAAAAGTCGGGTAAAAATTATCTTTTTTAGCATCATGTGAAAGTACATAATTTTAGCTTTCAATCGATATAAAGAACACTGAAATCGGATAAGCGAGTAAAAAGTTATGGATTTTCAAAGTTTGGAAATAAAATATTTTCTCCCATACTTACAGTGTTAACCGGTTAACGCATTTGGTTAACCAGTTAACCAAACCAAAACAGAGATAGTAGCGCAAATATCAGACGCGTTAACCGGTTAACGGATTCGGTTAACCAAACATAGACAGCAGCAAATACGTATTTTTCATGACAGTAGAATCCCAAAACTAATCCAAACATTGGAAAACATCAAAATAACAGGGTAGTAAGGTTCCTACACCTAGAGGCAACATATTCAAGCATTTATATTGATTTCTAACCGTTTAATCTATCGATTCTAGGAATTTTCACAAATTTGACCTAAAACTCATAAACTCTAAAAACTCTACCAAACCAAAAGTAAAATTTTCTAGCTATGAACCCACCTCCACCAAGAAGATTGGAGAAGATTGAATGCTGAAATGAATGGGTGGAAGCAACAAGATTAAGAGTCCTTTTCTTCTTCTTCAAGACTTTTTCTTCTTCTTTCTTCTCTTCCTTTCTCTCTTCTCCTTCTTTCTCTATTTCTATGTTTTTGTAAAAACAAAAGAAATAAGACTTTAGGTCTTAAAAGGAAACATAACTTTTCCTACCGACGGGTCCAAATAGAGAGTATCCAAAAATGTCTATTAATTCAAGATTTTATAAAACTTTTGTGTCAACTAATGTTAATTAATAAAATAAAATCCAGCTGACTACTCTATTTATTTCCGTTAAAATTTCTTAGAGTAATCCGGAATAATATTAATATCAAATAATATTATACAGAGCATTAAAATAAATTACAGGGTATTACATCCTCCCCCCTTAAATAAATTACGGGGTATTACATCCCCCCCCCTTAAATAGAACTACGGGTCCCAAAATCCTATCTTCACCCATTTCCGACAAACACAACGGTGTCCTACACTTCCTTCCATATAAAGCCTCGTACGGAGCCATTCTGATGCTTGCATGGTAACTATTATTGTAAGAGAATTCTATCAATGGAAAAAGTTCCTTCCAATTTCCTCTACTTTCCAAAACACATGCCCTTAACATATCTTCCATCATTTGAATCGTACACTCCTTCTGACCATCCGTTTGAGGATGATTAGAAGTACTCAAACGTAAATCCATACCCATGGCTTGTTGGAACACCTTCCAAAACCTCGAAGTGAACTTTGGATCTCTATCTGACACAATACTAGATGGAACACCAAACAATATCACAATCTCAACAATAAACAATCTCGCAAGATGACTTGCCTTGTACGTAGTCTTAACGACTAAGAAATGTGCAGATTTCGTTAATCGATCCACAATCACCCAAACAGAGTCATAACCACCTTGAAGTAACATTCCTTGCAGCTTCTCATCTAGGACTTGTGCTTGTTGAATTTCGTTCCCCAAGGTAGAATTGATATTCAAATTTCCCATTATTACACCATTCGCAATCCAAACAAACTGAAGATTAAGGTCTCGAAACTTTTCAACCAGTTCATATTCCAACATCATCAACTCGGCACTATGGATTACTTTTCAACTCAAAGCATCTGCCACTTTATTCGCCTTTCCCGGATGGTACTTCAATTCAAGGTCATAATCCTTAAAATACTCCATCCATCTTCTCTGTCTCATATTTAATTCCTTTTGATCAAAGAGGTACTTCAAACTCTTATGATCACTAAACATCTCAAAACGCACACCATACAGATAATGTCGCCACACTTTCAAAGTAAACACCACGGCCGCCAGCTCTAAATCATGAGTTGGATAATTCTTTTCATGGACTTTGAATTGCCTAGAAGCATAGGATACAACTTGGCCTTTTTGCATGAGGACACATCTTAATCCCATCTTAGAAGCATCAAAAAACACTTCGTAAGATTTGTTAGGTTCAGGGATGATCAAGACTGGAGCAGTTGACAATTTCTCCTTCAACCATACGAAACTTTGCTCATAACTAGATTCCCATTCGTAAGCGAAGTCCTTTCTTGTAAGCTTAGTTCATGGTAACTGTAACACGGTAGGAGTGTTGACTTGGTGTTTTTGTTTGACAAAAACAATGTTGCGGATAGCAAGAGTCGCCACCGACTTTTATTTTATCCAATAGGAAAGGTTATAAAAGAACAGGAAAAACGTTTTTTAAAAGTTTTGAGTTCGGGGGGTAGGTTATACAAAGGGAATATATTAGCACCCTTTGTATCCATGGTTATCCATGGGCTCTTAGTTACTTAGCTCACTTGTTTGTTTGAAAAGTGTGAAGTGTGTGTTTAGAAATTTTCATAAGTCTTTGTAATGATCCTCGTATGGATGTATACAAAGCTTTGAGTTTGAAAATGTTTGAAAGTGAGGTGTGAAAAAGAGTTTTTCAAATTTGAGCAAGTAACTTAGAACTACCTACCCTAGACTGGTCTTTCATGTTTCTTTATTTCCTTTCAAGGGTAAGATTGTCCTTACTATTAAGGAGTAAGTAGTCATTTACCTTGGCTTTATTAAGGGACGTGCGTAGGGTCATCGTATGGTCAATGAAAGCAATTGGTAGGGGCGTCTTTAGCAATTTGTAGGGACTATCATCATTTATTTTGTAGGGTCATCGAGGGACGAGATCATTTATTCCGTAGGCAACTTCGAAGGGACTATGATCTTTTTAATTTTAAAGGGACTTGATGATTTATCTGTTTGAAGGGAGATTGCTTAAGACACCCACACTTTCGAGGGACTTGACCATATTAAAGGCAACCAATAGGGGAACCCTAGAAAGTGCAGATGACGATCATAGAATGATCGACTTACGTGTGTGAATCCTGTTTTCAAATATTTATCTTGGAATTAATTATCTAAGTCCATGGCTCATTTAATTTTGGCACGCCCTATGTTACTAACCACACAGTAAATATAAAAATAATGGCAAAGATTAAAAGGCAGAAATTAAAAGGCAGAAAATTAAAACTTCCTAGACTATTACATGGCTTCGGGGCAGTTACATAATAATTAGGTGGAAAATAAAACAAAAATATTACAAATGTGAAACAGTTATATAATAAGATAAATAGTAAATGAATAACATAAAAATGAGTTAGAGGAAGAAATTAGGATTAAGGTTTATAAAAAAAATTTAGGGTTTAAGGAAAAACTTTAGGGTTTTAAGGTTTAGAAAATCAGGGTTAAGGTTTATAAAAAAGTTTTAGGGTTTAAATGAAAAATTTAGGGAAAATTTATTATAAACAAAAATAAAATGAAATAATTTTTATAAACCTAAAAATGAATTTATTTATTAAAATAAACTAAAATTAAATTTCAAGTAAATAACTATAAGTTATGAAATTTAAAGAAAAGTTAATTAAAATATTAAGGATTAATTAAGGTTTGAGAAAATATTTAAGATATTACTTAAGGTTAACCATGATTAAAAAGGATAATTAATTTTTAAATAGGGAAATTAAGGAAATTAGAAAGAAAACCAGGTTTTTTTGCTAAAATGTTAGGGATGGGTGTTGAACCCACACCCTCAGCCTCACACATCATCTCTCCATCCACCAAGCCATTTGCGCGTAGGTGATAGCAATCTGAAACAATTCAATATAAAATAAAACCACAAAATATAATAGTTCATAAAAAAAATTAGCTGAAGGTAGGATTCGATCCCTCGCCCTCAACCTCATATGCAACACTCCTTACCACCAAACCAACGCGCTGATTGTGAAATAGAACACAAACACATGATAATAAAATAAAATAAAATTTTGAATCCTGAGATTCGCGTGATGGCTTCGTCTTCTACCTCCAACCTTACAAATTTTCCTGCGAAACTTGTTGCAATCTTTGCTGCGAATATTTTTTGTAGGTAAACCTGCAAAACTCAAAACATTCCAAACATATACGATTTGATCAAATTGAGAACACCAAATGATTCCCCGTGTCTCATATAGTCCAAATATACCATTTAACAATCTTTATATAACCTAAATCGTAAAACCCCAATCTTGTGCTTGAAACCCTAACTATGGTAGGATGATGTTTTGGCCATGAAACTCCAAATAATTTATCCAGAAAGCTTCTATGCTTCAAAACAATCATGAATCAATGGTTAAACATAATTTATAACATCAAAATGTATGAAATCAAAAAACATAAAACAAGAAGAAGAAAACGATTTGGTTTGTGCATTTTAGGATGATTTTGATGATGAGAATTCTTGGGATACGTTTAAGGAGCCTCAAGAAACATGTTAAGACCTTTTAAACCCTTTGAAACCCCTTGGAATTGTGAAACTAAAAATTGTTTTTTCTTGAGAATTTTGAGTTTGAAGGTGCACTTTGAAACCCCTCAAGAAACATGTTTTTATAGTGATGTAAACTAGGGTAGAAAGAATAGGCCTTGGGTGAGTTTTGTGGTTTACTTGTGAATGAAGAAACCAATTATCATAAATGTCCAAAAAATCAAATATTCACATGCTATAATGGTATTGCACGATTTTGGAGGGTTTCAATCACTTTGAATGCCATACATTTGATCCAAATATAAATTTTATATCAAATCTTTGATTTTTTTATATTTTATTTTAATTAAAAATGATTTTAAGTGATTAAAATCAAATATAATATAAAATAAATGATAAAAATCAGAAAATATTGCCACTGGGTCGTGGATGGACTTAGATTCATGTTTGGATTGAAACATTATTGTCCCATTTGAAAAGAATTGGAGTTATGACCTTTTTTACTTCATACACCTCTTGAAAATTTCCCAACTTTGACAATGCATAACTTCCTCAATTTGGATCCCATGAAGGTGTTCTAGGACTTTTTAGAAATCTTAGAGTGTCCTCTAATCAACCCTTTTAATCCCATGTCAATATCATTTACCATTTTCAAATTATAATCCTTGGAAAAAGTTGACTTTTTGTTGACTTTCAAAAAGACCTATAATGTCTTAGCTCATATCTTTCAAATGAAGAATTTTTGGACTTGGCTTGTGAGACACAAAGTTATAGAGAATTGAATTTCCTTAAAATTGAGATTTGGATGGAAAATTATTGATGAAGTATATGAAAGTTATGATTGGTCAAAGTTCAGCTGACTTTTCCTTCACAAAACCCTAATTTAGCAACTCATGATTCTTGATGATCTGAGGTTTCCCTGATGAATCATGATCAACCCTTGATCAAATGATGAATTTACCTCATAATCTTGATGTTGACCAAAAATCTTGAAGTTTGACTTTATGTTGACCGCAATTGACTTTTGGACCAAGTTAATAGATATTTTGGTATCTGAGCATCTGACTGGCCAAACTTGTGAGGAAAGCTTTGAAACTTGACATGAGGATTATTTAAGGTATGTGGGGTGTTATGAAGTCCACTTGAGGCTTTGGAAGTCCACTTTGCTAGGGGAAACTCAAAAATATTAGTTCTAAATCCATTGTTCAGGAGGAGACTTTGTCTGGTGAACCCTTCAATCCCTTTGACCAATTGTGAATCTTGTGACTACTAAGTGACCTCTTGAGAAACACTATCTTGAATATGGGAGGACAAATTTTGGGGTACAACAGCTGCCCTTGTTTAATTTTCTGAAACCTGAGGAGTTAGATTGGCATGTACGCCATTCGTGACTTGAAGGTTGAAGGGGATTAAACACTAAAGCCCAAAAATTTGCACTTGCCGGTGCATAATGTAATGTTCTTGGTTGGTTGTATTGCTTGAATGGGCTTATAGATTCCATCCAAAGTACCATAAGGTAGGAGTATCAGAATGTTGTTACTGCACTAAGTATCAGTACTAGATCTTTGTATAGATTGTCTCTGAACCGTCTTTGTAACATGACTGAGTTAAATATCAGCACTAGATCTTCGTGTAGATCGCATCTGAATTGTCTCTAGGGAAAAAGATATCATGCACTAAGTATCAGTATTAGATCTTCGTATAGATCGTCTCTGAACTGTCTCAGGAAAATATCTTGCTTGAAGTATCAGAAGTAAATCTCTGAAAACTTCATGCACTAAGTACCGGTACTAGATCTTCGTATAAATCATCTCTGAATTGTCTCAGGGAGAAAAAGATACCCTTCACTAAGTTTTAGCACTAGATCTTCATATAGATCGTCTCTGAACTATCTCAAGGACTTGGTAACATTTACCTGACTGTAAATTATCCTGAAAATGGAAGATTAGTTTTTGCAGGATTGCATGACATGAAATATAAATGAGGATGTCGTATGTATTATGAATGTATATGCCATGATATGATGTGAATTATGTATGAATGAATTATGTATTTGAAGTGCATGAGTAGCTTTGTATAACAACTACTGGCTGGAGAAAATAAATCTCGATTCATTGTTGAGAAATATGAAGACTTCGTTCCTGTCTTGTTTTGGAATATCGTACTCAGGATCTTTCATTTTCCGTTCGTCGTACTTCTTATTGAAGGATTAAATTCCTGAATACCCTGACTGAGGATAAAAGAGATGGACATTCCCTTGGGAGACCTATCCGGTTAAGTATCAATTCTTCGGAGGATATCAGACTTGAAAGGAATCTACTTGAAGATTTCTTAGAGTTGGAAGTACAAGAGGCTACTTGAAGTGTTTCGTTAGAATATATCCATAAAGATTACTCTGTGGGGATGAACCGGCGAAGATTCGTTGGATTCCTACCTCTGATCGTGCTTAGTAAATGCTATTATTGTGTTTTATGCATTTCTGGTAAACATCAATCATATTCAAAAGCATATATGCATTCAAACATAATCAACAGACGTTTTCGTTTAAGTAAAAAGGGAAAAGTAAACCTGAATTCGAAAATAGAATTGTATTTATTTAGAAAGTGGCCTATAAACAGGCAAATTTGAACAAGGAGGCGGAAATCCTAATAAGAGGAATTCGTCGTAGATTTTTTTTAAAAGAGTACAAAAAACAAGGAAACATAGTTATGTGTAAGTGATCCTATTGAGTTTCAATTCCGTTATTGCCATTATCTTCTAGTATCTCATCCTTTGCTGTCGGAATAGAAATGATTTGACTGATCTGCACTTGTTTGAACTTGATATAGGTAGTACAACCAGTTGAGGTTACATGGGTGATCCAACGAGACATTGTCGTACACTTTAATCCCTAACATTTTCCTGAATTGCCCTTTCAGGTTTTCAGTCCACCAGGATACCTTTTTTGCCCAAGCCTCCCTTTCGGGTTTTCAACTTGTCGGGTGTACAATTATATATATATATATATATATATATATATATATATATATCCCTAATTTTTTCCCGAACCCTTTTGGTTCGCCGAGATGCCCTTATGTTTGCCTAGGCCAGTCAACCTAACGAGTATTTTTTTTTATGCGTAGTATCTTTTGACTATGTCTGCGTTTACAGGTTGTGGGAAATCTTCACCGTCCATAGTAGTAAGCATCATAGCACCTCCAGAAAATACCCTCTTGACTACAAATGGCCCTTCATATGTGGGAGTCCATTTTCCCCTAGGATCACCCTGTGGTAATATGATACGATTGATTACCAAGTCCCTAGCCTGATATACTTGTTGCTTGTCTTTCTTATTAAAGGCCTTAATCATACGCTTCTGATACATCTGACTATGACAAACAGCTGCAAGCCTTTTTTTATCAATCAAGTTTATCTGGTCAAGTCAATTCTGAATCCATTCATCTTCATCTAAGTCCACATCCTTCATAACTCTCAAGGAGGGAATCTGAACTTCAATAGGTAAAACTGCTTCCATACCATAGACAAGAGATTTCAAACATAGATGACATAGTGGCTAATGCATCTTCCAATTGATTCTCTTCTCGTGGAATATGTCCAAAAGTAATCTCTTCAAAGTATGGGATCAGAGACAACACATGATCTCTATAAGGAATGAGATTTGGATGTTGTGTGTGCCATTCACCTTTAACCTGATTAACTACCAGGGCTAAATCTCCGTACACATTCAAAAACTGGATCGTCAACTCAATGGCAGCCTTGATACCCATAATACACGCTTCTTATTCAGCCATATTGTTGGTACAATCAAAACAAAGTCTAGTTGTAAATGGTGTATAACAACCCTCGGGAGAGATAATCACAACACCAACACCTTTACCGAGTGCATTAGAAGCTTCATCAAAAACCATAGTCCATCGGGATCCCTGTTTAGGTCCTTTATATTGTCTAGGTTCTTTAAGAACAAGCATAATATCTTCATCCGGAAACTCAAAGTTCATAGATTGATAGTCATCCACTGCTTGATGAGCCAAATGATCAGCTACCACACTTCCTTTAATTGCTTTCTGAGTAGTATATTGTATGTCATATTCTGTCAAAATCATTTGGCATCTTGCTATTTGTCTGAATAGAGCAAGTTTCTCAAATATGTACTTGATAGGATCCATTTTTGAAATCAATAAAGTGGTATGAGTCAATATATACTGTCTTAGTCGGCAAGCAACCCAAGCCAAAACGCATCAAGTTTTCTCGAGCAGTGAGTATCTTGTTTCACAGACGGTAAACCTTTTCCTAAGGTGGTATATTGCTTGCGCTTTTCAACCAGACTCGTCATGTTGCCCCAACACACACCCCATTGAATTTTCCAATACTGTCAGGTACATAATCAAGGGTCTTCCTTCAATTGGTGGCATCAATATTGGAGGTTCCTGGAGGTATTTCTTGATCTCATCAAAAGCTACCGGGCATTCTTCGTTCCATTCCATTACTTGATCTTTCTTCAACAACTTGAAGATTGGTTCACAAGTAGCGGTTAATTGGAAAATAAATCTTGCAATGTAATTTAGTCGTCCCAAGAATACTCTGACTTCTTTCTCAGTACGGGGAGCGGGCTTATCTTGTATAGATTTTACCTTTGCAGGGTCAACTTCAATACCTTTACCACTGACAATGAAACCCAAAAGTTTACCAGATCTAACTCCAAAGGTACATTTGTTTGGATTTAATCTCAGCTTGTATTTCTTAAACCTTTCAAACAACTTGTGCAGATGATCAAGATGTTTTTCTTCAGTCTGAGATCTGGCTATCATATCATCAACATATACCTTTATCTCATGGTGAATCATATCATGGAATAAAGCTACCATATCACGCTGATATGTTGCCCCAACAATCTTCAAACCAAATGGCATTACCTTATAACATAAGGTGCCCCACTGTGTGACAAACATAGTCTTCTCCATATCTTCAGGTGCCATCTTAATTTGATTATAACCAGAGAAACCATCCATAAAAGAGAATATCTTATGTTGAACATTGTTGTCTACCAGAACATCAATATGTGGAAGCCAAAAATCATCTTTGGGGCTGGCTTTATTCAAATCCCTGTAATCTACACACATGTGTACTTTACCATCTTTCTTAGGCACTGGTACGACATTTGCAACCCATTGGGGATATGAAGTGACAGCTAGGAACCCTGCATCAAACTGTTTCATCACTTCTGCTTTAATCTTTTTTGACATTTCGGGACGCATACGACGAACTTTCTGCTTTATTGGACGACAACCTTCCTTCATTGGTAGACGGTGAACCACAATATCAGTATTAAGTCCCGGCATATCCTCATAAGACCAAGAAAATATCTCCATATAATCATGTAACATCTGGATCAACATGTTCTTAACACTGTCTTCTAATTCAGCTCCTATCTTGACCTTTTTCCTGTCTTTGTCAGTTCCCAAATTCACAACTTCAATTGGTTCTTCATGTGGCTATATAACTTTCTCTTCTTACTGTAACAACCTAGCAAGCTCTACAGGCACTTCACAATCTTCCTCATTTCCATCCTCGACTTGATAGATCGGATTCTCGAAGTTATAATTGGCAATAGCAGAACTGTTATCAACAGGATCCAGCATGGATGAGGATCTGCATTTTAGTGACGTGGGTGTGTGTAAGAACACATAGATTTTGATAAAGGAAAAAATGAAAGAAAGACAAAGAGCGCAATATTTACGAAAGCAAAAACGTCCATTGATTTTATTGAATGAAAATATGCAAATGAAATGGCATCCCTAACAAGCATACCATTGTTACCCGGGCAAGGCACAAAGCTCAAAAGTTTAATTGTTCAAAATTACAAACTTAAAAATAAGAAAAACAGTAATAGCATTTACTCCTGACTAAAGGAGGTAGGAATAACATCTTCATCTTTCCAATTATTGAGCCCACTTCCAATGATAAGAAAGATCCATCTATCCAAGTTGTAGTCTTCATCAGAATCCTCCACAACATTGATTTGATCCTTCTGAACTCTCTTGTTGGTGATACGAATAGCACGAGCACAACGAACAACCTTCTGAGATTCTGCAGTAAAATCCAAACTAAACTTGTTAGACTTGTAAGGAATGTCAGGAAGATGACCTCAAATAGTACAACCACCTTCTTCAACTACAACTCTAGCATCCTTCAGAGAGGTCATTGTAGGAGGTACTCTAGTAGCAGTAGGAACTGGTTTAGCAGCAGGGATAGGCTCAACAGCAGGAACAATCTGAGGAACCACTTCAAATATTTGGTAAGGAGTCTCAACAAATTCACCCTCCATCTCAACATACTTGAAAGTTTTTACATGACTGACCATATACTCTTCTTCAACATAAATAGTGACAATCTTGCTTTTCACTGGATATTTCAGCTTCTGGTGTAAAGTGGAAGTCACAGCACCTGCCCCATGTATCCAAGGACGCCTAAGTAAACAGGAATAGGAAGGACGAATATCCATCACATAGAAGGTAGAATCAAAGACTTGAGAACCCACTTTGATTGGGAGGTCAACTTCTTCGTGCACCATCCTTCTTGAACCATCAACGGCTTTCACCACTACATTACTAGGTCTTAGCACAATATCTTCAAAGTTAAGTTTGTCCAGAACATCCTTCGGTGACACATTTAATGAAGAACCATTATCCACCGAAACATGAGACGGAGTAGTGCCCCTACACTCAATGGAGATATGTAGAGCTTTGTTGTGGTTTCTTTTGGCAGGAGTTAGATCAGCATCAGAAAATCCTAAGCCATTATCAGTCATCAAGTTAGCAACACAATTTTCGAATTGGTCCACAGAGATTTCATGTGGTACATGAGTAGCCTTCAGGAACTTTACTAAAGCCTTAGAATGGGCTTTAAAACACAGCAATAGAGACATCATAGATATTTTGGAGGGAGTATGCCCCAATTGTTCAACAATATTATAATCACTCTTGCGGATAATCTTCAGTACTTCATCCATTTGCTTAGAGAGGTATTCAGTAACTTGTGCTTCAGCCTGAACAAGCTCAATCATTGGTCCTTTGCCCTGAGCTTCAGTACTTGGCCCAGGGTTGGAGATATGAATTGGAGCAGCAGCAGTCTTTGAAGTGTCTTCTGGAGAGAAAATTCTTCCACTCCTAGTAACTTTACTAGTCCCAATAATATTGTCGATATCAGGATTAGTATCTGCAACAGGTATATCAGTTAGAGGCTCTTGATTGACACCATGGATATAAACATCATAACCATAATTCCAAGGGATAGCTTTGTCCAAAGAATAAGGAATTGGACCAGGAGTAGTAATAATCAGGGGAGCCACCTTTGGCTCAGCAGTAATCTTCACAGGATCTTTAGAAGTAATCTTCACAGGACCCTTAGAAGTGATCTTCACAGGAGTACTATTAACCACAAACACATATTTAAGCTTCAAATCTTGGGACATGCCTTCACATAAGCTCTCTACAGAAGGGATCTTCTCAAACAATATAGTATAGTTGTCCATTAAGCGCTGAATACCTTCTTTCAGTTTCCAACAATCATTAGGTTGAGAGGTACAATAAAAACAGTCTTTGTTGCAGTCCGGAAATAAACCGGCTTGCCGCAGCTTCTTCTTAATAGTGGATAGAGGAGTAGTCAAATCAGTCACCGTAGAAACATAAGAAACATCATCAACAACATTAACAGTCTTCTCATGCTTAGGCATAGGAGCAGTAATCACATTAGGACTCTCAGGAGGATCAAACTCAATTTCTCCAGCATCAATCATATCCTGAATCTTATTCTTCAACGCCCAAAAATTATTAGTATCATGGCCTGGACAATTGGAGTGATATGCACATCTTGCATTGGGATTGTAACAAGGAGAGGTAGTATTGGAATTCTGAGGAGGGTCCCTCAGGGTAATCAACTCCCCCTTAAACATGTGTTGCAGAGCCTGAGCCAACGACATATTGATCTTTGTAAATTGCCTCAAAAGCGTACTTTGCTTAGTCTGACTACTCTGTTGCTGATCTTGTTGTGTAGGTGCAGGATTAGAGATTAGGATTTCTCCCACAGATTGGTTATTCCTGTTACGACCCTGTTGGCCATACACATCATTAGATTATTGCTTCCCATTAGAAGGCTTCTTGGTGGTACTTGAAGAGGCAACCATTTGTATATTACAACTTCGTATTCCACTATCCATGTGTTTTCTAGTCATTATCAGCTCGGTGAAACCAGATGATGAACTTATTATGAGATGACTGTAGAAAGGACCAGTTAATGTACTCATGAACATATCAACCAATTCCCTGTAAGTTAAAGGAGGTTGAACTCTACTTGCAAGATCTCTCTACTTCTGGGCATACTCCTTGAAACTTTCTTTAGAACCCATAGACATGCTTTAGAGTTGCATGCGAGTTGGTGCTAAATCAGAGTTATATTGACACTGCCTATAAAAGGCCTCAGCAAGATCATTCCAAGTACTAATATTGGTACTCTTAAGTTGATAGTACTATTCCAATTGAGCTCCAGATAAACTCTCTTTAAATAAATGAATCCACAACTTCCTGTCAGCAGTATGTGGCTAGATCCTTCGGACATAAGACCTCAGATGCAACTTAGGACATGACACACCATCATACACCACAAAAGTAGGAACCTTGAAACCAATAGGGATGAAAACTCCAGAAATCAAACTCAAATCTTCAAAATCCAATCCAGAAGTCTTCTGCAATTCCATAGCATTCACATGGTCCTCCAGTAACTTATATTTCTCATCACCATTTGAACCATGATAATAATTCTCTTCATAATCAGAATACATAGCAGTACCACGTGGACTTTCTTCTTCCTTTGCAGAATCTTCATCTCTAGGGTTTTCAACCTCATCATCTATCTTGATCAGAGCTCTAAACCTTCTACCCAAATTGATGAAGCCAACTAGATTATTGGTCTTCTTCTTTTTCTTGGCCATGAGTGCCTTCAGCTCTTCTTGTCCCTTGGACAAGTTCAGGATCATCTCTTGGAATTGGGCATTCTGAGCTTGAGTATCTTTGACGGATTGTTCGAGAGCCATTTCTGCTGAAATAAACAGCAAGAAGATGAGAAACCTGTTGGGAAAACCTGTTATGCAATGATATGGTATGTAGATGCATATGCAATGTTTTCAAGGACCGTGGGATTTAAATTTGTTAAAACAAACAAAAACAAAAACTCTTATTAGTAGGTTTGAAATAATATTGCCTCTTGGGCTTACAAATTAAAAAAAACAAATTTTATAAAGAAAATGAAACATCTTGAAACTTACGTCTCGCATGGACGCTTCCTCTTGGTATTGAGATATGTGTTAAGATTCTGCTCCTCGTGAAGTTGCTTTGTCAGATCCAGCACTCTTTCATGGCTAACCCTGAATTGAGCTTTGAAGGTATCTCTTTGCTCCTTCAGTTGGATCTAGGACTTATGCAGCTCTTCCAAATCAGTAGGCATATCTGGATGAAGGATGGTATAAGGAACATCTCCTTCAGCAATAGGCTCCATAGTAACCGTTGGAACAACAGGATATGGCATCATAAGAGTCTGAGCATGAGACCGCGCCCATCTGAGATAAGGTTCATAAGAATAAAGTACTTTGGTTCCAGAGTATTACTATCAACCTTATTCACTTTACTCCAAGCTCGTATAAACATTTGATGGTAACCTTGAAGATCATTGTCATAGTCAAACATAATACCTTGAATAAGCATGTCATGAGGACCATCACCCCGAGCATAACCAAATTGACGTAGTGCCAAAGAAGGATTATAAGTAATGCCCCCTCTTATGCCAAGGAGTGGCTTATTAGGGAACTCTCCACAATGGTCAATGATAGTGATATTTTCCATAGATCGGGAACACCAGTGAATATCTGAATGAGAGACTGACATTATCATTTTAAACCACCTCAAACCTTGTTCATTCTTCATCACATATCGAGGAAGGTGAGAAATAAACCACCTAGATAATAGAGGTATGTAGCACATCAGAGTTCCTCGTGCCTTCGTAGTATGAGTGTGGAGAGAGTGTAAGATATCTTCAAGCAAATGTAGGCACAAGATTGTGTGTTAGAAATATGTTGATGGCGTGTACATCTATGAAGTGGTCTGGATTAGGGAATAGTACCAAACCATAAATCAACAAGGCTGAGATCTCCTCAAAAGCATCGTAACTCATAGCATCCAAGAACACCTGATCTTTTTCTATCAATACTTTGGAAAGAATACCCTTAACTCCACTTCTTGTTTCTAAAGGGTAGTTAGTGTTAAGGAAAACATATGGCAGCCCCATATTATCCTCAACTTACTTAAGGAACATAAGCACCAATAAAGAAGTTACACTAACTGTAGCCACCAGATTAACCATATCGATATACGCAGTACAATTTCCTTGGTCTATTGCCACTTACCTAAGGTACACTAGATCCGAGTTAGGATCTTTCACACAGAAACCCTACAACAATCCCTTAAAAATAAAGCAAACAAATCAAACAAGTAAGTGATCTTAATTCCTAAGGTAACCCCTCTTTTACTAAGTACTCCCCAGCAGAGTCGTCAGTTCTGTAACACGGTGGGAGAACTGACTTGGTGTTTTTGTTTGACAAAAACAATGTTGTGGATAGCAAACGTCGCCACCGACTTTTATTTTATCCAATAGGAAAGGTTATAAAAGAACAGGAAAGACCTTTTTTAAAAGTTTTGAGTTCGAGGGGGTAGGTTATACAAAGGGAAGGTATTAGCACCCTTTGTATCCATGGTTATCCATGGGCTCTTAATTACTTAGCTCACTTGTTTGTTTAAAAAGTGTGAAGTGTGTGTTTAGAAATTTTCATAAGTCTTTGTAATGATCTTCGTATGGATGTATACAAAGCTTTGAGTTTGAAAATCTTTGAAAGTGAGGTGTGAAAAAGAGTTTTTGAAATTTGAGCAAGTAACTAAGAACTACCTACCCTAGATTGTTCTTTTATGTTTCTTTATTTCCTTTCAAGGGTAAGACTGTCCTTACTATTAAGGAATAAGTAGTCAATTACCTTGGATTTATTAAGGGATGGGCGTAGGGTCATCGTATGGTCAATGAAAGTAACTGGTAGGGGTGTCTTTAGCAATTTGTAGGGACTATCATCATTTATTTCGTAGGGTCATCGAGGGACGAGATCATTTATTCCATAGGGAACTTCGAAGGGACTATGATATTTTTAACTTTAAAGGGACTTGATGATTTATCTGTTTGAAGGGGCATTGCTTAAGACACACCCATTTTCGAGGGACTTGACCATATTAAAGGCAACCAAGAGGGGAACCCTAGAAAGTGCAGATGGCGATCATAGAATAATCGACTTACGTGTGTGAATCCTGTTTTCAAATATTTATCTTGGAATTAATTATCTAAGTCCATGGTTCATTTAATTTTGGCACACCCTATGTTACTAACTACGCGGTAAATATAAAAATAATGGCAGAGATTAAAAGGCAGAAATTAAAACTTTCTACACTATTACATGGCTTCAGGGCAGTTACATAATAATTAGGCGGAAAATAAAACTAAAATATTACAAATATGAAACAATTACATAATAAGATAAACAGTAAATGAATAACATAAAAATGAGTTAGAGGAAGAAATTAGGATTAAGGTTTATAAAAAAAATTTAGGGTTTAAGGAAAAACTTTAGGGTTTTAAGGTTTAGAAAATCAGGGTTAAGGTTTATAAATTTTTTTAGGGTTTAAATGAAAAATTTAGGGAAAATTAGTTATAAACAAAAATAAAATGAAATAATTTTTATGAACCTAAAAAAGAATTATTTATTAAAATAAACTAAAATAGAATTTCAAGTAAATAATAATAAGTTATGAAATTTAAAGTAAAGTTAATTAAAAAATGAAGGATTAATTAAGGTTTGAGAAAATATTTAAGAGATTACTTAAGGTTAACCATGATTAAAAAGGATAATTAATTTTTAAATAGGGAAATTAAGGAAATTAGAATGAAAACTAGGTTTTTTTGCCAAACTGTTGGGGATGGGTGTTGAACCCACGCCCTCAGCCTCACTCACCATATCTTCATCCACCAGGCCACCTGTGCGCAGGTGATAGTAATCTGAAACAATTCAATATAAAATAAAACCACAAAATATAATAGGTCATAAAAAAATTAGCTGAAGGCAGGATTCGATCCCTCGCCCTCAACCTCATATGCCACACTCCTTACCACCAAACCAACGCGCTGATTGTGATAATAGAACACAAACACATGATAATAAAATAAAATAAAATTTTGAATCTTGAGATTCGCGCACTGGCTTCGTCTTCTACCTCCAGCCTTACAAATTTTCCTGCGAAATTTGTTGCAATCTTTGTTGCGGTTTTTTTCGTGTAGGAAAGCCTGCAAAACTCAAAACATTCCAAACATATACGATTTGATAAAATTGAGATCACTAAATGATTCCACATGTCTCATACAGTCCAAATATACCATTTAACAGTCTTTATATAACATAAATCGTAAAACCCCAATCATGAGCTTGAATCCCTAACTATGGTAGGATGATGTTTTGGCCATGAAACTCCAAATAATTTATCCAGAAAGCTTCTATGCTTCAAAACAAACATGAATCAAGGGTTAAACATAATTTATAACATCAAAATGTATGAAATCGAAAAACATGAAACAAGAAGAAGAAAACGATTCCGTTTGTGCATTTTAGGGTGATTTTGATGATGATAATGCTTGGGATACGTTTAAGGAGCCTCAAGAAACATGTTAAGACCTTTTAAACCCTTTGAAACCCCTTGGAATGGTGAAACCAAAAATTGATTTTTCTTGAAAATTTTGAGTTTGAAGGTTCACTTTTCTCTGAATTGTTTCGTCCCATCTTATTGTGTTCCTCTTAAGTTTTTATAGTGATGTAAATTAGGGTAGAAAGAATGGGCCTTGGGTGAGTTTTGTTATTTACTTGTGAATGAAGAAACCAATTATCATAAATGTCCAAAAAATCAAATATTCACATGCTATAATGGTCTTGCACGATTTTGGAGGGTTTCAATCACTTTGAATGCCATATATTTGATCCAAATATAAATTTTAGATCAAATCTTTGATTTTTTATATTTTATTTTAATTAAAAATGATTTTAAGTTATTAAAATCAAATATAATAATAAATAAATGATAAAAATCATAAAATATTGCCATTGGGTCATGGATGGACTTAGATTCATGTTTGGATTGAAACATTATGGGCACATTTGAAAAGAATTGGAGTTATGACCTTTTTTACTTCATACACCTCTTGAAAATTTCCCAACTTTGACAATGCATAACTTCCTCAATTTTGATCCCATGAAGGTGTTCTAGGACCTTTTAGAAAGCTTAGAGTGTCCTTTAATCAACCTTTTTGATCCCATGTCCATATAATTCACCATTTTCAAATTATGAGCCTTGGAAAAAGTTGACTTTTTGTTGACTTTCAAAAAGACCTATAATGTCTTAGCTCATATCTTTCAAATGAAGCAATTTAGGACTTAGCTTGTGAGACACAAAGTTGTAGAGAATTTAATTTCCTTCAAAATTAACTTTGGATGGAAAATTATTGATGAAGTATGTGAAAGTTATGATTGGTCAAAGTTCAGTTGACTTTTCCTATACAAAACCCTAATTTAGCAACTCCTGATTCTTGATGATCTGAGGTTTCCTTGATGAATCATGATCAACCCTTGATCAAATGATGAATTTTACCCCATAATATTTAAGTTGACCAAAAATATTGAAGTTTGAATTTAAGTTGACCACAGTTGACTTTTGGACCAAGTTAACTGATTTTTAGGTATTTGAGCATCTGACTGGCCAAACTTGTGAGGAAAGCTTTGAAACTTGACATGAGGATTATTTAAGATATGTGGGGTGTTATGAAGTCCACTTTGCTTGGGGAAACTCAAAAATCTTAGTTCTAAATTGTAGAACCCCAAATTTGCCCTCTTCATTTTAAGCATCATAATACACCATTTGCATCATAAGCATATCATATATATAGCATTATAGCATAGAAAAATAAAGCATGACAAGCATCAAGCCCTAGCATGAGGCATATGGCCATCTAGGGAGGTGTTGAAGGCCATTTAAGCCAAGACAAGGGTTCCAATGGATTTGTGAGAGGCCTATGATGAGTCTAGACTCCTTTGGCAAGGCCAAGTTCACTTGCCAAAGCTCAGAAGATTGCTTAATCATCACAAGTTTCAAGACAATGCAAGGCTCCTAGGCAGTGCGACCAAATTAGGGTTTTGGTTTCAAGGGCCTTAACCTCATAATTTTGGCCAACTCTTTTGGGCAATGTCTTATATATGATAAGAGGTTCCTACATTTCAATTTTCATGGAAAAATTCCAAGTGGAAGTCAGTCACTGCCTCAGTTACTTGCAGATGAGGCAGAAAGTCAACTGGGCCCAGAAAAAGTCAACTGGGCCATTCCAAGGGGTCCAACCCAACTTTTTTGGCCAAATGAGGTCTATTCAATGTTATAAGATGTTTGGTGAGCTTAGAGTACAAGAATTTTGGTGGTTTGAGGGGTTTTGGCAAAAGTGCACAAATTTGGTTATGGAAAAGTTATTATTTTTGGCTATTTTGACCTAAAACTTCACAAGGCCTTAACTTGATCAAAAAATCTTCAAATGGACCAAAGGTAAACATGAAAGTTGGAGAGTAAGGGCTTCCATTTTCAAAAAGTACAAGAGCATTTTCTGGAGATTCATAGATTTTTCTCTAAGGCCCTCGAAAAAATGGCTGTTCTAGGGCAAATTTCAAAAATTCAAGGCCAAGCCATTTGCACAAAGGCTCAAAAGTGGATAGTTTGTTATGATATGTCCAAATTAAGTTTACACAATCAAAAGGCATCTCATTTAGGTCATTTGGCTCAAAGAAAAGTGGCAAAATTCGTGCACATGAGAAAGTTCCATAAAACTTGCATTTTACACTTGGATTTGCACAAGGCATGACAATTGTGTGATAGCTTACATCCAAGGGCTGAAATTGCTTGCTTTGAATCATGGGTGGGATGGTGAATGCACATGCAGAGGAGGCCAGCAAATCATGAGCTTGGCATGCTTATGGCACACTTGGGCCAAATTTGCATTTTCACAAAAATCAGCTCTCTCTCACGTGCATTTGATCTAATCCTTTTGCATTGACTTATCCATTATATAACAACCAGAATTAGGGTTAGAGGCAGCCATAATACACACTCACTCTCTCATTCTCATCTCTTGTGCAAAATTGCTCATTCTCCATAAACTTTTGCTACAAGACTCCATTCACAAAACTCTTGCTGGATTCTTGATCCTCATCACTCATAGATCATTTCCATACCATTTGTTTGGATTATTCTTCAAGAATCATCCATTTCCCATTTCTTGTGCACATTTGCATTTTGTGCCATAACTTTTGATCTAGGCAAGCTTTCTTCAATCCAAGACCATATCCATACTCCTCTCATCTCAAGGATCATTAAGCACCTAGGGATCTAGATTTATAGTGGAGTTTGCTCAAGTGGCCATTTGAGGAGCTTTGAAGCACAAGGAGGCTTATTGCTGGATTCACAAGCTTGCAAAGCCTTAGATGCATTTATTTTGCATCTAAGGGGATAAAGAGATTATTTGCCATCATTCTATACCATTATTGACTCCTAATTTTGGAAAACACCTCAGGTATACTCAAAATTCGCATCTCATAAAAATGTGTTTGATTGTGTGTTTTTGAATCCTCATGTTGCGCTGGTTACACTGCTGTTTGTAGTTTGTGAAATGGTTGAGTATTTACAAAGTTATGTTGATTTAAAGTTTGGTGGCCAATTTTATTTTCACTCATATCTTGAGATTCTTTTAGTTTTGTTCCAATCCAAGCATGTATTCGTGTTTAGGGGTGTTGGATTATGCATTCTGGAGAGTTTGATGGCTTGCCGTGGCTTGGTTTGAGTTTTCGTATGGCTAGGGTTAGGGTTAGGGTTCTTGGTTCATTAATGGTGGAGAGAGGGTTAGGGTTTGCGTGAAGAAGAAGGTGCAGCAGTCTTCAGCGCTATCCGCACCCCCCCTGCCAGGCCCATTGAGATTTCTAACTGGGCGCAGTTGCTCTTTGCACCCCTTTGGCCCATTTGTTTTATTTTTATTTCTTTTCTTTACCAATTTATTTCATTTGCTTTTAATTCATTTTAAATATTTATTTAACTCTAAAAAATCCAAAAAAAATCATATACACTCCTTGATTCATCTAGTTTTTTTATCATGATTTTTCCAAATTTTTATTTTCATCCCACGTGGCCAAATAAATTCAACATTGAGCATTGCTTTCTTGTGAACTCTCATAGACCAATCTGCCTTGTCCAATTTCTATTTTTCTCATCCTTTAATCTATGAACCCCATTATTTTTGCATTCAAACCCTAAGACACTCTACTATCTTCATGATTTATCTTGGATTTTTCACAAACTTCCTTGCTGGATTTTGCTTGAGTTACTTGTGCCTTAATTTTAAAAACCCTAAATGGTAATACCTTGCATCCTTGAGCTTCATTGACCTAGTTTGGTGCGGTATTTTTGCAAACCCTTTTGGATTCTCATTTCCTTGTGTTTGGAGAGTGTTTTGCTGGTTGGGTAGAATTTATAAGTGCTTGGATCTTTTTCTTGGACATTTTCTTCCTCACGTTGCCTTGTTTTGCATCCTTTGAGTCTTCTAGTCTCTTTTAAGCCTAGAAGGGCACTTGTGCCAACTTCTCTTCATCTTTTGGGGTCCTTTAGAGGTTTATGTTTGCTCCTGGTCTTAGGATAGGGTTTGAGTCTCCTTGAGTCTTGGTGTTGGGTCTCTTTTATGTGCTTTATTTCTTTAAGTGTTATGCATGCCTTCTTTACACTTGTTTCACTTCTAATCATCTCAATATGATCTTGTGTTGTTTTGCTTATCATCTTGTGAACTCTTTGCCATGCCTATATGCTTGTGTAGCTTCTGACTTGTTGGTTTATTCCTTGATTTTATGTTAGTACACTAACCTTGCAGGGGCTATGGTAAGTTTGAGATGTGGGAATTGAGTTCCACATCTCCATTTCTCATCTCTTCTCACATTGTTTATATGGACTAACATCTTCTTGTTGGGCTTAGGCCTTTCTCATCTCTCCTTTTATCTTCTTCTTCTTCTCTTGAGATCCTTTTTAGGTTAGAAATACCTTACAAACCCTAGGAGCTCCATGCATGCTAACTTAGGATAGAAACTTCCCCCTAGTTTTTTCCTTCTTGCTCCTTTGGTGCTTTCTCTTCTCATCTTCAAACTCATTTCTAATTCACTTAATAAAGGTTGAGTACTTTCATGTGACATGAGACTTTGCTATGAGATGCTTGCACGCGTTCCGTTTCGGGGTGAGGTGTGAGTCATCACTCGTGGTGGATAGGTCTTAGCATGAATACCTCACAAAGAAAAAGCTAAAAAACACTTCTTAACCAAAAAACCACAAAAATACTTAATAATGGTAATAGGCCAGTGTGCTCAAGCCTTCACTTGTGGGAATAGCTTTGGGGATTTCCTCCATAGATAGGTGTGCCTCTTGCGCATTCCATTTCGGGATGATGTGAGACGTACACATCCCATTGAGTAAGACTTAGGTACACTTACCTATGCAAACTTTCACTCATAAAAGCTTCATAAAAAACACCAAACAAACAATAAGAGTCTTTCCTTCGGGAATTCTTTTCTCATCTCCTTCGCTCCGTACGCGAACTTGCTCCCACTTGTCACTTTGCAAGACGGTTACGCACTCGTCGTCCGAGTCTGCAACACCTGAGCAATGGCATAGGCAGTTCAAGCTTTAATTCACAAGCAATTTCCTTGCCACCCCTAGTTAGGGGAACTACGGCGTCTCTGATCCTCATTATCCTGATGAGGTACGTAGGCAGCGGGGTAGGGCCCGTTCGAGCACAATCTTTATTTTCCCTACATTTTTCCTTTGCTTTCTTATTTCATTTATTTTCCAGTTCCAGTTTCTTTTTGTTTTCATTTCTTTTGCTGCAGTTTTCATGCCCTCACCCTTTGAAACAGTTTTCTTTTGCAAGCGTGGATCACGTCGGGTACGGCGGACGATCTGGGTGCTAATACCTTCCCAGGTCGTAACCGACTCCCGAACTCAGTCTCTTTGGTTCGCAGGACCCGTGTCCTTCCTCTTCTTTTCTTCTGGTTTGTGCAGCATTACCATTCCCTTTCTTCGGGATAAAAATGCCTGGCTAGCGACTCTATTCTTTTTCCGCGCCACTTTCGCGTTTGTACCAGGATGGAAATCCGGGGAGCGACAGCTGGCGACTCTGCTGGGGACGAACCCAGAATCTCTGGTTCCCCTGTGAGTCTCTCCTAGCGCTTGTGTGTTGCTGTTTCATTGGGTGATGTTTGATGTGGCTTGTTGTATTGTATTGTTGTTTATTTACAGCTTTATTTACAGCTTTATTTACTGTTTTCAGTATTTATTTTCCGCATCATGTATATCATACTGGACTGTCTGGACTGGTTTTCTTTGGTGGGCTCGGGTGATACTGTTTCTGAGAGATAAGCCAAGTACCCAGCTTGAGTGCACCCTAGGATTAGAGTGGACATATTGTACTTGCATGTGACATGATGAGTGGCAGTGTGTTTCACGCCCAGATTGCGACCGTCTTGGAAATATCTTGTGTGGGGATTTCCTCCACTTCGGGATAGGACCTTGATAGTTATGTGCATCTGGGGACCGATCATTGATGACCTTTTGTGTAAACAACCCTCTCCAGTGGTGGCAGTGGCAGACCATATTTTGTGGCAAACCCATTCGCACCCGAGGGTCCACTGGGGACTCGCATAGGATGGCCTGGTTCTCTTATAGGAACTCAGTCAAAGCATCTGGTCGTATGACATTAGTACTGTATCCTACGGGCTGAATGTACTATTGTTTCTCGATCTTAGTGCTTGAAGCTGGGAACCTATCGGGGATGCTTGTTTTTCCCGGACTCAGCTGAGGCCTCCCTGCGTAGCACATAATGCCCAACCGATTCCCTGATTTGGTCATGAGCCATTTCTCGGAAATGGTGAAAGTATTATTGCTATTCGGCTTTGAGAGTCCGTGATGTTTGACCCGGAGCACACCTGTGAGGTTGGGAATGGGTTTATAGGTTTGCAGGAACCCTTGACTTCATCATACCCTTGTACCAGTGCAATTCATGTTATGATACAGTGACTTTGGTTCCGGAGTTCTGGTTTTCTTGTTCTGGTATTTTTGATACTGTGGTCCTGAGATCTCCTTCAGAGAGTTGTAATTATCAAAGAGTGTGACTCAGTGGACTTTTGGTTTGCCGGTTATTAAGAGGGGCCCTTGTCAGTGTCCAGATTCCAGACAGTCCCAGATGACCATATGTCTTTGCATTTGCATCTGCATTGCATCATTGCATCATTAATCATTGTTTTGTTTTTCATTCACAGGTTCATATCTCTGCTTCCGGTTCCGGTATCCTTTTCAAAGATGGAAGATCCTCGCAAGCAGAAGATTCACTTCAAGTTCTTTGACATCAAGGTTGGCTTGTTGAAAAAGATGGTAAAGCTGATTACACCCAACCAGGTAGAGAGATTCATAAAAGCTTACGGGAATATTCTTGATGTGGTGATAGAGCTAGATCCTTCCGAGAGGAGTGCCATTCATACATTGCTTCAGTATTATGACCCTTAGCTCCGTTGCTTCACCTTTCCTGATTTTCAGTTGGGCCCTATGCTGGAGGAGTATGCTCTGATCCTGGGTGTGCCGGTTCGAGACCAAGTTCCTTTCAATTCTGAGATGAGTAGACCGGCACTTGAGGCTATTGCTAAGGCTCTTTATTTGAGCCCTTCTGCTGTGAAGTCTTTGACCATTATTAAAGGAGGTGTGTCTGGGTTTTCTTTGGAGGCTCTGGTGAAGAAGGCGGAAGAATTGGCTGTTGAAGGAGAATGGGATGTTGTCTGTGCTATCTTGGCTCTTTCTATCTATGGCATTATCTTGTTTACTGATATGGAGAAGTTCATAGATATAAACGCCATACATCTCTTTTTGCTGAAGAATCCTGTGCCTACCTTACTCGGGGATTTGTATTACTCAGTTCATTACAAAACTGAGAAGAAGAGGGGAGGTTTGGTTCGTTGCTGCGCTCCGTTATTTCACATGTGGTTCATGAGGCATTTGCCTAGTACGGGAGTGTTTAGTGACCACACCCTGGTATGGGCCCAGAAGCTGGAAAAGTTGCTGGCCAAGGATGTTAGATGGTTCACTCAAAGGCTGCAAGGTGCACGTTTCATCACCAGCTGTGGGAGTTATCATAGTGTGCCTTTGTTGGGAACAACTGGAGGGATTAATTACAATCCAATCCTGTTAAGAAGACAATTAGGATACGCTTTGAGAGATGTGCCTGAAGATTTGAAGCTGACCCCTATTTTCTACTTCTCAGTGAAAGATAATATGCCCTTAGTGAGGAAGGTTGCGGGAGCTTGGAAGTGCATTAAAGGAGAAGGAATAGCTAGCTTTGGGAAGTGCAACAATCAGACATTCCCAGAGTACGAAGCTTGGTTGAAAGACAGAGCCAGGAGAGTTTTGTTGCCATTTTCAACACCAGTTCCCCCAGTTGCTGAGTCCATTGATATTGTGCCTCTAGAGGAATTCAAGAAGTTGGAAGCCCAGCTACATGCAGTTAGAGTCGAAAATACTGAGATGGTAAGCCTGTATCACCAAGCCAACAGGGCCAAGATTGAAGCTGAAGAGAAGTTTCTGAAGATACAGACGACTTTGGAGGCTAAGGAGAAGGACTTTGCAGGTAGAGAAGCACATTTCCGCAGATTAGGGATGATGGAAGCCCAAAGAGAAGCTGAGCGCAAAAAGAAGTCAAAGACCCTCAGAGATGCTCGTCAGTCTATTGTCTGGTTGAAGGGGCAGAGAGAGCAAGAGCTGAAGCAATATAAAGAAAAAGAAGAGTTCTTTGAAGTTCAGATGGCTTACAAAAAAGAAGAGGTGGAGCAAGTCCACAAAATTCGCAGAGAGAAGACCCAACAACTCGCAGACAGTCAATAAGCCCTCGAAGCAGCACTTAAAGAGATTGAAGACCTAAAGTTGATGGCGGGAGTCAAGAAGGTCAGATCTGATGGGGGGCTTAGTGATGGAGCTTCAGGGTCCTTAGGCGGTGGTTCTGCTTCTTAGTTTACTTTTCTTGTATCTGGATTACCTACAGGCATGTTGTAGGAGTCCTAGTTGGTTGTGTTCTCCTTTGTAAAGACGTGTACCTTACGGGGAATTCTGTGTTATTTGCCCAATAGGTTGATTTATGTTATGGTTTTTTCCATTATTTCTTGGATTGCTTGCTGTTGTGGTTTGAATGTGGTCTCTCGCGAAGGTTTCTGGAAGTCGAGGATCAGTGCCCATCTAGTTTTCTTTGCTAAATATCGGAACCGGGGCATAAATGACTTGTGATTGGAAACATAAACAACTGCATTGCATCCATATAACCTGTTTGTTGTTTTGCAGGTAGTTTCTCGGTTACTAACGTGTTTTGTGTTTCAGGCACTATAGCTCCTCGTAAAGTTCGGGGACAACCAGCAGTACACAGATATCCAACCAAGATTAACAGAGAACGAGTCATGGACCAGTTGCAAGCGGACTTGACAGATCTGAGACAAAGGATGGATAATTTTATGACACTAATGGCCGGCATGGGGCTGAACCAAGAGCGTCTGCGGGATATGGTTGAGAATCAGAACAGGAACACTACGGCTGCTGCTACTGCTGACAATCGTACTGGTGCGGGCGCACGTCAGGTTGAATCTCCTGTTACACAGCCAGGAGTGACAATAATCAACGATGGGTTGCACAACATTCAGATGGACAATCATGACGACCAGTTCACTCTACTTGATGAAGCTGAAGGTCAAGGAGCAGAGATGAACAAGAGGTTCGAAGAGATGGCTGAGCAAATCAAAGTTATTCAGTCCCAAAGCTCTTTGGGATTTGACATAACCGACTTGGGCTTGGTTCCTGGGGTCAGGATCCCGTATAAGTTCAAAGTTCCAATCTTTGAGAAGTATGATGGCACTGCTTGCCCGAAGACCCATCTGCAATCATTTGTCGGAAGAATTGCCGCTCACACAGATGATGAGAAACTTTGGATGTATTATTTTCAGGATAGCTTTGTGGGAGCTTCTCTTGAATGGTACATGAAGCTCAATAGGGTCAATATCAAGAGTTGGAAGGATTTAGCTGAAGCCTTTGTAAGGCAGTATCAATATAACATGGACATGGCTCCGAAACGCACGCAGTTGCAGCACATGGCTCAGGCGGCAAAAGAAGGTTTCAAGGAATATGCCCAGAGGTGGCGCCAGCTAGCTGCCAGGGTGCAACCACCCCTCTTAGAGGACGAAATGGCCGACATGTTTATGGGCACTCTCCAAGGTGTTTTTCTAGAGAGGTTGGCGTCTAGCTCGGCCACCAAGTTCAATGATATAGTGATTGCTGGAGAGAGAGTTGAGACTCTGTTAAAGATGGGGAAGATTCAGGACCCTAATACTGCTGGTAGCTCTGGAGGAGCGAGGAAAGCCTTTGGCGGACCTCCTAGAAGAAGAGAAGGGGAAGCTAACGCAGTATATGGCCGAGGCAGAGGCAGAGGTTATAAACGAGAATACAATCAGATAGTTGCAGTCACAATTCCCACTACACCAATTCAACCAGCACAACAGGCTCTACAACAGCCTCAGCAACAACAGCAGCGCAACTATCAACAGAGACCGTATCAACAGAGGCAGCCACGCCAAGCTGATAGGGTTTTTGATGTGATCCCAATGACTTACACAGCTTTACTCCAGAGATTGTTGGAACTGAACTTAATTCAACTGAGGAACTTGGCTCCACCTACTGGAACTCTTCCCCCAGGTTACGACGCCAATGTTCGATGCGCTTTCCATTCTGGGGCACCCGGGCACTCAACAGAGAAGTGCAGGGCTTTGCACTATAAAGTTCAGGATTTGATCGACTCCAAAGCAATCAATTTTGCGCCACCCCCGAATGTCACGACTAATCCTATCCCTAATCATGGGGGAGCCAGGGTTAATGCTATTGAGATGGAGGAGAGGCTGAACTTGGTGGAGAGGGTTGAAGAAGTGAAGACCTCCTTGTTGCTGGTCAAGGAGAGATTGTTGAAGGGTCAGGTTTTCCCGGGTTGTGGGCTCGATTGCGAAGACTGTGTTGGGTCGAAGAATGGTTGTGACAGATTGAAGACTGGTTTACAGAGACTGATGGATGATGGGCTGTTACAGTTCGACAGGGCTGATAAAAGGACTGATGAAGTGTCAACGGTGACCATATACTATGATCCTGCTGAAATGCCAGCGCGAAGAGAGCCGGTTACTATTTATGTCCCGGAAGTAAGTCCCGTCACCATCCCGGTGCCTGGGCCTATTCCGTATTCAGATGAGAAGGCTATTCCGTGGCATTAGGGATCAGAAGTGTATGTCGGAGGACAGAAAGTGGAAAATAAGACAGTAACCATGGACCCAGCTGTGGTGAATGTTGGGGGAAGTGGAGGTTTCACGAGAAGTGGTCGATTATTCGCTCCCCAGACTTTGAGGGGAGACACTGATGCTGAGGCTTCTGCTAAAGCCAAAGGAAAGCAAATAGCAATTGACGATAATGCCACTCCCGCTACTGGTCAAAGTACTTTCGAGAAGGAAATGGAGGAGTTCATGAGGATTATTAAGAAGAGCGACTACAAGGTAGTCGAGCAGCTAAATCAAACTCCCTCCAAAATCTCTATCTTGTCGCTGTTGATGTGCTCACCAGCTCATAGAGAAGCCCTTCTGAAGGTGTTGCAGATGGCGTATGTTCCTCAGGAGATTACCGTGAATCAGTTAGAAGCTGTGGTGGGAAGTGTAAATGCGAGCCATGGTCTGGGCTTTACTGATAGGGACCTTACTACTGAAGGGAGGAATCATAACAAGGCTCTCCACATCACAATTGAGTGCAAAGGGGTTGTGCTGTCCCATGTCCTGGTTGATACTGGATCATCTCTTAATGTCTTGCCGAAGAAGGCGTTAATGAAACTCAATGTGGAAGGGGTTGTTTTGAGGCCAAGTGATTTGGTGGTAAAGGCTTTCGACGGTTCTCGGAGGTCTGTCTTTGGAGAGGTTGAGTTGCCAATCAAGGTTGGGTCGCAAGTGTTTAAGAGCACGTTCTACGTGATGGACATCCAACCTGCTTATAGCTGTCTACTTGGTCGACCTTGGATTCATGCCGCAGGGGCTGTGACGTCAACCTTGCACCAGAAGCTCAAGTACGTAGAGGATGGTCAGGTTGTGACTGTGTGCGGTGAAGAGGACATATTTGTGAGCCATTTATCTACATTCAAATATGTGGAGATGGATGGTGAAATTCATGAAACCCTGTGTCAGGCATTCGAGGCAGTGAATGTTAGTTCCTTGTCTCCTCTGAGTAGGGCTGAAGATAAAGAAGGTACGTCTATTACCTCCTACAAGCAGGCCAAGGAGGTTGTGCAATCAGGCAGTGCCCAGGGCTGGGGCAGACTACTAGAGCTGGAAAAGAAGGAAGACAAGTTTGGGCTTGGGTATCAGCCTGATGGACTCATCCGTTCATCAGACAACAAGACCATTACCTTTACTAGTGCTGGGTTGCTGGACCACAACCATATCTGTGCTACCAGTGAAGACGGAGATAGCGAGTGCGATCTGGATAATTGGATCCGCCCGTGTGCACCGGGAGAGGAGCTGCCCAATTGGTCTACGGAAGACATCGTCGAAGTCACCTGGATCACAAAGTAATTGTTTATTTGTCATTTTTCTACATACTGCATGTCAAATCTTGTACTTTGCCCAAGGTACAAGGATCCATTGTATGGGCCTCCATGTTTTGAAAGCATTTATTTGTCATAAATAAAGGACATTTTTCAATCAAATCGTTCCTTTTCTTTCAATTTTAATTTTTTTGCACAAATAAAGAAAATGGCAATGTGTTTTTCTTTCTTGCTTTTGGTGTGCGTTTTCTCTAAACAGATTCTGAATGAGCACATCACTTGTGAAGTGTCGATCAACCGGATTCCATTGACAACTCTCCTGCTATGACTGAGCATAACTTCGACAATCCAATCTACCAAGCTGATGAAGAGGTTGAGGAAGATTATGAACTCCCTGAAGAACTTGTCAGGTTGTTGAAGCAAGAGGAAAGAGCTATTCAGCCTCATCAGGAGGAAATCGAGGTTATCAACATCGGCACAGAAGAGGTTAAGAAGGAAATCAAGATAGGTGCCAGCCTGCAGACTGAAGTTAAGAAGGGGTTGATTGAAATGTTGCGTGAATATGTTGACATCTTTGCCTGGTCATATCAGGACATGCCAGGGTTGGATACAGACATAGTTGTGCATCGACTACCATTAAAAGAAGACTGTCCTCCTGTTAAGCAAAAACTGAGAAGAACTCGCCCTGACATGGCGATGAAGATCAAAGAGGAAGTACAGAAACAGTGGGACGCCGGGTTCCTTGCCGTGACTAGTTACCCACCTTGGGTAGCTAACATTATTCCAGTGCCAAAGAAAGATGGCAAGGTGAGGATGTGTGTAGATTACCGGGACCTGAACAGAGCCAGCCCGAAAGATGATTTCCCTTTACCTCACATTGATGTATTGGTCGACAATACGGCTCAGTTCTCGGTGTTCTCCTTCATGGATGGATTTTCAGGATACAATCAGATCAAAATGTCACCTGAAGACATGGAGAAGACAACTTTCATCACACCCTGGGGCATATTCTGTTATAAGGTGATGCCATTCGGCCTGAAGAATGCTGGTGCTACTTATCAACGGGCTATGGTAACATTATTCCATGACATGATCCATAAATAAATTGAATGTTATGTGGATGACATGATTGCCAAGTCCCTCACAGAAGAAGACCACCTGGTAAATCTGTTGAAGTTATTCAAGCGTCTAAGGAAGTACCAATTGAAGCTAAACCCCAACAAATGCACATTCGGGGTACGATCTGGTAAGCTGCTGGGATTTATTGTAAGTGAGAAAGGGATTGAAGTTGACCCTGACAAAGTTAAAGCCATTCAAGAAATGCCTGCACCAAAAACTGAGAAAGAAGTTCGAGGGTTCCTAGGTAGATTGAACTACATTTCAAGGTTCATATCTCATCTTACAGCAACCTGCGAGCCCTTGTTCAAGCTATTAAGAAAAGAACAAACAGTCAGGTGGAACGAAGACTGCCAGAGGGCTTTTGACAAAATCAAGGAATACTTACAGGAGCCTTCGATCCTTATGCCTCCAGTTGAAGGAAGACCTCTGATCATGTACTTGACGGTATTAGAAGAGTCAATGGGGTGTGTGCTGGGCCAACATGACGAGTCTGGTCGAAAAGAGTACACAATATACTACCTAAGCAAAAAGTTTACCGACTGTGAACAACGTTATTCACTGCTCGAGAAAACTTGCTGTGCTTTAGCGTGGGCTGCTCGCCGACTGAGGCAGTATATGTTGACCCACACTACCTTATTGATCTCAAAGATGGACCCGGTTAAATACATTTTTGAGAAGCCAGCACTTACCGGACGGGTTGCAAGATGGCAAATGATTCTCACAGAATATGACATTCAGTAAACATCCCAAAAAGCTATCAAAGGCAGTGTATTGTCTGATTATCTAGCTGAGCAGCCCATTGATGATTACCAGCCTATGAGATTTGACTTCCCTGATGAAGACATCATGTTCATAAAAGCAAAAGATCATGAAGAGCCTATTCACACTGAAGGGCCTGACACAGAAGAAGAATGGACTATGATGTTTGATGGGGCTGTTAATATGAATGGTCGTGGTGTTGGTGCAGTACTCATTACGCCTAAGGGAGTTCACATGCCTTTCTCGGCAAAACTCACCTTTAACTGCACTAACAATGAAGCTGAATACGAAACTTGTATTATGGGTCTTGAGGAAGCCATTGACCTCAGGATCAAGACTTTGACTGTGTTCGGAGATTCAGCTCTGGTAATTAATCAGACCAACGGCAAATGGTACACGCACCAAGATCATCTGATACCTTATCGGGACTACACAAGGAGGTTGTTGACTTTCTTCACAACAGTCAAGCTTGAGTATATCCCTCGAGACGAAAATCAGTTTGCAGATGCTCTGGCTACCATTTCATCCATGATCAAAGTGCAAGCTGCCAACTTTGTGCCCCGATGTCGTACCCCGAAAAATACGACCTCACGCGATCCGAATGAACGGAGCCGCGCGCCGGACTGACTGAAGAGTTGCCACCTAATTCTATTTATTCCCGAAGAGGGAAAGGGAAGATATAGATACAACCCGGGAAAAGATGGATGAGGACAAAGGTCAACGGAACCATTGCCTGGGTTCGGGAGTCGGTTATGCAGGGGGAAGGTATTAGCACCTCCTACATCCATCGTACTCGATGGGAACCATCTAAGTTAACGCGCGAGAAAGGATGTCTATGCTTAAACGAATTGCTTGCTAGAGGGAAATGAGTTGAATTATAAGTTAGATTGAACCTAGGTGCTCGGCAAGGATTGAGATCCTCGTGCCTACGTACTCCCGTGTGCAATGGGAAAGTCAGAGCCTCGTAGTTCGGCCTACTAAGGGTAATGGATGTTGATTTTATTACCTTTCGTCGATGAAAGGGTTTAGGAGTTGAAATGCACTAAAGACTATGGATAGTTTATCTCGCCCAACAAGACGAGTGTCCTGCGTCGAAATAATCGGAGCGAGTAACGAAAGCTCGTTATCCTCCTTTCTACCGCTTAAGGCTCGTGGCGTACAAATCTTCTCGTATTATTAAAGTGTTTTATTTCCTAAGACCGCTTGACGTTGGATCAAGGGTTTGGATCTAATCGAAACATTTTGGTTTTTTTTTGAGGTTAAAAGGGTAAGTGCAAGTGGAGTGTATTTTGTGGTTTTGTTTGCGAGGCACAATGCGCTCGGCTCGCAAAGTAAGGTGGATCCTAAACGAAATAATAACTGGAAAATAAAGTGCAAGTGTGCGAGTGCAATCGCTTGGCGTTGGACCAAGGATTCGAAATTAAATAAAATAAGATAAAATAAAGATGCGTACAAAGTAGGGGGAGAGGGATACAAAATAAATACAGGGGATTGCGAGAAATAAAGAGGTCTCGTTGTAGTTTTCCCAAGAGAAAGCGTGTGTGCAGTGTTTTTGAACTATTCGAAGGCGTTCGGCCTTTTGGATCGGCACACAACTATTCGAAGGCGTTGGACCTTTTAATCGAGACGCAACTATTCGAAGGCGTTGGACCTTTTTGGGACGCGGCGAAATTTTGTTCGTGAACTGCCTTAGAATCGGTTCAAAATGGGAACCATTCTATAAGGAGTCGAAACGTAATTTTTTTTAAAATGCGAAAAAATAAATGAATTAAATGAATTGAATTGTTAGAAAAATAAAATAATGAATATAAATAATAAATGAATTAAATAATATCAAGGATAATAAAATGAATTAAATTAAAATACATGTTTGTATTGTTGAAATAATAATAAAAATAATTACAAAGGGGGGCCTCATATTGACCAAAAATCACCGATTAGAATCGGGCGATAAATTGGCCGTTTAGTATATCATTGGCCCATTAAAGTGGAGAAGAAAAAGAAATTGTTAACACATATTTTTCAAACATTTTTCTAAAAAGAATAAACTATATAAAAAATAAAAATAAAATTGGAGAATAGATAATAATAACTAAAATGAAAACATATATAATTACTAACATTAAAAAAAATAAAAATGAAATAACGAAAATTAAAAAATAAAATAGAGATGGGGCTGACACTATCAGTGATGTGTGTGATTAGCGATTTGGACATGGGTTTAGAAAACAAATTGAAAAGGAATGATCCAACAGTTCTTAACCTAATTAATTTGTAACAATAGATAAAAAAAATAAGAAAATAATGAGAGATTAAAAAATGAAAATATATAATGAATACAGGATAGTGACTTTTCAACCCTGTTTCACTCTCAAAACGTGCATCTCTTCTTCTTTCATAAAACATACCTCTATCCTTACTTGAAACGAAAAGAAAAAGAAAGAGAGAAAAATCAAACACAGACTCACCCACGAATCTCTCTCTCCGCCGCGATTTCTGCTCTTCGACCGCGGCTCGGGTCCTTGATGACGACGGCGGTTATACGAAATCTCCGTCTCTCTTTCTCGCGCGGCGCGGTGGTCGGTTGAATCTTTGGTGGTTGGCGGCGATGGTGTGGTGTTCAATCCGGCGGATTTCTGGACAGCTTCGGTTCCACGGCGGGTTAGCTTGCGGCGCGGTGGTTTGACGTCTGGAGGTGGTTGTGGTTGGCCGCGATTCTGGGTTCGTGGTGAAGGTTTGTGTTTCGGATGGTTGGCCGGTTTCGAAAAAGGGGTGAGATGGTTGCTCTGTGAGGCGGTTGCGGCGAGTGGATTTGGGTGAGTTCGGTTGGAAAAAGGGTGCTGTTTGTGCGCGGTTTTGTTTATCTGTGAAATGGTGATGCCGTATGCTTTTTCCGCGGCGGATTAAGGTTGGATTTTGGGGCTTACGGGTTTGATGTTGTTAACGGTAACAGTGGGGATGGCTGGTTTTTACAGAGGTCGCGGCTGATAGGTGGTTTCAGATGGGGTTTGCGGTGGTTTTTGTGCGAATCTGACTTGATGATGGTTTGTGGTGAAGCTCTCGGTGGCGCGGTGGGTTTGTGTTAATGCTTCAACAGTTTCAGCGTTTTCTTTTTTATTTGTTATAGCTTTTGTTTTGTGGTGTTACAGGAAGAATACTGAAAATGAGTATGAAAATGGTTCTGTTTATGCGAGATCTATGGTTATGGTTGGTGTTGTACGGTGGTGCGGTGAGGTTGTCGACGACGGTTTTATGGATGAAAGGGGTGGTTCGTTTCTGGGAAAAACAGAGGTGTATGGATTTGAATAAGATTCCGATTCTTTTTTTTTGAAAGATGAGTTTGAGTAATTTCTGAATTTTTAGTTTGGTGTTTAGTGGTGGGGATTTGTATATGGGTGGATGTGGTGGTTAAACTTTATTGTGTATGGAGTGTTTGCTGGGTGTTTGGATTTGAAGAAGAGTATTGAAATTTTTGAAGGTTATACGGTGAAGAATGGTGTATATGAAAAATCTGTGTTCATGGTTTTTGAGAGTTTTATGTATTTTTTTTTTGAAGCTTAGTCTATATATTTTCTACAGTGAAGCTGAGTTTATAAGGAAGGAATTGTGAAGGGTATTAGAGGAATTTTGAGAGGAAAGATAGCTGGATTAAGAGAAAATCTCTTGGTGATTTGGTTGTTGTGCTAGCTGGAATGGGAGGACGCGGATGGTGATAACAGAAAGAGAAGTTTGTGCGTTGCTTTTGTTGTGGGCAAAGGTGGTGGTGTTGTGAGATTGCTGTGGAGATATGAAAAGTGGGCCAGCTAGTGTGTGCTGTGGAAAACAAAATAAACTGATAATAATAATGATATAATAATTATGAAAGTAAGAGTAATAGTAATAATAATAATAGCTAGTAAGGATAAGTGAGAGTAGAAATAGAACAACAGTAATGAAAGAAAATAATAATAATATTGAATTTGGTAATAATAGTAATAACAATAGTAATATAATGTGGAAAAAAAATGGGAATAGTGATAATAATAGAAAAAACTAATAATTTTTAATAATAGAGACTTTAGTGCATATATTTTTTATAACAATTAGATAACAATAAAAAATAAAATCTATGATAAGAGAAAAAACTTTTGAAAGTAATGACAATATATATATTTTTTGACTTTGGGTAGTAAAAAATTTTAATTTATATATGTATATATATAAAAACAAATAAAATGGGCTAGTGGGCTATTAGGAATTAGTGATAAAAAATAAGTGGAAAAAAAATGGTTTGAAAGTTTGGAAGTGAAAATAGAAAAATTTATAGTGCTTTCTTTTGTGTGTAGAAAAATAAGGAGTGAGCTAATAACAAAGTAATGGACTAAAAAAAATGATTTCAAAATATTAATAAAAAAAATAAAATAAAATAAAAGTGGATATGGACAGATATCAACAATGGACACAGCCCTCGCTCAACATCGTATTTTTTTTATTTTTCGAAATATCGGACAGGAAAATAAAATAGTACATATTTTGGGATTTCTAAAAAATGTGACAGTAAAGTAAAAGATGCGGGTAGGACAAATTTGGGGTATGACAGATGCCCCTATCGAATTGGCTTAGACCGAGTGAGATGAACTGGCTCGCGTTCAATCTTTCAAGGTATAAGATAATTAGATATTAACAGATTCCAAATTTGTCCGCAAAAGAAATTGTGCAGCAAATCAATGATTAAAATTGGAAAACAAAAGGTGATACGAAACAGAAACAGGTTGACAGAATAATAAATAATCACTTATCAACGCAAGGATGATAATGCGACCCCAACACTCAAACTAGGTCGATATGGATGCTGAGTAACAGAAAATTAAATAATCGCTTACCACCACAAGGATGATAATGCGACCCCAGCACTCGAACTAGGTCGATATGGATGCCGAGAGACAGAAAATTAAAATAATCGCTTACCACCGCGAGGATGATAATGCGAACTCAGCACTCGAGCTAGGTCGATATGGATGTCGAAAAACAGAAAATTAAAATAATCGCTTACCACCGCGAGGATGATAATGCGAACTCAACACTCGAGCTAGGTCGATATGGATGCCGAAAAACAGAAAATTAAAATAATCGCTTACCACCGCGAGGATGATAATGCGACCCCAGCACTCGATGCTAGGTCGATGCTGAGCAACAGAAAATTTAAATAAACTGGAAGAGAAATATCCAACGAGGACGCCCACTGAATAGCACCTTAGGAGAATCTTCGATCGACCCTGGATCCTGACTTCCGCTGGGGGAAGTCCTGGAATCTTGGATTGATCCTGGATCTTGACTTATGCACGTATGCTCGATTGTTGTGAAATGGTATTGTCGCTCCCAAAGATTTGCATCCTGGTACAAGCGCGAACGGTCGGCGAAAGGAACAGTGAGAACACACAGCCGTGAACTCACTGTAGATGAATAGAGTCGCCAGCTAGGCATTTTTATCCCGGAGGAAAGGTAATGCTGCATAGACCTAGAAAAAGATGGATAAGACGGTTGCGAACCAGAGAGACTGAGAAAGGGGGTTGGTTACAACCTGGGAAGGTATTAGCACCCAGATTGTCCGTCGTACTCGACGGGATCCACGCCTAAAAGATTTGTGTATTAAAGGGGTAGTGTCAGTGCAATTTGTGTGTAAAAGAGCTGGAAAGATGTACAGGTGTCAGTGTAAAAGAGTGTGAAGTGTGATATATACAGTGTCAATGTAAGAACAAAGATGAGATGCTCATGATGATGAGGCTAAAGAATGAAGCTGGAAAGAGGGGGAATGTACAGAAACTTTTGTTCGATAACTGTTAAGTTATGCCTACGTATCCTCTCGTGCAATGAGGAAGTCAGAACACCGTAGTTCGACTCAAAGAGACTGATAGATGAATTGACTGATGATCTGCTTACTTGCCTATGCTCAAGTGTATGACCTGTCTGGCTCAGGTGCTAACTGTCTCGCATTAGACGGAAGAAGCAAGTTCCCGGTTGTGAGTGAAGGTGATGAGAAAAGAATCCCGGAGGAGACGATTATTATTTGTTTTTGAGTTTTCAGTCTTTTATTGCTTTTGAGAGTTTGTCGTAAGTTAATGAGCTTAAGCCTAAACCAATGGGTTAGTAAACTCATCACATCTTCCCTCTGATTAGGGGTAATGAGAACACCTTAAGTGTGAAGTCAGCTTCTCACACTTAATCACCTTTGGTGTAGGATTAAGATCATTAACCTACTTGTGATTATTTAGATGTTTTTGTGGTTTTTTTGTTTAGTGTTGAGTAATGAGGTTAAGCCATAATCATGGATTGAACAGACCCATTACACCATCCTAAAAGAAGGATAATAGATGAGAATGTTTAAGCTGAGGAAAACTCCTCAACTTAATCCATGATTAGGGATTAAACCCATGACAAAACAAGCCTTTGATTAAGTGGATTTTATTTACTGGTATGATGATGAAGTGTTTTTTATGGTTTGTAAGACAACTTGAGGGGGACTTGTCCATTAACACTAGGGTTAGTCCTTCTTAACCACTTAAGGAAGAATTAGAACCCTAATGCAAGGCCCAAGTTACAAGTGTGATGTCTTGATGATTATTAAATGAATTGATTAAGAGATTTAAACACCTTAAGGGTTTAATACTTAGGATTAAAGTTATACACTCCATCCTAAGAGAAGGATGCAGGCATAACCCTAATCACAAAGTCTTAAAGCCTTTAGGGTTTAGTCCCTGATTATGAGGTGAGAAGAGAAGACTCAAAAGAGACACAAAGGTAAAACTAGGGGGGAACTAATCAAAACCCTAATTCATTGTCATGCTTGGTTGATCCTAAGGTTTGTGAGGTTTGCAAGAACAATCTTCAGAGGAGCCACCAGGAAGCAGATGAATAAGATCAAGAGAAGCAAAGTGACTTGCTTCATTCAAGAAGTCAAGTCACTTGAAGGAAGAAAGTGGGAAGGAGAAGAATGAGCAAGCTCAATCTCAAACACATGTAGAAATGCAGCAATGGATGCAAGAGAGATGAAAAGAAAAGGTATGAGAAGTGAAGGCAAATCCACTTCTCAAGTTTACTTACCACCTGCAATGTTAGAAAGAAAATGCAATGCAATGCAAGATGAGATGAAATGATATGATGCTAAGCAAAACCAGAAGCATGTTGATGATGATTATGATGTTATGAGGTGCTGCAAACATGAGGCAAGACAATGGGGATGTTCATACAAGATCATGAATGCAAATGATGCAAGCTAAGGAGCATGAACAAGCATGAAAAGTTATGAATCATACAAGACAAATGACATGGCAAATATGCAATGCAATGACCAAACATGCTTTCTAAATGTCTTAAGATGTCAAATGAATCATAAGAATGCACAAAATGCAAAGACAAGTCATGTTATGCAAGGAAATGCAAGAGGGATGCAAATGAAAGCCCAAATTAGGGTTCATGGGACAAACACCAAACAAAAACCCAAAACAGAAACAAAACCCTAAGATAAAAATGGAAAATGGCACTCAAAGAAACCCTAATCCTATAATAAACCACTGCCCAAAGGGGAGCTCTCAACTCTCAACCAAACTCAAGATATGAATTTTCTAAGTTATTAGGGTTTTTTAGGGTTCTTAACAAAACAAATGCCAAACAATTTGAAAATGCAAGAACAATTCATGGCCTTTTTATCCTAGGAACTACATGCAAAACAAAAGACAATGCAAGAAGAATCAATGTCTCAACCTTCACCAATTGGCAGAAATGAATTTTTGAATCCATGATCAAAATAATGCATAAAAAATGATTTAATTCAATGAAAACTTCTTAAAATGCATCAAGATCAAAAAAGAAATTTGGTTTGAAGGTTGGACAATGTTTCTAAATGTCTTAGAACATTTCATAAATTTTTTTGTAATTTTTAAATACCTAAAAGTATTTTTAATTAATTAATTCCCATTAATCAATTAAAAATAATCTTTTAAATATTTAAAAATACTTTTCTAATGATAAAAATAAAATAAAAAATATTTTTGTGTCATAAAAAATAATAAAACCTTAAGGAAAAAGTTTCATAATTTTTATGAATTTTTTGCTATTTTAAAATAATTATACAAGTTAATTGAAAAGAAAATGAATTAAAATTAAATAAAACTGAAGTATGCACAATGAAGGGTTGAGATTCAATCTGGCAAGGGGACCATTGACCACGCGCCAAATCCAGTGGCTCACATTTAAACTGACCTAAACTCAATTAATTAAATAAATTAAAGTGATTAGGGCTTAATGATCAATCTGGGCCGTTTACACGCGCGGCAAGTCAACGTGTTCAACGCATCTGATGGCTCAAATTCAAACTAGCATTAATGACCTGAGATTAGGGCTTAATGACTCAGGCTGCCGGAGAAGACTTCCGGTCGTCTTCTCCGGCGAGCACTTCCCCTGAAAAACTCCCATCTTCCTCAAAACGCATCAAAAATGAAAAACAAGAACTGGGAAATGATCCTCACATCCTCACGAATCAAACCCCCATCCTAAAACACATTTATATTTCCTAAATGAGCTGAATCGAAGAAAAAGAAAACTAGGTCACGCAAGCTTCAGACACAAATTAAATGCTCAAATCACAACCATTTTCAAAACCAATGGTACCAGAATGATCAGTGAAACAAATAGAACAAGTTTGTAACAAGCAAAATCATTTCTGGAAAAATAAATTTCAGGCTACCTGAGATTTGAAGCTTTCCACTTGAGGACTTTCTGGCCTTCTCTTTATGTGCAAACTACTCCTTAGGACCCCTTGATGATGTTGGAATGCCTTAGAACAATTTATGTAGGCTGGCTGATGAGTTTCGAAAGCTCCTGCTTCAAGCTCAGTCAACAATGGCTATGGTGATTCTGACTGATTCAGGCCACTGTGAATGATGGTTTATGGTCCAGATGATGTATGGAGAAGCTTTGCAAGGTTTGTTTGGCTGTTTGTGGGCTAGGGAGGGAGATTCGAATGAATCTGCAGAATGAGGGTGAAGAATGGCAGTGGGGTGCTTTGGCTGTTTCAGGCTTATGCTTTGGGTGGTTTCTACTCAATGATACATGGTGAGTTGAATGGAGGAAAAGGTTTTTGTGTTTGCAAGCTGTGGAGAGGAATTCGAAGCAAGTTGCCAATGGGAGTGTTTTTGTGAATGTGAGTGTGTCCAATGTTTCAGCCTTGCCTTGTGTTATGTTTAGCTTGCAAACTGTCCACATAATTCTCTCTCATTGGTCAGTTGACAAGACATGCCCTTTATTGATTGGTAAGGCAACTTTTGCAAAAAGTCAAAAATCTTGTAAGAGAAGCATGGGCTTGATACTAGCTTGGTACAAAGCTAGGTCTGGCGCATCATGGTATGGTGAGAGAGCCAGCAAGGTCCAAAGGCCAAGGCAGCAAGTTGAGGGAAGGGTCATGAGTGTTTTGCAAGTTGTAACCTTTTGCTCACATGTGAAGAAAACCTTGTTACATAAACCAAACCATAGGCAAACTTGATCCAATTCTGATTTTTAGGACTTAGAGAATGCTTATGTGCTGGTTTGAAATGAATTAGAGGTCACAATATGCATTGGTCCAAGATTTTGCAAAGTTTTCACTTAGGGCATGCCTTGAAAATCAATGATTTTAGCCAACTTTGCATTGCCATAACTTTTGATCCAAGAAGAGTTTGATCATGTTCTTGTACTTTTTGAAAAGGGAAAGATGAGATCTACAACTTTCATGACCAAAGTTTTTCCATTTGAAGCCTTTTTGGACCAAGAATCATGGCTTGAAAAATGACCTAAAATGATGCATTCTTGAAAAGTCAACTATGCCCAAAAAGTCAACCTTTGCAAAAACCCTAAATTCTTGATTTCTATGAACTTCAACCTTCTTCCATGATCAAATAAAGATCATATACACTCAAAATGATGAAGATCACCCATTGGTTGGGTCATTGGGGGCCTCAGATGCCCTGATTTTGCACTGACTTGTCTGAAAAGTCAACTCTTGATCAGATGACTTCCCCATGGAATTTCTTCATGAAAATTGATATGCATACTCCCTACACCATATAGAGATCAATGGAAACAAGAATGACCAAAAAATTTGGGGTTATGGCCTCTGAAACCAAAACCCTAATTTTCAGTCAACTGTGCAGTTCATCCTGGCTCTGCATCTATACCAATCCCAGTTCTTGTGATTCTTTTGCATTTTATGACTTTGAGGAGATGGAATATGATGTAAGAACACACATGGATCCCTTTGAGATGATTGGTGACCTTTGGAATGGCTCAAGATGCTTTGGGATTGCTCAGATCACAAACCCTAGGTGCAGATGCCTTAGAAACTATGCAGTGAAACAAAGGTGAGATATGAGATGATATGTTTGTGTTTATGCATATGAGAATGATCACAAGCCATGGTGTGAATGGGTGAGGGCAAATTTGGGGTGTTTACAGCTGCCCCTATTCAAACATGAGTTAGCTGTGTAGGATGTAAGCGACGGCTTAACAGGCAAACAAGATAACTTGTGGTTGAATATCAAAGACAGTCCAAAATTTGCACTCACAGAATGAAGAAGAAAAGGGATATAGATTGTAAAGGAAAATAAAGTATATTGTAAAGTATGGGCGACGGAGGACGACCGTCGAGCAGAGGACGACTGCTGGGTGAGGAGCAATGACGGGGACGGCCGACCTGCTGGGAAAGGTGTGGGAAATAAAGCAATGACGGGGACGACCGACATGCTGGGGATAAAAAGTAAAGCTACGACGGGGACGGCCGACTAGCTGGGAAAATAAAATATCATGATGGGGACGGCCATCAAGATAAAGCTGTAAAACTCTCTGGGGGTTAATGAAACATGACGGGGACGGCCATCAAGTTCATAAAGGTAAAGTAACCAACGATGGGGACGGCCATCGGGCTAAAAAGGAAAAGGGACCACGACGGGGACGGCCATCGGGTTAAAGAATGAATGAAATAAACAGATGATGGGGTACGGCCATCAAAGGTGAAGGACGATCACCTAGCAGGGGACGGCTGCTCTGTTGGGGAATTAAAGGAAATATGATGGGGACGGCCATCAAAGGTGGAGGACGACCACCTGGCAGGGTACGGCTGCTCTGTTGGGGATAAAAGAAAAATGATGGGGACGGCCATCAAAGGTGGAGGACGACCACCTGGCAGGGTACGGCTGCCGAAAATATCAACGATGGGGACGGCCATCGGATAGAAAAGGTCAACGATGGGGACGGCCATCGGACGAGCATGATGGAGGACGACCATCAAGAAGTGGAGGACGACCACTCAGCAGGGTACGGCTGCTCTCAGGGTTATCATGACACAGGACGAGTGTCAGATAACCAAAATCAACAATGGGGACGGCCATTGGATAAAGTGATGAAGGGACGATCATCAAAAGGTGGAGGACGACCACCTAGCAGGGGACGGCTGCTAAAATCAACGATGGGGACGGCCATCGGATGAGCATGATGGAGGACGACCATCAAGAAGTGGAGGAAGACCACTCAGCAGGGTACGGCTGCTCTCAAAGGTATCATAACACAGGACGAGTGTTAGATAAAAAGAAAATTTGTTGGCGATCTACTGGGGATAATGTAAACACGGACGAGTGTTTATAACCAAGAAAGGAAAGGTATAAGTGTTTGGGTATTGTGTATAGATTAAAGATGCGGACGAGCATCCTTAAGACTATGATACGGACGAGTATCATGTAGAAACAAACTGACACATGTTCAGAGATGATGATACGGGCGAGTATCAACTGGTTAACAAAGAACACGGACGAGTGTTGCATCTGAAAGAATACTTCTGGGGAATAATAGACACAGACGAGTATCTATATTCAAGAAGGCACAAGTGCTTGACACGGTGTATGGATTAAAGATGCGGACGAGCATCCTTAAGACTTATGATACGGACGAGTATCATGTAGAAACAAACACTAGACGCAATGTTCTGAGATGATGGTACGGACGAGTACCAACTGGTTAACAAAGAACAAGGACTACTGCCGAATCTGTGGGGATATGAGTGATGATGTATACAAGATACGGACGAGTATCTGTATAAGTGTACCATGAGTAGTATGAGTATTGTATATAAGATGAGTGTTTATCTGCTGGGGAGAGTGACACGGACGAGTGTCAAGAGAGAAAAGTATAATATTAACAAGTGTATGGGTGATGGAGGTGTAAGCGACTGCGCTGGGGATATGACACGAACGGGTGTCAAAAAGGGTGTATATACAAGTACATGTGAGTGCAAAGAGGACCTCTTTGGCTTTCTGCTGGGATATGACACGGACGGGTGTCATGAAGTATCCGGGATATGGGTGATTTGTTTGTAAAGAGTGTTCAGGCGACTTTACTGGGGAATGATGACGCGGACGGGTGTCAAAAGGAGTATATACTGGTGTTTGTGATTTGTGAGGCAGCTGCTTTTGCTGGGACTCTGGTGGGGACTCCGGGGGAAAGTAATCTATATTCTGATGAATGGTTACTAGTCACAAGCGTTCAATTCACAACATGACTTATGATTATGCTATGCATTTGATTTTTTGCCGTAATGCTCCGTATTAGACGGAATGCTACGCTCTGAGGGTATAATATGATGCGAATGCTATGATTATGCAAAGGAGCAAAGATCCAGGATTCGGATCCCGTTGCTGCGAAGATCTCTGGTCGATCTGCTTGAAATGGACATCCCAGCTGGGTATGAGATCACTGGTAGATCTAATGATGTATCTGTTTGGGGATATAGGTCGCTGATTGACATAACCTTGTAAATGAGAGACCCAGCTGGGGTTTGTAGAAGCTTTCTTCACTCTGTTGTGATCTTCATGCATTGCTCTTCTGGATAGAGGCTGAAGATTCTGTGGGGATATGATCCCCTGACTTCTGTATTCAACTGAGGATGACATGGCAACTCGGCTGGGGAAGTGAGAGGCAACTCAGCTGGGGAGAGCAACAAGAGGCAACTCAGCTGGGGATATAGCATTTCCGATGCTGAGATTGAGTGCATGTCGATTTGGCAACTTTACTGGGGAAGTGGGCACCTTCCAGTGCCACGTGGAAGATAGACCGAGTTGATAATGATTCAGCAACTTGCTAAGACGTAACTTGCATGCCCCAGGTTGCGTTCTGGATACCTGCAATCCTGCAAAGGTAAGGAAACGTACAAAAGGTCCCGAGGTATCCCTTACTGGATTCCGTCATAGGAGTTAAGTACTTTCGAGAATAATCACATCCCCTGTAAGCATGTGTTTTGTTTTTAGAGAAAGGCATCTGTACTTATGCAATTGTATTTTTAGAGATATCAGACAACTCCTTGCAAAACGTAAATGTAAAAACGAGACATGACTGAGAATCTGATTTTATTAATTCATGTGCCCTGAATTGGCAAGATACAGTCAAAGAAACATATCTCCTGAAATGAGGAGATTGTTATAAATTGAGAAATAAAGTGCTGGCGGTGTTGACGACGCTTTCAAGGAGCTTCCTCTTCTGCTATGACTCGTATGACAATGACGTTCTTCTCGTCTTGCTTTCTGGAGAGAGTTGATTCTGATTGAAGCTTGATCCTTTGGAAGCTTACCAAGTTGTAGGTGATACAGACGAATTCAGAATGCAGTTGTTCGCTTATTCCCTCGTTTTGCATGGATCGCCCTTTCGGGTTTTCAATCCATCGGGATACCCATTTTTGCCTGAGCTGTCCAATGCGGCTTTTCAACTCAGCGGGTGTACATTTTTTTGTTTATTTTCCCTTACTTTTGCCCGAGTCTTTTATTCTGTTTTTGACTCGCCGGGATGCCCTATTTTTGCCTGGACTTACATTCTGTTTTTATGTCCAGCGGGTCATTTTATGCGAAGTATTTTTTAACTGCATCTGAATTCACAGGGGACGGGAAATCTTCACCATCCATGGTGCTGAGCATCAGTGCTCCGCCCGAGAAAACTTTCTTTACAACAAATGGTCCTTCATAATTTGGAGTCCATTTACCCCTGTGGTCTGTATGAGGAGGGAGGATTCTTTTCAGCACAAGATCCCCTACTTGGTATTCTCGGTGCCTGACTTTCTGATCGAAGGCCTTCTTCATTCTTTTCTGATATAGCTGCCCGTGGCAGATTGCAGCCAATCTTTTCTCTTCGATCAGACTCAGTTGTTCGTATCGGGACCGTACCCATTCTGCTTCACTCAGTTTAACATCCATTAACACCCGCAGAGAGGGTAGTTCAACTTCAACAGGTAGGACTGCTTCCATACCATATACAAGCTGATACGGTGTTGCCCCAGTGGATGTTCTGATTGATGTGCGGTACCCATGCAAGGCAAACGGTAGCATTTCATGCCAGTCCTTGTATGTGACTACCATCTTCTGCACAATCTTCTTGATATTCTTATTTGCTGCCTCAACAGCGCCGTTCATCTTTGGCCTGTAAGGAGAAGAATTGTGATGTTGGATCTTGAAGTCCCGGCACAGCTCTGCCATCATTTTGTTGTTTAAATTGGAACCATTATCAGTAATGATTCGCTCGGGCACTCCATACCGACAGATGATATCTCTCTTCAGAAATCGGGCTACCACTTGTCTTGTAACATTTGCATATGAGGCTGCTTCAACCCACTTGGTGAAATAGTCAATGGCAACCAGGATGAATCTGTGGCCGTTTGAAGCAGTTGGCTCAATCTTGCCAATCATATCAATGCCCCACATGGCAAAGGGCCATGGTGAAGACATTATGTTCAAAGGATTTGGAGGCACATGCACTTTATCTGCGTAGATCTGGCATTTGTGGCATTTCCTGGCGTAAGCACAACAGTCTGCATCCATTGTGATCCAGTAATAGCCTGATCTTAACAACTTCTTAGCCATGGCATGTCCTCCTGCATGGGTACCAAAAGATCCTTCGTGCATTTCATGCATCAACAAATCTGCTTCCGTCTTGTCAACACATCTGAGGAGCACCATGTCAAAGTTCCTCTTGTATAAAGACCCATCAGTGTTCAGAAAGAAACTACCAGCAAGCCTTCTCAAAGTCTTCTTATCATTGGAAGATGCCCCAGGTGGGTATGTCTGATCCTCCAAGAAGCACTTAATGTCATGGAACCAAGGCTTATCATCTTTGACAACTTCTGCTGCGAATACATATGCTGGTCTATTGAGTCTGGACACTGAAATCCGAGGTATAAAGTTAGCGGCTTGAACTTTGATCATGGATGAAATGGTAGCAAGAGCATCCGCAAACTGATTCTCGTCCCGAGGGATATACTCAAGCTTGACTGTTGTGAAGAAAGTCAATAACCTCCTTGTATAATCCCTGTAAGGTATCAGATGATCTTGGTGGGTGTACCATTTTCCGTTGGTTTGATTGACTACCAGAGCTGAATCTCCGAATACGGTCAATGTCTTGATCCTGAGGTCAATGGCTTCCTCAAGACCCATAATGCAAGCTTCGTATTCAGCTTCGTTGTTAGTGCAGTTGAAAGTGAGTTTTGCCGAGAAAGGCATGTGAACTCCTTTAGGTGTAATGAGTACTGCACCAACACCACGGCCATTCATGTTAACAGCCCCATCAAACATCATAGTCCATTCTTCCTCCGGGTCAGGCCCTTCAGTGTGAATAGGCTCTTCGTGATCTTTTGCTTTAATGAACATGATGTCTTCATCAGGGAAGTCAAACCTCATAGGCTGGTAGTCATCAATGGGTTGCTCAGCAAGATATTCAGATAGTACACTGCCCTTGATAGCTTTCTGAGATGTGTACTGTATGTCGTATTCTGTGAGAATCATCTGCCATCTTGCAACCCGTCCGGTAAGAGCTGGCTTCTCGAAAATGTACTTAACTGGATCCATTTTTGAGATTAATAAGGTAGTGTGGGTCAACATATACTGTCTCAGTCGGCGAGCAGCCCACGCTAAAGCACAGCAAGTTTTCTCGAGCAGTGAATAACGTTGTTCACAGTCGGTAAACTTTTTGCTTAGGTAGTATATTGCATACTCTTTTCGACCAGACTCGTCATGCTGGCCCAGCACACACCCCATCGACTCTTCTAATACTGTCAAGTACATTATCAGAGTTCTTCCTTCAACTGGAGGCATAAGGATTGGAGGTTCTTGCAGATATTCCTTGATCTTGTCAAAAGCCTTCTGACAGTCTTCGTTCCACCTGACCGTTTGTTCCTTTCTTAACAGCTTGAACAAGGGTTCGCAGGTTGCTGTAAGGTGAGATATGAACCTTGAAATGTAGTTCAACCGACCCAAGAACCCTCGAACTTCTTTCTCAGTTTTCGGTGCAGGCATTTCTTGAATAGCCTTGACTTTATCAGGGTCAACTTCAATCCCTTTTTCGCTTACAATAAATCCCAGCAGTTTACCGGATCGCACCCCGAATGTGCATTTGTTGGGGTTTAACTTCAGCTGATACTTTCTCAGACGCTTGAACAACTTCAGCAGATTTACCAGGTGATCTTCCTCTGTAAGGGACTTGGCGATCATGTCATCCACATAACATTCTATTTCTTTGTGGATCATATCGTGGAACAATGTCACCATAGCCCGTTGATATGTGGCACCAGCATTCTTCAGTCCGAATGGCATCACTTTGTAACAGAACGTGCCCCAAGGTGTAATGAATGTTGTCTTCTCCATGTCTTCAGGTGACATCTTGATCTGATTATATCCTGAAAATCCATCCATGAAGGAGAATACCGAGAACTGAGCCGTGTTATCCACCAATACATCAATGTGAGGTAATGGGAAGTCATCCTTCGGGCTGGCTCTGTTCAGATCCCGGTAGTCAACACACATTCTTACTTTGCCATCTTTCTTAGGCACAGGTACTATATTAGCAACCCACGGCGGATAGCTAGTTACAGCAAGGAACCCGGCGTCCCATTGCTTTTGTACCTCTTCCTTGATTTTCATAGCCATGTCTGGGCGAGTTCGGCGCAGCTTCTGTTTGACCGGTGGGCATTCTTCCCTCAAAGGCAGCTTGTGCACAACAATGTCGGTATCCAACCCTGGCATATCTTGATACGACCAAGCAAACACATCAACATACTCTTGAAGCAGATCTATCAGCTGTCTCTTCACTGAGTCTTGCAGGCAGGCCCCGATTTTAACTTCTTTCACGTCTTCGTCAGTACCAAGATTAATCACTTCAATCTCCTCCTGATGAGGAGCAATAACCTTTTCCTCCTGTCTCAACAACCTGGCTAGCTCTTCAGGAAGCTCATATTCTTCATCAACCCCTTCATCAGCTTGATTGATCGGATTGTCAAAGTCATACGATGTCATAGCCGTGCTGTTGTCGGTGCAGTCTGGAAGGCACTCTCTGCAAGGGTTAAGTTTGTTCATTTTAGTGATTGATTTTAATCTTGCTTTAGAAAAAAGTGAAATGAAGTTATCATTTTGAAAACACCGCCATTTATTTTTGTACAAAAAGAAAAATGGAAAAACAGTGAGCAGAAAAGAAAAAGACTCGTTTGCAAAAAGATGTCTGATATTTCATTAATTTAATCTTGTTTGCACAAAAGTACAGATGGCCCTGGTTACAAAATGAGTCTTGTCATCTTGGGCAAGATGCAAGACTTGGATGCATGCTATAAAAAATACAGGAAATAATAATTACTCTGCATGAGTAACTCTTATAATTTCCTGGGAAGACCAGTTCGAGACACTGCTCCCCGGGATCTTTGGACGAATCCAATTCTCCAGATTGCGCTCCTCTTCCAGCTCGTCTTCCAGACAGTTGATAGCATCGGGGGTAAGCATCCCCCCACTGACGAAACCAGGCTCTGCAGCAGCCTTTGCCTGTTGTTGAGTTGGTCTGTAACCCAACCCAAATTTGTCCTTCTTCTCCTCCACAGCTAAAACCTTGCCCCAGCCTAGGGCAGTTCCTTCTTCAACAACCTTCCGGGCTTGTTGGTAAGATGACATGGAGATACCCGACACAGCAGATGCTTCATTCACATTCAAAGCTTCAAACCCCTGGCTCATTGTTTCATGGATCTCTCCATCCATCTCAATGTACTTGTAGGTAGCCAGATGGCTGACAAAAATGTCCTCCTCTCCACAGATTGTGACAACTTGGCCTTCCCACTCAAATTTTAACTTTTGGTGAAGGGTAGACGTTATTGCGCCGGCGGCGTGAATCCAGGGTCTACCCAACAAACAGCTGTAGGCGGGCTGAATGTCCATCACATAAAAGATAGTTTTAAAAGTCTGTGGGCCAATTGTCACAGGCAGCTCAATCTCTCCCAGAACCGATCTCTTAGAACCATCAAAGGCTCTTACTACCAGGTTGCTGGGTCTCAATGCCAATCCATCATATTCAAGCTTCACCAGAGCCTTCTTTGGTAAGACATTCAGGGAAGAACCTGTGTCCACCAGCACATGAGAAAGGACAGCTCCTTTGCATTCCAGGGTTATGTGCAAGGCTTTGTTGTGGTTGCGGCCATCCGCTGTCAAGTCAGAATTGGTAAACCCTAGCCCATTGCTAGCAGTAACATTTCCAACCACGGTTTCCAATTGGTTGACAGTAATCTCCTCAGGCACGTAAGCTGCGTGCAGGACTTTAAGTAGTGCATTCCGATGGGCTTCGGAGCACATAAGCAGTGAGAGGATGGAGATTTTGGATGGCGTCTGGTGAAGCTGATCCACAACTTTATAATCACTCTTTTTGATGATCCGCATAAACTCATCAACTTCCTGATCAAATGGAGTTTTCAGGGCTTCTTTGGCAACTTGGTCTTCCTGCACCGGGCCTTTTCCTTTTGCCTTGGCAGCAGCTTCTGCTTCGGCAGTAGGTCTTTGAACTTGTGAAGCAAAGAGACGTCCGCTTCGAGTGAAGCCTCCGCCTCCCCCCACATTATCTACTTGTGGTGCAGGTGTTGATGTTTCAAGAGTGATTCTTTTTCCTTCGCAATACAAGTCAGAGCCATAGTGCCAGGGGATGGCCCTATTGCTTTCATATGGTACTGGTCCAGGCACCGTGACAGTGACCGGACTGATTGCTGCTGCTGAAGGGACTGTTATTGTTTGTGGATCATAAAAGATTGTAACTGGTGCTCTGGCGGGAGCAGCACCTTCTGAATGGTAGGCAGAATTATTTTCAGGATCGTAGAATATGGTGACGGTAGAGACATCTTCATGATTGATTGCTGGTGTTGTAGGAGGTACTGTTGGAAGGACTGTTGGTGTTGCTGACGGAGATTCGAAATGGAATGAAGCTGAAGTTGTAGCAGGAGAAACTGTTGAAAACTGATCATTTGGGAGGACAGATGAAGTACTGGTTGATGTTGCTGGTGAGTTGTCGGGAACAATAGTTGCTGCAGTTGTAGGAGGGTCTGAAACCGTTGTTGATGAAGTTGCCGGATTTGTCGGAAATGATGTAGTGATCTGTAGCAGGCCACTCTGAATAAGGCTGTCAATGCCATTTCTCAAGTCCTCACACCCATTCCATGAAATATTGCAATGGGGACACCCTAGTTCACATCCCGGAAATATTTGGTTTTCACGGAGTTGAGCTTTGATTTCCACCAATGGCGTCCGGATCTGTTCCACACTTGTTATTAAATAAGACGGTTGGTCTTCTTCAATAGCGTTAATTCGGGGACCACCATGATTTGGCATTGGGTTTTTATTGACATTGGGCGGAGGTGCAAAATTCAGAGCCTTGGAGTCTACCAAGTCTTGTACCTTCATATGCAGAGCCCTGCATTTTTCTGTACTGTGACCAGGTGCGTTTGAATGGAAAGCACACCTAGCATTGGGGTCATAGTTTCTTGGTAGACTGTTGGGATCCGGAGGTGCCAACGTTCTTAGCTCAACTAGGTTGAGTTTCAGAAGTTGTGGCAGCAAAGCAGCATACGGCATTGGGATCGGGTCGATCACTCGGTTAGCTTGGGATGGCCTTTGTTGGAATGGCCTTTGTTGATTGTTGTTGTTGGAGTTGTTGTTGAAGTTCCTTGGAGGATACTGATTCTGCTGATACTGAGGTTGTTGTTGGAAGTTTTGTTGAGGAGGTTGATAGACTGGCTGAGGATGAGCTGGAGCAGGGATAGTGACTGCTGCTATTGACCTCTGAACATATTGGGGCCTACCCCTGTTGGTGTGAATGGCATTGGTCTCGCCAGTTCTTCTCGGGCCTGCAAAAGGCTTTCTTGTACTACTGGACGAGCTTGCACCGTTGTCTGAGATCTTTCCCATTTTTAACAGGCTTTCAATTCTCTCCCCAGCTATGACAACATCTGCGAAGCTGGTGGAAGAGAAAGCAGCCAACCTGTCAATATACGTTCCCTGAAGAGTGTTCATAAACATGTCTGCCATTTCTCTCTCAGACATTGGTGGTTGAACAGCAGCAGCCAGTTGCCTCCACCTTTGGGCATACTCTCGGAAACTCTCCCTCGAAGACTGTGACATTCCCATTAGGAGGGTCCTGTTGGGTGCCATATCTAGATTATACTGATACTGTCTGATGAAGGCCTCTGCCAGGTCCTTCCAGCATCTAATTGTTGCTCTTGTCAGATGGGAATACCACTCCCTCGAAGCTCCAGTCAAGCTATCTTCAAAATAGAACATCCACAATTTCTCATCCATTGTATAGGCCTTCAGCCTTCCCAGAAATGATTGCAAATGAGTCCGGGGGCATGAAGTCCCATTATACTTTTCGAAGCAAGGAGGCTTGAACTTATGGGGGATCCTGACCCCGTCTACCAGCCCCATGTCCATGACGTCGAAACCCAAAGAATTTTGAGATTCTAAGGACCTCAACTTCTCAGCTATTTCTTCCAACCGTCTATCATAAGTTTCCTCTCCGGCACCCATTACTGTATACTGGTCCTCCTGAGGATCTTCTTGAAGTACTCTGGCTGCAGTGGCTGTTCCTTGAACATTTGCAGGAATGTTAATCTCAGGATGTAGATGTGGGCCAAACACAGGAGGATTAACATGGGGTTGTACCCGTTCATTGTTACTTGTGCCAGCAGTCCCCACATGGGGTTCCTCTTGATTCCTCCCTTCTACCAAAACCCTGAGCCTCTCCTGGCTTTGAGCTAAATTGTTCATTACTTCCATGAACTGTGTTATCTGAGTTCTCATCTCCAACCTTTCGTTGGCCATCTGGTTTCTGACCTCCGTAAGGTCTTGCTGCATCTGATCCATCTGAATTCCCGGAAGGTTGTTTCTAGTGGGATACCTGTGAGGCCTGTTGAGAGGAAATACCCGGCGGCGAGCAATAATTCCTGAACATCACAACAGAGGTTAGCAACAACAAAACAAAAACCTACAAAACAAACAAAAGGGTTAGCATGCAATGCAGTTATGCTTATTTGTTCTCAAGGTATCCGGTTTGGCATTCAGTTTTGACCCTTCCAGACCCTTGAAGATGATGCTGTTGAAGTTGCTTTTGATGTGAACCCAGATAGGAACCAACACAAATATATTACAAAGGGTGAAATAATACAATTTGTTCATTTTACAACACAAACCCTCAAAGGGGCCAAAATACATCACAAAAAGCAAAAGTACATGGAATAGGGATAACAACAAGCAAATGATCAAACTCCAAGGCCAAACTCATCCTCACGAACTTCCTTGAGAAGTGCTTCGGTCACAGGATCAGCCGGATGCTCAGTGAGACCTCTGATGAGAAGGTTTCTTGCTGCAACAGCTGCAGTCAACTTCCTGTTCTGACTTTGGTCCTTAGACCTCTTCACTCCAGCTCTGATTTCTAGCTCTGATATTTCCTTCTGGGCTGCTGCCAGGGCTTTTTCCATCTGCTCCATCTTGTCCTGAACTCTCTTGTCTTCTAGAGTACGGGGCTCAGTGATCCGGACCCACCTGGCCTGACTTTCTTTCAAATACAAGTCTGTTCTTGCTCTCTGGAACTGGGCTTCTTTACAAGAATTCTTCAGAATCTGTTCACCAGCTTTAGACTTGTTGATATAATCTCCAGACTTCTCGATCTTAGTCAAGTGTTCCACTTTCAATTTCTCCAGTCTTTCAATCTCCCTTACACCTTCACTTCTCTCCCGGAGGGTCTTCTATAAAGCCTGGGTTAACTTCTCATTTCTTTCCTTCAAACTCTCAAACTCCTCCAAACTGATAGTGACAGGGGGTGGTGCTGAAGATGACTCAGGCATGTCTTCTATGGTGAAGGGCAATCCAGAGAATTGGGCCCTGGCATAGGACCACTCATGATATTGGACTGATGCCACATTATTGCACTTCCCCAGAATGGTGATTCCCTTGGTTTGAACATGATCCCAGGCCCAGGCAGCCTGCCTAACAGTTGCCAGACTAATCTTGTTCTCACAGTAGAGGGTCTCAACCAAGTCTTGTTCCCTTGGAGTATGAACCAGTGCATAGCCCAATTGCCTCCTTAACAGCAGAGGGTTGTAATTGATACTTCCCTTGACCCCTATTAAAGGCACATTGGGAAAGTGCCCACAGCTGGTGATCATATCTCTGCCCTTGGTGCTCTGAGTACACCATCTGATATCTGCTGAAGTGAGAGTAGTGAGCCTCTTAGCCCAGTTGCTTTGCTGATGAGGATTTAGGAATGCATCTGTCCTGGGTAGATGTTTAAGAAGCCAAGCATGGAATAATGGAGCACAAATCCTCACCAATCTTCCCCTCTGCTTCTCATTTCTCTGATGTACTGAGTAATAGAGATCACCCAGTAAAGTTGGCACTGGGTTCTTCAGGATGAACAAATGGATTGCATTCTTGCTGATGAATCGAGGCTCATCTGCAAACAACACAATTCCATATACACTTAAGGCCAACAGAGCACAAACAGCTCTCCACTCCCCCAGGGAAGCCTTCAGACTAGCTTGAGAAATCAGGAAGTCAAGATGAAAACCAGGGATCCCAGCTTTAGAGGTCATATGCTGCTCAATCAAAGCAGGTTCCAGGTGCAAAGCTTTTGCTATCTCTCCATTGCTGGGAAAGACCATTTCAGGGTTGAAAGGGATTTCCCTCTTGATAGGCAAACCAACCAAAGATGAGTATTCTTCCAAAAGAGGACCCAACTGAAAGTCTTGAAAGGTGAAACATCTCAATGGGGGGTCATAAAACTGAATACAGGTGTGGATCAAGCTCCTCTGAGATGGGTCCAGATCCCTGACCAAGTCAAGTATATCTCCATAACTCTCCCTGAACAAAGGTATGTGATCTGGAGTGATCAGGGTTTGGATCCTCCTGATGTCTGATAAGTCTGGTTGGAAGAAATGATAGGTGATGTTGCTTTTCTTTGGAGCCATGATGCTGAGACTGAGTAGAATAAGTGCTGATGAAGATGCTGAGGAGTGGGCCACTGGCTGGCTAGTACAAGTAACTGAAGTATGGCTGACAGCTGAAGCAAGTGCTGGTGGAGACAGGTCAAAACTGCAGATGGGGTCAAAACCAAAACCAGATGAAGGTGGATACCCTGAAACACAAATAAGCAAATGTTAATATGATGCAATGGTTATGTATGCAAATGAAATGCAGGGGTTTGTGACTGAGCTGGATCTGATTAACTGCCTTGGTGTAGATCCATGTGTGTTCAAGAAATCCAGATGGAGGTCTAAAAATCCAGTAACCAGGGTGGGGGACTCAAATAAAGAGCCACAAGTCCAAGGTTTTAGAATCACAAGAACTGTCCAACATGGAGCATTCTTAACAAAGTCAAAGTAACAGGGTATTCTGAGGTCAAGGTACCTGCAAACCTGTAAACAGCCCAATCCCCTCACAGGTGGTGTTCTAAAACAAGGATCCTCAGACTTGGATCAGTTATGAGAAGTGTAAACACTTCTAACCCGGAGGTACAGTGTTTACAATAACCATAAAAGTTCCTCCTCTAATTCACCTCAGTTTCTGAAGGTCAATACTAAAAGGTCATCCAGACTTAGCAGGCTTCCCAGATAGCCCTAGCATTGCAGGAAATCTGCAACACAGAGCTCTCAAGAAGAAACCCATATCTGAACCGTGTTTCATATTCCCGCACCAGACCGAAATGGAATGGGAAAGAATATGATTCACTCTAGCCTAGGTGTCACTCAGGTCCCAGGTATAGGACCTTAACTCTCAATAGAACCCCACCCACCAAGGTAAAACCAGATCCAGCCAGACAGCATGACAGTATGATATATGTAAAGCAGTAAAGAAAGCAGTAAAGCAACTGTACATAAAGCAATAAACAAAAATAAATACAAGCACAAACAAGCACATAACACCCCAGTAAACACAAATCAATCAAGCGCTAGGAGGAACCCACAAAAAGAACCAGAAGCCCTGGTTGCAGTATAAGGGTCCCCAGCAGAGTCGCCAAGCTGTCGCTCCCAAAGATTTGCATCCTGGTACAAGCGCGAACGGTCGGCGAAAGGAACAGTGAGAACACACAGCCGTGAACTCACTGTAGATGAATAGAGTCGCCAGCTAGGCATTTTTATCCCGGAGGAAAGGTAATGCTGCATAGACCTAGAAAAAGATGGATAAGACGGTTGCGAACCAGAGAGACTGAGAAAGGGGGTTGGTTACAACCTGGGAAGGTATTAGCACCCAGATTGTCCGTCGTACTCGACGGGATCCACGCCTAAAAAATTTGTGTATTAAAGGGGTAGTGTCAGTGCAATTTGTGTGTAAAAGAGCTGGAAAGATGTACAGGTGTCAGTGTAAAAGAGTGTGAAGTGTGATATATACAGTGTCAGTGTAAGAACAAAGATGAGATGCTCATGATGATGAGGCTAAAGAATGAAGCTGGAAAGAGGGGGAATGTACAGAAACTTTTGTTCGATAACTGTTAAGTTATGCCTACGTATCCTCTCGTGCAATGAGGAAGTCAGAACACCGTAGTTCGACTCAAAGAGACTGATAGATGAATTGACTGATGAACTGCTTACTTGCCTATGCTCAAGTGTATGACCTGTCTGGCTCAGGTGCTAACTGTCTCGCATTAGACGGAAGAAGCAAGTTCCCGGTTGTGAGTGAAGGTGATGAGAAAAGAATCCCGGAGGAGACGATTATTATTTGTTTTTGAGTTTTCAGTCTTTTATTGCTTTTGAGAGTTTGTCGTAAGTTAATGAGCTTAAGCCTAAACCAATGGGTTAGTAAACTCATCACATCTTCCCTCTGATTAGGGGTAATGAGAACACCTTAAGTGTGAAGTCAGCTTCTCACACTTAATCACCTTTGGTGTAGGATTAAGATCATTAACCTACTTGTGATTATTTAGATGTTTTTGTGGTTTTTTTGTTTAGTGTTGAGTAATGAGGTTAAGCCATAATCATGGATTGAACAGACCCATTACACCATCCTAAAAGAAGGATAATAGATGAGAATGTTTAAGCTGAGGAAAACTCCTCAACTTAATCCATGATTAGGGATTAAACCCATGACAAAACAAGCCTTTGATTAAGTGGATTTTATTTACTGGTATGATGATGAAGTGTTTTTTATGGTTTGTAAGACAACTTGAGGGGGACTTGTCCATTAACACTAGGGTTAGTCCTTCTTAACCACTTAAGGAAGAATTAGAACCCTAATGCAAGGCCCAAGTTACAAGTGTGATGTCTTGATGATTATTAAATGAATTGATTAAGAGATTTAAACACCTTAAGGGTTTAATACTTAGGATTAAAGTTATACACTCCATCCTAAGAGAAGGATGCAGGCATAACCCTAATCACAAAGTCTTAAAGCCTTTAGGGTTTAGTCCCTGATTATGAGGTGAGAAGAGAAGACTCAAAAGAGACACAAAGGTAAAACTAGGGGGGAACTAATCAAAACCCTAATTCATTGTCATGCTTGGTTGATCCTAAGGTTTGTGAGGTTTGCAAGAACAATCTTCAGAGGAGCCACCAGGAAGCAGATGAATAAGATCAAGAGAAGCAAAGTGACTTGCTTCATTCAAGAAGTCAAGTCACTTGAAGGAAGAAAGTGGGAAGGAGAAGAATGAGCAAGCTCAATCTCAAACACATGTAGAAATGCAGCAATGGATGCAAGAGAGATGAAAAGAAAAGGTATGAGAAGTGAAGGCAAATCCACTTCTCAAGTTTACTTACCACCTGCAATGTTAGAAAGAAAATGCAATGCAATGCAAGATGAGATGAAATGATATGATGCTAAGCAAAACCAGAAGCATGTTGATGATGATTATGATGTTATGAGGTGCTGCAAACATGAGGCAAGACAATGGGGATGTTCATACAAGATCATGAATGCAAATGATGCAAGCTAAGGAGCATGAACAAGCATGAAAAGTTATGAATCATACAAGACAAATGACATGGCAAATATGCAATGCAATGACCAAACATGCTTTCTAAATGTCTTAAGATGTCAAATTAATCATAAGAATGCACAAAATGCAAAGACAAGTCATGTTATGCAAGGAAATGCAAGAGGGATGCAAATGAAAGCCCAAATTAGGGTTCATGGGACAAACACCAAACAAAAACCCAAAACAGAAACAAAACCCTAAGATAAAAATGGAAAATGGCACTCAAAGAAACCCTAATCCTATAATAAACCACTGCCCAAAGGGGAGCTCTCAACTCTCAACCAAACTCAAGATATGAATTTTCTAAGTTATTAGGGTTTTTTAGGGTTCTTAACAAAACAAATGCCAAACAATTTGAAAATGCAAGAACAATTCATGGCCTTTTTATCCTAGGAACTACATGCAAAACAAAAGACAATGCAAGAAGAATCAATGTCTCAACCTTCACCAATTGGCAGAAATGAATTTTTGAATCCATGATCAAAATAATGCATAAAAAATGATTTAATTCAATGAAAACTTCTTAAAATGCATCAAGATCAAAAAAGAAATTTGGTTTGAAGGTTGGACAATGTTTCTAAATGTCTTAGAACATTTCATAAATTTTTTTGTAATTTTTAAATACCTAAAAGTATTTTTAATTAATTAATTCCCATTAATCAATTAAAAATAATCTTTTAAATATTTAAAAATACTTTTCTAATGATAAAAATAAAATAAAAAATATTTTTGTGTCATAAAAAATAATAAAACCTTAAGGAAAAAGTTTCATAATTTTTATGAATTTTTTTCTATTTTAAAATAATTATACAAGTTAATTGAAAAGAAAATGAATTAAAATTAAATAAAACTGAAGTATGCACAATGAAGGGTTGAGATTCAATCTGGCAAGGGGACCATTGACCACGCGCCAAATCCAGTGGCTCACATTTAAACTGACCTAAACTCAATTAATTAAATAAATTAAAGTGATTAGGGCTTAATGATCAATCTGGGCCGTTTACACGCGCGGCAAGTCAACGTGTTCAACGCATCTGATGGCTCAAATTCAAACTAGCATTAATGACCTGAGATTAGGGCTTAATGACTCAGGCTGCCGGAGAAGACTTCCGGTCGTCTTCTCCGGCGAGCACTTCCCCTGAAAAACTCCCATCTTCCTCAAAACGCATCAAAAATGAAAAATAAGAACTGGGAAATGATCCTCACATCCTCACGAATCAAACCCCCATCCTAAAACACATTTATATTTCCTAAATGAGCTGAATCGAAGAAAAAGAAAACTAGGTCACGCAAGCTTCAGACACAAATTAAATGCTCAAATCACAACCATTTTCAAAACCAATGGTACCAGAATGATCAGTGAAACAAATAGAACAAGTTTGTAACAAGCAAAATCATTTCTGGAAAAATAAATTCCAGGCTACCTGAGATTTGAAGCTTTCCACTTGAGGACTTTCTGGACTTCTCTTTATGTGCAAACCACTCCTTAGGACCCCTTGATGATGTTGGAATGCCTTAGAACAATTTATGTAGGCTGGCTGATGAGTTTCGAAAGCTCCTGCTTCAAGCTCAGTCAACAATGGCTATGGTGATTCTGACTGATTCAGGCCACTGTGAATGATGGTTTATGGTCCAGATGATGTATGGAGAAGCTTTGCAAGGTTTGTTTGGCTGTTTGTGGGCTAGGGAGGGAGATTCGAATGAATCTGCAGAATGAGGGTGAAGAATGGCAGTGGGGTGCTTTGGCTGTTTCAGGCTTATGCTTTGGGTGGTTTCTACTCAATGATACATGGTGAGTTGAATGGAGGAAAAGGTTTTTGTGTTTGCAAGCTGTGGAGAGGAATTCGAAGCAAGTTGCCAATGGGAGTGTTTTTGTGAATGTGAGTGTGTCCAATGTTTCAGCCTTGCCTTGTGTTATGTTTAGCTTGCAAACTGTCCACATAATTCTCTCTCATTGGTCAGTTGACAAGACATGCCCTTTATTGATTGGTAAGGCAACTTTTGCAAAAAGTCAAAAATCTTGTAAGAGAAGCATGGGCTTGATACTAGCTTGGTACAAAGCTAGGTCTGGCGCATCATGGTATGGTGAGAGAGCCAGCAAGGTCCAAAGGCCAAGGCAGCAAGTTGAGGGAAGGGTCATGAGTGTTTTGCAAGTTGTAACCTTTTGCTCACATGTGAAGAAAACCTTGTTACATAAACCAAACCATAGGCAAACTTGATCCAATTCTGATTTTTAGGACTTAGAGAATGCTTATGTGCTGGTTTGAAATGAATTAGAGGTCACAATATGCATTGGTCCAAGATTTTGCAAAGTTTTCACTTAGGGCATGCCTTGAAAATCAATGATTTTAGCCAACTTTGCATTGCCATAACTTTTGATCCAAGAAGAGTTTGATCATGTTCCTGTACTTTTTGAAAAGGGAAAGATGAGATCTACAACTTTCATGACCAAAGTTTTTCCATTTGAAGCCTTTTTGGACCAAGAATCATGGCTTGAAAAATGACCTAAAATGATGCATTCTTGAAAAGTCAACTATGCCCAAAAAGTCAACCTTTGCAAAAACCCTAAATTCTTGATTTCTATGAACTTCAACCTTCTTCCATGATCAAATAAAGATCATATACACTCAAAATGATGAAGATCACCCATTGGTTGGGTCATTGGGGGCCTCAGATGCCCTGATTTTGCACTGACTTGTCTGAAAAGTCAACTCTTGATCAGATGACTTCCCCATGGAATTTCTTCATGAAAATTGATATGCATACTCCCTACACCATATAGAGATCAATAGAAACAAGAATGACCAAAAAATTTGGGGTTATGGCCTCTGAAACCAAAACCCTAATTTTCAGTCAACTGTGCAGTTCATCCTGGCTCTGCATCTATACCAATCCCAGTTCTTGTGATTCTTTTGCATTTTATGACTTTGAGGAGATGGAATATGATGTAAGAACACACATGGATCCCTTTGAGATGATTGGTGACCTTTGGAATGGCTCAAGATGCTTTGGGATTGCTCAGATCACAAACCCTAGGTGCAGATGCCTTAGAAACTATGCAGTGAAACAAAGGTGAGATATGAGATGATATGTTTGTGTTTATGCATATGAGAATGATCACAAGCCATGGTGTGAATGGGTGAGGTCAAATTTGGGGTGTTTACAGGTATTCCATAATGATGGAGACACGATGCAAATGCTTATGCACTGAGATATAAATTCGATAATGTTGGGGATATGGAAAGTTGGTTTATTTAGGCATGCATATGATGCATATGTTGCAAATGATTGATGTAATGATGCTTTATGACGTTAATGATGCATAATGATGCATATGAGTGATTGAAAAAAGAAAGGTGCCAGCTTGGTGGACTTTTGGTCTGGTAGTTGCCAATAGTGATTGGACTTTGGGTGGGTGGAGGGCTTGATTCCCCGACACTCGATCTTCGACGATGTATGATCAGAAGACGGATCTGAAAGCTCTAAGTTGGGTTATCTGCTGACGAGCGAAACGACCTAATTGACACATGAAGACTACTTTGCTTTGAATGATAGCTAGTGTCTAGCAAGAACTGCCTATTCGGCTGGGGAGAAGAAATAGGAAGATTTGCTCCTTGTTTGCTTGCCCCTGCCTGTAGGGTATCTGAAATAAATTTGATGGGGAAGCTTTGACAATGGCCACGACATGATCTGCCTCAGATTAAGCTGTTTGGAAAATAATTTGCCCCTGATTGGGCTGATTTTGAAATAAATTGCCCCTGATTAGGCTGTTGAAAATGCTTGGTCCCTGATTGGACTGTTGAAGTATTCTTGATTCATGTTGGCGATGAAGTTCAAGTTTCTCTTTTGATTGCCCCTTGTTGGGGATTACACTGATGTCAAGCACTGATTTGCAATTAAATTGTTCATACACAAATGGTAGTGTTAATGTAAAGTTCATGTAAGTTTTGAAAAAAAGTCAATTTATTTGGATGATGTGATAGTGTGACGAATGGACCGTTAGCCCAAACGAAGTGCTGATTTAGAAAGTGCGTGAAAGGTGCAGTAAGAATAATGTGCAAACGAGATTGAAGATTAGTAAATATATGGGATTCAATTTACGCAATCTTGTTGGTAGCATGCTTTCAGAATAAACCATGCCTCAATTAGGACTTTCGAGGGTTGTAATGTGGTCTGGTTAATGGTTTGAGAAACAAAGGATATAAGGCTCAAAGTTTGATTTGTACCTGTCCCTTCTTCGTATTGTTCTCCTGTCCTATGTTCAGTTAACTCTACATATGCATTTGTTTTGACTTTGCAAGAGTGAAGATGAAGCTTTAAAGTTTGCTTGGAAATGACAGTCATCTTATTTTGCTGGTGACCCTTTGATTCTTGATTTGTTGGTCACTGATTTTTTGCTTTTGTTGAGGATTCGAGCTCCTCTTTTGATTTTTCGACTAAGTCTCCCTTTGGGTGCTCAACTTAGCGGTTTTCTTTTATATTTTTTTTATTGAATGTTGCGACTGCCAAGTCATTTGTTGATGGTCCTTTGACGGGATGTCTCATCTTGCCATTGGAAGGTGTAGCTAGGCTAACTGAACAACTACCCTGCCCCGGGTTAAATGTAAGGGTTGTATCCGAAAGAAACTCCTACTTCTAAGCTCGAAATGGTTGACTAGGGATTAACTCCTTGTATCTCCAATGTTTGGGGATTTGAAAGAATGCCTGTACATCATGGACGAGGTTTTATCCGAAAGCATACCGCAACAGTTATGGGTATTTTGTTTTCATCATCCTCCCTCAAATAATTGCTAAAGTGAAGTGAGGGAAATATTTTTGCGATTTTTGCGATAAATGATAAATGAGCGAATGCGAATAAACTGATTCAAAACATGCATAAACATAACATTAACATAACCAAGTACAGATAACAATGTTCAGAGCAAATAGTACTTAAACAAACATTACAAAACAACAGGAATGCGGAAGTAATAAATGGCGATGGCTGCCTTGATTTGAGGAATTGAACTTCTCTTGATTGAATGCTTCAAAGTTGGTGACTACTCAGTTTGGTCTTCAACAACCCCTTCACATGTCTTCACTTGTTGGCACCGTGTGACGACATTGGATCGTTCTGGACATTTGGATTTCTCGGAGTGAAGGTAAGATCCTTAGAGTCGATTAGATCTTGGACTTTGTGCTTGAATAACCTGAAGTTGTCAATTGTGTGACCTGGAGCACCCTTGTGATACTCACAGCGGGCATTGGCATCATAATCTCGAGCGTTACCAGTTTGAGGTGGCATGTCCTTCAACACAAGAGTTCCTTTTGCCATCAGTCCGTTAAAGATTTCTCCATATGACATAGGCAAGGGATCAAAGGTTCTTTCAGGCCTTCTTGGTTGATATGGTGGACGCTGTTGAGGAGCGCGTTGTTGCTATTGACCAGGCCGTGGTGGATAAGCCTGTTGCTGGTATGGATTAGGCGCATACTGTGCAACTGCAACCATTGGACGTGGTTGATGAGCCATCTGAGGCGGAAATAAAGCTTGAAAGGCCTGCTGATAAGGCATTGGAGGAACTGGCTGATATGGCATAGGAGCATATTGCGCAGCAGCAACATAAGGGTACTGATAGTAGGGAACTGGTGCAGGTGCACTCTGTTGAAAATTCCCACTTGCAGCAGAAACGGCATTTGTTTCGCCCTTCTTGTACCCGTTGAAAGGTTTCTTGGCATTGGTTTGGTTGCCAGAACCTCCTGGGATCTTTCCGCTTTTCAGACCTTCTTCATTCTTTCTCCAACCATCACCATGTCTGAAAATCCAGAAGATACACTGCTGATCAGCTTCTCATAGTATTGCCCTTGTAAGGTACCCATGAAGATGTCGATTAGTTCACGGTCAACCAATGGAGGATGCACTCTGGCGGCTAACTCCCTCCAGCGTTGGGCGTACTCCTTAAAGGATTCACTTTCCTTTTGAGACATGCTCTGAAGCTGAGTGCGGTTTGGAGCTCGGTCAGTGTTGTACTTGTACTGCTTTTTGAATGCATTAGATAGATCAAGCCAAGTACGAACATTGTTGCGCTCAAGTTGCATGTACCATTCTAGAGATGCTCCAGACAGGCTGTCTTGGAAGCAATGGATCATGAGCTTGTCATCTTTGGCATGAGCGGCCATTTTCCTGCAGTACATCCTCAAATGAAGCTCAGGACAGCTGAGGCCTTTGTATTTCTCGAATTCTGGCAGTTTGAACTTGGCAGGGATCACAACATCTGGAACTAAGCACATGTCTGAGGCACTCAGAGAAGTTGAGTTGTGTCCTTCCATAATTCGGAGTTTTTCAGATAACTCGCGGCACATCTTCATAGCTTCAGACTCTTGAGCAGCATGAGGATTGGTGATTGGAACAGCAGTATGCATCTCATACTCAACTTGATGATTCTCTTCAGTTTGAGGAAACTGGACTTGAGTTAGAATAGGTTGAACTTGAGGGATAGCACCAACAGTAACGCCAGAAGCAGGCATTGGCTGGGAAGTGACCTCTTCAACAGCAGGAGTGAAGCCTGGAGGCAAACCATAGACCAAAGGATTTGGAACGGGAACTGAAGGCATTGCTCGTGAGGTAGATCCTTGCACTTGAGCATTGTTCATTGCGGTAGCAGCTTCGCGACGTTCTTCCATTCTTGCCAAAGATTGCACAGTCTCATAAATCTGGTCAATCTTGCTCTTGACCGAGTCGATCTCTTCCCTCATGGCAGCTTGTTCTTCTTGAATCACGTCCATCAGTCTTCTAGTATTTGCTCGAGTTAAGTACGGTCGTCTAGCACGATACGGGCGTCGGGAAACCAGCTTGATTTACTGAAGATGGAGGAACATGAAAATAAGCTTATGGATTTGGAATGAAATGCAAGATGAATAAATGATGCAAATGGGATGATATGCAATGTCAGAATCCAGGATCACAAGATCAGGGTCTCATGAGTCCAAGGTACAGATGGAGGATACTCAGATCAGGAACTCACTGGGTAGACTCTAAAGTTTTAAGGATCCCAAAGTTATCAATTCATATGGCTGTTCATCACACGCGCCATAAGCATGACGGTTGATTGAATCCGCCATATGAATCTATTTTGGGTGAGATCTTCGTATCGACAACCCACGAGAGCAAATTTTCTCGGGAGTCCATACTACGCGATCACCGACACAAGGTTTAAAACAAAGTCCTGGAGTTATGGAACTTTCTCAACTGTTTGATGCACGTGTCAATTTCATACATTCTTGACAGTCAATCAACTCCATTGAGTAAGTCTATTCCAAGTGAGGTTTTCGTATCGAGCCACGCAAGGACGAACCCTGGTGCCCAATACTACGCAACCATCAACCGATGTTTTAACCAAAAGGTTCTAAAGGTCCTCAGAGTCGACGACTTTAATGAAAACAACTGAGCACACACGCCAAGAGCTTGACGGTTGTCAGTATTTCCATTAAAATCTACTCCGAGTGAGGTTTTCGTATCGACAACCCACGAGAGAGGTTCTCTCGGGAGCCCATACTACACAACCTCGCTAACTTAAGTTTGTACTCGCGAGCCCGGGTATAGAGCTTTTTCCCTCAAGTTTCTTTTGCAAAGTATCGATCCAAATTATAGTACCAAGAAGCCACAAGATATATAATATGGAATGCGATAAAGAAAGCGATAAAAATAAACAAGCAAGGCATAAAAGCAAACATCCAAACAAACGCAGGAACCTAGACTAGGCTTGACTCGCATAGGGGTGAACCAGTCCCCAGCAGAGTCGCCAGCTGTCGTACCCCGAAAAATACGACCTCACGCGATCCGAATGAACGGAGCCGCGCTCCGGACAGACTGAAGAGTCACCACCTAATTCTATTTATTCCCGAAGAGGGAAAGGGAAGATATAGATACAACCCGGGAAAAGATGGATGAGGACAAAGGTCAACGGAACCATTTCCTGGGTTCGGGAGTCGGTTATGCAGGGGGAAGGTATTAGCACCCCCTACATCCATCGTACTCGATGGGAACCATCTAAGTTAACGCGCGAGAAAGGATGTCTATGCTTAAACGAATTGCTTGCTAGAGGGAAATGAGTTGAATTATAAGTTAGATTGAACCTAGGTGCTCGGCAAGGATTGAGATCCTCGTGCCTACATACTCCCGTGTGCAATGGGAAAGTCAGAGCCTCGTAGTTCGGCCTACTAAGGGTAATGGATGTTGATTTTATTACCTTTCGTCGATGAAAGGGTTTAGGAGTTGAAATGCACTAAAGACTATGGATAGTTTATCTCGCCCAACAAGACGAGTGTCCTGCGTCGAAATAATCGGAGCGAGTAACGAAAGCTCGTTATCCTCCTTTCTACCGCTTAAGGCTCGTGGTGTACAAATCTTCTCATATTATTAAAGTGTTTTATTTCCTAAGACCGCTTGACGTTGGATCAAGGGTTTGGATCTAATCGAAACATTTTGGTTTTTTTTTTTAGGTTAAAAGGGTAAGTGCAAGTGGAGTGTATTTTGTGGTTTTGTTTGCGAGGCACAATGCGCTCGGCTCGCAAAGTAAGGTGGATCCTAAACGAAATAATAACTGGAAAATAAAGTGCAAGTGTGCGAGTGCAATCGCTTGGCGTTGGACCAAGGATTCGAAATTAAATAAAATACGATAAAATAAAGATGCGTACAAAGTAGGGGGAGAGGGATACAAAATAAATACAGGGGATTGCGAGAAATAAAGAGGTCTCGTTGTAGTTTGCCCAAGAGAAAGCGTGTGTGCAGTGTTTTTGAACTATTCGAAGGCGTTCGGCCTTTTGGATCGGCACACAACTATTCGAAGGCGTTGGACCTTTTAATCGAGACGCAACTATTCGAAGGCGTTGGACCTTTTTGGGACGCGGCGAAATTTTGTTCGTGAACTGCCTTAGAATCGGTTCAAAATGGGAACCATTCTATAAGGAGTCGAAACGTAATTTTTTTTAAAATGCGAAAAAATAAATGAATTGAATTGTTAGAAAAATAAAATAATGAATATAAATAATAAATGAATTAAATAATATCAAGGATAATAAAATGAATTAAATTAAAATACATGTTTGTATTGTTGAAATAATAATAAAAATAATTACAAAGGGGGGCCTCATATTGACCAAAAATCACCGATTAGAATCGGGCGATAAATTGGCCGTTTAGTATATCATTGGCCCATTAAAGTGGAGAAGAAAAAGAAATTGTTAACACATATTTTTCAAACATTTTTCTAAAAAGAATAAACTATATAAAAAATAAAAATAAAATTGGAGAATAGATAATAATAACTAAAATGAAAACATATATAATTACTAACATTAAAAAAAATAAAAATGAAATAACGAAAATTAAAAAATAAAATAGAGATGGGGCTGACACTATCAGTGATGTGTGTGATTAGCGATTTGGACATGGGTTTAGAAAACAAATTGAAAAGGAATGATCCAACAGTTCTTAACCTAATTAATTTGTAACAATAGATAAAAAAAATAAGAAAATAATGAGAGATTAAAAAATGAAAATATATAATGAATACAGGATAGTGACTTTTCAACCCTGTTTCACTCTCAAAACGTGCATCTCTTCTTCTTTCATAAAACATACCTCTATCCTTACTTGAAACGAAAAGAAAAAGAAAGAGAGAAAAATCAAACACAGACTCACCCACGAATCTCTCTCTCCGCCGCGATTTCTGCTCTTCGACCGCGGCTCGGGTCCTTGATGACGACGGCGGTTATACGAAATCTCCGTCTCTCTTTCTCGCGCGGCGCGGTGGTCGGTTGAATCTTTGGTGGTTGGCGGCGATGGTGTGGTGTTCGATCCGGCGGATTTCTGGACAGCTTCGGTTCCACGGCGGGTTAGCTTGCGGCGCGGTGGTTTGACGTCTGGAGGTGGTTGTGGTTGGCCGCGATTCTGGGTTCGTGGTGAAGGTTTGTGTTTCGGATGGTTGGCCGGTTTCGAAAAAGGGGTGAGATGGTTGCTCTTTGAGGCGGTTGCGGCGAGTGGATTTGGGTGAGTTCGGTTGGAAAAAGGGTGCTGTTTGTGCGCGGTTTTGTTTATCTGTGAAATGGTGATGCCGTATGCTTTTTCCGCGGCGGATTAAGGTTGGATTTTGGGGCTTACGGGTTTGATGTTGTTAACGGTAACAGTGGGGATGGCTGGTTTTTACAGAGGTCGCGGCTGATAGGTGGTTTCAGATGGGGTTTGCGGTGGTTTTTGTGCGAATCTGACTTGATGATGGTTTGTGGTGAAGCTCTCGGTGGCGCGGTGGGTTTGTGTTAATGCTTCAACAGTTTCAGCATTTTCTTTTTTATTTGTTATAGCTTTTGTTTTGTGGTGTTACAGGAAGAATACTGAAAATGAGTATGAAAATGGTTCTGTTTATGCGAGATCTATGGTTATGGTTGGTGTTGTACGGTGGTGCGGTGAGGTTGTCGACGGCGGTTTTATGGATGAAAGGGGTGGTTCGTTTCTGGGAAAAACAGAGGTGTATGGATTTGAATAAGATTCCGATTCTTTTTTTTTTGAAAGATGAGTTTGAGTAATTTCTGAATTTTTAGTTTGGTGTTTAGTGGTGGGGATTTGTATATGGGTGGATGTGGTGGTTAAACTTTATTGTGTATGGAGTGTTTGCTGGGTGTTTGGATTTGAAGAAGAGTATTGAAATTTTTGAAGGTTATACGGTGAAGAATGGTGTATATGAAAAATCTGTGTTCATGGTTTTTGAGAGTTTTATGTATTTTTTTTTTGAAGCTTAGTCTATATATTTTCTACAGTGAAGCTGAGTTTATAAGGAAGGAATTGTGAAGGGTATTAGAGGAATTTTGAGAGGAAAGATAGCTGGATTAAGAGAAAATCTCTTGGTGATTTGGTTGTTGTGCTAGCTGGAATGGGAGGACGCGGATGGTGATAACAGAAAGAGAAGTTTGTGCGTTGCTTTTGTTGTGGGCAAAGGTGGTGGTGTTGTGAGATTGCTGTGGAGATATGAAAAGTGGGCCAGCTAGTATGTGCTGTGGAAAACAAAATAAACTGATAATAATAATGATATAATAATTATGAAAGTAAGAGTAATAGTAATAATAATAATAATAGCTAGTAAGGATAAGTGAGAGTAGAAATAGAACAACAGTAATGAAAGAAAATAATAATAATATTGAATTTGGTAATAATAATAATAACAATAGTAATATAATGTGAAAAAAAAATGGGAATAGTGATAATAATAGAAAAAACTAATAATTTTTAATAATAGAGACTTTAGTGCATATATTTTTTATAACAATTAGATAACAATAAAAAATAAAATCTATGATAAGAGAAAAAACTTTTGAAAGTAATGACAATATATATATTTTTTGACTTTGGGTAGTAAAAAATTTTAATTTATATATGTATATATATAAAAACAAATAAAATGGGCTAGTGGGCTATTAGGAATTAGTGATAAAAAATAAGTGGAAAAAAAATGGTTTGAAAGTTTGGAAGTGAAAATAGAAAAATTTATAGTGCTTTCTTTTGTGTGTAGAAAAATAAGGAGTGAGCTAATAACAAAGTATTGGACTAAAAAAAATGATTTCAAAATATTAATAAAAAAAATAAAATAAAATAAAAGTGGATATGGACAGATATCAACAATGGACACAGCCCTCGCTCAACATCGTATTTTTTTGATTTTTCGAAATATCGGACAGGAAAATAAAATAGTACATATTTTGGGATTTCTAAAAAATGTGACAGTAAAGTAAAAGATGCGGGTAGGACAAATTTGGGGTATGACAGATGCCCCTATCGAATTGGCTTAGACCGAGTGAGATGAACTGGCTCGCGTTCAATCTTTCAAGGTATAAGATAATTAGATATTAACAGATTCCAAATTTGTCCGCAAAAGAAATTGTGCAGCAAATCAATGATTAAAATTGGAAAACAAAAGGTGATACGAAACAGAAACAGGTTGACAGAATAATAAATAATCACTTATCAACGCAAGGATGATAATGCGACCCCAGCACTCGAACTAGGTCGATATGGATGCTGAGTAACAGAAAATTAAATAATCGCTTACCACCGCAAGGATGATAATGCGACCCCAGCACTCGAACTAGGTCGATATGGATGCCGAGAGACAGAAAATTAAAATAATCGCTTACCACCGCGAGGATGATAATGCGAACTCAGCACTCGAGCTAGGTCGATATGGATGCCGAAAAACAGAAAATTAAAATAATCGCTTACCACCGCGAGGATGATAATGCGAACTCAGCACTCGAGCTAGGTCGATATGGATGCCGAAAAACAGAAAATTAAAATAATCGCTTACCACTGCGAGGATGATAATGCGACCCCGGCACTCGATGCTAGGTCGATGCTGAGCAACAGAAAATTTAAATAAACTGGAAGAGAAATATCCAACGAGGACGCCCACTGAATAACACCTTAGGAGAATCTTCGATCGACCCTGGATCCTGACTTCCGCTGGGGGAAGTCTTGGAATCTTGGATTGATCCTGGATCTTGACTTATGCACGTATGCTCGATTGTTGTGAAATGGTATTCCATAATGATGGAGACACGATGCAAATGTTTATGCATTGAGATATAAATTCAATAATGTTGGGGATATGGAAAGCTGGTTTATTTAGGCATGCATATGATGCATATGTTGCAAATGATTGATGTAATGATGCTTTATGACGTTAATGATGCATAATGATGCATATGAGTGATTGAAAAAAGAAAGGTGCCCGCTTGGTGGACTTTTGGTCTGGTAGTTGCCAATAGTGATTGGACTTTGGGTGGGTGGAGGGCTTGATTCCCCGACACTCGATCTTCGACAATGTATGATCAGAAGACGGATCTGAAAGCTCTAAGTTGGGTTATCTGCTGACGAGCGAAACGACCTAATTGACACATGAAGACTGCTTTGCTTTGAATGATTGCTAGTGTCTAGCAAGAACTGCCTATTCGGCTGGGGAGAAGAAATAGGAAGATTTGCTCCTTGTTTGCTTGCCCCTGCCTGTAGGGTATCTGAAATAAATTTGATGGGGAAGCTTTGACAATGGCCACGACATGATCTGCCTCAGATTAAGCTGTTTGGAAAATAATTTGCCCCTGATTGGGCTGATTTTGAAATAAATTGCCCCTGATTAGGCTGTTGAAAATGCTTGGTCCCTGATTGGACTGTTGAAGTATTCTTGATTCATGTTGGCGATGAAGTTCAAGTTTCTCTTTTGATTGCCCCTTGTTGGGGATTACATTGATGTCAAGCACTTATTTGCAATTAAATTGTTCATACACAAATGGTAGTGTTAATGTAAAGTTCATGTAAGTTTTGAAAAAAAGTCAATTTATTTGGATGATGTGATAGTGTGACGAATGGACCGTTAGCCCAAACGAAGTGCTGATTTAGAAAGTGCGTGAAAGGTGCAGTAAGAATAATGTGCAAACGAGATTGAAGATTAGTAAATATATGGGAGTCAATTTACGCAATCTTGTTGGTAGCATGCTTTCAGAATAAACCCTGCCTCAATTAGGACTTTCGAGGGTTGTAATGTGGTCTGGTTAATGGTTTGAGAAACAAAGGATATAAGGCTCAAAGTTTGATTTGTACCTGTCCCTTCTTCGTATTGTTCTCCTGTCCTATGTTCAGTTAACTCTACATATGCATTTGTTTTGACTTTGCAAGAGTGAAGATGAAGCTTTAAAGTTTGCTTGGAAATGACAGTCATCTTATTTTGCTGGTGACCCTTTGATTCTTGATTTGTTGGTCACTGATTTTTTGCTTTTGTTGAGGATTCGAGCTCCTCTTTTGATTTTTCGACTAAGTCTCCCTTTGGGTGCTCAACTTAGCGGTTTTCTTTTATATTTTTTTTATTGAATGTTGCGACTGCCAAGTCATTTGTTGATGGTCCTTTGACGGGATGTCTCATCTTGCCATTGGAAGGTGTAGCTAGGCTAACTGAACAACTACCCTGCCCCGGGTTAAATGTAAGGGTTGTATCCGAAAGAAACTCCTACTTCTAAGCTCGAAATGGTTGACTAGGGATTAACTCCTTGTATCTCCAGTGTTTGGGGATTTGAAAGAATGCCTGTACATCATGGACGAGGTTTTATCCGAAAGCATACCACAACAGTTATGGGTATTTTGTTTTCATCATCCTCCCTCAAATAATTGCTAAAGTGAAGTGAGGGAAATATTTTTGCGATTTTTGCGATAAATGATAAATGAGCGAATGCGAATAAACTGATTCAAAACATGCATAAACATAACATTAACATAACCAAGTACAGATAACAATGTTCAGAGCAAATAGTACTTAAACAAACATTACAAAACAACAGGAATGCGGAAGTAATAAATGGCGATGGCTGCCTTGATTTGAGGAATTGAACTTCTCTTGATTGAATGCTTCAAAGTTGGTGACTACTCAGTTTGGTCTTCAACAACCCCTTCACATGTCTTCACTTGTTGGCACCGTGTGACGACATTGGATCGTTCTGGACATTTGGATTTCTCGGAGTGAAGGTAAGATCCTTAGAGTCGATTAGATCTTGGACTTTGTGCTTGAATAACCTGCAGTTGTCAATTGTGTGACCTGGAGCACCCTTGTGATACTCACAGCGGGCATTGGCATCATAATCTCGAGCGTTACCAGTTTGAGGTGGCATGTCCTTCAACACAAGAGTTCCTTTTGCCATCAGTCCGTTAAAGATTTCTCCATATGACATAGGCAAGGGATCAAAGGTTCTTTCAGGCCTTCTTGGTTGAAACTTTTGAAAGTAATGACAATATATATATTTTTTGACTTTGGGTAGTAAAAATTTTTAATTTATATATGTATATATATAAAAACAAATAAAATGGGCTAGTGGGCTATTAGGAATTAGTGATAAAAAATAAGTGGAAAAAAAAATGGTTTGAAAGTTTGGAAGTGAAAATAGAAAAATTTATAGTGCTTTCTTTTGTGTGTAGAAAAATAAGGAGTGAGCTAATAACAAAGTATTGGACTAAAAAAAATGATTTCAAAATATAAATAAAAAAATAAAATAAAATAAAAGTGGATATGGACAGATATCAACAATGGACACAGCCCTCGCTCAACATCGTATTTTTTTGATTTTTCGAAATATCGGACAGGAAAATAAAATAGTACATATTTTGGGATTTCTAAAAAATGTGACAGTAAAGTAAAAGATGCGGGTAGGACAAATTTGGGGTATGACACCCGAATTGCAGTATCCAGACTTGACAGGCCAGCATATGTGTTCTCAGCAGACATTGTCAAAGATGATAAGCCCTGGTACCATGACATCAAATGCTTCTTGGAGGATCAAACATACCCACCTGGGGCATCTTCCAATGATAAGAAGACATTAAGAAGGCTAGCTGGTAGTTTCTTCCTGAACACTGATGGTTCCCTGTATAAGAGAAACGTTGATATGATACTTCTCAGATGTGTTGATAGGGCAGAAGCAGACTTGCTGATGCACGAGGTGCACGAAGGATCCTTTGGTACCCATGCTGGAGGGCATGCAATGGCTAAAAAGTTGCTAAGATCAGGCTATTACTGGATCACAATGGATGCAGACTGTTGTGCATAGGCCAGAAAATGCCATAAATGCCAGATTTATGCGGATAAAGTGCATGTGCCTCCAAATCCTCTGAATGTGATGTCTTCACCCTGGCCCTTTGCCATGTGGGGCATTGATATTATTGGCAAAATAGAGCCAACGACGTCAAACGGACATCGCTTCATCCTGGTCGCGATTGATTACTTCACCAAATGGGTAGAAGCTGCATCTTATGCAAATGTTACTCGCCAGGTGGTAGCAAAATTCCTGAAAAGAGATATCATATGCAGATATGGAGTGCCCGAGCGAATCATTACTGATAATGGTTCTAATCTGAACAACAAGATGATGGCAGAACTGTGCCGGGACTTCAAAATCCAACATCACAATTCCTCTCCTTACCGACCAAAGATGAATGGTGCGGTAGAGGCAGCTAACAAGAATATCAAGAAGATTGTACAGAAAATGGTTATCACCTACAAAGATTGGCATGAGATGCTACCGTTTGCGTTACATGGGTACCGAACGTCAGTCAGGACGTCAACTGGGGCAACCCCCTTCTCTTTAGTCTACGGCATGGAGGCAGTCTTGCCTGTTGAAGTGGAAATCTCTTCACTGCGGGTGTTGATGGATGTCAAGCTTGATGAGGCTGAATGGGTACATGCTCGATACGATCAACTATGCCTAATTGAGGAAAAGAGATTAGCAGCTATCTGTCATAGCCAGCTTTATCAAAGGAGAATGAAATGAGCCTTCGACCAACGAGTACGTACTCGGGAGTACCAAGTAGGCGAGCTTGTACTCAAGAGGATCATTCCTCCCGGTTCAGATCACAGGGGCAAGTGGACCCCAAATTATGAAGGACCATTCATAGTGAAAAAGGTATTCTCAGGCGGAGCACTGATGCTCACCACTATGGATGGAGAAGACTTCCAATACCCTGTTAACTCGGACGCAGTTAAAAAATACTTCGCATAAAAGACCCGCTGGACACAAAAACAGAATAATAGTCCAGGCAAAAAAAAGGGCATCCCGGCGAGCTAAAAACAGAATAAAAAGCTCGGGCAAAAATTAGGGAAAAAATAAAAAATGTACACCCGCTGAGTTGAAAAGCCACATCGGACGACTCAGGCAAAAAAGGGTAGCCCGGTGGATTGAAAACCCGAAAGGGCGATCCACGCAAAATCAGGGAATAAGCGAACAACTGCGCTCCGGGTTATCTGAACCACATCACCGCTTCAAACAGCTTGACCATATCGGAAGGGTAGAGATCAGCCCCCTCATTCTCTTCAGAAGGCCGAAGACGGAACGAAAAGTTTTGAGGATATGCCAGTCATAGCAGGAAGGAAACTCTTTGGAAAGCCGTGCCATTGCCATTAGGATAGTTTCTTTTCTCAATTTTACAGTAGCTACCTCTTTCCAGGTGGTTACTTCCTGATGTAAAATTTTGCCTATTCAGAGGCCAATCAATAAAAAGAATATTCAGTCAAACACCGTGTTATATTTATTTTGTTTGCAAAAATGTCCTGAATTTTTGACAAATAATATTGCATGCGAAACATGTTGATTTTCAAACTGATAAAAACGACATTGCAGAGACACTTAACATCGCTTTGAGTGTCAGGTGACGGCAGATGAATAGATCAGGCCGTACCAATCTTTGTGCATACGTGTGTATTCTGTTATTGCAGGATTTGCAGGTTATCACCGTATCCCCAAGCAGAAGAGGGTTATTCTCCAAGTAGAGGTATTTCCCCGGCAGAGCGCCTGTTTACAAGTGACTTATTCTCAGCAGGTATCTGAACACCTGCACTTCCCAGGGGTCGGGTCAATCCCCAGCAGGAGTTAGTAGAAGTCTCCCATCCTCAGTGGATTTATCAGAAGTTTATTATCCACAACGGAATCGCCGGAAGTTCTCCTTGCCCAGCAGAGTTGCAGGTAACTTCATTTCCCCACAGAGTCATCGGGATTCTCATTTCCAAGGGATTTCCCCAGCAGAGTAAGAAGAAATTCTCCCCAGTGGAGTCAGAGCAGGATGATCAGATCCTCAGCAGATGTTCAAAGCAGTTAAACGAAGTATACCTCACGCAGAGTCGTCTTTCATCCAGTGAAAACCTTTCCAACAAGCATCAGGTTGCCAGCATTTCGTTCCCATCAGAGTTAAAAGCTTTGAGTCCCCAGCAGGTTGCCGGAATCTTCTCCCACAGGTCGCCAGGACTTCATTCCCCAGCCAGAGTGGAATTGTCTACTTCCCCAACATAATCAGCCTTTTTCTGTGTTGATGCTTATTCAGTGTTCGTTCGCACTCTTAGACACTTATCTGATGATTCAGTTTGCTCATCCGCAGTCTCCAGAAGAATTAGCACCTTATGGCACTCGTCTGTGCACTTTCTCCAGTAGAGTCTACATCTACTAGCACTCGTCTGTGCTCGCATCTTTATTTGATGCTCATCCTCTTTCAGCACTCGTCCGTGCCTTTTCCTCAGTAGATTCCTCTTTATTTGAGGTATTCCTCAGCACTCGTCCGTGCTAGCATCTTTATTTGATGACCGTCCGCAGCTCTCGGCACTCGTCCATGCTTATTAGTCTTTGAAGTTTTTCCCCCAGCGAAGTTGCATGTACTCGTATGTGCGTGCATCTTCATTTGGTGCTCGTCCGCATCTCTACAGCACTCGTCCGGGCATTTTTATTTTCCGATTCCTCTTTATTTGAGGCATATCCCCAAGAAAGTCGCAAGTACTCGTCCGTACTCGCATCTTTATTTGATGCTCGACCGCATCTCTTAGCACTCGTACGTGCTTGTTACTCCTTTGAAGATTGCTCGTCCGCATCCTTCGACACTCGTCCGTGTCTATTACTTATCCAGTGCTCGTCTGCACGCCCCGAAACTCATCCGTGTTTGGTATTTTCTTTTGAAGATTGTCCGAAATAAGCTAATACTCGTCTGTATCTTTTCTGACACTCGTCTGTGTTAGATTGTTCCCTATTGAAGATTCCAATGCTCGTCTGTGTTGGATTTCTGGTATTCGTCTATACCAGTGATTGATACTCGTCTGTATCATTATTAGAAGCACTCGTCCGTGTTTCTTGGATCATCGTCCGGTACTCGTCCGTATCGTCGACTTATGACACTCGTCTGTGTTTCTTTGATGATCATTCCAATGCTTGTCCGCATTGAAGAGGTTGAAAATCCTGACGGTGGGATTAAAACGTCAAAACAATTTCCGGAACCTGCGTAAGGGTTATCCGAAGAAGACTCGTCCGTCTTATTCCACTTATCTGCGTAAGGATTCGTGAAGAGGGTTCGTCTATCCTATTTTGTTGAACCTGGTGTCACAGGTTGTTAGAAGACTCGTCCGTCTTATTCCACTTATCTGTGTAAGGATTCGTGAAGAGGATTCGTCTATCCTAGTTGCATGTCTATCCCACAGACTTATATGCATTTCCGGAACCTGCGTAAGGGTTATCCGAAGATGACTCGTCCGTCTTATTCCACTTATCTGCGTAAGGATTAGTGAAGGAGATTCGTCTATCTCAGGTTACTTTGAAGACTCTTAAGGGCTCGTCCGCTCTCTACACCTGGCATCACAGGTCATTCGAAGACTCGTCCGTCTCATGTTTCATCAGAACCTTAGGTTTCGTTGGAAGGAGCTCGTCAGCTCATCTCTTAGCTCAGTCGCAACGTCATTGGATTGGGTTTATTTCCCATTTCTTGTTTTCTGCATCAGAGCGCAAATTTCCGTTTTTCTTGGGTATTCAACCACAGTTTATCTTGAACGGTCGAAAGCGGAAGCAATCGTCCTTTTCAGATCAACAGTTGCTTGAATAGGGGCAGTTGTAGAACCCCAAATTTTCCCTCTTCATTTTAAGCATCATAATACACCATTTGCATCATAAGCATATCATATATATAGCATTATAGCATAGAAAAATAAAGCATGACAAGCATCAAGCCCTAGCATGAGGCATATGGCCATCTGGGGAGGTGTTGAAGGCCATTTAAGCCAAGACAAGGGTTCCAATGGATTTTTGAGAGGCCTATGATGAGTCTAGACTCCTTTGGCAAGGCCAAGTTCACTTGCAAAAGCTCAGAAGATTGCTTAATCATCACAAGTTTCAAGACAATGCAAGGCTCCTAGGCAGTGCGACCAAATTAGGGTTTTGGTTTCAAGGGACTTAACCTCATAATTTTGGCCAAATCTTTTGGGCAATGTCTTCTATATGATAAGAGGTTCCTACATGTCAATTTTCATGGAAAAATTCCAAGTGGAAGTCAGTCATTGCCTCAGTTACTTGCAGATGAGGCAGAAAGTCAACTGGGCCCAGAAAAAGTCAACTGTGCCATTCCAAGGGGTCCAACCCAACTTTTTTTGGCCAAATGAGGTCTATTCAATGTTATAAGATGTTTGTTGAGCTTAGAGTACAAGAATTTTGGTGGTTTGAGGGGTTTTGGCAAAAGTGCACAAATTTGGTTATGGAAAAGTTACTATTTTTGGCTATTTTGACCTAAAACTTCACAAGGCCTTAACTTGATCAAACAATCTTCAAATGGACCAAAGGTAAACATGAAAGTTGGATAGTAAGGGCTACCATTTTCAAAAAGTACAAGAGCATTTTCTGGAGATTCATAGATTTTTCTCTAAGGCCCTCGAAAAAATGGCTGTTCTAGGGCAAATTTCAAAAATTCAAGGCCAAGCCATTTGCACAAAGGCTCAAAAGTGGATAGTTTGTTATGCTATGTCCAAAGTAAGTTTACACAATCAAAATTCATCTCATTTATGTCATTTGGCTCAAAGAAAAGTGGCAAAATTCGTGCACATGAGAAAGTTCCATAAAACTTGCATTTTACACTTGGATTTGCACAAGGCATGACAATTGTGTGATAGCTTACATCCAAGGGCTGAAATTGCTTGCTTTGAATCATGGGTGGGATGGTGAATGCACATGCAGAGGAGGCCAGCAAATCATGAGCTTGGCATGCTTATGGCACACTTGGGCCAAATTTGCATTTTCACAAAAATCAGCTCTCTCTCACGTGCATTTGATCTAATCGTTTTGCATTGCCTTATCCATTATATAACAACCAGAATTAGGGTTAGAGGCAACCAGAATACACACTCACTCTCTCATTCTCATCTCTTGTGCAAAATTGCTCATTCTCCACAACCTTTTGCTACAAGACTCCATTCACAAAACTCTTGCTGGATTCTTGATCCTCATCACTCATAGATCATTTCCATACCATTTGTTTGGATTATTCTTCAAGAATCATCCATTTCCCATTTCTTGTGCACATTTGCATTTTGTGCCATAACTTTTGATCTAGGCAAGCTTTCTTCAATCCAAGACCATATCCATACTCCTCTCATCTCAAGGATCATTAAGCACCCAGGGATCTAGATTTATAGTGGAGTTTGCTCAAGTGGCCATTTGAGGAGCTTTGAAGCACAAGGAGGCTTATTGCTAGATTCACAAGCTTGCAAAGCCTTAGATGCATTTATTTTGCATCTAAGGGGATAAAGAGATTATTTGCCATCATTCTATACCATTCTTGACTCCTAATTTTGGACAACACCTCAGGTATACTCAAAATTCGCATCTCATAAAAATGTGTTTGATTGTGTGTTTTTGAATCCTCATGTTGCGCTGGTTACACTGCTGTTTGTAGTTTGTGAAATGGTTGAGTATTTACAAAGTTATGTTGATTTAAAGTTTGGTGGACAATTTTATTTTCACTCATATCTTGAGATTCTTTGAGTTTTGTTCCAATCCAAGCATGTATTCGTGTTTAGGGGTGTTGGATTATGCATTCTGGAGAGTTTGATGGCTTGCCGTGGCTTGGTTTGAGTTTTCGTATGGCTAGGGTTAGGGTTAGGGTTCTTGGTTCATTAATGGTGGAGAGAGGGTTAGGGTTTGCGTGAAGAAGAAGGTGCAGCAGTCTTCAGCGCTATCCGCACCCCCCTGCCAGGCCCATTGAGATTTCTAACTGGGCGCAGTTGCTCTTTGCACCCCCTAGGCCCATTTGTTTTATTTTTATTTCTTTTCTTTACCAATTTATTTCATTTGCTTTTAATTCATTTTAAATATTTATTTAACTCTAAAAAATCCAAAAAAATTCATATACACTCCTTGATTCATCTAGTTTTTTTATCATGATTTTTCCAAATTTTTATTTTCATCCCACGTGGCCAAATAAATTCAACATTGAGCATTGCTTTCTTGTGAACTCTCATAGACCAATCTGCCTTGTCCAATTTCTATTTTTCTCATCCTTTAAGCTATGAACCCCATTCTTTTTGCATTCAAACCCTAAGACACTTTGCTATCTTCATGATTTATCTTGGATCTTTCACAAACTTCCTTGCTGGATTTTGCTTGAGTTACTTGTGCCTTAATTTTAAAAACCCTAAATGGTAATACCTTGCATCCTTGAGCTTCATTGACCTAGTTTGGTGCTGTATTTTTGCAAACCCTTTTGGATTCTCATTTCCTTGTGTTTGGAGAGTGTTTTGCTGGTTGGGTAGAATTTATAAGTGCTTGGATCTTTTTCTTGGACATTTTCTTCCTCACCTTGCCTTGTTTTGCATCCTTTGAGTCTTCTAGTCTCTTTTAAGCCTAGAAGGGCACTTGTGCCAACTTCTCTTCATCTTTTGGGGTCCTTTAGGGGTTTATGTTTGCTCCTGGTCTTAAGATAGGGTTTGAGTCTCCTTGAGTCTTGGTGTTGGGTCTCTTTTATGTGCTTTATTTCTTTAAGTGTTATGCATGCCTTCTTTACACTTGTTTCACTTCTAATCATCTCAATATGATCTTGTGTTGTTTTGCTTATCATCTTGTGAACTCTTTGCCATGCCTATATGCTTGTGTAGCTTCTGACTTGTTGGTTTATGCCTTGATTTTATGTTAGTACACTAACCTTGCAGGGGCTATGGTAAGTTTGAGATGTGGGAATTGAGTTCCACATCTCCATTTCTCATCTCTTCTCACATTGTTTATATGGACTAACATCTTCTTGTTGGGCTTAGGCCTTTCTCATCTCTCCTTTTATCTTCTTCTTCTTCTCTTGAGATCATTTTTAGGTTAGAAAGACCTCACAAACCCTAGGAGCTCCATGCATGCTAACTTAGGATAGAAACTTCCCCCTAGTTTTTTCCTTCTTGCTCCTTTGGTGCTTTCTCTTCTCATTTTCAAACTCATTTATAATTCACTTAATAAAGGTTGAGTACTTTCATGTGACATGAGACTTTGCTATGAGATGCTTGCACGCGTTCCGTTTCGGGGTGAGGTGTGAGTCATCACTCGTGGTGGATAGGTCTTAGCATGAATACCTCACAAAGAAAAAGCTAAAAAACACTTCTTAACCAAAAAACCACAAAAATACTTAATAATGGTAGTAGGCCAGTGTGCTCAAGCCTTCACTTGTGGGAATAGCTTTGGGGATTTCCTCCATAGATAGGTGTGCCTCTTGCGCATTCCATTTCGGGATGATGTGAGACGTACACATCCCATTGAGTAAGACTTAGGTACACTTACCTATGCAAACTTTCACTCATAAAAGCTTCATAAAAAACACCAAACAAACAATAAGCGTTTTTACTTCGGGAATTCTTTTCCCATCTCCTTCGCTCCGTACGCGAACTTGCTCCCACTTGTCACTTTGCAAGACGGTTACGAACTCGTCGTCCGAGTCTGCAACACCTGAGCAATGACATAGGCAGTTCAAGCTTTAATTCACAAGCAATTTCCTTGCCACCCCTAGTTAGGGGAACTACGGCGTCTCTGATCCTCATTATCCTGATGAGGTACGTAGGCAGCGGGGTAGGGCCCGTTCGAGCACAATCTTTTTTTTCCCTACATTTTTCCTTTTCTTTCTTATTTCATTTATTTTCCAGTTCCAGTTTCTTTTTGTTTTCATTTCTTTTGCTTCAGTTTTCATGCCCTCACCCTTTGAAACAGTTTTCTTTTGCAAGCGTGGATCCCGTCGGGTACAGCGGACGATCTGGGTGCTAATACCTTCCCAGGTCGTAACCGACTCCCGAACTCAGTCTCTTTGGTTCGCAGGACCCGTGTCCTTGCTCTTCTTTTCTTCTGGTTTGTGCAGCATTACCATTCCCTTTCTTCGGGATAAAAATGCCTGGCTGGCGACTCTATTCTTTTTCCGCGCCACTTTCGCGTTTGTACCAGGATGGAAATCCGGGGAGCGACATAAATCCATTGTTAAGGAGGAGGCTTTGTCTGGTGAACCCTTCAATCCCTTTGACCAATTGTGAATCTTGTGACTACTAAGTGACCTCTTGAGACACATTATCTTGAATATGGGAGGGAAAATTATGGCGTACAATAGTAACTCAATCTGATAAAAACCTTTAATGAACCTTCTATAGTAACCTGCCAAACCTAAGAAACATCTCACTTCTGAAACATTCTTCGGTCTCTCCCAATTAATCACGGCTTCAATCTTTAATGGATCCACTACTACACCTCCCCGAGATATAACATGTCCAAGAAAATTGACTTCTGACATCCAGAACTAACACTTTCTAAACTTGGCAAATAGTTGCTTCTCTTGCAGTACCGATAGAACCATCCTTAAATTTTCTCTGTGCTCTTGTGGAGTACGAGAATAGATAATAATAATGTCATCGATAATGTCGCTCCCGAGATTTTCATCCTAGTACAACCGCGAAAGTGGCGCGGAAAAGGTAGAGTCTCCAGCCAGACATTTTTATCCCGAACGAATGGGAAAGGTAATGTTGCACAAACCTAAGGAAGAAGGAAAAGACAAGGTCCTGCGAACCAAAGATCTGGGTTCGGGAGTCGGTTACGACCTGGGAAGGTATTAGCACCCCAGATCGTCTGTCATACCCGACGGGATCCATGCTTGTTTGTTTTGTTTCAAAGGGTGAGAAAATAAGACGTTGTTGAATAAAACTGCTATTGAAACTGGAATGGGAATGAGAAAGGAACTGGAAAAGAGGAAGAAAATAAGGGGGAAAATGTAGGGAAAATAAAGAATGTGCTCGAACGGGCCCTACCCCGCTGCCTACGTACCTCATCGAGATAATGAGGATCAGAGTCGACGTAGTTCGCCTAACCAGGCGGGAACTATTTGTGTTTTTTATGGCTGGAACTGCGTATGTCTATGTTCAGGTGTTGCAGGCTCGTCTGGCACGAGTGCGTTTACCGTCTTGCATGCGAGACAAGTCGTCGCAAGTTCGTGTTGAGAATGAATGAGATGAGAAAAGAAGTTCCCGCAGGAAAGTCGCTTATTGTTTGTTGTTGCCTTTTAAGAGTTTTGCATGACTTTGGCACAAGGAAGTGAATTCAAACTCTTCTCCATGGAATGTGTACTTGCTACTACATTCCAAGATGGAATAATAGAACAAGCACACCAAGCAAGGAGAATTTATCCAAGACTTGTTTCCAAGGATTAGGGTTTAAGTTCACTAGCTTGTTGAACTTTATTAAGTGTTTTTGTAGCTTTTGTGAAGAAATGTCTTTTAGATTTTTCTTTGTGAAATAACCCCTTGATAGGACTTGTACATCATGCTAGACAAGCTTACACCATTCCAAGATGGAATGAATGTAAGTGCCCCATGGAATAAGGCTATACACAAGGAATCCTTTCATGCATTTATTAAGTTTTTTTGGGTTTTATTTGAAGATGAGGAAAGAAGACTCAAATGGAGAAAGGACAAAAATAAGGGGGACTAAGACACAACCCTAGGTTATTTATTAAAATGGAGGTCCTATGGTTGGTGAGGCTTTTCTAATCCTAAGGAGAAAAAGGAAAAGAAAGAAGAAAAAGGATGCAACTTACTTCCTAAGGAAGATAAGTTGGTCCTAACAATGGGAAATCCTACCAACAACAAGTATGGAAATAAAAAAGTGAATTAAATGCATAAAGAAATGCAGGAAAATATAAAAGGATAAGTTGTAAAAAAACATACCTTCCCTCCCTACAAAATAAAGATTAGTGTGCATTTTTATTTAAAATAATAAAACAAACATACACTAATTAAATCCTACTGACTATAGGACTCAATCTAAACTCTATCTTAATTCTAGAGAACTAAAAATATGCTAAAACAAAAATACAGCACCTACTACAGCCCCTAATGCACAAACATCCATGGAAACAATGCAAAACACAAAGCCACTTTTTATAGCCAGCATGCAGCATGAAAAGGTAGGTGAAAGGTCAAATACAGCATGCAAGCAAAAAACAAACAACATGTATTCTACAACACCTATATGCAAAAACAGCTATGAAATGTAAAATCCAGATTTGATTATTTTCATTTTTTAATGCACAAACTCAATAAAACATGTACTAAATTCATCATGAACATGCATTTGAGCATAGATCAACATACATAAATGAAAGAACATGAACCATTTTGAGGATTATGCAAAGATGCACCACATGATTGATTATGCAACAAGCATGCAAAATATGGCACATGAATATGGCATATGAACATAATGAGTATTGATCATGAACATGCAACATGATAGACCAACAATAATGTCAAACTTAATGCAAAATTCAGAATTGGAATGATGTGAATGATAGGATCAAGCATGCAACCAAATGCACATACATACATGATCATGTGAAATGCAACATATCTTGATACAATGAAATGCAAAATGACTTAATGCAATGTGAAAGATGTAAAAACATAAAGCAACATGATTATTCATATGCCAAATGATGCATAAACATGGCAACAAAATTCAAGAAATCAAGTTATGCACAAAGGAACACCTAAATGCATCATACGCAACATGAACGGAAACGCATCGAAATGACTTGAAATGAGGGAATGAGCTACTGGAAATGGACCCAAACATTACCTAAAATCAATACCTAAACATGTATGAACATTAGAGGAACTAGTAAGCAAGACTAAGCTATCAAATAAGCCAAGATTCCAAAAATTAACAGCGTTAACTAGTTAACCAAATGGTTAACCGGTTAACACTGAACCAGAATGTGAAAAAAGTTTAGAAATAAGTGCTTTTGGCCACAAACTCACTTCTAATGATCCCTAACATACCTAGGAACATGTTAACACTAATTTCTACTTAATTGGGGCTTATTTACACATGCTAAAACCTATGACTATCTACACCTTAACTCCTAACCCGTTACAAATCATAAATCGCAAGCAACACATAAAGAAAACGGAATCGATCCCAAGCAAAACGAAAAAGCAATTAAATAATGCCTAAATGGCGAGATGAAGAGAATAACTTAAAGGAGAAGTGATTTAGATCACCAACCTACGAAGCAGAGAAGTGCTTCGGTGGATGTTGCAAGAATCGGAGCTAGATCGAAGAGAAAACCACAAAAACCGCGAAACCGCTAAATAAATGTGTTTCTTGATGCTTGAACCTTCGTGCACTTCCGATAAGCCGGAATCTTCACCAAAATCAGTAGCTTCTTCTTCCACAATCCACAAAATCAATGGAGGTTAGAGGCTAAGCTTCAAGATCTTCAAGTTTCAATGTGAAACTTGAAGAACTTCTTCAAAAAGCTTTGGTAAAAAAGGAAAAAATGGAGGGAAAGTGAGAGAGAAAAAAGTGATTGTGAGAAAATGAAAAAATTTGGAAATTTGTGTGTATTAAAATTGTGAGAGAGTCCCTCTTTGGTTTGGATGAAAAATGGATTAAATATGGTTTAGGTTTGGGGCCTAAAAATTAGGCTTGGGATCCAAAATTATGGTTTGGTAATGAGATTAGGATTAGGAATGGAGTTAGGTTAGTAGTTAGTTAGTTAGTTAGTTATGGTAGAAAATGGTATAAGTTTCCAAGGGGAATGGAGTGGAATTGAAATGGAAAAACAAGAGGGAAAGAATGAAAGGAAGTGTGGAAGGAAAGTGGAAGGAAAAGTGGAGGGAAATGTGAAATCAACCACTTTTCAAATGATTTTCTTCTTTTCTCTTGATTTTTTTTATGATTCCTCCATCATCTCTTGACCAAGTTTGAACCATATGATCATTGTAACCCTAATTTCATGATCTCGATCTTAAAAGTCAGGAGTCGACCCTTTTTACCTAGCTCAGTTGCCTTTTCCTCGATTCCTCGATTTTCAGTCATCTGGCCAGTGGAACCTCTTCCAAAATGAATCTGTGGATGAAATTTGAATCCTAGGCATTTGACATCATATATAATACAAAGGAATCCTCTTTGAATCATAACTTCATGTAGAAGCCCCGTAGAGGTGAAACCCTAATTTGGCCATTTTCATCGAGAAAGGTTGCAATGCTTGCCCCCTTTGATTAAACCACATCTTTCCATGGCTTGTGGCTTCAAATTAAGACTTGTGGGATGTTGTGAACCCTTTGAACAAGGTTGAGAAGAACCCTTTGCACAAGGTTGAGAAGAACCATTTGCACAAGGTTGAGAAGCTTTGTGACCCTTTGATTGTTTTTGTAATGCCTTCAGTTACTCCAATCATTGATCACATACCCATGCTTCATCTATTCTATACATGATGCAATGTTTTTGGTTATTTTATGAATCTATGTATGCAAAATGATATGCAAAATGTTGAGGAAATGAGAGGGCAAATTTTGAGGTATTACAGATAAAGATCACCACGAACTGATCCAAGTAATCTTGAAATATCCTATTCATGTAGTCCATAAAAACATCTGGAGCATTCGTCACAATGAAAGGCATCACTAAGAATTCCTAATGACCATAACGGGTTCTCAACGCAGTCTTCGGAACATCAGAACTTTTCACACGAATATGGTGATAACCTGACCTCAGATCAATTTTCGAGAACACACGGGCTCCTTTCAATTGATCTAGGAGATCGTCTATCCTCGGCAAGGGATACTTATTCTTTATAGTAACCTTGTTCAACTTGCGGTAAACAATACACAACTGCATTCCACCGTCCTTCTTCTTTACCAACAAAACAAGAGCTCCCCACGGTGAAACACTTGGTCTAACAAAATTCTTTGTCATCAAATCCTCTAATTGATCCTTCAACTCTTTCAACTCAAGCGGTGCCATCTGATAAGGGGAAACTGATATATGAACCGTTCCCGACATCAGGTCAACTGAGAATTCAACTTCTCTCACCGGAGGTAAGGAAGTGACATCCTCGGGGAAGACATCAGGAAATTCACAAACAATCGGAATATTTAAAACGTGTTGGCCATTACTCTCCTCTTTAGTAAGGACAAGCAAAACAGATTTCTCATGCTCAAATAGAAAATTTACCATTCTAACCGTACCTTTTAAGATTGTCGTCAAAACATCTTTCAGAGGCGCTTCAATGGATGGAATAAGGATCAACTTTTCTTCACATCCAATAAACACATAATTCACAGATAACCAGTCCATTCGCAGAATAACATCAACTTTCTTAAGAGGCAGACAAATGAGATCAATTTGAAATTTTTTACCATCCACAGACAAGGTATAATTCTCACACCTTAGGGGTGTCTCAATAGTTTCATCCATAGCTGTAGTAACCACCATCGGAGGAAACAAAGGAAATACTCGCAACTCGAGTCGTTTCACACAACTAGTAGATACAAAAGAATATGTAGCCCTACAATCAAATAAAACAAGACAAGGATGATTGTTAACTAGACAAGTACCCGCAGTGAGTGAGTTGTCAGCTTTGGTATTTCTAGCATCCATAGTATAAACCCTCGCTTGAACTTGGTTCCTTCTTTGTGGGCAATCTTTAGCAAGATGCCCCTCTTTCTGACAATGGTATCAAATTACACCATTCTGATCACATCTTCCATAATGATTTTTGTGGCACCTGGAGCACGCAGGAGAGCACTAGATCTAGGACTCGACACATGTTTCCCTTTGAAAGGTTGAGGCCTTGGCCTAAAAGATTGATTTGCTCTTCCTCGGTCACTTTGAACCGCTCTTTCAAAACTAGCTTTGGTTTGCACTCTCTTCAAACTATGTTCGGCGACATAGCAGTGCCTTAACAACTCAGAATAGGTAGTGAACTCCCTTTGAGAGACACTATGGGAGATTTCGTCCCTCAAATCAAACATGAACTGATCAATCTTCCATCTTTCATCTGGAGCATACATGGCTTGCCTAGAGTAAGTCGCCGTGTCCTTTGTCTCTCCCGAAAAGAGTTACGTCCCGGTGCAAATGCGAACGGTCGGTGATGTTGGAGGTTGAGGTTGAATAGAGTCGCCAGCTAGGCATTTTTATCCCGAAGGAAAGGTAATGTTGCATAAACCTGGAAGGGTATGGATAAGACAGTTGCGAACCAAAGTAACTGAGAAATGGGGTTGGTTACAACCTGGGAAAGTATTAGCACCCAGATCGTCAGTCGTACTCGACGAGATCCACGCTTACTTGATTGTGTTTAAAAGGGGTAGTGTATGTGCTAACAGTGCATAAAAGCTAGGGAGAAAATAATGTGTGTCAGTGCAAAAAGGGTGGGTGAATGCTCAGGAACTGAGGCTTAGAAAGAAAGATGGAAGGAGAGGGGAGACAAAGAGACTTTTGTTCGATAACTGTTAAGTTAAACCTTCGTATCCTCTCGTGCAATGAGGAAGTCAGAACACCGTAGTTCGACTCAAAGAGACTGGATGATAATTTTGACTATGAACTGCTTACTTGTATATGCTCAAGTGTGTGACTTGTCTGGCTCGAGTGCTAAATGTCTTGCATTAGACGGAAGAAGCGAGTTCTCGTTTGTGAATGAGTGTGATGAGAAAAGAATCCTGGAGGATATGTTTATTGTTTGTTTTTGTGTTTTCAGTTTTTTATTGTTTTTGGTTTTTTTCATAGGATTATGAGATTAAGCCTAAATCAAGGGTTTGTAAACTCATTATATCCTCCCTGATTAGGGATAATGATCCTACTTAAGCATGAGATAAGCATCTCAACTTAATTACCATGATGATGTAGGATTAAGATCATTAACCTACTTGTGATTATTAAAATGTTTTTGGGTTTTTGTTTAGTGTTAATTAATGAGTTTAATCCCTAATCAGGGATTAGTGAACTCATTACACCATCCTAAGAGAAGGATGATAGATGAGAACACTTAAGTTGAGGAAGATACCTCAACTTAATCCATGGTTAGGAACTAAATTCATTATATAACAAGCCTTTATTAAAGATGGATTTTAATTAAAGGGTGAAATTAAGAAGTGTGTTTTAAGTTTGTAAGACAACTTGAGGGGAACTTGTCCATTAAACACTAGGGTTTGTCCCTCTTAAACCAAAAGGAAGAGATGGAACCCTAATGTAAGGCCCAAGTTACAAGCTTATATATTTGATCATTATTAAGTGTTTTTATTAAGAGATGTAAACAAATTAAAGGTTTAACACTAAGGATTAAATTTATACACTCCATCCTAAGAGAATGATGTAGGCATAACCCTAATTCAAAGTCCTAAAGCTTTAGGAGTTTAGCCTTTGATTATGAGATGAGAAGAGAGACTCAAGGAGACTCAAAGGTAAAAAGATATGGGGGACTATATAAAACCCTAAAGATTATCATGCTTGGATATCCTATGGTTTGTGAGGCTTAAAGAAAGGTCTTCAGGAGGTCACCAAGGAAGAAGAAGCAGATGAAAAGAGAAGGAGAGAAATAATAAGTTACTTATTTCCTAAAGAAGATAAGTAACCTAAAAGAAAGAAAATAAGAATGAGAGAGCATAAGTGAAGCAAGTTTACTTCAAAGACAATTAAAGAATTCATATGAAGAGATAAGAAGAAGGTAGGATGTGGAGGCAAATCCACCTCTCAAACAACTTACCATAAGCCCCTAAAAGGTTAGTATGAATGCATAAGATGCAAAGCAAAAGGAAATGAAATGAATAAAGATGCAAAGACCAAAACCAGAAGTTTATATGCAAGGCAAATGTGTTATGAGATTATGCAAGGTCATACATAATGCTTATGAGTGTTCATACAAGGATGAGATGCAATGGAAGCAAGTAAGACGCTTGAAAACACATGGGTGTTCATGAAATGCAATTGATGAAAGGCATATCAAATGAATGAAGATATGATCAAGCAATGTTCAAGGATGTCTTAAGATGTCTAATATGTCATACAAATTCTTGAAATGTCATGGCAAGTTCATATGATTGAGCTATGCAAAGATGAATGCAAATGAACATGAGAAATTAGGGTTTTAAGGCAATATGAGATGCATATGACCAAAACAGAAGCATACATCATGATAAAAATTTGAAATTGAACTCAAACAAACCCTAAACATATACAAGATCACTCACCAAAGGAGAAGGTCAGAAGTTAAACCTAGTGAAAGTTATGAAATTCCTAAGTTAACTAAGGTTTTTGGGTGATCCTAAAGGGAAAATGAAATTCAAATTGAAAATGCAATGCAAAATCATGAGATAAATAACCTAGATATTAGATGCAATATGTGAAACAATGCAAAAAGAATCAAGTTCAAACTCATCATGGTTGACCAGAAGTGATTTTTTCAAGTTAGGGTTAGAAAATGTGATTTTTAAGAACCCTAATTCAAAGATAATTGTGAAAATGTGATCAAACCTTAAAATAAATTTGTATGATGAGTTTGAAAATGTTTCTAAATGTATAAGAATGCCTCATGAATATTTTGGTGATTTTTAGAAACCTAAATGTATTTTTAATCAATTAAAATTAATTAATTAATTAAATAAAACATTTAAATGTTTAAAAATACTTTTTAAATGCAAAAATAAAAATAAAAAATGTTTTTGAGTTAAGAAAAATATTTAAAGTAAAAATGCAGAAAATGAGATTTTTTAAATTGTTTTTGCTATTTTAAAATAAATGTGGAAAGAAATGAAATAAAAATGAAATAAAAATCAAATAAAGGGGAAGTCAACCAATCTGATGGCTGAGGTTTAAATGAGAGTTGATTGCGCACGTGTTTAAAGGGCTAGGATTGAATCTGGCAAAAATATTTAATTAAACTTAATTAATTTAATAAATCAAGATTAGGGTTTAAGTGAACTAATCCTGACCCTCCACACACGCGTGAATCATGATCCAAGGGCCCAAATTTAAACCTAGTTAATTAATTACAGATTAGGGCTAATCACTCTCAAGTGGCCGGAGAAGACCTCCGGTCATCTTCTCGGGCAGCTCTCTCACCAGAAATGCTCAAAACACCACCCTGAGCCCCCAAAACCTCCAGAATGAATCATCTAACCTCCCTAAACAAGAATCCATGCTCAAAACTCATTTATCATGCATCAAAATCAAGAATCGAACAAAAACATTTTTAGGTTAAAAATTTCAGAACAACAATACATCCTTGTTTCTCAACCATTTTCAAAAATACAAAGCACATAATGATTAATGGAGCATGCTTTTTCACATTGAAACTTAAAATAAGAGTTCTGGAAAAAAAGTTCTTGATGACTACCTGAGATGAAGCTTTGCAATTTTGAGCTTTCTGGACCTCTCCTTGATGCTAACCCACTCCAATGATCCCCCTGATGCTTCTGAAAGGCTTAGAACAAGTTTATGATGGTTGGTTTTAGATGTTTGGTTCTGATAACTCAGAAATCATATTTGTGTTGTGGAGTGTTTCAGGCCATTTCAATGGTTGGTTTGTGTTCTATGATTGATTTTGAGATGAATGGTGAAAGAATCAATGGTTTTTGTTGGCTGTGTTGAGAGATTCGAAGGAATGAATGTCTTTGAGGTTTTTTGTGAAACTGACCTTAGGGCTTGATTCAGGCTTGTGTTTCTTGTGTAATGAGCTCCTTGATGTCCATATAAACAATGTTGATTGGCCAGAGAGTTGTTGTGGCACAGGATGATTGGTATGAGAGGTTTTGCAAGAAGTCAAGATTGTGTACTATGAGGTATGGGCTCGGGTAAGAGCTAGACTGGGGGTTTGTCTTGCCTCAGCTTGCATCAAGGATGGCCCTAGGATTGGATTTGAGGATCTGGATGGCATGATACAAGAGTTATCACATGTTTTGCAAATTTCCCTCTTTGAAATTTCTTGGATCACAAGTCATGAAAACCTTAGGTCCAATGCCCAATTCTGATCAAGGCAAGTTGTGTTATCATGTAATTATGTTTAGAAGTGGATTAGAGGTCATTAGAAGTCTTGAAACTTGATTTTGAAAAATCCCTCTTTGGCATGAACTTGAAAATTATAGGATTTTTCCCAACTTTGAAAGATCATATCTTGAGTTCTAGGATGAATCAAGAGGAGTTCTAGTACTTTTTGAAAATGGGAAGATCCATTCTACAACTTTCATGTTTAAGGGTTTTTCATTTGAAGCATTTTTTTTCAAGAAATAGGAGGTTGAAAATCTTTCCCAAAATGGAAAGTTTCCATTACAAGTCATGTCCAAAAATAGCAAGTTTGCAAATGGCTTGAAATTATTCAATATTGTGCACTTCTAACCACTTCTAAGATCAAATAAATATCATAGAACCTCAAATTGATGAAAATTATCCTTTGGTTCCATTGTTGGGGGCCTCAGATGCCCTGATTCTGACTTTTTGTGCACAACAAGTTACCAGTTGATCAGATGACTTCCACAATGAATTTCTTCATCAAATTTGATACGCATGCTCCTTATAACATATTAAGACCATTAGAAACAATAATGACCAAAAAATTTGAGGTTAAGGGCCTCAAACCCAAAACCCTAATTTTAAGTCATCTGTGCAGGAAACCCTAGCCTGCCTGGACTTCTGTGCAATCCTTTGTGATTTTGTGACTTCAAAGACTTCTTGGGATGAAATAAGATTATAGACCACTCATGGACCCTCTTGGAATGCTTCAAGACAATTGGGATAGCTCAGATCACTTCTTGGATTCATCTGATCACAAACCCTAGCTATGCAGTTTATGCAGTGAAACAAACTATGCAGTGCAACATGGAAAGATCACAAGCCATGGTGTGAGAAACAAAAATGAGGGAAAATTTGTGTTGTTTATATCCTCTAACTTATCAGCATAACTGGCCACAGTCATGCTCCATTGTCTAAACTGTTGGAATTCAAATTCTTTTTGGGTTCTCAAGGAACTCGGAAAGTACTTCTCCATGAAAATTGTCTTAAATTGTTGCCACACTCTCGGAATTCCTTGCACCGCCATAAGATTTGAAGCACTATCCCACAATCTTGAAAATTCTCTCCACTCCGGTTACCCATTCATGTGCCTTAACCAGATCTAATCGACCATGAAACTCCTGAGGATTCATGCGGAAGAAGTCTCAGAATGTTCCACCTCCAGCTTCAGGAGTGAGAACTTGAGGATGAAGACCCCCATTCATCTGGTGCACCATCTCCTGTATGAAATGATGTTGCTGTTGCATTTGTTGCATGAATTGGAACATAGGAGCATTCTCGTCACCACCCGCTTGATCGCTACCAGGAGGAGTGACACTGGATCGAGCACAAGTTCCACGCCTACCAGCCATATTCCTAAATGTCATCAAAACAAGATTAAGTTGATCAGGCTAAATACCATAAACATAACATTTAGTCCTACAGTGATATTATGTATATGAACGGAAAGAAGCACTTATAATATTCCAAGGCTAGGTCGAGCATACGTCCTGCTCTGATACCAACTGTAATACCCATATAAATAGTACAAGATGTTAACAAAATAAAAGTCTAAGAACTAGATCCTAAAATCTAAAAATCCATAGCGGAAGAAAAGCCATCAAACAACAAAAATAATCAAGTAGCCTTATTTTTACCCTTTGCGGAACCTGAAGTACCTGAAATAACAACATCAACATGGGGTGAGATAAAACATCTCAGTAAGTTCCCTATCTTAGAGTTCACTCGGCTCTAAAAGGTTTGATTCCAAAATCTCAAGCTCTAAACATTCTCACACAAGAAACTGGGATCAAAAGGAACTAAGATCCATACAAACTCTCGAAACATAAATTAAGTGAAACATCTACCTCAAGTCCTTATGGATGCTTCACGTGAGACTAAAGACAACCCCCCTTAATACTTACTCAAGACCTTATGGAGGATTCAATATAACATTCTCTTTAATCTTTACGGGTGCTTCACGTGGGACTAAAGACAACCCACCTCAAGACTTATTCAAGATTAACGCTTAACTAGTGTAGAACTCGCCTCAAGTCCTTACGGATGCTTCACGTGGGACTAAGGACAACCTACCTCAAGACTTATACAAGACCTTACGGAGGACTCATAGCCTACACGTCTCATATCAACACTTGCGTATATACAACCGGTACCTCAAGTCCTTACGGATGCTCTTGCGAAACACAAAGTAACCATATTGAGACTTATACAAGACTTTTTGGAGGACCCAAAGTGATACAAATCTCAATTCACACTAGCCTAAGGGAATCCTAGATACCTCATAAGTTGTACCTTTTTATTACCTTTATTTCACAATTCCCTAACTTAGCATTTTTACCGTATAATTGAAAAGTCGGGCAAAATTCGGGTAAAAAATAATATTTTTCAGCATCATGTGAAAGTACATAATTTTAGCTTTCAATCGATATAAAGAACACTGAAATCGGATAACCGAGTAAAAAGTTATAGATTTTCAAAGTTTGGAAATAAAATATTTGCTCCCATACTTACAGTGTTAACCGGTTAACACATTTGGTTAACCGGTTAACCAAACCAAAACAAAGACAATAGCGCAAATATCAGACGCGTTAACTGATTAACGGATTCGGTTAACCGGTTAACCGAACACAGACAACATCAAATATGTATTTTTCATGACAGTAGAGTCCCAAAACCAATCCAAACATTGGCAAAAATCAAAATAACATGGTAGTAAGGTTCCTACACCTAGAGGCAACATATTCAAGCATTTATATCGATTTCTAACTGTTTAATCTACCGATTCTAGGATTTTTCACAAATTTGACCTAAAACTCATAAACTCTAAAAACTCTACCAAACAAAAAGTAAAAGTTTATAGCTATGAACCCCCATCTAGCAAGAAGATTGGAGAAGATTTAATGTTGAAATGAATGGGTGGAAGCAACAAGATTATGAGTTCTCTTCTTCTTCAAGATTTTTCTTCTTTTTTTTTCTCTTCCTTTCTCTCTTCTCCTTCTTTCTCTATTTCTATGTTTTTGTAAAAACAAAAGAAATAAGACTTTAGGTCTTAAAATGAAACATAACTTTTCCTATCGACAGGTCCAAATAGAGAGTATCCAAAAATGTCTCTTAATCCAAAATTTTATAAAACTTCTGAGTCCGCTAATATTAATTAATAAAATAAAATCCCGCTGACTACTCTATTTATGTCCGTTAAAATTTCTTAGAGTAATCCGGAATAATATTAATATCAAATAATATTATTCAGAGCATTAAAATAAATTATGGGGTATTACATCAGTGTTTAAGAATTGAAAAAATACCTTGCATCGTTAGCAAGGTTTATTCGAAAGCATTACCAATAGCAGTTATGGGTATTACGTTTTCATCATCCTCCCACAAATATTTGCATAATAAAAAATTTGAAAAAAAGGTGTATATATTTTTTTGAAGAGAGAGCATAAAGATAAATAGATGATTTGAATCAAAATATTGTACATTCTCGTCTTATTAAAACTGCCATTTAAAGATAAACAAGTCTGAAAGTAAATAAATATGATACAAACAAGGGAAATGCAAGACAGAAAGAAACAAGGTCAATGACTAATCAAACACCAGGAAGAGTTGTCTTGTCTTTGGGAAGTAACTGAGTCGACATTTCTTGAAGCTTCAATTCTTATGTCCTGGAAGAGGATTGCTCAGGACATTAGGATTGGTATCTTTAAAGATGAGGATCTTGTCCCTGATCAAGTTACATACTATAGCCTTTAGTGGATAACATCTTTCCAAATCGTGACCTGCAACTACTTCATGGAATGCGCAGTGAAGGTCAGATTTGAATCCAGGTGGAAGTGGATTTGGAAGAGTAGGTGTTGTCCTAGTAGTAATATGTCCCTTCTCAACCAATATTGGATACAACTCAGTGTATGTCAAAGGAATAGGATCAAAGTTTGTCTTATTGCGATCCTGGTATTGTCCCTCAGTTGGGCATTGAGGAGCTTAACTGGTTGAGCAAAAACCACAGGAGTGACAACAACAATATGAGGCTGCTGAGGTTTGTACTGAGGTTTCTTATTCTCAGTCAAGACATAATTGGTCTGATCTTTTCTTTTCTTTTGGAAGTTCCCATAGGACTTCTTTACAGGGTTGGAAGATTCAACAGGTTTAGATATCTTCCCACTATTGATACCTTCTTCGAGTCTTTGGCCAATCGTGACCAAGTCGATAAAGTTTAATGAGACACTGCCAATCATCTTTTCCCAAAATAATGGAGGAAAAGTGTCTAAGAACAATCCAGTAAGCTATTTCTCTCCAAGAGGAGGTTCAACTTGAGAAGCTAACTCCCTCCAGCATTAAGCGTTTTCTTTGAAAGATTCTTTCTCATTCTGAAACATGTTCTGGAGATGACGATGGTCTGGAGTCATGTCCATGTTGTACTTTTACTGATTCATAAAAACATTAGCGAGATCTCGAAAGCAAAGGACGTTGCTTCGTTCTAGGCTCATGTACCATTTAGGCGAAGCTCCACTTAAGTTGTCCTAGAAATAATGGATGAGCAACTTTTGATTGTTGGTGTAGGAAGACATCTTCCTAAAGTACATAACCAAATGAGCTCTTGGTCAGGAATCTCCTTTGTACTTTTCAAACTCGAGAGTCTTGAATTTGTTAGGCATAACGAGGTTAGACATAAGACACATGTTGTCTGCATCAACATTGAAGAAGTTGTTTCCTTCTACGGCCCTGAGTCTTTTCTCCAAAGTATGATATTGTTCATTGACATCCTCAGGTTCAACATCTACATTGTCCTCACTTTAAACCCTAGCATTGAAATCAAAGTTAGGATTCTCGTAGGGAATTCTGGAAGTATGTACCACAGGTCTGGATTCTGAGAAGATATGAGCTTGGAGTCCTGGTCTTGAAGCTTGACCAACCATAGTGGTAGTGACTTGTGGTGGAGAGAAGTTGTGAGGTAATCCAAATTCAGGGCATGTCAGTGGTGGCATCTGGATAGGCTGAGGCTCAATAGCAACATTTGTAACTTCTTGAATGACATTCCTTTGAGGTGGTTCCCCTCTAGCAATTAGGACCTGAAGCATCTCCGTCAATTTAGTCACACTTGACTTCAAATCTTTAATTTCCATTTTGATCTCTGTGTTATGAACTTCTTGTTTTGACATTCTGTGTCTGATGTACGCTCTAGTCCCGTATCAACAATGAGGAATCAGTTTGACGACTTATAGATGACTGAAAGATAGAATGTTGGGATGACTCGCATTCCCATTTTTTCAAGAAACCACTCCAAGGGTAATAAATAACCATATACACAGTAAAGAATCAAAGTTGTAAGATTATCACTTAATAAAAACTTAAAAAATATGCTAGGGAGAAGAAAAGAGAAACAAGGAATGAAAGTTTGTTTTGGTGTGATTTTTATGAGAAATTCTTCATCTATTTATAGCAAAATTAAGGCTTGGAGAACAAGTTTGTGATGTAATATGATGTATTAAGAATGACATAGGCAAAGCTTATTAATTAAGCTACTTAGTTTTTAAGCTAAGTTATAATAATAATAATAATGATAATAATAATAATGATAATAATAATAATAATAAAATAAAATTATATAAAAGAAATAAAAAATTCTGATTAATTAAAAGTATTTATTGATTAAAAATTGAAATTGAAATTAGTATCGGACGATAAACTTGTCTGGTATGAAAGTGTCCGAAAAAATAAAATGAACAAACCAAAACGATCAGCAAAAAATATACTTATTGAAAAAATACAGAGTTTTGTCAAATTTCTAAATTGATTTTTTGCGTTAAAAATGATCAAACAGGTCAGAAACATGACCGTAAAATGGCTGATAAAATTAGAATAATATTCATGAAGAATAAATAATATGAAAATAATAACTAAAAAATAGTTAGAAAAAACTAAACTAAAAATACTAAATGAAAATAAGAGATATAAAAATTGATTTTAATTGAAAATAATAAAAATAATATGGTCAAAATTTAGGGTGTGACAATTGGCAATGTTGGAAACTATGAAAACGAAACAACTAACAAGGTGCCTGTGGGGCGAAAGTTGATCAACGAAGAGGAGGCTAAACTAAAGTCTAAACACGAGAGTATGACAAATAATTTCGACTCAGAATCAGAGACTTCCCTCGATGTTATAGTGAATGTAGTCTCAGTCATGCCAAGAGAATACGACAAGATAACTGAAGTCGAGAACTTGGATGCCAACACTGGGGCAGAAATGGCAGCACACAAACCTGTGTGCTACTATGTGATGAATAATGGTTATGTCGAAGAGCAAAATGATTTCTTTGAGCAGCCAAATGATGCCATTATGGGGCATTTAAAGTCTCTCTATATCACAGGAAGAGTGGAAAATGTGGTTGTCAACAAGATACTGGTGGATTGTGGTGCAATAGTCAACTTTATGCAACATTTCTTGCTTGCTAAGATTGGTAAGTTCGACACCGATCTAAAACCCTAAAACATGGTCCTTTCTAATTATGAAGGGAAAATTGGTGCTACTCTGGGAGTCCTACAGGTCGACTTGATTGTTGGGACAGTGACATGGCCCACCTTGTTTATGGTGGTCAAAAGAAAATTCAATCATAACCTTCTCCTAGGAAGGGAATGGATCCATGGCATTGGAGCAGTACCTTCTTGAATGCACCAAAGGGTCACCATATGGAGGCCTGATGGAATAGTGGAGAACATCGAAGGAGACCAGGGGTACTTCAAAGTACATGTGAATCATGTTGATGGAATCGAATTCGACAAGAACTTGGTGCATATTGTGCCATGCACCCTAACAGAATTTGAATTTACCCCTGATGACCATGCATTATGCTCATTATATTTGTATCCTATTGAGGGTTTTCGATGGGATAGAGAGGTTGTAGAGGACGAAGTCAACTACCTACCTTACTTTGGGGAGCCTGCAATAAACCCCACAGGTTGGGGAAGCGAGGGAAGTAATAATGATTGAACTCGAAACACTAAAAAGAATTTTGGCCTAAGTGGATGAAACCAAGTTACAAGCGGCCTTGGAGGCTACACAAAATCACATGGTTGTCGAAGCCAATATGGATTTTATTGAAGGAGGTCCTGGGAAATACTTCGACCTTGAACCACCTAATAAAGGTCATATCGAGAACAAGACCAAATGCTTGATGCTATTTATGACAATGAGCCTTTAGGTTTTGAGAAGGATCATTTGTCAAACAACATCAAAATGCTGGGTCAAGATCCTTTGGAAGAAATTGACTTAGGAGAGGGTGAGGTTAATAGGCCTACTTACATCAGTGCCAATCTCGGCCCATCAAAGTCGAAATAGTCCAGTTACTGAAGGAGTTCAAGGATTGCTTCGCTTGGGACTATGATGAGATGTCTGGTTTGAAAAGAGAGATTGTCAAACATAAGTTGTGAATCAAGTCTGGGAAGAAGCCTTTCAAGTAGAATCCAAGACACTTCGCCCTAGCAATCCTCTCAAAAATCAAAGAATAAATTTGAAAGGCTACTTCGATGCAAGTTCGTCCATACTGCCAGGTATGTCGAATGGTTAGCTAATATTATACCAATTGTCAAAAAGAATGGCTCTTTAAGGGTTTGTATTGGTTTTAGAGATTTAAATTCTGCAACCCCCAAAGATGAGTATTTGATGCTTGTAGCAGAAATGCTAGTCGACTCTGCCGCATGACATGAATATCTTAGCATGTTGGATGAGTATTCTGGATACAATCAAATATTCATTGCTAAAGAGGATGTCCCAAAGACTGCTTTTCAATTTCTAGGAGCCTTAAGCACCTACAAATGGGTAGTGATGCCTTTTGGTTTAAAAAATATTGGGGAAACCTCTCAAAGAGCAATGAATTAGATCTTCCATGATTTTATAGAAACTTTTATGCAAATTTATATTGATGATATTGTTGTTAAGTCTATTTCAGTGAAATATCATATTGACCATCTTCGACATTCCTTTGAAAGCATGAGAAAGCAGGGTCATAAAATGAATCATCTCAAGTGTGCTTTTTGTGTACAGGCTGGGGACTTCTTAGGCTTTATGGTCCACAAGAAGGGGATCAAAATCAACCAAAATAAAACCAAAGCCATTATGGAAGAGAAAGCGCTATCAACAAAGAAGGAATTGCAATCACTATTAGGGAAGATTAATTTCTTGAGGATATTCATATCAAACCTAAGTGGAAAAACGCAAGCCTTATCACATTTTATTTGAATCAATAAGGATGGGTTCGACTGAGGGCAAACACAACAGGAAGCCTTTGACAAGATCAAGGAATATCTGAGCCACCCTCCTATTCTCTCACCACCTTGTAGGAGGAAGCGCATGAGATTGTACATAGCTGGATCAAATAAGACTTTAGAGAGCATGTTAGCTCAAGAGGATGATGATGGCGTCGAAAGGGTCATTTATTACCTTAGTAGAGTTTTAAGTTATGCAAAAACTAGGTATAGCTGTAACACGGTGGGAGAACTGACTTTTAGTTTTTTGTAGCAAAATATGTTGCGGTAAGCAAGAGTCGCCATCGACTTTTATTTCATCCAATTAGGAAAGGAATAAAAGAACAGAAAAGACTTTTAAAAGATTTTGAGTTCGGGGGGTAAGTTATACAAAGGGAAGGTGTTAGCACCTTTTGTATCCATGGTTATCCTTGGGCTCTTAAATGTTTAGCTCACTTTTTACTTGCTTTGTTTGAAACGTGTAGTGTGTGATTAAAATATTTTCGTAAAGATTTAACTTTGTAATGATTCTCGTATGAATGTATACAAAGTGTTCACTTGTTTGAAAGTATTTTGAAAAAGAGTGAGGGGTGTGAAAAGCATTTGTTTTGAAAGTTGTGAGCAAGCATTTAAAAGTTACTTACCCTAAGTTGTAAGGTCTTTCTTGTCATTTTCGTTTCCTTAGGGATAGAATTATCCTTACTGTAGATGTTTAAGAATTGGCAGAATTTTTGACCAAACAAGAAATGCTAAATTCAGTTCAGAATGTCCTATCAGATGTTGGGACATTATCAAACAGAGTATGTGAATTTATTTCAGGATGTCTCATCAGATGTTGGGACATTGTGTGAATAAATTAAGTTCAGTTTTTCAGGATGTCCCAACAGATGTTGAGACATCTCAGACCTGCTACCAGAATTAATTATTGATTAACAGATCAGAGATATTTAAGGAGAACTATCTGGAATTAATTAATGCTGGATAAAAACAGAACAAGGCGCATCTGTAGGGAGTTTTAAATTGAAGATTCAGATTAAAACAGAAGACCTAATGCACCTAGAATATAGGAGGTAACAAACCCTAAATTCAAGGTGACAGTTGCTGCACATTAGGGCTGGATCATTCTACAGAAAGCCCAAAATTCAGATACCTATTTAATCAACAGAAACTCATAGAATTGAGTACGAATTTCAGAAGACCAAATAGGGTGTCTAGTGTTTTAAATAGCAGGTTGTTTTTATGTACCACTTTATGAGCTTTTAAGCAAAAGTGCATTTGTGACTTGATTGAAACTGTGAAGTAAGATCAAGCTGTTTTGTTTGAAGGATGTCTTCAATTTCAGTAAACTTGTAAACTTGATCACTGGGTGATTGAGGGGGAGTGAGTAGGGTACTCTTATCTAAGTGAGTCTTAGGTAGAAATTGCATTGGGTAAGTATTAAGTGATAGATTAAACAGGGTGGTTTAAGTCTAGAATTAATATTACTAATAGTGGATTTCCTCCTGGCTTGGTAGCCTCCAGATGTAGGTGTGGTTATACACTGAACTGGGTTAACAAACTTCTGTGTTGTTTACTTTTCTTGCTGTTTAAGTTTTGGTTAAATTTGTCAAATGTCCTATTAAGTGTTGGGACATCTCTTAGGACATCTCATACCTGATCACAGAATTTCAATTGGCATCAGAGCAGGCACCCTGCCTGTTTATACTGGGTGAGATCTAGGGAAAACAAATTCTGTAACATGGACAGAGATATAGGGTCAGTAAATAGACCACCTATACTGGATGGTTCTAATTATGACTACTGGAAGCCAAGAATGATTGCATTCTTAAAGTCACTTGACAACAGGGCATGGAGAGCAGTAAATGTTGGATGGAAACATCCTGTTCAAGACACCAAAGATGGATCAATAGTTCTGAAACCTGAAGAAGAATGGAGTAAAGAGGAAGAAGATTCAGAACTAGGCAACTCAAAAGCCCTAAATGCTTTATTCAATGGCATTGATAGAAATATTTTCAGACTAGTGCATCATTGTGAGCTGGCCAAAGATGTGTGGGATACCCTCAAGACAACTCATGAAGGAACATCAAAAGTAAAAATGTCAAGACTTCAACTTCTCACCACCAAGTTTGAGAACTTAAGAATGAAGGAAGATGAATCAATTCATGAGTTCTACTTGAACATCTTGGATATAGCCAATACTTCTGGAGCCTTGGGAGAAAAGATGACTGATGAAAAGCTTGTAAGGAAGATTCTCAGATCTTTGCCAAAAAGATTTGACATGAAAGTCACAGCAATAGAAGAAGCACAAGACATATGCTCCATGAAAGCTGAAGAACTAATTGGTTCCCTTCAAACTTTTGAAATGGGAATGAATGACACACATGCTAAAAAGAACAAAAGCATAGCCTTGGTGTCAAATACAGATGAAGAAGAAGATGATGAATCAGCAAATGACAAAAGCTTATCAGAAAACCTTGCCTTGCTTGGAAGACAATTCAAACAGATTCTCAGAGGAATGGAAGGCCAATTCAAATCCAGTGGAAGAAACACAAACTCTGAGAACAGGAGACCATATGATGCTAACAGAAAGTCAAAGTTTGCTGAAAAGACCAGTCAAGATAAAGGAGTCAAATGCCATGAATGTGAAGGATATGGACACATCAAGTTTGAATGTCCTACCTACTTAAAGAGGCAAAAGAAAGGACTCTCTGTGACCTGGTCTGATGAAGACTCAGGAGAGTCAGAAGAAGAATCAGCTAAGCATATTACTGCTCTAGCTGGACTGTGTGAATATGATAGTGATTCCAGTTGTGGAGAACTTACTTATGAAGAACTTGAGCAAGCATTCAAAGATCTATACAAAAGAAGCTCTGAAATATGCAGTGATGTTATAAAGCTAAAGAAGCAGAATAAGACTTTAGAAGATGACAAAGCAAATGATCAAGAGATCATTGAAACCTTAAAAAGTGAAGTAAGCCTTCTCAACTCTAAATTGGAACATATGTCCAAATCTGTTAGAATGTTGAACAGCAGCTCAAACACACTGGATGTTATTCTCAGCAATAATAAACATTCAGGGGACAAAAGTGGACTGGGATATGACAGAGATGAAGCAAGCTCTAGCAGAACTACTTCAAAAACTACACAGTCAAACAAGATGTCCCAACAGATGCTCCAACATCAGAACACAAAGACAAACATAATGTTCCAACAGATGTCTCAACATTCTGGAAAGAACAAAATGAAGAAAAAATATCAAAGATGGAGATGTCATCACTGTGGAAGATTTGGGCATATCAAACCTCACTGTTATAAGCTACATGGATATCCAAATCAGATGTGTCAGCAACCTTCCAAGCAGAAAGTAGTAGATACCAAGAAAGTGCTGCATAAAAGTCAGCAATATCCTAAGCAAAAGACAGAAGTAATCAAGAAAGTTTGGAGACCAAAAGCTGACATTCAGACTGATCAAAGCCACATACACAAGAACAAGATCAACAATCAAGCTTGGAGATCAGCTGAACAACACTCAGAGCAAAGGCATCAAAAGAAATCTCAACTCATCTGGTCAAAGAAAAGTACTGCATACATAGCACATACATCATTGAAAGTATCAGCTAAAGAAGACTGGTACTTTGACAGTGGATGCTCAAGACACATGACTGGATTGAAGAATTTGCTAGTAAACTTAAAGCCACATTCATCCAGGTATGTTACCTTTGGAGATGGAGCTAAAGGAGAGATCAAGGGAGTTGGAACCTTGGATTGTCAAGATGTTCCAAGACTAGATGATGTGCTGCTTGTTAAAGGTTTAACTGCTAACCTGATCAGTATAAGTCAGTTATGTGATCAAGGGTACAGTGTAAACTTTACCAAATCTGAATGTATAGTGACTAACAAAGAACAAGAGGTTGTCATGAAAGGAGCCAGATCTAAAGACAACTGTTACATGTGGGAATCCCAAAATCTCAGTCTCACTTCAACCTTTTCTCTAGCTAAAGAAGAAGAAGTGAAACTGTGGCATCAAAGACTAGGTCATCTTCATTTCAGAGGCATAAAGAAGATCATATCTATGGATGCTGTAAGAGGTATTCCTAAACTGAAGATTGATGATGGCAAAATATGTGGTGAATGTCAAATAGGCAAGCAAACCAAGATGTCCCATCCAAAGCTTCAACATCTGACAACTTCCAAAGTTTTGGAACTTCTACATATGGATCTTATGGGACCTATGCAGGTTGAAAGTCTTGGTGGTAAGAGGTATGCCTATGTTGTGGTTGATGATTTTTCAAGATATACATGGATAAACTTCATCAAAGAAAAGTCAGATGTATTTGATGTATTCAAAGAATTATGTCAAAGATTGCAAAGGGAAAAATCCAGCTGTGTGATCAGAATAAGAAGTGATCATGGAAAAGAATTTGAGAATCAAAAGTTCTTAGATTTCTGCTCTTCAGAAGGAATCAATCATGAGTATTCTTCACCTATCACTCCTCAACAGAATGGGATTGTTGAAAGGAAGAATAGAACCATTCAAGAATCAGCAAGAGCTATGATACATGCTAAAAAGCTACCTCTGTATTTCTGGGCTGAAGCCATGAACACTGCCTGCTATATCCATAACAGAGTTACCTTGAGAAAAGGAACTTTGTCCACAATATATGAAGTCTGGAAGGGCAGAAAACCCACTGTTAAGTATTTTCATGTATTTGGAAGTAAATGCTATATTCTGGCAGATAGGGAGCAAAGGAGAAAAATGGATCCTAAAAGTGATGAAGGAATTTTCCTTGGATACTCTATAAACAGCAGAGCATATAGAGTATTTAACTACAGAACAAATGTTATCATGGAGTCCATAAATGTGATAATTGATGATGCTCCTACAGATGTCCCAGAAGATGTTGGAACATCTGCTGATATCAAGGTTGAAGCTGAAGAAAAGAATGATCAATATAACTTCACTCAAAATGATACAAGGTCAGAAGATTCAAGCAAACCTCCCTCCATCAGAATACAGAAGGATCATCCCAAAGATTTAATAATTGGTGATCCCAACAGAGGTGTGAGCACTAGATCAAGAGAAGTGATTTCAGGTTCTTGTTTTGTTTCCAAAATAGAACCTAAAAATGTCAAGGAAGCTCTCACTGATGAATACTGGATTTGTGCTATGCAAGAGGAATTAGGTCAATTCACAAGGAATGAAGTGTGGAATCTTGTACCTAGACCTGATGACATAAATGTGATTGGTACAAAATGGGTGTATAAGAACAAGTCAAATGAACAAGGAATTGTTACAAAGAACAAAGCTAGACTTGTGGCTCAAGGATACACTCAAATTGAAGGAGTAGACTTTGATGAAACCTTTGCACCAGTAGCAAGGCTTGAATCAATAAGACTACTGTTGGGAATTGCTTGTATCTTAAAGTTCAAGCTATTTCAAATGGATGTGAAAAGTGCCTTTCTTAATGGTTATCTTAATGAGGAGGTATATGTAGAACAGCCTAAAGGATTTGTTGATCCAAGCTGTCCAAATCATGTATACAAACTCAAGAAAGCACTTTATGGTCTGAAGCAAGCTCCAAGGGCATGGTATGAAAGACTTACCACATTTCTTATCAAGCAAGGATACAGAAAAGGTGGGATTGATAAAACCCTGTTTGTTAAAGATGAAGAAGGTAATGTCATGATTGCACAAATATATGTTGATGACATTGTGTTTGGTGGGATGTCTGATAAGATGGTCAAACATTTTGTCAAGCAGATGGAAGCTGAATTTGAAATGAGTCTAGTAGGTGAATTAACCTATTTTCTTGGTCTGCAAGTTAAGCAAATGGAAGACTCAATGTTCATCTCACAAAGCAAGTACTCCAAGAACATAGTGAAGAAATTTGGAATGGAAAATGCTTCTCATAAAAGAACTCCTGCTCCTACACATTTAAAGCTGACTAAAGATGAGAAGGGTGAGAATGTAGATCATAGTTTATATAGAAGCATGATTGGAAGCTTGTTATACTTGACTGCTAGCAGACCAGACATTGCATTTGCAGTAGGAGTTTGTGCAAGATATCAAGCTGATCCAAAAGTCAGTCATCTCAATCAAGTCAAGAGAATCCTTAAATATGTTAATGGTACTTGTGACTATGGCATAATGTACTTTCATGGTTGCAAACCTATTCTCACTGGCTTCTGTGATGCTGATTGGGCAGGAAGTGCTGATGACAGAAAAAGCACTTCAGGAGGATGCTTCTTTCTAGGAAACAATCTGATTTCTTGGTTCAGTAAGAAACAGAATTGTGTATCTTTATCTACAGCTGAAGCTGAATACATAGCAGCAGGTAGCAGTTGTTCTCAGTTGGTTTGGATGAAGCAGATGCTCACTGAGTACAATGTCCCACAGGATGTCATGACATTGTACTGTGATAACTTAAGTGCAATCAACATATCTAAAAATCCTATTCAACATAGCAGGACAAAGCATATTGATATCAGACATCATTTCATCAGAGATCTTGTAGAAGAGAAGGTGATTTCATTGGAGCATGTTGCTACAGATCTGCAATTAGCTGATATCTTTACCAAAGCATTGGATGCTACACAATTTGAGAACTTAAGGGGCAAACTTGGAATATGTTTATGTGATATTTAGCAGTTAATGAGATGTGCCAACATGTCATATGACATTGCATGGCATAAGTTCCAGATGGCAAAGCTAGTCTGGACAAGATCCTTGGGAATTCCATTCTTAATCATTTGGACTGTAACGGCTACTTATTTAGTAACTACTTATAAGAAGCTATCAAGATTCTCATCATATCATCACAAGCGAATCACATTAACTCTCAAATCTTCAGAAATCATAAACCCTAAAGCTGTTCATCCTTCTTCCTTTACAATGTCTCAAAACCCTAAAACAGCTGAGGAAATTCTCAACAAGGAAGACGTGGTTCATGCCACTCCAATCTCTGTTGTGCCAATGCCTTCAACACCATTGGACGAGCTCAGGGGAAGCGCCTCTCACACTAAAAAGGCAAGAACACCAAAGAGATGTAAAGATCAAATCAGAAGCAAAGCTAAAGGCATTCCCTCTCCTGCCAACATGTCTACAAGGTACTCCAAATATGTTGATGATTCCATCAAGGAGATTGTTAACCAAGTCTTTTCTGAACAAAGAGTGGTGAAAGGTATCTCTGTTCCTTTGAACACCATTCCTGCACCTCAAGAAGAACCAGCTCAAGCTACAAAGGACACTGCTGCAGAACAAGATGTCCCAACAGATGTTGGAACATCTGAAGACAAGAAAAAGAACTCATCTGATGTTGAACAAACTGAGGATAAAACCTCAAGTGAAAGTGATAAAGATGTTTCTGTGGAACAGGCTAAAGAATCAAATGAAGATCAAATTTTTGCTGATCAACAAGCTGATGAGGAGTCTGCTCAATCCCCTCCAGTAGTCAATCTGGAGCAGGACTCTGATGCAGAAATCATAGCATTTGTCAAACCCAGCATAGCCAAAAGGCTAAGGTCCAGGAAAGGAAAGATGCAAGATGAACCTGTCATTCCTGAGAAGAAGAAGGCTAGTCCAAAGAAAGGCAAGGCTAAAGCCACTTTTGGTCCAGCAAAACCATGGAGCAAGGTTCAAACTCAGAAGAGAAAAGCTGCAACACCATCAGATTCAGATGTTGGATCAGATGTCCCAACATCTCCTCCCAAGAAGAAACCAGCACCAGCTAGAGCTTCAACTGTTGTTCCAGAAGCTCCCTTGGACAATATATCCTTCCATCATGTCTCCAGTGTCAACAGATGGAAATATGTGTACCAAAGAAGGGTTGCTTTGGAAAGAGAACTAAGCAGCAATGCACTTGAGTGCACAGAACTCATTGACCTAATCTCTGCTGCAGGACTATTCAAGACAGTCTCAGAGTTCTCTCCCTGTTATGAACTTCTTGTCAAAGAGTTCATTGTGAATCTTCAGGAGGATTGCTCAAATGGTAAGTCTTCTGAGTTTAGAAAAGTTTTTGTTAGAGGTAAATGTGTACAGTTTTCTCCTCAAATCATCAATGAGTATCTAGGAAGAGAAGCAGATGGACCCAATGAGCTAGGGAAAACAGATAATCAAATCTGTAAGGTGATCACTGCAAACCAGGTCAAAGCTTGGCCTGTGAAGGGAAAGCTCTCTGTGAGCATGCTTACTAGAAAGTATGACATGATTAACAGGATTGGAACTGCAAACTGGGTGCCTACCAATCACACTTCATCAATCTCAACTGGTCTGGCCAGATTCATCTATGCTGTGGGGACTCAAACCAAGCTGGACTTTGGAGCTTTTATCTTTGATCAAACCATGAAGCATGCCAGCTCCTCTGCAACCAAGCTACCAATAGCCTTTCCATCATTGCTGTGTGGTATTGTACTCAATCAATATCCTGGGATTTTAACTGACAAGGATACTGCCTGCAAGAGAGAGAGCCCCCTGGCTTTTCACTACAAGTTATTCCTCAGTCATCATGCTGCAGATGTTGAAACACCTGCTGGGACATCTGCTGGTCCCTCCTCTGCTAAGAATCCAATCTCCAAGAAAGAATTAATTGCTGAGCTAAAGTGCACCTGCAAAGAGCTTGAAGCTAGAAAGAAGAAGCTGGAGGAAATAATTAAGAGGTTGGAAAGTGAAGAAGATCAGAATGCTGCATCTGGTGAAGACAGTGAGGCTGCTGAAGAAAGTGAAGCTGCTAAGAATGAAGACACTGAAGTGGAAGAAGCAACTGAGAGTGATGAATCTGAGTGATCAATGTATGTGACAGCAATGTAATGACAGCAATGTAATGACAGTAATAGTGTCTTTGGCCCCTAATTTTGTGTCTACCAAGGGGGAGAACAACAACAAATTTGTACTGCTGTTTAAATTTTTGAATGAAATATGTTTGTTTCTGTCTGAACTGAATCAGTGTGTATTTCTGTTGAAACAAGACTGGACACATATTTGTTTGAGGGGGAGTAATCTCAAATAAAAATCAACAGAAAAGTAATGATATACTCTGATAAAAAGAACTTCTGCTGCACTCTGAAAACCAGGAAAGATGTTAGCCAAAAATTAGCCAAAGGGGGAGTTTGTAGATGTTTAAGAATTGGCAGAATTTTTGACCAAACAAGAAATGCTAAATTCAGTTCAGAATGTCCTATCAGATGTTGGGACATTATCAAACAGAGTATGTGAATTTATTTCAGGATGTATCATCAGATGTTGGGACATTGTGTGAATAAATTAAGTTCAGTTTTTCAGGATGTCCCAACAGATGTTGAGACATCTCAGACCTGCTACCAGAATTAATTATTGATTAACAGATCAGAGATATTTAAGGAGAACTATCTGGAATTAATTAATGCTGGATAAAAACAGAACAAGGCGCATCTGTAGGGAGTTTTAAATTGAAGATTCAGATTAAAACAGAAGACCTAATGCACCTAGAATATAGGAGGTAACAAACCCTAAATTCAAGGTGACAGTTGCTGCACATTAGGGCTGGATCATTCTACAGAAAGCCCAAAATTCAGATACCTATTTAATCAACAGAAACTCATAGAATTGAGTACGAATTTCAGAAGACCAAATAGGGTGTCTAGTGTTTTAAATAGCAGGTTGTTTTTATGTACCACTTTATGAGCTTTTAAGCAAAAGTGCATTTGTGACTTGATTGAAACTGTGAAGTAAGATCAAGCTGTTTTGTTTGAAGGATGTCTTCAATTTCAGTAAACTTGTAAACTTGATCACTGGGTGATTGAGGGGGAGTGAGTAGGGTACTCTTATCTAAGTGAGTCTTAGGTAGAAATTGCATTGGGTAAGTATTAAGTGATAGATTAAACAGGGTGGTTTAAGTCTAGAATTAATATTACTAATAGTGGATTTCCTCCTGGCTTGGTAGCCTCCAGATGTAGGTGTGGTTATACACTGAACTGGGTTAACAAACTTCTGTGTTGTTTACTTTTCTTGCTGTTTAAGTTTTGGTTAAATTTGTCAAATGTCCTATTAAGTGTTGGGACATCTCTTAGGACATCTCATACCTGATCACAGAATTTCACTTACTATTAGTTAGTAAGTAGTCTTATCCATGGATTTGGAGGGACAAGCGTAAGGTCATCGTTATGGTCATAGAAGGCAACATGTAGAGATACCTTAACAATTTAAAGGGACTATCATCATTTTCGTAGGGACAAGATCATTTATTCGAAGGCAACTTTGAAGGGACAACGAGGGACTATGATCTTTTTCGAAAAGGCAACTATGATGATTTATTTATTTAGGCAACAAGTTAAGGTGTCCCTACGTTCGAGGGACTTGACCATTATATCGAAAGGCAACAAATAGAGGTTATCCTAGAGGTGAAAGTGTGAAAGTGTGTTTGATTCAGTTATTTTTATCTTGGAAATTTAGGGTTATCTAACGATTGATTTTAGTCTTGCCATACAATCCTATTAAACATACATCTAACAGTTTATAGTTCGGAGAAATAAAAACCTAGTTTTAAGCTATTACATGGCTTTGAGAGAGATACATAATTATGAAAAACCCTGGCATAAATATAAAATGCGGAAAAATAAACCTAAATTATTACAAGGCTTTTAGCAGTTACATTATTATGAAAAAAATCGAGCGAGAAAATAAATTTGTACAATCTAACTTCATACAACCTATACATTTATTCTAAGAAATAAAATCGAGAAGAAAAGGTGAATTAGGTAAAAGTATCGAATATTCGTTTAATTGATTTAATGATTGATTTATTATAAATTAATTAATTTAATTAAAACCTAATTTAATATAATTATGAAAAATATATATTTTTGGATATTTTATGATTTTATGAAAAAAGATTTATTATGTTTTCTATTTTTTTATTGGTTAAAATAATTAAATAATTGAATTAATTAAAACAAATTAAAATGAAAGAAAATAAAAGAAGAAGAAAAAAAGAAGAAAGAAAAGATAAAATAAAATAAAGGGAGGGACACCGGGAATAGTCCTTTGAGTTCATTGGTGCCCTCAATTTGGTCTGAAAGTTCCTGTAGAAGGAGATACGAAACTTGGCTTTTCTTATGCCCTAACAATGGCAACCAACAGATCAGAGATATTTAAGGAGAACTATCTGGAATTAATTAATGCTGGATAAAAACAGAACAAGGCGCATCTGTAGGGAGTTTTAAATTGAAGATTCAGATTAAAACAGAAGACCTAATGCACCTAGAATATAGGAGGTAACAAACCCTAAATTCAAGGTGACAGTTGCTGCACATTAGGGCTGGATCATTCTACAGAAAGCCCAAAATTCAGATACCTATTTAATCAACAGAAACTCATAGAATTGAGTACGAATTTCAGAAGACCAAATAGGGTGTCTAGTGTTTTAAATAGCAGGTTGTTTTTATGTACCACTTTATGAGCTTTTAAGCAAAAGTGCATTTGTGACTTGATTGAAACTGTGAAGTAAGATCAAGATGTTTTGTTTGAAGGATGTCTTCAATTTCAGTAAACTTGTAAACTTGATCACTGGGTGATTGAGGGGGAGTGAGTAGGGTACTCTTATCTAAGTGAGTCTTAGGTAGAAATTGCATTGGGTAAGTATTAAGTGATAGATTAAACAGGGTGGTTTAAGTCTAGAATTAATATTACTAATAGTGGATTTCCTCCTGGCTTGGTAGCCTCCAGATGTAGGTGTGGTTATACACTGAACTGGGTTAACAAACTTCTGTGTTGTTTACTTTTCTTGCTGTTTAAGTTTTGGTTAAATTTGTCAAATGTCCTATTAAGTGTTGGGACATCTCTTAGGACATCTCATACCTGATCACAGAATTTCACTTACTATTAGTTAGTAAGTAGTCTTATCCATGGATTTGGAGGGACAAGCGTAAGGTCATCGTTATGGTCATAGAAGGCAACATGTAGAGATACCTTAACAATTTAAAGGGACTATCATCATTTTCGTAGGGACAAGATCATTTATTCGAAGGCAACTTTGAAGGGACAACGAGGGACTATGATCTTTTTCGAAAAGGCAACTATGATGATTTATTTATTTAGGCAACAAGTTAAGGTGTCCCTACGTTCGAGGGACTTGACCATTATATCGAAAGGCAACAAATAGAGGTTATCCTAGAGGTGAAAGTGTGAAAGTGTGTTTGATTCAGTTATTTTTATCTTGGAAATTTAGGGTTATCTAACGATTGATTTTAGTCTTGCCATACAATCCTATTAAACATACATCTAACAGTTTATAGTTCGGAGAAATAAAAACCTAGTTTTAAGCTATTACATGGCTTTGAGAGAGATACATAATTATGAAAAACCCTGGCATAAATATAAAATGCGGAAAAATAAACCTAAATTATTACAAGGCTTTTAGCAGTTACATTATTATGAAAAAAATCGAGCGAGAAAATAAATTTGTACAATCTAACTTCATACAACCTATACATTTATTCTAAGAAATAAAATCGAGAAGAAAAGGTGAATTAGGTAAAAGTATCGAATATTCGTTTAATTGATTTAATGATTGATTTATTATAAATTAATTAATTTAATTAAAACCTAATTTAATATAATTATGAAAAATATATATTTTTGGATATTTTATGATTTTATGAAAAAAGATTTATTATGTTTTCTATTTTTTTATTGGTTAAAATAATTAAATAATTGAATTAATTAAAACAAATTAAAATGAAAGAAAATAAAAGAAGAAGAAAAAAAGAAGAAAGAAAAGATAAAATAAAATAAAGGGAGGGACACCGGGAATAGTCCTTTGAGTTCATTGGTGCCCTCAATTTGGTCTGAAAGTTCCTGTAGAAGGAGATACGAAACTTGGCTTTTCTTATGCCCTAACAATGGCAACCAACAGATCAGAGATATTTAAGGAGAACTATCTGGAATTAATTAATGCTGGATAAAAACAGAACAAGGCGCATCTGTAGGGAGTTTTAAATTGAAGATTCAGATTAAAACAGAAGACCTAATGCACCTAGAATATAGGAGGTAACAAACCCTAAATTCAAGGTGACAGTTGCTGCACATTAGGGCTGGATCATTCTACAGAAAGCCCAAAATTCAGATACCTATTTAATCAACAGAAACTCATAGAATTGAGTACGAATTTCAGAAGACCAAATAGGGTGTCTAGTGTTTTAAATAGCAGGTTGTTTTTATGTACCACTTTATGAGCTTTTAAGCAAAAGTGCATTTGTGACTTGATTGAAACTGTGAAGTAAGATCAAGCTGTTTTGTTTGAAGGATGTCTTCAATTTCAGTAAACTTGTAAACTTGATCACTGGGTGATTGAGGGGGAGTGAGTAGGGTACTCTTATCTAAGTGAGTCTTAGGTAGAAATTGCATTGGGTAAGTATTAAGTGATAGATTAAACAGGGTGGTTTAAGTCTAGAATTAATATTACTAATAGTGGATTTCCTCCTGGCTTGGTAGCCTCCAGATGTAGGTGTGGTTATACACTGAACTGGGTTAACAAACTTCTGTGTTGTTTACTTTTCTTGCTGTTTAAGTTTTGGTTAAATTTGTCAAATGTCCTATTAAGTGTTGGGACATCTCTTAGGACATCTCATACCTGATCACAGAATTTCACTTACTATTAGTTAGTAAGTAGTCTTATCCATGGATTTGGAGGGACAAGCGTAAGGTCATCGTTATGGTCATAGAAGGCAACATGTAGAGATACCTTAACAATTTAAAGGGACTATCATCATTTTCGTAGGGACAAGATCATTTATTCGAAGGCAACTTTGAAGGGACAACGAGGGACTATGATCTTTTTCGAAAAGGCAACTATGATGATTTATTTATTTAGGCAACAAGTTAAGGTGTCCCTACGTTCGAGGGACTTGACCATTATATCGAAAGGCAACAAATAGAGGTTATCCTAGAGGTGAAAGTGTGAAAGTGTGTTTGATTCAGTTATTTTTATCTTGGAAATTTAGGGTTATCTAACGATTGATTTTAGTCTTGCCATACAATCCTATTAAACATACATCTAACAGTTTATAGTTCGGAGAAATAAAAACCTAGTTTTAAGCTATTACATGGCTTTGAGAGAGATACATAATTATGAAAAACCCTGGCATAAATATAAAATGCGGAAAAATAAACCTAAATTATTACAAGGCTTTTAGCAGTTACATTATTATGAAAAAAATCGAGCGAGAAAATAAATTTGTACAATCTAACTTCATACAACCTATACATTTATTCTAAGAAATAAAATCGAGAAGAAAAGGTGAATTAGGTAAAAGTATCGAATATTCGTTTAATTGATTTAATGATTGATTTATTATAAATTAATTAATTTAATTAAAACCTAATTTAATATAATTATGAAAAATATATATTTTTGGATATTTTATGATTTTATGAAAAAAGATTTATTATGTTTTCTATTTTTTTATTGGTTAAAATAATTAAATAATTGAATTAATTAAAACAAATTAAAATGAAAGAAAATAAAAGAAGAAGAAAAAAAGAAGAAAGAAAAGATAAAATAAAATAAAGGGAGGGACACCGGGAATAGTCCTTTGAGTTCATTGGTGCCCTCAATTTGGTCTGAAAGTTCCTGTAGAAGGAGATACGAAACTTGGCTTTTCTTATGCCCTAACAATGGCAACCAACAGATCAGAGATATTTAAGGAGAACTATCTGGAATTAATTAATGCTGGATAAAAACAGAACAAGGCGCATCTGTAGGGAGTTTTAAATTGAAGATTCAGATTAAAACAGAAGACCTAATGCACCTAGAATATAGGAGGTAACAAACCCTAAATTCAAGGTGACAGTTGCTGCACATTAGGGCTGGATCATTCTACAGAAAGCCCAAAATTCAGATACCTATTTAATCAACAGAAACTCATAGAATTGAGTACGAATTTCAGAAGACCAAATAGGGTGTCTAGTGTTTTAAATAGCAGGTTGTTTTTATGTACCACTTTATGAGCTTTTAAGCAAAAGTGCATTTGTGACTTGATTGAAACTGTGAAGTAAGATCAAGCTGTTTTGTTTGAAGGATGTCTTCAATTTCAGTAAACTTGTAAACTTGATCACTGGGTGATTGAGGGGGAGTGAGTAGGGTACTCTTATTTAAGTGAGTCTTAGGTAGAAATTGCATTGGGTAAGTATTAAGTGATAGATTAAACAGGGTGGTTTAAGTCTAGAATTAATATTACTAATAGTGGATTTCCTCCTGGCTTGGTAGCCTCCAGATGTAGGTGTGGTTATACACTGAACTGGGTTAACAAACTTCTGTGTTGTTTACTTTTCTTGCTGTTTAAGTTTTGGTTAAATTTGTCAAATGTCCTATTAAGTGTTGGGACATCTCTTAGGACATCTCATACCTGATCACAGAATTTCACTTACTATTAGTTAGTAAGTAGTCTTATCCATGGATTTGGAGGGACAAGCGTAAGGTCATCGTTATGGTCATAGAAGGCAACATGTAGAGATACCTTAACAATTTAAAGGGACTATCATCATTTTCGTAGGGACAAGATCATTTATTCGAAGGCAACTTTGAAGGGACAACGAGGGACTATGATCTTTTTCGAAAAGGCAACTATGATGATTTATTTATTTAGGCAACAAGTTAAGGTGTCCCTACGTTCGAGGGACTTGACCATTATATCGAAAGGCAACAAATAGAGGTTATCCTAGAGGTGAAAGTGTGAAAGTGTGTTTGATTCAGTTATTTTTATCTTGGAAATTTAGGGTTATCTAACGATTGATTTTAGTCTTGCCATACAATCCTATTAAACATACATCTAACAGTTTATAGTTCGGAGAAATAAAAACCTAGTTTTAAGCTATTACATGGCTTTGAGAGAGATACATAATTATGAAAAACCCTGGCATAAATATAAAATGCGGAAAAATAAACCTAAATTATTACAAGGCTTTTAGCAGTTACATTATTATGAAAAAAATCGAGCGAGAAAATAAATTTGTACAATCTAACTTCATACAACCTATACATTTATTCTAAGAAATAAAATCGAGAAGAAAAGGTGAATTAGGTAAAAGTATCGAATATTCGTTTAATTGATTTAATGATTGATTTATTATAAATTAATTAATTTAATTAAAACCTAATTTAATATAATTATGAAAAATATATATTTTTGGATATTTTATGATTTTATGAAAAAAGATTTATTATGTTTTCTATTTTTTTATTGGTTAAAATAATTAAATAATTGAATTAATTAAAACAAATTAAAATGAAAGAAAATAAAAGAAGAAGAAAAAAAGAAGAAAGAAAAGATAAAATAAAATAAAGGGAGGGACACCGGGAATAGTCCTTTGAGTTCATTGGTGCCCTCAATTTGGTCTGAAAGTTCCTGTAGAAGGAGATACGAAACTTGGCTTTTCTTATGCCCTAACAATGGCAACCAACAGTTCATGCGTGAAAGCCTGCAAACAATGGATCTAAACAATCCTAAACACGATATTAAGCATGAATATGAATAAGAAACATATTAAAACATCATGTAATGCAAGATTTGAAAATTGGAAAAGAAGCGAAATGACCATGGTTCATATAGCACTATTCATGATGCTCCAACCTTCAATGATGATATGAATGTTCTCCTGGGATGTTGTAGAGTGTATTTGAACGTATGGAAATGACTGAAACTTGCTGCAAATTTTTTTATAGTTTGCCCTAGTTTTCATACTTTTTTGGAATTTATCTTAGGGTTTTTAGAGATTGGATTTTCATCCTTGAGGTTGGTGAAGGTCATGAGTTTATATAGTAGAGCATTTTAGGTCAGAAAACTTCACGGGCTCAGGTCAAATTGATTCACTTTTGAATGGTGTTAAAAACATTCTATTTTGGTGTATATTTGGCCATCATATCTTTCCCCTCTTGTATGCACGAATTTGGATCAAATATTATGTAAATAACTTTCAATATCTGATCCTAAAATAGTCCAAATATTAAATCTTTGATTTGTTTCATATTTATTTTGATTAAATTGAATTTAAATGAATTAAATCCAATAAAATATGAAATAAATAAAGAAAATCATAAAATATGACTCAGAGGTCGTGGACTATCTTAAGATTACGCTTGGATTGTGAAAAGATGGGCCCATTTGGCAAAACCTCAAGTTTTGGTCATTGTTTGCCTTATACACCTCCTTAATTTTGCTCAACTTTAACTATGCACAACTTTCTCATTTTTTATCCTATAAATGTGTTCTTAGACTTTTTAGAAATATTAAAATGTCTTTTAATCATTCCTTTTGGTCCCGTGTCAATTTTATCTTCCATGTTCATGTTATGAGCTTTTGAAAAATTTGACTTTTTGTTGACTTTTTAGAGGACCTGTAATGTCTTGGCTGATACCTCTCAAATGAAGCATTTTTTGCCTTAGTCTTAGAGAGACAAAGTTGTAGAGAATTCAATTTTCTTCAAGATAGGTTTTGATCGGGAAATTTATAATGAAGTATGTGAAAGTTAGGTCTGGTCAAAGTTTAGTTGACTTTCTCCTTAAGAAACCTTAATTTGGTAACTTTTGTCTTTTAATGAATTTGAGGTTTTCTTGATGAATCATGATCATTCCTTGATCAAATTATGAATCTTACTTCATAATCTTGATGTTGACCAAAAATCTTGAAGTTTGACTGTATGTTGACCACAGTTGACTTTTTACCCAAGTTAACTGATTATTGTTTATCTGAGCATCTGACAGGCCAAACTTGTAGGGCAAGTCTTGAAATTTGACATGAGGATCCTTTGAAGTACATGAGATACCATGAAGTCCACTTTAGGATTTATAAGTCCAATTTTCTTTAAGAAACACAAAACCCTAATTTGAGATCCACTACTTAGGAGGAGGCTTTGTCTGATGAAACCTTGAGTTTCTTTGTGCAATCGAGAATCTTATGAGCATTAGGAGACCACTTGAGACATATTTTCTTGAAGATATGAGGGAAAAGTTTAGGGTACAACAACTGCACCTGTTCAATCTTCTTAAACCCGAGGGATTAGATTGGCATACACGCCATTCGTGACCTGAAGGTGGAAGAGGATTGAACACTTAAAGCCCAAAAATTTGCATTCGCCGATGCGTAAAGTAATATTGTTGGTTGATTATATTGCTTGAATGAGATTAAAGATGTCATTCGGAGTAATTAGCATCTGATGGATAGACGAAGATCCCGGAGAAAACGTTTCTCAAATGTAATTCTTGGAGGATAAAGCAGTCCAAGATGTAGATACACATAATGTTGGGGAATAGAGCATCCCACAATATAGATAGGTATAATCCTGAGGGATATATCAGCTCAAGACACCAATACACATAATCATGGGGGATGTAGCAACCCAAAATATTGATAGATGTAGTCCCGGGGGTGTAGCATCCCAAGACGCCGATAGATGTGATCCTGGGGGATGTAGTAGCCCAAGATATTGGTAAATGTAATCCTTGGGGGTTATAGTAGCCCAAGATATTGGTAAATGTAATCTTGCGGGTTTCTAGCAGCCCAAGATATTAGTAAATGTAATCCTGGGGGTTTATAGCAGCCCAAGATAGAGACAGATATAATCATGGGGGTTTCTAGCAGCCCAAGACGTTGGTAGATATAATCCTGGGGTTTTCTAGCAGCCTAAGCTGTTTATAGATGTAATCCCGAGGGTTTCTAGCAGACCAAGATAGAGACAGATGCAGTCTTAGGGGTTTATAGCAGCCCAAGACATTGATAGATGTAATCCTATAGGTTTATAGCAACCCAAGATAGAGACAAATGCAATCTTAGGGGTTTATAGCATCCTAAGATGTTGATAGATGTAATCCTGAGAGTTTATAGCAGCCCAAGATATTGGTAAATGTGATCCTAGGGGTTTATAGCAGCCCAAGATATTGGTAAATGTAATCTTGGGGGTTTCTAGCAGCCCAAGATATTGGTAGATGTAATCCTGGAGGTTTCTAGCAGCCCAAGATATTAATCTGAAGGATAATAAGTTGATGATGTTCGTCTGCTGGGGAATGAACCTGAGGAAAAACAAAGTTAGTTCTATGCAGTATCATGATGTATGTAATGCATTGCATGACGTTCTTAATGTAAGTGAGAATTTTACATGTGTTTTGTATGCGTATTCTATGTTATGCGGTAGATGATGTATGGATGAATTATATAGTAGGAGCATATTAGCAGCTTCATATAGCAACTGTTAGCTAGGGAAAATAAATCCCTATCTGTTGTTGAGGAATATGAAGACATCGTTTCAGTCTGCTTTTAGAATATTGTACTTGGGATTCTTCAACTTCTGTTTGGAAATGAAGGCATTCGAGGAGAGTTGATCGTCCGTCGTGCTTTTTATTGAAGGATTAAGTTCCTGAATACCATGATTGGGGATAAAAGGGACGGACATTCCTCTGAGAGACTTATTTGACCGAGTGTTAACTCTTATGGGAATATCAGGCTTGAGAGAATCCTTCCTGGGACTTTGTAGGGTTAGAAGTACAAGCCTTTTTGGGGAAGAGGCTACTTGGAATGCTTTGCTCGAACAAACTTGTAGAGATTACTCTATGGGGATGGATCTGTGGAGATCGGTTAGACCTAAGCCTTGCTGGGGATTCCAATCTCCAAGGGTCCATGGTAAATACTATTATTGTAATTTTATGCATTTTGGTAAACATCAATCATATTCGAAAGCATATATTCATTCAAAGTAATCAATGGATTCAAAACTTCTGATATTCTCGACTTCCCCGAGTAATTTTCTAGGAATTATCATGTTTGAATCCGAAGACATGATGTTGACACCATCTGATACTATTGGCATAGACAATTAATTTCCCCAATGGCTTTTGCTGAAACCCGGTATCAAGGCAGTGTAATGAGAGGAATGTTCTTTCATACTGCGGTGGATTGTGTACACCCCAGGTAATTGAAGGGGCGTAAAACACAAGGAAGGGGGGTTGGAATTGGGTTTTCTTAACAACTTAAAAATAACTTCTATGACAAGTTGATTTATCCTAGTTCGTTTGAACTCAAACTACATCCAGTCCACCCGCCAAGGTGATTTTGCCTCTATCACTGAGGTCTTAATCCACTATTCAATATTTAGATACAATCACAATGACCTACTGTCAAAGTCTTCTTGAGTCTACTGACTAACTAGTCACTCAAGGAAAATCACTTTTATAATAAACAATAATGTAACTAGTATGCTTCTAATAATCTTTTGATTGTTACAAAGTTTTGGCGCAATAATACAATATATGAAAAAGTAATTCGTCAGCGTCTCTTTCAATCTTCAAAATCATTCCTTTATATAGGCTTGAATAAAGTGACCGTTGGGAACAACTTGAGCCTGTTTTGGATATAAATTATTATCATAAATTCCTTCCAAAACGAGAGATACTTTTATTCACCATTAATTGATATATTATTTAATTAATGCCTTTAATATGAGAATCATCATCTTCTAGACATAAATCAGAGAGAATTAAATCTTGATACGCAGCCAATAAATCACGTCTTTAATGATGGATTCTTCAATAAATGTATCTTCTATATAGGGCGCAATGTTTCTTCTAATTAAGCATGTCTTCCTTTCAATAACTTCCTTTTCTACAACTTCTACACATATAACAAAGAAAGTTATTTTCAGTATGTATTAGAACTTCTATTCTTGCATAATAATAATTATTATCATCAAAACTCTTAGAGGTTTATAACCAAAATTGTTCTAACAATCTCCCCCTTTTTGATGATGACAAAACATTTATTTAGATTTTAAGAATAGAGTTTAATAGGATTAGAAGAACTCCCTTTGGTTAATTTAATTCAGAGATTTCCATTAGAGGTTCCTTCAGAAGTTTTATCCTTTAGAAGTTTTATCAGCTTTAGCTCCCCCTGAGTTGGTTACTTGACATGTTTCTATTTTAGAATCACAACTCAAACAGTTTTATTAGAATATATATGTTAGAGTTTAATCTTGATAACTGCTATAGATCAAAATCTTCTACGTTTCTCCCCCTTTTTGTCATAATCAAAAAGTAAAGATGCATAAGGAAAAACAAAAAGAGTGAAGAAGCAAAACGAAACAAGTTTTCATTAATCAGGGGCATAGCCAAAAAGAAACAAACAGTGGTAATTAAACAGATAAGATTATTAGAAGATAAAACTAAAGGTTAACAGAAAATCAGGGTAGGGGATTCATCTTAGTAACTAATGCTTCCAGAAGAGACTTGATTTCAGAAGAAGATTCCACTTGCTTGCCAATCATAGTCTTAAGTTCAACATTAGTTTCATCCTGTTTGTCCAATCTTTGCTTGACCATTTCATTCTCCTTTTTCAATTATTCTAGAGTCTTCAGCACAAGAGATGTTGGTAGAGGTTCTTCAGTTGATGTAGCAGCTTGATTTCCAGAATTTGCTTCAGTTGATGGTAGTGGAACAGAGTCAACTTCCTGAGCTTCATCAGAAGGAACTAAAACCATCTGAAGTTCATAGTATGATTCCAGAGGTTCTGGTTCAGTCCAGGGTTTGTTATCCAGAAGTAATGGCTTGTTCTTTTCAATGTTGGAGACGATTGCTTTGAGGTATTCACAGAAGTTCTGATGAGCGATATCATAGCAGATATCCTTCAGCCTTTTGGTCTCAACATTGAACCATTTTCTGAATGTAGCCCAAAGAAAATCAGAAGCTGCTGGATCAGGAAGCTCTGAGCAAGCAACTTTCAAATCCTCTAACTTGATTTTCATTTCTGCTTCAAAGGCAAGCAGTAGTGCATCAATGTCTGTTTTGGTTGGTTTTGGTTTTGGGGCCGGAATGGCAGTTTTGTTGGAAACAGAAGATAGTTTTTGGAGAGCTTCTATGTTAATGGATGTTCTAAGAGGATTTTCTGGCTCAGATTCTTCTGGAGGTGTGTCTAGTATTGTTATGAATGTTGGTGAGTTTGGTGGGGTTGATTCATAAGAGGACAAAGAGCTTTCTCTAATGGGTGAAAGGTCAAAAACTAGTGCATGGCCATCAACATTCAGAGGATGGAAATTGCTAGGTGGGTTTGTTTTAAAAGTTTGAATAGGTGGAATTTGTTGGGATTCAGGAGGTTGGAATGCGTCAATATCAGAAAGAACGTTTTGGAGATCAGTGTGTGTTTCAACGAATTGGGAACGGTCTATATCAGAGAGTGGTGTTGGATCAATGGGTATATCAAAATCAGATAGAGTTTGTGGTTAATGAGTTTCATGTTCAGGTGGATTTAGTGAATTTAAGATAGAGGAAACAACAGAAGTTGTGGGTATCATAGAGGGAACTTGGTTAGAACCAGTTATGGGTACAGAAGGTGGGATGGGTTCAGAAGGAATTGGGTCAGAAGGAGGTGGGTCAGAAGAAGTTGGTTCAGACATGACCACTTTTACTGCTTCTACCACAGAAAAGAAATCAGAAGTAGAGGAAAAAGTGTTACCTGTCTTTTTGATCGTTTTAGAAACCTTCTGAGAAGTTCCTTCCCCATCTTTCCTTTTCTTGCTCTTTTTTAATACAACTTCTGGAGCTGGTTGTTTGAGTTCCTCTAGGTTGAACATGGGATCCACACCATCTTGTTTGCAAGATTCTAAATATCTGACCACAACCTCTGGAGGTGTGTCAGCAAAAAATAATGGGAAGTTATGTAGAGGAATCTTCCTTGTTGTGATAACCTCCCTGGAGTACAAGATTGGGTCCTTCTTGATAGAGGTGATGAATTTCAATTTCTTGAGGTTCTTAGCGTTGAGGGGCTTTCCAGCATCCGGTTCTAGAAGTTATACCTGCTTAGCTTCAATCAGATAATCCACCAATTTGTTTTCATTGAGGATATCAGAAATTAAGCATCCTAGAGGTATCCAGTCCCTCTTGGTCTTTTCTCCTTCTCTTGTTTCTTTGACACTATTCTTCAGATGATTGAATAATGAATGGGCTAGGTTTACCTTCTTCTTCTTGGCAATGAAATAAAGCAAGAACTGCTGGTCCATGTTGATGTAGTCAGGGGAGTTGGTTGCTTTTCTATGAAAAATGCTACCAATGATGATCTTAGCCCATATTCTGAGATGATCCTTCAGATCCTTAATTTTGTTAGAGGGTTGCCCATTTGTGAAAATTTCTTTTGCTATCAGTTTTGTGTCTGATAGTTTATCCATCTCACTGCACTTTATCCCGTTTCCATCAGATTCAATAAGTCTTGCAATATGGTCTTCTGAGATGATTATTCTCTTCTCCAGAACATAAGAAGTAACGTGAGAATTTGTGGCGCTTGCAAAAACCCAGAATTCTTTAACCATCTTGGGGAAGACTGGTCCCATAAGGCGATCAAAGTATTTTCCCCAGCCTTGAGCTTTGACGGCGGGAAGCAAATCGAAATCGTTCTCTTTCAAACTAGCAAAGTCCACGAATATTTCACACAAGACTTCAAGTTTTTCAGTGGGTGTGATAAGAGTTTTCACTGGAGAAACATGTAGCACATCTATTGATGAATCCTTTGGTGGTTGAGAGGTGGAAGACATAGTTACTAAGATGAGGGTTTAGGGTTTCTAAAAAGTTTCAGAGAAGAAGAATAGATGAAGGTGAAAAAAAATAGAGAGTAAAAGAACGATGATGGTAAAAGTGAAAAGTGAATGTAAAAGAGTGCTTATATAGGGGAAAAAATTTCATTTAAGACAACGAGCAATTAGTGGAAAATTTTAATTTAAAAAACATAATGATTGGAAAGTAATAAATGCAGCTGACAAAAGGGAAGGCGTAAAGATCTTGGATCAGTTACCAAAAAGATTTTTGCCTCTATTGTGTCAAGTCAGCCTTTTCAGTTTCCCAGAATTTGAACAGGTGTCCTTCTGTAGAGGATAGTTGTCCAATTGCATGTTTTGTCACTTTTCAGAGTTTAGACACGTATTCTGATTCTGATAGGATTCCTTAGAGCTTTGTTGACACGTGTTGATGTAAGGATCTGCATGTTATTCTCTTGAACAGAAGTTCTCAGAATTAAACAGTTAGAATAAAAGAAATTATAACTTCTGAAAGAATAAAACAGAGGTTTTAGTTCAGAACTTCTGAGAGATAAAAACATACAATTAAAGCATTTTCATTCTGGACATAATTCCATACTAAGGTTGGTTAGAATGAGATTAAATCTATCTTCAGGAAGGGGTTTTGTAAAAATGTCAGCCCATTGGTGATTTGTGTCTATGAATTTTAAAATTAAGATTCTCTTCTGAGTATAGTCCCTAATGAAATGATGTTTAACTTCTATGTGTTTAGCTCTAGAGTGTAAAATTGGAATTTTAGAGAGACATATAGCAGAAGTATTATCACGGAGGATGGGAATGTTACTCTCATAAATATTGAAGTCCTCAAGCTGATTTTTCATCCAGAGCATCTGAGTACTGCATCCAGCTGCTGCAATGTATTCAGCTTCTGCAGTTGATAATGTTATGGTTGACTGCCTTTTGCTAGACCAAGAAATTAGATTATCTCCCAGAAATTAACAACTTCCAGAAGTACTTTTTCTTTCTGTTCTATCTCCAGCAAAATCAACATCACAGTATCCTACAAGTTTGTAATATTTGGATCATCTGTAGCATAGACCAAGATTAGTAGTACCTTTCAGATACCTAAAAATTCTCTTAACTGCTGTTAAGTGAGTTTCTCTAGGATCTGATTGGAATCTAGCACATAAACAAATACTGTATAGAATATCTGGTCTAGAAGCAGTTAGATAGAGGAGAGAGCCAATCATACCTCTGTAGATTTTCTGATCTACTTTCTTACTTACCTCTTCTTTCTCCAGAATACATGTAGGATGCATTGTAGTTTTAGAGATGGTACTTTCTGATAAATCAAATTTCTTCAGAAGTTCTTTGACATATTTGCTTTGATGAATATATGTTCCTTCTGATGTTTGATTGATTTGGATTCCCAGAAAGAACTTTAATTCTCACATCATGCTTATTTCAAATTCTACCTGCATAGACTTAGCAAACTCCTTTCCCATAGCACTTTTAGTAGAACCAAATATTATATCGTCTACATAAATTTGGCATATCAGAATGTCATTTTTAATGTTTTTACTGAAGAGTGTTGTATCCACTTTCCCTCTGATGAAATCATTTTCCAGAAGAAAATTGCTTAGTCTTTCATACCAAGCTCTGGGAGCTTGCTTCAGACCATATAAAGATTTTTTGAGTTTGAAGACATGTTCTGGAAATTTTGTATTTTCAAAACCAGGGGGTTGGTGCACATACACTTCTTCATCAATATAACCATTTAAAAATGCACTCTTGACATCCATTTGATATAGAATTATATTATGGTTTACAGCAAATGAAATTAGAAGTCTAATAGATTCTAACCTGGCGACTGGGGCATAGGTTTCTGTGTAGTCAATTCCTTCCTGTTGACTATAACCTTGTGCAACCAGTCGTGCTTTGTTTCTGACAACTTCTCCTTGCTCATTTAGCTTGTTTATGAATACCCACTTGGTGCCAATGATGTTGAATCCTCTGGGCCTAGGAACTAGATCCCATACATCATTTCTGGTGAATTGATTAAGTTCATCTTGCATAGCCAGAATCCAATCGTTTTCTGAGAGAGCTTCTTCTACAGAAGTTGGTTCAATCAGGGAGACTAGTCCCATTAGAGATTCTTCAGAGTTTCTGAATGATGATCTTGTTCTGATTGGTTCATCCTTCTTTCCCAAGATTTTGTCTTCTGGGTGATTCAGCTTGCTTCTGGATAGTTTCTTCTGAGTGGGTTCTTCAGAGCTTGTTGGAGTGATTGTCTTGTTTTGTTTTGTAGGTGATTGTTCTTCAGATGTACTGTTTGTAGTGATTTCAACTTCTATATCTGCAAGAGATTCATTCTGATTTGGTTTTTCAGAACCAAGCTTATCATCAAATCTGACATAAATAGACTCTATGACTATTCGTGTTTCTGTGTTGTATACTCTGTATCCCTTTGAACGTTCAGAGTATCCTAACATATAACACTTTTGTTCCTTAGAGTCAAACTTATTCAGAGGATCATTAGTATTCAGAATAAAACACTTGCACCCAAAAGGATGAAAATATGAAATGTTGGGCTTTCTGTTCTTCCACAATTCATAAGGAGTCTTTTCAAGAATAGGTCTTATAGAGATTCTATTCGGAATATAGCATGATGTATTTACTGCTTCTGCCCAAAAATGTTTAGCCATGTTAGTCTCATTGATCATGGTTCTGGCCATCTCTTGCAATGTTTTATTCTTACGTTCTACAACCCCATTTTGTTGTGGAGTTCCAGGACAAGAAAAGTCATGAGAGATGCCATTTTTATTAAAGAATGATTCTAATTTTTTGTTTTCAAATTCTCCACCATGATCACTTCTGACTTTAACAATTCTAAACTCTTTTTCATTTTGAACTTGTTTGCAGAAGTTAGAGAATACAACAATTGACTCATCCTAGTGTCTAAGGAACTTTACCCATGTCCATCTGCTGAAGTCATCTACGATCACCAATCCATACTTCTTGCCACTGACTGAAGCAGTTTTCACTGGTCCAAACAAGTCAATGTGCAGAAGTTCTAGTGGTCTAGAGGAAGATACAACATTTTTAGCTTTAAAGACAGGTTTTGAAAATTTGCCTTTTTGACATGCTTCACACAGAGCTTCTGAGTTGAACTTCAAGTTTGGAAGTCCTCTGACCAGATTGAGTTTGTTAAGTTGAGATAATCTTCTCATATTAACATGTCCCAATCTTCTGTGCCAGACCCATTGCTCAGTTTCCACAGACATTAGACATTTTACATTCTGATTTTTTAATTCAGAAAGTTTTATTTTATATATGTTGTTCTTTCTCTTTCCACTGAAGAGGATTGTTCCATCTTTCTAACTAACAGCTTTACAAAACTTTTGATTGAAGATTATGTCATAGCCATTATCACTTAATTGACTTATGGATAATAGATTATGCATTAATCCTTCTACCAATAGAACATTAGAGATAGAGGGAAGATTTCCATTACCAATAGTTCCATAGCCAATTATTTTTCCTTTTTGGTTGCCTCCAAAACCTACGTGGCCTCCAGCTTTTAATTCAAGACTTTGGAACATATGCTTTGTTCCCGTCATGTGTCGTGAGCATCCAGAATTCAGGTACCAGGATTGGTGTTTCAGTTTTGCTGTTAAAGACATTTGCAACATACACAATCTTATCTTTGGGTACCCATATTTTTCTGGGTCCTTGTTTGTTAGTTTTCACAATCTTCTGATTTATTTTAGGTTTCAAATCTGAACTTGTGGAACAAGATGACTCACTAGTATATATTAGGTCATGATTATGACCATAGGTAAAATGAGAACTTAGAGGAGTATTAACTTTTATGACAACGTCATCAATCTTTTTAAACTTCAGTGTTTCCTCTTCTTTAGTTTTCACATAGCCTATGCCTCTTCTATCATTTCTGCTAACTCCATAGATTATAGATGCAATTTTTCTTCTATCTATGCTTTTAGTTAGAAAATTTTGAAAACTATAGTCATATTGCTTTATGATACTATCAGAATTGAGTAGATCTTCTAATTCAGATTCCTTCTGAGCTTTAAGTTTTTCAAGAGAGTTTTTGCATTCAAAAATATTTTCTTTCAGCTCAGAGTTTTCTGTTTTTAGTTTTCTAACTTCTTCTAATTCATATACCAGACTTTGTTTCATGTCTTTGTATTTGAATTGAAGCTTCTGATATTTTTCAAGAATTTATGAGAGGCTATCTTCTAATAGAGATCTAGAAAGTTTAGAAAATACCTCTTCTGTGTCTGAGTCTGATTCTGATGAGTGATCATCTTCATGTATTTTTGCCATTAGTGCAATGTTAGCATGTTCATCTTCTGAATCCGACTCTGCTTCAGATGATTCAGAATCATCCCATGTTGCCATGAGACTCTTTTTCTTTTCTCTGTTGAATTTCTTTCTGGCTTTCTCTTTCTGGAGTTTTGGACATTCACTCTTGTAATGTCCTGGTTCTTTGCACTTGTAGCACACTACTTCTTTGCTTCTGAGTTTCCTGTGGCCAGATGTTGCTTCAGAGTGATTGCTTGTTCTTCTGGTATTTCTGAACTTCTTCTGACGATGCTTCCAGAGTTGTTGGACTCTTCTGGATAGAAGAGATAGTTCATCTTCTTCTGATGAGCATCCAGAACTTTCTTCTTCTTCTGCCTGTAAAGCTTTAGAATCAAATTTGTTAGATTTAAGAGCTATAGACTTACCTTTCTTCTGGGGTTCATCTTCTTCTAGTTCTATCTCATGACTTCTCAAGGAGCTGATCAGTTCTTCTAAAGATATTTCGTTCAGATTTTTGATAGCTTTAGAGCAGTGACCATGGGCCTCCAAGCCTTTGGCAAGCTTCTGATGATCTTCTTTACATGATCTGCTCTTGAGTAGCCTTTGTCCAGAACTTTCAATCCAGCTACCAGAATTTGAAACCTTGAGAACATTTTTTCAATTGTCTCATCTTCTTCCATTTTGAATGCTTCATACTTCTGGATGAGGGCCAGAGCTTTTGTCTCCTTAACTTGAGTGTTGCCTTCATGTGTCATCCTTAGGGAATCAAACATGTGTTTGGCTGAGTATCTGTTTGTAATTTTCTCATATTCTGTATATGAGATAGCACTCAGAAGTATGGTTCTAGCTTTGTGATGATTTCTGAACTCCTTCTTTTGTTGAGCTGTCATATTTTTTCTTTCAATCTTCTGACCATCTGCTCCAACAGGATGAGTGTATCCATCTGTCACCATGTCCCAAAGATCTCCATCCAGAGCTAGAAAGAAACTTTCCAGAACATCCTTCCAGTAGTCAAAGTTGTCACCATTGAACACCGGAGGTTTTGCATTGATCTTGTCATTTTGGTAGTCATTGTTGTTGTTGCCAGCATCTGCCATGTGTTTTAACTTCTGGATCTTTTACTGACACGGTTAAGTGTATTTCTCAGAACCTAGAGCTCTGGTACCAATTGAAGGGGCGTAAAACACAAGGAAGGGGGGTTGGAATTGGGTTTTCTTAATAACTTAAAAATAACTTCTATGACAAGTTGATTTATCCTGGTTCGTTTGAACTCAAACTACATCCAGTCCACCCGCCAAGGTGATTTTGCCTCTATCACTGAGGTCTTAATCCACTATTCAATATTTAGATACAATCACAATGACCTACTGTCAAAGTCTTCTTAAGTCTACTAACTAACTAGTCACTCAAGGAAAATCACTTTTATAATAAACAATAATGTAACTAGTATGCTTCTAATAAGCTTTTGATTGTTACAAAGTTTTGGCGCAATAATACAATATATGAAAAAGTAATTCGTCAGCGTCTCTTTCAATCTTCAAAATCATTCCTTTATATAGGCTTGAATAAAGTGACCGTTGGGAACAACTTGAGCCTGTTTTGGATATAAATTATTATCATAAATTCCTTCCAAAACGAGAGATACTTGTCTTCACCATTAATTGATATATTATTTAATTAATGCCTTTAATATGAGAATCATCATCTTCTAGACATAAATCAGAGAGAATTAAATCTTGATATGCAGCCAATAAATCACGTCTTTAATGATGGATTCTTCAATAAATGTATCTTCTATATAGGGTGCAATGTTTCTTCTAATTAAGCACGTCTTCCTTTCAATAACTTCCTTTTCTACAACTTCTACACATATAACAAAGAAAGTTATTTTCAGTATGTATTAGAACTTCTATTCTTGCATAATAATAATTATTATCATCAAAACTCTTAGAGGTTTAGAACCAGAATTGTTCTAACAGTAATGGTTAAGGAGCTCGCAACTGAATTTGATCTGATTAGATTTTAAAAGAGAGGTTTGCCCCTAACTGAGGATGATTTTTCCCAGAATGAAAGTATTTCGAAGGAAAAATTGCAAGATGTGATCGAAGTCAGAGGAAAGGTAATGTCAGTTGGATTAGCCTCATCAGACTTAGAAGAAACAAAGCTTAGATACGTTGACAAAGACAACTTCGCCATTCTAGTAGTTGACGCTCTAACAGACAAGGATTAGAGAAAACCTATAATCGAGTATCTGCAAAATCCAACATCGTCGACAGAATAAAAGGTTAGGTATTAAGCTTTAAGTTATGTCTTATTCGGTAATGAATTGTTTAAAAAGACTCCTGAGAGAGTATTGCTCAAGTGCCGTAGTGAGTCAAAAGCATATCTGGCTCTCTCGACTATACATAGTTGGGCATGTGAGGCACATCAAGTAGGTCACACAATTAAATGGATTTTGTTTCGACAAGGCATGTATTGGCCTACTATGTTAAAGGATTGTATTGAATTTTCCAAGGGATATCAAGAGTGCCAAATTCATGTTAGCGTCTGATCCGCGTGTCGCGCACGGATCAAAAACAAGTAATTTTGAAAATAAATAGTATACGGTATCGACAACTTGAAATATCATTCTCAAGGATTCTTGTAAGAAATTAATTAATAATAAGGATTAATGGGGGTTTTCGATTTTGATTCAAAACGGAAGAAGAAAAAGTGATTTAAATTAAGTGATTATAAAATAAGCTAAAACGAATCAACCTACTGAATCAATTTCTGACTTATCATTGATTCCAATAAAGTTCCAATTCCCTAAACGGGTCTGATCCTATTCGATTACAATAACCACTGACAAGCGCAATAGCAATTATATGATGTATCTTCTTGAATTCTGGATTAAGAAAATGAATATAAACAGTGTGAATTAAGCAAACACAACTTGATTGAACGCGATAATGCAAAAGATACATTAACGTGCGAAATTGATTCAAGATCATATAAACAATCGAATTTAAGAATCCTATCCTATTACAACATTTACATTAAGAAAATAATGGTGATTATATGAAGAATTCAAAGGAAACAGATTAATATGAAATTTATAAAAGAACCTCAAAGTGGAATTCGAATACAGTAAATTGATCCTTGGGAAATTAGTTCACCATTCGCATTCGTAAAAAACTCTGAATAATATTGTGAATAGTGTATAAAGTTCCGTGAACAGTGATTTCGGCATCTAGGTATTATGAGAAAACAAAACAAAATGTTTACAACCCAACTGGGTCAAATACATAACCCATACCCAATTATAAATGACCTGGAACTAAATAAAACTAATGTTGAAGCTTCAAACGCAATTCTGGAAAATATGGCTCCGAATTTGACTTCAACTCCAACATGAAAGTCATAGCTCTTTCTCTTAGCTTTCCATCGACTATTAGATCTCCTCAATCAGATTCCTGGAACTCCAATTATGGTCGTTTCCATAAAAGCTGTTAAAGCTGAAAATTAAATACGAAAATCAAATTAACCCAAAAATAAAATAAATTGGAAAAACAAATTAAAATATAAAAATAAACAAAGAAAGCCAAATAAATGCTTAAGTGAAAACATGGGAGATTATGCATTAAAATTCATTGATCAAATTCCCCCACACTTGAACTTTTGCACTCTGAGCAAAATAAAATCTAAGGAAAACACAACAGCATCATCAGTTACTCATTCTAGGATACAAACTCCTTTTTGGTTAAGATTGCATTAATAAATACTAATCTTGCACATTAAGGATATCGTAGGAACACTAATCTTGTCTCCTGAGTATACAAACTAATTTGAATCATGTTATATGCCAAAACCTAACTTACTCATCCTCCTTGTTGCTCTTTTTCATTCGGGCGCAATCACATTAATCCTGTTATCTCCACACACTCATAGCAAGGCGACTGGTTAGTGACTCTAATCCTTTTTGCATGGGGTTCTGGTACATACGTGATATAAAACTTTTCTTACCCAGTTGAAGTTGCGAGGAATCTGACTATAATCCGCCCTACCAAGTTCGGCACCAGAAACCGCCGAACCAACTAACAACGAGTTTTTTTAAGGTTCTACATCCATTGGGTTAAGTGACCAGGTGAGGTTCAGCAAACTTAGAAGGTCTAATCCTTTTCATTTCTATTTTTCAAACTAAAAATTGGATCACTCACTTATTTTCATCGGCTTCCCTGTGTAGAGTGCGTGTGAGATGGTGCTGACTGCTGAAATAAACTACTCAAGAGCTGTTAGAGATTAAGAATTTAAGGCTAAAACATAATAAGAATTCAAATCAATTTCTATATGCAGGAGACTTACAGTGTTAAGATGATACCGATCTTACGAACTTTTCTTAAGTCTCCACAACTAACCTCAGATTAATCTATAACCCAAACTTTCAAAAAGTTGCATTTTTTTTTACTGAATTTAACTGAAAACAAAAAAACAAAAGAAAATAAAATAAAGGTTTCCCTCCCCCACACTTAAAACAGGAATTGTCCTCAATGAAAGGATATAACTATTAAAGTAGAGAGAAGGAAAAGAAAACTCCCTGATCAAATTGCAGAGTAGTTGGTGCTTCCAAAGAAAGATCTTCTATGGTTTCATCTTCAGCTACTGAACTTTCATGGAATAGCTTTAGACGCTGCCCATTGACCTTGAATATTTTGTCAGTACCTGCACTTTTAATTTTTACTGCATCATGAGGAAAAAACATTAGTAACAACAAAAGGGGCAATCCATTTGGATCGAAGTTTCTCGGCCATAAGCTTAAGGCGGGAGTTAAACAGTAATACCTATTGGCCCACAGAGAAATCCTTCCTAGAAATCATTTTATCATGGAAGTGCTTAGTTTTATCTTTATAAATCCTAGAGCTTTCATAAGCCTCTAGCCTAAGCTCTTCAAGCTGTTGTAATTGGAGTTTTCTTTCAATACCTGCTTGTTGCATCTCCAAATTACAACTTCTTACCAAAAAAAAGTCGATAAGGAGACATCCCAATGAATATCTTGAAAGTTTTTCTTTGAGCCCAAAGGGAGTCTTCTAGATGGAGGCTCCAGTCCTTCCTATTTGGTTGCACCATTTTCTCTAAAACCTGTTTGATATCTCTGTTTGAGATCTCAGCTTGCCCATTAGTTTGTGGGTGATATGCAGTAGAGACTTTGTGCACAACTCCATACTTATGGAGAAAATATTTCATGGTGCATGTTGTACCCCAAAATTTTCCCTCCCATATTCAAGATAATGTATCTCAAGAGGTCTCATAATGGTCACAAAATGCACAATTGCTCAAAAGGATTCAAGGTTCCATCAGACAAAACCTCCTCCTAAGCAATGGATCTGAAACTAGGATTTTGAGTTTCTCAAGGAAAAGTGGACTTCCAAAGCCTCCAGTGGACTTCATGACATCCCATATACCTCAAATAATCCTCATGTCAAGTTTTAAATCTTTCCTTACAAGTTTGGTCAATCAGATTCTCAGATACTTAAAAATTAATAAATTTGGTCAATAAGTCAACTGTGGTCAACATAAAGTCAAACATCAATATTTTTGGTCAACATCAAGATTATGAGGTGAAATTCATCATTTGATCAAGGTTTGATCATGATTCCTCAAGGAAACCCCATAATCACCAAGAATCAGGAGTTACTAAATTAGGGTTTTGTGCAGGAAAAGTCAACTAAACTTTGACCAGCCATAACTTTCACATAATTCATCAAAAATTTCCCATTGAAAGCTCATTTTGAAGGAAATTCAATTCTCTACAACTTTGTGTCTCACAAGCCAAGTCCAAAAATTCTTTAGTTGAAAGATATGAGCCAAGACATTACAGGTCCTCTTTGAAAGTCAACAAAAAGTCAACTTCTTCCAAAGCTCATAATTTAAAAATGGAAAATGATATGGACATGGGACCAAAAGGAGAAGTTAGAGGACACACTAAGCTTTCTAAAAAGTCCTAGAACACCTTCATGAGGTAAAAATTGAGGCAATTATGCATTATCACAGTTATGAAATTTTAAGGAGGTGTATGAAGTGAAAAGGGCCATAATTCAAGATTTCTTCAAATGGGCCTATGATATTTCAACCCAAACTTAAACATAAGTTCATTCACGACCCAATGACAATATTTTCTGATTTTTATTATTTATTTTATATTATATTTGATTTTAATCATTTAAAATCATTTTTAATTAAAATAAATCATAAGAAATCAAATATTTGATTCCAAAATTATTTCGGGATCAAATATTGAATTTTTTTTAGAATAACATAGTTTAATAAATTAATTCCCAAAATAACAATGTTTTCAAAAAATTTACCAAACTAACATACTTTGCATACATATTCAACAACTTGATTGGCGAACAAGTAACCAATTCGCCAATTGGATTGGCTAAGTGAAACAAAATTTCAACTAATTCATCATGTCAATTGGCGAACATGTAAGAAATTTTTAACAAGTCTCCAATTGGTTTGGCGAATTTGTGTTATGTGATGATAGGTATTCGCCATTTGGATTGGTGTAAGTGTTTAGCTTGTAATTTATTTTCTATAAATACATCTGCCCGGTTATCACTCATTCACATCAAATTCCTCTCACTCCTTCCTTACAAACCCTCTCTCATTCATTCCTTTCAATTTCTCCCTCTTAAAACATGGCTTCTCCTCGTCCATATACTTTTGCATCGACACCGTCTTCCTCAACATCAGAAGAACCGCTTCCAAAATTTGATATTTTGAAGAAAAATGCTTTGGTGTTTTTCTCGGCAACAAAGCCTCCTTTGAAGATGTTGTTATGGAACCCACAAACTTTGGAACACTTGCATAGAGAATTAAACCGCTGGTTAGAAGGAGAGATCGGCCCCAAAGAAAAGATAATTAAAATTGAGAAGCGGGTTGTGGAGTCTGGTGTGACAAAATGGAGAAAAGTGGTCAATGATGCAGGTGTTCTTTCGATGATGTTAGGTGGAGGTGAAGTTGTCTTGATGGTTCTGATAGGCTAGATATGTTGAATGTTCCAGTTGTTTTATTTATGTATGGTGATGTTTGAATTTATGTATTTTCTTGTTTTATTTATGTATGGTCATGTTTTGAATTATGTATTTCCTTGTTTTATTTATGTATGTTCGTGTTTGTGGTTGTATGATTTTACTGATATGAATGAAACGAACTAGGCTTCTATTTTAAATAAATACGGTTACAATGGTTTAATTTATGATGTTGAGCTTGGTCCAACGTTGGAACATTTTTTACGATTGTGACCGGGCTGACGACATGAACTGCATAGTCTCACCATCTTATTCGCCGTATCCATTTCGGTGCGAATACGCGTGCTGTTAGGACGCCCCTTTTTCTTTCTTCGCATGTTCTCATTGTGCCAGACTATTTCCCCGTTGTAGGTGGGCCAGTAGTCCTCATTTGCAACAACCGGAAAGCTTTTGTTGTAGACGTTGCAAAGATTGTGCACTTGGTAAACAGGGGATAGTAAGCCTGAAGGGTCCAGCCGAACCTTCGAACATGCCGTTATGACATGGGAGCAAGGCATGCGAAAGGCTTGAAATTTTCCACAATCGCACCAATTGTTATCAAGTTCTACCCGATAGGATCCCCTCGGTCTCCCTTCGTTGTGATCCATGATCTCAGCAACATTGAAATGTCCCTTATTACGGTTAAACATGGTGACCACACGTGTGTTAGATTTGGATGCTTCGTCTTTAATGAATGTCATAGAACTATCGCTGAACACTTGACCAGACTGTAGGATGAAACTCCACTTTGAACGCTTGGTGTCAAAAAGTGCTCCGAGCCTAAAGTAGGTTGACCTCACCAAAGCGGTTATCGGTAGGTTGCGGATTCCTTTGAAAATAGAGTTCATTGATTCCACGAGATTTATCGTCATGTAACCTCAGCGTTGTCCTTTGTCGTAGGCCCTGGTCCACTTATCCAAAGGAATTTGGTTTATCCATTTGAATGCATCTTCATTTGTCAGCCTGATTTCGTCACGATAATGTTTGAATGACGGTTCGGTTAATGAGTACCCCGCGTTCACGACCTTCTTTCGCAATGTCTTGTCTTTGATCTCTCTCATGAAATTTTGCGCGATGTGTCTAATGCAATAGACATGTGTTGAAGGAGGTTCCTGCCAGCCGTTATCAACATTCTTCCATGCACTCTCAATTGATGCATGTCTGTCAGAAATCAAACATAAGTTAGACTGGGGAGCCACGTGCAAGCGGAGATTTTTTAGGAAAAAACTCCATCCCTCGGCAGTCTCTCCCTCAACCATAGAGAATGAAATTGGGAAGATATTGTTGTTGTCGTCATGGGCCACTGCCATCAATAGAGTCCTTTGTATTTGCCGTAGAGCCATGTTCCATCAATTTGGATTATAGGCTTGCAGAAGGCAAAACCCTTTATACATAGGTCAAAAGCCCAAAAGAGTCGGTGGAATATGCCATTTCCACTAACATAATGACTTTCTGAAGTATAAGCCGACAAGGTCTCAAGGATGACAACAGTCCCTGGTGTATAGTGCTTTAGTGCCAGCAAAAACTTTGGGAGTTCTTTGTACGAGTCCTCCCAATTTCCAAATACAACGGCAACAGCCTTGGTTCTAGCTATCCATGCTTTCCTGTATGATGGAGTATAATTGTGCTTCTGAACTATGTGCTTAATTATCGTGCTGACCTTTACCGAAGGATCGTCGGCTATGATTGATAGGATATCGTTGCATATTAGCTGAGAGCTCAATTGTCGATGATCCTGCAATGAGTTGGTTATTACACAAGTATGCTCCGGTCCCATAGAAGCAACCTTCCAATCTTCACTTCTCTTTCTGTATGATGCTGTCAATCGAAACGGACACGCCACGTTACGACAACATATCATATATAGTGTAGGATTCGTTCGGTCGACCTTATAATCAGCTGATAAATCCATGTGGTAAAATTTTATAGCTCGAACGCATTTTTCTTTTGTTCGAAAATGGTCGCCCTCCTTTATGCACCTTGTCTTTATGGATACGGATCATAAAATATGTCTGAAGATGGGTCTTCACTTCCCAAGTTCAAGTTTGTCATGTGTGGAGGAGGACGATATACATGACTGGCCGGGACCTCGTCTTCATTGACCATTTCATCAACTATTTCCTCTTCTTCTTCCTCGTCCTCATCAACAACATCGACTTCAGCCAAATCATTGTCAGATTCGAAAAAGACTTGCGAAGGATCAATAGTCTGAGACATTTGTTGTTGGTTAAGCGTAACATAGAGCTCGATATCATTGAAACCAGAATACTCATGGCTTAGAAACATAGTACGAACACTTTCGTCATCAGATATAGTTAATTGGAAATACATGACCTGGTTATCCTCATAGAATACTGGATTTTTGTAAATAATGACGTCTATTGGACCACGCTGCATTTTGTTTTCCAATCTCTATTTTAGATGAGCAAAATTGGATCGTCGGGTTATTGAGAACCGAGTAACCTCGGTGTTAGGAAAGTTGAAACCAGAATGGTTACATTCACATATTTCGCCATTTATATGGGCGTTGATCATATACTGGGGTAATTGAGACATAGTTCAAATACAAAGACACTTTTAGATACGAAAATGTTTTGAAGTTTATGGTACAATGAAGATACGAAAATAATCTATAAATAGAAAAGTTTAAAATTATTTTATGGATATATTTACTATTTAGAATTAATGTGTACAAGTTGTGGAAAATAATTTCGGTAGCCTTATAGGCTTATCTTCTGCACATATTATTTTCACATACAGGCTTATCTTCTGCACATATTATTTTCACATACAGGCTTATCTTCTGCACATATAGGTTTATCTTCTGCACATATAGGCTATATTATTTTTCCACATATAGACTTATCTTCTGCACATATAGGTTCATCTCCTGTGTCTATGCACTATGAAACAAATAATGTCCATGCATTTTATATATAATACAATTCACATAATATCATACTTCTTAAATATAACAGAATCATGGACTCAACAACAACCGCCTCCACCAAACACACAAATACAAGCGGAACCTCAACCACCTCGTGGTAGAGCTCGAAGACGGGGTCATCCCCGTGGATATGGTACTGGGGGACATTTAGGTCGGGCGAGAAATTAATCTTTGTACTGCCATTGTTGGATTATTAATAATAATTTTCTTTTATATTATATTTCTCTTTGTCAGATTCTCTTAGTTTAATTTATTAAATAATTATTATTAACTTAAATAATCATAATTCTTTTCCATATATATATATATATATATAAGTATATAAATATATATATATATATATGAGTATATATATATATTTATATACTTATATATATATATATATATATATATATATATATATATATATATATATATATATATATATATATATATATATATATATGTACTCATTCGCCAATTGGTATGGCTAGTATGAACTAATTCGCCAAACCAATTGGAGATTTGTTAAAAATTTCTTACAGGTTCGCCAATTGACATGATGAATTAGTTGAATTTTTTTTTCACTTAGCCAATCCAATTGGCGAATTGGTTACCAATAACACTTGTTCGCCAATCAAGTTGTTGAATATGTATGCAAAGTATGTTAGTTTGGTAAATTTTTTGAAAACATTGTTATTTTGGGAATTAATTTATTAAACTATGTTATTCTAAAAAAACATTCTCAAATATTTGACGATTATATTGATTGATCTATTCCAAATTCGTGCAAGACTAATATAGCATGTTTACATTTGATTTTTGGACAAATTTGGCAAGTTAAATCCTTCATTCACAAGTAACACAAATCCATCTTCTAAAAGCCCAAAATCCTAACCTAATGACACCACTATACATACATAACAAGACCATAAGGATTGTGAACGAAAAATTCAAACAAACATAGCACTTTCAAACTTCAAAAAAATCAAGAAAACTTGGAATTCGGTTTTTTGGTTTCAAGTTGTTTTTAGGTGATTAAAAGGTGGGAAAATCAATCCTTGATGTTCCTTGAACCTATCCCAATCATTCTCACCGACGAATTCATGCCATATTGCACTAACTGAATCACTTTTTTCTTGCTTTTTATGATTTGCGATTTCATATGTCACACCTAATATACATTGCATTTGATGTTTGACTTGTGTTTGTTGTATGATAAAGATGGTTTCTAGGTAATCACTTTGAAGTTTCGATGCAGATTCAAGGAATTGCCATGGCTAGGGTTTATATCTTGAATTTGGGGCTTTTCGATTTAGACAATTTAAAGATCCTTTAATGACATGTTTGTATTGTAGAGCTTGCAAAAAATTGTTTGGCATAATTAATTTGATTTAATTGTATATGTTTTGAATGTTTAAGAAAACACAGGTTTAGCTGCGAACAAAAATCGCAGCAAATTTCCCAACAATTTTCTCAGGAAAATTCGCAAGTCTGGAGGCGTGAATATGATTATCATCAGATGCACACTGGCCTAGTGGATGAGAGGCGTGAATATGAAGTGTAAGGGAGGGGATCGAATCCAGCCTGCAACGTCTTTTTTTTGTTAATGATTTCTTTTCCTTATTTTTATTCTATAATAGTTTTTGTATATTCATTATCATTGCAGGCGCATTAGCCCAGTGGATAGGAGGAAGCGCTTATGAAATACATGGGGCAGGTTCGAACGCTGCCTCCATCTTTTTTACAATTTGATTTGTTTCTATTATTTTCTTAACCTTTTTTTCTAATTATTTAATTAATCATTATTAATTTTAACTAAATCATTAACCTTCATTAATTTTCTTTTTTAAACAAATTTCATAATATTTTTGTTTACTTAATTATTTTCTTTAAAAAAATTAGTTTATTAGGTTTTAATTGTAAATTAATTTATTTAGGTTTCGAATAATTTCTTAAAAACTCTAACTTTCATAACTAACTCCCCTGATTTTTTTCCTGAACCCCGAATTTGCCTCAAACCCTAAAGTTTCAAACCTAAAATTCTAACCCTAATTTTTTCTCTAAACCCTATTCTTTTTCATAACTAACTACCCTGATTTTTTCCTAAAACCTTGATTATTTCCTAAAAAACCTTAAACTTTATTTATTTTTCTTAAACCATAATCTATTTTCTTTTAATTTAAATTACTTTATTTATTTTTAGGAAAATTGTATAGGTTGCAATTTATGTAATTTATTTATTGTTCTCCCTTATTATGTAACTATTTTCTATATGTAATAGCTTAGGTTTTCTTTTTTCGCATCGATTGTAATATAACAGCCCCGAAGCCATGTAAAATAGTGTAGGAACTTTTAAATTTTGTCTTTAAATTTCTGTAAATATTTAAAATTGCGTGGTTAGTAATTTAGGGAGTGCAAAGAGCAAATGAAAATAATTGGACTTAGATCACTAATCTTAAGATAAATAATTGAAAATAATATTCACACACGTAAGTTGATCGTTCTACGATCGCCATTTGCACCTCCTAAGGTTTTCCCTCTTGGTTTCCTTAATAAATGGTCAAGTCCCTCGAACGTGGGGGTGTTTTAAGAGAAAAGTCCCTTGAAACAAAAATCATCATAGTCCCTTCAAAATTAAAAGATCTAAAGTCCCTTCGAAGTTTCCTATGAAATAATGATCTCGTCCCTCGATGACCCTACGGAAAAATGATGATAGTCCCTATGAATTAATAAGACACCCCTACAAGTTGCTTACTATGACCATACGATGACCCTACGCCCGTCCCTTAACAAATCCAAGGTAATGACTACTTACTCCTTAATAGTAAGGATAGTCTTACCCTTGAAAGGAAATAGAAAAACATGAAAGACCGACTTAGGGTAGGTAGCACTTAATTACTTGCTTACTCTTTCAAAATTCTTTTCACACCTCACTTTTAAAAATATTTTCAAACTCAATGCTTTGTATACATCCATACGAGGATCATTACAAAGACTTATGAAAATTTTCTAAACACACACTACACATTTTTCAAACAAGTTAAAGTGAGCTAAGTAATTAAGAGCCCATGGATAACCATGGATACAAAGGGTGTTAACACCTTCCCTTTTGTATAATATACCCCCCGAACTCAAAATATTCTTAAGGTATTTCCTGTTCTTTTATACCCTTTCCTAAATTGGATAAAATAAAATTCGGTGGTGACTCTTGCTATCCGCACATATTTTTGTCAAACAAAAACACCGAAGTCAGTTCTCCCACCGTGTTACAGTGCGGTTGTAGAAATGAGTGCCTTAGTCACTGATGATAGCTCGCGGTATTCCAAACCTGTAAAAGATATTAGACTTGACAAAATCTGCAACAACTCTAGAATCATTAGTCCTAGTGGGGATAACTTCCACCCACTTTGAAACATAATCAACTGCAAGAGAAATATAAAGAAAGTCAAATGATACAGGAAACAGACCCATGAAGTCGATTCCCCGTACATCAAATACCTCACAAAAAAGCATAGGTTGCTGGGGCATTTAACTCTTACGAGTGATGGATGTACCTACTAACTGGCACTCTTTACAAATGCGGTAAGTCTCATAAGCATCCTTAAAAAAAGTGGGCCAATAGAAACCTGAGTCAAGGACTTTTCTTGCAGTCCTTTGTGGACCAAAGTGTCCCCTTACTTGAGAGGCATGAGAAAAATTCAAAATAGATTCAATATCATAGTTGGGGACACACCTCCTAATAACCTGATCACTTACAAACTTCCAAAGATATGGGTCATCCCAAACATAATATTTGGCATCACTCTTGAGTTTATGAATCTGTGATCTAGAAGCACCTGGAGGAAAAACACCAGCAACAAGATAATTAATAATATCAGCAAACCAAGGAGTAATGCCATGCAAAAGTAAAATCTTCTCATCAGGAAAGCCATCCTGAATCGGGAAAGGATCTTTATCCCTGTCTATCCTACTCAAGTGATCAGCCACCAAGTTCTCAGCTTCACTCTTATATTTAATCTCCACATTAAACTCTTGGAGCAACAACATCCACCAAATCAGCCTCAGTTTTGCTACTGGTTTCTTCAATAAGTACCTTAAAGTTGCATGGTCAGTAAAAAACAACTTTGGAACCTAGCAAATATTGTCTAAACTTGTCAAGAGCAAAATCAATTGCTAAAAGTTCCTTTTTAGTGGTGGTGTAATTAGACTGTGCAGAATCTAAAGTTCTAGAAGCATAATAAATAACATGGGCAGCCTTGTCAACTCTTTGTGCAAGGACCGCTCCAACAACATAGTTAGAAGCATCACATATAATCTCAAAAGGAAGGGTCTAGTCAGGGGGCTGGATGATAGGAGCAGAGGTCAATTCTTTCTTCAAGAAGTCAAATTCCTTTTTACAATTGTCATGAAAGTTGAAAGTGACATCATTCTTCAACAAGTTTGACAGCAGGAGAGCTATCTTGCTGAAATCCTTAATGAAGCGCCTGTAAAAACCTACATGACAAAGAAAAGAACGAATCTCGTGAATGCAAGATGGCTAAGGTAGTGTAGAAATCACATCAATCTTAGAAGGGTCTACAGAAATTCCTTTTTCAGAAATAATGTGGCCCAAAACAATCCCATGATCAACCATAAAATGACATTTTTCATATTTTAAAACAATATCAGTTTCGATGCATCACTCTAAAACCATATTTAAACTATTCAGACGTGCTTCAAAAGAAGAACCATAAACAGTGAAATCATCCATAAACACTTCCATGCAGTTTTCAATAAAATCAGAGAAAATACTTAGCATGCATCGTTGGAAAGTGCCAGGAGCATTACAAAGACCAAAAGGCATCCTCCGGTAAGCAAATGTATCGAATGGGCAAGTAAAAATGGTCTTTTCCTGATCTTCAGGTGCAATATGAATTTGATAGTAACCTGAAAAACCAACAAGAAAACAATAATGTGATTTCCCAGCAAGTCGTTCAAGCATTTGATCAATGAACGGTAAAGGAAAGTGGTCTTTTTGGTAGCCTGGTTCAGTCTCCTGTAATCAATGCAAACTCTCCAACTATTCTGAACTCTAGTGGGAACAAGTTCATTCTTTTCATTTTTTACCACAGTGAGTCCAGATTTCTTAGGTACAACCTGCATTAGGCTTACCCATTTATTGTCAGAGATAGGATAAATGATACCTGCTTGTAAGAGTTTGGTTACCTCTTTTTTCATTATATCCAGGATCAAAGGATTAAGCCTCCTTTAGGGCTGCCTTACTGTTTTTATACCATCCTTAAGTAAAATCTTGTGCATACACATGGAAGGACTAATTCATGGGATGTCAACTAATGTCCATCCAATCACCTTCTTGTGCTTCTTCAAAACCTACAAAAGCTTATTTTCTTAATCTGAATCAAGGTTAGAAGAAATGATAACAGGGAGTTTTTCATTGCTCTCCAAATAAGCATATTTCAGATTATTCGGAAGTTGTTTCAACTTTAAGGACGGGGGTTGCTCGATGGATGGAGCGTTCGGGGCAGCCAGGATGTCGAGAGCATCAACTACATAAACAACATCATTATCACAAACTTCACCTGTAGGAATCATATCATCTTGCAGGGCAGCATCAATCTCAGCAAATACAACACAAAGGTTAGTGTTTGTATAATCAGTACATGAGTAAACATCATCATATCCAGATAAAGAAGGAAAATCAAGTGAAAACAATTCAGCACAAGTGTCATCAACCAATTCAGATATCAATTCAATATGAAAAATGGAGTGCTCCTCCATGGGATACTTCATGGCATCGAAAACGTTAAATTTCGCAACAATGTCACCAAATTCCATGGACATGGTTCCATCGTCAACAACAATCTTTGTTTTTGCCATTTTCATGAATGATCAGCCTAAAATGATGGGAGGTCTGCTTGACTTAGTTTCTCCTACCATGTCCAGAATGTAAAAATCTGCAGGAAAAACTAAATCGTTAACTTGAACAAGGACATCTTCTATTATTCCCCTAGGGCGGGTGTTGCTTCTATTCGCCAACTGAATGATTAAACCTTTATGGTGTAAGGACCAATACAGAGGTTATTATAAAAAGAAGTAGGTATGACATTAATGCTCGCTCCTAAATCAAGCATGCAATTCTCAAATATAATATCCCCGATGGTACAAGGGATAGAAAAAGTTCCTGGATCCTTCTTCTTTTGTTGCAAGACCTGGGTGAGAGCTGAAACATTTTGCTTGGGATGAATAAAAGCAGAAGTATTTCTTCCCGACTTAATTCTATCTTTCCCCTTATTTCGCCTCTTGTGTGTGCATAAATCTTTCAGAAAATTTGCGTACTTTGGAATATGCTTGATTACATCAAGAAGCAGAATGTTTACCGCCACCTTTTTGAACACGTCCAGAATCTCTCTCTCTCTCTCTCTCTCTCTCTCTCTCTTTCTTCCTCAGGAACATTCTTATTTTTCTGCACTCTATGTGGGAAAGGGATTGGTGGTACATATGCTTTTTCGGGCTCAACATTAGCAGGCTCAGGCTCAGGTTCAGGTTCAACTACCTCTTTATTTTTTTCTAGGGCAGAATTTGTAACCTTTCCAGATCTCAAAGAAATTGCACTCACATTAGGATTAGGACCTGTTGGATTCACAACTGTTTGGGCAGGAAGTTGGTTTGAACCTTGGGCTTGCTGCATGGCATTCATAGAAGTTGCTAATTGTCTTATATGTGTCTGCATGGCTTAGATACTAGAATCTGTCCGTTGTTGGAATTGGAGATTATTAGTGGCCAATTGCTTAACAATATCCCCTAATGAAGGACCAGAAGAAGATGGGGCAGCAGTGATTACAGCCTGTGGAGGTTTTGTGGTGGTGGCAAGGGTAACACCAATTGTTGTTGGTTGGAAGGTTGATTTCCATATAGGAGTTTTGGATGGTACCTATTAGTGGACAGGTCAGGAACGTTGTACTGGTTCTGGTTGTTACCTTGATTGTAAAGGGCTGCAGCATTAGCTTGAGGTAATTCAGGAGGTTTCTCCTCTTGCAGAATAGGAAATGTATCGGTAGGATGATCAGAAGAAGTACACATACCACATAAACTTACTGTTTGGGCTTGTTGGGTTGCTTGAGCTTTACCTACCACTACCAATTGTTTCACCAAATCGGTCAGCTCACTCATTCTGTTTTCGAAAGCTTTGTTGGAGTGAGAAACATGAGAAGAAACGTGCATTTCATTAACACCTTTTATTTGAACAGAATTGTCTCTTGTTGTGAACTGTTGGGAATTAAGTGACATATTCTCAATCAGAACCTTGGCAGCGGCTGGAGTCTTATCAACAAGTGCTCCACCACTAGTAGCATCCAAAATATTCCTATCCATTGGTTTTAACCCTTCATAGAAATATTGAATCAGTAATTGTTTGGTGATCTGATGTTGTGGGAAAATCGAAACCAAATGTTTGAACCTCCCCCAATATTCATCCAATGATCCATTATCCCATTGTCTAATACCACAAATGTCTTTTCTTATCGAGGTAGCTCTGGATGCGGGAATGTATCTCTCTAGGAATACCTTCTTCAAATCGTTCCAAGTAGCAACAGAATTTGGCTCAAGATAGTATAACCAATCCTTGGTTGCACCTTGTAGAGAAAACACAAAGGCTCTCAGCTTTATGTGATCTTCTGTAATTCCTTCTGGTCTGAGTGGTGTAGAACAAACAATCTGAAACTCTTTAAAATGCTTGTGCGAATCCTCACCTACAAGACCACTAAATCTTGGCAACAAGTGTATTAATCCAGATTCTAATTCAAAAGGAACAACAAGGTCAGCATATTCAATACACAAGTTATTATAGTTCACATCAGGGGCAGCCAACTGCCTTAAAGTTCTTTAGTCACCCATATTTTCAAAAATTAATTCAGAATCTGAATCAAACAAATTATGCAAATAATCAGAATCAGAATCAGAGGTGAGTGGTGAACTGTCTTGGACTTCTCTACGTCGTGTGTGCAAAGTTATTTCTACCTCTGGATCGAATTCAAAAAGATCAGAACAGGATGACCTAGTTGTCAGGACTAATGCACAACAATGCAGCAACAATAGTGAAAATGCCAACAATGTCCCTAAAAGTAAAAAACAAACACAAAGAAGGAAATCGATCAAAATAAATTCAAAAAAATAAATTGACACCAGAATTAATCTAATTAAGCAAAATAAGAATTTTAGAAATTTTTTTGGATTTTTTGAAACTGCAAAAACAGTAAAAAAATTAATTAAAAATAGAAAAATGAAGAATTTGGCGATTCTGAGGGTGGACTCCAAGGAATACAAGGACTAATGATCAAACGATTTTTCTGCTCCTAGTAGGCAAAACAGTTTTACGGTCGGACCCAATTTTCCCAAAAACTGATTTTTTTCGACACACGAGAAGGCCAAAAATGTGTGAAACCTAGGGCCTAAGCGCAACAACACTAAATTTATGACTCTAATATCGATTAATAACGACAAGATTCCCCGGCAACGACGCTAATTTGATATGTGTGTCGCGCACGGATCAAAAACGAGTAATTTTGAAAATAAATAGTATACGGTATCGACAACTCGAAATATCGTTCTCAAGGATTCTGGTAAGAAATTAATCAATAAAAATAAGTATTAATGGGGGGTTTTCGATTTTGATTCAAAACGAAAGAAGAAAAAGTGATTAAAATTAAGGGATCATAAAATAAGCTAAAACGAATGAACCTACTGAATCGATTTCCGACTTATTATTGATTCCTATAAAATTCCAATTCCCTAAACGGGTCTGATCCTATTCGATTAAAATAACCACTGACAAGCGCAATAGCAACTATATGATGTATGTTCATGAATTATGGATTAAGCAAACGAATATAAACGATTGTGAATTAAGCAAACACAACTTGATTGAACGTGATAATGCAAAAGCTACGTTAACGCGCAAAATTGATTCAAGTTCATACAAACAATCGAATTTAAGAATCCTATACTATAACAACAATTAAATTAAGCAAATAATAGTGATTATAGGAAGAATTCAAAGGAAACTGATTAATATGAAATTTATAAAAGAACCTCAAAGTGGAATTCGAATACAGAAAATTGATCCTTGGGAAATTAGTTCGCCATTCGCATTCGTAAAAACTCTGAATAATTTTGTGAATAGTCTATAAAGTTTCATGAACATTTATTTCGGCCGCTAGGTATTATGAGAAAACCAAAAAAAATTGTTTACAACCCAACTGGGTCAAATACATAACCCATGACAATTATAAATGACCCGAAACTAAATAAAACTAATGTTGCAGCTTCAAACGAAATTCTGAAAAATATGGCTCCGAATCTGACTTCAACTCCAACATGAAAATCGTAGCTCTTTATCTTATCTTTTCATCGACTGGTAGAACACCTCAATCAAATTCCTGGAACTCCAGTTATGGTCGTTTCCGTAAAAGCTGTTAAAGCTGAAAATTAAGTACGAAAATCAAATAACCCAAAAATAAAATAAATTGGAAAAACAAATTAAAATATAAAAATAAACAAAGAAAACCAAAGAAATGCTTAAGTGGAAACATGGGAGATTATGCATTAAAATCCATTGATCACATCCAACATATCCCTGCAAGTGAACTACATTCCATTGTCAAACCATGGCCTTTTAGAGGGTGGGCTTTAAATTTGGTGGGAAAGATTCGACCAACATCTTTTAAGAATCAAAATACATTTTGGTAGGTATTGACTATTTCACTAAGTGGGTCGAAGCAATACCTTTTCCAAATGTTGACCAAGAGGATGTAATTGAATTTATTCAAAAACATATTATCTATAGGTTTGGAATCCCATTAACTATTACAAATGATCAGGGGTCAGTCTTCACTGGTCAAAAAATGAAAGAGTTTGCTAAAGAAATGAGTTTCAAACTTTTAACTTCTACACCTTATTATGCCCAGGCTAATGGCCATGTCGAAGAAGCAAATAAAGTAGTGTTTGAGTTGATAAAAAATCGTGTAGGAAAAAAGCCAAAGAATTGGCATAAGACATTGGACCAGATTCTTTGGGCATGTCGAACATCCCCTAAAGAGGCAACCAACACTACTCCATTTCAACTCACATTTGGTCATGATGCAGTCCTGTCTGTGGAAACTTACCTTCCGTCTACAAGGGTTCAAAGGCATCATGAGGTTCCATCTGAAATCTATTGGAACATGATGTTAGATATGAATTGGTAGATTTAGATGAAGAAAGGCTACACTCTCTAGAATTGCTTAAAGGGTAAAAGAAAAGAGTAAAGAAATCTTATAACAAAAAGGTTAAGATAAAAACCTTTTTGACAGGGGAGTTAGTATGGAAAGTCATCTTACCTATGGATCGAAAGACCAAATCTTTAGGGAAATGGTCCCTAACATGGGAAGGTTCTTTTGAGATTATTAACACCTTTAGCAACAATGCATATGAAATTCAAGAAATTGATGTTGACCAAAGAATCTTAAGAGTAAATGGAAAATATTTGAAGAAATATAGGCCTATCTTGCAAGAGATTCAAATCAAAGCATATTTTATTATTGAAAGAAGCCAAAATAGGCTAGATGGCCAAAATGGCGTACATAAGCTGCAAGAATAGAGTTACATAAAATACATATGGAGGATAAATTATTCATATATCTACCAATGTCTTGAACAAAGATAATTCATCCTGTCTTCATTAGGTTCACCATAGGAGTCTTCTTTTTTGACATAGCTCTTAGAGGTTCCCACCTTGGTACCAGGTTTCTTGCTGGTTGTAGTAGACTCTATGGACGTGTTCGTCCCAGTGGATAACGCAATTAAGGCGTTAACACTTGCCTCACTTTCCTTTTTTACACCCTTCTTGGTGGTAGAATACTTTGTGGAAATAATCATGTTGATGTTGGATTGAGGAATGGAAACCAATTAAGGGTTTTTTATAGAAAAAGTTTACAAGGTCATAAAGAGTAGTCAAAAAGACGTTGGAAACACATGAAATTATCCTAGAAACATGTTCCAAGACCGTAGTGGTGGTAGTTTCCATAACATGGGGACTTGTGCTGTTGGAGCACATTAATATTTAAAAAAATGTGTTTCAAAATGTAAGGCTTGGATGAATAACGAAAAGTCTCTATAGTTTAGAGACAACAATGTTGGGACAACCGTCGAAATGATTAGCTATAAGTTTGGATACAAAAGGAATATTAGAGCCTTACAAAATGTAAAAATGCAGATCGAAGGGTGGAAACACAAATATAAGAGAAAGCAGATGAAAGGTACAAAGGACACCAGCATTGTCATTATTACATAAGGACCATAGAAGGTTCATGAGAAATTGTACTTAAAGTGCAAGAAATGAAAAGACAAGCAATTAAAAAGAAGGATTTACCTTCAGATTGAGGAAAGTGGCCTTCTGAGTCTGGAGAAGCTTTTCGATAAGCTTTTTTTTCCAGATTCGCTATGGAAAGCTCTTTCTCCAGGCGTTGAGAATCATCGACATACTCCATGGCTCGCCCCATTTCCAGGTCCATCTCAGTATTGGCTCCTTCAGATCATTGATCCTCTTCTCAGCATTGGAAATCTTGGCTTGTAGCTCTTTGATTTGTTGTTTCCAAATATTAATTTCCTTTCTGAGAGAGAGGCCCTCATTTGTAAAATGCAATGCCATAATAAGAGACAGAAGGATGATAAATTAAACAAAATGTATGAGATTCTTTGAATTAACAAAGCGGTATCTCAAGTTAAAAAGTGAAATTCTTCAAATTGTGCAAAGCAGTACCTTATTAATTAAAGCTCTCCGTTTACTATTAAAGTGGCTTAACAAAGAATTGAGACCCTCATTATCACATGAAATACTACCTTACAAACTAATAAAGCTCTGCTAGGGGAAGAATGATTCTATAAACCAATAAAGCAGTATCTTATTGATTGATACATTCCAACCTGGGGAACAATACCTCAATTGCCTCTAAGATTCTCCAAGGATACTATAACAACATTTCCAACTGAAGTGTAAGATTTTCTAGATCAAGAGAAGAAGTCCCTCATACAGGTTCTTCGGTGATACTAAAACAATATCTTAACAAACATGAGATTTTTTGGATGCGAAGCAGTACCTTATCAATTATGGTTCTCCGGGGATGCCAAAGCAGTATCTCAAACAAATGAGATTCTCTAATCCAAGAAAATTAGTTCCTTACCAATAAAGGTCCTTTGGGGATACATAGAGCAATATCTCTAACACATGGTACAAGATTTTCTAGGTCATACGAAGAAGTCCCTTACAAAGGTTCTCCAATGATACTAGAACAATATCTCTACCACAAACAACAGAGTCTCCGAAGATGCTAAACGTCTAGGTCTTCATGTTTCCTTCGTGTACCATGAGTTAATGATGGGTAAACGAACTGAGCTTAAGAATATGAACCAATCAATTGAGGGTTGTTGATCCATTTGTCTTCCAAGTTTAAATCTTTTAATTTGTTTTAATAAGGTTTTTTTATTTGTTAAGTTTCATTTTATAAAATTCATGAACAATTTTACATAATAATTAATTTCTTAAGTTTTTTTTCTTACCATTTCATTTTAAAAGATTTTTATTTAGGAATAAATGTTTACGATTGTATGCTCATGACTCAAAACACATGCTAGAGCTTGGTTTGATGTTTTACCTTTCTTCTCCTATTTGTTTATTTGGTTTAATATGCTCGATCCATGATTAAATTCATGATTACTTGCATGCTTGTGTTGTTGGTTGTTGATTGATTGTATGTCGTGTGTGGACTTGTTTGATTTATTTATGCGCTATGACTATGAAATTGTCAAGTAAAAAAATGAATGTGGTCACACTAAGACTAATAATTTCAAATATAAGCAAAATTCTTGGTCCAACTCCATGTAAATTATCACACTTTAATTCATGCACACACGTAAGTCGATCATTCCATGATCGATATCAATACGACCTTTACACTTCACACTTTTCTCAACCTTTTCAACATAAATGAATCAACACACTGCACTTGTTTTCCATAGCTAGTATTTAGCACTTGATCCACATATCAACTTACATCCAACTCTCCCAAAGTCGAGCGCATCATGCCTCGCAATCAATTTCAAACCCTTGTGAGTCGGTCGCATCGTGTGTTGCTATCTACCTTAACCTAGTCCATTAGGTTCTCCATACCAATTCAAATCTAAACTTAAAACTTTTAATATGCGAATCCAAACCTCGATCCAACATCGAGTTCTTTCTTAACGATAATCGAATATTTTTTCCTTGAAGGTGTAAAAGAGAAGTGTGGAATCTTTTATGCTTCTCCTCAATTGTTTGAATATGCGGAATTTGTCTCGTATGTAAGAAGTTGGTGCCTTTAAACTTCAAAATACTTAACCTTTATTAAAAAAATCTTTTCTCAAATGTGTAAAAGAGAGTTGTCGGATCTCCGATACCTTTCCTCAATTGTTTGTGTATGAGGCATCTATCTTATATGTGAGCAATTGACACCTCTTAAAACAAACCAATGAATGATCAAACATATTTTCTTAATTCAAAGTTAAGACACTTAACGACTATCAAACACTATTTTTCAATGGTGTAAAATAATGGTATTGAATCTCTGATGCCTATCTTCAATTGTTCACGTGTGAGGCATCTATCATGCACGTGAGCAGTTGATGCCTCTAAAACGAACCAACCAACCGTAGTACCACGAACTACGGAGCTATAACTTTCCCATTCCACGAGGGAATAAGTAGGCACAAGATTCATAATTCTTACCGACCACCCTAGGAACAAAACCACCCATTCTCCACATACTCGTTTACCCTTAAGAAGAAGACATTAACATAGGTTAGCATTCAATCGCAAACTAGAATAAGAGGTTCCCTTTGAGTACAATAGACGTAAGAGGTTCTAATAATACCTTCCTCTTGTGTAACTGACTCCCGAACCTAGAATTTGGTTCCAATGACCAAGTTCTTTTTGTATATGTTTTATTTATATCTTATTTTTCTTTCGTTAGAATGAATAGAATTAGGTGGTGAATCTGTTGTTTGTTTTTCCGTGTCCTTCGTGAGGATCATATTTTTTGAGGTACGATATCCCATCAGCCTTAGCCTTCTCCAACTTCTCTATAATAACCCTAGACTTAGATGCCTTCGACCTAGCTAAAGCCTCAAGTCCATAAGTTCTCTCATTGGTCTTCTGAATGTTGGGAAGCTTTTTAAGGTCTTAAGTCAGTTGGTTCACAACTAAGGCTAGCTCCAAGAGAAAGTTAGAAATGGTTGGTGCAAGGGTAGAAAGGTCGAACTTTTGAAGGGTATCCTTCAGGAAGAGGTGAGCAGTTTGATCTGAGTCCAAGATTTTGAGAATGTCTCCCTTGAAGAATTTTTTCTTGATAGTTTGGAGAATGAGGCTAACAAAATTATCTGAAGTTGCAGCCTCAGAAGTAGTTGAAGCACTCACATTTTTCTCTTAAGAGCTATCTCTCTTTGCAAATACCAAATTGTTGTATTCCCTGGGGTTAAAGGCTCTAAGAACATTCAATTGAGCCTCAGTCATTGTTGTTGCAGAGGTTGGAATTATATCAGTTCTAGGGGGAGTGGGGTCCTTAGCATGTTCGACTCCGACATTCTCAGGAGGATTTTGCTTATCCTCTTCAGCTTCACTTTCATCCTCTTCTTCTTCCTCTTCATCTTCAACATCACCCATTGATCATCTACAAGTTCAAGTTGGAGTTGAAGGCCATCTACATCACCCATGAAATATGCTAGAGGTTGATTGACAAGATGAGTATGTGGGATAGCATGAGGAGAGTTCTCCTCCTCAGCCAAAGTTTATTCTTGTTCCATTGGAATAGGATCTTCGACCATAAGGTCTTTTTTATTTTGGAAAGTCTCCTCTTCATGGTCGGACCTAACTGTGTGGGACTGTACAATGGAAATTTTGGCAGGAGAGCCTTGATGCACCACTTGAGAAGGAGGAACTGTAACAAAGTCAGGTTTTTTAATCTCACTTAAAGAACTTCTCCCAGAACCTGGATCAGATGTAGAAGGAAAAGTGGGTTCACCTCTGTTGTTCAGAAGAATAGTTGGAGTAGTAGTTATTGGTTGTGATGGAGTAGAGCCACCAACATTGGCCTGAAATAGAAAATCGAATGATTAGGCCAACAATCAATCAACCAAAGAGTTTCAGGTAGAATATAATTCAAGGATAAACTTACCTGAGTGTCATCAGCACCAGGACTTAAGTTATTGCTTTCATTAGGGTTAGTGGTCGCCTTCGACGTGGCCCTAGGAGTTTGTCTTTTAACACCCTTAGGAGAGGGTGTCTTCTCTAAAACTTTGGCCACCTTCAAGGAAGATTGGTCTGCAATATCAGAAACTTTGATAAGTTTCCTTTTCTTTTTGATAAGTTTTCCCTCTTCAGAGGGAGATAGGTCCTCACCTTCATCCACGTGGATGGTCAGTTAGGAACCCTTCCATGTTTTTCTTGTTGGAGTTGGAGGAGGATTTTGAGTAGCCTGAGGAGCCTCAGGAGTGTCCTTCACAACTGTGCTCTTCGACGAGCCAGTCTTCTTTGGCACTGCTGAAATTCAAACAATTAAATATTAGTAAGGAAGTGGTTAGATAAAGATCACTAAAACGAGGGCCCCAAACCTTCATATATTTTGAATTCGATATGAACATCTTTGATCCCTATATGAAGGGGTCCTTTGAAATTGTCTATCTTTTGTTTAGTCGTAACCATCCTTTGAGCTTTGAGTTGAGTGCCACTCCAAACTCAGCAGTAGGTAGTCGAGGAACCTTTGGAGGAAAGAGTTTGAAATCTAGTTCATAACGTCTCTCTGGAGCAATGTTGGAAGGGAGTTTTAATTTCTCCATTTTTGTAAAAACTTCTCCTTCAAAGTGACAGCAACCTCATTAATGGTTCAACTAAGTTCATCTGGTCGATAGACAGTTTCAAAGTACTTTTGGAAGGCTTGAATCTCTTTGACATGAGTAGATTTACCTTTCTTGATATTTTTCCTACACATTAGCCAAAGATTGATTAAATAATTGGGAAAAAGAATAAGCATCAAGGAATTGTTCTTGGTAGTACTTCGACCACCATTTATAGAAATCTTGAGTGCAGAGGAAATTAGGTTCAAATGGGACCAAGGAAAGCTGAGCTTGACTGGTAAGTCGAGCAAGACGAAGAGGAATGCGCTCTTCGTTGAAGTTAGCATCAAAAAGGTTAACATGTCCTTTCTTTTCATATAGACACTTGGGATAGATTTGAGCCCATCTAAATTGTCGAGAGATTAGATTTGGTTGATAGGAAATCAAAGATGATATGCCTCTTTGATGATTCAATTTGTGGACTAGTAATCTAGGAATAAAAAAGGCTTCCCAGATTGCTTGTCATTCTTCTTGTTGTCTTTTGGATGTGGGGTAAATGATATGGTGAACCATTATGGTCCATATTTTCTCCTAACAAAGGGAGCCATGGTTGGACTAAAATCATATCTCTTGGTTAACATCAGAATGTAGCCAAAGAAAGCCTCTTGAAAGGTTTTTCCCTCATTTGTGGGGGTCAGCATCACTAGGTGAGTCCCTTCGGCTCACCTCTCTTTGATTTCATCAGAGTTCTCATCAATAACCCCCTTCGTGGGTAGGTTCGCTTTGAAAGTAGCATTAAGCCACAATTGAAGCAACCAGATGGGTCCAGCCAATTGGAAAGTTGCAGTCGAACTCACATATTTCAGGACCATAGTGTAACACCCCAAATTTGCCCTCTTGTTTCTAGAATCATCCTTGTGTCATAAACATCATAATCATGGCATATCCTTAGCATCTTTGCATAGAAAAAAATGAAGCATAACATTCTCATGTCCTAGCATTGGGCATATGATCAATCATTGGTGCACTTTGAAGCCTTACAAGTCAAAGCAAGAGGTTAAGTGACCTTGGCCAAGTCTCATAAGGTGTTCTTATGTCTTATACAAGCTCAAGATCCTTTACAAGAGCCCAAGAGGTTGAGAGATTACCAAATGATCCAAGGAAGGGCAAGCTCCTACACAGATGGTCCTCAAATTAGGGTTTCATATTCAAGCAGGGATTCTTTGAGACTTTGGCCATTTCATGTGGGCAAAGTCCTTCATATGATATGAGAATGCTATGGATAAAATTTGGTGAGAAGATTCATTGAGGAAGGCAGTTATTTCATCAGTTGCTTGCATAAGAAGAAATTGGTCAAACTGATTATTTGAAAAGTCAACTGTGGCAATTCAAGGGTTCCAACCCCATTTCTCAAGCCAAGGAAGGTCCTTAAGGTCAAATAAGAGGTTTGGCAAAGTCAAAGATCAAGAATCAAGGGGTTTTAAGAGACTTTCTATTTTTGGCATATGGCATGTAAGTAAACTTTCCAAATTTAGCAAGTTTTGCCCTAATCTTCAAATGATTCTTACATGGCCAAGATGACTCCGAATGAATTTCCCTTGAACATAAAAGTTGTAGAGTATGATCTCCCATTTCTAAAAAGTACAAGAACATGTTCATAGTCCTCATGGTTTGAAAGTTATGGCCAATCGAAATTCATCCATTTTTAGGGTTTTTCCATATTTCCAAGTTTACACCATTTAGCAAAAACTCATTTAAATCATTCTTTCGTTATCCCATGTACCAATTCTGATCATAACATCACATTGCATTGCTCTAATTTCATTTGGCTCAACAAAATTCATGAAAATCGTGTATGGATAAGTGAGTATTCCATAAAGTGCAAAAATGCAAGATCATTCACAATGCATGACTCAAACATCCAAGGGTAAGGATTAAGCCACTTATGGATTGGTAAATCAAGCATGATCAGCATGTGAGAAGATAGAGGGAAGTGCACGAGCCAAGCATGCTATCACACAACTCTTGCAAATTTTCAAATTCATCCCATTCACACTTACCTCATGTGCATTTTTCTTCATTCTCTCAGCATTGAACATTGGCATGATATAAAAGAGAATTAGGGTTTCCATTTGCTGAGATTCACCACATTTCTCTCACTTGAAAGTTTTTGCATCTCTTGCATTTCTCTTCAAATCACTCTCTACACTCACTCATTGCCAAAACCATTTGCATATTCTTCATCCTTGATAGCTCAGGATCACAAATACATACCTCATTCAAGCTAGTTCTCAGAATTCCATACCTTGCCATTTCAGTGCAATTTGCTTCGGGTTCCTAGATCCAGTTGCTTTTAAGACTCTAATTGCATTTATTTTGCAATTAGAGTGTATTTGGAGTAGATCTGCAGCTTCTCTTGGTGTTTCTCAAGCTATTTCCAGATCTACAAAGCTCAGGTTAGCTCCAAACTCTTGGATCTGGAATTGAAATTAAAAGTGTGCATTATGATCTACTTGTTTTCCTGAGTTCATTGATGTGTTTGCTTTTTAAAATGAGTGAGAAATGAGGATGTACGATTGATTTTCAGTTTGATCCATGAATATGTTCTTGTTCGATCTGTCTTATTAATTAATTTAATGGAAAAACTAATGACATTTTTGGAATCAGCATGCTTGGTTTAGTTGATCTGGAAGTTTATTGTAATTTATGTGAGGATTTGTTCATGTGGGTGAATTTTCCGGTGCCGGAGCTAGGGCTCCGGTCACCGGACTCTGGAATTTGTGTTTGAGTGTTTGAATGGAGAAGATGAACCCCTGGCCACACGATGGATTGATCTGGATGGCTCATAATTGGACAATGCATTAAAAAACTACCTCTCATGCACGTGACTTTATAATTTCTGAATTAATATTTGTGTTTCGCACCTCGTCATCATTATCATGCACTCACGCGCTGGCTTGTTTGATTGGTTGACTGATTGGATCCATTGACTTGTTCTCATGCCTCAGATTGATCCACTGGCTTGTGTATTTCCCTGAATTTTATGAATATCCATTATAACTATGTGACATCTGCGCTGATCCATTGGGCCTAAATTGTTATTCGCACCCCCTCATTTGTTAAGCCCAACTGAATTGAACTGAATTACTTGTTGATTGCACCCCTGGCTCCTTGACCTTTTATTTTCTTTTCTTTAATTTTTAAAAATAGTTAGAAGTTCTCAAAAATTCCAAAATAATTCATGATCTTTCCTTTTAATTTTCTTTAATTTTTGATATTTTTATTTTCCATTTATTTGCATTTTTCACGCAGGAATTAATTTCCACTTTTATTAATTGTTTTCAATTCATTTTAAATACATGCTGACTTGTGAATTTTATACCTTGATCACCAATTTGAATTTTGAGTTGGTTCTTTTTGAATTTGATTCATATTAAGGTGTAGTTTGTGGATGGTTTTTCTTCTGATTTTTAGAAGTTTGTATCATTATTTTTTATAGTTGACTTGAGCATGAAGTTTCAAAACCCTAGTTTGTGTTCTTGAGGTCCTTTGACCTAGTTTGCTTATGATTCTGACTTTTCTCCTTTGGCATGATGTTATCACTTGATTAATGAGAACTTGTGCTTATTTGCATAATTTTTGCATGATTTTGTGATTTTATTTGAATTTTCATGAGAGATTGCCTTAATTTTGCTTCTTCTTGCTAGCATGCTTAGTTCTTAGGCTAGGAGGGCACTTGTGCCAACTCCAATAGGAAGTTTAGAGGTATTTTATATGAGGTTTGATCCCTGTCCCTTGCTTAGTGTGTGTGTGATAACGAGAAATCGTATCGCATTATTACTAAGTTTTTAGTCCGTTTTATCATACATTGATCCTTTTAACTCCCGATTGTTTCGAGTTTTTATGTCACATTGCAGGTATAACATGTCTAGAGCCAAATTATGAGAAAAAGATCAAATGAACAAAAATTAGCAAGAAAAGAAAAGGAAGAAATCAATTATGCTAAAGTATGCATTTTTTGTTGCTCTCACGGTCGTCACAACTGACTCACGACCGTGACACGCCAATTAGAGGTCTCACGACCGTTACATCAATGTCACGACCGTGACGCGCTTAGTTGAAGAAATCTGATCGTTACACCATGTCACGAACGTGACAAGCAAAAAGTATTTAATTTGTTTGAATTTAATTGAGAACGTGCAACGAGTCTTCAGAGACTCCTACTTTCTCTCAACTTCAGCAACACCCAGTAAACCATGTTTTCCTGGATTCTCTCAAAACAGAACAAACGAAGCCCACGCTCCAACTCGTTCAACTGCCAAATTCCTCTGCTATAAATACCAAAGATGCAGATGAAGAAAGTACAGAGTTTATTATTGAATTTTTATGCGGAAGCTCTGCCGTTTTTTCTTTCAACCCATTTATTTTCCAGCTTTTGTTCTTGCTGTGTTTTTCCTTTTTATTTCCAAACCCTTTAATAACAATTTCCAACATTAGGAAATTGTTATCTCAATTTAATTTCTTTAAGCCTCAGAACTTAGTATTTTATTTTTTTCGATTCCGACGCTCCAAGCTTGCCGATTTGTGGAAGAAGGAGCCTAAGAATTAAATTGTTCAGGTTTTTGTTTTGCAATTTATATTTAGTTTATTTATTTATTTATATTAAGTTTCTATTATTATTATATAATGCATGCTTTAATATTTATTAATTTTATTTTGTATTTGTCTGTTGTTTTAATAAATATGAGTAGCTAAGTTAATCGAGTCGGTATGTAATAAACCAAACCAAAACGGTTAAATCGAATCTAAGCTAAAAACAATTAAGAACTTATATTCTGGCTGTGACTTTTTATAATTAAAATCAAGCTTCTTGTTACGAGAGTAAGAGAAGTGAAATAGGTTAGGTCGAGACCACAAGAGTGTGAGATTTTAACCGGATAGCTAAAGTTAGGCATTCGATTTAAATACAGCGAGAGCGCTTTAAAACGAATTAGACTTATTATGTTTTCAAAAATTATTTTCTAAACACTTATGGGCTAGCGAGAGCATGCATAGGGCTTTAGGAGTAAGATCTGAGATAAGACCACGAGAGTGTGAGTCGAGGGTTTTTAAACTGGTAATCTCTACAGAATTATTTAAGTGAACCATCTTTATAAGCTTAGGCTAGATTGAACCGCATAGGTTAATATAATTACATACCGACCGCCTTCTCATTATTTCCTTAACTAAGTTTAATTCCCGTTTTTAATCCTTAAAACCATAATCGTGACAAATTTCCGCCTTAGATAAACTAGCAGACCTTCTAGCACTAGAGTGATTACAAAGTCCCTGTGGGTTCGACATCTTTTTATTACTATTGCGATAGGCTGTGCACTTGCAGTTCAGATACCGCTAGACACATCACGTCTTCGCCCCATCAAGTTTTTGGCGCCGTTGCCGGGGACCTTGATTTTGTCACTAGTGCACTATTAGAGTAGCACTGTCTAGACTAAGGTAAAAATTTATTTTCCCTAATCTAATTTATCGAGTGTATGCCAAGTACTCGCTCTCAAAGCGAAGACTTGCAACCTCCAGTCCTAGAATTAGAACGCTTCTTACACTTAAGAAGACGAATATTCGAATACCAACGAAAATACAACATTCCAGATCTTCAAGTTGATCCACCTAAACCAGTTGGAACATCGAAGGACGCAAAGTTGGCTGAAGAACCAAATCATCCACTAAAGTATTATGCTAGTCCTTCACAAGTTGAGCCGCATTCCAGCATTGCTGCGCCAGCTATCAACCAAAACGATTTCGAATTGAAACCTTCGCTGATATCAGCCGTGCAACAAAACCAATTCGCCGGAAATCCTACCGAGGATCCGAACCTTCATCTTTCGATATTTGTGCAGTACGCAGATATAGTAAAAGCTAATGGAGTTACCCAAGAAGCAATTAGATTACGCCTTTTTCCTTTCTCACTTTGAGACAGAGCAAGAGCCTGGCTTCAATCTCTACCCTCGAATTCAGTAACTACGTGGGAGGAATTAAAGAGAGTCTTCTTGACAAGATATTTCCCACCTAGTAAGACAACTATGCTAAGAGCTCAAATCAACGGATTTAAGCAAAAGGAAAACGAATCACTCTTCGAAGCTTGGGAACGCTACAAAGATATGCTAAGACTTTGTCCACATCACGGATTAGTAGAATGGATGGTCATCCATACTTTCTACAATGGACTCTTGTACAACACAAGAATGACGATTGACGCTGCCGCAGGCGGCGCACTAATGGACAAAGAATATAATGATGCTTATGCACTTATCGAGAGTATGGCTCAGAATCATTACCAATGGGGAAGTGAGAGAGTCGCAACTAAGAAACCAACAAAAGGAGGTATGTACGAAGTGAGTAGTATGGACCAAGTCAATGCAAAGTTTGACTAACTTAATCAAAAGATCAACAACTTGGCCATAACACCAATAGCCACCGTGGCTGCGGTAACACCTAACTGTGAGTTATGTGGAGTTCCAGGACATGTTGTCCCTGATTGTCAACTATTAGCAGGAATTCCCACAGATCAAGTGAATTATGCTCAAGGAAACCCGTACTCGAACACATACAACCCAGGTTGGAAGAATCACCCGAACTTCTCTTATAAGAACAACAATGCTTTATACGCACCAGGTCAAGCGCCAGCTACGCCACCAGGATATCAAAAGACTGCTCCTAATGTTCCTAGAAAATCAAACCTTGAATTAATGATGGAGAACTTCATAGCTACCCAATCTCAAACAAACAAGGAATTCTTAAACCAAAACATACACACTAGCGAGCAGATTAAGCAATTAGTGAGAAAGGTAGATGTGTTAGCTACACATAACAAAATGCTTGAAACTCAGATTTCACAAGTAGCTCAACAACAAGCACCTAACGCTGCCCCAGCTGGAGTATTTCCTAGACAACCCCAACCTAATCCAAAAGGACAGGCCAATGCTGTGATACTAAGAAGTGGCAAGGAACTTGACGGACCTGCCGATCCAAGACTTGACAATCCAGCCATGTGCCAAAAGCAGGAATAGCCGACTGAAAAGGAGAATGAACCAGAAGAAAAGGAAGATAATAATCAAGAGGCAGTGGAGAAAGAGAAGCCTTATGTGCCTCCACCACCTTATAAACCACCAATTTCGTACCCTCAGAGATTAACCAATTCCAAGACGATGGGCCAGTTTAAGAAATTTGTTGAACTTCTGAAACAGTTGAATATTACTATTCCGTTTACAGAGGCTATCACTCAAATGCCCTCGTATGCTAAATTTCTGAAGGAAATCTTATCCAATAAGAAGAAGATAGAGGATAACGGAACCGTTACACTTACTGCTGAGTGTAGCACAATAATTCAAAACAATATGCCTCCTAAGTTAAAAGATCCAGGTAGTTTCTCTATACCCTGTGTAATTGGAAAATTTGTCATTGACAAAGCTCTATGCGATTTAGGAGCCAGTATCAGTGTTATGCCCTTAACAATTTGCAAAAGGCTAGACATGGGAGACCTAAGACCAACTAAAATGTATGTTCAACTAGCCGACCGCTCTATTAAATATCCTGTAGGCATACTAGAAAATGTCCCAGTACGTATAGGTCAATTCTACATTCCTACTGATTTCATAATCATGGACATCACTGAAGACTCCACTACACCTATCATACTAGGAAGACCATTCTTAGCTACCGTCGGAGCTATTATAGACGTAAAGAAAGGAAAGCTAACCTTTGAAGTAGGTGAAGAGAAAGTTGAATTTATTTTAACACAATTCTTACAATCACCAGCTATAGAGGACACATGTTATTTATTGGATGTCATTGACGAGTGTGTAAGAGAGATGGAAATGAAAGAAACTACTTATTCTGAAATTATGAAAATTCAAATCCCTTCGATTTTCGAAGATGACAATTGGCGTGAACCGTATCAGGATGATAGTCTAAGCGAAAGTTTAGCACTTACAACGGATCTCATGCCAAGTAAGAAGAAACCTACATTAAAGTTAAAAACCTTACCTAAGAACCTAAGATACGAATTCCTAGACACTGAATGTACGCGACCAGTTATAATCAATTCCAGTTTAGGAACAATCGAAACGAAGAAACTTTTAGATGTCTTAAAGAAATACCCAACTGCATTAGGATATAACATATCTGATCTCAAAGGAATATGTCCTTCAATCTGTATGCATCGTATTATGCTAGAAGAAGATTGCAAAACCTCTAGAGAATCTCAAAGAAGAATTAACCCAATCCTTAGCACTGTAGTAAAAGAAGAAGTTAAGAAACTACTAGACGCTGGAATAATATATCCAATCTCTGATAGTCAATGGGTTAGTCCAGTACATGTAGTACCAAAGAAAGGAGGTATCACTGTTGTGAAAAACGCTAAAGGCGAATCGATATCACAAAGAGTAGTGACCGGACATAGAGTGTGCATCGATTATCGAAAACTAAACAAAGCCACTCGAAAAGATCATTTCCCACTACCTTTTATAGATCAAATGTTAGAACGATTAGCCAAACACTCGTATTTCTGTTATCTTGATGGTTACTCAGGATTTTTCCAAATCCCTATCCACCCAGATGATCAAGAGAAGACTACATTCACATGCCCTTATGGAACATTCGCTTATAGACGAATGCCCTTTGGATTATGTAACGCTCCTGCAACCTTTCAAAGATGTATGATGTCAATCTTCGCAGATTTCATAGATAACATCATGGAAGTGTTCATGGACGATTTCTCTGTATGCGGGCAAAGTTTTGAAGGATGTCTATCAAATTTAGAAATGGTGTTAGAAAGATGTGTAAAAGTAAACCTCGTACTCAACTGGGAAAAATGCCATTTTATGGTCAGAGAAGGAATCATACTAGGACACGTTATATCTGATAAGGGAATTGAAGTTGATAAAGCTAAGATAGAAGTCATAAAAGATCTTCAACCCCCTAAGACCGTTCGAGAAATACGAAGCTTTTTAGGACACGTCGGTTTCTACCGACGATTCATCAAAGATTTCTCGAAAATCACTAAACCTCTTACCGGTTTATTAATGAAAGACGTTGAGTTCATATTCGATAAAGATTGTCTTAAAGCATTTGAAACTCTAAAAATAGCCCTCATCACCGCACCAATCATGCAACCACCTGACTGGAGATTACCTTTCGAAATCATGTGCGATGCGAGTGACTATGTTGTAGGCGTAGTTCTAGGACAAAGGAAGGACAAGAAACTTCACGCAATTTACTATGCCAGTAGAACTTTAGATTCTGCTCAATTGAACTACGCCACTACTGAAAAAGAGTTGTTAGCAGTTGTCTTTGCGCTTGATAAATTCTGTTCCTACCTAGTGGGAGCAAAAATAATCATCTACACAGACCACGCTGCTATCAGATATCTATTAACCAAGAAAGATGCTAAACCAAGACTCTTGAGATGGATCTTACTCCTACAAGAGTTTGATCTCGAAATCAAAGATAAGAAAGGTACTGAAAACGTCGTAGCGGACCATTTATCTATAATAGAAGGTATTAAACCCGAACAAGTGCCAATTAACGACGATTTTCCGTATGAACAGCTGATAGCACAAATAAGAAGCGACCCAGCTCAGTTAGACATAGATGAACCAAAAGCCGTGGAAACAATCCAAACAACCGTAGGACTGCCATGGTACGCTGACATTGTCAACTACTTAGCTGCAGGAGCACTTCCACCGGACTTAACCTATCAGCAGAAAAAGAAATTCTTCCATAATCTCAAATATTACTATTGGGACGAACCATTATTGTTTAAAAGAGGACCTGACGAAATCTTCCGTCGGTGTATTCCCGAAGAAGAAATAGAAGATGTCATTGCTCACTGTCATTCATCTCCTTATGGTGGACATGCAAGCACTTCCAAGACTTGTGCAAAAATCTTACAAGCCGGCCTATTTTGGCCTAATATATGGAAAGATGTCCACATCGCTGTTATAAATTGCGATCGGTGTCAACGCACCGGTAATATTTCAAGAAGAGATGAAATGCCTCAAAGAGGAATATTAGAAGTATAAGTCTTTAATGTCTGGGGAATAGATTTCATGGGACCATTCCCATCATCTTTCGGTAATAAGTACATACTCGTAGTTGTCGATTATGTTTCAAAATGGATCGAGGCTATAGCTTCTCCTACAAATGACACACGAGTAGTAATTAAGCTTTTCAAGAATATAATCTTTCCAAGATTTGGTGTGCCTAGACTTGTCATTAGTGACGGTGGCTCGCATTTCATTTCGAAAATATTCGACAAATTACTATCTAAGTATGGAGTCAGACATCGTGTAGCAACATCGTATCATCCGCAAACAAGTGGACAGGTCGAAGTCTCGAACAGAGAAATAAAACAAATTCTATAAAAGACTGTCGCCATATCTAGGAAAGATTGGTCATCTAAACTTAATGAAGCTTTATGGGCTTATAGGACAGCCTACAAGACACCCATAGGAACTACACCCTTCAAACTAGTGTATGGGAAGGCTTGTCATCTCCCGATAGAACTAGAACACAAAGCATATTGGGCGATTAAAACACTCAATATAAACTACAATGCCGCTGGAAAAAAGCGAATCCTCGACATTAATGAATTAGAAGAATTAAGGTTGGACGCATACGAGAATGCTAAGATATATAAAGAAAGAACCAAGCGATGGCACGATAAGCGCCTATCTAGGAAATAATTTAGTGTGGGAGACATTGTGCTCCTCTTCAATTCAAGACTTAGGCTCTTTCCTGGAAAACTAAAATCTAGATGGTCAGGACCCTTTGAAATAACTAGAGTGTTCCCGAGCGGAGCAATAGAAATTAAGGGTAGGAATAGTGAACCGTTCACAGTAAACGGACAACGATTAAAACATTACCATAATATTGAAAACAGAGATTATGCGAATAGTTTAAAACTTTTAGATTTGTCCACTAACTTCCCTCATTAATCTACCCCTAAGCACTACGTCAGGCTTATGACGATAAAAACAGCGCTTAGTGGGAGGCAACCCATTTTATTGTTTTATTTCATTTTTATTATTATTGATTTTATTTATGTATTTATTTCCTTATTTTCATTAAGTTTAACTTTCATTTTCTAAATCACTTTTAAATTTACTTTGCTACAGATTTTCTAAAGTCTTTTCTGCCTTACCTCTTTCTCCCCTGATTTGTTTCTCCTGCTTTAACACTAACTATGGCTAACCAACCAAGAAAATTTATGGAAACCATATTTAGAGGTAGAAACCAAAGAAGAAAATTTGAGGAATTATCACGGAGACAAATGGATTTGACTCTGTATTATGATGAACAAACTATGGAAACTTTAGGTATCAATGATAGCATCCTATACATGTTTAACCAGCTTGGATGGGAGAACGCTCTCATAAAACATAAGTTTGTAACTTACCGCGAGCTCACCCTTGAGTTTTTAAGCTCCTTAGTTTACCTACCTGAGTGCGGATTTGGATTAAGGAAAGGATTTATTAGTTTCCGACTATTCGGTATCGAATATGTCTATAACCATAAGGAACTAGCTGACCTACTAGGATTTCCTAGCGGACCTTTTGCCTTTGCTACCACCCAGGTAGAATTAATGGATATTGAGCTAGATTTCTTTGGGGGAACTTTAACCGGAAACTACCACCCTGAGCCAGATAACATGGACAATGATGAAATACACAACCCCGTTATCCGCTATTTTCATAAAATCCTTTCCCACACCTTCTTTGGAAAGGAAGAGAACCTCACTGGAGTATCTAAGGACGAGATATTCATAATGTCCTGTTTGACCGATGGAAAACCCGTAAATGATGTACCCTTCATGATGCAGACCTTCACCCGCATCCAAGAGGAACCTAATCTACCAATATTGGTAGGAGGCCTAGTCACCATGATTGCTAATGCCCTCGGACTTAGATACCAGTTACACAAGTGCACCCGTTTTGGTACCATTCGCCCTATGAATTTGAACTTCTGCTTTAACCGCCGAATAATAGGAAACATAGGATGACCACCATACGAGTACCTAATTAGAAATGAAATCGTAACCCTGTTCACATTACCGAACCATGCTAAAGTCAGTGTTCACAATAGAGATAATTGACTTTATGAGCTTACCCCTCCTGACTATCCAACAACACCTGAAACACCACAATCCTACCAAATTAGGGATGACATGATGACTGATGTAGAAAGTGACCCTGAGACCCCTCCTGGTTACCATGATATCAACCACACTGATGAAGTTATTGAGACCCCTGAAATCAACCAAGTAGGATATGCTGACAGCTTAAAGAAAATTTTGACAACTCTTGAAGTATACCAAGCTGACATTAATGTTGTTAAGGATGAAGTTAAAAGCATGAGATTGGACATTATAGGCTTAACTTATTTAACATGTGAACAATTCTATCATATAAACTCCGCACTTGAAGACTTGAAGAAGCGACTTTGATAATCCTGTAGTAATTTGATTAATCTTACTTTTTGCTTTTTGTTTCTAGTTAGTTTTGATATTTTGCAACATTTCATAGTTTATTTTTATCACTATAATTTCATTCTGTTATGTCAAATACAAAGCATTTCCATTTATGCAATTTTCCATTCAATTTATTTACATGTTTTCATAATTTACAGATACTTTTATTTGCTGGATATTTTGATAAATTTTCGTGTGATGAAATCCAATGCTATTATATACTGATCCATTGCTATGTGTTATGTTGGAATTAAATAGTTAATATGATAATAATTATAATTGGATTGAACTGAGGTAACCATTATGTGAAATTCCATATTTTGTGAACATCACGGTCGTAACCATCCCCTCACGATCGTAACGAGCAATTTAGCGCGTCACGATCGTAACTACCCCCTCACGACCGTGACAATCCTAATTCACAACCTCTGAGTTACAGAGGTCGTTCTTCTTCGCAAACTCCACTTCTATTTTCACAAAATTCTCAAACCGCCCATTACCTCTTCTTCTACCTGTTGCACCCCAAAATTTGCCCTCACAAGACAAGACTTTGTGTACTAAGAGGCTCATAAGGTTCACAAGGTTCACAAGACCTCTCATGAGGTTCACAAGGTTCACAAGACATCTTATGAGGTTCACAAGGTTCACAAAGTTCACAATTAGTCAGAAGATTTGACAATTCCCTCAGACAATGCATCCTCCTAAGCAGTGCATCCTAAACTAGGGTTTTGACTTTAATCAGGCTAAATGGATTTCCAAGACTTCAAGTGAGCTTCATAACATCCTATATGTGTTTAAGAATCCCCATAACAAGTTTCAAGACTTTCTCAAAGGTTTGCTCAGTCAGATGATCAGATAAGTCAAAATCAGTCAAAGCAGTTAAAAAGTCAAACTAAGGTCAACTGTGGTCAAACCAAAGTCAAACTTCATGATTTTTTTGCCAACATCAAGTATATGAAGTAAAATTCATCATTTGATCAAGGGTTGATCATGATTCATCAAGGATATTTCAGATCATCAAGAATCAGTGGTTTCTAAATTAGGGTTTCCTCAGGAAAAGTCAACTGAACTTTGACCAGCCATAACTTTCACATGCTTTATCAAATTTTTCCCATCCAAAGCTCATTTTGAAGGAAATTGGATTCTCTACAACTTTGTGTATCACAATCCAAGCCCAAAAATGCTCCATTTGGAAGGTATGAGCTAAGACATTATAGGTCCTTTTAAAAGTCAACAAAAAGTCAACAACTTCAAAAGGGCATAACTAGAGAATGGTAAATGATATGGACGTGAAACCAATGGGGTTGGTTAGAGGACTCTTTAAGCTTTCCAAAATGTCCAAGAACACCCTCATATCATTAAAATTGAAGGATTTGTGCCCTTGCAAAGTTGGGAAAGTTTTGGGAGGTTTATGAAGCAAATAGGGCTTTAAAATCAATTTCTTCCAAATGGGCTTGCAATCTTGTGATCCAAACTTCAACATGACACCAAGCACAACCCAACCCATGCAATTTCTGATTTTTTTTATTTTATTTAATATTTATTTGGATTTTATTCATTTAAATACATATTAAATCAAAATAAAATCAAAAAAATCAATATTTGAACATGATTCTTCTTCTAGAAGCCTTTAAATGACATTTAAGTTGATTAGATGCCATCCAAATTCGTGCATAACAGAAATAGAAAGGTTTGGTGTGATCTTTGGACATTTATGAATAATTGGTTTCTTCAATCTCAAGTTATTCCAAAAGCCCACAAATCCATCAAACTTTCTGACCTAATTCATTCACTATAAGTACATGAAGGTAACCAATGCATAAGGGGACGAAAAATTGAACCTCCAAAGGTAAGAGCAAAGTTTCAAAATTCACACAAAAAACTCCAATTAGGTTTGGCACTTAGAGTCCTTTTCAAGACAAACCAAAGGTTGCAACTTGTTCCTGGGAGTCCATAGAGTGATTCTGGATCATAACATTGTTCATTCATGCCCTAATTCGCATAAACCTAATGCATCTTCTTCATGTTCTAAGTTTTTTCGATTTGAATAATTTATGCATTGATATTGAAAACTAACCATGGATTTATGTTTGTTGTGATGTTTAGAAACTTTCTGGATAAGTTAATTCAGTTATCATGGACTGTATCGAAATTTGCCATTGCTAGGGTTTGGAGCATCAAATCGGGAACCAAGCATTCAAGGCCTTAAAACAAATTCTAAGAACATGGCTATGACATATAATCCTTGTATATTTGATCTGGGTTGTTAATTTGAATTAATGTTGAGGTTTGAATGATATTCACAAAAATGTAGGTTCCTGGTTTTGAAAATTCGCAGGTGAACGCGTAGGAAAAATCGTAAATATTTTCGCAGGTAAAACGAAGAAGATGAAGTCTGTTGGCGCGAAATCCAGGATTCAAAAATTGAGTTTATTTTATATTATTTGTTTCGCGTTTATGTTTCAAAGAGCATGAGTGCTCTGGTGGTTTTGATGCGCGCAATAAATGTTGTGAAGCCTGGGTTCGAATCCAGCCGGGAACAATCTTTTTGTTTCAATTTCTTTTGGTTTTGCAGGGATAAAATAAAACAAAGTTATGCTATTTGTTATCACCAACGCGCACGTTGGCCCAGTGGCTGGGGTTCTCTTCAGGTATTGGGGAGGTCCTGGGATCAAAACCAGGCCTCCCCCTTTTTTCTTTCCTCTCTTTTATTTTGTTTTGTTTATTATTATTATTATTTTTCTAATTATAACTAATTTTCATTAATAATTAACCTATAACCCTAATTCTAATTTATAAAACTCATAAACCCTAATTTATTTTGATTAACTCTAATAATTTTTTATAAACTCTAATTATCTTATAAATGTTAATTTATTTATTTAATTATGCATGTTTATAATTTGTATATAGTTTTTATATGTAAATAGTTTAATTAACTAATTAACCCTAATTTCTTTTCCTAAATAAAAAAAAAAAGAACTAATTTTATTTTATGAATATAATTTATTATTTAATTATAATTAGATATTTTTATAATATGTATATAAAATTAGATAATTAGATTATTAATTATGTTTTATAAGTATATAATGTCCATTATTTATTTCCTTTATTAAAAATCTAAAAATAATTATTTATTGAAAATTGAACTTTTAAATTTATTATTCATTATTATTTTAATTTCTTGATTTTATTCTTATTAATTTTTATTATTACTAACCCCATTTATTTTTATATTATTTTTATTATTATTATTGTTACTAACCCAATTATCTATTATTATTATTTACTTATTTAATTTATTTTAATTATTATTATTATGTAATTGTATCTCATATGTAATAGTTGTAGTAATTTTTTAATATTTAATTTTAAATGCTATGGTTAGTAATATAGGGAGTGCAAGATATGTTTGTATTTAAAAAATTAAAATTAGATCATTAATCTTAAAGATAAATATTTGAACTTGTACACTCACACACGTAAGTCGATCCTGGATCGCCATCTCACTTCTTAAGGGTTACCTCTCAAGTTGCCTAAACAAAAGGTCAAGTAGGGTGTATAAAGCAAAGTCCTTCATCTTATATCATCTAGTCCCTTAAACAGATAAAAAGATCAAGTCCCTTCGAATGTTGCCTTCGTAATGATCTTGTCCCTTTCGAATAAAGATGATAAGTCCCTTCGAATTGCTTATACACCTCACAGTTGCCTAAATAAACAGATGTCCCTTCACTTGTCCCTCACACATCCAAGGTAATGACTACCTATTCCTTAATAATAGGGATAGTCTTACCATTTAAAGGATATTCAAGAACAGAAAAGACTTAACTTAGGGTAGGTTCCTCTTATGTACTTGCTCACTCTTCAAAACATTTCAAACACTTCACATTTTTCAAGCAATTTTCAAAACAAAGTTTTTATATATATCCGTACATGGATCATTATAAAACACTTAAGAAAATTTCTAAACACACCCTACACATTTCAAAAACATTTTAAAGTGAGCTAAGTAACTAAGAGCCCATGGATAACCATGGATGTAAAGGGTGCTAACACCTTCCCTTTACATAACCTACCCCCCGGACCCAAAAATCTTTTAAAAGGTCTTTCCTGTTCTTTTATGCCTTTCCTTTGGATAAAATAAAAGTCGGTGGCGACTCTTGCTATCCGCAACATAACTAAAGTCAGTTCTCCCACCGTGTTACAGAACTGGCGACTCTGCTGGGGATTTAATAAAAGAGGGGTACCCTTAGGAATTAGATCACTTTAAACTTGTTTGCTTTGTTTGCTTTACTTTACTTGTTGGGTGCTCTTATGTGTGAAAGATCCTAACCCGGATCTAGTGTACCTTAGGTAAATGGCAATAGACCAAGGAAACTGTACGGCGTATACCGATATGGTTGATCTGGTGGCCATAGTTAGTGTGACTTCTTGGTTGGTGCTTATGTTCCTTAAGTCAAGTTGAGGATAATATGAGGCTGCCATATGTTGTCAATGCACTAACTAACTTTTAGAACCCTAGTTATCCCATCTTGGCCTTTAGAAAGTAGTGAGATAACCGGATTTGGTGAAGACTGAAGTTGGTTGATACTCGATACTACGCTCATTGAGATTCTAAACTTGGAGGGTTTTGGTTGGCAAGTAAGTTGCCTTCTGAACAACCACCCTTGTGAAGGATCAATGATATTGAGATCCCTTAGAACCTGGTTACTTTTATAGGACAGGATGAACCATCTAACTTCAGGGGAGGGTACTTACCTTTGAACCTCATGCAAGCCTTTAAACCTAGGGCTATGGTGTGACTTGTTTGTGTGTGCCACATGTTTGTGATTGAGCATAACATCATAGCATCTTCATGCATCATAAGCATAGCATTTTCACTAACCATTTCAAGGACCAAAGGATTTATCTTTGTTCTTTGTTGCAGGTCATGGTTTCTGCTCGTAGAAACACTATCAGGATCAACTTTGTAGGCATACCTCCTAAGCTTAAGGAATTGGTTTCTCAAGTTTCTGAAAGCTCCCAGTTCATCAAGAGACATGGTCACATATTGGATCTAGTCACCTTAGGATTCAATGAAGACATGATAAGTGTTCTGTTTCAGTTCTTTGATCCTAAGCACCATTGCTTCACATTCCCCGACTATCAGCTGGTTCCTACAATGGAAGAGTTCTCAAAACTTCTGGGTATACCTGTTCTTGATCAAAGACCCTTCACAGGCTTGGAAAAAGAGCTTAAACCAGAGGTTATTGCTGCAGCTCTACATCTGAAGAAGTCAGACATTGTTCTAGAAACGAGAAGCGGAGTTAAGGGTATTCTTGCTAAAGTGTTGATAGAGAAGGCTCAAATGTTCTTGAAAGCTATGAGCTATGATGCTTTTGAGGATATCTTAGCCTTGTTAATTTATGGCTTAGTGTTGTTCCCCAATCCTGATCAATTCATAGACGTTCATGCCATCAATATATTCCTGAGTCATAATCCAGTGCCTACATTGCTTGGAGACATTCTACATTCTCTTCATACCCGTACTACAAGGGCAAGAGGAACTTTGATGTGTTGCATACCTTTGCTATCTAGGTGGTTTATTTCTCACCTCCTTCGCTCAGTGATGAGGAATGAGCAAGGGTTCAGATGGTCCAAGAGGATCATGTCACTCTCACATTCAGATATTCATTGGTGCTCCAGATCTATGGAGAACGTTACTATCATTGACCGTTGTGGGGAGTTTCCTAATGTGCCACTTCTAGGCATAAGAGGAGGCATTACTTACAACCCTTCCTTAGCTTTACGACAGTTTGGTTACGCTCGGAGCGATGGTCCACATGACATGTTGATTCGGGGCATTGTGTTTGACTACGACAACGATCTACAAGGTTACCGTCAAAGGTTCATACGAGCATGGGGAAAAGTGAACAAGGTTGACAGCAAGACTCTGGAGCCCAAGTACACTATTCCTATGGAAGCTTATCTCAGTTGGGTACGAGCTCGTGCTCAGACTCTCATGATGCCATATCCTGCCATCCTGCCAGTTACTATGGAGCCTGTTGCTGAAGGAGATACCTCTTATACCATCCTTCACCCAGATATGCCCACTGACATGGAAGACTTACAGAGGTCCTGGATCCAGTTGAAGGAGCAAAGGGATACTTTCGAGGCTCATTATAAAGCAAGTCAAGGAAGAATCCTGGAGCTAACAAAGCAACTTCACGAGGAGCGGAATCTCAACTCATACCTCAACATAAAGAGGAAACGTCCATGGGAGACTTAAAACCCCATCTTTTGTATTTATTTCATTTCATGTTTATTGTAAGCCCAAGGGGCAAACAAATTTATTACTAATAAAAGTTTACTTTCTTGTTTGTTTAAGCAAATTTAAATCATGCGGTCCTTGAAAACATTGCATACGCATTTACACACCATATCATTGCATCACAGGTTTCTTGTGCACAAGGTTCTTATCTTCTCGCTGTTTATTTCAGCAATGGCTCTTGAACAAATAGTTAAAGATCTCCAGGCACAAAATGCACAGTTCCAAGAGCTGATCCTGAACTTGTCCAAGGGGCAGGATGAATTGAAGACACTGCTGGCTAAGAAGAAGAATCCTGAGGACAACAAGGATGATCAGCTGAAACAACTACAAGCTGAGATGACAGGAATGAGGACCCAGATGAATGACCAGGTGGCTCTTATTCAAAGTTTAGCTCAGGGGCAAGAAGAGCTAAGAGCCTTTGTCCACAAACTTCAAAGTAATAGAGTCAGGAATCTAATTGTCAGTCAACCTCCATTAAAACAAGTTGATTTGGTTGAAAGGAGGATGAGGATAAAAGAAGGTAAGAGACAGGTTTCCGCTGATTGTTCTTCAGTTGAAGAAGAAAGACCTGATAAGGTTAATCCACCTCAATACAAGGAATGTAGAAGGCAGTTTATCAAATTCAACACTCCAATGTCACAAGTTCTGCAATGCTTGTTGGAGATGAAGCTAATTTCCTTGAAAAATCCTCCTCAAAATCCTAAAACTTCCTCTCCTCACTATAATCCCAAGGCAAGGTGTGAGTATCACTCCAACAGTCCTGAACATGATACTAATAACTGTTGGGCATTGAAGAAAAAGATTCAAGACCTGATTGACGAAGGAATCCTAGAGGTTACTCCAGAAGGTCAAGTTGAATTCTACTATCGTCCATCAAACACCGAAGCTACAAGGCAAGTTGCCCAAGGTAGCAAGAAAGGAAGCCTACCAATTCCTGTGGAGATGTGGGGCACCTTGGGACATCCAAGTGGTAAATTTGATTTCATGGTGAAGTATACTGCTCCTCCAAGTTCACAGATTGCAATTGAAGACATTCAGCCAACTGGATGGGACAACATTTGAATTTTCATTTGTAACTTCTTTTGTTTTGTTTAAACACTTACTATTATGTCAAACTTTTGTTTTCATTAATGCACTGCGTATGTTTGTTTTGAATTAATCCATTCGTTTCACTCTGTTTTGAACTATGTTTCATATTTCTATTTTGTGATATTTAACTCCTGCTAAAGATATAAGCCTGTAGAGGGAGGATGACGAAAACAATACCATAATATTAGGCAGTATGCTTTTGAATAGACTATGCTGACGATGTACAGGCATTGTTTCAATTCCTAAACAGTGGAGATATAAGGAAGTTAATCCCTAGTCAACCCTTTTGAGCCTATGAAGTAGGAGTTTTTATTCTCGCACAAATTAAAACCCTTATTTGTAACCCGGGGCAGGGTAGTTACTCAGTTAACTCAAATATGTCAATTATCTGTGTTGTACACAACTAATGATGGTTCTCTGTAATCGTTAAACCTGACAGTCAATATCCAGCAAAAGAAAAACCCACTAAGTCAAAACCTGTGAAGGAGACTTAATAAAAAAAAATTAAGACATCCCACTGACTGTAACCTTGAAATAAACAGTTCAGGCAAAAAGAAGGGATAACAAAGTCAGAAGAAAAAAGGAGGTCACTATAGATCCTCAACAAAGAAAGATGACTGAATGTTCAAATAAATATTTGGTTTCTGAACCATCACAAATATCAGTGTTACAATTCCAAACTACTTTGGAACCTCAATGCATAAGTTAACTGAGTATAGGACTGAAGAACATCATGGAGATTGGGTTGGGTACAAATAAAATTTGAGCCTTTATCCTTTGTTTCTTAAACCGTGAACCAGGCCACGTTATAACCCTTTAAAAGTCCTAACTGAAGCATGGTTAGTTCGAAAGCGTACTGCTACAAAAAGGTATCCTGACTCCTTTAGGGCTTATTATAAAACTTGAGTTAATATCACAGTTTTCTTAAAAAAAAAATTTAAAATAATTCTTTTTCAAAAACTTCAAGACAGACATAAGCATTGCATTTTTGAATATATTTGTTTGCATATACCTGAGTGTTTGACAAATGGAGAAACTTACAGGATGAATGTTCAATGAACCAAAGTCCTTCCGATGAACAAAGTTGCTTCCTGGATCAAAGTCCATGTATACAAAGGGGCATAGTCATTATCTCCCAATCAAGGGGGCAGGCCATGATACTGCCTAACTCATGTGGGGCAATCAGGACAGGATTCAGTTATGTTTAAGTATCCAGGGGCAGATCTCCACATCTGTCTAAATTACCGAGGGTAACATTACAAAGTTCATAATGCCAGGGGCATAGTCACTGTTTCCCAGTCAAGGGGCATACCAACTTACTATTCAATTCATTTGGGGCAATCAAGTCCAGATTCAAAAATGCTTAATAGCCAGAGGCAGCTCTCCTCATATATGTGAATTTCATGATGCCAGGGGCATAGTCACTGTTTCCCAGTCAAGGGGAATACCAACTTACTGTTCAATTCATTTGGGGCAATCAAGTCCAGATTCAACAATGCTTAATAGCCAGAGGCAGCTCTCCTCATATATGTGAATTTCATGATGTCAGGGGCATATTATTGTGAAGCACTCTGTTTATTTCTCTTGAGGTAACTACATTCAGATACTTCCATTATGGTATAATTCATCCTCAACCAAGGGGCAATGCTTTCTCTTCAAATCTAATACCCGGAGCGTATATGGTCCATCACAATTTGAAGACACATTCCTCTCATTGTATTACCTTGATATTGGATTCTCAGCTGAAACCATGATGGAAATTAATTGTCTACGCCAGTAGTATCAGATGGCGTCAGTATCATGTCTTCAGATCCAGCTATGAGGATTTCTGGGAAGGTATTCAGGAAAGTTAAAAATTTCAGGAGCTCCAAATCCAATTGGTTATACACTCTCGAAGTTGAAACGATTCTGTTTTCAAGTTCAGCTTTACTTTTCCCTCTGAATCCAGATTTACTTTTACCCTATTTACATAAGCGAAACGTCCATTGGTTGTGTTTGAATGTATGTATGCTTTTGAATATGATTGATGTTTACCAGAAATACATAAAATGCTTAATATGATTGATGTTTACCAGAAATGCATGAAAATGCAGTAATAGTATTTACTAAGGACGAACGAGGGAAGGATTTCAACGAAGCTTCGCCGGTTCATTCCCACAAGACAAATCCCCCGGTAGGGCAAATCCATCTTCATAAGTACTTCGAGTCACATCTCCCCTGGAATTTATATCCATCTCTTTTATCCTCATACGGATAGTCGGGAATTTATTTTTCCAATAGGAGTACGACGAACGTAGACGGGAGGTTATGTATACCTTACTATCAAACGAAGACGGGAGGTTATATATACCTTACTATCGAACGAAGACGGGAGGTTATGTATACCTTACCATCGAACGAAGACGGGATATTATGTATACCTTACTATCAAACGAAGACGGGAGGTTATGAATACTATATTATCAAATGGGAACGAGTTCCTCATATTCTCCAGCAACAAATCGGGATTTATTTTCTCTGGCCAGCAATTGTTATACGAAGATACCCGGATGCTTCAGGCTGCATGATTCATACATACATCATTTACATCATGCCATAACATACATATACATAAATATATAATACATTACTTAAGTGCATCATATTATACATGCATACATAATGCATAAACTAATATTATCATACAGAATGTTATAATCTTGTTTTTCAGATTAATTCTCCAGCAGACAAACTTCATCAACAACTTGTGACCTTGGGCCGTTGTTTATCTTCCCAAAGGTTACTTCATACCTCAGGACGTTGTTTATCCTCCTGAAAGCTATCATGACCTTGGGCCGTTGTTTATCTTCCCAAAGGTTACCTCATTATCGTGGGACGTCGTTTATCTTCCCGAAGGCTATTTTGAGACGTCGTTTATCTTCTCAAAAGCCATATCATGACTTTGGGCCGTTGTTTATCTTCCCAAAAGTTATACTTATACCTCAGGACGTTGTTTATCCTCCTGAAAGCTATCGTTACTTTGGGTCGTTGTTTATCCTCCCAAAAGTTATGTTTATACCTCAGGACGTTGTTTATCTTCCTGAAAGCTATCATCATACCTCAGGACGTTATTTATCCTCCTGAAAGCTATCATGACCTTGGGCCGTTGTTTATCTTCCCAAAGGTTACCTCATTATCGTGGGACGTCGTTTATCTTCCCGAAGGCTATTTTGAGACGTCGTTTATCTTCTCAAAAGCCATATCATGACTTTGGGCCGTTGTTTATCTTCCCAAAAGTTATACTTATACCTCAGGACGTTGTTTATCCTCCTGAAAGCTATCGTTAATTTGGGCCGTTGTTTATCCTCCCAAAAAGCTATATCTTCATATTTTGGACTGCTTTATCCTCCAAGAGATATATTTGAAGAACTTTTCTTCAAGTGGCATCTTTAAGCCCACTCAAGCATATACAACAAGTCATCAGTATCACTCTACGCACCGGTGAGTGCAAATTTTTGGGCTTTTGTGTTCAATCCCCTTCAACCTTCCAGGTCACGACTGGCACATATACCAATCTGACCCCTCAGGTTTCAGAAAATTGAACAGGGGCAGCTGTTGCACCCCAAAATTTGCCCTCACAAGACAAGACTTTGTGTACTAAGAGGCTCACAAGGTTCACAAGGTTCACAAGGTTCACAAGACCTCTCATGAGGTTCACAAGGTTCACAAGACATCTTATGAGGTTCACAAGGTTCACAAAGTTCACAATTAGTCAGAAGATTTGACAATTCCCTCAGACAATGCATCCTCCTAAGCAGTGCATCCTAAACTAGGGTTTTGACTTTAATCAGGCTAAATGGATTTCCAAGACTTCAAGTGAGCTTCATAACATCCTATATGTGTTTAAGAATCCCCATAACAAGTTTCAAGACTTTCTCAAAGGTTTGCTCAGTCAGATGATCAGATAAGTCAAAATCAGTCAAAGCAGTTAAAAAGTCAAACTAAGGTCAACTGTGGTCAAACCAAAGTCAAACTTCATGATTTTTTTGCCAACATCAAGTATATGAAGTAAAATTCATCATTTGATCAAGGGTTGATCATGATTCATCAAGGATATTTCAGATCATCAAGAATCAGAGGTTTCTAAATTAGGGTTTCCTCAGGAAAAGTCAACTGAACTTTGACCAGCCATAACTTTCACATGCTTTATCAAATTTTTCCCATCCAAAGCTCATTTTGAAGGAAATTGGATTCTCTACAACTTTGTGTATCACAATCCAAGCCCAAAAATGCTTCATTTGGAAGGTATGAGCTAAGACATTATAGGTCCTTTTAAAAGTCAACAAAAAGTCAACAACTTCAAAAGGGCATAACTAGAGAATGGTAAATGATATGGACGTGAAACCAATGGGGTTGGTTAGAGGACTCTTTAAGCTTTCCAAAATGTCCAAGAACACCCTCATATCATTAAAATTGAAGGATTTGTGCCCTTGCAAAGTTGGGAAAGTTTTGGGAGGTTTATGAAGCAAATAGGGCTTTAAAATCAATTTCTTCCAAATGGGCTTGCAATCTTGTGATCCAAACTTCAACATGACACCAAGCACGACCCAACCCATGCAATTTCTGATTTTTTTTATTTTATTTAATATTTATTTGGATTTTATTCATTTAAATACATATTAAATCAAAATAAAATCAAAAAAATCAATATTTGAACATGATTCTTCTTCTAGAAGCCTTTAAATGACATTTAAGTTGATTAGATGCCATCCAAATTCGTGCATAACAGAAATAGAAAGGTTTGGTGTGATCTTTGGACATTTATGAATAATTGGTTTCTTCAATCTCAAGTTATTCCAAAAGCCCACAAATCCATCAAACTTTCTGACCTAATTCATTCACTATAAGTACATGAAGGTAACCAATGCATAAGGGGACGAAAAATTGAACCTCCAAAGGTAAGAGCAAAGTTTCAAAATTCACACAAAAAACTCCAATTCGGTTTGGCACTTAGAGTCCTTTTCAAGACAAACCAAAGGTTGCAACTTGTTCCTGGGAGTCCATAGAGTGATTCTGGATCATAACATTGTTCATTCATGCCCTAATTCGCATAAACCGAATGCATCTTCTTCATGTTCTAAGTTTTTTCGATTTGAATAATTTATGCATTGATATTGAAAACTAACCATGGATTTATGTTTGTTGTGATGTTTAGAAACTTTCTGGATAAGTTAATTCAGTTATCATGGACTGTATCGAAATTTGCCATTGCTAGGGTTTGGAGCATCAAATCGGGAACCAAGCATTCAAGGCCTTAAAACAAATTCTAAGAACATGGCTATGACATATAATCCTTGTATATTTGATATGGGTTGTTAATTTGAATTAATGTTGAGGTTTGAATGATATTCACAAAAACGTAGGTTCCTGGTTTTGAAAATTCGCAGGTGAACGCGTTGGAAAATCGTAAATATTTTCGCAGGTAAAACGAAGAAGATGAAGTCTGTTGGCGCGAAATCCAGGATTCAAAAATTGAGTTTATTTTATATTATTTGTTTCGCGTTTATGTTTCAAAGAGCATGAGTGCTCTGGTGGTTTTGATGCGCGCAATAAATGTTGTGAAGCCTGGGTTCGAATCCAGCCGGGAACAATCTTTTTGTTTCAATTTCTTTTGGTTTTGCAGGGATAAAATAAAACAAAGTTATGCTATTTGTTATCACCAACGCGCACGTTGGCCCAGTGGCTGGGGTTCTCTTCAGGTATTGGGGAGGTCCTGGGATCAAAACCAGGCCTCCCCCTTTTTTCTTTCCTCTCTTTTATTTTGTTTTGTTTATTATTATTATTATTTTTCTAATTATAACTAATTTTCATTAATAATTAACCTATAACCCTAATTCTAATTTATAAAACTCATAAACCCTAATTTATTTTGATTAACTCTAATAATTTTTTTATAAACTCTAATTATCTTATAAATGTTAATTTATTTATTTAATTATGCATGTTTATAATTTGTATATAGTTTTTATATGTAAATAGTTTAATTAACTAATTAACCCTAATTTCTTTTCCTAAATAAAAAAAAGAACTAATTTTATTTTATGAATATAATTTATTATTTAATTATAATTAGATATTTTTATAATATGTATATAAAATTAGATAATTAGATTATTAATTATGTTTTATAAGTATATAATGTCCATTATTTATTTCCTTTATTAAAAATCTAAAAATAATTATTTATTGAAAATTGAACTTTTAAATTTATTATTCATTATTATTTTAATTTCTTGATTTTATTCTTATTAATTTTTATTATTACTAACCCCATTTATTTTTATATTATTTTTATTATTATTATTGTTACTAACCCAATTATCTATTATTATTATTTACTTATTTAATTTATTTTAATTATTATTATTATGTAATTGTATCTCATATGTAATAGTTGTAGTAATTTTTTAATATTTAATTTTAAATGCTATGGTTAGTAATATAGGGAGTGCAAGATATGTTTGTATTTAAAAAATTAAAATTAGATCATTAATCTTAAAGATAAATATTTGAACTTGTACACACACACGTAAGTCGATCCTGCATCGCCATCTCACTTCTTAAGGGTTACCTCTCAAGTTGCCTAAACAAAAGGTCAAGTAGGGTGTATAAAGCAAAGTCCTTCATCTTATATCATCTAGTCCCTTAAACAGATAAAAAGATCAAGTCCCTTCGAATGTTGCCTTCGTAATGATCTTGTCCCTTTCGAATAAAGATGATAAGTCCCTTCGAATTGCTTATACACCTCACAGTTGCCTAAATAAACAGATGTCCCTTCACTTGTCCCTCACACATCCAATGTAATGACTACCTATTCCTTAATAATAGGGATAGTCTTACCATTTAAAGGATATTCAAGAACAGAAAAGACTTAACTTAGGGTAGGTTCCTCTTATGTACTTGCTCACTCTTCAAAACATTTCAAACACTTCACATTTTTCAAGCAATTTTCAAAACAAAGTTTTTATATATATCCGTACATGGATCATTATAAAACACTTAAGAAAATTTCTAAACACACCCTACACATTTCAAAAACATTTTAAAGTGATCTAAGTAACTAAGAGCCCATGGATAACCATGGATGTAAAGGGTGCTAACACCTTCCCTTTACATAACCTACCCCCCGGACCCAAAAATCTTTTAAAAGGTCTTTCCTGTTCTTTTATGCCTTTCCTTTGGATAAAATAAAAGTCGGTGGCGACTCTTGCTCTCTGCAATATAACTAAAGTCAGTTCTCCCACCGTGTTACACTACCGTAACCACCCATTAATCACCAATCAATCCCATTACTCCGTTCCACTTCCTCATTTAACCCCAACTCCACATATTCCCTTCACTTCATTATAAACCAATCAATTTCTTCACATTTTCATCTCAAAACCTCAAACACCTATCTCACGATAAACCTCATTTGCATGCAATGGAAAACATTCAGTTTAGAGAGGGAGAACAAGGAGAAGCACAAAGAGAGAAGTTTGAAAGGTTTCAAACCCGAGGCATCCAAACTACTTGGTACGTCGACCTCGACTGCCTGAGGGAGTTAGGATTGTTCGACGGAGTGAAGCTACTGCTTGAAAAAGTTGGCTTGTGGGACTTATGCAGTCAACCGCAACCAACATTTGCAAACCTCACTTTGGAGTTCCTGAGTTCCTTTCAATACATCACACATTCTGGATCAACGAACCAACTCACCGGCATTGCAAAATTCTGAATGCTTGGCAGAGAGTTCGAACTCACTCAAACCAGAGTCGCTGAACTGTTAGGCTTCAGTCACGGTGACGGTACTCACCTTCGCGTGCCCGACAACTTTAATGAAGCAGCTTTCACTTTGTGGCACAACATCACAAACAGCCGTGCCTCCGCCTACCAAAGTCTCAACGCCACTCATATCCATAATCCAGCAATACGGTATTTTCATCGTATCATATGCAACACAATCTTTGCAAGAGAGAGCAACCATAAGCTCAATTCCAAAGAGCTCCTATTCTTGCATTGTGCCTTGAATGAAGAACGCATCAACGCCGCTCTATTCCTTCTGGCCCACATTCAGTCTGTAGCACAAAGAGGCGCCACTCCCTTCTACATTGGCGGGATTGTCACTTCCCTTGCTATACAGCTGGATCTTGATGACCACCTCTCTCATTTGCCTCATAGAGCACCGGAGCTGCTTACCATGAACTACTGCAAGTCCGCTCACATGATCTCTCAGCGTGAGGATGGCAGGTTCAACCCTATGATACAAGGAACCATCTATCATCATATCATTTTGCCTTGCAGGAACCGCATTGATCCATCAAACAGAGCCAATTGGCTATTTGATTTTCCGGCTGCCATAGGTCATGTTCCGATTGTTGACGACCTGCCTGATGCACCTGTGGATGAGATGCAGGATGCGATGGATGCTGCTGAGCCAGTTCAGGACATACCTGAGTCTTCCACCAGGCAGCCACCTTCAGCTGACATCACTCCTACCAGACGCTCCCGCACCAGAAGCCGAGGCCGTGGTCGTCAGCAGCATTAGATTATCTTTTTGTTTTTTTTTCTGTTCTTGTAACGTATTTCCCCGCTATTATATCACAACATTGAGGACAATGTCTGATATAGTGTGGGAGAGGTACCTTTCCCGTTTTCCATTTCATTGTATTTTCCTTTCCGCATTTTCAATGAACAAGTAATATTAATGCTATTTCTTAAAGTTTCAATTCTTCCCCGCTTTATTTAGCCATACCGAATTTTTTTTTACTTTATCTTCGCATTACTCGACTTACCTATGAAATCATAGTTAGGAAGCTGAGAAAGATCCAACAAGATCAATACAGTCTTGACACCTTAGACTTCCTACTTAAGCATTCCATTTCGATAATTGTTACGACTACACCTTAAGTCTTAGTTCTAAAGTAACCCCTAGTAGTTTATACTAGCAGTCAGCATCGTCTGGACACAAACCACGTGGGGAGCCGATGAACATAAGTGTTTGATGCCTAATCTATAAATGATCCTTCATATCTCGCTACCATTAAAAGAGAAAATGCACCAAAGTACACGGTCACATATAAGAGATGAGTAATAAAAGAAGGAGTCCATTGCTGGTTGGTTCAGAGGTATCTGGTTCTGAACTTGGTAGGGCGTGATACGGCTCGATCCCCCACAACTTCCAATTTGGATAACATGTAAAGGGTTGCCACATTCGTGTACCAGACCCCGTGCTAATAAAGGATCAAAGTCACTAACCGGCTACTCCACTACGTGCTTGCTAAGACAAAGGGCTTAATGTGATTGCGCTAGAACGAAACCGGGTGAAATAAGAACGAAGGACTCTAGGTAGAGTCATAACGGAATTACTGAATGTTTCGTTTAAAGGGAAGTCGACAACTTAGCTTGTTGCTTGTATCATTAGTGTATCGTTAATGTTCTACTCTAAGTATCGGTTTATCTAACTAAATGACTTCTCGTATGGTATGTTATGTGTATGCGTCTGATGAAAATTGTCCGATCATTTTTCAATTGACTATTTGCTTGAGGACAAGAAAAGGTTTAAGTATGGGGGAGTTTGATAACGAGAAATCGTATCGCATTATTACTATGTTTTTAGTCCGTTTTATCATACATTGATCCTTTTAACTCCCGATTGTTTCGAGTTTTTATGTCACATTGCAGGTATAACATGTCTAGAACCAAATTATGAGAAAAAGATCAAATGAACAAAAATTAGCAAGAAAAGAAAAGGAAGAAATCAATTCTGCTAAATTCTGCATTTTTTGTTGCTCTCACGGTCCTCACAACTGACTCATGACCGTGACACGCCAATTAGAGGTCTCACGACCGTTACATCAATGTCACGACCGTGACGCGCTTAGTTGAAGAAATCTGACCGTTACACCATGTCACGAACGTGACAAGCAAAAAGTATTTAATTTGTTTGAATTTAATTGAGAACGTGCAACGAGTCTTCAGAGACTCCTACTTTCTCTCAACTTCAGCAACACCCAGTAAACCATGTTTTCCTGGATTCTCTCAAAACAGAACAAACGAAGCCCACGCTCCAACTCATTCAACTGCCAAATTCCTCTGCTATAAATACCAAAGATGCAGATGAAGAAAGTACAGAGTTTATTATTGAATTTTTATGCGGAAGCTCTGCCGTTTTTTCTTTCAACCCATTTATTTTCCAGCTTTTGTTCTTGCTGTGTTTTTCCTTTTTATTTCCAAACCCTTTAATAACAATTTCCAACATTAGGAAATTGTTATCTCAATTTAATTTCTTTAAGCCTCAGAACTTAGTATTTTATTTTTTTCGATTCCGACGCTCCAAGCTTGCCGATTTATGGAAGAAGGAGCCTAAGAATTAAATTGTTCAGGTTTTTGTTTTGCAATTTATATTTAGTTTATTTATTTATTTATGTTAAGTTTCTATTATTATTATATAATGCATGCTTTAATATTTATTAATTTCATTTTGTATCTGTCTGTTGTTTTAATAAATATGAGTAGCTAAGTTAATCGAGTCGGTATGTAATAAACCAAACCAAAACGGTTAAATCGAATCTAAGCTAAAAACAATTAAGAACTTATATTCTGGCTGTGACTTTTTATAATTAAAATCAAGCTTCTTGCTACGAGAGTAAGAGAAGGGAAATAGGTTAGGTCGAGACCACGAGAGTGTGAGATTTTAACCGGATAGCTAAAGTTAGGCATTCGATTTAAATACAGCGAGAGCGCTTTAAAACGAATTAGATTTATTAAGTTTTCAAAAATTATTTTCTAAACACTTATGGGCTAGCGAGAGCAGGCATAGGGCTTTAGGAGTAAGATCTGAGATAAGACCACGAGAGTGTGAGTCGAGGGTTTTTAAACTGGTAATCTCTACAGAATTATTTAAGTGAACCATCTTTATAAGCTTAGGCTAGATTGACCCGCATAGGTTAATATAATTACATACCGACCGCCTTCTCATTATTTCCTTAACTAAGTTTAATTCCCGTTTTTAATCCTTAAAACCATAATCGTGACAAATTTCCGCCTTAGCTAAACTAGCAGACCTTCTAGCACTAGAGTGATTACAAAGTCCCTGTGGGTTCGACATCTTTTTATTACTATTGCGATAGGCTGTGCACTTGCAGTTCAGATACCGCTAGACACATCACGTCTTCGCCCCATCAGTGTGCTTTGATGAGTTTCTTTGTTACTTGCCTTTAAAGTTTCTCACAAATGTATGCATGTTCACCTCAACTTCTTTGTTCATTTACTCTCCATGATGCCTATGCTTGAGTTTGTATGCTTCTTCCTCATGCTTGGTCTTGCTTCTTAGGCACATTTTAACATGTTTAGGCTCCTTGTTTTTCAAGTGATGTTGTTTCTTTGATTGGATGATCATTTGTTTGTTCTTGCACTTATGCATGTGTCCACTTCACTTCTCCTTCTTGTGATGTCCATGATTGAACTTGTATGATATTTTCCTTGGTCTCTTGTGTTGTGTGTGCTCATTCTTATGATGATAAGGTTATGATCTTGTGTTTCTTATTGCTTGTCTAACTGGTGGGGTCCTTTGTGTTTTGCTTTCTTCATAGGAGTTTGTGAAGCTTGGTTTTAGTTTGTATGCTTTACCTCTTGCTTGGTTTGCGTTAGTGATTTGCCTTAGTGCGTTAAATGGTTGCTTTCACTTCTGGTTGTGATGATTTAGTATGATCTTTTGTTCATTTGTATCTCATTTGATTTCGCTTTTTTTTGTCTTACCATTTGTTTATACTACTAACCATTTCAGGGGCTCATGGTAAGTGAAGTATGGATGTCATTCACATTCCATTTCTTCTTCTCTTCTTTATCTTTGCTTTCTATTTTGTAATTGTTGATGTGCCTTGTGTCATCTTGTGTTTTCTTCTCTCTTCTTCCTTTAGAAGCAACTTATCTCCTTTAGAGGAGTAAGTTGTTCTCTAACTCTTTCTTCATCTCTTCTTCTTCTCCTTTCTTAGGATAGTTTCAATCCTCACTAACCATAGGATTCTCATGCATGATAACTTTAGGATTAGACTTTCCCCTTTAGTTTTACCTTTGAGATCCTTTTGGTGCTCTCTCTTTCTCATCTTCAAACAAAAATCCAAAACATTAATAATAGTTGAGTTGACCTTCCCTTTTATCATACTCTCAAAGAAAAATCATAAAAAAACATTTCTTGACTTTAATTCACACAAAAAAAACACTTAATAATACAAACAAGTTAGTGAATTTAAATCCTAATCTTAGGAAACAAGTTTGAGGATCTTCCTCATTCTTAATGGACTTGTTACTCATTCTATTTTGGGATGTGGTAATAAGGACATATCCTTAGAAAAGGCTTTACCTTCACTTCCTTGTGCCACACTCCTAAAAGACTTCTAAAAAGCACAAACAAACAATAAACGTCTCTCCTTCAGGACTTCTTTTCTCATCACCCTCACTCTCATCGTACGAACTTGCTCCTACTTGTCATTTTGCAAGACGATAATGCACTCGTCATCCGAGCCTGCAACACCTGAGCATTGACATAGGCAGTTCAAGCCTTAAGACACAAGCAATCTTTTCCACCCCTAGTTAGGGGAACTACGGCGACTCTGATCCTCATTGTCCAGATGAGGTACGTAGGCAGCGGGGTAGGGCCCGTTCGAGCACACCCTTTTATTTTCCCTACATTTCCCCCTTTTCTCTTCTTTTCTCCAGTTCGGTTCCTTTTCTTTACATCAACTTTCATTTCTTCACCCTTTGAAACAGTTTCTTTGCAAGCGTGGATCCCGTCGGGTACGGCGGACGATCTGGGGTGCTAATACCTTCCAAGTTCGTAACCGACTCCTGAACCCAGTTTCTTTGGTTCGCAGGACCTTTGTCCTTCCTTTTCTTTTCCTTGGTTTGTGCAGCATTACCATTCCCGTTCCTTCGGGATAAAAATTCCTGGCTGGCGACTCTACCTCTTTCCGCGCCACTTTCGCGTTTGTACTAGGATGGAAATCCAAGGAGCAACAGCTGGCGACTCTTCTGGGGACATTCCTAACCAGAATCTCTGGTTCCCTTGAGAATCTCTCCTAGCGCTTGCATGTTTCTATTTCGTTGGGTGTTGATTGTTTGTTGTTGTGTGTTTATTTTACTGTTGTTTATTTACAGTTTTCAGTATTTTATTTTCATGCATCATATATTATATTGGACTGTCTGGACTGGTTTTCTATTTGGCGGGACTTGGGTGTTACTTGTGTGTGGTGAGATGAGACTAGCCAAATACCCGGCTTATATGCACCATAGGATTTAGCGTGGACAATCACTTTGGCCCTATGTCATCTTGTCATGGGGGTATTAGTGCGTTCACACCCAGATTCGCGACCGTCTTGGAAGTGTCTTGATATAGGGATCTTCCCTACTTCATTACATAACCTTGATAGTTATGTGTGGCTGGGGACCGATCATTGAGAACCTTTGTGGAAACAACTCTCTCTAGTGGTGACAGTGGCAGACCACATTCTGTGGTAAACCCATTTGCACCCAAGGGTCCACTGGGAACTCGCATAGGATGACCTAGTTCTTTTATAGGAACTCAGTTAAAAGCATCTGATCGTATGACGATAGTATTGTACCCTTCGGGATGAATGTACTATTGTTTCTCGATTTCAGCGCTTGAAGCTGGGGACTTATAAGGGATGCTTGTTTTTCCCGGACTCAGCTAAGACCTCCCTGAGTAGTACATAATGCCAAACCGATTCCCTAATTTGGTCATGAGCCATTTCTCGGAAATGGTGAACGTGTTATTGCTATTCGGATTTGAGAGTCTGTGATGTTTGACCCGGATCACACCCGTGAGATTGGGAGGGTTTAGAGGTTTGCAGGAACCCTTTAACCTCACCATACCCATTGCCAGTACAATCTTATGTGTTGATTTGATATTTTGACCTTTGGAGTTCTTGAGCTAGATAGTTTGGTAGTATTATTTGAGGATATTTGTGATTCACCCAAGTGTATATGGGTTGTTATTCAGAGGACTTATAGTTTGTGATCACTTGACCCTTGCAAACAACACCCAGACAGTTCCAGATTGATCATATTTATCTTGCATTTGCATCTGCATCATATCATAGCATACTTAACATCTTAGTGTTTTCATTTTTCAGGTTACATTTGCACACCTTGTTCTGGTATTTGTTAATATCACATATCCAGATGGCAAGCATCATCACAACTCTCAAAAATAATAATGCCCATTATACATTTCCACAACTAGAGGTGAAGAAACTACACCAGCTGAAGGGTCTGATGAATGATAAGATTCTAGGAGATTTCAGGGCTAGGTTTGGGCAGATTCTCAGGTACATGGACAAGCCAACAGAAGACCAAAGGGATAGCATGCATACTCTACTTCAGTTCTATGATGCTCCATTGCGCTGTTTTGTATTCCAAGATTATGTCTTAGCGCCTACACTGGAAGAAATTGCTAGTTTGCTGCATATCCCCTTTAGTGGAAGACAACCTTATTACAACTCAGGGAGGGTACTTCAGGCAGAGGAGATTGCTCAAAGGTGTCATTTTCCTCTAATCAAGGTAGAGAAGGGCTTGAGAAGTAGCAAAGGGAGGGGGTTGTCTTGCAATATGCTGATCCAGGAAGCCTTGGTATATGCTCAAGATGATCAATGGGCACAGTTCAGTGTACTCTTAGGTTTAATGGTCTATGGAATTAGTCTCTTCCCAGGTGATCAAGGGATGGTAAGCCTGGAGGCTGTTGCCATTTTCTTCAGAAGGAATCCCACACCTACCTTGTTAGGTGACTTTTACTATGGGGTTCACTATAGGAATGAGAAGAAGGGAGGTCATGTGAGCTGTGTGTGCCGCTGTTTGCTAGCTGGTTTGCTAGACATTTGCCTAAAGTGGGGCCTTTTAAGGATTTGAGGGGAGAATGGAAATGGTCCTGTAGATTGATGGGGTTGACTACAGGTGATATAAGCTGGGGGTATGATAGAGATGTGTTGGGAAAGGAGATGATTGTAAAGTGTAATTGGTTTCCTAATGTTCCTTTGATTGGAAGGAAGGGAATGATCAATTATAATCCAGTTCTAGCGAGAAGGAAATCTGGATATCCTTTGAGAGAGTCCCCTTATGATGAGGATGTGAGAGAGTCTTTGTATCTTCCAATTGAGGGGAATTTTGACATGGCTATCCAGGTATTCCAAGCTTGGGATATAAGAACTTAAAAGGGAAAAAAGGAGTTTGGGAGAGTAGACCCCAACATGTATGAACCCTTTGCATCATGGTTGAAGAAGCGTGTTAAGATTACTTTATTTCCTTTTTCTTTGGAGCTTCCTCTCTACCCAAAGGAAATAATTTCACAGATCCCTGTAGCACCAAGCACTATTCCTTTAGAAGACTATCAAAGACTCGAGGCTCAGCTGAAAGAGTTGAGGGTGGAGCATACAGAAATAGTTAGCTTGCATCATCAGTTAGCTCTCTCCAAGTTGACCATATAAGAGAAGCTACACAAGATACATGTAGAACAAGAGGCTAAGGAGAAAGAGTTAGCAGAAAGGGAGGCTTATTTCCAAAGAAGAGGGTTGATGGACATCAAGAGAGAAGAAATGTTCAAAAAAAAATAAGAAAGCTCTCAGAGATGCTAGGCAATCTCTTACTTGGGTGTATGGTCAAAGAGAGCAAGATCAAGCAGAGTACAAGAAGAAGGAAGAGATGTTCAAGCTGCAGATTGTCGCTCAAGGAGAAGAGTTAGAGCAGGCTCATAGGAGGCAATAGGAGGTGTCTCAACAGCTGCATGAGGCTCTGGAAGAGATAGAAGATCTCAGGAGAAGAGCAGATGTGAAGAGAAATCGAGTAGAGATGGAGCTTGCAGAGGAAGAGCTAGAGTCTTCTTTTAGTTCGGAGTTCTAGTTTATTTCCTTTGTATTTATGATCACCTACAGAATTGTTGTAGGGATCTATTTTGATTGTTGTATTTTGTGCTTTGTAAGACTTGCGACCCTATGGGGATGTTGTTTGTGCCTTAGGGCCTTTGTCTTATTGCATCTTTATTTTGTCAAATTCCTTGAGCTGTATGTTTCTTTTCATAGTTTGGTTGTGGGAATGGTGCGGAAAACAGTGAAAGAAAGGATCACAACAGGTTACTTCCAAAGGTCATCTGGATTCCTCATGAGATGCCAGAACTGGAGGCAATAAAAGATTGATAATGAAAGCATGAAGATTGCATTGCATATAACGTGTTTGTTTGTTTTGCAAGTAGTTCATCAGTTTTCTAACGTTTTTGCAAATTTTAGGCACTATAGCTCCTAAGAAGGTTCAAAGACAACCAACTGTACATAGGTATCCTACAAAGGTGAACAGATAGAGCAATGGATCAGATGCAGGTAGATCTAGATGACTTAAGGACGAGAATGGATAACTTCATGACCCTCATGGCTGGGATGGGTCAAACTCAAGAGCGCTTGCGCGAAATGGTGGAGAATAATCAAGCCAGGAACAATGGGACAGCAGATGGAGGTAATCGCAACGAGGCTGGCGCCCGTCATGTTGAAATCTCTGTGGTGCAACTAGGGGTCACTATTATCAATGATGGAGTAAATAACATGCAGATGGATGGGCATGACGAATAGTTCACTTTGTTGGATGAGGCAGAAGGCCATGGGGTTGACATGAATATGAGGTTTGAGGAAATGGCTGAGAAAATTCACGCCATTCAATCTTAGAGTTCTTTAGGGTTTGACATCACTGATCTAGGCTTAGTGCCAGGGGTGAGAATTCCCTACAAGTTCAAGGTCCCTACTTTTGATAATTACAACGGCACAGCTTGCCCGAAAACTCATCTTCTGTCTTTTGTGGGAAGGATTGCTGCACATACAGACAATGAGAAGCTGTGGATGTATTACTTCCAAGATAGTCTTGTAGGAGCTTCCTTGGAATGGTACATGAAGCTGAGCAGGGTCAATATTCGAAGCTGGAAGAATTTAGCTAAGGCGTTTGTGAAACAGTATCAGTATAATTTGGATATGGCTCCGAATCGTACCCAATTGCAGACAATGTCTCAGAATGCTAAAGAAGGGTTCAAAGAGTACGCCCAGAGGTGGCGTCAGCTTGCTGCTCGAGTACAACCTCCCTTGTTAGAAAAGGAAATGGAAGACATGTTTATGGGAACACTGTAGGGTGTGTTCATTGAGAGACTGACATCTTGTTCAGCAACAAAGTTTAATGATATCGTGATAGCTGGAGAAAGGGTTGAAATTCTTCTGAAAATGGGGAAGATCCAAGACAGTGGTGCAGGTAGCTCAAGTGGTGTTCGAAAAGTTTTTAATGGACCTCCAAGAAGAAGGGATGGAGAAACTAATGATGTGTACGGCCGAGGCCGGGACCGTGGATACAGGGGATCTTATGAGCAGGTGGCAGCTGTCACCATTCCAACAAGTCCTGTGCAACAACCCCAACAACAATAGCAACAGCCACAGCGCAACAACTATCAGCAAATACCCTATCAGCAGAGACAAGCTCGTCCAGCTAACAGGGTGCTTGAAGCCATCCCGATGACATACACAACATTACTCCAGAGATTGTTAGATTTGAACTTGGTTCAGTTGAGGACATTAGCACCACCTCCACCTAGAGAGCTTCTAGTGGGGTATGATGCTAATGCAAGATACGCATTTCATTCAGGAGCTCCCGGGCACTCAACAGAGAAGTGCAGGGCATTACAGCATAAAGTCCAAGATTTGATTGACTCAAAAGCAATTAACTTCGCACCGCCTCCAAATGTTACATCAAACCCCATTCCAAATCATGGAGGGGCCCAGATAAATGCTGTTGATGGTGGTGAGAGGTTAAACTTGATTTTGAACGTAGAAGAAGTAAAAACTTCATTACTGGTGGTGAAAGAAAGATTACTGAGAGGGCATGTATTCCTAAGTTGTGGTTATGACTGCAAGGGTTACATGAATTCAGTTAACGGTTGTGGAGAGTTGAAATCTGGGTTGCAGTGTTTGATGGATGAGGGGTCTCTACAGTTTGACAGTGTTGATAACAGAAGTGATTGTGTGTCTACAGTAACTATTTACTTTGATCCTGCTGAAGTTCCTGCCCGGAGAGAGCCGATGTCTATCTATGTTCCAGAAGTGAGTCCAGTAACTATTACTGTTCCAGGACCGGTTCCTTATGTTGATGACAAGGCCATCCCCTGACACTATGGCTTAGACGTGTATGTAGATGGTCCGAAAGTGGAAGGTAAAGCGGTGACAATTGACCTGACTATTGTGAATGTCAGAGGAGTTAGGGGTTTACTCGGAGTGGGCGTCTCTTTTCTCCTCAAACTCTTAGAGGTGATCCCGAAGCTAAAGCTGCCGCAAAGACTAAGGGTAAACAAATAGTGACTAAAGAGGTGACAACGCATGCTACTAGTCAAGGCACTTTTGAAAAATAAGTTGAAGAGTTCATGAGAATAATTAAGAAAAGAGACTATAAGGTGGTTGAACAGCTGAATCAAACCCCGTCCAAGATATCCATTATGTCATTGTTAATGTGTTCCCAAGCTCACCGGGAGGCCTTGCTGAAAGTGTTGCAAATGGCATATGTACCACAAGAGATAACTGTTAATCAGTTGGAGGCTGTGGTAGCTAGTGTGAATGCCAGCCATGGGTTGGGATTCACAGATAGGGATCTCACTTCTGAAGGACGTAATCACAATAAGGCCTTACACATTACCATGGAGTGTAAGGGTGTTTTTCTATCACATGTCTTGGTAGATACAGGCTCTTCTCTCAATGTGGTCCCTAAGAAGGCCTTAATGAAGCTGAATGTTGATGGCATTGTTTTACGACCCAGTGATTTGATTATAAAATCCTTTGACGGGTCCCGGAGGTCTGTGTTCGGAGAGGTGGAGCTACCAGTAAAGATTGGGTCTCAAGTATTCAAGAGTACATTCTATGTTATGGATATTCAACCCGCTTATAGCTGTTTTCTCGGGCGTTCTAGGATTCACGCTGCGGGCGCAGTAACATCCACGTTGCATCAAAAGTTAAAGTATATTGTAGACGGCCAGGTTGTTACTGTATGCGGAGAAGAAGATATTTTTGTAAGCCATCTGTCGACTTTCAAATACATGGAAATGGACGGGGAGATCTATGAGACACTTTGCCAAGCTTTTGAGACGGTTAATGTTAGTACTTTGTCTCCGGTTTCTGCAGTTCAGAGCAATGAAAAGGAAGGGACTCCTATTTACTCCTACAAGCAAGCTAAGGAAGTAGTCCAATCCGGAAATGCACATGGCTGGGGCAAGCTGCTAGAAGTGGAAAAGAAGGATGACAAGTTTGGCTTGGATATCAACCTGGTGGGTCTAGCTGGTCTCAGGGCAGTAAGTCTATAACATTCACAAGTGATGGAATGCTCGATTACAACCACATTTGTGTTATAGATGAAGAAGGGGATAGTGAATGCGACTTGGATAACTGGATTCACCCATGTGCACCCGGGGAGGAGCTCTGGAACTGGTCTGCTGAAGATTTTGTTCAAGTTACTTGGCAGTCAAAGTAATTTTCTTGTTTCCATTTTTATCATACTGCATGTCAAATCCTGCACTCGGCCCAAGGTGCATGAATCCATCTGTAGGGCCACCATGCTTTTAATGCATTTGTTTTCACCATAAATAAAGGACATTTTTCAAGAAAATTGTGTTCTCTTTCTTTCGTTTTTAAATATTTCACAAAAAACAAATAAAATGGCAATGTTTTCTTTTTCCAGTATTTTTGAGTGTTTGTGTCTCTTTTGAAAAAGAACAAATTATAAAATAAGCACATCATTTGTGCAGTGTTGATCATTCGAATTCTTGTGATAACATTCCTGCTATGACTATGCATGACTTCGACAATCCTATCTACCAAGCTGATGAAGGGGTTGAGGAAGATTGTGAACTCCCAGAAGAATTGGTTAGGTTGTTGAAACAGGAGGAAAGGATCATTCAGCCTCATCAGGAAGAAATAGAGATCGTCAACATCGGGTCTGAGGATGTAAAGAAAGAGATAAAGATTGGGGCTAGTCTGCAGGCCGAGGTAAAGAAGGATTTGATTGATATGTTACATGAATATATGGATATCTTTGCCTGGTTGTATCAAGATTTGTCAGGGTTGGATACTGACATTGTTGTACACAAGCTGCCATTAAAGGAAGACTGTCCTCCGGTAAAACAAAAGCTTAGAAGAACTCGCCCTGACATGGCAATGAAGATCAAGGAGGAAGTTCAAAAGCAGTGGGATGTCGGGTTCCTTGTTGTAACTAGTTACCCACCTTGGGTAGCTAACATTGTGCCTGTACCAAAGAAAGATGTCAAGGTCCGGATGTGCGTCGATTATCGGGATCTAAATAGAGCAAGTTTAAAGGATGACTTTCCATTACCTCACATTGATGTGCTGGTCGATAACACTACTCAGTTCTCGGTATTTTCTTTCATGGATGGCTTCTCCGGGTACAATCAGATTAAGATAGCACCGGAAGACATGGAGAAAACGACGTTCATTACCCCGTTGGGTACATTCTGTTATAAGGTTATGCCCTTTGGATTGAAGAACTCCAGGGTAACGTATCAACGGGCTATGGTAACTTTGTTCCACGACATGATACATAAGGGAATTGAGTGCTATGTGGATGATATGATTGCCAAGTCCCGAGATGAAGAAGAGCACCTGGTCAATCTCAAAAAGTTGTTTGACAGGTTGATAAAGTACAGATTGAGGTTGAATCCAAACAAGTGCACTTTCGGAGATGTTTCGGTAAGTTGCTGGGTTTTATTGTTAGCCAAAGAGGAATCGAGGTAGATCCTGCAAAAGTAAAAGCAATACAAGACATGCCTGCACCGAAAACAGAAAAAGAAGTGCGTGAGTTTTTAGGGAGATTGAACTACATTTCTCGGTTTATATCTCATTTAACTGCCACATGCGAGCCAATATTCAAATTGTTAAGAAAAGAAAAAATGGTCAGGTTGAATGAGGACTGTCAAAGAGCCTTTGAAAAGATAAAAGAATATTTGCAGGAGCCTCTGATTTTAATGCCTCCAGTTCCAGGACGGCCACTTATCATGTACTTGACTGTGTTAGAGGGGTTGATGGGGTGTGTGTTAGGCCAACATGACGAGTCTGGTCGAAAAGAGCATGTTATTTATTACCTTAGCAAAACGTTTACCGACTGTGAATCCCGTTATTCGCTGCTCGAGAAAACTTGTTGCGCTTTGGCATGGGCCGCTCGCCGACTGAGATAGTACATGTTAACCCATACCACACTGCTAATCTCAAAAATGGACCCCGTCAAGTATATTTTTGAGAAACCAGCATTAACCAGAAGGGTTGCAAGGTGGCAGATGATCTTAACAGAATATGACATATAGTATACTTCCCAGAAAGCCATCAAAGGAAGTGTTTTGTCAGATTACCTTGCACAACAACCACTTGAAGACGACTATCAGCCAATGAAGTTTGATTTCCCTGATGAGGACATCATGTACCTCAAGGCAAGAGATTGCGAGGAACCACTTCCGTAGGAGGGGCCTGACCCTGAGTCCAAATGGAAGCTGATATTTGATGGGGCAGTCAATATCAACGGATGTGGAGTTGGTGTTGTTCTTATCACTCTCGAAGGTGTTCACTTTCCCTTCGCTGCCAGAATCACTTTTGGCTGCACCAACAATGAAGCGGAGTACGAGGCGTGCATAATGGGAATAGAGGAGGCTATTAATCTTCGGATTAAGACCCTCGATATATTCGGAGATTCGGCCCTCGTTATTAACCAGATTACCGGCAAGTGGTATACACATCAGGAACACTTAATTCCTTATAGGGATTATGCCAAAAGATTGTTGAAGTTTTTCACAACAGTTAAGCTTCAATATATACCACGAGATGAGAATCAATTTTCCGATGCATTGGCTACTCTTTCTTCGTCCATCAAAGTCTTGTGTTGGAACTATGTGCCCAGGATTGACATTTCCAGGCTTTACACACCAGCTTATGCTTTCTCGGTAGACGCGGTGTCTGATGAGAAACCTTGGTACTTTGATATCAAATTTTTCCTGGAAAAACAAGAATACCCAGCTGGGGCATCATCAAATGACAAGAAGACCTTGAGACGACTTGCTGCTAGTTTCTTCTTGAATGCAGACGGAGTTCTGTATAAGAGGAACTTTGACATGGTCTTGCTCAGATGCGTGGATAGACACGAAGTAGACTTGTTAATGCAGGAAGTTCACAAGGGATCCTTCGGTACTCATGCAGGAGGACATGCAATGGCTAAGAAGTTATTGAGATCAGGGTACTATTGGCTTACAATGGATGCAGATTGTTGTTCGTACGCCCGTAAGTGCCACAAATGCCAAATATATGCAGACAAGGTGCATGTTCCTCCTAGCCCGCTCAACGTCGTGTCATCTCCTTGGCCCTTTTCTATGTGGGGCATTGATATGATCGGGAAAATAGAGCCTACTGCTTCAAATGGTCATCGTTTCATTTTGGTTGCGATTGATTACTTCACTAAATGGGTTGAAGCAGCATCTTATGCCAATGTCACTCGTCAAGTGGTAGCCAGGTTTCTGAAGAGAGACATCATTTGCAGATATGGAGTGCCCGAGCGAATCATTACTGTTAATGGTTCTAATTTGAACAACAAGATGATGGCAGAACTATGCCAGGACTTCAAGATTCAACATCACAATTCTTTTCCTTACCGGCCAAAGATGAATGGAACAGTGGAGGCCGCTAACAAGAACATTAAGAAGATTATGCAGAATATGGTCGTCACTTACAAAGATTGGCATGAGATGTTAGCATTCGCGCTGCATGGGTACCGAACGTCAGTCATGACGTCAACTGGGGCAACTCCTTTCTCCCTGGTGTATGGCATGGAGGCAGTCTTGCCTGTTGAGGTGGAAATTCCTTCTTTACGGGTAATGATGGATGTAAAGCTTGATGAGGCTGAGTGGGTACGTGCTCGATATAATCAGTTGTGTCTAATTGAGGAAAAGAGATTAGTGGCTATTTGTCATGGCCAGCTTTATCAGAGGAGAATGAAGCAGGCATTCAACCAACAAGTACGTACTCGAGAGTATCAAGTAGGTGAGCTTGTGCTCAAGTGGATTATTCCTCCAGGTTCAGATAACAGGGGCAAGTGGACCCCAAACTACGAAGGCCCATTCATAGTGAAGAAATTTTTCTCGGGCGGGGCACTGATAATCACTACTATGGATGGAGAAAATTTTTAATCTCCTGTTAACTCGGACGCAGTTAAAATATACTTCGCATAAAAAGACCCATTGGACTCAAAAACAAAATTAAAGTCCAGGCAAGAAAAGGGAATCCCGGCGAGCCAAAAACAGAATAAAGAAGCTCGGGAAAAAGTTAGGTAAAGTAAATAAAAAATGTGTAAACCCGCTGAGTTGAAAAGCCACATCGGACAGCTCAGGAAAAAAGGGTATCCCGGTGGATCGAAAACCCGAAAGGGCGATCCATGCAAAATAAGGGAATAAGCGAACAATTGCGATCCGGGTAATCTGAACCAAATCATCGTTTCATACAATCTGGCAATATCAGAAGGATAGGAATCAGTCCCCTCATCTTCTTCAGAAAGTGAAGGCAAGAATGGAAAGTATTGAAGACATGTTGGTCATAGCATGAAGGAAACTCATTGGAATGTCGTGTACATTACCATTAGGATAGTTTCTTTTCTCAATTTTATGGTAGCTACCTCTTTCCAGGTAGTTGCTTCCTGATGTAAAAATTTGCCTATTCAGAGGCCCGTCAATAAATGAATATTCAGTCAAAAGCTGTGTTGTGTTTTGTTTACTTTGTTTGCAAAAATGTACTGAATATTTTGCAAAAAAATGAACATTGCATTTGAAACATGTGGATTTTTCTAAGAAAACTAACATTGCAGGGAAACATTTAAAAATATCTTTGAGTTTCGGGTGACAAGGGATGAACAGATCATACCATGCAAGTCCCCGGGGCACATGTGCGTATAGTGTTATTGCAGGTTGTGCAGGATGGTGTCCTATTTTCCCAAACAAAGAATATTCCCCTGCTAAGTTAGAGCAAGTGGAATCCCCAGAAAACTCTAAGGCTAATTGAGGAGCGGTCTTTTCCCCAAGCGGATTATCTTTCCACGAGTTAAGTATTCCCAGCAGGCAGCTGAACGCTTGAGTTCCCCCACAGAGTTCATGTTTGGGATTTACTCCCATCATGGAAATATTCCCCAGAGAAGTAGCCAATTTATTTTTGGCCAATGTGATGATATAGACAGTTATTCATATCCCCATCCAGACTTAAACATTGTCAAAACCTCTTGACCTGGTTTCTCCCCTGCAGAGTTGTGATTCTTACTGCAAATCAGGGCACTTTGCTTGTTGCTCGTATGCACGCCCCAACACTCGACTGTGTTCTATATTTTCTTGTTGCTCGTCTGCATTCCCCATCACTCGTTGGTGTTTGTTATCTGTTTGAAGCTCGTTTGCATTGTTTGGATACTCGTCTGTATCGTCCCTAACACTCGTCTGTGTTAGCTTATATCCATACGTGTTGAGTTGATAATCACTCTGGTACTCATTTGTATTGCTACTCCAAGAGCTTGTTTGTGTTGGATTCTGGTATTCGTCTGTATCAGTGGTTGATATTCGTCGGTATCATCGCCTGAAGCGCTCGTCTGCGTTTCTTAGATCATCGTCTGATATTCGTTTGTATCATTGACTTATGGCACCTGTTTGTGTTTCTCTTGATGATCATTTAATACTCGTCTATGTTGAAGAGGTTTGAAGTCCTGACATTGGGATTAAACGTCAAAATGGTTACCGGTCCTGGCGTAACAGGTTATCCGAAGGAGGTTCGTCTGTCTCAAAGACCACTTATCTACGCAAGATTTGTGAAGAGGGTTTGTCCAATCCTAATGTCGCACCTGGCGTAACAAGTTATCTGAAGAATACTTGTTTGTCTTAGACCGTATATCTGCGGAGGATATAGGAAGAGGGTTCTTCTATCCTGATTATGCATGTCTATCCCACAGACTTAAGTGCATCACCAGTCCTGGCGTAACGGGTTATCCGAAGGAGGTTCGTCTGTCTCAAGTCATATATTTTATAAAAATGTATGAAAAGGGCTCATGTGTCCAGCTCCTGGCGTAACAGGTTAATTCAAAGAGGGCTCGTATGTCCAGTACATGGCGTAACAGGTTTGCTGGAGGAAGACTCGTCTGTCTAAGTTTTTCTTATCCGGCGTAACATTTCAATTTGGAAGGAGCTCGTATGCTTTGTCTCCATTTCAGTCACCCAGGGGGATGGGTTTATTTCCCATTGCTTGCTTTCTCCAGCAGAGTGCAAATTTCAGGTCTTCTTGGTATTCAACCTCAATTTATCTTGAACGGTCGATAGCCCGTGCCATCGTCCTTTTTCAGATTAACAGTTGCTTGAATAGGGGCAGCTGTAACACCCCAAATTTTCCCTCTTGTTTCTAGCATCATCCTCATGTCATAAACATCATAAGCATGGAATATCCTTAGCATCTTTGCATAGAAAAAAATGAAGCATAACATTCTCATGTCCTAGAATTGGGCATATGATCAACCATTGGTGCACTTTGAAGCCTTACAAGTCAAAGCAAGAGGTTAAGTGATCTTTGACAAGTCTCACAAGGTTTTCTTATGTCCTATACAAGCTCAAGATCCTTTACAGGAGCCCAAGAGGTTGGGAGATTACCAAATGATCCAAGGAAGGGCAAGCTCCTACATAGATGGTCCTCAAATTAGGGTTTCATATTCAAGCATGGATTCTTTGAGACTTTGGCCATTTCATGTGAGAAAAGTCCTTCATATGATATGAGAATGCTATGGATAAAATTTGGTGAGAAGATTCATTGAGGAAGGCAGTTATTTCATCAGTTGCTTGCATAAGAAGAAATTGGTCAAACTGATTATTTGAAAAGTCAATTGTGGCAATTCAAGGGTTCCAACCCCATTTCTCAAGCCAAGGGGGGTCCTTAAGTTCAAATAAGAGGTTTGGAAAAGTCAAAGATCAAGAATCAAGGGGTTTTAAGAGACTTTCCATTTTTGGCATATGGCATGTAAGTAAACTTTCCAAATTTAGCAAGTTTTGCCCTAATCTTCAAATGATTCTTACATGGCCAAGATGACTCCAAATGAATTTCCCTTGAACATGAAAGTTGTAGAGTATGATCTCCCATTTCTAAAAAGTACAAGAACATGTTCATAGTCCTCATGGTTTGAAAGTTATGGCCAATCGAAATTCATCCATTTTTAGGGTTTTTCCATATTTCCAAGTTTACACCATTTAGCAAAAACTCATTTAACTCATTCTTTGGTTATCCCGTGTACCAATTCTGATCATAACATCACATTGCATTGCTCTAATGTCATTTGGATCAACAAAATTCATGAAAATCGTGTATGGATAAGTGAGTATTCCATAAAGTGCAAAAATGCAAGATCATTCACAATGCATGACTCAATCATCCAAGGGTCAGGTTTAAGCCACTTATGGATTGGTGAATCAAGCATGATCAACATGTGAGAAGAGAGAGGGAACTGCACGAGCCAAGCATGCTATCACACAACTCTTGCAAATTTAAAAATTCATCCCATTCACACTTACCTCATGTGCATTTTTCTTCATTCTCTCAGCATTGAACATTGGCATGATATAAAAGAGAGTTAGGGTTTCCATTTACTGAGATTCACCACATTTCTCTCACTTGAAAGATTTTGCATCTCTTGCATTTCTCTTCAAATCACTCTCTACACTCACTCATTGCCAAAACCATTTTCCTATTCTTCATCCTTGATAGCTCAGGATCACAAATCCATACCTCATTCAAGCTAGTTCTCAGAATTACATACCTTGCCATTTCAGTGCAATTTGCTTCGGGTTCCTAGATCCAGTTGCTTTCAAGACTCTAATTGCATTTATTTTGCAATTAGAGTGTATTTGGAGTAGATCTACAGCTTCTCTTGGTGTTTCTCAAGCTATTTCCAGATCTGCAAAGCTCAGGTTAGCTCCAAACTCTTGGATCTAGAATTGAAATTAAAAGTGTGCATTATGATCTACTTCTTTTCCTGAGTTCATTGATGTGTTTGCTTTTTGAAATGAGTGAGAAATGAAGATGTACGATTGATTTTCAATTTGTCCATGAATATGTTCTTGTTCGATATGTCTTATTAATTAATTTAATGGAAAAACTAATGACATTTTTGGAATCAACATGCTTGGTTTAGTTGATCTGGAAGCTTATTGTAATTTTTATGAGGATTTGTTCATGTGGATAAATTTTTCGGTGCCGGAGCTAGGGCTCCGGTCACCGGATTCTGGAGTTTGTGTTTGAGTGTTTGAATGGAGAAGATGAACCCCTGGCCACACGATGGATTGATATGGATGGCTCATAATTGGACATCGCATTAAAAAACCACCTCTCATGCACGTTGTCGCTCCCCGGATTTCCATCATGGTACAAACGCGAAAGTGGCGCGGAAAAGAATAGAGTCGCCAGTCAGGCATTTTTATCCCGAAGGAACGGGAATGGTAATGCTGCACAAACCAAAAGAAAAGAATAGGAAGGACACGGGTCCTGCGAACCAAAGAGACTGAGTTTGGGAGTCGGTTACGACCTGGGAAGGTATTAGCACCCAGATCGTCCGCCGTACCCGACGGGATCCACGCTTGCAAAGAAATCTGTTTCAAAGGGTGAAGAAATGAAAGGTGCTGCAAAAGAAAAGGAACGGAACTGGAAAAGGAACTGAGAAAGAAATTGAAAGGAAATAAATGTAGGGAAAATAAAGATTATGCTCGAACGGGCCCTACCCTGCTGCCTACGTACCTCATCGGGAAAATGAGGATAAGAGTCACCGTAGTTCCCCTAACTAGGGGTGGAAAAGGTTGATTGTGTCTTAAGGCTTGAACTGCCTATGTCAATGCTCAGGTGTTGCAAGCTCGGACGACGAGTGCGTAACCGTCTAGCAAAATGACAAGTAGGAGCAAGTTCGCGTACGGAGCGAATGAGATGAGAAAAGAATTCCCGAAGGAAAGACGTTTATTGTTTGTTTGTGTTTTTTAGAAGCTTTTTAGGAGTGAAGTTTGCATAGGTAAGTGTAGCTAAGTCTTACTCATTGGGATGTATACGTCTCACATCATCCCGAAATGGAATGCGCAAGAGGCACACCTATCTATGGAGGAAATCCCCAAATCTAGTCCCACGAGTGAAGGCTCAGACACACTGACCTATTAACATTTATTAAGTATTTTTTGTGATTTTTGATTAAGAAGTGTTTTTTTATGCTTTTATTTGTGAGGTAATCTCATGCTAAGACCTATCCACCACGAGGGATAACTTACACCTCGCCCCGAAACGGAACGCGTGCAAGTATCTCATAGCAAAGTCTCATGTCACATGAGAAGACTCAACCTTTATTAGAGTGGATTAAAATTAGGTTTGAAGATGAGAAGAGAGAGCACCAAAAGGATCTCAAAAGGTGAAGAATCTAAGGGAGACTAGAATCCTAAATGTTGTCATGCATGGATGAACCTAGGTTAGTGAGGTTTGAAATCTATCCTAATGAAGAAGAAGGAAAGAAAAGAAGAAGAAGAAGAAGAAGAAGAAGAGGAGGAGAGGTAAGGCCTAAGCCCAACAATCACAAGGTTAGAACAAATAATGATAAGAAGAGAAGAGATAATATTTGGAGATGTGGGAATCACATCCACACCTCTCACTTATCAAAGCCCCTGAAATGGTTAGTGACACAAGTATAAAAGCAATACAAGATGAACATGATACCATACTAAAACCATACAACCAGAAGTGAATTCATGCACATAAACATTCAATGCAAATACAAGTCACAAGCATGAGAAGAGAACCACACAACCACACATGAAGCAACATGAATTGCTATGGAAAAACAAAAGCAAACTTGAGAAGATGCAAAGCAAACTAAACAAATTACAAACTCAAGGTACAAGACCAGAACCCTAATCATGTTAGAAAAGTGTCTAAAGAGCATGAGAGATGAAGAGATGAAGGGCACAAAGTCAAGTGGTAACATCATGAGAAGAAAGAAGCAAAGGAAGTGCATAAGAATGAAAAGACTTCAAAGGCAACCACACACAAAATTCCTAAGACACAAACCACAACCCAAGATCAGAGAGATATCATCATCCTAATAAGGCTCTAAACAAGTTGAAGAAGTTGGCACAAGTGCCCTTCTAAGCTAAAGAGAGAGCACATGATCCCAAGGAGACAAAATGGGACAAGTCAAGAACAAAAATCCAAATCAAATCAAGTGAGCATTCAAAAATTCTACAACTTTGCACAAACGAACTTCAATCATACCATAACAACATGCCAAAAGGAGGGGGAAAGAATCAGAATCTAAACAAGTCAAATGAGGGTTCAAATACCAACTAGGGTTAAGAAGCTTCACTCACAAGTTAAGGACAAAATTAATTAATCAAGGTTCTAAAAATCAGAACAAAAATCACCAATAAACTACATCCTATCATGAATCCAGAGCAAAAAGAATCATCCAAAAATTCAAAACAATGATCAATATAGAAAATGGACAAGTCAACATGTTTAAAAAAGAACTAAAATGAATTAATAAAAGGGAACAATTAAATTCCATGTGTCAGATGAAAATAAATGAAAAATAAAAATGTCAAAAATTAAAGAAAACTCAAACAATCATTCATGAATTTTTTTTAGAATTTTTGGAAGCCTAAAACTATTTTTAACATTAAAATCCAAACTGAAATTAAAATGGAAATAAAAAGAAAAGAAAATAAAAGGAAATAGGCTGGGGGTACGTATAGCAAGGCTTTTTCAATTCAATGATGTTGGGCCTTAGAGACAGGGGGTGGGATTAGCAGGTCAAGCCCATTGGAAATTCAGCGCAGCTCACAATATTGTCATGGAAATTCAGAAATTCAGCAAAAAAAACAAGGACCAATGGATCAAACGGACAAGCAGGATTAGTCAACTCATTTAATCCAGTCATCAATTTAATTGGTTGGCAGTGAGGGGACATGATAATTATGGTGTGGTGAGAAACACATTGAATTAAATCAGAAACATAAAAACACGTGAGAGGGATGTGGTCTCATTTATGAGGTGGTAGCACATTCAACGTCCAGATATTGGATCCAAGGGCTGAGGGTCATCTTCTTCCTTCAAACTCAGGTCAAATATTCCCAGAATCCGGTGACCGGAGCTAGGGCTCCGGCACCGGAAAACACAGACTATGAACAAATCTTAATAAAAATAACTCAAACTGTCCAAATCCAATATTCAAAGCATGGTGAATCCAAATATGGCAATGAAAATCACAAATGATCAAAGATCAAGCCAGATCGAACAAGAACAAAATCATACATCAAACTGAAATTCAGCATATCTCATTCAATATTCAAGCATTTTCAAATCTAAAACGTGCAATGTAATCAGCATACCACAAAGATCAAGAAGCACACATAAAATTACATTTCCAGATCCAAAAGTTTCAGAGCATACCTGAGGTTGAAGATCTTGAAACAAGCCAGAAAATAGCTTCCAATGGTGCAGATCTACTCCCTCTAACTTCTTATTGAAAAATAAATGCAAAAGAAACCTTGAATGCACCTAGATCTTGAAGTTTGAGAGCAGCTACACTTGAATGGCACCTCTTGAAATCTTGAGCTTCAGCTTAAACCAATGGTGGATTAATGATCCCTAAGCCTCAAGGATTCAGAATATATGATTTGTTTGTGAAGAGAGTGAGAGAATGAGGAGATTCGAAAGAAAATGCTCTTGTTGCAAAAACTATGAAATGATGAAATGTGATGGATCCAACCTCAAATAAAACCCTAGCTTTCTTTTATATCACTTCAAAAGGCAATGCTGAAAGAATGAGAGCAATAGCACGTGAGATGAGAGTGTGGGAGTGAAAATGCAAAACTTGCAAAATTCTTGTGATGAGGTGTTTGGCTCGTGCATTCCTCTCATTCCTTGCACATGTGTGATCAACATCTCACCCTTAATTCAAAACAGAAATTAATCTGGCCCTTGGATGTAGGGATCACACTTTTCTCATGATCATGCATGTTTTGCACCTTGTGAAATATCCTTCTTCTCATGCACGAATTTGACACTATTTTTGGAGAAAATTGACTTTCTTGCAATGCCTTGTAATATTGTGACCTCACTTGGTTCATTATGTCACTCAAAAATAAAGTTCATGAAGTTTTGCATTTGAAGGAAGCTTGAAATGCATGCCTTGCCCTAATTTTCTTGAAATTTTCGAAGGGCCTTTCTCCCTAACCATGAGGGCTATGAAAATGCTCTTGTACTTTTTGAAAATGGGAGGCTTTAATCTTCAACTTTCATGTTTGGCTTTGGTCCATTTGAAGCTTTTTTCACCAAGTTATGCTTACTTGAAAATTAGGGCAAAAACTTGCTAAAAATGGAAATTCTCATTACCAACCATATGCCAATTTTGCAAAACACCTCAAAACCTCATGATTATTGATCTTTGATCTTTCCAAACCTCTTCTAAGGTTATAAGAACATCCCTTGGATAGAAAAATGGGGTTGGACCCCTTGAAATCTCACAGTTGACTTTCAGAATGCACAGTTGACCAATTTCTTCATTTACAAGCAACTGAAGAAATATTTGACTTCCACAAGGAATTTTCTCACCAAATTTCATCCCTAGGATCCTCTTAACATATGAGAGACTTTGCCCAAATGAAATGGCCAAAGTCATAAGGTTTTCATGCTTGAAACTCAAACCCTAATTTGGGATCATTGTGTAGGAGCTTTGCCCTAGCTTGAATTCCCTGATGATCTTCCAACCTTCTGAGCTTTTGTGAATGATCTTGAACTTGTGAATGCAACATAGACCCCTCATAGGACTTGGACAAATACATTGGGCCCCTTTTCATAGCTTGTGATGCCTCAAAACCCTCCACAGATGATCATATGCCTAATGCTAGGTCATGAGAATGTTATGCCTCATCTTTCCATGCTTAGATGCCAAGAATATGATATGTTCATGATGAATATGATATGATATGATGCTTAAAAAAGAAAAGGCCAAATTTGGGGTGTTACACACGTGACTTTATAATTTCTGAATTAATCTTTGTGTTTCGCACCTCATCATAACTATCATGCACTCACGCGCTGGCTTGTTTTTTTGGTTTACTGATTCGATCCATTGACTTGTTCTCATGCCTGAGATTGATCCACTGGCTTGTGTATTTCCCTGAATTTCGCACCCCCTCATTTGTTAAGCCCAACTGAATTGAACTGAATTACTTGTTGATTGCACCCCTGGCTCCTTGACCTTTTATTTTATTTTCTTTTTTTATTTCAGTTTGGGGTCTAATTTTTAAAAATAGTTAGAAGTTCTCAAAAATTCCAAAATAATTCATGATCTTTCCTTTTAATTTTCTTTAATTTTTGATATTTTTATTTTCCATTTATTTTCATTTTTCACGCAGGAATTAATTTCCACTTTTATTAATTGTTTTCAATTCATTTTAAATACATGTTGACTTGTGAATTTTATATCTTGATCACCAATATGAATTTTGAGTTGGTTCAATTTGCATTTGATTCAAATTAAGGTGTAGTCTGTGGATGATTTTTCTTCTGATTTTTAGAAGTTTGTGTGATTATTTTTTATAGTTGACTTGAGCATGAAGTTTCAAAACCCTAGTTTGTGTTCTTGAGGTCCTTTGACCTAGTTTGCTTATGATTCTGACTTTTCTCCTTTGGCATGATGTTATCACTTTATTAATGAACACTTGCACTTATTTGCATAATTTTTGCATGAGTTTGTGATTTGATTTAAATTTTCATGAGAGATTGCCTTAATTTTGCTTCTTCTTGCTAGCATGCTTAGTTCTTAGGCTAGGAGGGAACTTGTGCCAACTCCTATAGGAAGTTTAGAGGTCTTTTTATATGAGGTTTGATCCCTGGTCCTTGCTTAGTGTGTGTTCTTTGAGGAGTTTCTTTGTTACTTGCCTTTAAAGTTTCTCACAAATGTATGCATGTTCACCTCATGTTCTTTGTTCATTTACTCTCCATGATGCCTATGCTTGAGTTTGTATGCTTCTTCCCCATGCTTGGTCTTGCTTCTTAGGCACATTTTAACATGTTTAGGCTCCTGGTTTTTCAAGTGATTTTGTTTCTTTGATTGGATGATCATTTGTTTGTTCTTGCACTTATGCATGTGTCCACTTCACTTCTCCTTCTTATGATGTTCATGATTGAACTTGTATGATATTTTCCTTGGGCTCTTGTGTTGTGTGTGCTCATTCTTATGATGATAAGGTTCTGATCTTGTGTTGCTTATTGCTTGTCTAACTGGTGGGTTCCTTTGTGTTTCATTTTTGTTTTGCTTTCTTCATAGGAGTTTGTGAAGCTTGGTTTTAGTTTGTATGCTTTACCTCTTGCTTGGTTTTCCTTAGTGATTTGTCTTAGGGCGTTAAATGGTTGCTTTCACTTCTGGTTGTGATAATTTAGTATGATCTTTTGTTCATTTGTATCTCATTTGATTTCACTTTTTTTTGTCTTACCATTTGTTTATACTACTAACCATTTTAGGGGCTCATGGTAAGTGAAGTATGGATGTCATTCACATTCCATTTCTTCTTATCTTATTTATCTTTGCTTTCTATTTTGTAATTGTTGATGTGCCTTGTACCATCTTGTGTTTTATTCTCTCTTCTTCCTTTAGAAGCAACTTATCTCCTTTAGAGGAGTAAGTTGTTCTCTAACTCTTTCTTCATCTCTTCTTCTTCTCCATTCTTAGGATAGTTTCAATCCTCACTAACCATTGGATTCCCATGCATGATAACTTTAGGATTAGACTTTCCCCTTTAGTTTTACCTTTGAGATCCTTTTGGTGCTCTCTCTATCTCATCTTCAAACAAAAATCCAAAACATTAATAATAGTTGAGTTGACCTTCCCTTTTGTCATACTCTCAAAGAAAAATCATAAAAAACATTTCTTCAATTTAATTCACACAAAAAAAACACTTAATAATACAAACAAGTTAGTGAATTTAAATCTTAATCTTAGGAAACAAGTTTGAGGATCTTCCTCATTCTTGATGGACTTGTTACTCATTCTATTTTGGGATGTGGTAATAAGGACATGTCCTTAGAAAAGGCTTTACCTTCACTTCCTTGTGCCACACTCCTAAAAGACTTCTAAAAAACACAAACAAACAATAAACGTCTCTCCTTCGGGACTTCTTTTCTCATCACCCTCACTCACATCGTACGAACTTGCTCCTACTTGTCATTTTGCAAGACGGTAACGCACTCGTCGTCCGAGCCTGCAACACCTGAGCATTGACATAGGCAGTTCAAGCCTTAAGACACAATTAATCTTTTCCACCCCTAGTTAGGGGAACTACAGCGACTCTGATCCTCATTGTCCAGATGAGGTACGTAGGCAGCGGGGTAGGGCACGTTCGAGCACACTATTTTATTTTCCCTACATTTCCCCCCTTTCTCTTCTTTTCTCCAGTTCAATTCCCTTTCTTTACATCAGCTTTCATGTCTTCACCCTTTGAAACAGTTTCTTTGCAAGCGTGGATCCCATCGGGTACGACGGACGATCTGGGGTGCTAATACCTTCCCAGTTCGTAACCAACTCCCGAACCCAGTTTCTTTGGTTCGCAGGACCTTTGTCCTTCCTTTTCTTTTCCTTGGTTTGTGAATCATTACCATTCCCGTTCCTTCGGGATAAAAAATGTCTGGCTGGCGACTCTACCTCTTTCCGCGCCACTTTCGCGTTTTTACCAGGATGGAAATCCAGGGAGCGACACATAGCACTCTTACTTATTGATTCATAAAGAGATGCCAAGATTAATTCAATAAATCATACTCTTGCATTGTTGTGCAGTTGGTTGGCCAAAGGTAAATATTTATTGGCCACCTACAGGGATTTTGAGCAAAATACGTATCTACAGAGCCACGTAGTTAAAAAGGAAATGTGCTTTTCGTCAGAAACGGTTTCAGTTGAAGTATTAAAGTGATACTTCATGAATTTGTCGTAAGTAGGTTTGCATGAGGAAAAGCCTATGGTATCTTCATTTTGAACCTCTAGATCATAGGTATGAACAGTGGGTTGGAGCCCTGTGATAGCAGCTATGTCGAAGAGTGTGGGGGTCACCATCCCACAAGGTAAATGGAGGAAGTGAAGCGTTGCTTGGAGATCCCTTGTTCTTCTAATTCTTTGCTTTGGGAAACTTTTTGGTTGGAGGCCATTGGAGAGAGTGGAGGAGACAAAAGTTTTTTCGAGTTCTTGGAGGTTTGAGAGAAGAAAATAAGTTTACAAAATTTTAGGAAACGTAAAAGTGTTGAAGTGTGAAAAATGGGTTATTTATAGACTTTCGGAAGACTAGTGGTTCTCAAATCACCATTAAGACAAAATCTAGTTAAAGGGACGCGTCTCCTCCTGAGGCGTTACTTTGGGCAGTGACAGATATGATTTGACTATAAAGGTATGGTTTCAAGGAAAAGCACAATGATGGCTAGTGATAGAGTGGATGTTAAAGAGATGTTTTGTAAAAACCATTATGGCATGACGTCATGAGCATGGTTGTTAGAAACTGAATAGTTTCTTGATCGTGGGTTGGTCAGTTATGACCATACTGTTGTGCCGTCGAAAGATGGGTGTCGAAAGCTATGATCAAAAAATGACTATTTTGTCATCTAGGTCGAAATTTTGGGGCGCAATTGTTAGATCCTAATGTAAACACCTAGTTGACTTCAGGAAGCATTGACTTTAACATCATGTTTTTTGAAAGAAATAAAAGGCTTTTACTAAATCAAAGTTGAAGAAGCCTGAGTCGAAGATACATGGAATATAAGGACGTGAACTTAGAATATTTTCTAAGTATAAGAAATGTGTTACAACCGAGCATTCTTAGGAGTGGCAAATGTGAAGCATTTGGAATTCAAGATTGGAGGGAAACTTATGGTTATTTCAATTTAAAAAAGGGACAAGTGGCGCACATTAGAAGTTTAAGAACATGCAGAGTGCCAAGTGGCACATTTTTAGGAGTAAACTGCCAACAACAGTTACCTTCGACTAGCATAAATAAAGTAGTTCTAGTGTTAGAATGGTGTGTGAATCATATTGTACAAGTTACTTCATAAACACTCAAAGTACCCGTGTGTAGAGAATCGAGTGAAGGCAAGAATTTACGTGATGAGATCACCACCCTATTTCATATCAATGCAATTTACTTTCAAGTTTTTACTTTGAAGTCATTTATTTTCATTTCTATTCTTTCAAGCAAGTTTATCGTTCAAAAATATATTATTTCTTTACTTGCTTTCTTTACACTTTTGCAATTTACATCTTATTAAACTTTACTTTCAATTTTAATTGTTTTGAGTCTTGTTTATTTTTATTTTCTCTTTTTTACCAAAACACTTCATAAAGTATGTCGAAGAGTTTATGACATTATTCTTGAAAAAACAATTAAAACTTATTATACCACATGTCATGAGATCAATCTGGTCGATCCTGTGAGTAATTGAGAACATTTTGTTGTTTTTAGAGGACCAACGGTTGTTTACAATTTTCAAGGTAAACACCATAAACATTTTTTATACTAAAATATTTAATGGAAGTTGTTAGAGATAGATGAAGAAGAAAGAGAACATGGATGATGGAGTGAAACGTACCTGATCACGTATGGTGGTGGCACGAAGGTAGCAAAATGATTAATCAAAAAATTATTGTTGTGTTGAAGGAGAGTTAGGGTTTGGTGAGAGAAACAACGCAAGGGATCGTGGATAATGAATGAATGCGTTAGGGTTTCTCTGTTTTTATTAGAAACTGATTGGGTTGGGTGGTTTTTGTTTTGGGTTGAGTTTAGTTATTGGGTCAACCTAGTGTCCTGAATAATAATGGTTTTTTTTATGAAGTGAGAAAAAAGAGACAAGTTATTTCAATGAGAGGGGAAGGGGATGAAGGTTTTTCTAGATGTATTTATGGTGTGGTAGTAGTCGTTGAAGGTGACAGTGAAGGAAGGTGATGATAGAAAAGTGTGGTAGTAGTCGTTGAAGACGGACAATGGAGGGTTAGAAGAAAGGATTGAAGTGTTTTTGAATTTGTGTATCTCTCTCCGTTCAAAATTTTATCTCCCCCCCCCCTTTATAAGCAATTGAAGAATTCTTTCTTAATTTTCATGGTACCAATAATTTGTCTCATTGTTGTGATGTCATTTTCAATGGTGCAGGTTGTTGTTGGTTGGTATTGTGTGATGTCATTGTTGGTTGGTATTGTGTAATGTCGATGTTGGTTTTGGTTTCATTACATTGATGTGCATAATGTGCTTAAGTTTGGAGGCTTGTGTATGTCGTTGCAAGGTTGTTTTGCAAGGTTATATGGTTTGTATGTTTGGATGTGAGGTCGATACAGACCGATTTTTAGCAGGTTTATATGTGGGGTGTTTAGCACAATTATTACAGTGTTTTGTTTTCGCTTGTAATGATGTTGTTGTATTGTTTTCATGATGTCGATGGTTTTATGTTTTTTTTTGTGCAAAATTCTTCCCTATTTTTCTTAGCATTTGGTTGTAAAAAGGAATGATGGGCTTCAAAAAATCAGAAATGGGCTTATGGTTCTATTTTTTTGATGGACTTGGACTTTGGATTATTATATTTTTGTTACAATTTAGTAATAAATGGACTTGTGGAATTTATGAATTTAGATTTTGGAAATTAAAAATGGATTGGACATTGAAAATTGGATGGATTAAAAATGGATAATTGTTTTAAATTAAATGGATTTTGGTTTAAATGGAAATTGGATATGAATGTTTAGGGGGGATGGTTTTAATGGATATTGTTTGTGAATTTGGATATAAAACGAATTTATGAATGGATTAGAAAGAAATGGATAATTTGAATTGGATGCATATTTGAAATGGAAATTAGATATTTGAATTGGAAATTGCATATGGTTTTAGAAGTTACAATGTGAATTGTCCTTCCGTTGATATTATCCAACAACACATCCATGAAGCCTTGACTTTTCAAATCCAAGTCCTTGAAGCTTGATGAATCAAAGTATTCGCATTAAACCTTCTTGAACAATAATATGGACTTGATAAACATGTCTTAATATTATGAACCCCAATGCACTAACTTGAATGCTCCGCAACCTAACTTCACTAGATGAACTTGAATTGGAACAAAAACTCTAGTTGGAGCCTCAAACACAACTCACTTGAATTATGCACACTTTGGCCTTGATCTTGAAACAAGATCTTGTCTAACATCTGCACTTGCAATCTATTAACTGAGTACTCTTCATTAAAGGCTGAGCTCCCTTCTTTATTGGTTAAGCTTCATTATTTGTTTAACTTGAAGCAAGAATTATATTCTACACTTGCAATCTATCAACTGGGTACTCTTCAAATATCGAGGTCCCATTCTTTGTTGGTTAAGCTCCATTCTTTGATTAACTTGAAGCAAAAATAATTTTCTGCAATTGCAATCTATCAATTGAGTACTCTTCAAAGGTTGATCTCCCTTCTGTCACTTAGGGTTATTTCAAAAATACGACAACGACAACATCAACACAATTATGTTGGGATGGATAGCAAGGGAAGAAAAATGTATTGTCTAGGATAGAAGAACATTTAAGCTTTTTTTGTCTTGTAATCCATCCCAAAGAAGGATGCTTGAGAGTTTGGGGCGGCTTCATATTAGTAAGGATTAGGATAAAATCTATTTGACGAGTGATTTTATAGTAAAATCTTATTATCTTATGCCTCAGTTAAATAAAAAAACGAATGGTTATAACATTTTGTTTACATTTATATACAAATAGAATCATAAAATGCGGTAGTTGGGAATAAAAGCTTGTACTGAGTTGTTTTTTCACCTCGATTTTTATGAAAAATCGAGTGAATTTATGTTTTTATTTTATTTTTTAAATAATAAAAAAGAGTGCGCATTGGCGTTGTACCTTAGTTTTCTATTGTTCGAGGTGGAAGCTTCGTCATGAAAAGCGTTATTTATTGTAGTGTCCAGGAGATCCACATAGGCCAGTTCATCAGAAGATAATAGAGGAGAAGCAGTCTAGGACACATCATGATATTGATGTGTTGCCTAAGTGTCGTTGTATTATGGAGATTAGGCATGCAGGTATAGACAAAGGATTCTTTCTAAGAGGCTATAAGGCCATGAACGTTGTAGATGCAAATATGAGGGAGACATTGCAATATTAGTGTTTGCATTAGAAGCACTATTTTCAGTTCTAATTATTAATTTATATATGTCATTTTCATATTATTATGAAAGTGTGTGGTTTAATTTATACAAAATTGAAAATGACATTATAGGTATGACATATCGTAATATATAGTCAAATTCATCATAACATCTCTAAATCAAAGTAAAAAAGTTATTATCTAGTGTGGTTCCAATGCATCTTCAAATTCTTCCTGGTGTGAAGACGATGATGCATATCATAAACAATTTATGTCAAAAATAAGGCGTTTAACTGAGGAATGCATGAGGTGTACGTGAAATTGTTTCAGGGATGCATCTCTGCATAACTTTAGTAAAATATATGGAGTGATACTTCAGTTTGGGTGTATGTTATCGAAACTCGGGAAGCGTCAAGAGATGTATCTCCGAAATCAAAGAGGTGATTTCTGATTTTTTATATGAACTTTCGATTCGATTCAGTTGATCAGGATAAAATAAGTGGGTTACGCACACCTAGTCAAGAAACCTAATTAAACTTCAGGCTTGTAATGGGTCGAGCTTAAAAGTCTAGATAACAAATGATTTCAAAAAAATTATTCAAATCTAAAATTTTATACGAGCTTTCGATCTGATCCGGTTAATCCGTCCCGTTTTGAATGCTCTATTATAAATTCCTTCATGTATGTATTTTGAAATTAGTAACAATTTATAGATTATTACATATGCATGAAAGCTAGTTTATGTCACATCTATTTTGCTGTCTCCTCTTGCATCATCAAATACATGAATGCAGATAATCTCAAGGTCGGGTTGCTACACCAACTCGTGAGCTCAATATTTTGTAACTTCTAGCTAGCTCATATTTTGTAACTTCTAGCTAGCTCATATGGTTTTTGGTATTGTAAAAAACTAAAAACCACTTTTTATCATTCAAATTTGGATGTTGTCATTTGGAAGAAATATTTCAAATTAATCATCATTTTGTACGTCTAGCAAATCAATTAATCATCATTTTGTACGTCTAGCAAATCATATCACTCATTTGGGATGTGAGAAGAGAATTGGATAAATAACTGAATATAAAAAACACTCCACCAATACAGATACAGAAGGACGAGGACACTCGTCGGAAAACACGAAAAGAAACCATGTTGAGTTGATTTTATGATTGGAGTATTTAGAATTAATTTTAGAGATGTAAAATTGATTTTAAAATATTTGGTTGATCTCCTTTAGAATAATTTTGGTTTTTTTATAATTTTTTTATTTAAAATTATAATTTCTAACTATTGGATTTAAACGGGATTTTTATATTTAAATTTATTGTCATTCATTTTTGCAAGAATTTATTTAAACAGAAATATAGAATGAATTAGAGAATTGATGTTTAAGATATGTGGTTTATTTTTTAATTAATGGTGTATTAATTAATGCTAATTGTCTATTAATTGTTTGATTCATGTATGTCTATTTTTTCTTATTTGGTAGTAGGCTGTAATATGCATATTAACATATGGGAATGGGAAATCTCTTTGTTCTATTTTTCCACATGGAACAAGGAGCATTTGTTCCTTTTGCCTATTTTTTTTATAGGTAAAAAATATCACTAGATTAAGGATACAAAGGGTATTCAAATCCGTATAAAAAAACACCTTCAGCCAAAACTAAATAAAATCACATGGTGATTTAATCCATTCAGAATAATTACAAGTAAATGGTTTCTTTTGTTTCTTACCAATCCACCACCACACAAGAATAACTATATTATGAAATGAATGATCCTCATCCCAAATGTCATTGTTTAACATAATATTATTTCTACAATTCCATAAGCTCCAACAAATCACCAACCACAAACCTGTTGCATTGTTGATATCTACGTTATGAGTCTTCAAAATATTAATCCAAATTTTAAAATTGTCAAGAGTAATGTTGTTGAACGGAACTTCCGTTCCTAGCCATAAGAATACAGAATCTCACACCAAAGAAATTTTGCGACACAGAAAAAATAAATGAGCCAAACTCTCATCTTCTAAAAAACAATGAGGATAAACCTTATCGTGCGGATTGGATACAATGTTGCAAACATAGAGATTGTCATGCATCAGAAGTCTATTATGAAAAAATCTCTAACCGTACAACAATGTTTTCATAGGTGAAGAAGTCAACCAAACGAGCTTAAAAGTTGCAGAAAGCTCAAAAGACATATCAGAAATGTTCTCATCTTGATGCAGAAAACAATATCCAGATTTCACAGAATATCCACGCAAGATTAGGAAACCAAACCCATTTGTCCTTCTGATCTTTAATTAAAACCAATCCCTCTAATATGTAATAAAAGAAGCGCTCTATCTGGTGTCCATAAAGGAAAAAACTATTCACAACATCGTCTAGGCTCCACACCCACTGATCCTGATTCCAACATCTATTGTCTGCCACTGATCTATCAGGATTAGGATCAGTAGCTCTCAATTCTGGAAATGAATTTTCCAATGTATTTGTGCCGCACCACCAAGAAGACCAAAATGGAGTTGAATTCAACTACAATTTTTTATATTATATTACACTTCTATATTTTCTAAACAACCCAACAACATTTTCCAAATATCCATAAAACTCATAAAAAACTCTAAAATGAGCCCCACCAAATCTTACAATATACCCAAGATTTATATTATATAAAAAAATAATTGAAATAATTTAATTCAAATATAGCAGAATATATTAAAAAATTATACATTTAAAATAAAATAAAACAAAACAAAATAAATATATATTAAAAAAAATACAATACATCACACAAATAATTAATTAAAAAATACATTAAAATAAATTACTAGCACAAAATACATAAAAAACTATATTAAAAAAAAATTGTTTTTATTCTCATGTCCATAATGTTCCCATATATTTTCTATCAAGTCTTGTTGAAAGTGTCGATGAATTTGTTTATCACAAACATCAATTCTTCTACGTAGGAAATCTTCAAAATCAATATTAGAATCATTCAACAATATTGGCGCATCATTACTCAAATGATCATAAGAAAAATCAAAATTTCCACCTTATGTTGCAGGTTCATCTTCAACAATCATGTTGTGTAATATGATGCATGTATTCATTATGCATTGGAGTGTGTCTAATGTAACACCCAACTAACCCCGCGGATAAATCACAATGTAATTTAAATAAATTAACAATTCTTTAATTGAATCCAAGGGTGTCACATCTTCATAAAAACATCAATACCACGATGGTCTTATTCCGTAACACATGTTACATAATATTTATAACTAAACAGTATATTTATCATCAAGGTAAACCATTTAAAACTTCGCAACAAATACTTGAGTCTTAAAATTTTCTCATAAATTCAAACAAACATCATAAAGGGTAGTTCCAAAACAATTCAAATAATTTAACAAGCTTCATAGTTATTATCTCATAAATCAAACTAAAACCAAATTATGAAAATCATGAAATCTTCCAATAACATCAAAAACATTGTGTATGCATAATTGAAACGATCCCAAATCCCGATGTTACATATCAGAGCAAGGCTCCTTTTATTCCTACGGAACTAAGCAAGCACACTCCAGATGCAACTCCTAGACTTCTTACCTACTCATGATCACCTGCAAGTTACCCACAATCGAAGCAACAATTCCAAACTGAAAGGGTGAGTAATTATAATTATTGTAAAAGACTCAGAAAATAGATAACATAGTAATCATAATTAAATAGAACCAATAAGACACACATATCCTTCATAATAAATCCAATCATTTCATCTAATAACACCAAATGTACAAATGCCACGTATAATGCAGTGCAACATCAAATGACTCAGGCATGTAGTACTAAAATGTCACTGATGACTTAGTCATCGTTACATCAACATTTGCACTTAATATGCACAACAGGATTAAGGCCATCACTGGCCAAAACATCCGTAAATACCTTCGATGGATTCATCATCCTGCAAAACTTCACTGGACTATTCGTCCTAAAATGTCATTAATGCATGATGCGTAATAATTCACAAAACACAACTACAACTATTAAAACGCATCATCATTCATCGAACTAATCACATACCAACATACTCACATATCATACATATCACAACATACATAACAATGTTGTCCACATATCACATAGTCACTTATCATACACGATTACACATCACAATAACTGTCATCACAACAATATTATGTACTTATAAACTTTATTGCATAACTCTACATAATACTGCATAATTCCATAAAGTAACTAATCCTATTATTTTCTAAATATTTCAGAACTAATACACACACACTTTCAGGAAAAAAATATGTAAAATTGGATCTCTGACTGTTATGGCTTATCACAATATAATTATAACAAAAACAAATTCATGGTTGGTCATCTGAAAATAAATAAGAAAATATACATAGTGGGTGTGGCGCTCGCCACCCCCAACCCATGGCCCCCGTCACACAAACAGTGGCGACCATCACACACTCAGTGGATCCTACATAATACATGCTATATTATTCTATGATTCAAACACATACACAATTTTAACATATTAGTCCCCATTTATTCACGGTTGTGATTCAAACACATACACAATTCTAACATATTAGTCCTCATCTATGTCCCAATTTCCTTAAACTCATCAAACTCTTCTGATAATCTTCATCAGTTAAAACTCAAATAACCTACTAATACCTATTTCCAAAAAAATTATAATAATAATGATTACACACCCCTTACCTCTTGATGATCGTTCCCCTCTGCGTTCTCCCGATTCCTCTATTTCTCTTCAAAGCCCTAGCCATTAGTTATCTCTTCTCTCTATTTTCTCCAATACGAAAAACTATTAGGATGAAATTCTAACTTCCCACCCACATAAGTAACCCCTTATATCTTGATTGGGCTTTCTTCATAATACCCTCACTTATCTCTTACACCTTACCACAATACCTTAAGTTCCATAAATCATATTATTCTAATTTCTTTAATTCGTAATATTTCCCAACCTTAAGTTCCATAAATCATATTATTCTAATTTCTTTAATTCGTAATATTTCCCAACAATGTTTTAATTTCCAAAATACCTGATAATTCCTAAAAATCGTCGTTCATCATATAACTAGACTCAACACATATCAAAACATCAAGTTTCACATATATTCACATAATCTACTTAATTAATTAAATAAATAAATAAATCAAGAATTCGGGTGTTAGATCTAAGTGCCAAGATCGTGTTAGGTTATGTATGATCGCAAATCGGGATAGGAGAACTCCAAATGCTCGTTCAATTTCCTTTCTTGCCCCTTCTTGATGTTGGGAAAACAATTTTCTCTTATCCCTTTGTGGCATTGGGATACTATTTACAAATGTGGTCCATTCAGGATAAATACCATATGATAGATAATAAACCCTGGTGTATTCAATATGATTGATTGTATAATGAACCTCGGGAGCTCGTCCTTGCAGAACATTGTTGAATACATTGGATTGGTTTAACACATTAATATTGTTGTTTGAACCCGCTACCCCAAAGAACGCATGCCAAATCCATAATGTAGATGTTAAGAATTGGCAGAATTTTTGACAAACAAGAAGTGTTGAACTTAGTTCAGGATGTCACACCAGATGTTGTGACATTGTCAAACAGAGTATAAGTTAATGAATTAAGTTCAGACATCAGGATGTCACACCAGATGTTGTGACATCTTAAACCTGCTACCAGACTTAAATGATGCATAACAGAACTGAGTAAATTCAGGGAATTTATCTGGAATTAATTGTGAATAGATAAACAATACAAGGCGCATCTGTAGGGAGCTTAGTTATCTGATTTCAGTGTAACAGAATAACTAACTCACCTTGATTCAAGGAAGTAACAAACCCTAATTCAAGGTGATGACAGCATGATTTATCAGGACTGGATAATCTACAGAAAGCCCAAAAACCAAGCATCTATTTAAGGAACAGAAACTCTCAGAATAGAGCACGAAATTAAGAAGACTGTAAAAGGTGTTTGTGTTTAATAGCAGGTTTTAGTTGTGTATCACTTTATGAGCTTTTAAGCAAAAAGTGTATTGTGTCTTGATTGAAACTTTTAAGTAAAATCAAGCTGTTGTGTTTGAAGTGTAACTTCAGTTTTATTAAACATTGTAAAATATCACTGTGTGATTGAGGGGGAGTGAGTAGGTACTCATATCTAAGTTGTGTCTTAGGTAGAAATTGCCTTGGGTAGATATTAAGTGAAGGATTAAACTGATTGGTTTAAGTCCAGAATTAATATTACTTATATTGGATTTCCTTCCTGGCTTGGTAGCCCCCAGATGTAAGTGTGGAGATACACTGAACTTGGTTAACGATTTCCTGTGTTATTTAATTTACCTGCACTTTAAGTTTTGTTTAAGTCTTCAAGTGTTTAAACATCTGATTCGACATCACGTACCTGATCCCAGAATTTCAATTGGCATCAGAGCAGGCACCCTGCCTGTTTAACTGGGTGAGATCTAGGGACTGCAAATTTTGGGAACATGGACAGAGATGTAGGATCTGTGAATAGACCACCTATATTGGATGGATCCAACTATGACTACTGGAAGCCAAGAATGGTAGCATTCTTAAAATCACTTGATAGCAGGGCTTGGAAAGCAGTCAACAAAGGATGGGAGCACCCTGTCCAAGACAATAAGGATGGGGCAAAAGTGTTGAAGCCTGAAGAAGAGTGGAGCAAGGAGGAAGAAGACTCAGCACTTGAAAATTCCAAAGCCTTAAATGCCTTATTCAATGGCATTGATAGGAACATATTCAGACTTGTGCATCACTGTAAGCTGGCCAAGGATGTTTGGGACACACTCAAAACCACTCATGAAGGAACATCAAAGGTGAAGATGTCAAGACTTCAAATTCTCACCACTAAGTTTGAAAACTTGAGAATGAAGGAAGATGAGACCATTCATGAGTTTTACATGAACATCCTGGAAATAGCTAATACTTCTGGTGCTTTGGGAGAGAAGATGAGTGATGAAAAATTGGTAAGAAAGATTCTCAAATCACTCCCAAAAAGATTTGACATGAAAGTTACTGCAATAGAAGAAGCTCAGGACATATGCACAATGAAGGTAGAAGAGCTCATTGGTTCCCTTCAAACATTTGAGATGGGAATGAATGATACAATTGTGAAGAAAAACAAAAGCATAGCCTTGGTCTCAAATACTGATAAAGAAGAAGAAAGTCATGAAGCAGACTCTGAGGAAAATTTATCAGAAACAATTGATATGTGTCAGACCCTAATTTTTGACCCTAAGATTTTTCGCATCTCATCTGCATTTCGCATACAAACAAGATCACGCACTGTTCGTTTATCCTTTTTCAGGTGCAGGTCTATGCTTTGCAGAGGATCACCTTGTTTAATTCCTGTTATTCGTTTATATTTACTAACTTCTATTGTTATTTTCTTAAAGACTCTTTTTTTAGTTTTATATAAAAAATATAAAAAAATGGACCACTTTTCTAAGACACTTCATTCATACTTCTCCATGCCAAACATCCCAGCCATCAGCTGCCTCACGTGACATCCCTAGCCCAAACAAAGCTTTTCCACCAAGCCAACACTCTCCAGCTTTTGCCAGCCCCAAATTCCACAAGCCTGCAAGCTGCATAATATTTCAAAACGCAAAGAAACAACCCAGCTACAACAAGCCTTAAGGCCCACAAGAAACAAACAATATCAACCGCACAACTCTAGCTCACACTTCACATTTTCAAGTCACAAGCCAACGCGCACGCCCTTCACCACATATTCCAACATCATCCAGCTTGGGCCTTGCTACTCACTATCAGCCACACAAATACACAGCCGTGTCAAGCAAAACAAATAACCCACAGCTTTTTGCAAGCCATCCTCCCGCACGGCCTTTCACACTTGCGTTCAGCTAATTTCCCCAAGCCGCAAACCCAATATGCCCCTCAAACATTACACTAAAGCTTTCACGCCGCAGCCAAATAAGCAGTCTATCCCGCACGCCTTCCCCAACACTTCATAAGCCGTATTCGCAAGCAAAGCATACACGCGCAAGCCAACTTGCATTTCCTCAATCCAGCTGCAAGCCCCACTTCATCAAACTCAGCCACAGCAAGCCAAATTTCACGTCATACACAAGTATCACACGCACCTGCACAAGTATCAAAACGCAGAAAAAATAATTGAAACGCGGCAGCTTGAACACACAATACCCGTGAGCTTCAAAACGCCCAAATACCTTGCAAAACGGCAGCCTTCAAATTGATCTTTTCCTCTATAAAATGAGACCTCTCCTCTCTTAATTGGCCAAGCTTGAACAGCCCCTAATCATTATACCAAAATCCAGTCTCAAGCTTCAATCTCCCAAATCCTCACATAAACCGATACCAATTCTTCCAATTTTCTTAAATCCCCCATGGATACATAGAAATTGTTTCGGAAAAAGAAAGAAGAAGAAGATCCATTCACGAAATTTTTGCAAAAGGAGAGAACAATTTCGAAATTGACGGTGAGAAGATGGTGTCGATTCTTTTGAAATGTTGCTTTGTTCTTGATGCCGATCCGGTTTGAATCAGAAAAGAAGAAGAAGAAGCATTTTGTTCTGTTCGGTTTGATCTCGTGAGAGGCGAGGAAGAGAATCCCTCTATGCTTTGCGCCTCCCTGTTTTATGAAGAAGAAGAGAATTTCGTTCTATTTTTGTCTCACTGTTTCCGCAATGAAGAAGAGAGAATGGGGTTCCTCTGTGTTTTTTTGCCTTCACGAGTTTCTTTTGTTTTTTTTCTTTTTCTTTGTTTAATAAAATGGTGTGGTTTTGGGCTTAGCTTGTAGATCCATTTGGATTACTATCCAACTTCCCCCTGCGTTTCCTTCCTTCTCCTTATTTCCCATTCTATTTTTTTTTTTTTTTTTTTTTATTACTTTAGTTCCTTTTTTTGTTCTTTAAATATTCTTATTTCTATTTTTTTTTATATAAAACATTTTAGAAAAGTATATTATAAAAGATATTTTAAAAAAAAGTATTTTGAAAAGAGTTTTTAGAAAAGGAATTTTTAGAAAAGGTTTTAAAAAATTTATTTCTATTTCTTCTTTGGATCTATTTTTTAGATCCATTTTTTCTTCATCTTTCTTTTATTTTTGGTCGATGACAATCTCCGATTCGTGATTGTTGATTTTTGATCGGTTTAATCTTCATTATTTCAAATCTATGGATGAATGATCATTTGGATCATTCTCCATACTTTGGAATCGTGATAGGTTGCCTTTCGAGAAATTCAACGAAAATCTCGATTAAGATTAGACCGTTCTCTTTCTTTTAGTGTGGCATGTTTTCGGAGAACGATCCATAATATCGTTTCTCTAACATGTATTAACACGAATAGTTTCCACTTTAATTAGTGGTGGCCGGCCTCATTTGTAGGGTAATTACTCCGTAAATTACTCGGCGATTGCTTAACATAGACCTAAAGTTGTCGCGATTCGGATTGCGATCCACTTGGATCCGGTTGCCTCGACTTTATTTTTCTTTTCGTGGTTGTGCTTGATTAAGTTCATCATACCACTTTATATTGTAAATATTACAATAATGTGAATATACTAACATTTAATTTTAATCTCTCGCACCTTATCCTCTTTTATTTCAATCTCTTGTTCCCTATCTCTTTATTATGCTTTATTATACTATATCATTCATCATTTTGCTTATTGTTTATATTGTGATACTTGTTATTTCTCCTTTGTCCATTTGGATATCAAAACACTAATAAAGGATTAAACACTTAAAAGACTTGTGACTTCTAATTTTGGACTATGGTTACTATCCCTTGCTTCGGAGAATGGACTTAGACTTTAAGATTTTCCCCCTTGCTCAAGTTGGAATGGATTAGAAACCTCGGCCTCAAATTATGTCATGGGCCTTTGAAGATGGAAATCCAATTGTCTCAATATGCTTGCCATTTGGTTTGACCATTTCTTCCCTTAGCTTTTATTTTTCAAGTTTTAGGATAGTCTCTTCATCTCTTCCCATCTTCTTCAATTTTCAAATCTCCTTCCTATTTTCAAAATCTTCTTTGTTTTCAAACTTCAAACATTTTTCTCAATCAAACCTTGACTTTGGTCATGTGCTTTTACCTTTTCATTTCATTTCTTTAATAAATGCTAAACCACATAAGCATATCGAAACTTTCTTTCTCAAAAAAACTTTAAAACATTCACAACTCATTCAATTGCTTTTGTGCCCTCGTGCACGTTTCTTTTAATCTTTTTTTATGTTTAGATATGATTCATCCTTTCTAGCGGAATTATTCGCTAAAGGATGACGACTTATCTTTACATTTTAAAATCAATTCAACTCATTTGCCTTTTCACAATTTGTACCACGAACTACGGGGTTTTGATCTCGCATTGCACTTTGTGGGTACGTAGGCATGAGACGTTCGTCTCTTCAAACACCAAAATCTTAAAAAACATTCTTCTTCTCATCTCTTCAATCTTTTTTCGAGCAAACCATTTCAAACCAAAAATGCAGGAAACATTTGAAAGGGTTCCCGTGGAGTACCACGGACAAGTCGGGTGCTTAAAACCTTCCCGATTTGTAATCAATCCCCGTACCCATTCTCTGTTTGATTCTTTTAGCTTTTTAGCTTTTAAGATTCTTTAAGGCTTTCTTCGTTCTTTTACCTTTTTCCTTTTGGAAATAAATAAAAGCGCGGTGGCGACTCTGTGTATATTGAGTTAAGTTAATCAATAGCTTACACTCATGATTTTACCGCTACAGAAAAGTGGCGACTCTGCTGGGGAGTCAATCTCTAAGTGGATTCGGCCTACTTTGATTTATTTACTGCTTTAGTTTGATTTTCTTGTTACTTGGTTGTTCTGTTCTGGTTTTGGTGATCCTCTGTGAGATAGATCCTAACCCGGATCTGAGTTGAAACTTATGATAGGACGGCGATATTCGAAGCGATATGCGATGGAGTAGTCCAAAGCAATGTCAATTTGATAATCTCCACTCGGTTAGGCTCTCTTGGACTATCAATGTCATGATGAGTAATCATATGTGGCATTATTTTCCAACCTTGAGCTGATCATACTGAGGATCGTAGAACCCTTAACCCATCCTAGACAATTTAGGAACGTAGTGCGGAAACTGTCTGGGTGTAAACCTAAGGTGGTTGTCACGCGATACTACACTCGGACGAGGTCTATTTTAAGAATGTTATTGGTTGGGGAGTAATCCAATGTACAGATAATATTCTAAAGATGGCTGTTAACTCCGGGAACCTCTGTTAGTACCCTTCTGGTTTTTTGCAGGTACAATGAAGACAAACCTTAGTACATACCTGTGTGGGTTGGTGTTCTTATCCCATGACTCCATGCTCATGATTCGAACCTTTGAACCTGTGTGCTTTGCGTGATCTTGTTTGTGTTTGTTGCATCTACATACTCATCATGATCATCGTCACGACCATTTTTCAAGGAAAACAATTCCGATTATTGCAAATATTGAAAAAAAGTAAATATTCCTTTTTGTCAAGGTTTTTCATGACAATATTCTCGATGTTGACCATGTTTGTAAAAATCGAGTTGTTTTTCTGAAAATGGAAGTGAACATTGCATATCATTGCATCCTCGCATATTCTTGCATTCATCCGAGTTGTGTGGGAACTCATCCCGGTTGTTTCTTTCCTCAGTTGTCTATTGATCCGTCAAGCTGACTCCTCACCACAGATACGGTACTAGAGCTGCTAACAAGAGGATCTCTGAAGTTTTTACTGCTGTTGTTGATCCTCCTGTTGTTCAGCAACCGGCTTCTACTTGGCCAGAATATGGGTTACCTCCGGATTATGTGCCAGTTTCTGCTACTGCTCAGATTGGTGGTCCATCTGTTGTGCCATTCTTTTCAGCTCCGACTTTTGTTGAACCTCAACCTGTTGTGCACGCTACTGCTCAGACTACTTATCAGAATTCTCCTTTCTTGTACCAAGCTGCTGGTCCACAAGCTGAAAGTCAGGGTGAACCTGGATATATGGATGAAGTTAGAGAGCAATGTTTGACTCTTGAGAAGAGGGTAAGAGGTCTAGAAGGAAAAGATGTCTTCGGTTCTGCTGCCATAGATATGTGTTTGGTTTCCGACTTTGTTCTTCTTGATAAGTTCAAGGTTCCTGTATTTGAGAAATACAATGGTCATACTTGTCCAAAGATTCATCTGCTGATGTATTGTCGCAAAATGGTTGCGCATGCTAAAGATGACAAGCTACTTATCCATTGTTTTCAAGATAGTTTGAGTGGTGCTTCTATGAAGTGGTATGTTGGACTTGAGAAGAGTCACATCCGAAGCTGGAAAGATTTGTCTGATGCTTTTGTAAGGCAGTATAAGTACAATCTAGACATGGCGCCTGACCGTTGTCAACTTCAAAACATGTCACAGAAAGAGAAAGAATCATTCAAAGAGTATTCTCAGCGTTGGAGAGAACTAGCTGCTCAAGTGGAACCACCTTTGCCTGAAAAGGAATTAACTGGTTTGTTCATGGACACTCTTCAACCGTTCTTTTGGGAGAAAATGGTAGGAAGTGTTTCATCTGGTTTTTCTGATCTAGTCACTATTGGAGAAAGACTAGAGGAAGGTATCAAGAAAGGTAAGATTACCAATTCTGAAGCTCCTAATGCTGCAAGAAAGTCTTTTGGGAATCCTCACAAGAGAAGAGATGGTGATGCTTATGATGTTTCAACTGAGAGGAGGCCTTATCGCCCGCAACAACGATATGTTCAACCATACGTAGTTGCAGTTGCTCCTGTTGTTAAAACTCAACCTGCTCAAACTCAAGTTCAAGGTCAAGCTCGACCAGCTCAAGCTCAGGTTCAGATTCGAACTCAAGCTCAGACTCCTCATCCTGCTGCTGGACAAAATCAGTATCGCAATAGGCCAAACTTTGATCCTATTCCGATGTCTTACACTGAATTGTTTCCTTCCTTGATTGAGAAAGGTTTAATTACTACTAGGCCTCCGCTTCCTGTTCCAAATCCTCTGCCGGATGGTTATAGATCGGATCTTCGCTGTGAGTTTCATCAAGGTGGAACTGGTCATGACTTGGAGCATTGCTTTGCACTGAAGGCTAAAGTGTAGGAACTTATCAGGAACAACATCCTTTACTTTAATGACCTTAATCCCAATGTTATCAACAATCCTTTGCCGAAGCTTGGGAAGTGAATCTGCTAGAAGACTTCAATTGTCAAATTTTCTTCAAGGCCAGAATATCAGACGGGACAGCTCATCCTTGGTGTTGATGGATCACTCGGCCATTGTTTCTTTATGTTTGCAATTTTCTTCAATCATATTAAGTTGTTTGCTTTTAAGCTTGTTTATACTTTCATGTTGGTTTTAATGAAATGAGCATTGCTTTGTTTTGATTCAATTTCATTTGCTATTTGCATCTTTATGCTTTACATTTCAAGTTCATTTATCTTTTCTCAAAGCTTTTACAATGATTGGAGGGAGGATGATGAAAACGAAATACCCATAATTGTTGTCGGTATGCTTTCAATTGAGACTTGGCTGATGATATACAGGCATTGTTTCAAATCCTAAACACCGGAGAAATAAGGAAGTTAATCCCCTTGTCAACCCCTTTGAGCCTTGAAGTTGGAGTTTCTTTCTATTCGAAAAAACCTCAATTTTAACCCGGGGATGGGTAGTTTTCAATTAATCCAAATGTGCATTCAAGTACAAGGGAATCATTCAAGACACCTTTCAATAAAGGTTGCAATCTCAAGTTTTCCTTCACACACATCAAGAAGTGTTGAAGATGTTTCTCAATTTAAAAGCCAATGATGGTTCATCGTAATCATTAAGCCATGCAGTCATTATCTTTCAAAAAAAAATAATACAAAAAAATTATTGAAAAAAATCAAAGCCCACTAAGTCAAAACCTATGAAGGAAACTTAAGCAAAAACTGGGGCATCCCGCTGGCTGTAAGTTGAAATAACACAGTTCAGGCAAAAGTTAGGGATAATAAAAAGAAATACTTGTCAAGAGGTCATCAAAATCCTCAACAAAAGCAAGTTGAGTTGACCAAAGTCCTCATCAAAAATAACAAAAAGGAAGATGTGACTGTTACCTCAAAATCCTTTGGCTTATGAACCATCTTCGTCGGTGCAATCCTAAATTTCTGGGAACTTGAATGCATAGGCTGAATTAATTGAATGTAGGACTGGAGTTCATCACGAAGTTGGGTTGGGTACAAATAAAATTTGAGCCTATATCCTTTGTTTCATAAACCGTGAACCAGACCACGTTATAACCTTCAAAAGTCCTAATTGAATCCAGGTTTCTTTTGAAAAGCATACTACAATGAGGTTGCGTAAACTGACTCCCAAGTTCTTTACCAATCATTCGTTTTCTTACCTTTGCTTTATCTTTGATTTTGTCTCAACCGCCGTGTTTTGACATTGTTTTCATTTACTTTATCTCAATAAATTTCATTCAAAAGATGATTCTTGATTTCAAACTTTGCTTTGAATTTTGCGTTAAAATTACCAGGTTTGTACAAACATTTCTTATTTGCAAATAAACTTTCCTCATCAAGGAATTTTCAAACAGTTGAGAAACTTGGTCGGTGATCCTGCCAAGGGGCAAATTTTTCTCAGTACCTATTATTTCAAGATGATGTTGCTCAGTGCAAGTTTTTCTCAGATATTGGTTAGTCAGAAGATTCTCTACAAGTTATATGTTGGGTTATTTTCTCGAGGGCTGAAGCCATGATCAGTTTATTCTTCTCAGCAATTATTTCGAAGATCTGAATATTTTCTCCAGCAGTAATCAAGAACTGAATCCATTATCAGTTTACCTTCATCAGTCATTGAACTTGGGGCATATTTTTCTCCAAGAATCCCCAAACAGCTTTGCATGACTTCTCTCAAAAGATTTTCAACTTGGTACAGTTTACTGGTGTGACAGAGATTTGTTCAGCAGTAGCATCTCTAATATTCGAGCAGAATGGCAGTGATCTTCTGTGTTGAGGAATCAGTCTCCCTTTCTTTTTCACTCCTCTAAGAGTCTAAACTGGTTGCCAGCATTTTCTCTCATATTATCTTCTCGGGTGTGTTATTCCCCAGTTTTGTAAAAGTTTGCATATTTGAGTGTTTTAGTCCTCATTATGCGAGTCCTTGGGTGGTTTAGTCCCCATTTTCGTAAAAGTTTGCATATTTGAGTGTTTTAGTCCTCATTATGCGTTTCCTCGGGTGTGTTATTCCCCAGTTTTGTTTAAGTCTGCATATTTGAGTGTTTTAGTCCTCATTATGCGTGTTCTTGGGTGGTTTAGTCCCCATTTTCGTAAATGTCAACATACTGAGTGTTTTATTCCTCATATGCATTTCTCGAAGTCTTGTCGTTTTCAACTTCTTACTTTTTGGTCAAAGTCCAACTTACTTGGCATTTGTTTGTCTCTCCAGAATTTTTCTTCACCTACTTGTTGTGTCTTCTCAATTATTATACCCTTTTATCCGATTGCCATTCTCGGATGTCCATAGTGAAGTCATCATTGATTTGATGTACTGTCCTGGACCTTTTTTCCATCTCATTCAGTTCTGTTCCTGAATGTTGTAATTCACATTTTATCTGATTGCCATTCTCAGATGTTGTGATCATTTCCTTCCGATTGCCATTCTCGGATGTCCATAGTGAAGTCATCAGTAATTTGATGTACTGTCCCGGACCTTTTTCCATTTCATTCAATTCTGTTCCTGAATGTTGTGATTCACATTTTATCTGATTGCCATTCTCAGATGTTGTGATCATTTCCTTCCGATTGCCATTCTCGGATGTCCATAGTGAAGTCATCAGTAATTTGATGTACTGTCCCGGACCTTTTTCCATTTCATTCAATTCTGTTCCTGAATGTTGTGATTCACATTTTATTTGATTGCCATTCTCACAAGTTGTGATCATTTCCTTCCGATTGCCATTCTCGGATGTCCATAGTGAAGTCATCAGTAATTTGATGTACTGTCCCGGACCTTTTTCCATTTCATTCAATTCTGTTCCTGAATGTTGTGATTCACATTTTATCTGATTGCCATTCTCAGAAGTTGTGATCATTTCCTTCCGATTGCCATTCTCGGATGTCCATAGTGAAGTCATCATTGATTTGATGTACTGTCCTGGACCTTTTTTTCATCTCATTCATTTCTGTTCCTGAATGTTGTGATTCACATTTTATCTGATTGCCATTCTCAGATGTTATGATCATTTCCTTCTGATTGCCATTCTCGGATGTCCATAGTGAAGTCATCATTGATTTGATGCACTGTCCCGGACCTTTTTCCCATTTCATTCAGTTCTGTTCCTGAATGTTGTGCTTTGCATTTCATCTGATTGCCATTCTCAGATGTTGTGATCACTTGCCTTCCGATTGCTATTCTCGGATTTTCATGTTGGAATCATCATTGAGTTGATGTGTTTTCCCGAACTCTCTCCCATTTCATTTAATGTTGTTCCTAAATGTTGAGACCCACACATTTTATCTGATTGCCATTCTCATATGTTATGATTACCTTTTATCCGATTTCCATTCTCGGATATCCCTATTAAAGTCAGTAATGTCATCCTTGGATGTTTATGATGTACTGTTTCGGGACTTTTTCTCACTTCAGTCAGTGCCATTCCTAGATGTTGTGATTGTTTTCTATCCAATTGCCATTCTTGGACATTTTCATCTCAGCTGAGCCATGTGGTGGTCTCTAGCATGTTGTTTTTCCCGTCGGAGTCTTATGCTCCTTATCCCCAGCGTTTATTCTTTATCATGTGTTGTCTTATCCCTCACGGATTTCTTTGCATTTCATTTGGTTCTAGATACATTTCATATTATCTCATGAATTTTCTCAAAATATTTCATATGCTGTCACATACTTTCTCTGCATTTCATATTTTTCTCATAGCATCTCATATGCCTTCATATATTTTCATATGCTTTCATATACATTTCATATGCTTCATATCATTTCCATATCATCTTCATATCATTCATTCCATTCCATTCCAGTTTATGGCATCTTAGGATCAAAAAATTGGGTTTTTTGATATTTAAGTATCTTCCATCTTATCGAAACGAAGATTTCAATCTTCATCTTCTCTGGATTGAAGAAACTTAAATAGGGGCATCTGTCAGACCCTAATTTTTGACCCTAAGATTTTTCACATCTCATCTGCATTTCGCATACAAACAAGATCACGCACTGTTCGTTTATCCTTTTTCAGGTGCAGGACTATGCTTTGCAGAGGATCACCTTGTTTAATTCCTGTTATTCGTTTATATTTACTAACTTCTAACCAAAATATCAAAAAATATGTTGCAGTTGCTTCTTCTTCTTCTGTGTTGCAGGATTTAAAAGACAGGGTTGTGATTTCAATTCAGATGCGTTTGTTCAGTCACAATTCGATTCAGATGGATGTTTGACCTAATCTTGGTCAAACTATCAAAAGATTGTTTCGATTGCAAGTTAATTGTGCCAGTGTTTCATTTCTCAGACAATGCGTTTTCAAAGTTCAAGTTGTGCTGTGTGCTGTGATCATCAGTTATCAGACAATGTTTTGTGCGAAGTTTGGTTTGAATCAGTCAGTTCATCAAGGTTATCAGTGATTCATCTGAGAATTTATTTTTCTCAGCATGAATTCAAATAACCAAGACAGATTTCAGTGATTGTAGTTGGAGTGGCATGTTTGTTAAGTGGTTCAGTGATGATTGTGTTCATTTTTAATCGGTGGCTTGTGAAAAATCAGGAGTTTGGTCGTGGGCCTTAAAATCAAGATTCCTCATCCATTATCCACTGTCTATTAAACCAGTTATTATCCATTTTAATCAGTGACTATTTTTTCTTCCACTTTTGTCACCCGATTCATATTTTTTTTAGATCAACTATCCAAATTATCCTTTTTTAATTCATTCCACATATTATCCTTTTTATCCATTACATTTTTTTTAACCAAATAAAAAAAATCATTAACCAAAATTCTATTACATTCCCTAATCCATTTTTTATATATATCCATTTCTATTCTTAAAACCATAATTCAATTTTTATTTTCCAACTTTTAATCCATTTGTTATTACAAAAAATATTAAGCCCACAACTTTTTTTTAACACCATTTCTATTGTTATTTTCTTAAAGACTCTTTTTTTAGTTTTATATAACAAATATAAAAAAATGGACCACTTTTCTAAGCCACTTCATTCATACTTCTCCATGCCAAACATCCCAGCCATCAGCTGCCTCACGTGACATCCCTAGCCCAAACAAAGCTTTTCCACCAAGCCAACACTCTCCAGCTTTTGCCAGCCCCAAATTCCACAAGCCCGCAAGCTGCACAATATTTCAAAACACAAAGAAACAACCCAGCTACAACAAGCCTTAAGGCCCACAAGAAACAAACAATATCAGCCGCACAGCTCTAGCTCACACTTCACATTTTCAAGTCACAAGCCAACGCGCACGCCCTTCACCACATATTCCAACATCATCCAGCTTGGGCCTTGCTACTCACTATCAGCCACACAAATACACAGCCGTGTCAAGCAAAACAAATAACCCACAACTTTTTGCAAGCCATCCTCCCGCACGGCCTTTCACACTTGCGTTCAGCTAATTTCCCCAAGCCGCAAACCCAATATGCCCCTCAAACATAACACCAAAGCTTTCACGCCGCAGCCAAATAAGCAGTCTATCCCGCACGCCTTCCCCAACACTTCATAAGCCGTATTCTCAAGCAAAGCATACACGCGCAAGCCAAATTGCATTTCCTCAATCCAGCTGCAAGCCCCACTTCATCAAACTCAGCCACAGCAAGCCAAATTTCACGTCATACACAAGTATCACACGCACCTGCACAAGTATCAAAACGCAGAAAAAATAATTGAAACACGGCATCTTGAACACACAATACCCGTGAGCTTCAAAACGCCCAAATACCTTGCAAAACGGCAGCCTTCAAATTGATCTTTTCCTCTATAAAATGAGACCTCTCCTCTCTTAATTGGCCAAGCTTGAACATCCCCTAATCATTATACCAAAATCCAGTCTCAAGCTTCAATCTCCCAAATCCTCACATAAACCGATACCAATTCTTCCAATTTTCTTAAATCCCCCATGGATACATAGAAATTGTTTCGGAAAAAGAAAGAAGAAGAAGATCCATTCACGAAATTTTTGCAAAAGGAGAGAACAATTTCGAAATTGACGGTGAGAAGATGGTGTCGATTCTTTTGAAATGTTGCTTTGTTCTTGATGCCGATCCGGTTTGAATCAGAAAAGAAGAAGAAGAAGCATTTTGTTCTGTTCGGTTTGATCTCGTGAGAGGCGAGGAAGAGAATCCCTCTATGCTTTGCGCCTCCCTGTTTTATGAAGAAGAAGAGAATTTCGTTCTATTTTTGTCTCACTGTTTCCGCAATGAAGAAGAGAGAATGGGGTTCCTCTGTGTTTTTTTGCCTTCACGAGTTTCTTTTGTTTTTTTTCTTTTTCTTTGTTTAATAAAATGGTGTGGTTTTGGGCTTAGCTTGTAGATCCATTTGGATTACTATCCAACTTCCCCCTGCGTTTCCTTCCTTCTCCCTATTTCCCATTCTATTTTTTTTATTATTTTTTTTTATTACTTTAGTTCCTTTTTTTGTTCTTTAAATATTCTTATTTCTATTTTTTTTTATATAAAACATTTTAGAAAAGTATATTATAAAAGATATTTTAAAAAAAAGTATTTTGAAAAGAGTTTTTAGAAAAGGAATTTTTAGAAAAGGTTTTAAAAAATTTATTTCTATTTCTTCTTTGGATCTATTTTTTAGATCCATTTTTTCTTCATCTTTCTTTTATTTTTGGTAGATGACAATCTCCGATTCGTGATTGTTGATTTTTGATCGGTTTAATCTTCATTATTTCAAATCTATGGATGAATGATCATTTGGATCATTCTCCATACTTTGGAATCGTGATAGGTTGCCTTTCGAGAAATTCAACGAAAATCTATATTAAGATTAGACCGTTCTCTTTCTTTTAGTGTGGCATGTTTTCGGAGAACGATCCATAATATCGTTTCTCTAACATGTATTAACACGAATAGTTTCCACTTTAATTAGTGGTGGTCGGCCTCATTTGTAGGGTAATTACTCCGTAAATTACTCGGCGATTGCTTAACATAGACCTAAAGTTGTCACGATTCGGATTGCGATCCACTTGGATCCGGTTGCCTCGACTTTATTTTTCTTTTCGTGGTTGTGCTTGATTAAGTTCATCATACCACTTTATATTGTAAATATTACAATAATGTGAATATACTAACATTTAATTTTAATCTCTCGCACCTTATCCTCTTTTATTTCAATCTCTTGTTCCCTATCTCTTTATTATGCTTTATTATACTATATCATTCATCATTTTGCTTATTGTTTATATTGTGATACTTGTTATTTCTCCTTTGTCCATTTGGATATCAAAACACTAATAAAGGATTAAACACTTAAAAGACTTGTGACTTCTAATTTTGGACTATGGTTACTATCCCTTGCTTCGGAGAATGGACTTAGACTTTAAGATTTTCCCCCTTGCTCAAGTTGGAATGGATTAGAAACCTCGGCCTCAAATTATGTCATGGGCCTTTGAAGATGGAAATCCAATTGTCTCAATATGCTTGCCATTTGGTTTGACCATTTCTTCCCTTAGCTTTTATTTTTCAAGTTTTAGGATAGTCTCTTCATCTCTTCCCATCTTCTTCAATTTTCAAATCTCCTTCCTATTTTCAAAATCTTCTTTGTTTTCAAACTTCAAACATTTTTCTCAATCAAACCTTGACTTCGGTCATGTGCTTTTACCTTTTCATTTCATTTCTTTAATAAATGCTAAACCACATAAGCATATCGAAACTTTCTTTCTCAAAAAAACTTTAAAACATTCACAACTCATTCAATTGCTTTTGTGCCCTCGTGCACGTTTCTTTTAATCTTTTTTTATGTTTAGATATGATTCATCCTTTCTAGCGGAATTATTCGCTAAAGGATGACGACTTATCTTTACATTTTAAAATCAATTCAACTCATTTGCCTTTTCACAATTTGTACCACGAACTACGGGGTTTTGATCTCGCATTGCACTTTGTGGGTACGTAGGCATGAGACGTTCGTCTCTTCAAACACCAAAATCTTAAAAAACATTCTTCTTCTCATCTCTTCAATCTTTTTTCGAGCAAACCATTTCAAACCAAAAATGCAGTAAACATTTCTAAGGGTTCCCGTGGAGTACCACGGACAAGTCGGGTGCTTAAAACCTTCCCGATTTGTAATCAATCCCCGTAGCCATTCTCTGTTTGATTCTTTTAGCTTTTTAGCTTTTAAGATTCTTTAAGGCTTTCTTCGTTCTTTTACCTTTTTCCTTTTGGAAATAAATAAAAGCGCGGTGGCAACTCTGTGTATATTGAGTTAAGTTAATCAATAGCTTACACTCATGATTTTACCGCTACACTATGCTTGGAAGACAATTCAACAAAATTCTCAAAAGAATGGAAAACAAGTCCAAACCAAGTGGAAGAAACTCAAACTCTTCTGAGAATAAAAGACCCTATGATTCTAATAGAAGGTCAAATTATGATGAGAAGACCAACCAAGGAAAAAGGATTCAATGTCATGGATGTGAAGGATATGGACACATCAGAAGTGAATGCCCTACCTATCTAAAGAAGCAGAAGAAAGGTCTCTCTGTGACCTGGTCAGATGAAGACTCAGGATGTGAGTCAGAAGAAGAATCTGCAAAGCACATCACTGCTCTAGCTGAAGTATGTGAAACTGAAGGGGGATCCAGTGATGAGGAGCTGACATTTGAAGAACTTGAAGAATCATACAAGATGTTGTGTAAAAGGAGCACTGAAGTATGCATGGAGAATATACAGCAGAAGAAGCAGATTGAGAAATTAAAGGCTGAAAAGACAAGTAATCTAGAGATCATTGACACTTTGAAAAGTGAAGTAAGCTTACTCAACTCCAAATTGGAGCATATGTCCAAATCTGTCAGAATGCTGAACAGTAGCTCAAACACACTGGATGTCATTCTCAACAATAACAAGCACTCAGGGGATAGGATTGGGCTGGGATTTAATAAAGCTCAGAAGTTTGAGGCTAGCACCAGCAAAACAATTGCAAATCCCATGAAGTCAAACAAGATGTCCAAACAGATGTCTCAACATCATGAAAAGAACATGATGAAAAAGAAATATCAAAGATGGAGATGCCATCATTGTGGAAGGTTCGGTCATATCAAACCTTTTTGCTACAAGCTGCATGGACATCCAAATCAGAGATATCAGCAACCCCCTAAGCAGAAGACAGAGGTCACCAAGAAAGTGCTGCATGGACATCAAAATTAAAGATATCAGCAAACCCCTAAGCAGAAGACAGAGGTCATCAAGAAAGTATGGGTACCTAAAGCTAGTCTTCATGTTGATCAAAGCTACAAATACATGCCCAAGAACAAGTTCAACAAACAACCTTGGAGCTCTAAAGATGGACACTACACAGGGCAGAGGGATCAAAGGAAACCTCTCAACAGGCAAAAATGGTCAAAGAAGGTTGTTGCCTATATAGCTCATACATCTCTCAGAGTATCAGCTAAGGAAGACTGGTACTTTGACAGTGGATGCTCAAGGCACATGACTGGATTGAAGAATCTGCTGGTAGACTTAAAGTCACACTCATCCAGATATGTAACCTTTGGAGATGGAGCAAAAGGAGAAATCAAGGGAGTTGGGACTTTGGACTGCCCAGATGTACCAAGACTAGATGATGTGCTGCTGGTAAAAGGATTGACTGCTAACTTGATCAGCATAAGTCAATTATGTGATCAAGGTTACAGTGTAAACTTTACCAAAACTGAATGTATAGTGTCTGATAAAGAACAGAAGGTTGTCATGAGAGGAGCCAGATCAAAAGACAACTGCTATATGTGGGAACCTCAAGATTTCAGTCTCATTTCAACTTGCTCCTTAGCCAAAGAAGAAGAAGTGAAGCTGTGGCACCAAAGACTGGGTCATCTTCATCTCAGAGGAATAAAGAAGATCATATCTATGGAGGCTGTAAGAGGTATTCCAAGATTGAAGATTGATGAAGGTAAAGTGTGTGGTGAATGTCAAATAGGCAAGCAAACCAAGATGTCACATCCAAAGCTCCAACATCTGACAACTTCCAAAGTTTTGGAATTATTGCATATGGATCTTATGGGACCAATGCAGGTTGAGAGTCTTGGTGGAAAAAGATATGCCTATGTGGTTGTTGATGACTTTTCAAGATATACATGGATAAGTTTCATCAAATAAAAATCTGATGTGTTTGATGTATTCAAAGATCTGTGCCAAAGAATACAAAGAGAAAAAAGCAAGTTGTGTGGTCAGAATAAGAAGTGACCATGGAAAGGAGTTTGAGAATCAAAAATTCTCAGATTTCTGTTCTTCAGAAGGAATCAATCATGAGTATTCTTCTCCTATCACCCCTCAACAGAATGGGATTGTTGAGAGGAAAAACAGAACTATCCAAGAGTCAACAAGAGCTATGATTCATGCTAAAAAGTTACCACTGTACTTTTGGGCTGAAGCTATGAACACAGCTTGTTACATTCACAATAGAGTCACTCTAAGAAAGGGAACCTTGTCCACCATCTATGAAGTCTGGAAGGGCAGAAAACCTACAGTCAAGTACTTTCATGTGTTTGGAAGTAAAAATGTTACATTCTGGCTAATAGGGATCAAAGAAGGAAGATGGATCCTAAAAGTGATGAAGGGATTTTCCTTGGATACTCCATAAATAGCAGAGCCTATAGAGTATTTAACTCCAGAACCAAGGTTATAATGGAGTCAATAAATGTAATCATTGATGATGCCTCTGCAGATGTAGCTGATGATGTTGGAACATCTGCTGACAGTCAGACTGAAGTTGAAATAAAGAGTGATAATCCTGACTTCACTCTAACTGAGGCAAGGACAGAACAATCCAGCAAACCTCCCTCCATCAGAATCCAGAAAGATCATCCTAAAGATCTGATAATTGGTGATCCCAACAGTGGTGTCATCACTAGATCAAGAGAGATGATCTCAGGCTCCTGTTTTGTTTCAAAGATAGAACCTAAAAACATCAAGGAAGCTCTGAATGATGAGTACTGGATCTCTGCCATGCAAGAAGAATTAGGTCAGTTTACAAGGAATAAAGTGTGGAATCTTGTTCCTAGGCCTGATGACATAAATGTGATTGGCACTAAGTGGGTGTACAAGAACAAGTCAAATGAGCAGCGAGTTGTTACAAAAAACAAGGCTAGACTTGTAGCTCAAGGATACACACAAATTGAGGGAGTAGACTTTGATGAAACCTTTGCACCAGTAGCAAGGCTTGAATCAATCAGACTACTTCTAGGAATTGCTTGTATCCTAAATTTCAAGCTATTTCAAATGGATGTTAAAAGTGCCTTTCTAAATGGGTACCTTAATGAAGAAGTATATGTGGAGCAACCTAAGGGATTTGTTGATCCAAGATGTCCAGATCATGTATACAAACTAAGGAAGGCTCTTTATGGTCTGAAGCAAGCCCCAAGAGCATGGTATGAAAGACTGGCCACTTTTCTCACAAAACAAGGGTACAGGAAAGGTGGAATAGACAAAACCTTGTTTGTGAAGGATGAAGAAGGAAATGTCATGATTGCTCAAATATATGTAGATGACATAGTCTTTGGTGGGATGTCAGACAGGATGGTTAAACATTTTGTTACTCAAATGGAATCTGAGTTTGAGATGAGCCTAGTAGGAGAACTAACCTACTTTCTTGGACTGCAAATCAAGCAGATGGAGGACTCCATGTTCATATCCCAAAGCAAGTATGCAAAGAACACTGTTAAGAAGTTTGGGATGGACAATGCAAGTCACAAAAGAACACCTGCCCCCACTCATTTAAAGCTGACAAAGGATGACAAGGGTGAGAATGTGGACCAAAGCTTATACAGAAGCATGATTGGAAGCCTATTATATCTGACTGCTAGCAGACCAGATATAGCCTTTGCAGTAGGTGTATGTGCAAGATATCAAGCTGAGCCAAAAGTAAGCCATCTAAACCAGGTTAAGAGGATTTTGAAATATGTCAATGGTACTTGTGACTATGGCATATTGTATTCTCATGGATGTGAACCAATTCTCACTGGCTTCTGTGATGCTGACTAGGCTGGAAGTGCTGATGATAGAAAGAGCACATCAGGAGGATGCTTCTTTTTAGGAAACAATTTGATTTCTTGGTTCAGTAAGAAACAAAATTATGTATCCTTATCCACTGTTGAAGCTGAATATATTGCAGCTGGTAGCAGTTGTTCACAGTTGGTATGGATGAAGCAAATGCTCACAGAATACAATGTCCCACAAGATGTCATGACATTGTACTGTGACAATTTAAGTGCTATCAACATCTCAAAAAATCCTATCCAACACAGCAGGACTAAGCACATTGATATCAGGCATCATTTCATCAGAGATCTTGTTGAAGAGAAGGTGATATCATTAGAACATGTAGCCACAAATCTGCAATTGGCTGATATATTTACTAAAGCGTTGGATGCTACCCAATTTGAAAACCTAAGGGGTAAATTGGGAATCTGCTTATGTGAAATATAGCAGTTATGGAGAAGTGCCAACATGTCCTATGACATCGTGTGGCATGATCACCAAATGGCAGCACCAGTCTGGTCAGTAAATCTGTGTATTCCACTCTTAAGAATTCCACTAGTAATGGATTTTATAAAAGCTCAAACGTGCTCTCAGCTCTTCATCTCCTCACTATCTCCTCAAAACCATTTGCATGCTAAAGCTGATTTTCTGAGCTCATCAAAATTAATCAAACCTAAACTCCTCTTCCACTACATTCGAAAAATGTCTCAACATCAAAACCCTAACTTCACTGATGAAAATCTCAACCAAGAAGATGTAGCACATGCAACACCTGAAAAGAAACAATCAACTCCAAAGAAAGACAAGGTCAAAGTTTCATTTGGACCTACTAAGCAATGGAGCAAGGTGAGCACCCAAAAGAGGAAAGTTGCTACTCCACCTGACTCAGATGTTGAGGAGGATGTCCCAACATCCCAACCAAGGAAGAAACCAGCACCTCCCAGGTCTACCTCTGCTGTTCCTGAAGCTCCTATGGACAATGTGTCATTCCATCATGTTTCAAGTGTGAGCAGATGGAAGTATGTCTACCAAAGAAGGGTGGCACTGGAAAGAGAGCTGGGCAGCAATGCATTGGAGTGCACTGAGGTAATAGACTTAATATCCTCTGCTGGTTTATTCAAGACTGTTTCAAATTTTTCACCCTGCTATGAGCTGCTGGTCAAGGAGTTCATTGTCAATCTGCAAGAAGGTTGTGCTGATGGAAAGTCAGAAGAATTCAGAAAGGTTTATGTAAGAGGGAGATGTGTTGAATTCTCTCCTAGGGTTATAAATCATTACTTAGGGAGAGAATCTGATGGGCCTAATGAGCTAGGGAAAACTGACAACCAAGTCTGCAAGATCATCAATGCCAACCAGGTCAAAACTTGGCCAGTTAAAGGCAAACTTTCTGTCAGCTTGCTAACAAGGAAGTATGCAATGCTGCATAGAATTGGTACTGTCAACTGGGTCCCTACCAACCATACTTCTTCAATAGCTACTGGACTGGGAAGATTTATCTGTGCTGTAGGCACCCAAACAAAGTTGGACTTTGGGGCTTACATCTTTGATCAAACCCTAAAGCATGCAGGAACATCAGCAACCAAGCTTCCCATTGCTTTTCCCTCTCGGCTCTGTGGAATCATCCTCAACCAATATCCAGGCATCCTCACTGAGAAGGATTCAGTCTGCAAGAGAGAAAGTCCACTGGCCTTCCACTACAAACTGTTCTTGAGCCATCATGCTGCTGATGTTGAAGCTCCTAGTGGGACATCTGCTGGACCATCAAATGCAAAGACACCTATATCCAAAGCAGCCTTGATTGCAGAACTCAAGACCACTTGCAAAGAGCTGGATGCCAGGAAGAAAAAGCTTGAGGAAGTAATTCAAAGGCTGGAGCTGGAAGAGGTTGCTCAGAATGCTGATGAGTCTGATGATGAGTCTGAAGATGAAGAGGATACTGAATATGATGAATCTGAGTGAAAATGTGTGTGGAAAGTGTACTGCCTATTTCAGCATTGTAATTTCAGCATTGTAATTTTCTCTTATCCCTTTATGGCATTGGGATACTATTTACAAATGTGGTCCATTCAGGATAAATACCATATGATAGATAATAAACCCTGGTGTATTCAATATGATTGATTGTATAATGAACCTTGGGAGCTCGTCCTTGCAGAACATTGTTGAATACATTGGATTGGTTTAACACATTAATATTGTTGTTTGAACCCGCTACCCCAAAGAACGCATGCCAAATCCATAATGTAGATGTTAAGAATTGGCAGAATTTTTAACAAACAAGAAGTGTTGAACTTAGTTCAGGATGTCACACCAGATTTTGTGACATTGTCAAACAGAGTATAAGTTAATGAATTAAGTTCAGACATCAGGATGTCACACCAGATGTTGTGACATCTTAAACCTGCTACCAGACTTAAATGATGCATAACAGAACTGAGTAAATTCAGGGAATTTATCTGGAATTAATTGTGAATAGATAAACAATACAAGGCGCATCTGTAGGGAGCTTAGTTATCTGATTTCAGTGTAACAGAATAACTAACTCACCTTGATTCAAGGAAGTAACAAACCCTAATTCAAGGTGATGACAGCATGATTTATCAGGACTGGATAATCTACAGAAAGCCCAAAAACCAAGCATCTATTTAAGGAACAGAAACTCTCAGAATAGAGCACGAAATTAAGAAGACTGTAAAGGGTGTTTGTGTTTAATAGCAGGTTTTAGTTGTGTATCACTTTATGAGCTTTTAAGCAAAAAGTGTATTGTGTCTTGATTGAAACTTTTAAGTAAAATCAAGCTGTTGTGTTTGAAGTGTAACTTCAGTTTTATTAAACATTGTAAAATATCATTGTGTGATTGAGGGGGAGTGAGTAGGTACTCATATCTAAGTTGTATCTTAGGTAGAAATTGCCTTGGGTAGATATTAAGTGAAGGATTAAACTGATTGGTTTAAGTCCAGAATTAATATTACTTATATTGGATTTCCTTCCTGGCTTGGTAGCCCCCAGATGTAAGTGTGGAGATACACTGAACTGGGTTAACAATTTCCTGTGTTATTTAATTTACCTGCACTTTAAGTTTTGTTTAAGTCTTCAAGTGTTTAAACATCTGATTCGACATCACGTACCTGATCCCAGAATTTCACATAAGTATTGTGAAGCCACTTCTTCAAGCATAACAGTTGGTTTGCCATGAACGTCACGCATGTACTGCCCTTTCAATGCAACTGGACAATTTTACCACTCCCAATGCCTACAGTCAAGGCTCCCTAACATACTTGGAAATTCTCGTGCCTCTCCTATTTGCATTAGGCGTTCAATGTCTTCGGCGTTTGTCCTTCACAAATATTGTGCACCAAATATGTTTATCACTCCTTTTGTAAACTTATCAACACATTTTAGTGTCATGGTTTCACCAATTCTCAAATATTCATCCACATTGTCACCAGATGTTCCATATGCCAACATACAGATAATAGCAGTGCATTTCTGTAATGGTGAAATACTTTCCCTACCTGTTGCATCAACCATCATTCAAAAATATTTATCATGTTGACCTAGAGCCTCAAAATTACAAAGGAACACATGTTTATGTATTCAATACCTTCTACAAAACTGCTCATTTGTGTATATCGGAGTTTCTGAAAAATAATATTTGAACAATCGATTATGACCCTCTTCACGATTCCTCTTTATATTCCTTCTTTGACGTCTAGGCCTTCTAGAACTCGAGGCTTTTTCTTCGATAAACAACCTCATAAGTTCTTCATCCATGCCATCATTCATATAATCCATGAACATTTTTTCAATGTGGGAAGGATCCATGTGAAAAGAAGTTTGATATTTAGTACAAGATGATAACAAATTGTAAAGAATACAAGAGGTTAGTGTGCATTTTAATACTATTTATAAGACTACTTTGAATAACAGCTAGTTTGAATATATAATCATACTAATTAAGTTCAAAATACATAATCACACTAACTAAATCCAATAAACCTAATCATATTAATTAAGTCCAAAATATATAGTCTTACTAATTAAGCCCAAAATAGATAATCATACTAATTAATTCCATATTTTTCTCTAATCATGTCGCACAACATTTCATTAGCTTGTAGTTGTCTTGTATCTATATTTGATGTATCATCTGAGAGTAATTGCAGATCATTCATCTTCAATCTTTACTCAACACTCTCAGCCTTCTTAATCTTTGCATCAACCTTTTTTCTCTCTATCTCAACTTTCTCACCCTCAATGCAGGCATAGTCCCATGCAAACATTGACATCAAATCAATTTTTTTAAAGTCATCTTCAAAGAATCATATTTGACATTAGGAGTATAAGACATTTCCACGAGCTTTTATTTCTCTTTCCTTTTGGTTGTCTTTTGACCGATTGGACGATGAGACAAAGTAGGTGATGATGGATCATGTAACACCCAAATTACCCCACAGAAATATTTATCAAAATTAGAGTAAAAATATTCATCAAAAACTATTTGAGTGCCATAATTCAAGTCTAAAAACCACACTTGGCTCACTGATACATTTATAAGAAAAATTGTTCAACATTCAGCGGAAAATATTTTAAAAGAAACTTCACATCATCATTCAATTACAAATTTTTTTCTTTTGAAACAAGTAAATAAACAATTGCAACATCGTCCCGACACCCAAAGCAACGTACCAGAGTCGACATCCTAAAGACGTGGAGTACACCTACTTCACTAACCACCACTCGACTTATCCTGCTCACCTGCATGTTACCAACATAAGGGTAACATTCAAACAGAAGGGGTGAGATACTTACCTCACAAAAGAGTAATATAATAAGAAATAGCAAGTATCATAATTAGACACCACTTCTCATCAACATCAACTACACAATCACAACATATACACACACCAACATACACACACCAACATCAAATATAATAACAACAAGAATGCAATAAACTCTACTTGACTCTATGCATGCGATACCATACTCCGATCTCTATTTCTAGATCCAGTTATCGTCGAAACTCTCGGCCCCTCTTTCGTGGTCCAATATGATCTCTATTTCATGATCACACCCTCGGCCCCTATTTCATGGCCACATATGATCCCTATTTCATGAATGCACCAACATCACAACAAAGAACATACCCTACCTTGGTATATTGTTCCAACTATGCACATGTCATGCAACACCAATGACATACATGCATATATGCAACGATTACATTAAACAACTCCACAGCAACAATCAACTATCATCAACATCATACATATTTTAGCATACAACAACATAAATCAACTTCAACCATCACAATGCAACAACAACATATACAACGACATATTACATATACATGTATCAACAACAATAATATGTAAATTATCACAACAACAACAACTCATAACAACAAAAACAAAGTCAATAAACATACTAAACTATGTTCATTTTCAAGTTATACCAATTATCTCTAAAATTTCATGTATAACTCTCTTCTCGTTGTCTTAATCCAAACTACATTAATTCCTAAGTATTGCTAAATTAATTAGATAATTTTAGGGAATTTTTCAGGATTAAATAACAACATTTTTCACTCCAGGTATCGCTGAGCGAGGGGGATTGCTCGCTAAGTGAGCAACTCTCTGTATTCTGACTCTTCCAAAGTTCACTTAGCTTGCTAAGCGAGCTCTACGATTCTTGTAGTTCTCCCTTATGTGACATGCACTCAAACCTCTACGAAGTTTCATCTCAAAACACCAATATCCATTCTTACAATTCCAGAATTCATCCTATTATCATATATTCCATACAATTATTACACAATAACAACGAATTATCAACATAATCAACACAATTCCTATTCACACCCCAAAAACCCCAATATTCAATCATCAACCTACCCAATTCCCATTATAAAACCCTTTAAAGACGGAAGAATCCCACCCTTACCTTGGTTTTAACGAGAAATTACTCTTCCTCGCGAATTCTCTTTCACGTTCTAATCCTTTTCCTTCTTCTTCTTTTAATCTTCTCAATTTCATGATCATTCTCTTTTCATCAAAGACATAATCCCTTTTTCCTTCTTACAACTTAACCCTGTAGTCCAACTTATGAACTTCCACCTTTACCCCCACTAATTCCACCCAATGACCACCTTACCCCTTACCTCATTTTATTCCAATTATTTAATTTATCCAATAATAATCTTATTATCCACCATAATAAAACTCTTAAATTACGATTATACTCATTAATATATTATTCTTTCGCACACCAAACATTATAATCCAAATAAAATAATTAAATAAAATTTGGGGCGTTACAACTCTCCCCCACTAAAAAGGTTTTCGTCCTCGAAAACTTACCTCATGCAAAAAGATTCGGATATGACTCTCGCATCCTGCTCTCCAATTCCCAAGCCATGTGCCCACCGGCAGCTCCTCCCCAAACCACTTTCACAAGGACAATCTCCTTGCCTTTCAACAGCTTTACCTCCTGATCATCAATTCGTTCTGGTAATGCTTCAACCGTAAGATTATCTCTTACTTCGACTTCATCCATTGGTATAACATGTGACGGATCCGGAACATACTTCTAAAGCTCCGTAACATGAAACACATCATGAAAATTGGACAATCTCGGTGGCAACGCCACTTTATAAGCAACATGTCCAACTCTTGTTGAAATATGATACAGACCAATAAACTTAGGAGTAAGATTTCTTGACTTCAAAGCTCGTCCAACACCGGTCACCGAAGTAACCTTAAAAAACACACGATCTCCTTCTTGAAACTCAAGATCCTTCCTTCTCTTCTCATGGTAACTCTTCTGCCTACTTTATGAAGTCTTAATCTTATCTTGAATCAACTTCATCATCTCAGTAGCCTGTTGCACAATATTAGTTCCAAGTATAACACTCTCAGCCGACTCATGCCAACACAAAGGTGTTCGACATCTACGACCATATAAAGCTTCAAACAGTGACATTCCTATACTGGAATGATAACTATTATTATAAGTAAACTCGATCAACGACAAGTGACTATCCCAAACACCTCCTTGTTCAAGAACATAAGCCCTCAACAGATCTTCAAAAGATTGTATCATCCTCTCTATTTATCCATCAGTCTGAGGACGATAAGTTGAACTCAATTTCAACTTCGAACCCAATGCCTCTTGCAAACTCTCCCAAAATCTTGAATTAAATAGTGGATCTCTATCAGACACAATATTTAAAGGTATCCCATGCAACTTTACAATCACACTGACATATATTTATGCCAATCTCTGCAAAGAATAAGTAATTGCAATAAGAACAAAATGCGCTAACTTAACCAACCTATCAACGATCACCCAAATAGCATCATTCCCTCTTAGAGTAGTAGGTAACCTCGTAACAAAGTCCATCGATATATTATCCCATTTCCACTCGGGAATATCCAACGGCTGCATCAAACCAACAGGTTTCTGATGTTCCCCTATCGACTTCTGACAAGTCAAACATGCATAAACAAATGAGCCACATCACGCTTCATACCAGGCCACCAAAAATATCTTCTTCAAATCTTGATACATTTTCGTCACTTCTGGATGAATACTCAAGCCACTTCTATGCCCTTCTTCAAGAATCATTCTTTTCAACTCAAGATCGTCAGGAACACAAATATGATCCCTAAATCTTAGTACTCCCTATTCATCAACTCGAAACTCATTATTTCTAACTCGTTCATCATTAACCAGCAAGCCCACTAATTTCACATCTGACTTCTGACTCTCCCGAACACGATCAAGAAAATCATTATTAACTTTCAGCATACCCAACATCACATTATGAGGTGTCTGTTCACAAACTAAACTCATATCCCAGAATTGCTCAATCAATTCCGTCTCTCTAGCCATCATAGTCGACATATGCAATGTGTTCCGACTCAAGGCACCAGCTACAACATTAGCCTTATCGATATGATAATTCAAAATAAAGTCATAATCCTTTAAGAATTCCAACCAACGTCTATGTAACGCCCCAAATTTTATTTAATTATTTTATTCGGTGTATTGTGTGTTGGTGTGTGTAGCATAATAGATTATCGAATATAATTTTAAATTAAGAATTATATTGTGGTGGATAATTGTATTATTAAGTAATAAAATAAATGGAATAAAATATGAGGTAGAGGCAAGGTGGTCATTTGGTGTGTTTAATGAGGGTAAGAATAGAAGTCCCTAAGTTTGTCTAAGGGGTTAAGTTGTAAAAAGAGGAAAATGATCGTATTATGTGAAAAAAGGGAAGAACGATCATGAAAGTTGTGAAGAGGAGAAGAAGAGGAAAGGGCTTGATCGTGAAGAAGAATCCGCGAGGAAGAGGAATTCTCGTCAAAACTAAGGTAAGGGTGGGATTCTTCCATCTTTAAAGGGTTGTATGACGGAAATTGGGTAGGTTGAGGATTAGGGATTTATGTTTTGGTGGATTGAAGAAGAATTGTGTTGATTAGTTAGTAGTTGTTGTTGTTAGTTGATATTTGCATGAATTAGATAGTAAAATTGGTAATTACTATGAATTCTAGCTGGTATTGGTGTGTTGATGAGATGATTCTCGTAGAAGAATGAGCACATAGCGCAGAGGAGCGATTTGCAAAATCGCAGAGCTCGCTTAGCGAGCAAGTTAGTTTTTGGAAAAGTCAAAACCCAAGAGTAACTCGCTTAGCGAGCAAGGACCCTCGCTGAGCGAGACCTGGAGCATGAAATGATGATTTTTAATTCCGAAAAATCCCTTAAAATTACTTAAATGAGTTAGTAATGCTTAGGAATCGATGTTGTGTAGTTAAAGGTAGTGAAAGAGGAGTTATACACTTAATTGTTGGGATAATTAGTGTAACTTGAATATAAACATAATTGATATGTTTGTTGGCTTTGTTGTTGTTGTGATAAGTTACATATGTTTGTTAGTGGTACATGTATATGTAATTGTTGTGGTATTTAATGTTCTAGCATTTGTGATAGTTGAAGTTGATTTATGTGGAAATATGTTAAAAATGCATGATAATCGTGGTGATAATGAATTGTTGGGTATTGATCGGTGTGTGATAAATCGTTGTTGTTGTTGATGTTGTATAATGAAATCATTGCATATATGCATGTATGTCATTGGTGTTGCTTGACATGTTGCATAGTTGGATGACATACTAAGGTGGGGTATTTTAATTGTTGTATTATTGGTGCGATCATGAAATAGGGATCATACGTGGCCATGAAATAGGGGTCAAGGGTGTGATCATGAAATAGGGATCATACTGGACCATGAAAGAGGGGTCGAGAGTTCCAACGGGAACTGGATCTTGAAATAGATATCGGATATGGTACCGCATGATAGAGTCAAGTAGGGTCTCATTGCATGATTATTGTTGTTGTATATGATGTTGTTGGTGTGTATGATGTTGTTGTTTATATAATGTGGTTGAATAGTTGTTGTTAAGAAGTGGTGTTTTATTTCTGATACTTACCAATTCTTGTTATATTACTCCTTTGTGATGTAAGTATCTCACTCATTCTGTTTGAATGTTGCCCTAATGTTGGTAATGTGCAAGTGAGCAGGATAAGTCGAGTGGTGGTCAGTGAAGTCGGTGTACTTCACGTCATTAGGATGTTGACTCTGATACATCGCTTTGGGTGTCGGGATGACGTTGTTTGTTCATTTTTGTTGGAAAAACATTTTCTTGTAATAAGATTACGTCTGATGTTGTTTCAAAAAAATATTTTCCGCTGTATATTGAAGAATTTATTTGAAAACGTATCATTGAGCCAAGTTGTTTTGAAGTTGAACTGTGACACTCGAATAAATAGTTGAAAATTTTACTCTGATTCTTATTATTATTTCTTTGGGGTAATTTGGGTGTTACAGACTCTGCCTCATATTCAACTCTTTCTGATCAAACAGGTATTTCAAACTCTTATGATCATTATAAAATTTAAATCTCGAGCCATACTAGTAATGCCTCCAAATATTTAATACAAACACCACAAATGTTTACTCCAAATTGTGAGTAGGATAATTCCTCTCATGAATTCTCAACTGACGTGAAGCATACGCCACAACCTGACCATCTTGCATCAATACTCCACCTAAACCCATCAAAGAAGCATCACAATAACCACAAACGGTTCATCTGCTTTCAGCAAAATCAAAACTGGGGCAGTAGTCAACTTCTTCTTCAGCTCAATAAAACTCTTCTCAAATAGAGAATCCCACACAAACGCTTTGTTCTTACAAGTTAATAGGGTCAACGGAAGTGCCAATTTCGAAAATCCAATAAATCTTCGATAGTAACCAGCTAATCCCAAGAAACCTCTGATTTCCGTCACTGACTTCGGAGTCTCCCATTGTAGCACTGCATCTACCTTGGATGAATCCACAATAATTCCCTTTTCCGAAATCACATGGCCAAGAAAACTCACCTCTTTCAACCAGAATTCACACTTCGACAATTTAGCATACAACTTCTTCTCTTTCAACACTTGCAACACAATCCGCAAATGTTCAACATGCTTTTCTTCTTACTTGGAATAAATCAGAATGTCATTTATAAAAACAACAACAAATTGGTCCAAATACTCATGGAAAATCAGATTCATATACTCCATGAATACACCAGGTGCATTAGTAACTCCAAATGGCATCACTACATATTCATAGTTTCCATACTGAGTCCTAAAAGCAGTCTTCTGAATATCTTCATCTTTCACTCTTATCTGATGATAACCCGATCGTAAATCGATCTTGCTAAATACGTGAGCACCAACCAACTAATCCAACTGATCATCTATCCTTGGAAGAATATACTTATTCTTGATTGTCACCTTATTCAGTTTCCTCTAATCAATACACAACCTCATGCTACCATCCTTCTTCTTTACCAACAATACAGTACTCCCCACGGCGATACACTCGGTCTCACAAATTTCTTTTCTAACAGTTCCTCTAACTGTTTCTTCAAATCAGATAACTTGGAAGCCGACATACGATACGGTGCCATCGAAATAGGTCTTGTTCCTGGCACAAGATCAATACTGAACTCCACCTACCTTTCTGGCGGCCATCCACAACATTATCTGGAAATACTTCCAGAAACTCTTTCACCACTTGCAATTAACTAATTTCCATATCATTCTCCGCCAACAATAATGCAAACAACGCCAAAACTTGCGCTTCTTCATTCATAAGCTCTTTCAACTCTCGAGTAGACAAATAACTAGCTTCCTCTTCCTCTTCATCAGGAGTAAGAAACCGAACCGACTTACTAAAACAATTAATATGAACATGGTTGTACTCCAACCAATTCATACCTAGAATTACATACAAACCTCCCAACGTCAAACAAAACAGATCTACACCAAAGTCCTTACCATAAATCGATAACAAACAGTTCAGACATACGAGAGAAGTAGTTAACGACCCATCAGCAGGAGTCTCGATAACCATCTCTCCTTTCATCGGAGAAACGAAAAGTCATAATCTCCTCACACAATCAATAGAAATAAAATAGTGTGTAGCACATGTGTCAATCATAGCAATCAACAGAATATTATTAATATGACAAATACCTCTGATCAAACGGTCCTCACTGGAAGTCTGTGTCCCTGTCAAAGCGAAACCTTTCCTCCAGTTGCATCTTTCTTTGGATTTTGGCAATGTGTACTGATATAACCTTCCTCCCCATAGTTGTAGCAAGTAACCAGGTTTGTCTTGCACTCAGCAATCAAGTGTCCAGGCTGACCACACTTGAAACATTACTTCGTGTTGCTTGTGCCCTCACTAGCACGATAACCCATCTCACCACATCGATAACACTTCAGCGAAGCAGGAGCACCTTCCCCACTTGGCCTTTTACCTTCATTTTGTTTCAGCTTACCCTTATCAGCAGGAAATGCATAAGGTTTTCCATGATTCATTTGTTGTTTCCCACTTCTCTTAGCTAAGCCTTTAAAATGCTCAGATCGAGCCTTACTGTCCTCCTCAAAGATCCTGCAGCAATCCACCAAATCCGGAAACCTTCGGATTCTCTGATAACCAATCGCCTTCTTAATCTTAAGCCTCAAACCATTCTCGAATTTAACACATTTCGAGAACTTAGCAGTCGCCTCGCTATAATGAGGATAAAACTTCGCCAGGTCAGTAAACTTCACAGCATACATAGTCACTGACATACTGCCTTGCTTCAGCTCTAGAAACTCGATTTCCTTCTTTCCCCGAACAACTTCAGGAAAATACTTCCTCAGAAATTCTCTCTTGAACACGGCCCAGGTGACAGCCTCACCTGACATATCCAATCATTGATGAGTGTCAACCCACCTATCATCAGCTTTAGCTACCAAACGGTGCACACCCAACTGCATCTTACTTCCTTCCGATCACTCCATCACTCTGAAGATCCTCTCGATCTCCTTATACCAATCCCATGCTCCATCAGGGTCATATTTCCCCTTGAATGTAGGCGGATCATTCTTCTTGAACTCATCACTTTTGTGATCCCCAACATTCATCGGATTTTGCATAGCCTGTGCTATTGCATAGCATCGGCATGTGCAACATCGTTTCTTCCAACCATTCTAAATCTATTACACACAAAAAATCCAACAATGATTTAGAATCAACAACAATGAAAACAACAATGCTCAACACTCAACAACTCTACGACTCAACTACTTGGTAGGACCGACCGACCTGCTCTGATACCACTTTATAACACCCAAATTATCCCATGGAAATATTTATAAAAATCAGAGTAAAAATTACAATTACAAAATGTTTTCTTTTGAAACAAGTAAATAAACAATTGCAGCGTCCTCCCGACACCCAAAATTATGTATCAAAGCTGACATCCTAAAGACGTGAAGTACACCTACTTCACTGACCACCACTCAACTTATTCTGCTCACTTGCATGTTACCAACATAAGAGTAACATTCAAACAGAAGGGCTGAGATACTTAAATCACAAAAGAGTAATATAATAAGAACTAGCAAGTATCATAATTAGATACCACTTCTCATCAACATCAACTACACAATCACGACATATACACACAACAACAACAACATACACACACCAATATCATATACAACAATAACAAGAATGCAATAAGACTTTACTTGACTCTATGCATGCAGTACCATACTCTGATCTCTATTTCAATATCCAATTCCCGTCGGAACTCTCAACCCCTCTTTCATGGTCCAGTATGATCCCTATTTCCTGATCACACCCTCGACCCCTATTTTGTGGCCACGTACAATCCCTATTTCATGACTGCACCAACATCACAACAACGAACATACCATACCTCTGTATATTGTTCCAACTATGCACATGTCATGCAACACCAATGACATACATGCATATATGCAACGATTACATTAAACAACTCCACAACAACAATCAACTATCATCAACATCATGCATATTTTAGCATACAACAACATAAATCAACTTCAACCATCACAATGCAATAACAACATATACACACTATAAGAAAATTTACAAATTGTGACGGTTCATTTTGGCAGATTACGACAGTTAGAACGGTCATAATTTGTAATTTACGACGATTTCATAATTTTCACTAAAACGTGCGTCGCGAGGGCTTATTGTGACGGTTGTGAAAACCATCATGCAAACCGTCGTTATATCGACGACGAATATCTAACTGACATAAACTGTATATTGTGACGGTTTCCAACAGTCTTAACTTGCTTACGAATTTTTGTTTTAATTGTTATTTACGACGGTTACAACCATCATAATTTTACGTTTGCCACATGTTTATATCATTGATTGCGTCGGTTACAACTCTCGTAACCTGCCTTATGATTTTTTTTATTATTGATTACGACGGTTATAACTGTTGTAACATTCCTAATGATTTTTATTTTTATTGTTGTTTACGATTGTCGTAACATTCCTAATGATTTTTATTTTTATTGTTGTTTACGACTGTTACCAACCGTCATAATTGTTTATAAGATTATTTTTTTATATTTTTTATTTTAATTATTATCTATTAAAATATTTTTAAATATAGTATTATTTTTTCAATATTATTTATTTTCTTTAAATTATTTCCACAAAAATATTTTTACTTATGATATTATTATTTTTAAATACTTTTTATTTTTTATATGATTTTCTATATTACTTTTTAATGTATTAAAATTAAATACATTCATAAACATGTAATATCCATAATCATGTCATATCATAATCATATAATATCCATAAAACATGTAATATCCATAAAACATGTAATATCCATAATTATAATATCTTGATCTTATAATAATAAGTATCATAATGCCAAAAATACATAAAAAAAAAGTTCATAAGAACGTCTACCATCAACAAGTGACTCCAATCCCTGAAAATAAAGTATTAAACATAGAATAATGTCTTCCACTAGAATGAACCATCAATCTTAAATTTATATATTTTTAATTTAATAATAGATTTCATGAAAAACATACATGTCTTCCACTAGAATTTTGCATTTGCATTAACAATTCAATTTCTTTTGCCTTATCATTGTCCCTTTCCTTTAAGAATGTGCTTGCCTCCATCAATTCATCAATTTTTGAATTTTGTTCTTTAAGCACATTAATTTCTTCTTGCATTTCCTTTATTTTTTTCATTTTCTTCAAAAGAAGAAGACGGTCTAATAGATCTATTAATTTGAGATGGTGTAACTCCAAGTCTCATACTACGAACATATTCAGGATGTTCTTTTCCAGATACTTTCTGAAATGCCTCATTTTCAGACACAGAATCCTTAATTGCAGCTTGTAATTTTTCCTGCACATGCAAATGAACAAATTAAGCTATTGTTTATATAAAAAGGATCATGATGCAACAAACTTAATATCTTAAAAAAACATTATTGAAAAAATATTATTGAAAAACATTATTGACAAAATATTATTGAAAAACATTATTACCCAAAGTAGCAAGGTGCATAGTATAAGCATGGTATATAATACCCAAAGTAACAAGAAACAAATTAACTTTATTGCCCAAAGTTAAAACTACAGTTACTAGAGTGTATATAATATTAATCAAATTAATCATATTAATCAATTTTAGAAATAAAGTTGGTTCCTTGTGTGTAGAGGTGTCAATTTAAGGGGCCAATTAATTAATGCCCTAGCCCCTATAATAAGAGGGCCTAAAAATGTTTAAAAATAATGAGCCCTCAAATTCATAGGGCCTAAAGTTAGAAGGGTTCAAAATTTAAAAGGGGCCTAAAGGCCCCAAAAAAATAAAAAAACTTAATTTTATAAAATAAATAAAAAAATCGAAAAATTAAAAATAACTTTTAATTAAATATTTTTTCAAGAAAAAAAAGTAAAAAAAATTCTAATAATTTAAAAAATTTAAAAAAATTTAAAAAATTTAATTTTTTCAAAAAAAAAATTAAAATATTCTATTAAAAATAATTCTAAAAAAAAAACAACTTTAAAAAAATATAAAAATTAAAAAATTAAAAAACAAACTTAAAAATATATCTTATAAATATATATTTCCAAAAGGAAAAAATGTCATTTTTTTCACTTACAACTAGATCATTACAATTCATAAACATATCTTTGAAAGATATATGTCAATACTCCTGACATTCGACATTCGAAATTGAAGAAAATCAATACAAACATGAACCAAATATCACAAAAACAAAGACACTAATCCAACAAAAAACATGAAAACATAAATTCAACAAGACACTAAAATTAGCTCTCCACTTCAATCTTGCAATCCAAATGTGTTAAGTCATTGTCACCTCAGTGTTGTCTTCATCATTAGTGTTGATATCTTCCTCATCTTAAAAAGAAGATATGTGGACGAATCACGAAAGCCATAATTAAAGAAAGATTAAAAAGAGAATAGAAAGAATTATGAGAAAAATAAGACAAGAAAATCAACAAAAAATTATATATAAAAGGTTGATATATTTGATATGTGCCTCAGCTTTAAAACAGTTTCACCTTCAAGACATTCTTCATCTATAGAGAAAATCATCAAACTGGCATCAAGTTTACTTCCTTTGAAATGAAAGGTTGTGTTGAATAACTATTGTCTTTTTTAAGGCTGGTTATTTCCTTTACTTCTGTTTTAATCTATCAAAACAGATAAATATACATATTTATTTCCTTAAGCCTTGTTGGCAGATTTACTTCTATAATGTAGCACTATTCTATGCAAGTTGTCAACATCAATCTATAAAATGTAAATCTCTAGATCACAATATAAAAAATAAATAAAAACTCAAGGAACAATATACGGAAATTGTTCTTTAAATTTCCTATTAGGGGTTCTATTTCAAGAAACTATTCCTCTGACAATCAACCATAGGCTGCTTCATTGTAGCCATTATAGCAGCTCCTTGTATCACAACTGGTGTTACTACTCATTACACCATCGTTGTGCTCAAATCTTCCATAAGAAACTCAGCCAAAAGTTGTGTGTTGTTGACTATGATCACTCCTCTGAACGACAACCCTACTAAAAGGTTTGAGTCAATACTCTCTATAAACCGTTTGACATCCTCAATACTCTCTATAAACCCATAGCTAATGAGCCTCGCATGCGCCCACATGCATGTGTTCCTCTGTTTTACATCAGACCCAGGAAAAAGTGCTTCGCTGGTGCATGGCAACATGTCAAGCCTCCATTTAGACTATGGCTTATCCTATTCAATTCATCCTAATCTTCTCTACCTAGATTTGTAAAGACATTGCTCAATTAATACCAAACTACCAGTCCTTCCATACAGAAAGCCCTAGCCTTGCCCTAAACAAAATATGGTATTTGATCACACACAGGCTGTAGCTGAATAATTTATTTCAAATGCATGTTAATACACACTTGTGATGTTATAAGCATATAAAAAAGCTAACTAACTTATGTGACTCCCAAAAGACTAGTATCTATTCTGTTATCTACAGAATTCATGAATAGAAAGAATGAAGTTAAATACATACTTGGCTATTTGAAGAGAATTCTTGAAACGAAATAGTTTTAGCACCAGCTACTTCCAGTAAAGACTTTAGCTGATCCCCAAATTTATACTGTACCAGAGTAAAGAATAAGATAAATATATTGTGTCAAGATTAGATAAGTTCCAGCCTACAACAATACTAAGGCCCCGCTTTTTTTCTATCACATGTTTAGTTTTCATTTTCAATTTTTACTCTGTATGTGATTGGCTAGAATGATATTTGGTTATGAAATTTCCTTTTGAATTATGATGGGGAGAAGATGGAAACAAACTGGAGAAAATGTATTTCCAGAAACACAGAAAACAATGTTTTGAAAATTTTACTTTTAAAATGCAGTTTCAGAAAATTTCATAATGCTTGTAGAAATGGAAACCAAAACACCAAAATAAGCAGGTCATAGGAAACACCCCTGGATGCCTATCATGCATATTTACATTTCAATATTCAAACAAAATTCCAATGACATAAAATGCGCTTGCAAATATTACACACTCAAACATGAGTTGACCAGAATATACTGACAGAGGAATGATCATCCTTTGTACTAAAAGTTTTCTGTTTCTGTGGAATATGATGGGTTGGAACTGTGGAATTACCAGAGCTTGTTTCTTAATATCCAAAGTTTTCTGTTTCACATTACCGGAACTTGAAAAAAGTTCAAATTCAAATCCTTTTATACACGGTAGGTACTACATTGATTTATAAGTGCGAAACTGCGAATACAACAAAGCGATAAGTAAGGAGAGCCTATACTGTATAACGCTCCTAGTCCTAGTCTTTAGATTCGCATAGTAAGAATCTGGTGCTCAAAGAGCTGCTATAGCACCACACTGCAGAAAGCCTCACTAGTGAAGATATAGAAGACATGCGAAGGTGATGGCATCTTATTTTATTTGGATTTTCAATGTTAATGTTGTCTCTTCACTTTAGAGACTTGATGAAAATAATTATATTCAACTTAAAAGCCAAGTATTTGACTCACTATTCAAAAAATCATGAAGTTTATTTATTTTAATTATAAATTTGTGCTGCCTAATTATTGTCGCACAAGACTTGGTTAGAAGAACTATAAGAACGTATAAAAGATAGATTATGAACAGTAGCAAAAATTTAAGAGTTCGAACATTTTTCAACTTTCAACAAAGAAGCAATTACTACAAACATTGCATCAACCAGGACTACAAACTACAAAGTCAACTAGTATGTTCTCAGCAAGATAGATGGATTAACAAAAACAAGGATAAATGAATGATAATACTTGCTTCAAAATAAAACACAAACAAGAATCAGTTATGAATCAAATCAAAATTGCTAATCGCCAAGCTACAAGGCCAATCGGCCTCTTCTCCCCTTAATCTGTGAGTGTTTGTACTTTTATTACAACATGTGAATCTCAGAAATGTTACACAGCAAACACATCATATAATAATCCATGACAGTAAAAAAAATCATTGCAAAATGAACCCACAAAAAAACTAGAAAGGTAAGAACAACAACTAAAGCCAAAAATTGAAAACCCATAATGTGTAACTTAAAGAGAGGGAATTTCATAGAAGCATTTTCACAAACATATTGAGTTCATAGAGATGGAGAGAAATGGATAGAGATGAATACCTCAAAAGGAGAAATAAGAAAGGAAAGAGAGGAAAGTGAAAATAAGATGGTGGCTGCGTAACAATCTGGATGACGGCGATGGCAGCGGCAGCGGCAGCGGCGGTGGCAACGGTGCACGGCGGCACAAATGGTGAATGTTACGTGATTGATTGTAATGAAAGTGATTAACTGAAGAAGAAAATACAGAACAAATGAATTTTTTTTAATAAAATAAGGCCCTCTTGATAGGGCTCAAAAATAATATAATAATTATGGGACCTAAAATAATGGGGCCTAAAAAAAATCATATTAGTAGAGGGCTTGATATATTAGGGTTTTAGTGGGGCTAAATAATCGGGGCCTTTAAGTATTGGACTTATTTGACAGCTCTACTTGTGTGTGTATATAATATGTGTTTTAATGCTACCACACAAACACCAATATAATATAAAATGGTTCCTTGTGCTATCGGTGGAGACACTTGCAGAGGATTATAAGGCCAACCTAAGTGGGTGGAGACACATATTATATAAATGCAAAAATTGAAAGTTGTTTCCTTATAATAATCAAATTGCAGAGGCTTTGGGAAAGACAATGATCACAAGGAGCAAGAATGTGATGCAAAATTTGATCACACTAATTACCATATAAAACACTCATCACCCAATAGTTTATCCATCACTATAATTTTATTTAGTATTCTCTACTTAGAATTTTAATTAATCTGTATGAGGAATGTAACCAGCCGTTTAATGTGCTAATCCAACAAACCTACCTAGTCCTACAACTTCTAAATTACTCCTAAATTGCATTCAAACAATTTGTGATCTTATTCAAGTGATTGAATGCAAATTAGTAAATATGTGTTACTACATTCAAGGAACTATGGAACTTAACTAGACGACCTCAATAATATAGATTTTGGTCCATCTCAGCATGAATTGTGGCTTAAAATAGTGACAAGAAATCAACAATAAAAAGATAAAAAGTACAAAGTTCTACTACCACGTTTCGATAAGTAATGTTTAATTTTAATCCTTTCCCAACATTTAACTTCCCTCCCTACTTTTAATTTCTTTCTCAAAATCAATTTTGATGTATTTCTTTAAAGGATTAGGTAAGACATGTGTTTCAACTGACTTGGCTCTAGTGTCTGCTCTACAAACTTTTGAATTGTAATCACAGATTTACCACAATCGATTGAACCATAGCCAAAAATGTTTAACCCGTCAGAGTAATATTTACTGGATTCGGTTACAACATGAATTACATGTGGTGTTTTTCATAAGTTTATAGAGGTATGTGGTGATCAATATCAACAACAGATACATTATGTTTCATCATCAACTATACACAAACTCAGAAACAACCATAGAAGAAACAAATTTAATAATGACGACGACGATGATGATGATTCAACCATTTCTGCAACATCAACTTTCTGTAAAACCTATCAATAAACTCCTCAACCGCCTAATCAACATGTAACTCTTCCTCTTTTTTCTCCCTCGACACTGTCGTAACCTTCACGCGCCTCCTTTCATTGTCGGTCCTACGACACACCTCCTTTGCGGGTGATAAAAGCTTCCTCCTGTTACTAGCACCACGAGAGAGACAAGGTGCACTCTCGCTACATCTGAACTGATACTCCAACGGTGACACAAAATACATATCAGCATCACACGAAATACATATCAGACTCACATGGACGGCATGTGAGTGCTTTGTGGTGTTTCACCATCATAGTGTTGAATGTTTTTCCTATGTTTTTTCCTCATTTCATCATCTCATGCATGTCATGCATAACTCTATTACTCTTAGAGACACTGTTTTGTATCAGAAAACCTATTAAATGCACTGTTTTATTCAGTTTCTCAATCACCACCAAAACAGAAGTGCAGACAATAAATGCCTTGCAGCTTACAAATAAACAACACATCCACCAACTTAAAAATAAAAAACAGCCACTGATTTGATAAGCTAAAACAACTCATCACAGAAGTGCAAATAAGACACGCCTTGCAACTCAGCTCTACAACAGACAACAATAATCCCAGCAGCAGACTAGACCCCTGAACTTAGAGCGACCAGACCAAAATGGTGATTACTACACTTGGTTGGTTTCAGTAGTAGAAAATTCAAATGACAATAATACAAACTCAGATTATTGGCTTTAGATGTATCTCCTGCATCTTGTCCTTCCTTATTTCCACTACCATGATCAATGTTGTAGCTCCCTTAACCAATATCCAGTATGTGAACTTTACAGTCATGTAGCTTAATATCTTTTACTACTACATTACAATAGTGTTGAATTTGACATCTTTTTTAATATCTTTTACTATCTTTTACTACTTAGTGTTGAATTTAGACTCTACATAGTGTTGAATCTGAACATCTTTTTTAATATCTTTTACTACTACATTACAATAACAAGTGCTTAGAAAGAACAAATTTTTAACAGGAGACAAATGCTTTTATATGCCACTGTCACCCACACTCTATCCACAACAGGAGACAAATGCTTAGAAAGAACAAATTTCCATGACTACTGTCGCTCCCGAAGATTTGTATCCTGGTGCAGACGCGAACGGTCGGTGAAAAGAGAAAATGAAGGTGAATTGAATAGAGTCGCCAGCTAGGCATTTTTATCCAAAAGGAAAGGTAATGCTGCATAAACCTGGAAAGAGATGGATAAGACGGTTGCGAACCAGAGAAACTGAGAAAAGGGGGTTGGTTACAACCTGTGAAGGTATTAGCACCCAGATTGTCCGTCGTACTTGACAGGATCCAAGCTTAAAAATATTGTGTTTAAAAGGGGTAGGTGTATGTGCTATCTGTGTGCAAAATCTAAGAAAAGAATATACAAGTGTTAGTGCAAAAAGGGTGAATGCTCAGGAACTGAGGCTTAGAAAAGAATGCTGAAAGAGGGGGAAGACACAGAGACTTTTGTTCGATAACTGTTAAGTTATGCCTACGGATCCTCTCGTGCAATGAGGAAGTCAGAACACCGTAGTTCGACTCAAAGAGACTGATAGAATAAATTGACTGTGAACTGCCTGCTTGCCTATGCTCAAGTATATGACTCGTCTGGCTCGAGTGCTAACTGCCTTGCATTAGGCGGAAGAAGCAAGTTCTCGTTTGTGAATGAGTGTGATGAGAAAAGAATCCCGAAGGAGACGATTATTGTTTATTTTTTGAGTTTTCAGTTTTGTTATTGTTTTTGGTGTTTTGCATAAGTTAATGAGCTTAAGCCTAAATCAAGGGCTTGTAAACTCACTATATCCTCCCTGATTAGGGATAATGAGCATACTTAAGTGTGAGATAAGCATCTCAACTTAATTTCCATGATGATGTAGGATTAAGATCATTAACCTACTTGTGATTAATTAGATGTTTTTGGGTTTTTTGTTTAGTGTTAAGTAATGCGTTTAATCTCTAATCACAGATTAATGAACTCATTACACCATCCTAATAGAAGGATAATAGATGAGAACATTTAAGTTGAGGAAGATACCTCAACTTAATCCATGGTTAGGGACTAAATTCATTATATAACAAGCCTTTATTAAGTGGATTTTAATTAAGGGATGAGATTAAGAAGTAAATTTTATGTTTGTAATACATCTTGAGGGGGACTTGTCCATTAAAATAGGGTTAGTCCCTCTTAACCATAAGGAAGAGTTAGAACCCTAATGTAAGGCCCAAGTTACAAGATAAAGTCTTGGTGACTATTAGTGTGGTTTGATTAAGAGGTTTAAACAAATTAAAGGTTTAACGCTTAGGATTAAAGTTATACACTCCATCCTAAGAGAAGGATGCAGGCATAACCCTAATTCCAAAGTCCTAAAACTTTAAGAGTTTAGTCTCTGATTATTGAGATGAGAAGAAAGACTCAAGGAGACTCAAAGGTAAAAAGCTAAGGGGGACTATATACAACCCTAAAAGTTATTATGCTTGGATATCCTATGGTTTTTGAGGCTTAAGAGAAAAGATCTTCAAGGAAGCCACCAATGGAAGAAGCAGATGAAAGGAGGAGGAAGCAGAAGAAAAAAAAGTTACTTACTTCCTAAGAAGATAAGTAACTTAAAGGAAGAAAGTGAGAAGGATGGAACACAAGTGAATCAAATTCACTTCAAAGAAAAGTAAGATGCATATGAATGAGATAAGAAGAAGTGGGAGGTGAAGGAAAATCCACCTCCCAAATAACTTACCAAAAGTACCTGAAAGTGTTAGTATGAATGCATAAGGTATAAAGCAGAAAGAAATGAATTAAAATGAGATGAAATGAGATGCAAAGACCAAAGCCAGAAGTGTTTATGTAATGCAAATGACATATGAGATGATGCAATGTCATACAATGTGCATATGAATGATCATACAAGGATGAGATGTTATGAAAGCATGCTTAGAAGTTTGAAAACACATGGATGTTTATGAAATGAAATGAATGCAAAACATGGCAAATGAATGAAGAAATTATCAAGCAAGGTTCTAACATTTCCTAAGATGTATAAGATTACATATGAATGCTTGAAAATGTCATGGAAAGTCCATGTGATGATGAATATGCAAGGTGAATGCAAATGAACATGAGAAATTAGGGTTTTATGGACATATGAGATGCAAAATGGATAAAACAGAAGCATACAACAAGATAAAAACTTGAAATCAAGCTCAAACAAACCCTAATCCCATACTAGGTTACACCCCAAAGGAGAAGGTCAGAAGCCTATCCTATTGCAAGTTATGATTTTCCTAAGTTTGCTAGGGTTTTTGGGTGATTCAAAAGGAAAAATGCAAATCAAATTGAAAATGCAATATAAATTCATGAGAAAAAGGACCTATAAACTACATGCAATATGTGAAACAATGCAAAAATAATCAATTTCAAACTCTTCTTGGTTAGGCAGAAATGATTTTTCAAAGTTAGGGTTAAAAATTGTGATTTTAAAGACCCTTAATTCAAAGAAAATTGGGAAACTATGATCAAACCTAAAAAGAAATTTGTATGAAGAGTTTGAAAACGTTTCTAAATGCATTGGAATGGTTCATAATTTTTTTGATGATTTTTAGAAACTTAAATGCATTTTTAATTAATTAAAATACTTTAATTAATTAAAAATAACATTTAAATAATTTAAAAATACTTTTTTAATGCAAAAAATAAAATAAAAATTATTTTCAGGTTTAGAAAAATATTTAAAGTCAGAATGCAAAGTTTCATATTTTTTTGATAAGTTTTGCTATTTTAAAATAAATATGCAAAAGAAATGAAAAGAAATGAAATAAATATAACTAAAATGAGAAGTATGTAGATCCTATGGCTGAGATTTGAACTGGGAAATTGGGTATTGACTGCGCGCGCGTTTCAAGGTTCCATATCAAATCTGGCTAATTAATTAAGTTTTATATTAATTAATCAGTATTTAAATTAATGGGCTAATCTGAACCGTACAAGACCTAACCCTAATCACCATCTGTAAACACCCCAAATTTTCCCTCACTAAGTTCACACCATGACTTGTGATCTTCCATCTTTGCATTAGTTCAAGCATATCATATCATATTGCATTTCTTGTCTCACTGCATAGTTCAAATTCATCTGCACCTAGGGTTTTGTGATCTGAGCAATCCAGGATCCATCTGAGCCACTCCAAAGGTCTTCAATCATTCCAAGAGGGTACATGTAGGTTCAATCATCATAATATATCCCTCAAAGATCAAGGAAGTCAAAGAATCACAAGAACTTGAAAAGCATGGAAGCAGAGCTAGGGTTTCACTGCACAAATGACCTGAAATTAGGGTTTTGGTTTCAGAGGCCATAACTCCAAATTTTTTGGTCATTCTTGTTTCTAATGGTCTCAATATGTTATAAGGATCATGTGTACCAAGTTTGATGAAGAAATTCATTGTGGAAGTCATCTGTTCACTGGGTAACTTCTTGAGCAAGTCAGAGCAAAATCAGGGCATCTGAGGCCCCCACCAATGGAACCAAAGTGGATTTTTCATCAAATTGAAGTTATATGATCTTTATTTGATCATTGAAGTGCTTGGAAGTTCACAAAATTGAAGAAAAGTGAGCTAAACCAAAAGTTGCCAAAAATGGAAATGACTTGTAATGTAAACTTTCCATTTTGGGAAAGTTTTTCAGCCTCCTCTTTCTCAACCAAAAATGCTTCAAATGAAAAATTGTTGGTAATGAAAGTTGTAGATTGGATCATTCCCTTTTCAAAAAGTACAAGAACAAGATCTAATTCATTTTGGAACTAAAGATATGGCTTGTCAAAGTTGGCAAAAATCCCATAAATTTCAAGAATGCGCCAAAAGGGATTCTTTGCAAAACCACTTGCCAAGGCTTTTTGTGACTTCAAACACACTTCAATACATCATAACATCATAGTGCATTGCTTCTAGATCAGAATTGCCCAAGGAATTGCAAGATTACATGCCTTGAACATCAAGATTTCTCAAAGGGGCCAAAACTTCACATAATTGCAAAACACCCCATAACTTATTTCCCACATGTTGAATTGCCTCAAGAATGAATTTGTGGACTTCCTTGAAGTCAGCTGCGCATGGACATGCCCAAAGGCCAGCTGCATCCTTGCCCATACCTCAAGTACACAAGTTGGTGACTTTTTGCAAGAAGACCATACCAATCACAATAGGGCACAACCACTCCACAGACCTATCACAAGTTGATATGTGGACCAAATGATGGTCATAACACACAAGAACACAAGCTAAAAACCTAAGAATCACCAAGTTCACAAAAATTCTCCCTCTTGCAAAAGCTTTCGAATTTCATAACTCAGCCACTCAATCTTCAAACAAATTCCACCATTCATCTCTAAATCACTCACTGATCACAAACCAACCATTGAAACAGCCAAAATCACCTCATACACCAAATATGATTTCTGACCAGTTGGAGTGCAAACTCTCAAACCAGCCATCCACAAAGCTTTCCAAGCATTGCAATTGCCTCAGGAGGTTCAAGGGAGTCTTTTTGCACCAAGGAAGTGGCCAGAAAGCTCAAGGGAGAAAAGCTTCATCTCAGGTAGCCATTGAAATTAATTTTTCCAGAACTCTCTTTTTATGTTACAAAATGAATAAGCATGCTTCACTGATCACACTGAACTTGGAATTTTCGAAAATGGTTGAGAAATGAGTGTGTATTGATTGTCTGAAATTTTTGCCATGTTTATGTTTCTTTTCGAATCTTGAGTTTGAGTGAAAAGAAATGAGATTTGAGAGTGGATTTGGATTCAGGGAAGTGAGAGGAGTGAATCTGGAGCTTTAGAGCTCCAGAAAGTACCTAGGGAAGAAGTTAGAAGTTTTCAGGTGAGGGGGTCACCGGAGAAGACGACCGGAGCTCTTCTCCGGTGACCTGAAAGTCATTAATCTCTTAATTAGGGTTAGGGCATCTTTTGAATTAGGGCCATTAGATCTGTCTCTCCCGCGCGTGTTGTGTGGTCCAGATTAGATCATTAGGATTAATTTATGATTAAATAATTAATTAATTAAGTTTAAGTAAGTTTGAATACAGGCCTTTAGAACTGGCACGCAGTCAACAAATCCATCCCCAGATTCAATCTCATCCCTCCATTCAGCATACTTCCATTTTATTTAATTTTAATTCATATTTTTCTTATTTATTTTGCATGATTTATTTAAAATAGTTAAAAATTTCCAAAAATAGTTTTATTCTGCATTTTGATTTCAAATAAATTTCTTAACCCAAAAATATTTTTATTTTTATTTTTCACATTAAAAAATCATTTTTTAAACATTTAAATGTTTATTTTAATTAATTAATGAAAATTAATTAATTAAAATATCATTTAGGTTTCTAAAAAATCCCAAGAAATTCATATTGCAACTTTAAACATTTAGAGACATTGTCATACCATCCACACAAATTTATTTTTGGTTTTGAACCATCTTTGATAATTTTCTTGAATTTACGGTTCATAAAATTCACATTTTTGAACCCTAACTTCAAGAATTATTTTCTGCCTAACCAAGAATGGTATGACAATGATTCTTTTTGCATTGATCTTCATTTGACATGTGGTATCTAGCATAATTTTGTCACAAATTTCTTCTGCATTTTTGATTTGATTTGCATTTTTTCCCTTTAGGTGCCTTAAAACCCTAGGAAACTTAGAAAAATCATAACTTCCTTAGGGTTAAGAGTTAGGTCTTCTCCTTTGGGGTATGAAATCATATGGGGTTAGGGTTCTTTTGATTGAATTTTCAATTTTTTATCTTGTCATTTGCTTCTGTTTGTTTGAGTTTTGCATCTCATGTTGCATGAAAACCCTAATTTCTCATCTTCCTTTGCATACCTCTTGCATATGCTTGCATTCATGAACTTGCCATGACATTTCTTACATCCACATGACTTCTAAGACATCTTAGGACACATTATAATCATGCTTGATCATTGCTTCATCCATTTTCCATGTTATGCATTCATTACATTCCATGAGCATTCATGAACTTTCATGCCTCTTTCATGCTTCATTTGCATTCTCATCACTTGTATGATCATCCATAACTCTTGACATACATTTGCATCATCTCTTAGCATCATTTACACCATGAACATGCTTCTGGTTTTGGTTTTCATCCTTGCATTCATTTCATTTTCACTTCATTTCTTTATGCTAACTTTTCAGGTGGTAAGTATTTGGGAAGTGAATTTGCCTTCACTTCTCACAATCTCTTCCCATCTCTCTTATGCATTCATTGCTGTATTTTGCTTTTTCTTTAGAGTGAGCTTGCTCATTCATGTTCTCTATCCACTTTCTTTCTTCAAGCAACTTATCTTCTTAAGTGAAGTAAGTAGACTTGCTTCTTCTGCTCCTCCTCCTTCCATCTTTCTTTCTCCTTGGTGGCTTCTTTGAAGATCTCTTGCAAGCCTCATAAACCCTAAGAACGCCCAAGCATGATAACAATTAGGTTTGGATTAGTCCTCCATTAGTTTTACCTTTGTGTCATCTTTTGTGTCTCTCTTCTCATCTCATAATCAGGGACTAAACCTTTAAGGTTTTAAGGCTTTGTGATTAAGATTATGCCTACATCCTTCTCTTAGGATGGAGTGTATAACTTTAACCCTAAGTGTTAAACCCTTAATGTGTTTAAATCTCTTAATAAATCCATCTAATAATCACTAAGACATCAAGCTTGTAACTTGGGCCTTGCATTAGGGTTCTAATTCTTCCTTAATTGGTTAAGAAGGACTAACCCTAGTGTTAATGGACAAGTCCCCCTCAAGTTGTCTTACACGCCATAAAATCCACTTCTTAATCTTACCATTAACCAAAATCCACTCTAATAAGGGCTTTGTTTTGTCATGAGGTTAATCCCTAATCATGGATTAAGTTGGGGAGCCTTCCTCAGCTTAAATGTTCTCATCTATCATCCTTCTATTAGGATGGTGTAATGGGTCCATTAAATCCTTGATTATGGCTTAAACTCATTACTTAACACTAAACAAAAACTCCAAAAAAAACATCTAAATAATTGCAAGTAGGTTAATGATCTTAATCCTACATCATGGTGATTAAGTGTGAGATGTCTACTTCATACTTAAGGTATTCTCATTACCCCTAATCAGAGGGAGGATGTGATGAGTTTACTAACCCTTGTTTAGGCTTAAGCTCATTTTCTTATGACAAACTCCAAAATCAATAAAAGATTGAAAACAAAAACAAACAATAATCGTCTCCTCCGGGATTCTTTTCTCATCACACTCATTCACAAACGAGAACTCGCTTCTTCCGTCTAATGCAAGACAGTTAGCACCTGAGCCAGACAGGTCATACACTTGAGCATAGACAAGCAAGCAGTTCACAGTCAATTTATCTTTCAGTCTCTTTGAGTTGAACTACGGTGTTCTGACTTCCTTATTGTACGAGAGGATACGTAGGCATAACTTAACTTTTATCGAACAAAAGTCTCTGTCTCCTCCCCCCCTCTTCCAACATTATTATTTTAACCCTCATTGTCTTGAGCATTGCACTCTTTTCTTGCACTAACACTCCTTTTATTCACTTCACACTTCTTTAGCACTGACACCTGTACATTCTTTTCCAGCTTTTGCACACAGAATAGCACAGACACTACCCCTTTAAACACAAATCTTTTAAGCGTGGATCCCGTCGAGTACGGCGGACAATCTGGGTGCTAATACCTTCCCAGGTTGTAACCAACCCCCTTTCTCAGTTTCTCTGGTTCGCAACCGTCTTATCCATCTTTTCCTAGGTTTATGCAGCATTACCCTTCCTTCGGGATAAAAATGCCTATTTGGCGACTCTTTTTAGTTCATTATTCGTGTTCTCCTTTCGCCGAACGTTCACGCTTGTACCGGGATGCAAATCTTTGGGAGTGACAACTTGGCGACTCTGTTGGGGAAGCATATACTATAACCAGGGCTTCTGGTTCTTTTTGTGGGTTCCTCCTAGCGCTTGTTTGATTTGTGTTTACGGGGGTGTTATGTGCTAATTGTGCTTGTTTATTTGCTTTATTTATTGCCTTATGTACAGTTTTATTTACTGCTTTCTTTACAGTTTTTTATACATCATACTGTCATTATCATTGCTGGATCTTGTTTCTGTTTTGGTGGGTGGGGTTTCACTGAGTGATTAAAGTCCTATACCTGGGACCTGAGTGACACCTAGGCTAGAGTGGTTCATATTATTTCCCATTCCATTTCGGTCTGGTGCGGGAATATGAAACACGGTTCAGATGTGGGTTTCTTCTTGAGAACTCTGTGCTACAGATTTCCTGTAGTGCTAGGGCTATCTGGGAAGCCTGCTAAGTCTGGATGACCTTTATTATGACCTTCAGAATCTGGGGTGAATTAGAGGAGGATCCTTTATGGTTATTGTAAACATTGTACCTCCGGGTTAGAAGTGTTTACACTTCTCATAACTGATCCAAGTCTGAGGATCCTTGTTCTAGAACATTACATGTGAGGGGGTTGGGTTGTTTACAGGTTTGCAGGAACCTTTGGCCACATCATACCCTGTTACTGTATTGTTTAAGAATACTTCACTTTGGACAGTTCTTGTGATTAACCCTGGATATGTGACTCTTTATTTGAGTCCCCCACCCTAGTTACTGGACTTATGAGCCTCCATCCGGACCTTTGAACATACATGGACCTTATACCAAGACAGATGATCAGATCCAGCTCTTGATCACAAACCCTTGCATATCATTTGCATATATCATCATTGCATCATTTAACATTTGTTTATTTATTTTTCAGGGTATCCATCACATCATATTTGGTTTGGTTTTGACCCCTTCTACGGCTTAGACCTCTGCTTCAGTTATCTCCTTCAGCACCTCCATCAGTCTGTCAGAGACTCACCTGCATCAGTCTGTCAGAGACTTACCTCCGGCTTTTCAGTCGGTGACCTTCATTAGCATTTGACTTCAGCTTCCTTATCAGCACTCATGGATGTTCCAAGGAAAAGCAACATATCTTATCACTTCTTTGAGCCCTCTTTGACTGGTATCAGGCAGGTCCAGTCACTTATCACACCTGACCACATCCCACTGTTTAGAGAGCACTATGGGGGTATTTTGGACATGGTCATGGATCTTGATCCATCTCAGAGGAGCATGATCCACACATGCTTGTAGTTTTATGACCCTCCACTCAGATGCTTCACCTTTCCAGATTTTCAGATGGGGCCTCTGTTGGAAGAGTTTTCCTTGTTGATTGGAGTGCCTATCAGAGGAGGGATCCCCTTCAACCCAGAGATGACTGCTCCCAGAAATGAAGAAATAGCAAGGGCATTGCACTTGGAGCCTGCCCTTATTGAGCAAAACATGACAACAAAAGCTGGGATTTGTGGTCTACACCTGGACTTCTTAATTTCTCAGGCCATCCTGAAGGATGCAGTGGGAGAATGGAAGGCAGTCTGTGCACTTTTAGCCCTCAGCATATATGGGGCTATATTGTTTGCAGATGAGCCCAAATTTGTGAGTAAGAATGCCATCTAAGTGTTCTTGTTGAGGAACCCAATGCCTACATTACTAGGGGATTTTAACTACTCCATCCATCAGAGAAATAAAAATCAGAGAGGGAAGCTAGTCAGATGTTGTGCTCCACTGTTCTACTCTTGGCTACTCAAACACCTGCCCAAATCAGATGCCTTCTTGAATCCACATCAGCAGAAGAATTGGGCCAAGAGGTTCATTGCTTTAACATCAGACAATATCAGATGGTGCACCCAGAGCACCAAAGGCAAAGATATTATTACTAGTTGTGGGCAATACCCTAATGTGCCTCTAATAGGAGTAAAAGGTTGCATCAATTACAACCCTTTACTGTTTAAGAGACAATTGGGATATGCCTTGGTTCACCCTCCCAAAGGACAGGACTTAGCTGAGACCCTATACTGTGAAGTGCAACCTAATTCAGCTGTTGTCAGACAAGCTTCCTGGGCTTGGGACAACATTCAGACAAAAGGGACAGCCATCATTGGAAGGTGTAACAATATTTCTTCAGCTCAGTACTCAGACTGGTCCCGTACTAGAGCTCAGATTACCAGGATGCCTTTCACCTTGGAAGACACACCTGGACCTTCTACAGTACAGCCTGCAGCAATTGTTAGCTTGGAGGAATTTGAAAAGTTGAAAGAGAGGAATAATCAGCTATCTGAGGCCCTGAAGAAGACTCTCTGGGAGAGAAATGACGGTCGTCTGGACATTGAAAGATTGGAAAGACTCAAGACTGAGCATCTGACCAAGATTGAAAAGACAGATGACTACATAAGGAAGGGAAGGGCGGGAGAGCTGGTTTTGAAGAATGCCTGCAAGGAGGCCAAGATTCAGAAAGCTAGGGCTGAGCATTATCTGGAGGAAAGCCAGGCTAGGTGGATCAGGATCACCGAAACCCGTGCACAAGAAGACCAGAGGACCCAGGCCAAGATTGAGCAGTTGGAGGCCAATGAGAAGAAGCAGTAGGAGGCTTTGTTGGCAGCTCAGAAGGAGATATCAGAATTGAAACTTCGGGCGGGGTTAAAGAGATCAAAGGATCAGGATAGGCATAAGAAGCTGACTAATGCCATTGCTACCAGGAACCTCCTCATTAGGACTATTACAGAGCACCCAGTTGGTCCAGTGACGGAGGCCCTCCTGAAGGAAGTCAGGGAGGATGACTTTGGATTGGATGTCTGATTCCTTTTTGCTTGTATTTCCTTTCTTTTGATGTACTTTTCTTTTGATTGTTGTATTTTTGACCCATCATGGGCATGTATTGTAAACAGACTATGTATTTCCATCATTTGTAATATATTAGTTTGTTTTATTTTGGTGGGCTTTCTCTTAACGTCATCAAGCATCTCCTCGAGGTCTGGAAAGGTCAAAACCAAGAACCAAACCGGATACCTTGGAAAATAAATAAGCATATTGCATTGCATACTAACATTTTCTTTGTTTTTTAGGTTTTTGTTTGTTATTTTGTTACTCACTTTGTTGTGGTTTCAGGATACATTGCTCGTCGCAGAGTGTTCCCTGTCAACCACACACACCGGTACCCAACGCAAAACAACCTTCCAGGCATTCAGATGGATCAGGTACAACAGGACCTGAATGAAGTAAGAAATCAAATGGCAAACGAAAGGGTCGAGATGAGAAACCAAATGACCCAGTTTATGGCTGTGATGACTGGCTTAGCTCAGAGACAGGAAAGGCTAAGAGAGCTGGTGGAAAGGAAGACACCTGAAGAGCCCCACCCTGGAACAGGAGGAACCAGCAATAATGAACGCGGACAGCCTCGCATCGACCCACCAGAGTTTGGGGCCCATTTGAACCCAGATGTTAACATCCCAAGGAATATTCAAGGAAACACTGCTGCAGGCAGGATCTTGCAAGAAGATCCTCGGGAGGAGCAGTTCACAGTTATTGGGGCTGGGGATGAGGTGTATGACAGAAGGTTGGATGAGATTGCTGAAAAGCTGAGGTCTTTGGAATCCCAAAATTCTTTAGGCTTTGACGTAATGGATATGGGGCTGGTAGATGGGGTGAGGATTCCCCACAAATTCAAACCCCCTTGCTTTGAGAAATATAATGGTACCTCTTGCCCGCGTACTCATCTGCAATCCTTCTTAGGAAGACTCAAGGCTTATACCATGGACGAGAAGTTATGGATGTTCTATTTTGAGGACAGCCTAACTGGAGAATCAAGAGAATGGTATTCGCATCTGACGAGGGCCACTATAAGATGTTGGAAAGACATGGCCGAAGCCTTCATCCGGTAATACCAGTACAACCTAGACATGGCTCCCAATAGAACTCTTCTAATGGGCATGTCTCAGTCTTCAAGAGAAAGCTTTCGGGATTATGCTCAGAGGTGGAGACAGCTTGCTGCTGCTGTCCAGCCACCCATGTCTGAAAGAGAAATGGCTGACATGTTTATGAACACCTTGCAAGGAACTTATATTGATAGACTTGTTGCTTTCTCTTCCACCGGTTTCGCCGATGTAGTTATAGCTGGTGAGAGAATTGAGAGTCTCTTGAAAATGGGAAAAATCTCTGACAATGGTGCAAGTTCCTCCAACAACCCCAGAAAACCCTTTTCAGGACCCCGAAGGGCAGGTGAAACAAATGATATCCATGCAGGCAGGGGCAGGCCCCAGTATTCTCACAGATCCATAGCAGTCGTCACCATCCCGGCTCCAGTTCCACAACAACCATTATTTCCTCAACAACAACAACAACCTCACTACCAGCAACAACCTCATTTTCCGCAACAAAGAACGTACAACAATAACAACAACAACCAACAGCAGCGCCCCTTTCAATAGAGGCCGTCTCAGGCAAATAGGGTGATTGATCTCATCCCTATGCCTTATGCCGCTCTACTGCCACAACTCCTGAAGCTCAAACTGGTTGAGTTAAGGATGTTGGCTCCACCAGATCCTCTCAATCTCCCGAAGAATTATGATGCTAATGCCAGGTGTGCCTTTCACTCCAATGCACCTGGTCACAATACCGAGAAATGTAGAGCCTTGCAAATGAAGGTTCAAGATCTGGTCAATTCCAAAGCTCTCAATTTCGCACCTCCTCCAAATGTTAACAGAAATCATATGCCTAATCATGGTGGGCCCAGGATTAATGCCATAGAAGAGGATCAACCATCTGCAATGATTGACAATGTTGCACAGATTCAAACACCACTGGCAGAAGTCAAGGCTCAAATCTTAAAATGTCAGGTGTTCCCAGGCTGTGAGACCTGCTGCGAATCATGTAAGACTGTTATTAATGGTTGTGAGAAGCTAATGATTGGCATAGATGGCCTCATCAGAGATGGCATCTTGCAAGTTACCACAACGGTCCCTTCAACATCAACAACTCTTTCTTCAGCAGCAACGGCTCCTTCAACATCAACAATTATTTCTTCAGCAACAATAGATCCTCCTACAACAGCAACAACTATCATTCCCACTGATCCATCCACAACTCCAGCAATCACTCCATCCATTATTTCAACAGATCAGAGTTCATCAACATTTGCTTCTACAACATCAGCACCCATCTTATCAACGGAAACACCTACAACACCAGCAAACACTAATGAAGATGTCTCAACGGTCACGATCTATTATGACCCGGCAATTGTTCATCCCAACAACAATTTTCAACAAACTGCAACACCTACTGTCAGATCTCCAGTCATAATCTATTACGATCCGCATACCATCACAGTTCCTTCCGCTGCAGCAATCAGTCCGGTCACCATTACGGTGCCTGGACCTGTTCCTTATGAAAGCAGTAATGCCATACCTTGGCACTACGGCTCCGATCTCTACTATAATGGGAAGAAAATCACTCTAAATCCATCAACCTCTTCACCACAAGTTGACAATGTTGGGGGAGGCGGAGGCTTCACCAGAAGCGGACGCCTTTTTGCCTCACAAACACCAAGACCCAATACTGAGGCAGAAGTTGCTGCTAAGGCAAAAGGGAAAAATGTGGTACTTGAAGAGCCAACTGTTAAAGAAACTCTGAAGACGTCTTTTGAGCAAGAGGTGGACGAGTTCATGAGAATAATCAAAAAGAGTGATTACAAAGTGGTGGACCAGCTTCATCAGACACTCTCTAAATCTCTATATTATCATTGTTAATGTGTTCCGAAGCCCACCGGAATACACTGTTGAGGGTCCTACACGCAGCCTACGTGCCGGAAGAGATTACGGTTAATCAGCTGGAAACGGTGGTTGCAAATGTTAACACCAGTCATGGACTAGGCTTCACAAATGTTGATTTAACGACGGAGGGATGCAATCATAACAAGGCTTTACATATCACCTTAGCGTGCAAAGGTGCTGTTCTTTCTCATGTACTGGTAGACACTGGGTCTTCGCTCAATGTCCTCCCAAAGAAAGCCTTGGTGAAGCTGGAGTATGATGGTTTGGCTTTACGTCCAAGTAACTTGGTGGTGAGAGCATTTGATGGCTCTAAGAGATCAGTGCTTGGAGAGATTGATCTACCTGTGTTGATTGGCCCACAGACCTTTAAAACTACCTTCTTCGTGATGGACATACAGTCGGCCTACAGCTGTTTGTTGGGTAGACCCTGGATTCACGCCGCTGGCGCTGTTACATCTACCCTTCACCAGAAGTTAAAATTTGAGTGGGAAGGCCAGATCATCATAATCTGCGGGGAGGAAGACATTTTTGTTAGCCAGCTGGATACTTACAAGTATATAGAGATGGATGGGGAGATCCATGAGACTATGAGTCAGGGATTTGAGGCCCTTAACATCAATGAAGCAACTGTTGTATCTGGAACTTCCATCACTTCATATCAATAGGCCCGGAAGGTTATTGAGGAGGGTACCACTCAAGGCTGGGGCAAGCTGCTGCCAGTTGAAAAGAAAGAAGACAGATTCGGGTTGGGTTACAAACCAACTCGACAAGATCAACCAGAGGCTGCAACGGAGTCCAAATTTGTCAGCGGGGGAATGCTTACCCCGGATGCTGTGAACAGTCTAGAAGACGAGGAAGAAGACGAATGCAACCTGGAAAGCTGGATACGTCCAAGGATCCCGGGGAACCAAGTCTCAAACTGGTCTTCTCAGGAAATTATAAGAGTTACTCCTACAGAGTAATTATTATTTCTTGTCTTTAAGCATGCATCAAGTCATGCATCTTGCCCAAGATGTCAGGACTCATTTTGTAATAGGGCCATCTTGTATTTTGTGCATATGATTAATTAATGAATATCAGGACATCTTTTGCAAACGAGTCTTTTTTTTTTCGCTCACTGTCTTTTTCATTTTTCACTTTTGTACAAAACAATAAAATGGCAATGTTTTCAAAATAAATAAACTTCATTTTCACTTTTTTTAAACAAGATAAAACTGATCACTAAAATGAACAATTCTAAACCCTTGCAGAGAGTGCCCTCCAGACTGCACCGACAACGACACTGCTATGACTTCGTATGACTTCGACAATCCGATCAATCAAGCCGATGAAGGGGTTGAAGAAGATTATGAGCTACCTGAAGAGCTAGCCAGATTGTTAAGGCAAGAGGAGAAGGTTATCACTCCTCATTAGGAGGAAGTTGAGACAGTTAATCTTGGTACCGAAGAAGATTTGAAAGAAGTAAAAATCGGGGCCCGTCTGCAAGATTCAGTGAAGGAACAACTTATCGACATACTGCGAGAGTACGTTGATGTCTTTTCTTGGTCTTACCAAGATATGCCAGGTCTGGATACCGACATTGTTATGCACAAGCTGCCTCTAAAGGAAGACTGTCCTCCAGTAAAACAGAAGCTACGCCGTACTCGCCCGAATATGGCCATGAAGATAAAAGAAGAGGTACAAAAACAGTGGGACGCCGGTTTCCTTGCTGTAACTAGTTACCCGCCATGGGTTGCTAACATTGTACCAGTGCCTAAGAAGGATGGCAAAGTACGGATGTGTGTGGATTACCGGGATCTGAATAGAGCTAGCCCGAAAGATGACTTCCCATTACCTCACATTGACGTATTGGTCGACAACACGGCTCAGTTCTCGGTGTTCTCCTTCATGGATGGATTTTCAGGATATAATCAGATCAAGATGTCACCTGAATACATGGAGAAGACAACTTTCATCACACCCTGGGGCACATTCTGTTATAAGGTAATGCCATTCGGACTGAAGAATGCTGGTGCCACTTATCAACGGGCTATGGTAACATTATTCCACGACATGATCCACAAAGAAATTGAATGTTATGTGGATGGCATGATTGCCAAGTCCCTCACAGAAGAAGACCATCTGAGAAAATACCAGTTGAAGTTAAACCCCAACAAATTCAATTTGGGGTATGATCCGGTAAGCTGCTGGGATTTATTGTAAGTGAAAAGGGAATTGAAGTTGACCCTGACAAAGTCAAAGCCATTCAAGAGATGCCTGCACCGAAGACTGAAAAAGAAGTTCGGGGGTTTCTAGGTAGATTGAACTACATTTCAAGGTTCATATCTCATCTTACTGCAACCTGTGAACCCATGTTCAAGTTATTAAGAAAAGAACAAACGGTCAGGTGGAATGAAGACTGCCAGAGGGCTTTTGACAAAATCAAGGAATACTTACAAGAGCCTCCAATCCTTATGCCTCTCGTTGAAGGAAGACCTCTAATAATGTACTTGACAGTATTAGAAGGATCAATGGGGCGTGTGTTGGGCCAGCATGACGAGTTTGGTCGAAAAGAGTATGCAATATACTACCTAAGCAAAAATTTTACCGACTGTGAACAACGTTATTCACTGCTCGAGAAAACTTGTTGTGCCTTAGCGTGGGTTGCTCGCCGACTGAGACAGTATATGTTGACCCACACTACTTTATTGATCTCAAAAATGGACCCAGTCAAGTACATATTTGAGAAGCCAACACTTACCGGAAGGGTTACAAGATGGCAAATGATTCTAACAGAATACGACATTCAGTACACATCTCAAAAGGCCATCAAGGGCAGTGTACTGTCTGACTATCTGGCTGAGCAACCCATTGATGATTACCAACCAATGAGATTTGACTTCCCTGATGAAGACATCATGTTCATAAAAGCAAAAGATCATGAAGAGCCTGTTCACACTGAAGGGCCTGACCCAGAAGAAGAATGGACAATGATGTTTGATGGGGCTGTTAATATGAATGGTCATGGAGTTGGTGCAGTACCCATCACACCTAAGGGAGTTCACATGCCTTTCTCGGCAAAACTCACCTTTAACTGCACTAACAACGAAGATGAATATGAAGTATGTATCATGGGTCTTGAGGAAGCCATTGACCTCAGGATCAAGACACTAACTGTGTTTGGAGATTCAGCTCTGGTAATCAATCAAACCAACGGCAAATGGTACACTCACCAGGAGCATCTGATTTCGTACCGCGACTATACGAGGAGGTTGTTGACTTTCTTCACCACAATCAAGCTTGAGTATATCCCTCGAGATGAAAATCAGTTAGCAGATGCTCTGGCTACCATTTCCTCCATGATCAAAGTTCAAGCTACCAACTTTGTGCCTCGGATTTTAGTGTCCAGACTTGACAGACCAGCATACGTATTCTTTGTGGATATTGCTAAAGATGACAAGCCTTGGTTCCATGACATCAAAAGATTCTTAAAGGATCAAACATACCCACCTGGGGAATCATCCAATGACAAGAAGACATTAAGAAGGTTGGCTGGTAGTTTCTTCCTTAATGTTGATGGTTCCTTGTACAAGCGAAACTTTGATATGGTTCTTCTCAGATGTGTTGATAAGAAAGAGGCAGACTTGCTAATGCACGAGGTGCATGAAAGATCTTTTGGTACCCATGCTGGAGGGCATGCAATGGCTAAGAAGTTATTACGATCAGGTTACTTCTGGATCACAATGGATGCAGACTGTTGTGCTTATGCCAGAAAGTGCCACAAATGCCAGATTTATGCGGACAAAGTGCATGTGCCTCCGAACCCTTTGAATGTGATGTCTTCACCTTGGCCCTTTGCCATGTGGGGCATTGACATGATCGGAAAGATTGAACCGACTGCTTCAAATGGCCACAGGTTCATCCTGGTAGCCATTGATTATTTCACCAAATGGGTTGAAGCAGCTTCATATGCAAATGTCACCAGGCAAGTGGTAGCCCGATTCCTGAAAAGAGACATCATTTGTCGGTATGGAGTACCCGAGCGAATCATTACTGATAATGGTTCCAACTTGAACAATAAAATGATGGCAGAACTGTGTTGGGACTTCAAGATTCAACATCACAACTCTTCTCCTTACAGGCCAAAGATGAATGGCGTTGTTGAGGCAGCTAATAAGAACATTAAGAAGATTGTGCAGAAGATGGTGGTTACATACAAAGATTGGCATGAAATGCTACCATTTGCCTTGCATGGGTACCGTACTTCGATCAGAACGTCTACTGGGGCAACACCGTATCAGCTTGTGTATGGTATGGAGGCAGTCCTACCTGTTGAAGTTGAATTACCCTCCTTGCGGGTACTGATGGATGTCAAGCTGAACGAAGCAGAATGGGTCTGATCTCAGTACAATCAATTGAATCTGATCGAAGAAAAGAGATTAGCTGCAATCTGTCATGGGCAATTATATCAGAAAAGAATGAAGAAATCCTTCGATCAGAAAGTCAGGCTTCGGGAATACCAAGTAGGAGATCTTGTGCTGAAAAGACTCCTTCCTCCACATACAGACCACAAGGGCAAGTGGACTCCAAACTACGATGGCCCATTCATAGTAAAGAAAGTTTTCTCGGGTGGAGCACTGATGCTCATTACTATGGATGGTGAAGATTTCCTGTCCCCTGTGAATTCAGATGCAGTTAAAAAATACTTCGCATAAAATGACCCGCTGGACATAAAAACAGAATGTAAGTCCAGGCAAAAATAGGGCATCCCGGCGAGTCAAAAACAGAATAAAAGACTCGGGAAAAAATAAGGGAAAATAAAGAAAAAATTTACACCTGCTTAGTTGAAAAGCCGCATTGGACAGCTCAGGCAAAAATGGGTATCCCGGTGGATTGAAAACCCGAAAGGGGGATCCACGCAAAATAAGGGAATAAGCGAACAACTCCATTCTGAATTCTTCTGTATCACTCACAACATGGCAAACTTCGAAAGGTTAAAGCATCGGTCAGAATCAACTTTCTTCAGAAAGCAAGATGAGAAGAACGTCAAGGTCATACGGGTCATAGCAAAAGGGAAGCTCACTGAAGCGTCGTCAACATTGCCAGCACCTTCATTTTTCTCAATTTGTAACGATCTCCTCATTTCAGGGGATCTGTTTCTTTGACTGTACTTGCCAATTCAGGGCACATAAATTAATAAAATCAGAGTTTTCAGTCACACTGCGTCTTGTACATTTTTGTTTCGTTTGCAAAATGTTCAAAATTCATGATATGATACTTGCATAAAACAGATGTGCCTTTCTAATCACATGCTTGCAGGAAATATATTTTTACTTCCAGGAATATCTAACCCCTATGACGGAATCCGGTAAAGGATGCCTCGGGATACTGGCGTATTTCTTTGTCATAACAGGATTGCAGGTATTCAGAGCGCAACATGGGGCATGAAAGGTTTTCCCCAGCAAAGTTGCCAAGTCATTATTTCCTCAGCACATCCTCCAAACAGCACCGGAAATACTTTCTCCCCATCAGAGTTTCCAGGCATCATTTCTCCAGCACATCATTTTCAAGCAACATCAGAAAATGCTCATTTCCCCAGCTGAGTTGTCAAGTCTCCTCATCCTTAGCAGGATCCCCATAGAAATCTCTAGGAAGATCGTTCAGTGGTCTTTCCTCCCTGTAAACACCCCAAATTTGCCCTCACTCATTTCACTATGGCTTGTGATTCTTCTCATTTGCATAATTTCAATCATATCATATCACATTGCATTTTTGCTTCACTGCACTGGTTCAAAGTCATCTGCATCTAGGGTTTGTGATCTGAGCAATCCAAGAGCCATTTGAGCCACTCCAAAGGCCTTTAATCATCTCAAGAGGGTCCATGTATGTTCAAACATCATATTATATCCTCTCAAGGTCAAGTAAGTCAAAGAATCACAAGAACTGGGAAAGGCATGGAAGCAGAGCCAGGCTTAACTGCACAGATGACCTAAAATTAGGGTTTTGGTTTCAGAGGCCATAACTCCAAATTTTTTGGTCATTTCTTTTTCTATTGGTCTCTATATGTTATGGGGATCATGCATACCAATTTTCATGAAGAAATTCAATGGGGAAGGCATCTGATCAAAAGATGACTTCTTGGGCAAGTCAGTGCAAAATCAGGGCATCTAAGGCCCTCAATCACCCAACCAAAGTGGATTCTCCATAATTTTGATTGTGTATGATCTTTATTTGATCTTAGAAGATGTTAGAAGTTCACAAAATTGAAGAATTTCAAGCCATTTGCAAAGTTGCCATTTTGGGAAAGTGACTTGTAATGTAAACTTGCCATTTTGGGAAAGTTTTTCAACCTCCTCTTTTTGATCCAAAAATGCTTCAAATGAAAGATTCTTGGTCATGAAAGTTGTAGATTGGATCCTCCCATTTTCAAAAAGTACAAGAACTCATTCTAATTCATTTTAGAACAAAAGTTATGGCCTTGCAAAGTTGGATAAAATCACATAAATTTCACTTTTACACCAAAGAGGGAAACTTGCAAATTCTCGTGCCAAACATTTTTATGACTTCAAATGGACTTCTACACATCATAACATCATAGTAAAATGCCTAAAACTCAAAATTGCCCAAAGAATTTCACATTTCCATGACTTGTACATGAAGAAATCAAGAAAGGGCCAAACTTAATGAAAATTGCAAAACCCCCCATAAACTTCAATCCACTTGCTGATTTGCCTCAGTCTCACTTCCATGGTTCTCCTTGATCATAGCTGCACCAGACATGCCTTTGTCCTTGGCCTGAACTTGCCCATACCTCAAAGGACACCTAACCTTGACTTTTTGCAAAACAAGCCATACCAATCAGCGTAGCCCACAACAACTCTCTGACCTATTAGAAGTTGATACATGGACCAAAAGCAACTCAACAAAACACACAACACAAGCTGAAACCTCTCACAACACAGCATTCACCAAAATCCCCCTTTATGCATTTTTCTTCGAAACTCAACACACAAGCATGAAACCTCAAAACAAATTCCACAGAACAACTCACCATAGCCCTCTGATCATTTCCCAACCATCACTTTACCCTGAAAAACCCAGAATCAAAAATACGATTTTCACACTTCACAAACTGAACTTCTGCCAACTTCTTCTTGAGGCCATTTAAACTCCAGCTAAGCATCACAAACACTTGAGGGGGATCATTGGAGTTGGATTGAAGCAAGAAACTGGCCATAAAGCACCATTTTCGAAAGCTTCAGTTCAGGTAACCTCAAGAACAAATTTTCCAGAAATGCGTTTTTAAGTTTCTAATTGATTCTCCATGATTCACTGATGATCCTGATATGTTTAGTTTTGAAAATGATCAAGTATTAAGCATGTATTGAACCTCTGAAATTTTCTGCGTATTTTCCGTTTGGCTTTTATTCTTGATCTTGAGTAGAAATAAATGAGTTTTAGGGCTGGATTCGTGATTAGGGTTGTTAGATGTTTGATTCTGGAGAGTTAGAGAGCTTAGGATGGCTTATTGAGTGAGATTGAGGAATTGGATGGCCGGAGAAGATGACCGGAATACTGTTCCGGTCACCTGAAGGTCATTAGGGTTCAGATTAGGGCTTAATTGTGTAATTAGTGAGATTTGAATTTCAGCCGTCCATTAGCGCGCGAAGTCAATTCCCTCCCTTTTCCCTTTGAACCTCAGCCACTGGATCTGATTACTTTCATTAATTCGTATTTTAAATTCATTTTAAATGCATTTTCTTTATCATTTTATTAAAAATAGCAAAATACATCAAAAAATTCTGAAAATTTTTATCAAATCTTTTAATAATTTTCAGAACCCAAAAATATTTTTATTTTTATTTTTATTTTTAAATCATTTAAGTGATTATTTTTAATTAGTTAATGAGAATTAATTAATTAAAAATACATTTAGGTATTTAAAAATCACAAAAAAAAATTCACATTGCATCTTGATACATTTAGAAACATTATCAAACTCTTCACACAAATTTCGTTTTGGTTCTTGACATGTTTTGACATTTTTCTTTGGAATTTAAGTTCTTAAAAGTCAATATTTTTGTCTTAACTTGAAAAAATTCATTATGCCTAACCATGAAGAGTTTGATGATTGTTCTTTTTGCATTGTATTCCTCATGTCATGTAGTTTCTAGGGTAAAATTGGTCTGAATTTATCTTTCATTTTCAATTTGATGTGCATTTTTCCTTTTGAGGTGCCTTAAAACCCTAGCAAACTTGAGAAAATCATAACCCCCATTAGGTTAAGAGTTAGGTCCCCTCCTTTGGGCAGTGAACTTGTATAGGGTTAGGGCTCCTTTGATCCCATTTTTAATTTTTTATCATGTCATTTGCTTCTGGTTTTGAATTTGGTATTGCATGTTGTGTGTAAACCCTAATTTTTTTGCCTTCATTTGCATTCATCTTCCATATGCTTGCATACATGAACTTGCCATGACATTTTGTGCACTCACATGACTTCTAAGACATCTTAGGACATATTAGAATCATGTTTGATCATTGAATCATTCATTTGCCATGTCATGCATTCATTCCATTTCATAAACTTTCATACACTTCCATGGTTCTTACATGTCTCATTTGCATTCCCATCCTTTGTATGATCATCCACATCTCTTGACATGATTTCATACCATCTCATAGCATCATTTGCATCATGTTTATGCTTCTGGTTTTGGTTTTTACCTTTGCATATGTTTCATTCCATTTCATCTCTTTCCTTATGCATATTGTGCTAACATTTCAGGTGCTAAGTAACTTGAGAAGTGGATTTGCCTTCACTTCTCATTTCTCTTCATCTCTTTTATACATTCATTGCTGAATTTATCTTTTTGTTTTAGAGTGAGCTTGCTCATTCATGTCTCATTCTCACTTTCTTTCTTCAAGCAAATTGTCTTCTTAAATGAAGCAAGTTGCCTTGCTTCTCTCTGCTTCTCCTTCTTTTCATCCTGCTTCTTCCATGGTGGCTTTTCTCCTGAAGATCTTTTGCAAGCCTCATAAACCCTAGGAATACCCAAGCATGATCACAATTAGGGTTTGATTAGTCCCCCATTTATTTTTACCTTTGTGTCATCTTTATGTCTTCTCTTCTCATCTCATAATCAAGGACTAAACCTTAAAGGTTTTAAGGCTTTGTGATTAAGCTTATGCTTGCATCCTTCTATTAGGATGGAGTGTAAAACTTTAATCCTAAGTGTTAAACCCTTAATGTGTTTAAATCCTTTAATCAATCCACTTAATAATCACTAAGACATCAAGCTTGTAACTTGGGCCTTGCATTAGGGTTCTAATTCTTCCTTAATTGGTTAAGAAGGACTAACCCTAGTGTTAATGGACAAGTCCCCCTCAAGTTGTCTTACAAACCATAAAAATCACTTCTTAACCTTATCATTAACTAAAATCCACTTTAGTAAAGGTTGTTTTGTCATGAGGTTAATCCTTAATCATGGATTAAGTTGAGAAGCCTTCCTCAGGTTAAATGTTCTCATCTATTATCCTTCTATTAGGATGGTGTAATGGGTCCATTAAATCCTTGATTATGGCTTAAACTCATTACTTAACACTAAACAAAAACTCCAAAAAACATCTAAATAAATGCAAGTAGTTTAATGATCTTAATCCTACATCATGGTGATTAAGTGTGAGGTGTTTACTTCACACTTAAGGTATTCTCATTACCCCTAATCAGAGGGAAGATGTGATGAGTTTACCAACCCTTGGTTTAGGTTTAAGCTCATTTTCTTATGACAAACTTCCAAAAGCAATAAAAGATTGAAAACATCAAAAACAAACAATAATCGTCTCCTCCGGGATTCTTTTATCACCTCATTCACTCACAATCGAGAACTTGCTTCTTTCGTCTAATGCAAGACAGTTTGCACCTGAGCTAGACAGGTCATACACTTGAGCATAGACAAGTAAGCAGTTCACAAGTCAATTTATCTTTCAGTCTCTTTGAGTCGAACTACGGTGTTCTGACTTCCTCATTGCACGAGAGGATACGTAGGCATAACTTAACAGTTATCGAACAAAAGTCTCTGTATATTCCCCCTCCTTCCAGCATTATTCTTTAAGCCTCATAGTCTTGAGCTTCATTCATTTCTTACACTAACACTCTCTTATTTCACTTCACATTCTTTTACACTAACACTTGCATTCTTTTCCAGCTTTTGACATACAAAATAGCACTGACACTACCCCTTTAAACACAAATCTTGCAGAGTCATATATTTTATCAGACCTACCAATGGTCTCCTCATTACAAAGATGGGTCTATCAGTGACTTATTTCCCCAAGCAGAGTCATATATTTTATCAGACCTACCAATGGTCTTATCCCCAGCTGGGATATTCTTTCAAGAAGATCAGTCAGAGATCTCCACAAGCAGCGGGATCCGAATCCCAGATCGGTATCTTTGTACAATCATGGCATTCGCATCATAAATCACCACAAAAGCGTAGCATTCCGTCTAATACGGAGCATTACGGCAAAAATCAAACATATTGCATGATCACAAGTCAGGTTCGAACCAGTCGCCTGTAAATACCGACAATACCACATCAGTAATATACAAATACCTCTCAATTTCCCCAACAAAAAGCCAAAGTGTCCCCTTTGCACTCCCGACATAAGTACATGTTTATATATACTCATTCGACACTCGTCTGTGTCATATCATCCCCCTGCAGATATAAGCCACAAATATCCTTTTGAATATAGGAAACTTCCATACTCTTTTTGACACCCGTCCGTGTCACCACTCCCCAGCATGGTTACCTAAACACTTATTATAATACACTCTTGTTGACACCCGTCCGTGTCACCCTACCCCTACAGGTTGCCAGAACACCTTTTACACTTATAAGTTCATAACTTATACGTTTCCTCTTATGACACCCGTCCGTGTCATACTCTCAAGTTGAACACTCGTCTATGTCTCATCAATACTAATCTTTATTCATACAGATACTCGTTCGTATCTTGTATACACCACTTATTTCCCTTCAGATTCAACACTCGTCAGTGTTCTTTGTTAACCATTTGGTACTCGTCTGTACCATCATCTCTGAACATGCGTCAGCGTTTGTTTCTACCGATACTTGTCCGTATCATAGTCTTAAGGATGCTCATCCGCATCTTTAATCTATACACAGTGTCAAACACTCATACCTTTCATTTCTTGGATGTAAACACTCGTCCGTGTTTACTACTCCCCAGTAAAGTCCCCAGCAAAACTTCTTTTCTATCTGGAATTCGTCCTATGTCATGATACTTTCGGCAGCCGTACCCTGCCAGGTGATCGTCCTTCACCTTTGGATGATCGTCCCTAATCTTTCTCCCAGCGGAGTCTCCATTATTGGAACCCTTTTCTATCCGACATTCGTCCTATGTCGTGATATTTAGCAGTTGTCCCCTGCTAGGTGATCGTCCTTCACCTTCTTGATGATCGTCCTTCATCATTTTATCTGATGGTCGTCCCCATCGTTGATCTTGTTATCTGACATTCGTCCTATGTCATGATAAACCCCGAGAGCATCTGTACTCTTCTAGGTGATCTTCCTTCACCTCTTGATGATCGTCCTTCATCATGCTTATCCGATGGCCGTCCCCATCATCGACCTTTTCTATCCGACATTTGTCCTATGTCGTGGTAAAGAGCCGTCCCCTGCTACGTGATCGTCCTTCACCCTTTGATGACCGTCCCTCATCAATATTTCATTTATTCTTTGATCTGATGGTCGTCCCCATCGTTGTTTACTTTACTTTGCAAACCTAATGGCAGTCCCCATCATTGCCTTTACTTTAATCCCCAGAGAATCTTACCCGATGGTCGTCCCCATCATGATTTCTTTATTTCCCCAGCATGTCGGTCGTCCCCGTCATCGCTTTATCCCCAACAGTCGTCCTCTGCTCGATGGTCATCCTCCATCGCCCGCATTTTGATAATCATACTTTACTTCTTTTTACAATTTATATCTCTTTTCTTCTTCTCCCCAGTGAGTGCAAATTTTGGATTGTCTTTGGTATTCAACCACGAGTTATATTGTTTGTCAGTTAAGCCAGGCGCTTACATCCTGCACAGCTAACTCATGTTTGAATAGGGGCAGTTGTAAACACCCCAAATTTGCCCTCACTAAGTTCACACCATGACTTGTGATCTTCAATCTTTGCATTAGTTCAAGCATATCATATCATATTGCATTTCTTGTCTCACTGCATAGTTCAAATTCATCTGCACCTAGGGTTTTGTGATCTGAGCAATCCAGGATCCATCTGAGCCACTCCAAAGGTCTTCAATCATTCCAAGAGGTTCCATGTAGGTTCAATCATCATAATATATCCCTCAAAGATCAAGGAAGTCAAAGAATCACAAGAACTTGAAAAGCATGGAAGCAGAGCTAGGGTTTCACTACACAAATGACCTGAAATTAGGGTTTTGGTTTCAGAAGCCATAACTCCAAAAAATTTGGTCATTCTTGTTTCTAATGGTCTCAATATGTTATAAGTATCATGTGTACCAAGTTTGATGAAGAAATTCATTGTGGAAGTCATCTGTTCACTGGGTAACTTCTTGAGCAAGTCAGAGCAAAATCAGGGCATCTGAGGCCCCCACCAATGGAACCAAAGTGTATTTTTCATCAAATTGAAGTTATATGATCTTTATTTGATCATTGAAGTGCTTGGAAGTTCACAAAATTGAAGAAAAGTGAGCTAAACCAAAAGTTGCCAAAAATGGAAATGACTTGTAATGTAAACTTTCCATTTTGGGAAAGTTTTTCAACCTCCTCTTTCTCAACCAAAAATGCTTCAAATGAAAAATTATTGGTAATTAAAGTTGTAGATTGGATCATTCCCTTTTCAAAAAGTATAAGAACAAGATCTAATTCATTTTGGAACTCAAGATACGGCTTGTCAAAGTTGGAAAAAATCCCATAAATTTCAAGAATGCACCAAAAGGGATTCTTTGTAAAACCACTTGCCAAGGCTTTTTGTGACTTCAAACACACTTCAATACATCATAACATCATAGTGAATTGCTTCTAGATCTGAATTGCCCAAGGAATTGCAAGATTACATGCTTTGAACATCAAGATTTCTCAAAGGGGCCAAAACTTCACATAATTGCAAAAGACCCCATAACTTATTCCCCACATGCTGAATTGCCTCAAGAATGAATTTGTGGACTTCCTTGAAGTCAGCTGCGCATGGACATGCCCAAAGGCCAGCTGCATCCTTGCCCATACCTCAAGTACACAAGTTGGTGACTTTTTGCAAGAAGGCCATACCAATCACAATAGGGCACAACCACTCCACGGACCTATCACAAGTTGATATGTGGACCAAATGTTGGTCATAACACACAAGAACACAAGCTAAAAACCTAAGAATCACCAAGTTCACAAAAACTCTCCCTCTTGCAAAAGCTTTTGAATTTCATAACTCAGCCACTCAATCTTCAAACAAATTACACCATTCATCTATAAATCACTCACTGATCACAAACCAACCATTGAAACAGCCAAAAGCACCTCATACACCAAATACGATTTTTGACCAGTTGGAGTGCAAACTCTCAAACCAGCCATCCACAAAGCTTTCCAAGCATTGCAATTGCCTCAGGAGGTTCAAGGGAGTCTTTTTGCACCAAGGAAGTGGCCAGAAAGCTCAAGGGAGAAAAGCTTCATCTCAGTTAGCCATTGAAATTAATTTTTCCAGAACTCTCTTTTTATGTTACAAAATGAATAAGCATGCTTCACTGATCACACTGAACTTGGAATTTTCAAAAATGGTTGAGAAATGAGTGTGTATTGATTGTCTGAAATTTTTGCCATGTTTATGTTTCTTTTCGAATCTTGATTTTGAGTGAAAAGAAATGAGATTTGAGAGTGGATTTGGATTCAGGGAAGTGAGAGGAGTGAATCTGGAGCTTTAGAGCTCCAGAAAGTACCTAGGGAAGAAGTTGGAAGTTTTCAGGTGAGGGGGTCACCGGAGAAGACGACCAGAGCTCTTCTCCGGTGACCTGAAAGTCATTAATCTCTTAATTATGGTTAGGGCATCTTTTGAATTAGGGTCATTGGATCTGTCTCTCCCGCGCGTGTTGTGTGGTCCAGATTAGATCATTAGGATTAATTTATGATTAAATAATTAATTAATTAAGTTTAAGTAAGTTTGAATACAGGCCTTTAGATCTGGCACGCAGTCAACAAATCCATCCCCAGATTCAATCTCATCCCTCCATTCAGCATACTTCCATTTTATTTAATTTTAATTCATATTTTTCTTATTTATTTTGCATGATTTATTTAAAATAGTTAAAATTTTCCAAAAATATTTTTATTCTGCATTTTGATTTCAAATAATTTTCTTAACCCAAAAATATTTTTATTTTTATTTTTCACATTAAAAAATAATTTTTTTAAACATTTAAATGTTTATTTTAATTAATTAATGAAAATTAATTAATTAAAATATCATTTAGGTTTCTAAAAAATCCCAAAAAATTCATATTGCAACTATAAACATTTAGAGACATTTTCATACCATCCACACAAATTTCTTTTTGGTTTTGAACCATCTTTGATAATTTTCTTGAATTTAGGGTTCATAAAATTCACATTTTTGAACCCTAACTTCAAGAATTATTTTCTGCCTAACCAAGAATGGTATGACAATGATTCTTTTTGCATTGATCTTCATTTGACATGTAGTATCTAGCATAATTTTGTCACAAATTTCTTCTGCATTTTTTATTTGATTTGCATTTTTTCCCTTTAGGTGCCTTAAAACCCTAGAAAACTTAGAAAAATCATAACTTCCTTAGGGTTAAGAGTTAAGTTCTCCTTTGGGGTATGAAATCATATGGGGTTAGGGTTCTTTTTATTGCATTTTCAATTTTTTATCTTGTCATTTGCTTCTGTTTTTTTGAGTTTTGCATCTCATGTTGCATGAAAACCCTAATTTCTCATCTTCCTTTGCATACCTCTTGCATATGCTTGCATTCATGAACTTGCCATGACATTTCTTGCATCCACATTACTTCTAAGACATCTTAGGACACATTAGAATCATGCTTGATCATTTCTTCATCCATTTGCCATGTTATGCATTCATTACATTCCATGAGCATTCATGAACTTTCATGCCTCTTTCATGCTTCATTTGCATTCTCATCAATTGTATGATCATCCATAACTCTTGACATACATTTGAATCATCTCTTAGCATAATTTACACCATGAACATGCTTCTGGTTTTGGTTTGCATCCTTGCATTCATTTCATTTTCATTTTCACTTCATTTCTTTATGCTAACTTTTCAGGTGGTAAGTATTTGGGAAGTGAATTTGCCTTCACTTCTCACAATCTCTTCTCATCTCTCTTATGCATTCATTGCTGCATTTTGCTTTTGATTTAGAGTGAGCATGATCATTCATGTTCTCTATCCAATTTCTTTCTTCAAGCCACTTATCTTCTTAAGTGAAGTAAGTTGACTTGCTTCTTCTGCTTCTCCTCCTTCCATCTTTCTTTCTCCTTGGTGGCTTCTCTGAAGATCTCTTGCAAGCCTCATAAACCCTAAGAACACCCAAGCATGATAAAAATTAGGGTTGGATTAGTCCCCCATTATTTTTACCTTTGTGTCATCTTTTGTGTCTCTCTTCTCATCTCATAATCAGGGACTAAACCTTTAAGGTTTTAAGGCTTTGTGATTAAGATTATGCCTGCATCCTTCTCTTAAGATGGAATGTATAACTTTAATCCTAAGTGTTAAAACCTTAATGTGTTTAAATCTCTTAATCAATCCATCTAATAATCACTAAGACATCAAGCTTGTAACTTTGGTCTTGCATTAGGGTTCTAATTCTTCCTTAATTGGTTAAGAAGGACTAACCCTAGTGTTAATGGACAAGTCCCCCTCAAGTTGTCTTACACACCATAAAATCCACTTCTTAATCTTACCATTAACCAAAATCCACTCTAATAAGGGCTTTGTTTTGTCATGAGGTTAATCCCTAATCATGGATTAATTTGGGGAGCCTTCCTCAGCTTAAATGTTCTCATCTATCATCCTTCTATTAGGATGGTGTAATGGGTCCATTAAATCCTTGATTATGGCTTAAACTCATTACTTAACACTAAACAAAAACTCCAAAAAAAACATCTAAATAATTGCAAGTAGGTTAATGATCTTAATCCTACATCATGGTGATTAAGTGTGAGGTGTCTACTTCATACTTAAGGTATTCTCATTACCCCTAATCAGAGGGAGGATGTGATGAGTTTACTAACCCTTGGTTTAGGCTTAAGCTCATTTTCTTATGACAAACTCCAAAAGCAATAAAAGATTGAAAACAAAAACAAACAATAATCGTCTCCTCCGGGATTCTTTTCTCATCACACTCATTCACAAACGAGAACTCGCTTCTTCCGTCTAATGCAAGACAGTTAGCACCTGAGCCAGACAGGTCATACACTTGAGCATAGACAAGCAAGCAGTTCACAGTCAATTTATCTTTCAGTATCTTTGAGTCGAACTACGGTGTTCTGACTTCCTCATTGTACGAGAGGATACGTAGGCATAACTTAACTGTTATCGAACAAAAGTCTCTGACTCCTCCCCCCCACTTCCAACATTATTCTTTTAACCCTCATTGTCTTGAGCATTGCACTCTTTTCTTGCACTGACACTCCTTTTATTCACTTCACACTTCTTTAGCACTGACACCTTGTCGCTCCCACCAAATGACACCTGGTCAGAAGGGGTACAGACGCGAACGGTCGGCGAAAGAGGAAGAAATGAATAGAGTCGCCAGCTAGGCATTTTTATCCCGAAGGAAAGGTAATGCTGCATAAACCTAAGAAAAGATATGGATAAGACGGTTGCGAACCAGAGAGACTAAGAAAGGGGGTTGGTTACAACTTGGGAAGGTATTAGCACCCAGATTGTCCGCCGTACTCGACGGGATCCACGCTTAAAAGATTTGCGTTTTAAAGGGGTAGTGTCAGTGCAATTTTGTGTGCAAAAGAGCTGGAAAAGGATGTACAGGTGTCAATGTAAGAGAAGTGTGGAGTTTATAAGTGAAGTGTCAGTGTGAGAACAAGAATGAGATGCTCAAGACCATGAGGCTTAAGGCTGGAAAGAGGGGGAATATACAGAGACTTTTGTTCGATAACTGTTAAGTTATGCCTACGTATCCTCTCGTGCAATGAGGAAGTCAGAACACCGTAGTTCGACCCAAAGAGACTGAAAAATAAATTGACCTGTGAACTGCTTGCTTGCCTATGCTCAAGTGTATGACCTGTCTGGCTCAGGTGCAAACTGTCTTGCATTAGACGGAAGAAGCAAGTTCTCGTTTGTGAGTGAATGGGATGAGAAAAGAATCCTGGAGGAGACGGTTATTGTTTGTTTTTGTTTTTTAAGTCTTTTATTTCTTTTGAATTTGTCATAAGTTAATGAGCTTAAGCCTAAACCAATGGGTTAGTAAACTTATCACACCTTCCCTCTGATTAGGGGTAATGAGAGTACCTTAAGTGTGAAGTAAGCATCTCACACTTAATTACCATGATGTAGGATTAAGATCATTAACCTACTTGTGATTATTTAGATGTTTTTTTGTTGTTTTTGTTTAGTGTTAAGTAATGAGTTTAAGCCATAATCAAGGATTTAATGGACCCATTACACTATCCTAATAGAAGGATAATAGATGAGAACATTTAAGCTGAGAAAGACTCCTCAACTTAATCCATGATTAGGGATTAACCTCATGACAAAACAAAGCCTTTATTAAGTGGATTTTAGTTAATGGTAAGATTAAGAAGTGGTTTTTATGGTTTGTAAGACAACTTGAGGGGGACTTGTCCATTAACACTAGGGTTAGTCCTTCTTAACCAATTAAGGAAGAATTAGAACCCTAATGCAAGGCCCAAGTTACAAGCTTGATGTCTTGATGATTATTAAGTGGATTGATTAAAGGATTTAAACACATTAAGGGTTTAACACTTAGGATTAAAGTTATACACTCCATCCTAATAGAAGGATGCAGGCATAAGCTTAATCACAAAGCCTTAAAACCTTTAGGGTTTAGTCCCTGATTATGAGATGAGAAGAGAAGACTCAAAGATGACTCAAAGGTAAAATCAAAATGGGGGACTAATCAAACCCTAATTATTGTCATGCTTGGTTGTTTCTAGGGTTTATGAGGCTCAAGGGAGAAAAGATCTTCAAGGAACCACCAAGGAGAGAAGCAGATGAAGGGAGGAAGAAGCAGAGAGAAGCAAGACAACTTGCTTCACTTAAGAAGGCAAGTTGCTTGAAGAAAGAAAGTAAGATGATCAAGAATGATCAAGCTCAATCCAATACACATACAAAAATGCAGCAAAGGAAGTATGAAAGAGATGAAAAGAGATTATGAGAAGTGAAGGCAAATTCACTTCTCAAACAACTTACCACCTGAAAAGTTAGTATAAGAAATGAAATGCAATGCAAAATGAGATGCAATGTCATGATGCAAACCAAAACCAGAAGCATGAGTATGATGTTAATGATTCTAAGAGATGATACAATCATGAGGCAAGGCATGAGAATGATCAAACAAACATATGGATGCAAAAGAAACATGCTTTGAACCATTGATGTTCATGAAAAGTTATGGAATGCAAAAGACAAATAACATGGCAAATGAAAGATGCAATGATCAAACATGATTCTAATATGTCTTAAGATGTATCATGAATCAAATGAATGCACAAAATGTCATGGCAAGTCATGGTATGTAAGCAAAATGGAAGATGGATGCAAAGGAAGGCATAAATTTGGGTTACATACATCACACAAAGCAAAAATCCAAAACCAGAAGCAAATGACATGATAAAAATTTGAAAAGGCAATCAAAGATACCCTAGACCTATACAAACTCACTGCCCAAAGGAGGGTATCCAACTCTTAACCTAGTGAGAGTTATGAATTTCCTAAGATTGCTAGGGTTTTGGAGTACTTCAACAAGAAAAATGCAAAACAAATTGAAAATGCAAGATCAATTCAAACCAAATTTATCCTATAAACTACATGCTATACAAGATGCAATGCAAAAAGAATCATCATCCAACTCTCAATGGTTGGGCAGAAATGAATTTTTGAAGTTTGAAACAAAATATTGCCTTGAAATGAAATTAAATCCAAAGAAAATTATCAAAAGGCATCAAGATCAAAAAATAAATTTGGTTTGAGAGTTGGACAATGTTTCTAAATGTTCCTAAATGCTATGTGAATTTTTTTTGTGATTTTTAAATACCTAAAAGTATTTTTAATTAATTAATTTTTATTAACTAATTAAAAATAAACTTTTAAATGATTTAAAAATAATTTTTAATACAAAAAATAAAAATAAAAATATTTTTGGAATGAGAAAAATATTCTAAGTCAGCATGCAAAAAATGAGATTTTTGTGATTTGTTTTACTATTTTTAATAAAATGAGAAAGAAAATGCAAGAAAAATGAAATTAAAATGAATTAAATGGAAAGTCAACAGATCCAGTGGCTGAGATTTGAACCTAGGGCGCGGGAATTGACTTGGCGCATGATCTGAGGGTTGAAATTCAAACCTGGCTAATTTCTGTTTTAAAATTAATTAAACTGGATTTATTTAAATAATTGAGGATTAAGGCATAATGATGAGATCCTGGCCACACGTTTGCGCGCAAGTCAACCAAAGTCAGCCTGATCTAAGGTCCACATTCAAAGTTCATTTAATGACACAATTAGGGTTTAATGACCTTCAGGTGGCCGGAGAAGACTTTCGGTCGTCTTCTCCGGCGAGACCTTCAACCTATCTCTCTCAAAACCTCACTAAAACATGCCAAAATCTCCAGATCAACTCAACTAAACATTTTAAACAAGAATCCAACAACGAAACTTATTTATTTTTGATGAATCATGAAGAACAAACAAAAATCAAATTTACGGGCAAAGTTTCAGACAAACCATACAACCTCATTTCTGCATCATTTTCAAAAATTCAAAGCTCATTGCATTCAGGGAAACATGTAGATCATTTTAGTAACATAAAACAAGGTTCCTGGAAAAAATAAATTTCGAAGCTACCTGAAGTGAAGCTTTCAGTTTGGGGCTTTCAGGCTACCTCCTTGCTTCAAAGCTTCTCCAATGAACCTCCTGAATATGCTTTGAGGTTTAGTTTGATTGGAAAGTGGCTGATTTGTGAGATTGATCAAGTTCTGTTCAGTGAGGGAGAGAAATCGTGTTTTGTTTGTGTGAGGTTTTTTGTTGTTTCAATGGTTGGTTTGTGATCAGTGAGTCATTTTGAGATCAATGGTGAAGTTGGTTTGAAGAATGGTTAAGTGAGCTGAGAGATTCGAATGGTTTTGCAAGTTGGAGGATTTTTGATAACTATGGCTTGGAGTGTGTTTCAGCATGAGTTGTGTTGTGTTATGGCTTGCCTTTGGTCCACTTATCACTCATGGATAGGTCTGTGGAGTGGTTGTGCCCTATTGTGATTGGTATGGGTCTTTTGCAAAAAAGTCAAGCTTTGTGTAAGAGAGGTATGGGCCAATAGTTAGCCAAGGACAAGAGGGGTGTCCTGCGCAGCAAGAAATGAGGAGGGCCATGGGATCAGTTTTGGAACCAGCCAGCAAATGGATTAGGGTTTGAAGGATGTTTTGCAACTTTGTCCCACTTTTGCCCTTTTGAAGTTTCTTGATCCATAAGTCATGAAAATGGACAAACTCCTGGTGCATTATGAATTTTAGGCCTTGATTTATGTTTGTGTAAAGCTTAGAAGTCACTTTGATGTCTCAATTTGCCTTGGCAAGTGATTTTGCAATTTTGCCTCTTTGGTAGAAAACTTCAAATTATGTGATTTTCCCCAACTTTGACAAGCCATAACTTTTGATCCAAAATGAATTAGAATGAGTTATTGTACTTTTTGAAAAGGGAATGATCCATTCTACAACTTTCATGACCAAAGTTTTCTCATTTGAGGCTTTTTTGAATCAAAAAGCAAGGGTTGAAAAAGTTTCCCAAAATGGCAAGTTTCCATTACAAGTCATTTTCCCAAAAAGTCAACTTTGCAAATGGCTTGAAATTCTTCAATTTTGTGAACTTCCAACATCTTCTATGATCAAATAAAGATCATACACAATCAAAATGATGAAGAACACCCCTTGGTTGGGTCATTGGGGGCCTCAAATGCCCTGATTTTGCACTGACTTGCTCAAGAAGTCAACTCTTGATTAGATGCCTTCCCCATTGAATTTCTTCATGAAAATTGATATGCATGATCCTTATGACATATAGGGACCAATAGAAACAAGAATGACCAAAAAAAATTGGAGTTATGGCCTTTGAAACCAAAACCCTAATTCTAGGTCATCTGTGCAGTTAAACCTGGCTCTGCTTCCATGCCTTTCTCAGTTCTTGTGATTCTTTGACTTTCTTGACTTTGTGGGGATATAATATGATGCTTTAACATTCATGGACCCCTTTGAAGTGATTGATGACCTTTGGGGTGGCTCAAATGGCTCTTGGATTGCTCAGATCACAAACCCTAGATGCAGATGACTTAGAAGCAATGCAGTGAAGCAAAAATGCAATATGTGATGATGTGATTGAACTTATGCATATGAAAAGATCATAAGCCATGGTGTGAATGGGTGAGGGAAAATTTGGGGTGTTTACAGCTGCCCCTATTCAAGCATGAGTTAGTTGTGCAGGATGTAAGCAACGGCTTAACAGGCAAACAAGATAACTTGTGGTTGAATACCAAAGACAGTCCAAAATTTGCACTCACAGAATGAAGAAGAAAAGGGATATAGATTGTAAAAGAAAATAAAGTATATTATAAAGCGCGGGTGACGGAGGACGACCGTCGAGCAGAGGACGACTGCTGGGGAAAGAGCAATGACGGGGACGGCCGACATGCTGGGGATATAAGAGATTATGATGGGGACGGCCATCAGGTAAAGCTATAAGACTCTCTGGGGATTAGAGGTAAAAATAAGTGATGAGGTACGGTCATCAAAGGTGAAGGACGATCACCTAGCAGGGGACAGCTGCTCTGATGGGGATAAGATGAGGGACGGTCATCTAAGGTGAAGGACGATCACCGGGCAAGGTACGGTTGCCAAAAGTATCGCGACATAGGACGAATGCCGAATAAAAAAGTCGACGATGGGTACGGCCATCGGATAAGCATGATGAAGGACGATCATCAAGAGGTGAAGGACGATCACCTAGCAGGGTACGGCTGCTCTCAGGGTTTATCATGACATAGGACGAATGCCAGATAACAAGATCAACGACGGGGACGAACATCGGATAAAATGATGAAGGACGATCATCAAAGGGTGAAGGACGATCACCTAGCAGGGGACGGCTGCTCTGTATCACGACATAGGACGAATGCCGGATAGAAAAGGGTTCCAATAATGGGTACTCCGCTGGGGAAAGGATGAGGGACGGTCATCCAAAGGTTAAGGACGATCACCTGGCAGGGTACGGCTGCCAAACGGGTATCATGACATAGGACGAATGTCGGATAGAAAGGGAATAGTTCACTGGGATTTGCTGGGACAAGTAAACACGGACGAGTGTCTATATCCAAGGGATGAGAGGTATTAGTGTTTGGGTATTGTGTATAGACTAAAGATGCGGACGAGCATCCTTAGGACTATGATACGGACGGGTATCAGGTAGAAACAATTGATGACACATGTTCAGAGATGATGACACGGGCGAGTACCAACTGGTTAACAAAGAACACGGACGAGTATTGATTCTGAGGGGACTCTTCTGGGGAATAGTAGACACAGACGAGTGTCTAGATTCAAGAAGACATAAGTGTTTGACACGTGTATGGATTAAAGATGCGGACGAGCATCCTTAAGACCATGATACGGACGAGTATCAGGTAGAAACAAACGCTGACGCATGTTCGAAGATGATGATACGGATGAGTATCAACTGGTTAACAAAGAACACGGACGAGCGTCGGATCTGAAGGGATATAAGCGGTGTGTAAAAGATACGGACGAGTATCTGTATGAGTGAAACAGGAGTAACAAGTATGAGTGGTGTACAGATGAGTGTTTAACTTGCTGGGGAGAGTGACACGGACGAGTGTCAAAAAGTGTAATATAAACAAGTGTATGACTTACAAAGTGTTTAGGTAGCTATGTTGGGGAAGGTGACACGGACGGGTGTTAGGGAATCTGTATAGATATATGTATCTGTGAGTGCAAAGAGGACGCTTTAGCTTTCTACTGGGGATACGACACGGACGGGTGTCAAGAAGTATCTGTAATATATAAGTGTCTGTTTGTAAAGAAAGATCGGGCGACTTTACTGGGGAATGATGACACGGACGAGTGCCAAAAGGAGTGTGCATTTGTATTTATGAGTGTAAGGCAAATGCTTTGGCTTTCTGCCGGGGGATTTGGGGAGTTTTCTGTATATCCTTGCTGGATTGCCAGTATTTACAAGTGTTTGCTTCAGAACATGGCTTATGATTATGCAACATGTTGATTTTTTCCGTAATGCTCCGTATTAGACGGAATGCTACGCTCTGTGGGGAGAATATGATGCTAATGCTATGATTTATGTAAAGATACTGATCCGGGATCCGGGTCCCGTTGTTGCGAAGATCTCTGGCTGATCTGTTTGGAGTGCACATCCCAGCTGGGGATGAGATCATTGGTAGATCTGACATATGGGACTCTTCTTAGGGATATAAGTCACCGATAGACCTATTTTGGTAATGAAGGACCCAGCTGGGGTTTGTAGAAGCTTTTGTCACTCTATTGTGAGGTCTTCAGGCATTGCTCTCCTGGATAGCGGCTGAAGCTCTGTGGGGAGATGGTTCCCTGGCTTTTGCAATTGGCTGAGGAGAAAATAACAAAGGGCAACTCAGCTGGGGAGAAAGCACCTCCGGTGCTAGGACTGAGTAGATAATGATTTGTCAGCTTGCTGGGATGAAGCTTTCATGCCCCATGCTGTGCTTTGAATACCTGCAATCCTGAAAAGTCAGAGAAACGCACAAATAATCCCGAGGTATCCCTTACCGGATTCCATCATAGGAGTTTAGGCGATCCTAGGAGCAAGTATATTTCCTGTAAGCACGCATTTTTAGAAGAGAAGCATTTGTATTTATGCAATCAGTATCTTAAAGACATCGGACATTCTTGCAAATGAAAATAAAATGTACGAGACGAAACATGACTGAAAATCTGATTTTATTAATTCGTGTGCCCTGAATTGGCAAGATACAACCAAAGAAACAGATCCCCTGAAATGAGGAAATCGTTACAAATTGAGAAACAAAAAGATGCTGGCCATGTTGATGACGCTTCAAGGAGCTTCCCTTTGCTATGACTCGTATGACATTTGACATTCTTCTTGTCTTGCTTTCTGAAGAAGGCTGATTCTGAAAGAAGCTTAACAAGTTGTAAGTGATACAGATGAATTCAGAGTACAGTTGTTCGCTTATTCCCTTATTTTGCATGGATCGCCCTTTCGGGTTTTCAATCCATCGGGATACCCTTTTTTGCCTGAGTCGTCCAATGCGGCTTTTCAACTCAACGGGTGTACATCTTTTGTTTATTTTCCCTTATTTTTGCCCGAGTCTTTTATTCTGTTTTTGACTCGCCGGGATGCCCTATTTTTGCCTGGACTTACATTCTATTTTTATGTCCAGCGGGTCATCTTATGCGAAGTATTTTTTAACTGCATCTGAATTCACAGGGGACGGGAGGTCTTCACCATCCATAGTACTGAGCATGAGTGCTCCACCAGAGAAAACTTTCTTTACTACGAATGGCCCTTCATAGTTTGGAGTCCATTTGCCCCTGTGGTCCGTATGAGGAGGGAGGAGTCTTTTCAGCACAAGATCTCCTACTTGGTATTCTCGGAGCCTGACTTTCTGATCGAAGGCTTTCTTCATTCTTTTCTGATACAGCTTCCCATGACAGATTGCAGACAATCTTTTCTCTTCAATCAGACTCAGTTGTTCGTATCGGGATCGGACCCACTCTACTTCGTTTAGTTTAACATCCATCAGTACCCGCAAGGAGGGCAATTCAACTTCAACAGGTAGGACTGCCTCCATACCATAAACAAGCTGATACGGTGTTGCCCCAGTGGATATTCTGATTGACGTGCGGTACCCATGCAAGGCAAACGGTAGCATTTCATGCCAGTCCTTATAGGTGACTACCATCTTCTGCACAATCTTCTTGATATTCTTATTAGCCGCTTCAACAGCGCCATTCATCTTTGGCCTGTAAGGAGAAGAATTGTGATGTTGGATCTTGAAGTCCCGGCACAGTTCTACCATCATTTTGTTATTTAAGTTGGAACCATTATCAGTAATGATTCGCTCGGGAACTCCGTACCGACAAATGATATCTCTCTTCAGAAATCGGGCTACCACTTGCCTTGTAACATTTGCATAGGAAGCTGCTTCAACCCACTTGGTGAAATAGTCAATAGCAACCAAGATGAATCTGTGGCCGTTTGAAGCAGTCGGTTCAATCTTGTCGATCATGTCAATGCCCCACATGGCAAAGGGCCAGGGTGAAGACATCACATTCAGAGGATTCGGAGGCACATGCACTTTATCCGCATAAATCTGGCATTTATGGCACTTTCTGGCATAAGCACAATAATCTGCATCCATTGTGATCCAGTAATAGCCTGATCTTAACAACTTTTTAGCCATGGCATGCCCTCCTGCATGGGTACCAAAGGATCCTTCGTGCATTTCGTGTATCAACAAGCCTGCTTCTGTCTTATCAACGCATCTGAGAAGTACCATATCAAAGTTCCTCTTGTACAGGGAACCGTCAGTATTCAGGAAGAAACTACCAGCTAGCCTTCTTAATGTCTTCTTATCATTGGAAGATGCCCCAGGTGGGTACATTTGATCCTCCAAGAAGCATTTAATGTCATGGAACCAAGGCTTATCATCTTTAACAACATCTGCTGAGAACACATATGCTGGTCTGTCAAGTCTGGACACTGAAATCCGAGGTACAAAGTTGGCAGTTTGAACTTTGATCATGGATGAAATGGTAGCCAGAGCATCTGCAAATTGATTCTCGTCTCGAGGAATATACTCAAGCTTGACCGTTGTAAAGAAATTCAATAACCTCCTTGTATAATCCCTGTAAGGTATCAGATGATCCTGGTGGGTGTACCATTTGCCGTTGGTTTGATTGATTACCAGAGCTGAATCTCCGAACACAGTCAAAGTCTTGATCCTGAGGTCAATGGCTTCCTCAAGACCCATAATACAAGCTTCATATTCAGCTTCGTTGTTAGTGCAGCTGAAAGTGAGCTTTGCCGAGAAAGGCATGTGAACTCCTTTAGGTGTAATGAGTATTGCACCAACACCACGACCGTTCATATTAACAGCCCCATCAAACATCATAGTCCATTCTTCTTCTGGGTCAGGCCCTTCAGTGTGAACAGGCTCTTCATGATCTTTTGCTTTAATGAACATGATGTCTTCATCAGGGAAGTCAAATCTCATAGGCTAGTAATCGTCAATAGGTTGCTCAGCAAGATAATCAGACAGCACACTGCCTTTGATGGCCTTTTGGGATGTGTACTGAATGTCGTATTCTGTGAGGATCATTTGCCATCTTGCAACCCGTCTGGTAAGTGTTGGCTTCTCAAAAATGTACTTAACTGGGTCCATCTTTGATGTCAATAAAGTAGTGTGGGTCAACATATACTGCCTTAGTCGGCGAGCAGCCCACGCTAAAGCACAGCAAGTTTTCTCGAGCAGTGAATAACGTTGTTCACAGTCGGTAAACTTTTTGCTTAGGTAGTATATTGCATACTCTTTTCGACCAGACTCGTCATGCTGGCCCAGCACACACCCCATTGACTCTTCTAATACTGTCAAGTACATGATCAGAGGTCTTCCTTCAACTAGAGGCATAAGGATGGGAGGCTCTTGTAAGTATTCCTTGATTTTGTCAAAAGCCCTCTGGCAGTCGTCGTTCCACCTGACTGTTTGTTCTTTTCTTAACAGCTTGAACAAGGGCTCACAGGTTGCTGTAAGGTGAGATATGAACCTTGAAATGTAGTTCAATCTACCTAAAAAACCTCGAACTTCTTTTTCAGACTTAGGTGCAGGCATTTCTTGAATGGCTTTAACTTTATCAGGGTCAACTTCAATCCCTTTTTCACTTACAATAAATCCCAGCAGCTTACCAGATCGCACCCCGAATGTGCACTTGTTGGGGTTTAACTTCAGTTGGTACTTCCTCAGACGCTTAAATAACTTCAACAGGTTTACCAGGTGGTCTTCTTCTGTGAGGGACTTGGCAATCATGTCATCCACATAACATTCAATTTCTTTATGGATCATGTCATGGAATAATGTTACCATAGCCCGTTGATACGTTGCACCAGCATTCTTCAGTCCAAATGGAATCACCTTATAACAAAACGTGCCCCAGGGTGTGATGAAAGTTGTCTTCTCCATGTCTTCAGGTGACATCTTGATCTGATTGTATCCTGAAAATCCGTCCATGAAGGAGAACACCGAGAACTGAGCCGTATTATCAACCAATACATCAATGTGAGGTAAAGGGAAATCATCTTTCGGGCTGGCTCTGTTCAGATCCCGGTAATCCACACACATCCTCACCTTGCCGTCTTTCTTAGGCACAAGTACAATATTAGCAACCCACGGTGGATAGCTAGTTACAGCAAGGAAACCGGCGTCCCACTGTTTTTGTACCTCTTCTTTGATTTTCATTGCCATATCTGGGCGAGTACGGCGCAGTTTCTGTTTAACCGGTGGGAAGTCTTCTTTTAAAGGCAGCTTGTGCGTGACAATGTCGGTGTCCAACCCTGGCATATCCTGATAAGACCAAGCAAAGACATCTACATATTCCCGAAGCATATTAATCAGTTGTTCTTTTACTGAATCTTGTAGGCAGGCCCCGATTTTAACCTCTTTCACATCTTCTTCCGTACCAAGATTAACCGTTTCGACTTCCTCCTGATGAGGAGTGATAACCTTCTCCTCTTGCCTTAACAACCTGGCTAGCTCTTCAGGAAGCTCATAATCTTCTTCAACCCCTTCATCAACTTGATTGATTGGATTGTCAAAGTCATACGAAGCCATAGCTGTGCTGTTGTCGGTGCAGTCTGAAAGGCACTCTCTGCAAGGGTTTAGATTGTTCATTTTAGTGATCGATTTTAATCTTTGTTTAGAAAAAGTGAAATGAAGTTATCATTTTGGAAAACATTGCCATTTTATTTTTGTACAAAAAGAAAAATGGAAAACAGTGAGCGGAAAAGAAAAAGACTCATTTGCAAAAGATGTCCGATATTCATTGATTGATCTGTTTGCACAAAATTACAAGATGGCCCGATTACAAAATGAGTCTTGTCATCTTGGGCAAGATGCAAGACTTGATGCATGCTTAAAATATACAGGAAATAATAATTACTCTGCAGGAGTAACCCTTATAATTTCCTGGGAAGACCAGTTTGAGATATGGCTCCCCGGGATCCTTGGACGTATCCAGCTCTCCAGGTTGCGCTCATCTTCTGACTCATCTTCCAAGTTGTTCACTGCATCCGGGGTGAGCATTCCCCCGCTGACAAAGTTGGGCTTCTTGGCAGCCTCTGATTGATCTTGTTGAGTTGGTTTGTAACCCAACCCAAATCTGTCTTCCTTCTTTTCCACGGGCAGCAGCTTGCCCCAGCCTTGGGCAGTACCCTCTTCCACAACCTTCCTGGCTTGCTGATAAGACATCATGGAGGTTCCCAGTACAGCAGACGCTTCATTAATGTTTAGAGCCTCAAATCCCTGACTCATGGTTTCATGGATTTCTCCATCCATCTCAATGTACTTGTACGTAGCCAGATGGCTAACAAAGATGTCCTCTTCACCACAGATGGTGATGATCTGGCCTTCCCACTCGAATTTCAGCTTCTGGTGAAGGGTAGACGTAACAGCGCCAGCGGCATGGATCCAAGGTCTACCCAACAAACAGCTGTAGGCCGGCTGAATGTCCATCACATAGAAGGTAATTTTAAAAGTCTGCGGGCCAATCATCACAGGCAGATCAATCTCCCCTAGCACTGATCTTTTAGAGCCATCAAATGCTCTCACCACCAAATTACTTGGACGCAGTGCTAAGCCATCATACTCCAGCTTCACTAAGGCTTTCTTCGGTAGAACATTGAGTGAAGACCCAGTGTCCACCAGTACATGGGATAGAACAGCACCCTTGCATTCTAGAGTGATGTGTAAAGCCTTGTTGTGGTTACGTCCCTCAGTTGTTAAGTCAGCATTGGTGAAGCACAGTCCATGACTGGTATTGACATTTGCTACCACGATTTCTAGCTAATTAACAGTGATCTCTTCTGGCACGTATGCTGCGTGCAAGACCTTTAATAATGCATTCCTGTGAGCTTCAGAACACATCAACAGGGATAATATGGAGATCTTTGAGGGAGTTTGGTGAAGCTGATCCACCACTTTGTAATCACTTCTCTTTATAATCCTCATAAAATCGTCTACATCTTGTTCAAAAGATGTCTTCTGAGTTTCTTTGATGATTGGTTCTTCAGGTATCATACTTTTCCCCTTTGCTTTTGCAGCAGCTTCTGCTTCGGTATTAGGTCTTTGCAATTGTGAGGCAAAAAGGCGTCCACTTCTGGTGAAGCCTCCGCCTCCCCCAACATTATCAATCTGTGGAGAAGAGGTTTATGAATCCAGAGTGATTTTCTCCCCGTTGCAGTAAAGATCAGAGCCATAATGCCAGGGTATGGCATTACTGCTTTCATATGGAACGGGTCCAGGCACCGTGATAGTAACTGGACTGACTGCAGCAGAGGAGGGTACTGAAATGGTGTGCGGATCGTAGTAAATGGTGACCGGTGACCTGGCAGGAGGTGCCACTGTTTGTTGTTGAAAGTTGTTGTTTGGAGGAACAATTGATGGATTGTAGTAGATAGTGACTGCTGAGATATCTTCATCAATTTCTGCTGATGTTGTAGAAGATTTTGCTGAATAAATGGGTGCTGATGTTGTAGAAGGAATGGTTGTTGATATCTGGTTTGCTGAAGTGATGGACGGAGCCATTGTTGATGCTATTGATGAATTGGTAGGAATGATTGTTGTTGCAGTTGTAGAAGAGTCAGGAATTGTTGTTAAAGGGATTGCTGGATTTGTAGGCGCTGATGTTGTGATCTGAAGTATACCACTTTTGATAAGATCATCTATGCCGCTTCTCAAATTATCACACCCGTTGACTGAAATGTTACAATAACCACAACCGAGCTCACACCCGGGGAACATCTGGCATTCTAGAAGCTGAGCTTTAATCTCGACCAGAGGTGTCCGAATCTGTCTGACACTGGTGATTAAGAAAGATGGCTTGTCTTCCTCAATGGCATTAATTCTTGGCCCTCCATGATTGGGCATGGGATTCTTGGTGACACTTGGAGGGGGTGCAAAGTTGAGGGCTTTAGAATCCACCAGATCTTGTACCTTCATTTGTAAAGCCCTGCATTTCTCAGTATTGTGGCCAGGTGCATTGGAATGGAAAGCACATCTGGCGTTGACATCATAATTTCTTGGCAGATTAGAGGGATCTGGTGGTGCCAATGTCCTTAGCTCAACCAAGTTGAGTTTCAGGAGTTGTGGCAATAAGGCAGCATAAGGCATAGGGATAGGGTCAATCACCCTATTTGCCTGTGATGGTCTTTGCTGAAAGGGTCTTTGCTGTTGATTGTTGTTGTTGTTGTTGTAGGCTCTTTGTAGCGGATACTGAACTTGCTATTGATAGTGTGGTTATTGTTGTGGTTGATATGCTGGTTGCTGAGGAATCGGAGCTGGAATAGTGACAGCTGCTACTGATCTGTGGACATGCTGAGGTCTGCCCCTGTTGGCATAAATGGCATTTGTCTCACCAGTTCTTCTAGGTCCCACAAAAGGCTTCCTGGGATTGCTTGACGAACTTGCACCATTATCAGAAATCTTACCCATCTTCAGGAGGCTTTCAATTCTTTCTCCAGCTATGACTACGTCAGCGAAGCTGGTGGAAGAAAAGGCAGCTAGCCTATCAATATATGTTCCTTGCAGAGTATTCATAAACATGTCGGCCATTTCTCTTTCCGACATGGGTGGTTGGACAACAGCAGCAAGCTGTCTCCACCTCTGGGCATACTCCCTGAAGTTTTCTCTGGAGGATTGAGACATTCCCATCAGAAGGGTTCTGTTAGGAGCCATGTCCAGATTGTATTGGTACTGTCTGATGAAAGCTTCAGCTAGGTCCTTCCAGAACCTGATAGTAGCTCTGGTCAAGTGAGAGTACCACTCCCTTGAAGCCCCAGTCAAACTGTCTTCAAAGTAAAACATCCACAGTTTTTCATCCATGGTGTATGCCTTAAGTCTCCCTAGAAAAGACTGCAAGTGAGTTCGTGGACAGGAAGTTCCATTGTACTTCTCGAAGCACGGGGGTTTAAACTTGTGGGGAATACTTACCCCATCCACTAACCCCATATCCATGACATCAAAGCCTAGGGAATTTTGAGACTCCAGAGATCTCAACTTCTCAGCAATTTCATCAAACCTCCTATCATAAACTTCATCCCCAGCTCCCATTACAGTAAACTGCTCTTCTTGGGGGTCTTCCTGTAAGATCCTTCCTCCAGTGGTATTTCCTTGCACGTTACCCGGGATGTTAACTTCCGGATGTAGATGAGGCCCATATACTGGTGGGTTAACATGAGGTTGACCCCTTTCATTGTTACTTGTTCCTCCAGTTCCCAGAGGAGGTTCTTCCGGGGTTTGTCTTTCTACCAATGCCCTCAGCCTTTCTTGACTTTGAGCCAAGCCATTCATTACTTCCATGAATTGGGTCATTTGGTTTCTCATCTCCAGCCTTTCATTAGCCATCTGGGTTCTGACCTCTGTCAGATCTTGCTGTACTTGGTCCATTTGGATACCAGGAAGGTTGTTGCGAGTAGGATATCTGTGCGGACGGTTGAGAGGGAACACCCGGCGGCGAGCAATAATTCCTGAACCACAACAGAGTTAGAAACAAAATAATGTAAAGACAAACCTACAAAACAAAACAACAGTCAGTATGCAATGCAGTATGCTTATTTATTTTCCAAGGTATCCGGCTTGGCTCTTGGTTTTGACCTTTCCAGACCCCGAGGAATATACTTTGATGTTGTTTGAGGGAAAGAACACTCAATGAAACAAACTAACAAATATATTACAAACGGTGGATCATACATAGTTTGCTTTTACAACAAATGCCCCAGAAGGGTCAAAATACAACATAAAAGGAAAGTACATCAAATGGAAATAACAACAAGCAAAATGATCAAACATCTAAGCCAAACTCATCCTCCTTAACCTCCTTCAAAAGTGCTTCAGTTACAGGACCCGCCGGATGCTCTGTAATGTTTCTGATGAGAAGGTTTCTGGTGGCAATAGCAGTGGTCAGCTTCTTGTGCCTGTCTTGGTCCTTTGACCTCCTCACACCAGCCCTAAGCTTCAATTCTGAAATCTCCTTCTGGGATGCCAGCAAAGCTTCCTGTTGTTTCTTTTCATTGGCCTCTAACTGCTCAATCCTAGCTTGAGTTCTCTTATCCTCTTGAGTGCGAGCTTCAGTGATTCTGACCCACCTATCTTGACTTTCTTTCAGATAGAGATCAGTCCTAGCCTTCTGAAACTGGGCCTCTTTAAAGGCATTCTTCAAAATTTGCTCTCCAGCTCTTGATTTCTTGATGTAGTCTTCTGCTTTCTCAATCTTGGCCAGATGCTCCACTTTAAGCTTTTCCAACCTCTCGATGTCTAGACGACCATCACTCCTCTCCCAGAGGGTCTTCTTCAGAGCTTGAGACAGATTCTCATTCCTCTCCTTCAGCTTCTCAAATTCTTCCAGGCTGACAGTGGCTGGAGGTGGTACTGTGGATGGTCCAGGTGCATCCTCAATGGTGAAGGGCATCCCAGAAATATGAGCTCTAGCATGAGACCATTCATAGTACTGAGTTGAAGCCACATTATTGCATCTCCCCAGAATGGCCATCCCTTTGGTCTGGATGTTGTCCCAAGCCCAGGATGCTTGTCTGACAACAGCTAGATTAGGCTTTATCTCACAATACAGGGTTTCAGCCAAGTCTTGCACTCTAGGAGGGTGAACCAAAGCATAGCCCAATTGTCTCTTAAACAGCAAAGGATTGTAGTTGATGCAACCCTTCACTCCTATTAGAGGTACATTGGGGTACTGCCCACAGATAGTAATTATGTCCCTGCCTTTGGTGCTCTGGGTGCACCATCTGATGTCATCTGAAGTCAAAGCAATAAGCCTCTTAGCCCAATTCTTCTGTTGGTGAGGGTTCAAGAAGGCATCAGTCCTGGGTAAGTGTTTAAGCAGCCAAGTGTGAAATAGAGGAGCACAGCATCTCACCAACTTTCCTCTCTGCTTCTCATTCCTTTGGTGAACAGAATAATAGAAATCCCCCAGCAATGTGGGCACTGGGTTCCTCAAAAGGAAAATATGAATGGCATTCTTGCTGATAAACTTGGGCTCATCTGCAAAAAGTATAACCCCATATATACTGAGGGCCAACAAAGCACAAACTGCCCTCCATTCTCCCAAAGAGGCCTTCAGGATGGCCTGAGAAGTCAGAAAGTCTAGGTGCAGACCAGGGATCCCTGCCTTTGTTGTCATGTTCTGCTCAATCACAATAGGCTCTAGGTACAGTGCTTTTGCCACTTCTCCATTGCTGGGAGAAGTCATCTCAGGGTTGAAGGGGACACCACCCCTGACAGGTACTCCAATCAAAGATGAGAACTCCTCAAGCAGAGGTCCCAACTGAAAGTTCTGGAAAGTGAAGCATCTCAAAGGAGGGTCATAAAACTGTAGGCAAGTGTGGATCAAACTCCTCTGAGAAGGGTCTAGGTCCATAACCATATCAAGAATGCCTCCATAATGCTCTCTGAATAATGAGATGTGGTCTGGAGTGATAAGTGCTTGGACCTGCCTGATGCCAGCCAGCACAGGCTCAAAGAAATGGTATGAAATGTTGCTCTTCTTGGGTGCCATGACTGCTGATGAAGAGCTGAAAACAAATGCTGATGATGAAGACTGATACTGGAGATGAGCCACTGATAGACTGAGGCTGGTGGTAGAAGTAGCTGAAGCAGGCAACTGATGAAGATGGTTGAAGCAGATAACTGATGAGCAGAGGTCTTATGCAGATGAAGGGGTCAAAACCAAGCCAGATACAATATGGATACCCTGAAAAACAAATAAACAAATGTTAAATGATGCGATGATGAGTATGCAAATGATATGCAAGGGTTTGTGATCAAGCTGGATCTGACTACTGCCTTGGTATAAAGGCCCATGTATGTTCAAGAAGTCCAGATGGAGGTTCAGAAATCCAGTAACCAAGGTGGGGGACTCAAATAAAGAGTCACATGTCCAGGGTTAAATCACAAGAACTGTCCAAAGTGAAGCATTCTTAAACACAATAAGTAACTGGGTATGATGTGGCCAATGGTACCTGCAAACCTGTAAACAGCCCAACCCCCTCACAGGTAGTGTTCTAAAACAAAGATCCTCAGACTTGGATCGGTTATGAGAAGTGTAAACACTTCTAACCCGGAGGTACAGTGTTTACAATAACCATAAAAGATCCTCCTCTAATTCACCTCAGTTTCTGAAGGTCAATAATAAAGGTCATCCAGACTTAGCAGGCTTCCCAGATAGCCCTAGCACTACAGGAAATATGTAGCACAGAGTTCTCAAGAAGAAACCCACATCTGAACCGTGTTTCATATTCCCGCACCAGACTGAAATGGAATGGGAAAGAACATGAACCACTCTAGCCTAGGTGTCACTCAGGTCCCAGGTATAGGACCTTAAACTCTCAATGAACCCCACCCAACAACAAAAACCAGATCCAGCCAGATAACAGTATGACAGTATGATGTGTATAAAACTGTAAAGAAAGCAATAAACAAAACTGTACACAAAGCAATAAAATAAAATAAATACATAAACACATATAGCACATAACACCCCAGTAAACACAAATCACGCAAGCGCTAGGAGGAACCCACAAAAAGAACCAGAAGCCCTGGTTACAGTATAAGGGTCCCCAGCAGAGTCGCCAAGCTGTCGCTCCTACCAAATGACACCTGGTCAGAAGGGGTACAGACGCGAACGGTCGGCGAAAGAGGAAGAAATGAATAGAGTCGCCAGCTAGGCATTTTTATCCCGAAGGAAAGGTAATGCTGCATAAACCTAAGAAAAGATATGGATAAGACGGTTGCGAACCAGAGAGAATGAGAAAGGGGGTTGGTTACAACCTGGGAAGGTATTAGCACCCAGATTGTCCGCCGTACTCGACGGGATCCACGCTTAAAAGATTTGCGTTTTAAAGGGGTAGTGTCAGTGCAATTTTGTGTGCAAAAGAGCTGGAAAAGGATGTACAGGTGTCAGTGTAAGAGAAGTGTGGAGTGTATAAGTGAAGTGTCAGTGTGAGAACAAGAATGAGATGCTCAAGACCTGTCTGGCTCAAGTGTATGACCTGTCTGGCTCAGGTGCAAACTGTCTTGCATTAGACGGAAGAAGCAAGTTCTCGTTTGTGAGTGAATGGGATGAGAAAATAATCCCGGAGGAGACGGTTATTGTTTATTTTTGTGTTTTCAGTCTTTTATTGCTTTTGAATTTGTCATAAGTTAATGAGCTTAAGCCTAAACCAATGGGTTAGTAAACTCATCACATCTTCCCTCTGATTAGAGGTAATGAGAGTACCTTAAGTGTGAAGTCAGCATCTCACACTTAATTACCATGATGTAGGATTAAGATCATTAACCTACTTGTGATTATTTAGATGTTTTTTGTTGTTTTTGTTTAGTGTTAAGTAATGAGTTTAAGCCATAATCAAGGATTTAATGGACCCATTACACTATCCTAATAGAAGGATAATAGATGAGAACATTTAAGCTGAGAAAGACTCCTCAACTTAATCCATGATTAGGGATTAACCTCATGACAAAACAAAGCCTTTATTAAGTGAATTTTAGTTAATGGTAAGATTAAGAAGTGGTTTTTATGGTTTGTAAGACAACTTGAGGAGGACTTGTCCATTAACACTAGGGTTAGTCCTTCTTAACCAATTAAGGAAGAATTAGAACCCTAATGCAAGGCCCAAGTTACAAGCTTGATGTCTTGATGATTATTAAGTGGATTGATTAAAGTATTTAAACACATTAAGGGTTTAACACTTAGGATTAAAGTTATACACTCCATCCTAATAGAAGGATGCAGGCATAAGCTTAATCACAAAGCCTTAAAACCTTTAGGGTTTAGTCCCTGATTATGAGATGAGAAGAGAAGACTCAAAGATGACTCAAAGGTAAAATCAAAATGGGGGACTAATCAAACCCTAATTATTGTCATGCTTGGTTGTTCCTAGGGTTTATGAGGCTCAAGGGAGAAAAGATCTTCAAGGAACCACCAAGGAGAGAAGCAGATGAAGGGAGGAAGAAGCAGAGAGAAGCAAGACAACTTGCTTCACTTAAGAAGGCAAGTTGCTTGAAGAAAGAAAGTAAGATGATCAAGAATGAGCAAGCTCAATCCAATACACATACAAAAATTCAGAAAAGGAAGTATGAAAGAGATGAAAAGAGATTATGAGAAGTGAAGGCAAATTCACTTCTCAAACAACTTACCACCTGAAAAGTTAGTATAAGAAATGAAATGCAATGCAAAATGAGATGCAATGTCATGATGCAAACCAAAACCAGAAGCATGAGTATGATGTTAATGATGCTAAGAGATGATACAATCATTAGGCAAGGCATGAGAATGATCAAACAAACATATGGATGCAAAAGAAACATGCTTTGAACCATGGATGTTCATGAAAAGTTATGGAATGCAAAAGACAAATAACATGGCAAATGAAAGATGCAATGATCAAACATGATTCTAATATGTCTTAAGATGTATCATGAATCAAATGAATGCACAAAATGTCATGGCAAGTCATGGTATGTAAGCAAAATGGAAGATGGATGCAAAGGAAGGCATAAATTAGGGTTACATACATCACACAAAGCAAAAATCCAAAACCAGAAGCAAATGACATGATAAAAATTTGAAAAGGCAATCAAAGATACCCTAGACCTATACAAACTCACTGCCCAAAGGAGGGGATCCAACTCTTAACCTAGTGAGAGTTATGAATTTCCTAAGATTGCTAGGGTTTTGGAGTACTTCAACAAGAAAAATGCAAAACAAATTGAAAATGCAAGATCAATTCAAACCAAATTTATCCTATAAACTACATGCTATACAAGATGCAATGCAAAAAGAATCATCATCCAACTCTCAATGGTTGGGCAGAAATGAATTTTTGAAGTTTGAAACAAAATATTGCCTTGAAATGAAATTAAATCCAAAGAAAATTATCAAAAGGCATCAAGATCAAAAAAGAAATTTGGTTTGAGAGTTGGACAATGTTTCTAAATGTTCCTAAATGCTATGTGAATTTTTTTTGTGATTTTTAAATACCTAAAAGTATTTTTAATTAATTAATTTTTATTAACTAATTAAAAATAAACTTTTAAATGATTTAAAAATAATTTTTAATACAAAAAATAAAAATAAAAATATTTTTGGAATGAGAAAAATATTCTAAGTCAGCATGCAAAAAATGAGATTTTTGTGATTTGTTTTACTATTTTTAATAAAATGAGAAAGAAAATGCAAGAAAAATGAAATTAAAATGAATTAAATGGAAAGTCAACAGATCCAGTGGCTGAGATTTGAACCTAGGGCGCGGGAATTGACTTGGCGCGTGATCTGAGGGTTGAAATTCAAACCTGGCTAATTTCTGTTTTAAAATTAATTAAACTAGATTTATTTAAATAATTGAGGATTAGGGCATAATGATGAGATCCTGGCCACACGTTTGCACGCAAGTCAACCAAAGTCAGCCTGATCTAAGGTCCACATTCAAAGTTCATTTAATGACACAATTAGGGTTTAATGACCTTCAGGTGGCCGGAGAAGACTTCCGGTCGTCTTCTCCGGCGAGACCTTCAACCTATCTCTCTCAAAACCTCACTAAAACATGCCAAAATCTCCAGATCAACTCAACTAAACATTTTAAACAAGAATCCAACAACGAAACTTATTTATTTTTGATGAATCATGAAGAACAAACAAAAATCAAATTTACGGGCAAAGTTTCAGACAAACCATACAACCTCATTTCTGCATCATTTTCAAAAATTCAAAGCTCATTGCATTCAGGGAAACATGTAGATCATTTTAGTAACTTAAAACAAGGTTCCTGGAAAAAATAAATTTCGAAGCTACCTGAAGTGAAGCTTTCAGTTTGGGGCTTTCAGGCTACCTCCTTGCTTCAAAGCTTCTCCAATGAACCTCCTGAAGATGCTTTGAGGTTTAGTTTGATTGGAAAGTGGCTGATTTGTGAGATTGATCAAGTTCTGTTCAGTGAGGGAGAGAAATCGTGTTTTGTTTGTGTGAGGTTTTTTGCTGTTTCAATGGTTGGTTTGTGATCAGTGAGTCATTTTGAGATCAATGGTGAAGTTGGTTTGAAGAATGGTTGAGTGAGCTGAGAGATTCGAATGGTTTTGCAAGTTGGAGGATTTTTGATAACTATGGCTTGGAGTGTGTTTCAGCATGAGTTGTGTTGTGTTATGGCTTGCCTTTGGTCCACTTATCACTCATGGATAGGTCTGTGGAGTGGTTGTGCCCTATTGTGATTGGTATGGGTCTTTTGCAAAAAAGTCAAGCTTTGTGTAAGAGAGGTATGGGCCAATAGTTAGCCAAGGACAAGAGGGGTGTCCTGCGCAGCAAGAAATGAGGAGGGCCATGGGATCAGTTTTGGAACCAGCCAGCAAATGGATTAGGGTTTGAAGGATGTTTTGCAACTTTGTCACACTTTTGCCCTTTTGAAGTTTCTTGATCCATAAGTCATGAAAATGGACAAACTCCTGGTGCATTCTGAATTTTAGGCCTTGATATATGTTTGTGTAAAGTTTAGAAGTCACTTTGAGGTCTCAATTTGCCTTGGCAAGTGATTTTGCAATTTTGCCTCTTTGGTAGAAAACTTCAAATTATGTGATTTTCCCCAACTTTGACAAGCCATAACTTTTGATCCAAAATGAATTAGAATGAGTTCTTGTACTTTTTGAAAAGGGAATGATCCATTCTACAACTTTCATGACCAAAGTTTTCTCATTTGAGGCTTTTTTGAATCAAAAAGCAAGGGTTGAAAAAGTTTCCCAAAATGGCAAGTTTCCATTACAAGTCATTTTCCCAAAAAGTCAACTTTGCAAATGGCTTGAAATTCTTCAATTTTGTGAACTTACAACATCTTCTATGATCAAATAAAGATCATACACAATCAAAATGATGAAGAACACCCCTTGGTTGGGTCATTGGGGGCCTCAGATGCCCTGATTTTGCACTGACTTGCTCAAGAAGTCAACTCTTGATTAGATGCCTTCCCCATTGAATTTCTTCATGAAAATTGATATGCATGATCCTTATGACATATAGGGACCAATAGAAACAAGAATGACCAAAAAAAATTGGATTTATGGCCTTTGAAACCAAAACCCTAATTCTAGGTCATCTGTGCAGTTAAACCTGGCTCTACTTCCATGCCTTTCTCAGTTCTTGTGATTCTTTGATTTTCTTGACTTTGTGGGGATATAATATGATGCTTGAACATTCATGGACCCCTTTGAAGTGATTGATGACCTTTGGGGTGGCTCAAATGGCTCTTGGATTGCTCAGATCACAAACCCTAGATGCAGATGACTTAGAAGCAATGCAGTGAAGCAAAAATGCAATATGTGATGATGTGATTGAACTTATGCATATGAAAAGATCATAAGCCATGGTGTGAATGGGTGAGGGCAAATTTGGGGTGTTTACACACCTGTACATTCTTTTACAGCTTTTGCACACAGAATAGCACTGACACTACGCCTTTAAACACAAATCTGTTAAGCGTGGATCCCGTCGAGTACGGAGGACAATCTAGGTGCTAATACCTTCCCAGGTTGTAACCAACCCCCTTTCTCATTTTCTCTGGTTCGTAACCGTCTTATCCATCTTTTCCTAGGTTTATGCAGCATTACCCTTCCTTCGGGATAAAAATGCCTAGTTGGCGACTCTTTTTAGTTCATTCTTCGTGTTCTCCTTTCGCCGACCGTTCGCGCTTGTACCGGGATGCAAATCTTTGGGAGCGACACCATCCAATGGTTAGGAACGAAACTGGGAAGTTAAACAGGGATTAGCCCTAATTATTTTCAGGTGGCCGGAGAAGACCTCCGGTCATCTTCTCCGGTCAGCTCCTCATCCTAACTTCCACCCTAGGCCACCCTAGACCCCCTAACTCTCCAGAATCACTCAACTAACAACCCTAAACACGAATCCAGTAACAAAATCCATTTATGTTTCATGAAAAGCATGAATCGAAGCAAAACGGAAAATTATGCAAAACTTTCAGAAGTTCAATACATGCTTGTTTCGCAACCATTTTCAAAACAAATCATATCACCATGATCAGAGAGACATACAGAATCATTCTATAACTTAAAAAAAAGACTTCTGGAAAAAAGTTCTTGATGACTACCTGAGTTGAAGCTTTGCAAACTTGAGCTTTCTGACCTCTTCCTTTGTGCAAAATGTCTCCAAGGATCACTCTGATGCTATTAAGAAGTTTGGATGGAGCTTAAATGGCTTGGTTGGTGTGTTTCATTTCTGGTTTGGCAGAAATCGTATTTTGGTTTGAGTGGCTTTTAGGTCATGGTAATGGGTGGGAAATGATCCTTGAGTGTTTTTGAGTTGATTGGTGGAAGAAGTTTGAAGTTTTGATGGTTGTGTTATGAAATTCGAAGAGAGGAAGGTGTGAGATGATTTTTGTGATTCTGAGCTTGTGGGAGGTTTCAGCCTTGGGTGTTATGTGTTTTGTGATCCATGATGTTTGTATAAACCAATGGGATTGCTCAGAAAGTGGGTGGTGGCACAGCTTGATTGGTATGGGCAAAGTTGCAAAAAGTCAAGGTTATGTGTACTTGAAGCATGGCACGGGTCAGAGCTTGTTTGAAGGGGTGTCTGGCCTCAGCTTGCATCAAGGATGGCATTTTGATCAATGTTATGCAGCTGGAAGGCTTGGATGAAGAGTTCTCATGGTTTATGCAAATTTCCCTCTTTGATGTTTCTTGTGATTCAAGTCATGAAATGCTTCAAATCTTGGGCTAATTCTAATCTTTGGATGCTCCCTTGACATGTTTTAACATATTTGTGCACATTAGAAGTCATTTAGAAGCTTGAACATGCCAAAATGCAAAATCCCTCTTTGACATGAAACTTGAAATTATGTGATTTTTCCAACTTTGAAAGGCCATATCTTGAGTTCTAGGATGAATCAAGACATGTTCTTGTACTTTTTGAAAAGGGAAAGACCTAATCTACAACTTTCATGCCCAAGAATTTTTCATTTGAAGCATTTTTGGTCATGAAAGAGGAGGTTGAAAATCTTTCCCAAAATGGAAAGTTTGCATTTCAAGTCACTTCCAAAAATGGCAAGTTTGCAATTGGCTCAAAATTCTTCAATATTGTGAACTTTCAACCACTTCTAAGATCAAATAAAGATCATTGAACTCCAATTTGATGAAAACGACCCTTTAGTTCCATTGTTGGGGCCTCAGATGCCCTGATTTTGACTTAACTTGCTCAAGAAGTTACCCAGTGAACAAATGACTTCCACAATGATTTTCTTCATCAAACTTGGTACACATGATCCTCATAACATATAAAGAACATTAGAAACAAGAATTACCAAAAAAATTGGAGTTAAGGCCTCTGAAACCAAAACCCTAATTTTGGTCATCTGTGTAGTGAAAACCCTAGCTCTGCTTCCATGCCTTTGCCAATTCTTGTGATCCCTTAACTTTCATGAACTTTGGGGAGCATAATATGATCATAGAACACACATGGACCCTCTTGGAAAGCTTCAAGACCATTGGGATGGCTCAGATGAATTCTTGGATTGCTCAGATCACAAACCCTAGATGCAGATGAACTTGAACTATGCAGTGAAGCAGATATGCAATATGAGATGTAATGCTTATGTTAAAACAAAAATGAAAGATCACAAGATATGGTGTGATAAAGAGTGAGGGCAAATTTGGGGTGTTTACAACTACCATACAATAACAAGTGGCATGTTACTAATATCCCAAAATTTAAGGAATATTATCTTTCATAGTACTACTACATTGTCAATATATACTGATTAATATGGTATCTTATAATCTTCACATAGTTGATGGAACAATTGCAACAAGTTATTTTATAACACATGTTTTGAATCTCATGACACCATGAATATAATTGAAAGATCAGATAGATTATCTGGTAAAAACATGTTCCTAGTAATTCCTATTACCCATAGCTATCACTTAGATTGAAGTATTGTAGTTATTTTTTACCAAACCCAAAAAATAGAGGAACCTTCCTTACCATCCCTAAATTCTACTTAGCGCTGGCACCCCACAATCCCTAAATTAGATACCAGAACAAACCTAATTAGATACCACCAACCATGTGAAATCATGTTGATATTATTATTATTATTTTCATACATTACAAATAGATATAGATTAAATCTTTACATTCAATTTTAAGGCCATTAAACAAAACAATTGACAAATTAAACCCACATGTAGGTAACCAAAAACCCTCACCTAATAATGATAACAAAAAGTTTAAGAGAAAAGAATGGACAATAATGAATACATAACTAACTTGAATATCTAATGTGATTCTAATTTAGGGTCAGGGTTTTTGAACTAACCTGTTAAGATTGTCGATATCGCAACGTTCTTGGTATGAATCTCATCCTTCCTAGATCTGAATAGAAGAAATGAATATGAATAGAAGACAGACAAACGTTTAGGGTTGACAACTTCATGAATAAAGAGAAAGAGAGTATGAATCAGGGTCAGGGTTTTTGATCTGACCTATTAAGATTGTCGATGTCACAGCGTTCTTGGTATGAATATAGTGCTTTCTAGTACTGAATAGAAAAAGTGAATTTGAATAGAAAAAGTGAATGTGATATCGCAGGGTTTTTGTTTCATTTTGAGCGGTTCTTGGAAATTTATTTGGAGGCGGTTAATATCGGCCGCAGTTTTCAATTGGGCCAAACTTTAGGACGGTTGGGCTCAACCGTCGTAGCCCATTATATTGTTTTAACCATTTGGAAAAAATATAGAAGAGTAAGGGCGGTTAATAATGGCTGCTAACCAATATTTATGGTGGTTGGGATTGGAACCGTCGCAATAATTAAGGGTGGTTTCTTTAAACCGCCGTAGGAACCGTCGTAATATTAATATAACAACGGTTTTCAATGAACCTTCACAATATAAGTGTCGTAGATAATATAATAACTATAATTAATATTAATAATAATTAATATAAATTATAATATATTAATATTAATAATAAATATAATATATAATAAGTTAAGTAAAAAGAATTATTTTATAAAATAATAATAATTAATATTAATAATTATTATTATTTTTATTAATAATAATTATGATTAATATAAATTATAATTATAATATAATAATTGTAATTAAAATTAATAATCAAAAAATTTATTTTATAAAATAAAAAGTTAAGTAAAAAACATAAAAATGACGGTTTTGTGATAACTATCGTGAAATTTGTTGCAGTCTAGTCCCTAACTGTCGTGACAACCGTCGCAGTCCAGGAATTAAGACGGTTTTGTGATAAATTTCGCAAAAAATCTACGACGGTTGACCCAAATTGTCGTGACAACCGTCGTAGTCCAGGAATAAGGACGGTTTTGTGATAACTGTCACAACTCAAGTGTTGTAAATCTCCTTTTTTCTTGTAGTGACAACTGTAACGCCCCGATTCGATAATTCCCATTTTTGTTGGAGTCTTTTATTTTAATTGAGTAATTATTATTTTGTTTGTGAAATGTTTATGATGATATGATATGTTGATGAATTAATGTGATATATTGGTGTGATATGTGATTTTTACCATTTTATGAATTTCCGGGTAAAATTGGATAAGAGGGTATTTTAGACTTTTGTTAATTAGTGATAAGTTAGAATTAGTAGAATTGGTATTTTTATGAGAGAATTGATATTTGGTTGGAAAGAGTAGAAAATAGAAATAGGAGAAAGAAAATATAAGAGAGTGAGAAAGAGTGAAATAGAAAAGTTAGTAAAGAAGAGAAAGAAAAAGAGAAGAAAGAAAAAGGAGAGAAGAGAAAAAGAAGAGAAAAGAGGAAAAGTTGGAAAAGCTTCAAGATTGCTCCAAGGAATCGGAATAATCGGGTAAGGGTGTGAAATATTGTTATCTTAACATTGTGTATGATTATGTATGTGTTTGGTTGATTGGGTTTATGATTTGGATAAGTTTTAGAGAATGTTAGGTTTAGGGTTTTGATGAGAAAACTTGGAAATTGGTGGATTAATCGGTTAAAACTTGATATAATCGAAGTATGAGGATGAATACATGTTAATAATCATGTTTGTTGAGTTTTGGAAGAGTTTTGGGGTTTTTTATAGGTCTGTTGCGTAACTGAGCAGTTCTGAAATCGCGTTTCTCGCTCAGCGAGCATTTCCTCGCTCAGCTAGAGTTCCAGCACATTGCTCGCTCAGCGAGCGATTCTCGCTCAGCTAGACCTGGAATTTTGGAATTTTGTTTTATTCATAACTTTTGATTCGAGTATCCGTTTTAAGCGTTCCACATATCGATTCGAAGCTAAAAACATGTAGAATCTAATGATGCTAAAATATGTAATTTTTAGCCGACTTTTACCCGACTTTTCCGATAAAATGTAATTATGTTAATTATGGAATTATGGGTTTGATTGTTGTGATGTGGTTGTTTGGCAAGTAGATACATTGCCTGAATTAAATGCGAATGTATGCTAATTATATGAGATGAATGCATAACTATATTGTGAATATGTATGCATTTTCAAGAATGTTGTGTGTCATTTTGCATGTAAGCATAATGTATGCATTCTTGTGCTGTGGGATTCTTTGTGAATTCGTTGTAGCGTCGTGTGCTCATGTGGAGTGTGAGCGATGACTACAACAAGATCGTGTGCCCATGTGGGGTGTGAGAAATCGGATTGTGTGCTCATGTGGGGTGTGAGCAATCTAGAAACATCGTGTGCCCATGTGGGGTGTGAGCGATGGGTGATTTATTCACATTGATTGTGTGCCCATGTGGGGTGTGAGCAATCGGATTATGTGCCCGTGTGGGGTGTGAGCAATCCATAAACATTGTGTACCCATGTGGGGTGTGAGCAATGGGGGAACATCATGTGCCCGACGGGGAGTTACTTTAGGTAACAAGAGATGATTCCATTTGGTTCCTGAGAGAACCTGCTAAAATGTTGAGTCGGTACCGCATTGCATCTGCATAGAGTCGTGTGTCGGTCTCTATGAGTTACATTTTATCATTTTAATTATGATATGCAGAAATAAACATGAATGTGTAAATGTTTATTTGAAGTATTATAGAGATGATAGTATGTGTGATGAAACATACTTGATTGTATATATGCATGTTTGATATGTATATGTATGTGGTTTATACATTTGTAAATGTATATGTGTGATTAAACATAGCTAGACGTATGTTTGTGCGAATGAATAGAATTAAGGAATAGACATAAATGATGTAAGTTTATGTGAATTGGCGAATGATGTGCATGCTTGATTAGTGTATGTACACGTTGCGATGTGTATGGGTGATGAGGTATGAATTGTGGTGAGAATATGTTTTATGTGCATTTTATATGTTGAGATATATAATTATATGCAATATTATTATGATAATGTTTCTCACCCTTCTGCTGTTTTATGATGCTCTATGAGGCATTGCAGGGTAGGTTGCTGGATGATATTTTTGTGAAGTTCGTCTTCATCTTTTGGTCGGTCGGCTCTGATATGTAGCACCGGGTAGCTAGGATTTGGCTTGATGCCTTTTTGTGAATACATTTGTATATGTATTTTGATGTGATATGTTTTATGTAAACATGGAGTATTTTGGTGATTCAAACTTGCAGATATATTTATGATAAGTATATAAGTTTGAAAATGTTATGTTTTGTTTCCGCTGTTTAATGAATTGATAAATGCAGGTGTAAGGATGAAATCCTCGTGTATGTAAGTTGCCCTGTTTGTTGCATATCTTTATTAAGCAGGTGTTGTATGTTTTCAATTTCAAGTATAATGTGGCATTGCTCTTTTATACCGTTTTTCAAATATACTCAGATGAATTTTAAATATGTGCCTAAATGATTTAATTGATTATTTTGGGGTATAGAAAGGGGGTGTTATATTAAGTGGTATCAGAGCCAGTGTTCGAGTCAGTTGTGTCTGTCTTGATGTTGTTGTGATTGAACTTTTGTTTAATCTTGTTTTTGTCTTTGGGAATGATCAGAATATGCTTGGTAGAAATGACAATGTGATGGTTGCTGCTTTGGAAGCAATGGCTAGGGCGGTGCAGGGAGCACCGAATGTGAATGCGAATGATGAGTTCAGGAAGAATCAACTGTCGATCTTCAAGTGGAGATTTGATCCTGATGGTGCTCAAAATTGGTTGAAGGAGATAATACACTTGGTCTTTTTCTTGGATTCCATGCTCATAGATAAATACCCACAACTGGAATCAAGGATGTGATATGCAGCCCGGCAAATGAATAAACATGCGTTAGGAATGCAAGTATGCTGATGATGTGATGCATTGCAATGGCATATGATCATTGTTGCAAATACTGAGCATTGTTGTACTGCCTTATGATTTGCCTTAATACCGATTGTCAAGAATACCAGACCACAAGTATGTGTCAAAAGAAAACCCAAGTATCAAGAACAAGGTAGGTTGAAGGTTAGTTTTCCTACAAACCTATAAACCCCTCCCAATCTCACGAGTGTGCTACTACGAGTCAACATCACGGACTCTCAAAGCCGAGTAACAATAATACGTTCACCATTTCCGAAAAAATGGCTCATGACCAAATCAGGGAATCGTTTTGGCATTATGTACTACCCAGGGAGGCCTCAGCTGAGTCCGGAAAAAACAAGCATCCCTCATAAGTTCCCGGCTTCAAGCACTGAAGTCAAGAAACAAATAGTACATTCATCCCGAAGAGTATAATACTACCGTCATACGACCAGTTGCTTTAACTAGGTTCCTAAGAGAGAACAAGGTCATCCTATGCAATTTCCTAGTGGGCCCTCAGGTGCGAATGGGTTTGCCACAAAATATGGTCTGCCAGTGTCACCACTGGAGAGGGTTGTTTCCACCAAGGTCCTCGGTGATCGGTTCCCACTGTTAGCAGCTCAGGTGGGAACATTCTATGGTCTGCCTAGGCAGTATAGAACATATCCCAAGAGAGCCAGATCTGGGTGTGGGACTCGTGAAAACTACACATGCTCAAGACCACGCAAGCCACACGACTTCCCACTCTAAATCCTATGTGTATACTCAAGCCGGGTATTTGGCTTATCTCACAATGATCCCATACCGCCAAGGAAAACCAGAACATCCAGTACAGTACATGCCAGTATATGCGATAGTAAAGTAAAGTGCAGAAAGCTGTAAATAAAGTCGTAAAGTAAAGCGATAAACTGTAAACAAAACAGTAAAGCTAAACTAAAGCACAACAACAAATGCATAAACACCCAAAGAAAACAGAAACAGATAAGCGCTAGGATTGACTCTCAAAGGGGAAACCAGAGATTCTGGGTTCGGTCCCCAGCAGAGTCGCCAGTTGTCGCTCCCGGGATTTTCATCCTAGTACAAACGCGAAAGTGGCGCGGAAAAGTTAGAGTCGCCAGCCAGACATTTTTATCCCGAAGGAATGGGAAAGGTAATGTTGCACAAACCTAAGGAAGAAGGAAAAGTACGAGGCCTTGCGAACCAAAGATCTGGGTCTGGAAGTCGGTTACGAATTGGGAAGGTATTAGCACCCCAATCCGTCCGCCGTACCCGACGGGATCCACGCTTGTTAACCTGTTTCAAAGGGTGAGAAATAATAGGTTGTTTGAATGAAAGAATGGCTATCTGGAATGGAAGAGGAATATGGAAAGGATTTGGAAAGAAAAATGGAAAGAAAGGAGGAAAATGTAGGGAAAATAAAGATTGTGCTCGAATGGGCCCTACCCCACTGCCTACGTACCTCATCGAGATTAATGAGGATCAGAGTCTCCGTAGTTCGTCTAACTAAGTGTAAAACTTGTTTGTGTTTTTTAGGACGAAGTTGCCATAGCTCTAGCTCATGTGTTACCGGCTCTGACTCGAGGGTGTTTACCGTATCGCTGTTTGAACTGTCGAGGCAAGCCACATTCGTCCGCAAGGAGTATGAGATGAGAAGAGAAGACGTGATGTCTTGGTTTATTGTTTTTTAGAAGAAATGTTTTGAATTTGTGTTTGTTGTATGTACAACACTAAAGACTATGATACAGGAGCGAATACTTTCCAAGATCGCCCCCAATGGAACGTTTGTAAAGCATCCTAGAAGAGTGGAGGAGACCTCCACTAATCATTTCCTGTATAGCTTAAGGCTCGTGGCGCATTGTACACATTTTCCTTTATTAAGTGTTTTTATTTTTCTTTAAGATGAGAAGTGAGACTCAAGTTGCAAAAGGAAAAACTCTAAGGGAAAATAGACTTACCCTAAGTTAGTTGAGTTTAAGGATGACCTATGGTTAGTGAGGTTTGAAAGATTAAATCTACCTAAGATATTAAACTAGAAATGCGAGTACAAAAAGCAATAATGAACAATATGGTCTTCCTAAGTCATGGTGGGTAAAAACGTGTATGAAACGTAAATGGGACAATATGGTGTGCAACATACAAGGCTTGCTTTTGGTTGTAATGGAGTGGCACGATGGTAATCAAGGAATCCTAAAGTCACATGAAACTTTATTCATTTATTTAAAAAATTTACTCGACGTTGGATCGAGTATCTTATTTTTTGAGATTTTGTTTTCTATCGATTCTTTTTATCTTTTCTATCCTAATTATAGGAACTATACAAGTATTACATCACAAAGTGAAAACCACAAACATATAATCGAGGCATAATAAACATAGTCCAAGTCCATACGTGAATCCTCGAAAAATACCTTGCACAAAAAGAGAATGTTAGTAAATGAAATGAAGATGCATATGCAACAATATGATGGAAATGAATTAAGATATTAAAAATATCAAAAGTCCTGGAAAAAATATGAAATTAATTCCCTAGGGTCTCTAACCTGACTATAATATTGTGTTAAAAAATCTCCTAAAAATTCAAAGTCTAACTATGTCAAATGGTCACTTAAATTTATCTAAGATTCCATCATAATTTTACACAAACCACACTACCAAAACAGTGGATAAAATGGCCTAAAAAATATAACAAAAATTATTCTAGGTTCTCTTATTTGTCCTCTAATCATAGTAAAAAGAATGGGCCAAAAATATCACAGGAAGTGGGAGAAATAAAATGTACACAATTATGTGTTCATGTGAGAACATAATTGGGCCAGGTTGTGGGGTGCGGATAGCACTCTGTTTGGGGGCCCAAACACGCAGGGTTTTGAGGGTGTATGGTGGAGCTACAGTCAAAAAATGTTGACTCCACCTGGGTTATTGGATCAAACTTCTTCCCTGGGTATTCACATCATAAGGATTAGGAAAGAAGGTGCATGATGGTTACCATGTACTGGTGCGCACAAGATCAGCCAGGGGGAGGAACCTACCGGACGGTGACAAGTGTCACCGCCGGTATGGTTGGAATTCAAAAAAATCTTACCCTTATATTTTGGAAAATCCAATCGGTGTACCTAATTGTCTTCAATTAGTTTTATTGCTTTTCTTAATATCCTCATTAAAATTATAATTAATTCTTAACATTAAAACAAAACTTATAACAAATCTGAAATGAATTACAATAAACTAATATCAAAATAAAAAATCCTAGCCTTCCTTCTTCTTCAACTGCAGCGCCTCCCATCTCCCTCACCTACCAACACCAGAAAACAACTCACCTCGCCGGAAAACACACAAATCCTGACCTTCTGATCACCTCTATCAATTCCTTTCTAATCAACCAAATCAAAGTCGTATTATAAAACCTAAATCCTAAATCGCGCTTCACGGATTGGTGAAAGAGCTTGCGAGTTTCACCTGCAAGATTTGTTGAAGTCGTGCGATGAAGATGACGGTGGCGGTCGACGTTATGCGAAAAATATAATCGATTTGATGAAGACTCTTCGTTGAAGATTAATGCGTGTTGAAGGTTCAAGGATCTTTGACGAAGAATGGATCGAGAGCGACGACCAAATTTTTGTTGAAATTGAAGATGAGTCTGTAGAGCGATTGATAAAGGTGGTGGTACGAACTCCCTTTCGATCTCTTATACCCTTTGTGAGGTTCTTGTTAACAATTTCTTGTTCTTGAGTTCACTAATTCTTGACGTAATTTCCATGGTTTTGCAGGTTTTGAGGTGTTCTTAAATTTGCAGAGGTCGCACGCTTTCGGTGGATATCAAGTTGTTGTCGTTGATTTGTTGTGAGGGTTTAGCAAAGACAGAGATGGAGATAGAGGAGATTGAAGAATATGGCTTGAAGAAGGGTGAAAGAGAGTGATGAAAATCGAAGCAGAGAAAAAAAAGATGAGGAGAGAACCCATTTCCAATTGTAACCAGTTCCAGCTTTATAGAAGATCTTCTTAGGTAAATTCTGTTAGATCAGTTAGGATTTCTGTTTGGAGTCTGTTAGAGTTTGTTATGGTTATAACTTTAGATTTCTTCTTTCATCTCCTTCTTTGATTTTCCGGTGTAACTCTTATCATACTCAAAAAAAATGAAGAGCTTTTGTGGTTTTTTCTATTATAAATTTCTGTGCAACTGAATCTGAATTGTTATAACCGAATTAATCGTTGACTTGAAGTAGAATGATACTACTATGAGTGTTTTTGCAGCTTTGTTTTTGTGACTGAAATATTGATGTTAGTGGCATTTTTTCATGCAGATTATTAGTGACTTGAAGACTTTGATGATGAAAGGTAGTGAAGAGAATGATCGATTGGTGAGAGATTGGAGTTTATCGGATTTACAGGCGATGATAACTGCTGAAGATGGCAAAGAGAATTGATCAAGATGTATTGAAGGATGAATGAAGTTAGATAGGAGGAGCTTTTCTTAGAGATTTTTTTTCTTTTGTTCGTTTATGATTTTTCCTTGTAATCTAATCATTATCCTTTGAACTATTCTGCATCAATTTCTTATTTAAAGATCAGCTAGAAGTTTCTTTTTATTATGTCTAGTTTTCAACTGGAAGATTTTGACAATTCTCCCTTAATTGTTGCAACTGCATTGTTTTTTTTTTGTAATGGATTTCTTATCACAGATTTTTATCTTCTATTCATATTATGGTCACTACAAAAAAAAATTATGTAGTGTATTTAAAGATTTTTTGTTTTGTTTTGGATAACTGAATTAAATTGGTAATTGGGATATGAAAATGGATATTGGGGTAGTTGGATATAGTTTGGTCATAAAATGAATATGTGGATTAAATTTGGATATGAAATGGTTAATTGGTCAAAAATGGATTGGGTTAAAAATGATTGGAGTTAAAATAAATTTTGTAGAAGATGTAACTAAATGACAAAATATATGGTTGGGACTCAAATCAATAGTTGGATTAGTTTATGACTTTAATGACTAAAATGATCATTGACCTTTACCAAAAATAAAAAAACAGGATTTGAACTAAATTTATGATATGCACCCTCTCTTTTAGACTCTTAGTGATGGATAATGAGACTAAATATGAATTAGAAACAAAAAGGGACTTTAGAATTTTGATGTTGAAAAATGGCAAAGATTGGCTTGACAAATGGATTTGAAAAACACGATTAATCTTTGGACAATGGACTTTTAATAATCGGAGCAAAAACATGACTAAAAGGATTAGAGAGTTCTCACATCCAATTTAAATTTGTATCCTTAACAAATCCTCAATTTTCAGCCCAATTTCAACATCAAACCTCATTAATTTGTATTACGGGCAAAGAATTATTAAGAGGATTCCAATGCCTTGATTATCGCATGAATGTACCATCAGATCCCTTGTACCATAATCTAATGCCTTGCCACTTGACACACATATATCTTCATCCGACGACCAATGGTCTTAACAAAACCTTGAGAAAACCTTGACGATGTAGACGAGATCCGTAATGTAGAAAGAAGCATCATCACCAGGACATTTTAGATCCAAAACCCTAATTCCTTACTTCCTGAGGGAACTGATTAGAACAATCTCCAGTGGAGTGAAAACTATGACTCAGAAGTAAACCCTGAATCTCGAGTGATTTGTTAGTTATGACCTAATGGAATATGCAGATGGATGTGAAAGAAACCAGCTAAACGGTTATAAATATGAGGGCAAATTTGGGGGTGTTACAGCTGCCCCTATTCAATCACTGTAGACCTGAATGGATGATAGTAGTTGCTTTCAGACGTTTGAGGTATGCAGGGATTGAATACCAGAAACAACCAAAGAATTTGCACTCTGCGGCAGAAGAACATGGAGATAAACTCAACCGAATCAACTCTGCTTGGATATAATTATGATGGGAAGAATAGTAAACTGGGGATGCCTTTTGGGTGTTGTCAGATGGCTACTGACTTGTCATGCTGCGGGTGGACTTCGATAAGCTGCAATAATGCCTTAATGATGTCTTTTAGATGGAGTCCGATGAATAACGACTTGCCACACTACGGGTGGACTTTCACCAACTTACGGTCGGATTTCAAGATACTTTGCCACCCTGAGGATGGACTTTTATCAATCTGCGGTTGGACTTCAGATATTTCGCCACGCTACGGGTGGACTTTGGATATTCTGCCACACTGCGGGTGGACTTTTGAAATTTGCCACATTGCGGGTGGACTTCTGCTCACTGCGGGAGACTTTTGAAACTTGCCACCCGAAGATGGACTTTGGCCAGTCTGTGGCTGGACTTTTGCTCACTGTGGGGGACTTCTGCCCACTGCGGGGGACTTTAAGAATTTGCCACACTGCGGGTGGACTTATGCTCACTGTGGGAGACTTCTGCCCACTGCGGGGGACTTTCGAAACTTGCCACACTGCGGGTGGACTTCTGCTCACTACGGGAGACTTCTGCCCACTGCGGGGGAGTTTAGAAATTCGCCACACTGAGGGTGGACTTCTGCTCACCGCGGGAGACTTCTGTCCACTGCGGGGGACTTTTGAAACTTGCCACCCGAAGATGGACTTTGGAAAGTCTGTGGCTGGACTTTTGCTCACTGTGGGAGACTTTTGAATTTGCCACCCGAAGATGGACTTTGGTCAGTCTGTGGCTGGACTTTTGCTCACTGTGGGAGACTTTTGAATTTGCCACCCGGAGATGGACTTTGGCCAGTCTGTGGCTGGACTTTTGCTCACTGTGGGAGACTTTTGAATTTGCCACCCGAAGATGGACTTTGGCCAGTCTGTGGCTGGACTTTTGCTCACTGTGGGAGACTTTTGAATTTGCCACCCGAAGATGGACTTTGGCCAGTCTGTGGCTGGACTTTTGCTCACTGTGGGAGACTTTTGAATTTGCCACCCGAAGATGGACTTTGGCCAGTATGTGGCTGGACTTTTGCTCACTGTGGGAGACTTTTGAATTTGCCACCCGAAGATGGACTTTGGCCAGTCTGTGGCTGGACTTTTGCAAGATATCAAACTTGGATTATACTAGGTATGCATATGTTGAATTACATGGCATGATGCCCCATGACAATGGGGATGTTAGGTTTCGAACATGTCAATGAAGTGGTGTAACTGCAAAGGGAGTTCCTGATGCGGAAATAATAAGTCCCTGTTAACTCTGTGGGTAAACACAATGATCGCAGATTCGATCTCAAGAAGCCTTGTGGGGATAACATCTCTGTTGGGAAAGAGCGTGAATAATTCATCTGCCCCGAATTATCACCTTTGCCAAAAATAAATTGGACTTTAGATTTGAGGACCCTGTCAGGGGATACCTCGACTATTGGGGATTATCCACTTTTATGGATCTGCTGGGGAATAGGATGATTTATCTGAAATCTGCTAGGGGAATAGGAGTTACCTTAGATCTGTTGAGGAACCGAGATCAAGGAAACCATCTGAAGGAAAAACTGGGTGACCTTACTAGTGATAACTTCCATTCGTCTGTTAGGGATGACCAAAACCGAGACACGTCCCGCTGGAGAGGAAAAGAATTCCAGTTGTCTCGTGTTGGGGATCATTTGCTCCTGTATGGATTTTACCTCAAGAGGATTTTACAAAAGACGGTGTCTTTAAACTCTTAGGTATTGTAACGACTGCATGAATCATCGTAATAACCTTGCTGGGGAGGTAACCATTGCCCATGCAGATGAGCATGGAGCTGAGAAACTCTTCGAGAGTGTAACTGTACTGGTACTCTGAACTCCGGGTAAATGTTTCTAATCGTCTGTCTTCAGGAAAGAATGAATTCTCGTGCTATTGGGGTGGCCTGCCCCAGTACGAGTATTTGAATAGTTTTGCACTTAACTGACTAATCTTCGCTCTTGAAGAGATTTGAATCTCGAGGTGATTGCCCCAGTTTGGCTGAAATTTGAAGAGATTGCTCGACATAGTTGCCCCGGATTGGCTAGCTCTTACCATGACTAGTTGGGAAAGTCCCTGCTCAATGAAGCTTTCTCGGAAAAGTGCACCTTGATGTGACTGTCTTTCAGAAGTTTTAGACTTCACAACTTAGCAAGCTTAAGCTTCTGGACTGAATTTCCGCATATGAACCATTTATGATGCCAAACAAATGTATGCAAGCAAAAAATGTTTCTTCTTAGAATGAAAATTATAATGCAACACACATGTCAAACTTGAAGTCTTTATTAAAAAGGGTGTCGCAAACCTCTGTGAGCGAATCACTGGTTAAGCTACGACATTACTTTTTAGATGAAAGCATGTACATGTAATACCAACAAATGTCTTTTAGCATAACTCATAGGAGTCAGGAACGCGGTCTCGTAGTAGTACGCTCTCAAATTAACCCTGTTTCAGTTAGGACTTTTGAGGGTTGTATCGTGGCCTGGTTCACGGTTATAGAAACAAAGGATATAGGCTCGAAGTTTATTTGTGCCCACCCACTCTTCGTGATGTTCTCCATTCCTATGTTCAGCTAATTTTCACAGGCATTCACCTTTCATAAGGGTTTCGTGTTGATTGAGGAACCATTGCTGCTATTGGTTCAAGCACCAATCGGGTTATTGTGGAGAGTCAGTCACCCCTCTATCTTTCGTGTCTGTGTCACACGACTTTGTTCTCATTTGAGGATATTTCTTGTGTAATCCTTTCCATTTTTCGCTTTTGCGTTATCCCTAACTTTTTCCTGGACTGATTCTTGTGAATCTTTGATTGTAAAGTCCAGCGGGATGCCCTAACTTTTGCCTAAGCCGCTTGTTTTCAAGTTTCGACTTAGCGGGCTTTTTTCATTTTTTTTTGAATAAGTCGTGTGACACTGTTTGTCTTGATTTCTTTGCGAGGGCTGTGACTGCCTCATTCTTTGGTCGATGAAGGATAACCATTGTGGTTTTCAATCTTTGGACCTTTTGACTTGGATAACCATTGTGGTTTCTGGTCTTTGGACCTCTTGATTAGCATAGTGGAATGTAATGAATCCTCAAATACACTCCTTTATGAAAGCCTGAACGCTTGGTCCGACTAGCTGACAACTACCCTGCCCCTGGTGTAGCGGTAAAATCATGAGTATAAGCTATTGGTTAACTTAACTCAAGGTAAACAGAGTCGCCACCGCGCTTTTATTTTATTCCAAATGGAAAAGGGAAAAAGAGCGAATAAAACCTAATGAATCTAAAAGCAAAAAGCTAAAAGAATCAAGCAGAGAACGGGTAAGGGGATAGGTTACAAATTGGGAAGGTTTTACGCACCCAAAATGTCTGTGGTACTCCACGGGAGCCCTTTGAAATATTTATTGCTTTTTTTAGTTTGAAAATGGTTTATTTAAAAGAGATTGAAGAGATGAGAAGAGAAATGTTTTTTTAAGATTTTTGTGTTTGAAGAGACGATTGTCTCATGCCTACGTACCCACAAAGTGCAATGCGAGATCAAAACCTCGTAGTTCGTGGTACAAAATGTGAAAAGAAACAATGGGTTAAATTGATTTTAAAATGTAAAGATAAGTCGTCATTCTTTAGATAATAATTCCGCTAGAAAGAATGAATCATATCTAAACATAAAAATGGTTAAAAAGGAAAGTGCACGAGGGCACAAAAAAAAACAATTGAATGAGTTTTGAATTTTTTAAAGTATTTTGAAAATAAAGTTTCGATATGCTTATGTGGTTTAGCATTTATTAAGAAATGAAATGAAAAAAGTAAAACCACTTGACCTAAGTCAAGGTTTAATTATGAAAACGTTAGAAGTTTGAAAACAAAAGAAAGTTTTGAAAATAGGGAAAAGATTTGAAAATTTAAGAAGTGGGGAGAGATGAAGGGACTATCCTAAGACTTGAAAGTAAAAGTTAAGGGAAGAACAATCAAACCGTATGGTGAACATTCTTCGAAACAATAGGACTTCTATCTTCATAAACAAGTGAACCAAATCGGGCTAAAGTCTCCAATCCATAATAGCTCAAGCAAAGGAATGATCCAAGAATCTAAGTCCAAAACTCCAAGTCCAATGCTAAGGATAGTGGCCATAGTCCAAGAATTAAAGTCACAAGTCTTTTTAGATGTTTAATCCTTTATTAATGTTTTTGTGTCCAAATAGACAAAGGAAAAATCACAAGCATAACAATATAAACATAAACAATATGGTGAATGATATAGTATAATAAAAGCATAATAAAAGAGATAAGGAGCGAGAGATTGAAATAAAGAGGATAAGGTGCGAGAATGAATTAAAATGTTAGTATATTAATAGTATAATAATATTTACATAGGAATGGTATGATGAACTTAATCAAACACAACCAAAATCGAGAGGCAATCGGATCCAATTAGATCTTATTCCGAATTCGGGACAAGTTTAGGTCTATGTTAAGCAATCGCCGAGTAATTTACGAAGTAATTACCCTACAAATGAGGCAGGCCACCACCAATTAAGGTGGAAAATATCTGTGATAATACATGTTAGAGAAATGATATGATGAATCATTCTCCGAAAACATGTCGCACGAAAAGAAAAAAAGTAACGGTCTAATCTTAATCGAGATTTTCATTGATTTATTGAATGCAACCTATCACGATCCCAAAGTATGGAGAATGATCCAAATGATCATTCATCCATAGATTTGAAATAATGAAGATTAAACATCTTCGAAAACCAATAATCTATGAATCAGAGATCTCATCGACCAAAAAGAAAAGTAAGATGAAAGAAAGTGGATCTAACATTTATGATCCACTCAAAAATCAACAAAAAGAAACAAAATCAAATTGAAATAGTCATAAAGAAAATTCAATAAAAACAAAAATGCTAAAACAATTTTAAAGAATTTTTAAAAGAAATTTAACCAAATTGAAAAGGAATTTAAAAAAAATTAGAGACACATATTAAAACTATACACATTTTTTTTAGAAATTCATGATAACTATAAAAAATAGCAAGAAAAGAAAGAAAACAACAATTAAAGAGGGACAATGCATGAACAAGGGGTGTGAAAAGAATGCTCCACTAGGCCTTAAGCCCAAACAGCCAGTTATATTTATTAAAATAAAAAAAATTCCTTACGAGACAACAAAAAGGGAACAAACGCAGAAGACCTCTTCTTCTTCATAGTTGTCGGCAATACCTTCTTCTATCCACGAAACCTAATCGCGCCGGAAAAGTCAAGGAAAACACCACCAACACTCTCCTTTTATCTCTATCTCTATTATTGTAGTTTTGCTCTTCGATTTCATATCTTCCTTCTCACTTTTTCTGATTCTAATTTGTGTACGGTTTGAAGGTTTTGTTCAAAGTTTTAATGGAGATTTGAATGAAAATGTTGTTGAAGATTCGAATTGAAGGATTAATTGAGGAAGGGAGATTGAATGAAGGTGAAGATTTGGTTTGTGAAGGTTGAAGTTCTGAGTTTTGATTTTGGCAGAGATTTGGAATGCTTTTTAAGCTTCCCTTTGAATGAGAAAAACACTCTATTTATAGAGTTTAAAGATGAGATTTGAATGAAATTTTGGTGATGACGTTTTGCTCAAATTTTCTGCGTTTTTGAATGGTGAGTTTCGCGTGTTCAGGTGTGACAAAGGTGTGATGGAATGCTGCGTGCAATTCGTTTTGGAGCTGTGATTTCGTTTTGCTCGTATGCATGTTGCTGATGTCGTGCGTATGTGTTTTGGGTTGCTAGTGACTTGAAGTGCCTGCGTTTTAATGCGTTTGTGACGCTACCGTTTTGTTCTTTGGCTTTGCGTTTTGACGTCGTAAGCCTGCGCTTTGGATGCAGCGTGCAAGTCGTTTTTGGTATTGTGCAACTTGCGAGTGTATTATTCACGTGATGCTGGGTTGTGTACGGCGTAGCTTGATACGTATAGGGAAGTCACATGTTGGAAGTTGTACGGCGTGAAAAAGTGTGTTTGTTCAGCTGGTATAATAAGCTGATGGCTTGTGAAATTGTGGAAAAGAAAAAGGCTTTTAGTGTGATGGCCTAATGGTGTTCAACTTCAATGTTTGATGTTCACGTGTGAATTTGGAGCTGAGTTTGGTGAGTTGGGAAAGTGGCTTGAGTTTTTGTAATTTTTTTTTTGTGATGGTTGTACATGGACAATGGGCTTTTTTCAATTTGTGAATAACATGGATGATGGGCTATAAAAAAATGATACTTGTTTATTTTTATGGTATTTTTTTTGTATGATGATAATATTGTATGGATAATAAAAAATAAATTGGATTATGGAAATAAAAAATGGATAATGAATAATTTTGTAAAATCGAAAAGAATAGGAATTTTGAAAGGTGAATTTAATATGGAAATGGAAAATGAATAATCGGTATGAATTATAAAATGAATAGAAATGGATAATGGCTATAAAAAAATGATGGTTAGTCGGAAATGGATAATGAATGAAGTCTTGATTTTATCCCAAAACCAAATATGAATTTTTCTTGCACAAGCCACTTGATAAAACCTATCACGAATCACTAAATAACCTAAACCTTGCCACTTAAGTCACAACCACTTGGATCGCTGGAAACTCGCCATGTTCATTTGAATTTGTACTGAGGAAAATAAATCCATAGACGATCCACTAATGAACTGATGAACCAAACTTCACACAGAACACTGCTTCATAAACTGATGACGTTTTGCATACAACACAACTTGAACTTTGAACATGCATTGTCTGAGAAATAAACCACTGGCACAAATAACTTGCAGTTGAACAATCTTTTGATAGTTTGACTAAGATTAGGTCAAACGTTCATTTGAATCGAATCATAACTGAACAACCACATCTGAATTAAAATCACTGCCATGTCTTTGAAATCCTACGCACACAGAGAAGAAGAAGCAAACTGCAACATATTTTTGATATTTTGGTTAGAGATTAGTAATTATAAACAGATGAGAGCAAGTAAAAGAACGATGATCCCCTGCGAGACATAGACCCGCAACTGAAAAAGGATAAACGAACCAGTACGTGATCTTGTTTGTATGCAAGATGCAGATGAGATGCGAAAAATCTTAGGGTCAAAAATTAGGGTATAACACCTGGGGTTACATGTGAGGGTTTTTTTTATGCGAAAATAAACTCCTACTTCAAGGCTCAAAGGGGTTAGCGAGGGTTTATCTTCCTTATATCTCCAGTGTTTAGGGATTTGAAACAAAGCATGTACATCGTCAACATGGCTTTACTCGAGAGCACACAATTAGAGATTTTTCATTTTTGTTTCGTCATTCCCCTTCATAGAATTTAAGTACGACAATTGGTATTGTGATGTGCAAATGCAAAATTATAAGTGAATGCGAATGAATTACTTCAAGAAAAACATGTGAGTTTTATTATTGCTAACATTCAAAAGCAAACAAATTTCATACATGTAGACAAATGTTTAGCATATAAAAGAAACTACAAATGGAAATGCAGTAAAGAAACTGAATATTGCCGTAGTTGAGGAGACTTGGCTCCGTCTAGACCTGTCAGTCTTGGATACTTTCAGTGATCAATAGCTCTTTCACAGACTTGTAATCTTCTAGTTGCAACCGTATGCCCAACCATGGCAATCATACCTCTTCTTCTAGTTATTCTGACTCTGACACGAGACGTCTAAAGGAAAAAGTGAAGCTGGGGAGTAAAGTTGCCCCATAAGGTTGCTCGGAAAGAGCTGATGATCTTCTGCCTACGTATCTCCATTGACCCATGACCAATGAAGAATCAGAGCGACGTAGTTCCCCTCAATAGGGATGAAAAAAGAACAATGAAGAAAGGCAAACACACAAATGCCATCACTGAGAGTACTTGAATATTGCTGGCTTTATTTGCTTCATGAATACCCTGGCGTCCTGGGTGATTAACTCGAAGACTTCAGCTTAACGTGGACCATCAGGTAGAACAACCGTGACACCGGTTCCATTGTGACTAGGCATTGGATTTTGGAGTACATTTGGGAGAGGAGCGAAATTGATCGCCTTGGAGTCAACTAGGTCCTGTACCTTGTTCTGAAAAGCCCAACATTTCTCAATACTGTGCCCCTGGGCACTCGAATGGAATTCGCACCTGGCGTTAGCATCAAAATTCGGAGGTAGATTGTCTGGAGGGGGAGGTCTCATGGTACGAAGCTCGACCATGTTCAACTTTAGAAGCTCTGGGAGTAATACAACATAAGGAAATGGGACAGGATCAATCCTACGGTCCCTTGCTTTCGCTCTTTGCTGAAACGGTCTTTGTACTTGTTGTTGCTGACCTTGTGGTCGTTGTTGAACCTGTGGAGTAATAGTCACTGCAGCTGCTTGGTAGTAACCTTGAGAATGACCTCTGTCTCGGCCTCTATACACAACATTTGTCTCGCCTTCTCTTCTTCTTTGGCCATTTCCAAAAGGCTTTCTCACACCAGAAGAACTAGCACTGCTTGCATCCTGAATCTTTCCCAATTTCAGAAAATTCTTTATTCTCTCTCCAGCAATGACGATATCAGAAAAACCAATGGACGGGCAGGCGGCCAGACGATCCAAGTAAACACCTTGCAAGGTGCCCATAAACATGTCAGCCATTTCCCGATCCAGCAATGGAGGTTGAACCTGTGCGGCCAGCTCACGCCACCTCTGGGCATACTGCTTAAAACTCTCCTTAGGTCCTTGAGACAAGTTTTGCAACTGAGTGCGGTTCGGAGCCATATCAATGTTATATTGATACTGCTTGAGAAACGCTTCAGCTAGATCTTTCCTGCTTCGGATAGAGACCCTGCTCAGTTTCATGTACCAGCTTAATGAAGCTTCAGATAAACTATCTTGGAAGAAATGCATCCAAAGTTTCTCGTCATCAGTGTGAGCCGAGATTCTTTCAAAGTACGCGTGAATGTGAGTCCTAGGACACGTGCTACCGTTGTACTTGTCGAATGATGATGCCTTGAACTTAGGAGGGATTTTGACCCCTAGTACTAACCCAAGACTAGTTACATCGATACCCAGGGAATTCTGACATTCCATGGCCTTGATCTTCTCTGATAGCTCTTCATACATGCAATCGTTGATCTCATTCATGTTACCCATATCAGCATCCAGTAGAGTGAATTGGTCCTCTTGATTGTCTTCTAAACCTGCATTACGTGTTGCGGTCCTATTTGGATTAGGCTCTCCGTTACGGGCAGCGTTAGAATCCACATTCTTAGTCGATATTCTAGTATTAACATTCCCATGGGGTTGCTCAACCATCATCCTGAGACGTTCCTGGTTCTGGGCCATGCCAGTCATCATTTCCATGAACTGATCCATCCTCTGACGGAGCTCGTTGAGATCTGTCTGCATTCGTTCAGCCATTCTTACTTGGTTTCTTTTAGTCGGATATCGGTGGACGCGTTGACCAACTATATTGCATGCAGTTGAATAAGTTAGAAAATTTGGGTAACCTGCAAAAACACAAGAATATGATGTGCAGGAAATGAATGCTTATGGCATGTCGATTCATTCTTAGGGCATTCTATCCCCTGATTCCAGATTTTTGTGGGTTTGATGAAGACAGAAGCTCCTTTTGCTGCAAATAACAAGCAGTGTTGATAATATAAGGTGTGTGTGTAGCAGACGTGTCAAATAATTCCAAGAACATGAAGACCAACGTGTTTTGCAAACGTGCCAGATGTGTCAGTGATCACAAAGCGAGAGCACACAGAATGATAGTAAAGAGCTCTTTTTATGATAAGAACTTGTTGATATAGTCAAAACACACAAAACATGGATTTTAAACAGAAGTGCAATGATAAAAAGATTCCATCAACAGTCCTGATGGTAATCCCACAACATACAAGCAAACAGAAAGATGTCTTTGTCAATTCGATCCTCTATCTAAGCCTGAGTCAATGATCGGTCCTGCCTTTGGAACTTCTACCAATTCTTTCGTCTGCGCCTGGTTGTCCTCAACCCTCTTCAGCTTCTTCTGATAGTAGATCATCATCCGCTTGTAATAAGCAGCTTCCTCTCGGGCTTTAGCAAGTTCTACATCCTTTTCTCTCAACTTACCGGCCATCTCTTCATCTTTCTCCTTTAGCTTACTCACGATCTCTTCAGCTTGAACTTTATCTTGTTCCTCTCTTTTGATCCTGTAAGCAGCATGCCTTTTTTTCATGTTCTCGAACATCAAGGTATTTTGATCCAGTTGCCTTCTAGTGTCGATATGTTCCTTGGAAGAACTCCTAGTAGAAAACTCAAACCTCGCATACCGAGCTAACTCAACTTCACATTGTTTCCTTGCAATAACATGCTTCTCAGCATCTTCTTGAGCTTTCCACCCAACCTCAAGTCTGACGTGATTAGCCTTAGCAAGCTCTTGACTCAACTGTGCATTCTCCTTTAACAACCCGTATCTTTCCGTCTTCATCTTGTTGAACTCTTCAATGTTAACTGTGGTAGGTTGTTCAATGACCATGGGATATAAAAGAGGCGCAGGCCCAAATGGTAACAGTAATACTTCAACCCGTTCTCTTAGCCATTCTGCAAACAGTGGATACATTCGACAATCCCCTACTCCCAAATTCTTCTTCCCTCTTGTCTTTCGACTATGCCAAGCATTAGAAGCTTTCTGAGCAATCTCGAATCGTCTGTTGACTGGAAGTACAAGGACTCTGTGATGTCCTCAGCGGCTGGTGACTCCTTTAAGGCGTATCCGAACTGTCTAACCGTGAGGGAAGGGTTATAATTAATTCCCCTTTTCCTCCCGATCAATGGAACGTTAGGGAATCCTCCACAACTATGAAGAATGTCAATGCATCGCAATCCCTAATTAACTCAGACAATGTCCTTTGCTTGCAAGCCCATCAGTCTTTCCGACCATTCAAGTGTGTTCTTGGTCCTCTCAAAAGCTCCTGATTGTGGAAGAAAGCGTGTGAACCACTTATAGAATACAGTCACGCAACAATTCAACATTCCACCCCTTCGATTCTCATTCTTATAATGCTCAGAGTGGTAGAGATCACCTAAGAGAGTAGGAATAAGATTCTTTGCTATGAAAATGCAAATAGCATCGACATCCACGAAGTTCGGCATGTTCGGGAACAAAGTGATTCCATAGATGCACAAAGCTAGGATCGCATTGAAGGTACTCCAACTTTTTGCTTCAGCAACTTTAGTAGCCTCATCTAACAAGAAACTCAAATGATATCCTCGGAAGCCTCCTTTGCTATCAATTCGGTCTTCCAATAATGACTTGCTCAAATAAAGAGCAGTTGCTACATCTTTGAAGTCGGGGTCAATCTTGGACCCAAAGAATGGTGCACAGTCCTTCACGGAAACTCTCAAAATGCTCGAGTACTCCTCTAATGTAGGTGCCAATACGAAATCAGAAAGTACGAAACATTTAATCTGTGGATCATAAAACTGTAGCAAGGTGTGCATCCCTTTGAAAGCGTAGTCACGAATGGGCTCTATGAAATACAAAATCCATCCGTAATCCTGCTTGAAGACATTGAGAACTTCTGGAGGAGCTAAGGCTTTCACTTTGAGAATTTCCTTCACAACAGGCTGATGAACCTTGTAGGAGATAATACACTTGGTCTTTTTCTTGGATTCAATGCTCATAGATCAATACCCACAACTGGATTCAAGGATGTGATATGCAGCCCTGCAAATGAATAAACATGCATTAGGAATGCAAGTATGCTGATGATGTGATGCAATGCAATGGCATATGATCACTGTTGCATATACTGAGCATTGTTGTACTGCCTTCTGATTTTCCTGAATACCGATTGTCAAGAATACCAGACCACAAGTATGTGTCAAAAGAAAACCCAAGTATCAAGAACAAGGTAGGTTGAAGCTTAATTTTCCTGCAAACCTGTAAACCCCTCCCAATCTCACGGGTGTGCTACTACGGGTCAACATCATAGACTCTCAAAGCCGAGTAGCAATAATACGTTCACCATTTCCGAGAAGTGGCTCATGACCAAATCAGGGAATCGGTTTGGCATTATGTACTACCCAGGGAGGCCTCAGCTGAGTCCGGAAAAAACAAGCATCCCTCATATGTTCCCGGCTTCAAGCACTGAAGTCAAGAAACAAATAGTACATTCATCCCGAAGGGTACAATACTACCGTCATACGAACAGTTGCTTTAACTAGGTTCCTACGAGAGAACAAGGTCATCATATGCGATTTCCTAGTGGGCCCTCAGGTGCAAATGGGTTTGCCACAAAATGTGGTATGCCACTGTCACCACCGGAGAGGGTTGTTTCCACTAAGGTCCTCGGTGATCGGTTCCCAGTGTTAGCAGCTCAGGTGGGAACATTCTATGGTCTGCCTAGGCTGTATAGAACATATCCCAAGAGAGCCTGATCTGGGTGTGGGACTCATGAAAACTACACGTGCTCAAGACCACGCAAGCCATACGACTTCCAACTCTAAATCCTATGTGTATACTCAAGCTGGGTATTTGGTTTATCTCACAATAATCCCGTCCCGCCAAGGAAAACCAGAACAGCCAGTACAGTACATGCCAGTATATGCGACAGTAAAGTAAAGTGCAGAAAGCTGTAAATAAAGTCGTAAAGTAAAGCGATAAACTGTAAACAAAACAGTAAAGCTAAACTAAAGCACAACAACAAATGCATAAACACCCAAAGAAAACAGAAACAGACAAGCGCTAGGATTGACTCTCAAAGGGGAAACCAGAGATTCTGGGTTCGGTCCCCAGCAGAGTCGCCGATTGTCACTCCCGGGATTTTCATCCTAGTACAAACGCGAAAGTGGCGCAGAAAAGTTAGAGTCGCCAGCCAGACATTTTTATCCCGAAGGAATGGGAAAGGTAATGTTGCACAAACCTAAGGAAGAAGGAAAAGGACGAGGCCTTGCGAACCAAAGATCTGGGTCCGGAAGTCGGTTACGAATTAGGAAGGTATTAGCACCCCAATCCGTCCGCCGTACCCGACGGGATCCACGCTTGTTAATCTGTTTCAAAGGGTGAGAAATAATAGGCTGTTTGAACGAAAGAATGGCTATCTGGAATGGAAGAGGAATATGGAAAGGATTTGGAAAGAAAAATGGAAAGAAAGGGGGAAAATGTAGGGAAAATAAAGATTGTGCTCGAATGGGCCCTACCCCACTGCCTACGTACCTCATCGGGATAAATGAGGATCAGAGTCTCCGTAGTTTGTCTAACTAAGGCGGAAACTTGTTTGTGTTTTTTAGGACGATGTTGCCATAGCTCTAGCTCAGGTGTTACCGGCGCTGACTCGAGGGTGTTTACCGTATCGCTGTTTGAACTGTCGAGGCAAGCCACATTCGTCCGCAAGGAGTATGATATGAGAAGAGAAGACGTGATGTCTTGGTTTATTGTTTTTTAGAATAAATGTTTTGAATTTGTGTTTGTTGTATGTACAACACTAAAGATTATGATACAGGAGTGAATACTTTCCAAGATCGCCCCCAATGGAACGCTTGTAAAGCATCCTAGAAGAGTGGAGGAGACCTCCACTAATCATTTCCCGTATAACTTAAGGCTCGTGGCGCATTGTACACATTTTCCTTTATTAAGTGTTTTGATTTTTCTTTAAGATGAGAAGTGAGACTCAAGTTGCAAAAGGAAAAACTCTAAGGGAAACTAGACTTACCCTAAGTTAGTTGAGTTTAAGGATGACCTATGGTTAGTGAGGTTTGAAAGATTAAATCTACCTAAGATATTAAACTAGAAATGTGAGTACAAAAAGCAATAATGAACAATATGGTCTTCCTAAGTCATGGTGGGTAAAAACGTGTATGAAACGTAAATGGGATGAAACGATGGATCGGGTGGGTCGATTGCGTGGTGCTAAGACGCACGACTTATGGTGTGCAACATATAAGGCTTGGTTTTGGTTGTAATGGAGTGGCATGGTGGTAATCGAGGAATCCTAAAGTCACATGAAACTTTATTCATTTATTTAAAAAATTTACTCGACGTTGGATCGAGTATCTTATTTTTTGAGATTTTGTTTTCTATCAATTCTTTTTATCTTTTCTATCCTAATTATAGGAACTATACAAGTATTACATCACAAAGTGAAAACCACAAACATATAATCGAGGCATAATAAACATAGTCCAAGTCCATATGTGAATCCTCAAAAAATACCTTGCACAAAAAGAGAATGTTAGTAAATGAAATGAAGATGCATATGCAACAATATGATGGAAATGAATTAAGATAACAAAAATATCAAAAGTCCTGGAAAAAATATGAAATTAATTCCCTAGGATCTCTAACCTGACTATAATATTGTGTTAAAAAATATCCTAAAAATTCAAAGTCTAACTATGTCAAATGGTCACTTAAATTTATCTAAGATTCCATCATAATTTTACACAAACCACACTACCAAAATAGTGGATAAAATGGCCTAAAAAATATAACAAAAATTATTCTAGGTTCTATTATTTGTCCTCTAATTATAGCAAAAAGAATGGGCCAAAAATATTACAGGAAGTGGGAGAAATAAAATGTACACAATTATGTGTTCATGTGAGAATTCAATATAAAAGCAATTAAATGAAAAATCGAAATTAAATTGAAAAATGACAAAATTCAGAAAGTAAAAATCTCACAAATTTCTAAATTGAATTATTAACCTACTGGAATTTTTGTGGAATTTTATTATTAATTTTAGTATTTTTCATGTATTTAAATTGAAAGGTATAAAAACAGAAAAATATAAAGATTAGAAATAGGAGGGGGTGCCAAATTAGTAAAATCTAGTTTAGAAAAGGGTATTGGGCCAGGTTGTGGGGTGCGGATAGCACTCTGTTTGGGGGCCCAAACACGCAGGGTTTTGAGGGTGTATGGTGGAGCTACAGTCAACAAATGTTGACTCCACCTGGGTCATTGGATCAAACTTCTTCCCTGGGTATTCACATCATAAGGATTAGGAAAGAAGGTGCATGATGGTTACCATGTACTGGCGCATACAAGATCAGCCAGGGGGAGGAACCTACCGGACGATGACAAGTGTCACCGCCGGTATGGTTGGAATTCAAAAAAATCTTACCCTTATCTTTTGGAAAATCCAATCGGTGTACCTAATTGTCTTCAATTAGTTTTATTGCTTTTCTTAATTTCCTCATTAATATTATAATTAATTCTTAACATTAAAACAAAACTTATAACAAATCTGAAATGAATTACAATAAACTAATATCAAAAGAAAAAAACCTAGCCTTCCTTCTTCTTCAACTGCGGCGCCTCCCATCTCCCTCACCTACCAACACCGGAAAACAACTCACCTCGCCGGAAAACACACAAATCCTGACCTTCCGATCACCTCTATCAATTCCTATCTAATCAACCAAATCAAAGTCGTATTATAAAACCTAAATCCTAAATTGCGCTTCACGGATTGGTGAAAGAGCTTGTGAGTCTCACCTGCAAGATTTGTTGAAGCCGTGCGATGAAGATGTCGGTGGCGGTCGACGTTATGCGAAAAAGATAATCGATTTGATGAAGACTTGTCATTGAAGATTATCGCGTGTTGAAGGTTCAAGGATCTTTGACGAAGAATGGATCGAGAGCGACGGCCAAATTTCTGTTGAAATTGAAGATGAGTCTGCAGAGCGATTGATAAAGGTAGTGGTACGAACTCCCTTTCGATCTCTTATACCCTTTGTGAGGTTCTTGTTAACAATTTCTCGTTCTCGAGTTCACTGATTCTTGACGTAATTTCCATGGTTTTGCAGGTTTTGAGGTGTTCTTAAATTTGCAGAGGTCGCACGCTTTCGGTGGATATCAAGCTGTTGTCGTTGATTTGTTGTGAGGGTTTAGCAAAGACAAAGATGGAGATAGAGGAGATTGAAGAATATGGCTTGAAGAAGGGTGAAAGAGAGTGATTAAAATCGAAGCAGAGAAAAAAAGATGAGGAGAGAACCCCTTTCCAATTGCAACCAGTTCCAGCTTTATAGAAGATCTTCTCAGGTAAATACTGTTATATCAGTTAGGATTTCTGTTTGGAGTCTGTTAGAGTTTGTCATGGTTATAACTTTAGATTTCTTCTTTCATCTCCTTCTTTGATTTTTTGGTTTAGCTCTTATCATACTAAAAAAAATGAAGAGCTTTTGTGGTTTTTTCTGTTATAAATTTTTGTGCAACTGAATTTGAATTGTTATACCGAATTAATAGTTGACTTGAAGTAGAATGATACTACTATGAGTGTTTTTGCAGCTTTGTTTTTGTGACTGAAATATTGATGTTAGTGGCATTTTTTCATGCAGATTATTAGTGACTTGAAGACTTTGATGATGAAAGGTAGTGAAGAGAATGATCGATTGGTGAGAGATTGGAGTTTATCGGATTTACAAGCGATGATAACTACTGAAGATGGCAAAGAGAATTGATCAAGATGTATTGAAGGATGACTGAAGTTGGACATGAGGAGCTTTTCTTAGAGCTTTTTTTCTTTTGTTCGTTTATGATTTTTCCTTATAATCCAATCATTATCCTTTGAACTATTATGCATCAATTTCTTCTTTAAAGATCATCTAGAAGTTTCTTTTTATTATGTCTAGTTTTCAACTGGAAGATTTTGACAATTCTCCCTTAATTGTTGCAACTGCATTGTTTTTTTTTTGTAATGGATTTCTTATCACAGATTTTTATCTTCTATTCATATTATGGTCACTACAAAAAAAATTATGTAGTGTATTTAAAGATTTTATTTTTTGTTTTGGATAACTGAATTAAATTGGTAATTGGGATATGAAAATGGATATTGGGGTAGTTGGATATAGTTTGGTCATAAAATGAATATGTGGATTAAATTTGGATATGAAATGGTTAATTGGTCAAAAATGGATTGGGTTAAAAATGATTGGAGTTAAAATAAATTTTGTAGAAGATGTAAATAAATGACAAAATATATGGTTGGGACTCAAATCAACAATTAGATTAGTTTATGACTTTAATGACTAAAATGATCATTGACCTTTACCAAAAATAAATAAAAAAACAGGATTTGAACTAAATTTATGATATGCACCCTCTCTTTTAGACTCTTAGTGATGGATAATGAGACTAAATATGAATTAGAAACAAAAAGGGACTTTAGAACTTTGATGTTGAAAAATGGAAAAGATTGGCTTGACAAATGGATTTGAAAAACACGGTTAATCTTTGGACAATGGACTTTTAATAATCGGAGCAAAAACATGAATAAAATGATTAGAGAGTTCTCACATCTAAATTAAATTTGTATCCTTAACAAATCCTCAATTTTTAGCCCAATTTCAACATCAAACCTCATTAGTTTGTATTACGGGCAAAGAATTATTAAGAGGATTCCAATGCCTTGATTATCGCATGAATGTACCATCAGATCCCTTGTACCATAATCTAATGCCTTTCCACTTGACACACATATATCTTCATCCGACGACCAACGGTCTTAACAAAACCTTGAGAAAACCTTGACGATGTAGACGAGATCCGTAATGTAGAAAGAAGCATCATCACCAGGACATTTTAGATCCAAAACCCTAATTCCTTACTTCCTGAGGGAACTGATTAGAACAATCTCCAGTGGAGTGAAAACTATGACTCAGAAGTAAACCCTGAATCTCGAGTGATTTGTTAGTTATGACCTAATGGAATATGCAGATGGGTGTGAAAGAAACCAGCTAAACGGTTATAAATATGAGGGCAAATTTTGGGGTGTTACACGCATTGAGTAATATTTATGCGTGTTTTTTTTCCTGAATCTAACTGATAGTGTCCCGTGTTATAATATTTATTCAGAATAATAATTTAAATCATACAAATCACCACATAATATGTTAAACTCACCGACTTTCATAAAGAACCCATTACAACACTTTGAGAAAGTCACTTGCAAATTGTTCTTATTGCTCTCTTTTTTTCGCTTAATGTTTTGGCAACCATGACTTTGTTTTTGAGTTGACATGGTTAATATATAAAAGGAGAAAAGAGAAAAGAAAGTGATGAATGTGTTTGGAACTTTAAACTAAAAAAATGATATATTATAATTAAGTGTTAAGAGGTTGTCTTATTGCTAAATTTCAAGTGACTAATTTTCAATTGAATTTGAATGTCTATAAAATTAGAACACGATTCTTTTTCAAATGTTGTACCTTTCTGATACATTAAAATATTCTAAATCAAGAGATTCATGTCAAATCACTTTTTACATGTTTTATATGGTAGAAAGTTCATGACGTGTCTATGTCAGCATATGTTATAAAAGTCTTATGTCGACTTCTTTAGTGAAAGCATCACTTTTTAACGGACTGCAGACCGGGCATGAAACTTATGGAAACTTGCAGGACATTTAGTTAAGCGGTATAGTTATCACCGACATGAATATGAGATGGACATATCCTAACAATATAGCAGCAACAATAGTTAAGGATGTTTGTATCACATTATGTCAAATGTTTGAAGAAATGATTACATAAAGATGTTTAAAAAAATATAAAATATATAAGTATATAAAAGTAAGACATGAGCTTTAATATAATGTTAATCATATTGACACAAACTGCAATAGCTCACAAAGTATTATTACTTACATTATTATTACATGTCCATACCATTTCAATAGAAAGACACCAATATTTATGCACTCACCAATATTCATGCACTGTATGATATTATTTAAGATTAATATTACACAAATGTAAAATAGATAGCCATGTCATTTCCAATCTCATTATCAAATGCAAGGTAAAAAATCCAGAGTAATTTTAGAGTCAAAATAAATTTGATGCAAACTAATATATAAAGTGAGAGTAATATCAAAAGCCATTATCGTGTGCAATGAAAAAAATGTACAGACAATACAATGAGATAATAATAATAAGTGTGTACCAGCGATGTTTAAGTAATCACCAACATAACATTCTATTAGCTATCTTAATTTCACAATATACATAAGCAACTCCCTACAGCAACCGATATGCAATTCAATATAACAATCTTATATTTTTGAAAAACATAAAATGTTTACGTCAATATACTGAGACAATTCACAACAACAATGTGGAAGTTTGAGGAACTAAAATGCAACCTCACAATGAAAAAGTTATCTGTCAACAACCAAAATGCATTCTCACATGAGTACACTCTCATTGGCATACATGAGGCTTTTAAACAAAAGTAATAAAGACTAAAGGACTGCGTGCTGGTAGAAGTCACTTTGATTCTAGCTTGTTTTAGTAGGCTGCATTTAAGAAAAATCACTTGACAAACCTTCAACAGTGGTAAATGGAAGTTGAGTTTCATCGCAGTTAAAACCACTTAATTGGTGTAGCTCCTTTTTGACACAGACCATAGGAGCTGAAGGCCTAAAATAATAATCACTGGGACTACTTATGTATACAACATTAAACTGAAAGTAGAGTGTTGATTTGATGAAAAAAATATGGATGAAGAAAGGCTCGCCTTAAATGTTCTTCTGGTTGGCTTTTTATAGACTTTGTTGTGCTCCTTACTGGCAAAAATCACGATCATTTAAGAGCATGAAGTCTTCAAGGCACGGTGTACTAACCAAATTCTGGATACTACAATATTTATTCAAAGTTTACTGTTGATTCATATAAATTGACCAGTTAAATCATACTATAGGAGAAAGCATAATTAAACTCATGTTAATGGTAAAAGAAAAGGGAAAAGAAATATTAAAATATATATGAATAACTTCATCAAACAACAACTTACTGACATTTTCTGATTTTAATTCCCAAGCAAAATTCTTGGATCAAAATTGAGTGAGTTTTCTATTTTTCTTTTCAAATGCCCTTCCTGTTCCTATAGGAAAAGGACAATCTACCTCCAACAATTGAATGACAAGTTTATAGTGTAACTCTAAATATATATTAGATATGGTTCCCTGTGCACATTTAATTGAAACATATTTTAACCCAAACAGATGTCTACTTAAACCATAAGATTGCAAAAATAATGTCATTTACATCAAGCCAATTTTATAAGCATTCCTCAAACATAATAAGATTCATGTAATTGATGAACAGAAACGGGTTATTTAACCTTTTAACTTCCAATCCAAATCCAAAAGAAAATTTTCCACAAGTGCAATATTAACACCATTGGAATGTACTTGCAATAATAACAAAATATCATATGATAGGTTTTGATAGACAAATATAAGTTATATGAGAGAAGCAGATCCTTCTTTGGCAGGTGAAATCAACCACTCCCAATAATTTCAATTTCCAACTACACCAAAAGATCCATGTCCAACTATACACTTAACCATGCATGTATTGTGATAATGTCATTTTTTATAAGTTATAACAGTTCGGTAATCAATAATAGTGTACGATCTGAATCCAACAGCAGATTGGCATAATAAAACATACTTCTTAAAGTCCAACATAGTGATCATAATCCATGATTAGTATTGCAATGTAACAAAATAAAGTAAAGAACTTAACAAACATTACCGATCCAAGGGTGATGGTGGGCTACATATCCTTGAAGTCCAATTTCAGAACTATGTTCCTTCAAGAAAAAATGCAGTTTCATAAATAAATACATTATAGGTGGTGGAAAAAAAGTTAGGCTTAACAACAAATAAGTTTAGATTTCCGAATAAAAAATATCATCGGTAGCATATTGAATCAACATCACAATCCATCTCTTTCTAAAATATATCAAATTATACAGTAGTTACGGAAACAATGTCTAAAAACATTAACATGTGGATATAACACTTACAAATGCAGTTATGTAATGGCATATATTAGGAAATAAAGTTGTTTGATTTCACCTTAATATAGAGATAGATAGTGAAGATCAAAGCAAATATAGCAACAACTTCATTATCATAGCTTCCCGCCACAGATGGTAAGGTCTTTGTACATACATTATGCATGAAAATAGATATTTATGGGTTTTATTAGTAAATTAAAGTATGCATGGTATTATATAATCAATTTCTTAACTGGTGCTTATGAATAATTTCTAAAAGGAAAACAGATGCTTATGAATGGTTAACATATTAATAGTAAGTTCATACATTCTATTAGGTCGTCAACAACTTTTGGATTTTATGTGTAGTAATGCTTTTGACGGATTTTAGTAAAACATGATGTTCACCACTATTTTAATACTAAATTTGCCAAATTCATATAGCACACTTGATGGTTGATAAGTTATTTACATGTTCTAAGAATATTAGAAGGTCACAAAAGGGTATAACAATATGAGTTAGCAGAACAAACATATTTCATAATTCAGAAAAAACATGGCATAGATAAGAAGCTGAATATGATTAATTTATAGATAGCTAGAGCTGATCATTATTCAAAAAAATAGATAAATATTATATATTGTTCTTAAAATATATGTGGGGTTAAAATTAAAATGTTACTCCCTTTATTTTGGAATGGTTCTTATTATATTATTCTTATGATGAAATTGGTGTAATGACTTTTTAACTCCATGAGACATGACATTGTTCTATTCTTGAGATTACTGTTATAACATTGTATCCATATTATAATACTCAAACATGTCAAATACATACCTCGTCATCCTGAATAATAACTTCAATATATTATTGTCCATTTTCTCCTTTATTATCCATAGTTCGATGACACTTACAACAATCTTCCTAAGTTGTTGGTCAGGGATCCATTAGACAAACACTAAATAAATAAATTAGTGCACACAAATATAGACAAACACTAAAGTATATACATATAGTTCACAAAAGTTTTGATTTGAAGAAAATGCTCGAGAAAGACCAGGCGGGAATCCACCACTGCAACGAAACAGAAACTACCATTTGATTAAATGGGAATGAATCAAACTGATTTGTGACAAAACAAACTGAAATATCACAAACTCCATTTAGTAAAATCCAATTCCAGACCTTTGAGAGACCCTCTGGTACAACATGTATGAAGACAAAACTCAATAAACAGCTCCATATCTTGAGAATTGCTCACTTCTTTAAACTTTGTAGCAACTTCATCAGCAATTTGACCAGAGTTGCATTCACCAATAACCTAAAATTAGGAAGCCATTCATTAGAAGTAGTGTAGTAGTTATAACATAACTCATATCCCAAAGATCAATAACTAAGCACGATTCTCGCAAACATGTATCAGGGAAAATAAGACTATAAATTGGGTTTAGGACATAATAATTATGACAAGCAGCATTCTGATGTAGATGGGTATTTTGAGTCCTTTCTTGACCAGCCAAAATTTATTACAACTAAAGTCAATACATAACAAAATATGAAAACATATTGCAAACAATGATATTGCCTATGATGATGGCTGACAGGTCAAATCGTCAAAGGAAATTAGATTTACCTTCCATCTCAAAATGTAGAAACTTTCAGGGAGGACTTTGTGATGCACAGTTGGGTGTGGTGGAACATACGAAACTCCCAAAGTGATAACTCCCAAGACCCTTTCCGGGTGCGAAATGGAAGGCAAAAAACATGCAGGACGACTTCCAAAATCTTTTCAAACAATAAACACCTATTGCATTATTTTTACATTGACAAAGAAGACTAATAAATTCAGCAGCATTGTAACTATATGATAACTTGATAAACATTAATTGCAAGAGAATAATTTCACTTGTGAATAATGTACCCGACTATTATTTAAAGCATATACATCAATTATTAAATGACCTAAATGCGAAAGAAAGAAAAGAATGTACCTTTGAAAGAGAAAGAACGCCAAGGAATATTAGGAGGTCTTTGAGTAGATGAAAGAAGGTGGTCTTTTCAGGTTCGGATGGGGGATCGGAAAGGCCGTAGCCTCTGTAATCGGGAGCAATGGCTCTAAATCCTACACCGGTAAGGGCTATCATTTGGTGGAGCCGTGAGTACCATATCTCAGGGAAGACGTGGAGGAATATGACGATGTTTGACATGAAAAATAGAAAAGAAAGATGGTTGACTTTGGTTCAGAAGACGACAAAGAGTTGAAACAGTTCATTAGATTGGATTGGATTGGATTTTCTTAATCAATTCATGTATATTTAAGCACTCACCCATGGTGGATTTCTTGGACTATCCTTTACCACAACAATGTCATCATGTTCAGTTACTCCAAGTAATCTATTCAACTTCCTTTTCAAATTTGCAATGTCTGGATAACCATAAAAAAAAAGTCTATTGTCATGAATATAACATCATAAATTATTTCTAAATATTTGTTATCTTTATCATGTTAGAATAATAACACTAAAATCTAAGCAACTAAGTTAAGTTTTGAAGATTAAAGTTAAACAACCGTGTTTAAGAGGTATTTTTAACTAAAATCTAAGAACAATACAACACACTACTATTAATAATAATCTCATTAACTTTTAACAATATGAAAAGATTTAGCACAAGGAAAGTTTAGGAAACAAAGTAAAAATGTGATAACTCAAAGGAATTCATTATTGTAGCATTCAAAAGATATTTAAGGTTTAGAAGAGAGGAAATCCAAAATGAAATGACAATGATGGACTCTTTTGCATCAGTTCATAGTAGCAAATCTCCTTCGGAAATTATGATGAGTGTTTTTGTGTGCAGGTGTAACTCCAAACACTTTCTGAAAAACATATTAGCAAACATAATCAATGTTAACCCAAAACAATAAAAAGCTAAAAGTATAATCCATAGTTCGCATATATTGAAATTAATAAGGACAAAATGATCAAATCATAACATTAATGAATCCTAGATTAGTTTCCGTACCGTACAAAGTAACTTGCATTGATATATTTTCAATCGCACGATATCCATTTTTGTGAGTTCTGTTAGCTACCATATAACATTAAAACTGAAGCAACTCTTCTTCCCTGGAAACTAAAGCAAGGTATTGAAAAACATTAAAACAATCGTTAAATGGTCATTTTCACACCAAAACATCCGCAATCAATAAACCCTGATTAACCTATTACATAGCTTATTGTAAATCTTAGATTCAGTAACAGTGATCTTTCAGCCATTGTTTCTGCATCTTGCTTCGTAACATAAACCCTAAAATCAAAATAAGAAAATAAAACAAACCATTGAATCACAAATAAAGAGAAAAATATAACCTTATTTCATGATAATAAGAGAAATAGTGAAAGGATATTGAAAGATGAGAAGGGTTTTCTATCTGTTTCTCGTTTCGACATCATCGGTCGCTCAAAATTCTCCAAATTGTAGAACGTGGGGCATAGATATGACAAAAACGAAGTTGAGGGAAACGAAAACGAAGCTGAGGGAGACGAAATGGTTGTGAAGTGGTAACAGTGATTTAGGATTTTGGATGAAAGAGAGAACACAGAGAGAGAGGGGGGGAGAAGATGAGAAAGAGGTAGAAAGAGAGTGGAAAGGTACAGAGAAATTAAGAGAGAGAGGGGGAAAAAGGATTTGAAATTTTGATGCCAAGTGTACAAAAGGGAACATCTCATTGGTCAAAGAATTTTCATATATTGAATTACCAAAATGGGCAAATGTTAGTTTAAAAGTTTTAATAGTGAATGGTATAATTGGGAAAGCTTAGGTATCTTTCAATCTTTGTGGGATAGTTGATATGCAAAGTAACTAGTAGAAAATAAAATCTAAGTGTTCTAAAGTTAAAAATAAACAGCTCTAATAAAAAATCAAGACCGAAAGAATCATTTCAACAAAAAAAAAACAAATAAGAAAATATTCCTTTTTTTTAGATTTTTAAATATTAATAATATATATTTTTTGATATCCCTTAAGATTTACTTCAAATAAAACTAAATATATAGAGAAAGAAGTAGTGAAAAAAAAATTAAACAAATATTTAACAAACTAATACAAGACTAATTAATCTAAATAATTTAAAATAACAAAACAACATAAATGAGCCAAAAGGGAGGGTTTAGATAGGAATAAGGGTGTGGGTTAGTAATTAGATAAAAGAATAATAAAAGACAAATCATTTTAACCTACTTTAATTTAAAATAAAAGAATAAAAATAATAAAAGAGAGATTCAAATTTTTACCCAAAACGAATTTTTTTTTCAAACTTCCAAATGCTTTCTCCCCGTCTATGTTCCTTCACAGCATCTTGTTTCGCGGCTGTCTATCCCCCCGTGCAACTTCTGTTTGCGATTTCTCTTACTCGCTAGCCTCCGTTCTCACTATGTCTCTTCCGTCCATCGTTGGTTGAAAGGGCCCTCGCGACGACTTCTTTGTATTCTTACTTGCATCTTCGCGATTTGTGGTGTAGGTGGGTGGTGGCTTTATGAAGGTGAAATGATTTTTTTCAGTAGTGGAGGTGTGATGGTTTTGCAAGGATTGCGTGTGAGGGGAGAACAGTGGTATGTGGTTCTGTGTTAGACTGATGGTGAGAATGACAGTGAAATACTTTTTTAGAAGAAGAAATATGAGATGTTTAAAGGTCTCTATAGGGTTATGGAGGCTGAGTGTACATGGTGCATGTTTGGTTTTGTTTGATGATCAGAAAAGAAGATGAAGGAATGTTGTTCGTCCGTTGAACATATGCAATTTTGATGGGTTTGTGTTGTGAGAGGTTGCGGTATGGGTTTGAAAGAGGGATTGCTGAAGTGTAATGATTTTGTGATGGTATTGGATTTTGAATTTGTGATGAAGAGGTTTTTTCTATTGCAGAGATTTGTTTTTTCTTATGTTTCTTCCTCCTTTGTTATCTCATCTTTAAAACTTTTAAAAATAAAATTTCAAATTGTTGTTCTGTTGAGTTGCTTTCAAATATGCAGGATTTGTTTGATGTATCACAAGTTATTGTTATTGGTCTTGGTATGACCATGGAGTAGTGTATGAATCAATTGTTGGTGTACCTTGCTGTAGCAGGAATATGGAATTGTGTTTGGTGTCTTGTGCAACGACTTGTAAAGTTTGGACCGTGGTAGGATTTTCTTTTGGAAAAGGCAAAAAGAAATATATATATATATATATATATATATATATATATATATATATATATATATATATATAAACAAGGCACAATGGATGCCTATAAAAGATACACAACATGTACAACAATTAGACAATGTAATTGCTACACAACATAAACACCGGGAAATGAAATTAAAATCCACCCAAAAACCAATTACCAACAGAAGAATTAGAGACCATTTTCCAAGCCACCCGCTCCACACATTGATATGCAACTGCAGATAAAATGCAGCCACAAGCCAACACCAAACCAAAAAGTAGTACCTCAATAAAGAATTTCTAATAAACCTGAAGCACCCAAAGCCGCCAACAAAAAGCCATCAGAGGCAACCAACTCAAGAGACACCGAAACACAAGCCAAAATTGTTCCTGCTACTAACGCTATAAAATATACTTCTGCGACCTCCGATTTAAACCAATCACGAAACACAACAATAATACTCAAAAAATGGGATATCAAGCGATCTCCACTGGACGAATAATCAAACAGACCTCAAACGCGTACCTAGGACAACAACAAAATAAATCGATACAAAGATTTAACTACCACCCACAGAAACACCATTGACCAATCAAACACTGAAATCAAAATGCAATTTTGAAGTTGATCTCAAACATTACTACCCCAAATCTACTCCATGAAGGGTACACAAATGGCAGGAAGCGAACCAAAAAGCTAATGAACCAGGCACTTCAATGACACCTACTGGCTGACCTCACGATTAAATTCCTTTGGAGAAATTCGCCTGACGCCACTGTTGAAGACCTGACTCCACTCCCCTAACAACCAAACCACGCACCAAGCTGAAGGCACACAACAAATTCCTAGCCAAACACCCACCTAAAACCCGCAATACTTCATCTGATCTGCCAGACTTTCCACCGATTAATTATGGATGCCTAAACAACCCAGGGGATTTAAGAGCCACACTGCCAAGTCGTCATCAATTGCTTTTGCCTTTAATCTGAGCCAATTCCAAGTTGTTACCTTGGTTTCTTTCGCGAGTCTTTCCATCTGAATAACTTTATCTCTGAATATCTTGTCATTCCTACATTCCCATATACTCCATATGCAAGCACACCATATGACTCTCATCCACAGGATATGTCTGTTACCGCCCTCCAATAGATTTTCAAAATGTTCCATATGTTGCCAGCCTTCGTTATGCAGAGTTGTCATAACTCCAAACCAATTGCAAACTTCTCTCCATAAACCTGAAAAAATAGGACACTCGAAAAAAATGTGTAACTGACTCCTCTAACCCGCAACCACTACTGCACCTAGAATGCTCTACACTTAACACTCCCCTTTTAACTAAATTTTCCTCAGATGGGATCCTGTTTTGGAGTACACTCAATATCAAACATGAAACTTTAATTGGTATATCCTTTATCCAAATCTTTGGCCATTTATGGTTTACAATTAATTGATCCATTTCCACAAGATTTTTATATACTTCTCTCACAAAATACGTGTTTGAAAATGCAAAACCACTTATGTCTGCTTGATCTAAAACTTGCCACCATGTTGATGTTTTATTTGGACTGCAGTTGCCAGCCTCAACCCTCACCCCATACCTATTTGTTAAGGTCCTGTACTATAATCCGATTTTCTCGTTTGAAATTTTCCATTTCCATTTTCGTAATAGCGCTAAGTTGAAAATTCTTAGATTCTTAATACCCAATCCCCCCTTAATCGGTCTACACACCTGATCCTACTTTACCCAATTAATTTTCCGCTCATCCTCGCCCCACCCCAAAAAAATTGTTTGAACAAAGATTCAAGTTTAGATATGATACTTACCGACGCCTTGAAAAAGGAGAGATAGTAGACCAAAATTGCCGACATAATTGTTAACACCACGACTCTTCCCCCAATTGATAAATGTTTATTTTTCCATCTCGATAATCTCTTTCTTACTGCTTCAATAACCGGCTCCCACATCACTTTTCTTCTAGGATTATCACAAATTGGGATCCCTAGATACATAAATGGTATATGACTTGTTATGCAGTTCAAGGCTCTAGCTGCTTCCTCTATCCAATGTTGGCAGACATTTACTCCAATCAGCGTGCTCTTATGGAAATTCACTTATAGGCCTGACATGAGCTCAAACAACAAAAGAATCTCCTTGATGGATTTAATATTTGTTCAGCTTCTATCACCGATGATTAAAGTATCATCCGCATATTATAGGTGTGAAAATTCTTCATCTCCTCCCTCAAACCTGTAACCAATGAACCTCCTAACATCAACTGCATTTTTCAACAATAGTCCTTCTGCTGCGAGGAGAAAGAGAAATGGAGAAATATGATCACAAGTTATGAGGCAAGGCTATTTTGTTGGCAAGACTATGTTACAACTAATGTGACAAGTTAATTAAACCATCAAATTAAATAAATTAAACTAATTAAAATAAAATCTAATTAAAAAATAAAACTAACTAAATAAAACTAATTAAAAATAAAATCTAATTAAACTAATTAAAAATAAAACTTAATTACAAATTAAACTAACTAGAGAATATAAATTAATAAAACTATTAAACTAATAAAAAATATAACCTAATAAAATTAACTAATTAAAATAAATAGATTAAAAATAAAATAAAATAAAATTTAAACTAATTAAAAATTATACTAAAATCTGATTCTAAATAATCTAATATAAATAATTAACTAAATTTTAGAGAGGAAAAAGAGTAAATTATAAAATGAGACAAGCATTCTATTCTTTTAAATCAAAACCAATTCTAAAAAAAACAAGATTAAATTAAAATGATATAAAATGGATTAAAAAAAATACATGATTAATGATTAATAAAATGTTTAACTAAAAATAAAAATGACTGATTTATGATTAACTTCGACATTGCGACGAAAATGCATCAGATGAAAGAAAAATTTTGAATTTTTTTTTTAAAGTATGTTAAAATTATTTTTATTTATTTTAAAATATGTAAAAAAATTAAAATATTTTAAAAGTGGAATCAATTTCACAACAATTTTTTTTTAAATTTGAAAGTTCTCTTAAATATTATAATATTATACTCATATAATAATTTAGTGACTACTACAAATAATTTTTAGAATTATACTCTATAATTTTGTTCTTAAACTTTAAACTATAAATATAATAAATAATTTTTAAGATATATAAAATAGTCAAACCAATTTAAAGTACTTTAAAATTCTTTTTATTTTAAAATATTTTATAAATTTTTTAAAAATTAAATCACAAACCCAAAAACTCTGTCCCTCTCGTTGAGATTCTGAAATTCCAACACAAACCCACAAAAAAATAATTCCTTTTAAATTCACCTTCTATCCAAACGCGCGTTTAACCTAAGCTAAACCCCACTTCACTCCTCAAATTCTATTTCCATGGATCCTCCACGCCGACCACCACGCACCGTAATCGACCCCGTTCCTAAATTCCGTCAAGTCGGTTTCTTCGCTCCCGGAGCCCCACCAGACCGTTCTCTATCGGGTCCACCCGACCCGACTCAGTCTTCTCACCCTATCGCCGACACATCCGCTTCTCTTTCACCTGTTATGATCCCTCCGCCGCGTCATCTTTCCGATAACCTAACTCTTCACGCTCGTTCCGCCGCGGTACCTCGCCGTGCTGAGTCGATTTCTGCTGGTGGAAGTAACTCCGATGCTCCTGTTTCGCCGGTGCCGTCGTCTTCGTATTCGAGTAGGGTTGTTGTTGGTGGTGACAGAGGGTTTTTTGATGGGAAGGGGAATGATGCTGGGAAGGTTGTGGCGTCTTCGTTTCCGAGAGGTGGATTTGATTTGACTGCTTTGAAGGGGAATGGTGGTGTTGTTCCGGCGAGTGGGTTGACTACTGTTTCTGTTGTGAATGATTCGCTTGGGATTCCTGGTGAGAGATTCTTCAGATTTTTAGCTTTGTTGATTTTGATTTTAATAGTAATCTATGGTTTGGTTGGTTAAATTTGACCTGGATATGAAGTAAGGAAACTGGAAGCACGACATTGACCAACTCTGACTCATTGACACCGGTAAAAATTTGAAAAAATGAATAAATCAAACGTAGTCATAAGTGTAGGTAGGTGTTGGTTTTGGACACACACCGACACACTTTTTTTCGAGAGGTGTCGGTGCTACATTTGAATTATCATTAGAAGAGAATACTAATTGAGGTGTGTTTGGACAAACAATTTAATTAAGGGCTTCTTGCTAAAGCAGTTACCACAATAAGTGCTTATGTATATAATATATCAGTAGCAAAAGATAATATAAAGTCAAAGTGTTTGCATATTTGGTAAAAGCTATTTTCATAAGCTATCCTGTAGTTCTTGTTGAAATAGATGAAGACAACTTACGGACATGTCATAAGTTGTTTTTATAAACTCTCTCAAATAGTCTTACGCGTCCTTATGGCAATAGGTAAATTCAAATAAATCAATTCAACAAGCCTGCCTGAATTTGAGTTTCAGCAAGTGTAGGATGAAATTAGGAAGTGGAAAAATGCAGTTTATGAAGTTTGATTCAGCTTTTTGTGAAATATGAACTAGAAAGTGAAAGTAAAGATTAACCATCAATTTTTGGTTCGATCTAAAATTTTAGATAGTGTATAGAATCAGTTTTTTGAAAATGTAAATTATTTTGTTTCAGAAAGGGTTTTGTTTGAATATATACAAACTAATATTAAGTTATTAACTAGAGATAGACCATAAGTTCAAAGTTGTATATATACTAGCGTGCAGTGTTTAGTTTAACGTATTTTGTACTGTTGAGCTTTGATTAGTTAATTTTATATGTAGTTGAAACTTGAAAGTAAACTGGTATTCTCTTTGCAGAAGTTTAGATATATGTGTGTTTGTCTTTTGCATAAAGAGAAGGGTCTTTGTTTTTTAATATATAAAATATAAACATATCTTTTGCCACACGTTATAATCTCCACTTGCTTTGTGTGTGTGTCTTGATTTTATCACCATTTACAAGTTTAATTGTATGCTGATAAAGAATTGGAATCAGCTCGACTTGCTTGTTATCAATGTACTTGAGGATGACTTTTAAAGAGAAAAATTGAACTTTGTTTTCTGCAGTCTGTTTTTATTTTCTTATTGGCTTGATTTTGTTACATTTTTATTCTTCATCATTAGAAAAAGAAAAAGCAAACAAAGGAGGAGGATCAGCTGGGGAAATGAAAGACCAATCTACTAATTCAAAACAGGAGAAACCAAAACCCACAAAAGCTGAAAGACGTGCACTTCAAGAAGCTCAACGAGCTGCAAAGGCTGCTGCAAAAGGTGTTTATTAGCATTCCCATATTTGATTTGGAAATGGTAGTGTGTCTGTCTTTGACTCTGCATATGAGCTCTCTGACCGAAAGGGCTTCTACTGTGGGGATACTATCCGTTATTATATGCTGATCTTAATAGTTTATTGCTATCGATATTCAGTTTTTTGTCAGAACTACTTTTAACTTTTAAGTGTTCACAGACTCAAATATAATTTTTTTTATGATGTTTACAAGCATATGGTTTGGTATATATGAGCTGTTTCATAGATAACTTTTCTGCACAATTCATTATGATGATGTTAATACAATGTGTCCTTAGGCGAAGGAAATAAGGTGTCTGCATCTGCTACATCAGTGAATGCAAAACCTGCTAAATCAGTCAAGCCTCCACAGAAAACTGATAATGCATCAGTTGCAACCACTGAGAAGAAGGGGAGTGATTTCCCCCATGAAAAGGAAAGGAAGAAAGATGCCCCTCAACCACGCTTGCAGTATGATGACAAGAGCCGGGTGGAGAAAGCTAAACGTCGTTCTGTAGTGAAACAAACTGAGGCTAGGAACAGAGTTGAGTTGTTCAGGCATTTACCACAATATGAACATGGGAGTCAGCTTCCAGATCTTGAGGCAAAGTTTTTCGATCTCTATCCTGTGCATCCTGCTGTTTATAAGGTACTCTGTTATCCTGTCGTTTGATGTCAATGCTAAACTATATACATTTGTTTTTTGATTTCTAATACCGTTGTTATTTTTGGGTATATAATAGTTGAGTTGATAACTCATTATAAACATTAGATCTGAAATCTGTAACTATGTAATCTGGGAATCAACATTTTCTTATCTTTTTAAAATGTTTTTTATACATTCATTTGAAGTTATTTGATAAAGCATCAAATTGTCTTTAAAATATATGAAAACTTGTGAATTCAATCCACTCAATATGATCTTTTAATTCCCTGGTTGTATTGATAAATTATAATATTTTTGAGTTATAAGAATATATTTATGTAATGTGTGTGGTTTTGAGCATTGCAATGCACAACTGCACCACTTGCAGGAATACTCTAAAGTGGTGTTATAGATTGGTCATAGGTGACATTGTATGGTTCATTGACATTTAATAAAAAATTAAACCCTTTGCACAATGATAGAGGCACAATCTTGCCTAAAAGTATACACCATCTGCTATGTATGAAGTTATGTTGAATGACATCCAAATATAAGCCTATTGTATTTAGCATCATATTTTTTCACAAAGACACCCCAATATAAGCCAAATTGTAGTTAAAAGTTAAAATTTATTCATGATGTTCTATTGGATAGGACATTGATTAGGAGTTAGGAGTTAGGAGTTAGGACCCAGTTCAATACGTTTTGTGAACAAGAGCTTTTTAAATATTCTTTCTCAAATCCTAATGATCTTCACTGTGGCTATCAGGTGGGTTTGCAGTACATATCTGGAGATATATCTGGTGGCAATGATCGTTGTATTGCAATGCTCCAAGCATTTCAAGAGGCCATCAAAGACTACAAGGTTCCACCTGAGAAGAGTCTTGGGAGAGATTTGACAGCAAAAATTGGCAGTTATGTATCATTTCTTATTGAGTGCCGACCTCTGTCAATCAGTATGGGAAATGCAATTAGATTTCTCAAGAGTCAGATAGCCAAGCTACCTTTAACCTTGTCTGAGTTAGAAGCAAAAACTTCTCTCCAGTCTGATATTGAGCGTTTTATAAGTGAGAAGATCATACTTGCCAACAAGGTGATAGTCAAGCACGCTGTCACCAAAATAAGAGATGGGGATGTTCTTCTAACATATGGGTCATCGTTGGCAGTCGAAATGATTCTTTTACATGCACACGAATTAGGAAAACAATTTCGTGTTGTGATAGTTGACTCTCGTCCGAAGCTTAGAGGACAACAGTTACTTCGCAGGCTTGTGGAGAAAGGTCTTAACTGTACATACACTCATATAAATGCTGTTTCTTACGTAATGCATGAAGTTAGTCGAGTTTTTCTGGGGGCTGAATCAATACTGTCTAATGGAACTGTATATTCAAGAGTGGGGACTGCAAGTGTTGCAATGGTTGCTCATGCATCCCGTGTACCAGTCATAGTATGTTGCGAGGCCTATAAATTTCATGAAAGGGTACAGCTGGATTCAATTTGCTCGAATGAACTTGGTATGTATATTTAACTGTTATAGACGACGAGGCATTTATTTACCATAATCCATTTGCCTTTTCCCCATAAGAAGTCATATGTTTTTACTTTTTATAATCACCTTACAGGTGATCCGGATGCCATTTCAAATGTTCAGGGTAGAGTGGATATCAACCACTTGGATGGTTGGTCCGATATTGAAAATCTGCAACTTCTAAATCTGATGTAAGTATTTGTTGATTGGAACACCACACCAAATTGTTATTTCGCCACTCTAACCTGCAATTCTCTTTAAATTGATGACAGTTATGACGCAATGCCTTCAGATTACGTTTCAATGATAGTCACAGATTATGGAATGGTAAGTGTTGAAATTTGAGGAGTTACACATTTGCTGCTAAAACATGGCTGAAGTGCATTTTTTGAACCTGGAAACCCATAGTTTGCATTTTATCTAGTTGGTTTTAGGAGAATGATTTTATGGTCAAGCAAACAGTTTAAACTGCAGAAAACCTAAAAGATTAAAATAAAACATGCCATATAATTTGAAAAGTACGAAGAATTTTTATAATTTCCATGCTTAAAACTTATTTCAAAAAGAAATTATTGAAAAGAAGCGAGAGGGCATTAGTATTTACTATAAGGATAGTGGAAAAGAAACCATTCTTCTGTAAACTCCTGAAATGCTTATAATACAATGACTAAACTTTGTAGAGCCATTTATCTGAATGTGGGTCTCATACTATTAAGTCTAGTGCATTTTATCATCAGCGCAAAACTGTGGTTTAATTTGTCAGGAGATGTGGGAATGTGGCCCATTTTTGCACACATTATGGCACAGTCCTCATATTTTTGAGTATTTACCAATATGTATTCTGACTCTATTTTAAGTTTACTGCTGTTAGATTGTTTCAGTTAAAAAAAAAAAACCCAGCAAAGTCCCTTGTCCCTGTAATGTGATATACACGAATCTTTTGATTCATATTACTACTACTAACACAATAGTTTTTAAAACATTCTGAAAGGGCATCAGATTTATTTTATGATGCTTTACACAAATATTTTGATTCATATTTCTACTTTGGCAGGTTCCCCCCACGAGTGTACCTGTAATTGTAAGAGAATATGGGAGAGAACAGGTCTGGATATAAATTACTCAAATGCAAAGGCCTGGTAGGAATGGATCATAAGAGAATATGGGAGAGAACGAGTCTGGCTATAAATTATGCAAAGACAAAGGCCTGTTAAGAATGGATTGTAAGCGAATATGGAATATGGAAAAGAACAGGTCTGCATATAAATTATGCAATGCGAATGCCTGGTAGGAATAAATTTTGAAATTATTGTAATTCATGTTTATCGATTATTTTCCATATTGGAATTATGAGCCTCTTTGTTAGGAAATTTTAGACATTTCTGTATTCAACTGTCCTAGCGAAGAGAGCAAACATTTTGCCTCTCCAGGCAGATTTAGCTATGTATTTTCATTCACTACAGTTCTTATCTCTCTTCTATTGTTTTTCAAGTTTTGGATAATTTGTCTCAAAATTTTGGTTTGTCAAGTTTTACTTATACGCTTCGTCCCTGATTCTTGCTCCTAAACCATCCCAGAAAGTGCTGGTGAAGGTATAACTGAAAAATATAATTTTTGCTATTGATGTAAATTAAAAAGAGGGTTACTTAAAATTTGAATACACTAACCCCAGCATCTAATTTTTTTAGGTGACTAAGCCACATCTAGTCAATGGTATGATTAAGATGCTTTGTTGCTATTTTATTCTTTATTTTGCTTGCTAGGAATGCATATTTGCTAGGTGCCATTCCATTCTTTGTTTTGCTTGTGGGAGATACAAGCTTACAAGATATATTTCATGATCTTAAAACTATTTTTAGTCTCCAAAAATAAAATCTAGTTAACTTCTCTAGATGTAAGCATGTGTTTCTTCAAATAAATGAATATGTATGTATATTTGGAAATAAAACCTTATAGACATGTCTTCAACAAAAAAAAACTTTTGTGCCCAAATGGGTTTTGGTTTGAAGTAATTTAAAACTGACCGCCTATACTTTGAACAAATTCTAACTATATTAGTGTTCTGGACTGTACCTCTAAGGTAGTGTCGGGCAGAAGTTCAATTAGTCGGTCTGAGGTTCAAATCGTCGGGCACGACCCGTAATCCACTAACCCGGACGTGGGGAGACAATGTCTTTCCCACATGTGCCACGTCACCCAACTGTCCTCCATTATCTCCTTAAATATAGGGAAGTTGGACCAAGGGCACACGCTAGGTTTTACTTGCTTATATGCATTCCTTAGCAGTTCTTTCTTTGGTCTCGTTGACCCAGTCCAAGTAAGGACCTTGACCCAGCGCTGGGGCACACTATAAATATCCTTTTTCACTAGAGGGTCAGGTATCTTGAAATGACTATTCTCTTTACCTCTTATGTATCTCATTCTCACTTTAGCATCGGAGTACCTTACAGGTACACCCCCCTCCAGTCCAACACCGTAATTGCTGTTCAACGCTTGGAAGGTATCTTCTGATCAGGTAAGATCAGTGGCGCCGTCTGTGGGAAACTAAATTCTCCTCATCTTTCATAACAAAAGATCAAAGCTTCAATTCACCTTTCACCCTCCCAGCATGACCAGCGAACACAACGACAACCATGCTTTCGGTCTCGTCGACTACAACACCGGGGCGGATGACGACCAGCATGTCATTCAGGAATCTGATCCAAGGGACGGACAACCTTCCACCCCGTCGCCTGATGTCGCTCCCACCTGATGACACAGGGCCAAGAGGGGTACAGACGCGAACGGTCGGCGAAAGGGGAGAGTACACACAAGGGTGAACTCAGAAGACAAGAGTCGCCAGCTAGGCATTTTTATCCCGGAGGAAAGGTAATGCTGCATAGACCTGAGAAAAGATAGATAAGACGGTTGCGAACCAGAGAGACTGAGAAAGGGGGTTGGTTACAACCTGGGAAGGTATTAGCACCCAGATTGTCCGCCGTACTCGACGGGATCCACGCTTAAAAGATTTGTGTTTTAAAGGGGTAGTGTCTGTGCAATTTGTGTATCAAAGCTGGAAAGAATGCAAGTGTCAGTGTAAAAGAAATGAGAAGTGTATAAGAGAAGTGTCAGTGTGAGAACAAGAGTGCAAAGTTCAAGATAATGAGGCTAAAAGAATAATACTGGAAGGAGGGGGAATATACAGAGACTTTTGTTCGATAACCGTTAAGTTATGCCTACGTATCCTCTCGTGCAATGAGGAAGTCAGAACACCGTAGTTCGACCCAAAGAGACTGAAAGATAAATTGACTTGTGAACTGCTTACTTGTCTATGCTCAAGTGTATGACCTGTCTGGCTCAGGTGCAAACTGTCTTGCATTAGACGGAAGAAGCAAGTTCTCGTTTGTGAGTGAAAATGATGAGAAAAGAATCCCGAAGGAGACGATTATTGTTTGTTTTTGGTGTTTTCAATCTTTTATTGCTTTTTGGGGTTTGTCATAAGAAAATGAGCTTAAGCCTAAACCAAGGGTTAGTAAACTCACTACATCCTCCCTCTGATTAGGGGTAATGAGAGTACCTTAAGTATGAAGTAAACACCTCACACTTAATCACCATGATGTAGGATTAAGATCATTAACCTACTTATATTTATTTAGATGTTTTTGTGGTTTTTGTTTAGTGTTAAGTAATGAGTTTAAGCCATAATCAAGGATTTAATGGACTCATTACACCATCCTAATAGAAGGATAATAGATGAGAACATTTAAGCTGAGGAAGGCTCCTCAACTTAATCCATGATTAGGGATTAACCTCATGACAAAACAAAGCCTTTATTAAGGTGGATTTTAGTTAATGATAAGATTGAGAAATGGATTTTACGATTTGTAAGACAACTTGAGGGGGACTTGTCCATTAACACTAGGGTTAGTCCTTCTTAACCAATTAAGGAAGAATTAGAACCCTAATGCAAGGCCCAAGTTACAAGCTTGATGTCTTGATGATTATTAAGTGAATTGATTAAAGGATTTAAACACATTAAGGGTTTAACACTTAGGATTAAAGTTATACACTCCATCCTAATAGAAGGATGCAGGCATAGGCTTAATCACAAAGCCTTAAAACCTTTAGGGTTTAGTCCTTGATTATGAGATGAGAAGAGAAGACTCAAAGATGACACAAAGGCAAAACTAAATGGGGTACTAATCAAACCCTAATTGTTATCATGCTTAGTTGTTCCTAGGGTTAATGAGGCTTGCAAGAAGATCTTCAGAGAAACCACCAGGAAGGAAGCAGATGAAGGGAGAAAGAAGCAGAGAGAAGCAAGACAACTTGCTTCACTTAAGAAGACAAGTTGCTTGAAGGAAGAAAGTGGGAGAGAACATGAATGAGCAAGCTCACTCTAATACACATACAAAATGCAGCAAAGAAGGTATAAAAGAGATGAAAAGAGATTGTGAGAAGTGAAGGCAAATTCACTTCTCAAAACAACTTACCACCTAAAAAGTTAGCAAAAGAAATGAAATGCAATGCAAATGAGATGAAATGTCATGATGCAAATCAAAATCAGAAGCATAAACATGATGTTAATGATGCTAAGGGATGATGCAAACACATGTCAAGAGTTGTGGATGATCATACAAGGATGAGGATGCAAGTGAAACATGCTTTGAACCATGGAAGTTCATGAAAGTTTATGAAATGGAATGGACATACAATATTGCAAATGAAAGATGCAATGATCAAACATGATTCTAATGTGTCCTAATATGTCTTATGAATCATGTGGATGCACAAAATGTCATGGTAAGTTCATGTATGCAAGCAAATAAGAGATGGATGCAAAGGAAGGCACAAATTAGGGTTTACATGCAACATGCAATGCAAAAATTCAAAACCAGAAGCAAATGACATGACAAAAAATTGAAAATGGGATCAAAGGAACCCTAACCCTACACAAGTTCAATGCCCAAAGGAGGAGACCTAACTCTTAACCTAGTGCAAGTTATGAATTTCTCAAGTCAATTAGGGTTTTAGGATACCTCTCAAGGAAAAATGCTCATTAAATTGAAAAAGCAAGATAAATTCAAACCAATTTTATCCTATAAACTACATGCTATGAAGGATGTAATGCAAAAAGAACCATTATCAAACTCATCATGGTTAGGCAAAATGGAATTTTCCAAGTTTGAACAAAAATATTGCCTTGAAATGAATTTAATTCCAATGAAAATTGTCAAAATGCATCAAGGACCAAAAAGAAATTTGTTTTGAGGGTTTGATAATGTTTCTAAATGTTTTGAAATGCAATGTGAATTTTTTGGTGATTTTTAAATACCTAAATGCATTTTTAATCAATTAATTTTCATTAACTAATTAAAAATAAATATTTAAATGATTTAAAAATGATTTTTAATGCAAAAAATAAAAATAAAAATATTTTTGGGTTCTGAAAATTAATGAAATGCTTGACAAAAATTTTCAGAATTTTTAAATGTGTTTTACTATTTTTTAAAATTCGTAAAAGATAAAACAAATAAAATGAAATAAAAAATGAATTAAAGAGAAAGTATGCAGATCCAGAGGCTGAGGTTTAAACAAATTTGGAGGGAATTGACTGGCGCCAGATCCAGTGGCTCAGATTCAAACTGGCTGAATTAAAAATAAAACCTAATTAATTAAGTTAATGACGTGGATTAGGGCTTAATGGGGTGATCTGAGCCACACAAACGCGCGGGAGTCAACACTGGTCAACAGAATCCATGGTTCACATTCAAACTGAGCCCTAAACGCAATTAATACACTAATGACTTTCAGGTGGCCGGAAATGACCTCCGGTCATCTTCTCCGGCCACACCTCCCCTGAGATTTTGCTATCTCTCTCCCCAAGCTTCTAAAATCCAATCTCTCTGCCCAGAAATGATCCCCATACATCATACATCAAGAATCACCAAACAAACAACATTTAAAACACATCAAAAGTGAGAATCGAATCAAAATAGTTCTAGGTCAAAAAATTTCAGAACATGAATACATACTCATTTCTCAACCATTTTCAAAACAAAACATATCAGCATGATCAGTGAAGCATAAATAATCATTTAGTAACTTAAAAACAAGTTTCTGAAAAAAATGTTCTTGAGCTCACCTGAAATGGAGCTTTCAATCCAGGAGCTTTCTGACTGCTTCTTTGCTTCAAAATGGCTCCAATGACCTTCTTGAGGAAGCTTTGAGGCTTGGTTGGAGTTTAATGTGGCTGGTTTAAGAGTTTGATGAAGTTCTGTTCAGAAGGGGTGAAAAATCGTGTTTCTGCTTGGGGTGGTTTCAGGGCCAAATGAGGGTTGGGAAATGATCAGAGGGTCATGGTGAGTGGTTTTGTGAAGTTTGTTTTGATGTTTGAGACTTGAGTGCTGAGTTTCGAAACAAAATGCATAAGAGGTGAGTTTTGAGGATGCTGACCTGTGGGAGAGATTAGGCTGTGTTGTGTTATGTGTTGAGTTCCTTTTGGTACATGTATCAAGTTTGGATAGGTCAGAGAGTTGTTGCTGGCCTAGCTTGATTGGTATGGGCCATTTTGCATAAAGTCAACTTTTGTGTAAGAAGAGGTATGGGCTGGTTCAGTCAAGGTACAAGGGCATGGCTTGGCTCAGCTGTGATAAAGGAGAACCATGGAAATGAATTTGAGGCAATGCAGCAAGTGAATTTGAGTTTATGTGAGGTTTTGCAATTTTCACAAAGTTTGGCCCTTTCGAAGTTTCTTAAAGATCAATGCATGAAAATGAACAATTCTTTGGTGCATTCTGAATTTTAGGTCATGGTTTATGTTTGTGCAAAGGTTAGAAGTCACATTGAAGTCACATTTTGCCTTGGCATGAGGTTTTGCAACTTTGCCTCTTTGGTGTAAAACTTGAAATTATGTGATTTTGTCCAACTTTGACAAGCCATAACTTTTGATCCAAAATGAATTAGAATGAGTTCTTGTACTTTTTGAAAATGGGAAGATCCATTCTACAACTTTCATGACCAAAGTTTTCTCATTTGAAGCATTTTTGAATCAATTTGAGGAGGTTGAAAAACTTTCCCAAAATAGCAAGTTTACATTACAAGTCACTTTCCCAAAAAGACAACTTTGCAAATGGCTTGAAATTCTTCAATTTTGTGAACTTCTAACATCTTCTATGATCAACTAAAGATCATAAACATTCAAAATGATGGAGAAACCCCTTTGGTTGGATGATTGGGGGCCTCAGATGCCCTGATTTTGCACTAACTTGCTCAAGAAGTCATCTTGTGATCAGATGCCTTCCCCATTGAATTTCTTCATGAAAATTGATATGCATGATCCTCATAACATATAGAGACCAATAGAAACAAGAATGACCAAAAAATTTGGAGTTATGGCCGTTGAAACCAAAACCCTAATTCTAGGTCATCTGTGCAGTTAAGCCTGGCTCTGCTTCCATGCCTTTCTCAGTTCTTGTGATTCATTGACTTCCTTGACCTTGTGAGGATATAATATGATGCTTGAACATACATGGACCCTCTTGAGATGATTGAAGGCCTTTGGAGTGGCTCAGATGGCTTAGGGACTGCTCAGATCACAATCCCTAGATGCAGATGACTTTGAATCAATGCAGTGAAGCAAAAATGCAATATGAGGTGATATGATTGAACTTATGCAATATGAAAAGAAACACAAGCCATTGTGAAATGAGTGAGGGCAAATTTGGGGTGTTTACAGCTGCCCCTATTCAAGCACGAGTTAGCTGTGCAGGATGTAAGCGACGGCTTAACAGGTGTAACACCCCAAAATTTGCCCTCGTATTTATCACCCTCTAGCTGGTTTACACTTCACATTCATCTACATTTCTCATTAGGCCATGGCATTCATAATCGCGGATTTGAGTTGAACTCTTAAGGCACGGGATCGAAGTATTCTCTAGTGATTTGAGTTTTCCTATTCGTGGGTGATCTATATGACTTTTACATCCAAGGCTGAAACAAAGGCTGAGCTCCCCACATCACGTAATTTCCTACTAGGGTTCATCAGATATAAATATTCACTTTCCTCCAGGATTTTCAATGTCAAGTGTCAGGTTAATAAAATTTGTGAATTAAGGCTTAGATTCATGGTTATTGAGGAATTTTTCTGCATCAGGCCGCCAGGGTTACTCTTTTCCAAAATTCACAAGGCGATCATCTCAGTTGCTTAGTTGGTTGATCGAGTACAAGATGATTTTGGGATATGGATTTGATTTGAATGTAACATATTACAATGGGCCAAAATACCACATACAAGTTCATTAAACCAAGTACCCAATAAACTTCCAATCCGAATAGACTACATTCCGAATTATTTTCCCTAAATCCGAACCATTTTGAGGCCCATTTTTACCATTTCTTTTGTTTTAAAACAAATATTCACTTTAGTCATCAATATCCAAAATCATATCCAATTCTCAAATCTTTAATCTAATTGCACCACTTTTATTTTGATCTTAAAATAAGCCCAAAGACCACGTAAGCAAACCAAAGAAAAATCATTCTTTATTCAACTCACAGGAGAAACGCTTTGAATTAGATAAATTAGCATTTCTGCTCCCTTTATGGTTGTTTCTAGCTTTCCAATCTCCATGATAAATCTTATCACAATGACTGTGAAGGTATTACCGACGGGAAGCTGCAATTTGGCTGCTAGGAGTGTTCCACCAAGCTTATTCTCTAGTCCTGATTGCTGTTCTGTGCAAATTGGGCAATGTAGATTTCCTCACTTTAGTCATCAATTTTCCTCAAGATTTTAATGACATTTTTTTAAGGCTGCCTGCTAAAATTTCACATATAATACTTGATAGAGAATTCTAAATAGAAAAACCAGAAGATTCAGGAAGGAAATCAATACAAAATTCAGTTACAAAACAACTCCAAAATTTCAGTTGCAAACTTCTATCTGACTCTTAACAAATCCTAACTGCTATGGCAAACTCTAACTGAATCTCTAACAAAAAAAACTAACAGAAGTTTCCAACTAGATCTAGAAACTCTTAACCGAAACTTCCAGAAGCTTCATATGGATCGGTATATAGATACGGATCCATTCACTACTGAGTTTTTTTCCGGAGGGAACTCTGAGCTTTCCTCTTCCCGGTTTTCCTTCCAATTCCCAGAATCCTCCACCTTCATTCTTGCATCCTTATTCTCCATCTTCATTTCTTCACACATTAAAAGCTCTCCTTCGTCGCTTTCGACATCTCCATTAATCCTGCATCACCATGATCTTCAGCCTGCAAGAAAACAAAACAATCAAAATCATAACAACTCCTCAATCACCTCCGATTTTCTATAGCAATCTACATCGCAGAGGAACCTATTAATTTGGTTCACAAGTTCTAAGTGTTTTGGCAACCCACCTTTTGTAGAATCCAGAGAAAACCTTCCTGTAATCGTGTTGCAACGATCTTTTCGAATCTGTGTTTGTAGCCTTAACCATAACCTTGACCTTCGTCGATAATCTTTGCTAATTCACAAGGAAACTGTATCAAATCAGAAGAGCAATACAAAGTCAGCATACTATAAGGAATGGTTTAAAGACGTCAATTCAGAATAAGAAAAAGAAATACGTTCGAAATTCATCAATTCATCAAAGAATATCACACGCAAGAAATTAGAAGGCGTATCGGAATTACAACACACAGAAGCAAAGATCGAAGCAACAATAATTAGGTATCACAGAGGAAGAATAAGGGAACAATAATCGTGAGTTTCGAATTCATACCTTGATCTCAATCTTCAATCAATCGGTTTCTTCAAACTTCACTCTTCTTTCATCGCATCCGCATCCTTGACATGTTCCATTCAATCAACAAGCTTTCTTGAATCAGTAATCGATTAGAAACCGAAAACTCCACAAAACGAAAGCAACGGAAGCGCCTTTATCATTCATCCGTCGGATTTTTCATTAACTTCGCAGCGGCGTCGAAACAGCGGAAACGTCCCCTTCACTGGTAGCATCAAAGCAACTTCAAGCAACAAGGTACGAACCCGAATCTCATGAATACGAGTTGATTAACGTTCTTGACATCAAGCATTTCTCTGAGCTTTTGCTGTGGATTTGAGTAAGAGAGAGATTAAGTTATAAGTGGTGTTGCGATTTATGATTTAGGGTCGAGATGTTGGTTTAGGCTAGAAGTGAGGTTTAATCGTAGAGCTTTGATGGAGTCGAGGTGGTTAAATTCCATCTTCTTCGGTGAAGAGAGAAGAACGGTGGTTCTAGAGTTGGTGTTTATGAGAGGAAGAAATAATATATGGCGTTGAGAGAAGGGATCAAGGTTTGGGAGTGAGAAAGAGAACAGGAGAGATTGACGGTGATAACAGGTGAAGATGAGAGGAGGATGAAACGGCGCCGGCATTGAGAGTAAGGAGGTGACGACGGCGGGTAGGGTTTTCATTTGAGGAAGGTGAGGCTGAGAGTGAGAGGGGGCGGCGCAAGTGAGAAAGACGAAGACTTAGGGTTTTCTCATAGCCCTTTCCTTTTCATTTCAGTTGTTCCTGCTGTGTGTTTATAATTTGTTTTGTTTAATTCTTAAAGTAAGGAATATTATAAGTTAATTATAATATTAGGATTTTAATCCACCATAAAATATTATTAGTCAATCATCAAATGCAATTAACCCAATTAAAAGCACCATTAAGGATTTTTAATAGGATAAGATTAAGGGGAATAAAAAAAATCATAATTATGATTAATGCAATTCAAATATAGTTAATGAAAATTAATCTATTAATTCTGATTTTTAAGAGGAAGGTTTCTTCCTGCCACTTACTGTACTCAGGCTCCTGCGCATGGGCCTAGGAAATTCGCTAATCCCACCCCCATTTGGGCCCAGTTCTCATTATTAACTTAAAACCATTGCTATTTCTCCCCCCCCCCTCTCTTATCTCCTTTTCTTTTATTTTCTATTCTATACATTTTTCAATTAATTCACAAATAAATATTAAAATGCATATTAAAATTCCCTATAAATTACATTAGAATATTAACTCAATTTTGAACTTTTCCCAATTTTTAGTTTTTGAATTTAATCATTTTTCAATTTAATTTCGAATTTTAATTTAATTGATTTTGTATTGAATTCTCATGTGAACACATAAATTTGTACAATTTATTTATGCCACTTCCTGTAACATTTTGTGCCCGTTCTTTTTGCCATGATTAAAGGACAAATAGAAGTACCTAGAATATTTTTTGTGTATTTTTTAGGGCATTTTTTCTACTATTATGGTAGTGCGATTAGTACAAAATTGTGGTTAGACCTTAGTTAGATTTAGGTGGTCATTTACCATGGTTAGAATTAGAATCTGTAAGAGATTTTTTAACATAGTGTTATAATCAGGTTTAAGACCTTAGGAATTTAATTTCACATGTTTTCCATGACTTTTGATATTTTTTGTCATTTTAATTCATTTCGTCATATTATGCATATTCATGGTTCATATCATTCACTAACTATTCTCTTTTTGTGCAAGGTATGTTTTCAAGGATTGGCTTATGGACTTGGATACTTTTATGCCTCGATTATGTTTTATATTTTGTGTACTTTGTGATGTAATATCTTAGAACTTGTATGCTTTTATAGTTTCCATAATTAGGATAGAAAAGATAAAACAAATCGTTAGAAAACCAAAATCTCAAAAGTAAATAGAAGGCTCGATCCAACGTCGAGTAAGTTTTTAAATAAATAAATAAAGTTGCATGTGACTTTAGGGTTCCTCGATCACCATCGTTCCACTCCATTCAACCAAAAGCAAGCCTTGTATGTTTCACACCATAAGTCGTGCGTCTTAGCACCACGCAATCGACCCACCCGATCCATTGTTTCATCTCATTTACATTTCATACCGTGTATACCCACCATGACTTAGGAGGACCATATTGTTCATTATTGCCTTTTATATTCTCATGTCTAGTTCTAATATCTCTTAGGTAGATTTAATCTTAAACCTCATTAACCATAGGTCATCTTCGAATTCAAACTAACTTAGGGTAAGTCTTAGTTTCCCTTAGAATTTTTCCTTTGACAATTTGAGTCTCTCTTCTCATCTTAAAGAAAAATCAAAAACACTTAATAAAGGAAAATGTGTACAATGCGTCACGAGCCTTAAGCTATACGGGAAATGATTAGTGGAGGTCTCCTTCACTCTTCTAGGATGCTTTACAAACGTTCCATTGGGGGAGATCTTGGAAAGTATCCGCTCCTGTGTCATAGTCTTTAGTGTTGTACATTCAATAAACACAAATTCAAAAACACTTCTTCTAAAAAACAACAAACCAAGAAGTCACGTCTTCTTTTCTCATCTCATACTCTTTGCGGACGAACATGACTTGTCTCGACAGTTCAAACAGCGACACGGTAAACACCCTCGAGTCAGAGCCGGTAACACCTGAGCTAGAGCTATGGCAACGTCATCCTAAAAAATCACAAACGAGTGTAAGCCTTAGTTAGACGAACTACGGCGTCTCTGATCCTCATTTATCCCGATGAGGTACGTAGGCAGTGGGGTAGGGCCCATTCGAGCACAATCTTTCTTTTTTCCCTACATTTTCCCTTTTATTCCCATTTGTTAATTCCATTTCTTTTCTCATTTCCATTTCATTCCAAATAGCCATTCCTTTATTCAAACAGCATATTATTTATCACCCTTTGAAAACAGACTTATAAGTGTGGATCCCGTCGAGTACGGCGGACAGATTGGGGTGCTAATACCTTCTCAATTCGTAACCGACTTCCGTATCCAGATCTTTGGTTCGCAAGGCCTCGTCCTTTTCCTTCTTCCTTAGGTTTGTGCAACATTACCTTTCCCATTCCTTTGGGATAAAAATGTCTGGCTGGCGACTCTACTTTTCCGCGCCACTTTCGCGTTTGTACTAGGATGAAAATCCCGGGAGCTACAGCTGGCGACTCTGCTGGGGACTTTTAGAAATTCTAATTTCCCCTTTGAGAGTCAATCCTAGCGCTTGTCTGTTTTGTTTTCTTTGGGTGCTTGTTCATTCGCTGTTATGTTTTAGTTTAGCTTTACTGTTTTGTTTACAGTTTATCGCTTTCCTTTATAGCTTTATTTACAACTTTTTGCACTTTACTTTACTGTCACATATACTGGCATATACTGTGTAGTTTTCACGAGTCCCACACCCAGATCAGGCTCTCTTGGGATATGTTCTATACTGCCTAGGCAGACCATAAAATGTTCCCACCTGAGCTGCTAACACTGGGAACCGATCATCGAGGACCTTAGTGGAAACAACCCTCTCCAGTGGTGACAGTGGCAGATCACATTTCGTGGCAAACCCATTCGCACCCGAGGGCCCACTAGGAAATCGCATAGGATGACCTTGTTCTCTCATAGGAACCTGGTTAAAGCAACTGGTCGTATGACGGTAGTATTGTACCCTTCGGGATGAATGTACTATTGTTTCTCGACTTCAGTGCTTGAAGCCGGGAACTTATGAGGGATGCTTGTTTTTCCGGAATTCAGCTGAGGCCTCCCTGAGTAGTACATAATGCCAAACCGATTCCCTGATTTGGTCATGAGCCATTTCTCGGAAATGGTGAACGTATTATTGCTATTCGGCTTTGAGAGTCCGTGATGTTGACCCGTAGTAGCACACCCGTGAGATTGGGAGGGGTTTACAGGTTTGCAGGAACCCTAAAAACTTCCAACATACCCGCTTTTGCCAATATTACTCCGTGTTATGATCCGGTCCTATATGATACTTGGTTGAGAATTCTGGAACTTCTGCACAGAGACACTGATATCAAGATCTTCACCAACACTTGGTTATCTGATCCACACCAGCGTCGGACCGCTGACCACATGCCAGTTGCATACATGACATCATGGCATTTTAGCATACATGTTCAGTTACTTCTAAGGATCCCATATCCGAACTATGTCGGATTTTCTTCTGCATTAAAACTTGGATCAAAACAGATGGACTCCTTGGAAATAACTGAACATGACATTTGCATACATCCTTGCATTTTTGACAGGTATTCAGGGACAACTTCTTATCCTGACTTGGTTTCTCTTCAGAATGGCCAATTTGAATCACGACTGTCAAGGTTTAGACATGGAACAACTCCGAGCGGAGGTGACTGAGATGAAGGCCCAACTGGGACATGTTGTAATGGACATTCGAGCGTTGTCCCAGGATCAGAAATTGCTGAGAGAAGAATTCAACTTGATGAAGACTCAGATAAAGCTGCTTACAGGAATCATGAATGCTATGTCGAAAAAGGAAAATATTTGTGTGTCTACTTTTCAAACAGAAGGTCATGTTTCTCCCATCTCTTTGGGATGTCCAATAAATCAAGGTTCTTTAGATGGATTTCCTCTACAGTTCGAATCTCTTCACCAGCAATCGCCATTCATCAGTCAGGAAGAGCATCAGATAGGAACCAACTCCACATGTGAACTGAATGATCCTACACCAATCGTTACCAAAGAAGTGAGCACTTTCTTTCCTTATCAGGGATCCTCCTCAGCTGCTACGCCTTGGTTTCCAGGAGAAATACTTCAACCGATTTCGGCTATAGCTCCTCCATTGCTAGCAACCCGTCATCAACAGGTTCGAGAAAGGGTTATTGATCCGATACCCATGTCTTATGCTGAATTATGCCCACAACTGTTCAAAAAGGGGTTGATTGAGTGTCACGAGCTAACTCCTCCTTCAGGTGTAATTACTTTCGGATTGACCGGACCAGAAGTACCGCAAGATGAAGCATACAGGAATACAAAAGAGATGGTCAATTTTCCTTCTTCTAGAATCATTGCTCAGGCCAAGTCTTCAAAGGGGCTACATCAACAATCTTCATTCACTCCTCGGCCGAATATGAGTAAGAGGGTACGGAGACATGTCAGGCGTCCAACGCAATGTCAACAACGAAGTTTTCAATCACGACCACAGGGTCAGCAACAACAGGTACAGAGATTGTTTCAGGAAAGAACAAGAGCGAGGAACCGCAGACTTGATCCTATCCCATGTCCATACGCTGTATTGCTTCCAGAGCTGCTGAAGTTGAACTTGGTTGAGCTCCGAACCATGAGGGCTCCTTCTACTGATAACCTACCACCAAATTTTGATCCAAACTCCAGGTGCGAATTCCATTCAGGTGCCCAGGGGCACAATATTGAGAAATGTTGGGCTTTTCAGAACAAGGTGCAAGACCTAATTGAGTCCAAGACAATCAATTTTTCTCCTCATCCAAAGGTACTCCAGAGTCTGATGCCTAATCACGACGGAACCAATGTCACGGTTATTCTACCAAATGGTCCATGTTAAGCTGAAGTCTTCAAGTTAAACATCCAGGACACCAGGGTATTCATGAAGCAAATAGAGCCAGTAGTATTCAAATACTCTCAGTGATGGCATTTATGTGTTTGCCTTTCTTCATTGTTCATTTTCATCCCTATTGAGGGGAACTACGTCGCTCTGATTCTTCATTGGTCATCAGTCAATGGAGATACGTAGGCAGAAGATTGTTAGGTCTTTCCGAGCAACCTTATGGGGTAACTTTACTCCCCAGCTTCACTCTTTTCTTCAGATGTCTCGTGCCAGAGTCAGAATAGCTAGAAGAGGAAATATTACTGCCATGGTTAGGTATACAACCGCGAATTGAAGTATGTGAAAGAGCTATTAATCGTTGAAAGTATCCAAGACTGACAGGTCCAGGCGGAGCCAAGCCTCCTCAACTACGGCAATATTCAGTTTCTTTACTGCATTTCCATTTGTAGTTTCTTTTATATGCTAAACATTTGTCTACATGTATGAAATTTGTTTGCTTTTGAATGTTAGCAATAATAAAACCACATGTTTTTCTTGAAGTAATTTCATTTGCATTCCCTTATAATTTTGCATATGTACATTGCAATACCAATTGTCATGCTTAAATTCTATGAGGGAGAATGACGAAACAAAAACGCAAAATCTCTAATTGCGTGCTCTCGAGTAAGACCCTGTTGACGATGTACAGGCTTTGTTTCAAATCCCTAAACACTGGAGAAATAAGGAAGATAGACCCTTGCTAACCCCTTTGAGCCTAGAAGTAGGAGTTTCTTTTCACATAAAAAAAAACCCTCACATGTAACCCAGGGGCAGGGTAGACGTCAGCTAGTCATACCAAGCATTCAGACTTTCATAAAGAAGTGTATTTGAAGATCCGTTGCATTCTACTATGCTAATCAAGAGGTCCAAAGACCCGAAACCACAATGGTTATCCAAGTCAAAAGGTCCAAAGATTGAAAACCACAATGGTTATCCTTCGTCGACCAAAGAATGAGGCAGTCATAACCCTCGTGAAGCAATCAAGACAAACAGTGTCACACGACTCGTTCAAAAAAAAAAGAATAAAAAGAAAAGAAAAGGCCCGCTAAGTTGAAACTTGAAAACAAGCAACTTAGGCAAAAGTTAGGGCATCCCGCTGGACTTCACAATCAAAGATTCACAAGAATCAGTCCAGGCAAAAGTTAGGGATAAGCAAAATAACGCAAAAGCGAAAGACAGAAAGGATTACATAAGAAAGATCCTCAAATAAGAACAAAGTCGTGTGACACAGACACGAAAGATAGAGGAGTGACTGACTCTCAACAATAACCTAATTGGTGTTTGAACTAATAGCAGCAATGGTTCCTCAATCAATACGAAACCCTTATGAAAGGTGAATGCTTGTGAAAACTAGCTGAATGTAGGAATGGAGAACATCACAAAGAGTGGGTGGGCACAAATAAATTTCGAGCCTATATCCTTTGTTTCTGTAACCGTGAACCAGGCCACGACATAACCCTTAAAAGTCCTAACTGAAACAGGGTTAATTTGAGAGCGTACTACTACGAGGTCGCGTTCCTGACTCCTCTGAGTTGTGCTAAAAGACATTTGTTGATATTGCATGTACATACTTTCATTCAAAATAGTGTCGTATCTTAACCAGTGATTCACTCACGAAGGTTAGCGATCCATTTTCAAAGCTTCAAGATTAACCTGTATGTTGCATTAGAATTTTCATTCTAAGAATAAACATTTTTTCGCTTGCATACATTTGTTTGGCATCATAAATGGTTCACATGCGGAAATTCAATCCAGAAGCTTAAGCTTGCCAAGTTGAGAAGTCCAAAACTTCTGAAAGACTGTCACGTCGAGGTGCACTTTTCCGAAAAAAGCTTCATTGAGCAGGGACTTTCCCAATCGGTCATCGTAAGAGCTAGCCAATCCGGGGAAGTTAAGTCGAGCAATCTCCTCAAACTTCAGTCAAACTGGGGCAATCACCTCGAGATTCAAATCTCTCCAAAAGCGAAGATCAGTCAGTCAAGTATAAAACTATTCAAGTACTCGAACAGGGGCAGGCCACCCCAATAGTACGAGAGTTCATTCTTTCCCGAAGACAGACGATCGGAAGCATTTACCCGGAGTTTAGAATACCGTGGTCACTTGTCAAGACAACTATCTCGTTCAACACTTCTGACAGATACAAATTTATCCGCATTAGCAATGGTTACCTCCTCAGCAAGGTTATTACGCTGGTCGTTACAATACCTAAGAGTTTAAAGACACCAAGTCTTTTGTAAAATCCTCTTGAGGTAAAATCCATACGGAAGCAACTGATCCCCAGTACGAGACAACCTGGAATCTTCCCTCCTCAGCAGGACGTGTCTCGGTGTTGTCATCTCCAACAGGCAAATGGAAGTTATCTTCACTAAAGTCAGAAGTTTTTTTCTTCAGATAGATTCCTTGATCTCGGTTCCTCAACAGATCTAAGGCAATTCACATTCTCCTAGAAGATTTCGGATAAACCATTCTCCTCCCCAGCAGGTCCATGAGAGTGGATAATCCCCAATAATCAAGGTATCCCCGGGCACGTCCCTCAAATCTAAAAGTCCAATTTATTTTTGGCAAAGGTGATAATTCGGGACAGATGAATTATTCACGCTCCTCTCCGACAGAGATGTTATCTCCATAAGACTTCTTGGGATCGAATACGCGATCAGTGTGTTTCCCCACAGAATTAGCCGAGACTTATTACTTCCGCGTCAGGAATTTCTTTTACACTCATATCAGTTCAGTAACAATACTCAAGACATAACATCCCCAGTGTCATGGGGAAACATACCATGCAATTCAACATATGCAAAGTCCAGCCGCAGACTGGCCAAAGTCCATCTTCGGGTGGCAAATTTCAAAGTCCAGCCGCAGACTGGCCAAAGTCCATCTTCGGGTGGCAAATTTTAAAGTCCAGCCGCAGACTGGCCAAAGTCCATCTTCGGGTGGCAAGTTTCAAAAGCCTCCCGTAGTGAGCAAAAGTCTCCCGTAGTGAGCAAAAGTCCACCCGCAGTGTGGCAAATCTCTAAAGTCCCCCGCAGTGGGCAAAAGCCTCCCGTAGTGAGAAAAAGTCTCCCGTAGTGAGCAAAAGTCCACCCGCAGTGTGGCAAATTTCCAAAGTCCCCCGCAGTGGGCAAAAGTCCCCCACAGTGGGCAAAAGTCTCCCACAGTGAGCAAAAGTCCAGCCGCAGACTGGCCAAAGTCCATCTTCGGGTGGCAAGTTTCAAAAGCCTCCCGTAGTGAGCAAAAGTCTCCCGTAGTGAGCAAAAGTCCACCTGCAGTGTGGCAAATCTCTAAAGTCCCCCGCAGTGGGCAAAAGCCTCCCGTAGTGAGCAAAAGTCTCCCGTAGTGAGCAAAAGTCCACCCGCAGTGTGGCAAATTTCCAAAGTCCCCCGCAATGGGCAAAAGTCCCCCACAGTGGGCAAAAGTCTCCCACAGTGAGCAAAAGTCCAGCCGCAGACTGGCCAAAGTCCATCTTCGGGTGGTAAGTTTCAAAAGTCTCCCGCCGTGAGCAGAAATCCACCCGCAGTGTGGTAAAAATGTCTGAAGTCCAACCGCAGATTGGCAAAAGTCCATCCCCAGGGTGGCAAAGTATCCTGAAATTCGATCTCAAATTGTTAAAAGGTCCACCCGCAGCATGGCCAGTCAGTAGTCATCTGGCATCATTCAAAGGCATCCTCTGTTTACTATTCTCTCCATTATAATTATATCCAAGCAGAGTTCGTTCGGTTGAGCTTATTTCTCTGATCTTCCGTCGCAGAGTGCAAATTTTCTGGTTATTTTTAGTATTCAATCCCTGCATACTTCAAACGTCTGAAAGCAGCTGCTATCATCCATTCAAGTCTACAGTGATTGAATAAGGGCAGCTGTAACACCCCAAAATTTGCCCTCGTATTTATCACCCTCTAGCTGGTTTACACTTCACATTCATCTACATTTCTCATTAGGCCATGGCATTCATAATCGCGCATTTGAGTTGAACTCTTAAGGCACGGGATCGAAGTATTCTCTAGTGATTTGAGTTTTCCTATTCGTGGGTGATCTATATGACTTTTACATCCAAGGCTGAAACAAAGGCTGAGCTCCCCACATCACGTAATTTCCTACTAGGGTTCATCAGATATAAATATTCACTTTCCTCCAGGATTTTCAATGTCAAGTGTCAGGTTAATAAAATTTGTGAATTAAGGCTTAGATTCATGGTTATTGAGGAATTTTTCTGCATCAGGCCGCCAGGGTTACTCTTTTCCAAAATTCACAAGGCGATCATCTCAGTTGCTTAGTTGGTTGATCGAGTACAAGATGATTTTGGGATATGGATTTGATTTGAATGTAACATATTACAATGGGCCAAAATACCACATACAAGTTCATTAAACCAAGTACCCAATAAACTTCCAATCCGAATAGACTACATTCCGAATTATTTTCCCTAAATCCGAACCATTTTGAGGCCCATTTTTACCATTTCTTTTGTTTTAAAACAAATATTCACTTTAGTCATCAATATCCAAAATCATATCCAATTCTCAAATCTTTAATCTAATTGCACCACTTTTATTTTGATCTTAAAATAAGCCCAAAGACCACGTAAGCAAACCAAAGAAAAATCATTCTTTATTCAACTCACAGGAGAAACGCTTTGAATTAGATAAATTAGCATTTCTGCTCCCTTTATGGTTGTTTCTAGCTTTCCAATCTCCATGACAAATCTTATCACAATGACTGTGAAGGTATTACCGACGGGAAGCTGCAATTTGGCTGCTAGGAGTGTTCCACCAAGCTTATTCTCTAGTCCTGATTGCTGGTCTGTGCAAATTGGGCAATGTAGATTTCCTCACTTTAGTCATCAATTTTCCTCAAGATTTTAATGACATTTTTTTAAGGCTGCCTGCTAAAATTTCACATATAATACTTGATAGAGAATTCTAAATAGAAAAACCAGAAGATTCAGGAAGGAAATCAATACAAAATTCAGTTACAAAACAACTCCAAAATTTCAGTTGCAAACTTCTATCTGACTCTTAACAAATCCTAACTGCTATGGCAAACTCTAACTGAATCTCTAACAAAAAAAACTAACAGAAGTTTCCAACTAGATCTAGAAACTCTTAACCGAAACTTCCAGAAGCTTCACATGGATCGGTATATAGATACGGATCCATTCACTACTGAGTTTTTTTCCGGAGGGAACTCTGAGCTTTCCTCTTCCCGGTTTTCCTTCCAATTCCCAGAATCCTCCACCTTCATTCTTGCATCCTTATTCTCCATCTTCATTTCTTCACACATTAAAAGCTCTCCTTCGTCGCTTTCGACATCTCCATTAATCCTACATCACCATGATCTTCAGCCTGCAAGAAAATAGAACAATCAACATCATAACAACTCCTCAATCACCTCCGATTTTCTATAGCAATCTACATCGCAGAGGAACCTATTAATTTGGTTCACAAGTTCTAAGTGTTTTGGCAACCCACCTTTTGTAGAATCCAGAGAAAACCTTCCTGTAATCGTGTTGCAACGATCTTTTCGAATCTGTGTTTGTAAGCTCAACCATAACCTTGACCTTCGTCGATAATCTTTGCTAATTCACAAGGAAACTGTATCAAATCAGAAGAGCAATACAAAGTCAGCATACTATAAGGAATGGTTTAAAGACGTCAATTCAGAATAAGAAAAAGAAATACGTTCGAAATTCATCAACTCATCAAAGAATATCACACGCAAGAAAGTAGAAGGCGTATCGGAATTACAACACACGGAAGCAAAGATCGAAGCAACGATAATTAGGTATCACAGAGGAAGAATAAGGGAACAATAATCGTGAGTTTCGAATTCATACCTTCATCTCAATCTTCAATCAATCGGTTTCTTCAAACTTCACTCTTCTTTCATCGCATCCGCATCCTCGACATGTTCCATTCAATCAACAAGCTTTCTTGAATCAGTAATCGATTAGAAACCGAAAACTCCACAAAACGAAAGCAACGGAAGCGCCTTTATCATTCATCCGTCGGATTTTTCATTAACTTCGCAGCGGCGTCGAAACAGCGAAAACGTCCCCTTCACTGGTAGCATCGAAGCAACTTCAAGCAACAAGGTACGAACCCGAATCTCATGAATACGAGTTGATTAACGTTCTTGACATCAAGCATTTCTCTGAGCTTTTGCTGTGGATTTGAGTAAGAGAGAGATTAAGTTATAAGTGGTGTTGCGATTTATGATTTAGGGTCGAGATGTTGGTTTAGGCTAGAAGTGAGGTTTAATCGTAGAGCTTTGATGGAGTCGAGGTGGTTAAATTCCATCTTCTTCGGTGAAGAGAGAAGAACGGTGGTTCTAGAGTTGGTGTTTATGAGAGGAAGAAAGAATATACGGCGTTGAGAGAAGGGATCAAGGTTTGGGAGTGAGAAAGAGAACAGGAGAGATTGACGGTGATAACAGGTGAAGATGAGAGGAGGATGAAACGGCGCCGGCATTGAGAGTAAGGAGGTGACGACGGCGGGTAGGGTTTGCATTTGAGGAAGGTGAGGCTGAGAGTGAGAGGGGGCGGCGCAAGTGACAAAGAAGAAGACTTAGGGTTTTCTCATAGCCCTCTCCTTTTCATTTCAGTTGTTCCTGCTGTGTGTTTATAATTTGTTTTGTTTAATTCTTAAAGTAAGGAATATTATAAGTTAATTATAATATTAGGATTTTAATCCACCATAAAATATTATTAGTCAATCATCAAATGCAATTAACCCAATTAAAAGCACCATTAAGGATTTTTAATAGGATAAGATTAAGGGGAATAAAAAAAATCATAATTATGATTAATGCAATTCAAATATAGTTAATGAAAATTAATCTATTAATTCTGATTTTTAAGAGGAAGGTTTCTTCCTGCCACTTACTGTACTCAGGCTCCTGCGCATGGGCCTAGGAAATTCGCTAATCCCACCCCCATTTGGGTCCAGTTCTCATTATTAACTTAAAACCATTGCTATTTCTCCCCCCCTCTCTTATCTCCTTTTCTTTTATTTTCTATTCTATACATTTTTCAATTAATTCACAAATAAATATTAAAATGCATATTAAAATTCCCTAAAAATTACATTAGAATATTAATTCAATTTTGAACTTTTCCCAATTTTTATTTTTTGAATTTAATCATTTTTCAATTTAATTTCGAATTTTAATTTAATTGATTTTGTATTGAATTCTCATGTGAACACATAAATTTGTACAATTTATTTATGCCACTTCCTGTAACATTTTGTGCCCGTTCTTTTTGCCATGATTAAAGGACAAATAGAAGTACCTAGAATATTTTTTGTGTATTTTTTAGGGCATTTTTTCTACTATTATGGTAGTGCGATTAGTACAAAATTGTGGTTAGACCTTAGTTAGATTTAGGTGGTCATTTACCATGGTTAGAATTAGAATCTGTAAGAGATTTTTTAACATAGTGTTATAATCAGGTTTAAGACCTTAGGAATTTAATTTCACATGTTTTCCATGACTTTTGATATTTTTTGTCATTTTAATTCATTTCGTCATATTATGCATATTCATGGTTCATATCATTCACTAACTATTCTCTTTTTGTGCAAGGTATGTTTTCAAGGATTGGCTTATGGACTTGGATACTTTTATGCCTCGATTATGTTTTATATTTTGTGTACTTTGTGATGTAATATCTTAGAACTTGTATGCTTTTATAGTTTCCATAATTAGGATAGAAAAGATAAAACAAATCGTTAGAAAACCAAAATCTCAAAAGTAAATAGAAGGCTCGATCCAACGTCGAGTAAGTTTTTAAATAAATAAATAAAGTTGCATGTGACTTTAGGGTTCCTCGATCACCATCGTTCCACTCCATTCAACCAAAAGCAAGCCTTGTATGTTTCACACCATAAGTCGTGCGTCTTAGCACCACGCAATCGACCCACCCGATCCATTGTTTCATCTCATTTACATTTCATACCGTGTATACCCACCATGACTTAGGAGGACCATATTGTTCATTATTGCCTTTTATATTCTCATGTCTAGTTCTAATATCTCTTAGGTAGATTTAATCTTAAACCTCATTAACCATAGGTCATCTTCGAATTCAAACTAACTTAGGGTAAGTCTTAGTTTCCCTTAGAATTTTTCCTTTGACAATTTGAGTCTCTCTTCTCATCTTAAAGAAAAATCAAAAAAACTTAATAAAGGAAAATGTGTACAATGCGTCACGAGCCTTAAGCTATACGGGAAATGATTAGTGGAGGTCTCCTTCACTCTTCTAGGATGCTTTACAAACGTTCCATTGGGGGCGATCTTGGAAAGTATCTGCTCCTGTGTCATAGTCTTTAGTGTTGTACATTCAATAAACACAAATTCAAAAACACTTCTTCTAAAAAACAACAAACCAAGAAGTCACGTCTTCTTTTCTCATCTCATACTCTTTGCGGACGAACATGACTTGTCTCGACAGTTCAAACAGCGACACGGTAAACACCCTCGAGTCAGAGCCGGTAACACCTGAGCTAGAGCTATGGCAACATCATCCTAAAAAATCACAAACGAGTGTAAGCCTTAGTTAGACGAACTACGGCGTCTCTGATCCTCATTTATCCCGATGAGGTACGTAGGCAGTGGGGTAGGGCCCATTCGAGCACAATCTTTCTTTTTTCCCTACATTTTCCCTTTTATTCCCATTTGTTAATTCCATTTCTTTTCTCATTTCCATTTCATTCCAAATAGCCATTCCTTTATTCAAACAACATATTATTTCTCACCCTTTGAAAACAGACTTATAAGTGTGGATCCCGTCGAGTACGGCGGACGGATTGGGGTGCTAATACCTTCTCAATTCGTAACCGACTTCCGTATCCAGATCTTTGGTTTGCAAGGCCTCGTCCTTTTCCTTCTTCCTTAGGTTTGTGCAACATTACCTTTCCCATTCCTTTGGGATAAAAATGTCTGGCTGGCGACTCTACTTTTCCGCGCCACTTTCGCGTTTGTACTAGGATGAAAATCCCGGGAGCGACAACAGGCAGGCAAGATAACTTGTGGTTGAATATCAAAGACAGTCCAAAATTTGCGCTCACTGAATGAAGAAGAAAGGGGATATAGATTGTAAAAGAAAATAAAGTATGATTATAAAGTGCGGGCGACGAAGGACGACCTTAGAGCAGAGGACGACTACTGTGGATGAAGCAATGACGGGGACGACCGACATGCTGGGGAAATAAAGCGATCATGATGGGGACGACCATCAAGCAAAGAAACAAGATTTTCTGGGGATTAAAGGTAAATGATGGGGACGACCATCGGGCTGAAGAAATAAATGATGAGGAACGGTCATCAAAGGTGAAGGACGATCACCTAGCAGGGGACGGCTGCTCTGTTAGGGATAAGGATGAGGGACGGTCATCCAAGGTGAAGGACGATCACCTGGAAGGGTACGGTTGCCGAAGGTATCACGACATAGGACGGATGCCGGATAGAGAAGGTCGACGATGGGGACGGCCATCAGATAAGCATGACGAAGGACGATCATCAAGAGGTGATGGACGATCACCTAGCAGGGTATGGCTGCTCTTGGGGTTTATCATGACATATGACGAATGTCAGATAACAAGATCAATGATGGGGACGACCATCGGATAAAATGATGAAGGACGATCATCAGGAGGTGAAGGACGATCACCTGGCAGGGGACGGCTGCTAAAAATATCACGACATAGGACGAATGTCGAATAGGAAGAGGTTCTAATGAATAGAGACTCCGCTGGGGGTGATGAAGGACGATTATCAAGAAGGTGAAGGACGATCACCTGGCAGGGTACGGCTGCCGGAAGGTATCATGACATAGGACGAATGTCAGATAGAAAGGAAATAAATCACTGGGATTTGTTGGGATTCTTCTGGAGAATAGTAGACACAGACGGGTGTCTAAATTCAAGAAGACATAAGTGTTTGACACGGTGTATAGATTAAAGAAGCGGACAACATCCTTAAGACTATGATACAGACGAGTATCAGTAGAAACAAACGCTTGACGCATGTTTAGAGATGATGATACGGACGAGTACCAACTGGTTAACAAAGAACACGGACGAGTGTCGAATATGAGGGGATATAAGTGGATTATATAAGATACGGACGAGTATCTGTATGAGTAGAAAGCGATGAGTGAGACACAGACAAGTGTTTAACTTGCTGGGGAGAGTGTGACACGGACGGGTGTCGGAAGAAGTATACTATAAACAAGTATTTGATTTACAAAGTGTTTAGGCAACTATGCAGGGGAGGGTGACACGGACAGGTGTCGAGGAATCGTATATATATGTATTTGTGAGTGCAAAGGGGACGCTTCGGCTTTCTGCTGGGGATATGACACGGACGGGTGTCGAGAAGTGTGTTTCTGTATTTGTAAGGGAAATGCTTTGGCTCTCTGGTGGAGAATTGGGAAATATTCCGTATATCGCTTGATGGATTGTCAGTTTTTTACAAGTGTTCAGTTCGACACATGGCTTATGATCATGTAACATGTTTGATTTTTTCCGCAATGCTCCGCATAATACGGAATGCTACGCTCTGGGGGAAAATATGATGCGAATGCTATGATTATGCAAAGATACAAACTCGGGATTCAAATCTCGTTGCCGCAGAGATCACCGGCTGATCTGCCTGAAATAGACGTCCCAGCTGGGGATGAGATTCTTGGTAGACCTTACATATCCGACTCTTCCTGGGGGAATAGATCACTGATAGACCTATCTCAGTAATAAGGGACCCTGCTGGGGTTTGTAGAAGCTTTCGTCACTCTGTTGTGAGATCTTCAGGCGTTGCTCTTCTGGATAGAGGCTGAAACTCTGTGGGGAGATGGTTCCCTGGTCTTTGCTTTTGGCTGAGGAGGAATGATAACCAGCAACTCAGCTGGGGAGAAAGCACCTCCGGTGTTAATCGGAAGGTGGATTGAGTAGATAATGACTTGCCAACTTGCTGGGGAGAAACTTTCATGCCCCATGCTGTGCTCTGAACACCTGCAATCCTGTAAAGACAAAGAAACGCACAAGTACCCTGAGGTATCCCTTACTGGATTCCATCATAGGAGTTTAGACATTCCCGGGAGTAAGTATATTTCCTGTAAGCACGTTTTTTAGAAGGGAAGCATCTGTATTTATGCAATCAATATCTATCGGACATTTTGCAAATGAAAAATAAAATGTACGAGACGAAACATGACTGGAAATCTGATTTTATTAATTCGCGTGCCTTGAATTGGCAAGGTACAATCAAAGAAACGGATCCCCTAAAATGAGGTGATCATTACAAATTGAGGAACACAAAGACAGTGGCAATGTTGATGACGCTTCAAGGAGCTTCCCTTTCGCTATGACTCGTATGACTTTTGACGTTCTTCTCATCTTGCTTTTGAAGGAGGCTGATTCTGACCGACGCTCGAACCTTTCGGAGCTTGCCATGTTGTAAGTGATGCAGACGAATTCAGAATGCAGTTGTTCGCTTATTCCCTTATTTTGCGTGGATCGCCCTTTCGGGTTTTCAATCCACCGGGATACCCATTTTTGCCTGAGCTGTCCATTGTGGCTTTTCAACTCAGCGGGTGTACATTTTTTATTTATTTCCCTTATTTTTTCCCGAGTCTTTTATTCTGTTTTTGACTCGCCGGGATGCCCTATTTTTGCCTGGACTTACATTCTGTTTTTATGTCCAGCGGGTCATTTTATGCGAAGTATTTTTTAACTGCATCTGAATTCACGGGGGACAGGAAGTCTTCACCATCCATAGTACTGAGCATCAGTGCTCCACCCGAGAAAACTTTCTTTACTATGAACGGGCCATCATAATTTGGAGTCCACTTGCCCCTGTGGTCTGTATGAGGAGGGAGGAGTCTTTTCAGCACAAGATCTTCTACTTGGTACTCTCGGAGCCTGACTTTCTGATCGAAGGCTTTCTTCATTCTTTTCTGATATAACTGCCCGTGACAAATTGCAGCTAATCTCTTCTCTTCGATCAGACTTAGTTGTTCGTATCGGGATCGGACCCATTCTGCTTCGCTTAGCTTAACATCCATTAGTACCCGCAGGGAGGGTAATTCAACTTCAACAGGTAGGACTGCCTCCATACCATACACAAGCTGATACGGTGTTGCCCATGTGGATGTTCTGATCGACGTACGGTACCCATGCAAGGCAAATGGTAGCATTTCATGCCAGTCTTTGTATGTGACTACCATCTTCTGCACAATCTTCTTGATATTCTTGTTAGCTGCCTCAACAACGCCATTCATCTTTGGCCTGTAAGGAGAAGAATTGTGGTGTTGGATCTTGAAGTCCCGGCATAGTTCTGCCATCATTTTGTTGTTTAATTTGGAACCATTATCAATAATGATTCGCTCGGGAACTCCATACCGACAGATGATATCTCTCTTCAGGAATCGGGCTACCACTTGCCTCGTAACATTTGCATAAGAAGCCGCTTCGACCCACTTGGTAAAACAGTCAATAGCAACCAGGATGAATCTGTGGCCGTTTGAAGCGGTCGGTTCGATCTTGCCAATCATGTCAATGCCCCACATGGCAAAAGGCCAAGGTGAAGACATCACATTCAGAGGATTTGGAGGCACATGCACTTTATCCGCATAAATCTGGCATTTATGGCATTTCCTGGCATAAGCACAACAGTCTGCATCCATTGTGATCCAATAATAGCCTGATCTTAACAACCTTTTAGCCATCGCATGCCCTCCAACATGGGTACCAAAGGATCCTTCGTGCACCTTGTGCATTAGCAAGTCCGCTTCTGCCCTATCAACACATCTGAGGAGTACCATATCAAAGTTTCTCTTGTACAGGGAACCATCAGCATTTAGGAAGAAACTACCAGCTAGCCTTCTTAATGTCTTCTTGTCATTGGAAGATGCCCCAGGTGGGTATGTTTGATCCTCCAAGAAGCACTTGATGTCGTGGAACCAAGGCTTATCATATTTGACAACATCTGCTGAAAATACATACGCTGGTCTGTCAAGTCTGGATACTGAAATTCGCGGCACAAAGTTGGCAGCTTGAACTTTGATCATGGACGAAATGGTAGCCAGAGCATCTGCAAACTGATTTTCATCTCGAGGGATATACTCAAGCTTGACTATTGTGAAGAAAGTCAATAACCTCCTTGTATAATCCCGGTAAGGTATCAGATGATCTTGGTGGGTGTACCATTTACCGTTAGTTTGATTAATTACCAGAGCTGAATCCCCGAATATAGTTAAAGTTTTGATCCTGAGGTCAATGGCTTCCTCAAGACCCATGATGCAAGCTTCGTATTCGGCTTCGTTGTTAGTGCAGTTAAAGGTGAGCTTTGCCGAGAAAGGCATGTGAACTCCTTTAGGTGTAATGAGTACTGCACCAACACCACGACCATTCATATTAACAGCCCCGTCAAACATCATAGTACATTCTTCTTCCGGGTCAGGCCCTTCAGTGTGAATAGGCTCTTCATTATCTTTTGCTTTTATGAACATGATGTCTTCATCAGGGAAGTCAAATCTCATAGGCTGGTAATCATCAATGGGTTGCTCAGCAAGATAATCAGACAATACACTGCCCTTGATGGCCTTTTGAGATGTGTACTGAATATCATATTCTGTGAGGATCATTTTCCATCTTGCAACCCGTCCGGTAAGTGCTGGCTTCTCAAATATGTACTTAACTGGATCCATCTTGGATATCAATAAAGTAGTGTGGGTCAACATATACTGTCTCAGTCGGCGAGCAGCCCACGCTAAAGCACAACAAGTTTTCTCGAGCAGTGAATAGCGTTGTTCACAGTCGATAAACTTTTTGCTTAGGTAGTATATTGCATACTCTTTTCGACTAGACTCGTCATGCTGGCCCAACACACACCCCATTGACTCTTCTAATACTGTCAAGTACATGATTAGAGGTCTTCCTTCAACTGGAGGCATAAGGATTGGAGGCTCCTGTAAGTATTCCTTAATTTTGTCAAAAGCCCTTTGGCAGTCTTCATTCCACCTGACCGTTTGTTCTTTTCTTAACAGCTTAAACAGAGGCTCACAGGTTGCTGTAAGGTGAGATATGAACCTTGAAATGTAGTTCAATCTACCTAGAAACCCCCAAACTTCTTTTTCTGACTTTGGTGCTGGCATTTCTTGAATGGCTTTGACTTTATCAGGGTCAACCTCAATCCCTTTCTCACTTACAATAAATCCCAGCAGCTTACTGGATCGCACCCCGAATGTGCATTTGTTGGGGTTTAACTTCAATTGGTACTTCCTCAGACGCTTGAATAGCTTCAACAGATTTACCATGTGGTCTTCTTCTGTGAGGGACTTGGCAATCATGTCATCCACATAACATTCAATTTCTTTGTGGATCATGTCATGGAATAATGTTACCATAGCCCGTTGATAAGTTGCACCCGCATTCTTCAGTCCGAACAACATCACCTTATAACAGAACGTGCCCTAGGGTGTGATGAAAGTTGTCTTCTCCATGTCTTCAGGTGACATCTTGATCTGATTGTATCCTGAAAATCCGTCCATGAAGAAGAACACCGAGAACTGAGCCGTATTATCAACCAATACATCAATGTGAGGTAAAGGGAAGTCATCCTTTGGGCTGACTCTGTTCAGATCCTGGTAGTCCACACACATCCTCACCTTGCCGTCTTTCTTAGGTACTGGTACAATGTTAGCAACCCACGGCGGATAGCTAGTCACAGCAAGGAAACCGGCGTCCCACTGTTTTTGTACCTCCTCTTTAATCTTCATTGCCATATCTGTGCGAGTACGACGCAACTTCTGTTTTACTGGCGGGCAGTCTTCTTTCAAAGGCAGCTTGTGCATGACAATGTCGGTGTCCAACCCTGGCATATCTTGATAAGACCAAGCAAAAACATCCACATACTCCCGAAGCATATCAATCAGTTGCTCCTTCACTGAATCCTGTAGACAGGCCCCGATCTTAACCTCTTTCACATCTTCATCCGTACCAAGATTAACCGTTTCAATCTCCTCCTGATGAGGAGTGATAACCTTCTCCTCTTGTCTTAACAACCTGGCTAGCTCTTCAGGTAGCTCATAATCTTCTTCAACCCCTTCATCAGCTTGATTGATTGGATTGTCAAAGTCATACAAAGTCATAGCTGTGTTGTTGTCGGTGCAATCTGAAAGGCACTCTCTGCAAGGGTTTAGATTGGTTTATTTTAGTGATCAATTTTATCTTATTTAAAAAAGTGAAAATGAAGTTATTTATTTTGAAAAACATTGCCATTTTATTTTTGTACAAAAAGAAAAATGAAAAGACAGTGAGCGAAAAAAAGAGACTCGTTTGCAAAAGATGTCCGATATTCATTGATTGATCTATTTGCACAAAATTACAAGATGGCCCGATTACAAAATGAGTCTTGACATCTTGGGCAAGACGCAAGACTTGATGCATGCTTAAAAATATACAGGAAATAATAATTACTCTGCAGGAGTAACCCTTATAATTTCCTGGGAAGACCAGTTAAGGACTTGGCTCCCCGGGATCCTTGGACGTATCCAACTCTCCAGGTTGCAGTCGCTTTCTTCCTCGTCTTCCAAGTTGTTCACAGCATCCGGGGTGAGCATTCCCCCGCTGACAAAATTGGGCTCTTTAGCAGCCTCCGATTGATCTTGTTGAGTTGGTTTGTAACCCAACCCAAATCTGTCTTCTTTCTTTTCCACGGGCAGCAGCTTGCCCCAGCCTTGGGCAGTACCCTCTTCAACAACCTTCTGGGCTTGTTGATAAGACGTCATGGAAGTTCCCAGTACAGTAGATGCTTCATTAATGTTCAGGGCCTCAAACCCCTGGCTCATGGTTTCATGGATTTCCCCATCCATTTCAATGTACTTATACGTAGCCAGATGGCTAACAAAGATGTCTTCTTCCCCATAGATGGTTATGATTTGGCCTTCCCACTCGAATTTCAGCTTCTGGTGAAGGGTAGACGTAACAGCGCCAACGGAATGGATCCAGGGTCTACCCAACAAACAGTTGTAGGCCGGCTGAATGTCCATCACATAGAAGGTAATTTTAAAAGTCTGCGGGCCAATCATCACAGGCAGATCAATCTCCCCAAGCACTGATCTTTTAGATCCATCGAAGGCTCTCACCACCAAATTACTCGGACGCAGTGCCAGGCCATCATACTCCAGCTTCACTAAGGCCTTCTTTGGTAGAACATTGAGTGATGACCCAGTGTCCACCAGTACATGAGATAAAACAGCACCCTTGCATTCCAGGGTGATATGTAAAGCCTTGTTGTGGTTACGTCCCTCAGTCGTTAGGCCAGCGTTGGTAAAACCCAGTCCATGACTGGTGTTGACATTTGCCACCACAATTTCTAGCTGATTAACGGTAATCTCCTCTGGCACGTATGCTGCGTGCAGGACTTTCAGTAATGCATTCCTGTGAGCTTCAGAACACATCAACAGGGATAATATGGAGATTTTTGAGGGAGTTTGGTGAAGCTGATCCACCACCTTGTAATCACTTCTTTTTATGATTCTCATAAACTCTTCTACATCTTGTTCAAAAGACGTCTTCTGAGTTTCTTTGACAGTCGGCTCTTCAGGTACCACACTCTTTCCCTTTGCTTTGGCATCAGCTTCTGCTTCGGCATTAGGTCTTTGCACTTGTGAGGTAAAAAGGCGTCCGCTTCTGGTGAAGCCTCCGCCTCCCCCAACATTATCAATCTGTGGAGAAGAGGTTGATGGATCCAGAGTGATTTTCTCCCTGTTGCAGTAAAGATCAGAGCCATAATGCCAAGGTATGGCATTACTACTTTCATAAGGAACGGGTCCAGGTACCGTAATAGTAACTGGACTGACTGCTGCAGAGGAGGGTACTGTAATGGTGTGTGGATCGTAGTAAATTGTGACTGGTGGCCTGGCAGGAGGTGCCACTGTTTTTTGCTGGAAATTGTTATTCGGAGGAACATTCGATGGGTCGTAGTAGATTGTAACTGCGGAGACATCTTCATTAAGTCTTGCTGGTGTTGTAGTAGATTCTGCTGAATAAATGGATGCTGATGTTGTAGAAGAAAGGGTTGTTGACATTTGATTTGTCGAAGTGATGGATGGAGCCATTGCTGATGATATTGATGAATCGGTAGGAATGATTGTTGCTGCTGTTGTAGAAGAATCGGGAATTGTTGTTAAAGGAATTGCTGGATTTGTAGGCGCCGTTGTTGAGATCTGAAGGATTCCATCCTTGATAAGACCATCTATGCCGCTTCTCAAATTATCACACCCGTTGACTGCAATGTTGCAATACCCACAACCGAGCTCACACCCGGGAAACACCTGACACTCTAGAAGCTGAGCTTTAATTTCGACCAAAGGTGTTCGAATTTGTGCAACACTGGTAATCAAAGTAGATGGCTTGTCTTCCTCAATGGCATTAATCCTCGGCCCGCCATGATTAGGCATAGGATTCTTGTTGACATTTGGAGGAGGTGCAAAGTTGAGGGCTTTAGAATCCACCAGATCTTGGACTTTCATTTGCAAGGCCCTGCACTTTTCAGTATTGTGACCAGGTGCATTGGAGTGGAAAGCACACCTGGCGTTGACATCATAATTCCTTGGGAGATTGGAGGGATCTGGTGGTGCCAATGTCCTTAACTCAACTAAGTTAAGCTTCAGGAGTTGTGGCAATAAGGCAGCATAAGGCATAGGGATAGGGTCAATCACCATGTTTGCCTGTGATGGTCTTTGTTGAAAGGGTCGTTGTTGTTGACTACTATTGTTGTTGTTGTAGGTTCTCTGTGGCGGGTACTGGACTTGCTGTTGATAATGTGGTTGTTGTTGTGGTTGATATGTTGATTTCTGAGGAATTGGAGCTGGAATGGTGACTGCTGCCACTGATCTATGAACATACTGAGGTCTGCCCCTGCTGGCATGAATGGCATTTGTCTCACCGGTTCTTCGGGGTCCCACAAAAGCCTTCCTGGGATTACTGGACGAACTTGCACCATTATCAGAAATTTTACCCATTTTTAGCAGACTTTCAATCCTTTCCCCAGCTATAACTACGTCTGCGAAGCTGGTAGAAGAAAAGGCGGCCAATCTATCAATATATGTTCCTTGCAAAGTATTCATGAACATGTCGGCCATTTCTCTTTCCGACATGGGTGGCTGGACAGCAGCTGCAAGTTGTCTCCACCTTTGGGCATATTCCCTGAAGCTTTCTCTGGAGGATTGAGACATTCCCATTAGGAGGGTCTTGTTGGGAGCCATGTCCAGATTGTATTGATACTGCCTGATGAAAGCTTCAGCTAGGTCCTTCCAGCATCTGATAGTAGCTCTGGTCAAGTGTGAATACCACTCTCTTGAAGCCCCAGTCAAACTGTCTTCAAAGTAGAACATCCACAGCTTCTCATCCATAGTATAAGCTTTAAGTCTTCCCAGGAAAGACTGCAGGTGAGTTCGTGGACAGGAAGTTCCATTGTATTTCTCGAAGCACGGGGGTTTGAATTTGTGGGGAATTCTCACCCCGTCCACTAACCCCATATCCATTACATCGAAACCCAAAGAGTTTTGAGACTCCAAAGATCTCAATTTCTCAGCAATTTCATCAAACCTCCTATCATAAACTTCATCTCCAGCTCCCATTACAGTAAACTGCTCTTCTTGAGGATCTTCTTGCAAGATCCTGCCTGCAGCAGTGTTGCCCTGTGCATTCCTTGGGATGTTGACTTTCGGATCTAGATGAGGTCCAAATACTGGTGGGTTAACATGAGGCTGACCTCCCTCATTATTACTTGTTCCTCCAGTGCCAGGATGAGGTTCCTCGGGGGTTTGTCTTTCTACCAATGCCCTCAACCTTTCTTGGCTCTGGGCCAGGCCAGTCATTACAGTCATGAATTGAGCCATTTGGTTCCTCATCTCCACTCTTTCATTAGCCATATGAGTTCTGACCTCGGTCAGGTCCTGCTGTACTTGATCCATTTGGATACCAGGAAGGTTGTTGCGAGTAGGATACCGGTGCGTACGGTTGACAGGGAACACCCGACGGCGAGCAATATTTCCTGAACCACAACAGAGTTAGAAACAAACAAAATAAAAACAAAACCTACAAAACAAAACAAAAGTCAGTATGCAATGCATTATGCTTATTTGTTTTCCAAGGTATCCGGCTTGGTTCTTGGTTTTGACCTTTCCAGACCTCGAGGAAGATGCTTTTGACTTTGATGAGAAAAGAAACCCCAGAATGGAAACAAACTAAAATATATTACAAATACTGAACAATACATAGTTAGTTTTTACAACACATGCCCTTGGAGGGTCAAAATACAAAAAGAGAAAAGTACATCAAATGGAAATGAACAACAAGCAAAAGGTCAAACATCTAGTCCAAACTCATCCTCCTTAACCTCCTTCAAGAGTGCCTCAGTCACTGGACCAGCCGGATGCTCTGTAATAGTCCTGATGAGGAGGTTTCTGGTGGCAATGGCAGTGGTCAGCTTCTTGTGCCTGTCCTGGTCCTTTGATCTCTTCAATCCAGCCATAAGCTTCAACTCTGAAATCTCTTTCTGGGCTGCCAACAAAGCTTCCTGTTGCTTCTTTTCATTGGCCTCTAACTGCTCAATCCTGGCTTGAGTCCTCTGATCTTCTTGTGTCCGGGCTTCAGTGATCTTGACCTTCCTAGCCTGACTCTCTTGCAGATAGAGCTCAGTCCTAGCCTTTTGAAGCTTAGCCTCTTTACAGGCATTCTTCAATATTTGTTCCCCAGCTCTTGCTTTTTTGATGTAGTCCTCTGTTTTCTCAATTTTGGTTAGATGCTCCGCCCTAAGCTTCTCCAACCTCTCAATGTCCAGACGACCATCACTCCTCTCCCAAAGGGTCTTCTTCAGAGCTTGAGACAGATTCTCATTCCTTTCCTTCAGCTTCTCAAATTCTTCCAGGCTGACAGTTGCTGCTGGCTGTGCTGTAGATGGTCCAGGTATATCCTCAATGGTGAAAGGCATTCCAGTAACCTGAGCTCTAGTACGGGACCAGTCATAATACAGAGCTGAAGCAATATTATTACATCTTCCAAGAATGGCCATCCCCTTTGTCTGGATATTGTCCCAAGCCCAGGATGCTTGCCTGACAGCAGCTAGATTAGGTTTTATCTCACAATACAGGGTCTCAGCTACATCTTGCACTCTAGGAGGGTGAATCAAAGCATAGCCTAGTTGTCTCTTAAACAGCAAAGGATTGTAGTTGATGCAACCCTTTACTCCTATCAGAGGTACATTTGGGTATTGCCCACAGCTGGTGATTATGTCTTTGCCTTTGGTGCTCTGGGTGCACCATCTGATGTCATCTGAAGTCAAAGCAATGAGCCTTTTGGCCCAATTCTTCTGCTGGTGAGGATTCAAGAAGGCATCTGTCTTAGGTAGGTGTCTGAGCAGCCAGGTGTGAAACAAAGGAGCACAACATCTCACTAACTTCCCCCTCTGTTTCTCATTCCTCTGATGGATGGAATAATAAAAGTCTCCCAGCAATGTGGGTACTGGGTTCCTCAGAAGGAAAAGATGAATAGCATTCTTGCTGATAAATTTGGGCTCATCTGCAAACAGTATAACCCCATATATGCTGAGGGCCAACAGTGCACAAACTGCCCTCCATTCTCCCAAGGAGGCCTTCAGGATGGCCTGAGAAATCAAGAAGTCCAAGTGCAAACCAGGGATCCCAGCCTTTGTTGTCATATTCTGCTCAATCAAAGTAGGCTCTAGGTACAGTGCTTTTGCTACTTCTCCATTGCTGGGAGAAGTCATCTCTGGGTTGAAGGGGATTCCACCCCTGACAGGTACTCCAATCAATGATGAAAACTCCTCCAGCAGAGGTCCTAGCTGAAAGTCTGAAAATGTGAAACATCTCAAAGGAGGGTCATAAAACTGCAAGCATGTGTGAATCATGCTCCTCTGAGAAGGGTCCAGGTCCATAACCATATCCAAGATACCTCCATAATGCTCTCTAAACAATGGGATGTGGTCAGGGGTGATAAGTGACTGGACCTGCCTGATACCAGTCAACATAGGCTCAAAGAAATGGTAAGATATGTTGCTCTTCCTGGGTGTAGCCATGAATGCTGATGAAGAGCTGAAGATAAGTGCTGATGAAGATCAAGGCTGATACTGGAGATGAGCCGCTGACAGGCTGATGCTGATGAAGATGACTGAAGCAGACAACTAAAGAGAATAGCTGAAGCAGATAACTGATGAAACAGAGGTCTATGCAGATGAAGGGGTCAAAACCAAGCCATATATGATGTGGATACCCTGAAAACAAATAAACAAATGTCAAATGATGCAATGATAATGTATGCAAATGATATGAAAGGGTTTGTGATCGAGCTGGATCTGATTATCTATTTTGATATAAAGCCCATTGTATGTTCAAGAAGTCCAGATGGAGGTTCAGAAATCCAGTAACCAAGGTGGGGGACTCAAATAAAGAGTCACATGTCCAGGGTTAAATCACAAGAACTGTCCAAAATGAGGTACTCTTAAACCAAACAAGTAACAAGGTATGATGTGGCCAAGGGTACTTGCAAACCTGTAAACAGCCCAACCCCCTCACAGGTAGTGTTCTAAAACAAGGATCCTCAGACTTGGATCAGTTATGAGAAGTGTAAACACTTCTAACCCGGAGGTACAATGTTTACAATAACCATAAAAGATCCTCCTCTAATTTTCCTCAGTTTCTGAAGGTCATAATAAAGGTCATCCAGACTTAGCAGGCTTCCCAGATAGCCCTAGCACTACAGGAAATCTGTAGCACAGAGTTCTCAAGAAGAAACCCACATCTGAACCGTGTTTCATATTCCCGCACCAGACCGAAATGGAATGGGAAAGAATATGAACCACTCTAGCCTAGGTGTCACTCAGGTCCCAGGTATAGGACCTCAAACTCTCAATGAAATCCCACCCATCAAGACAGCAAACCAGATCCAGCAAAAATGGCAGTATGAAATATGCACAAGACTGTAAAGAAAGCAAATAAATAAAGCTGTACATAAAGCAATAAACAAAGCAAAATAAATAAGCACACATAGCACATAACACCCCAATAAACACAAATCAAACAAGCGCTAGGAGGAACCCACAAAAAGAACCAGAAGCCCTGGTTACAGTATAAGGGTCCCCAGAAGAGTCGCCAAGCTGTCGCTCCCACCTGATGACACAGGGCCAAGAGGGGTACAGACGCGAACGGTCGGCGAAAGGGGAGAGTACACACAAGGGTGAACTCAGAAGACAAGAGTCGCCAGCTAGGCATTTTTATCCCAGAGGAAAGGTAATGCTGCATAGACCTGAGAAAAGATAGATAAGACGGTTGCAAACCAGAGAGACTGAGAAAGGGGGTTGGTTACAACCTGGGAAGGTATTAGCACCCAGATTGTCCGACGTACTCGACGGGATCCACGCTTAAAAGATTTGTGTTTTAAAGGGGTAGTGTCTGTGCAATTTGTGTATCAAAGCTGGAAAGAATGCAAGTGCCAGTATAAAAGAAATGAGAAGTGTATAAGAGAAGTGTCAGTGTGAGAAAAAGAGTGCAAAGCTAAAGATAATGAGGCTAAAAGAATAATACTGGAAGGAGGGGGAATATACATAGACTTTTGTTCGATAACCGTTAAGTTATGCCTACGTATCCTCTCGTGCAATGAGGAAGTCAGAACACCGTAGTTCGACCCAAAGAGACTGAAAGATAAATTGACTTGTGAACTACTTACTTGTCTATGCTCAAGTGTATGACCTGTCTGGCTCAGGTGCAAACTGTCTTGCATTAGACGGAAGAAGCAAGTTCTCGTTTGTGAGTGAAGATGATGAGAAAAGAATCCCGAAGGAGACGATTATTGTTTGTTTTTGGTGTTTTCAATCTTTTATTGCTTTTTGGGGTTTGTCATAAGAAAATGAGCTTAAGCCTAAACCAAGGGTTAGTAAACTCACTACATCCTCCCTCTGATTGGGGGTAATGAGAGTACCTTAAGTATGAAGTAAACACCTCACACTTAATCACCATGATGTAGGATTAAGATCATTAACCTACTTATATTTATTTAGATGTTTTTGTGGTTTTTGTTTAGTGATAAGTAATGAGTTTAAGCCATAATCAAGGATTTAATGGACTCATTACACCATCCTAATAGAAGGATAATAGATGAGAACATTTAAGCTGAGGAAGGCTCCTCAACTTAATCCATGATTAGGGATTAACCTCATGACAAAACAAAGCCTTTATTAAGGTGGATTTTAGTTAATGATAAGATTGAGAAATGGATTTTACGATTTGTAAGACAACTTGAGGGGGACTTGTCCATTAACACTAGGGTTAGTCCTTCTTAACCAATTAAGGAAGAATTAGAACCCTAATGCAAGGCCCAAGTTACAAGCTTGATGTCTTGATGATTATTAAGTGAATTGATTAAAGGATTTAAACACATTAAGGGTTTAACACTTAGGATTAAAGTTATACACTCCATCCTAATAGAAGGATGCAGGCATAAGCTTAATCACAAAGCCTTAAAACCTTTAGGGTTTAGTCCTTGATTATGAGATGAGAAGAGAAGACTCAAAGATGACACAAAGGCAAAAATAAATGGGGGACTAATCAAACCCTAATTGTTATCATGCTTAGTTGTTCCTAGGGTTAATGAGGCTTGCAAGAAGATCTTCAAAGAAACCACCAGGAAGGAAGCAGATGAAGGGAGAAAGAAGCAGAGAGAAGCAAGACAACTTGCTTCACTTAAGAAGACAAGTTGCTTGAAGGAAGAAAGTGGGAGAGAACATGAATGAGCAAGCTCACTCTAATACACATACAAAATGCACCAAAGAAGGTATAAAAGAGATGAAAAGAGATTGTGAGAAGTGAAGGCAAATTCACTTCTCAAAACAACTTACCACCTGAAAAGTTAGAAAAAGAAATGAAATGCAATGCAAATGAGATGAAATGTCATGATGCAAACCAAAATCAGAAGCATAAACATGATGTTAATGATTCTAAGGGATGATGCAAACACATGTCAAGAGTTGTGGATGATCATACAAGGATGAGGATGCAAGTGAAACATGCTTTGAACCATGGAAGTTCATGAAAGTTTATGAAATGGAATGGACATACAATATTGCAAATGAAAGATGCAATGATCAAACATGATTCTAATGTATCCTAAGATGTCTTATGAATCATGTGGATGCACAAAATGTCATGGTAAGTTCATGTATGCAAGCAAATAAGAGATGGATGCAAAGGAAGACACAAATTAGGGTTTACATGCAACATGCAATGCAAAAATTCAAAACCAGAAGCAAATGACATGACAAAAAATTGAAAATGGGATCAAAGGAACCCTAACCCTACACAAGTTCAATGCCCAAAGGAGGAGACCTAACTCTTAACCTAGTGCAAGTTATGAATTTCTCAAGTCAATTAGGGTTTTAGGATACCTCTCAAGGAAAAATGCTCATTAAATTGAAAAAGCAAGATAAATTCAAACCAATTTTATCCTATAAACTACATGCTATGAAGGATGTAATACAAAAAGAACCATTATCAAACTCATCATGGTTAGGCAGAATGGAATTTTCCAAGTTTGAACAAAAATATTGCCTTAAAATGAATTTAATTCCAATGAAAATTGTCAAAATGCATCAAGGACCAAAAAGAAATTTGTTTTGAGGGTTTGATAATGTTTCTAAATGTTTTGAAATGCAATGTGTATTTTTTGGTGATTTTTAAATACCTAAATGCATTTTTAATTAATTAATTTTCATTAACTAATTAAAAATAAACATTTAAATGATTTAAAAATGATTTTTAATGCAAAAAATAAAAATAAAAATATTTTTGGGTTCTGAAAATTAATGAAATGCTTGACAAAAATTTTCAGAATTTTTAAATGTGTTTTGCTATTTTTTAAAATTTGTAAAAGATAAAACAAATAAAATGAAATAAAAAATGAATTAAAGAGAAAGTATGCAGATCCAGAGGCTGAGGTTTAAACAAATTTGAAGGGAATTGACTGTCGCCAGATCCAGTGGCTCAGATTCAAACTGGCTGAATTAAAAATAAAACCTAATTAATTAAGTTAATGACGTGGATTAGGGCTTAATGGGGTGATCTGAGCCACACAAACGCGCAGGAGTCAACACTGGTCAACAGAATCCATGGTTCACATTCAAACTGAGCCCTAAACGCAATTAATACACTAATGACTTTCAGGTGGCCGGAAATGACCTCCGGTCATCTTCTCCGGCCACACCTCCCTTGAGATTTTGCTATCTCTCTCCCCAAGCTTCTAAAATCCAATCTCTCTGCCCAGAAATGATCCCCATACATCATACATCAAGAATCACCAAACAAACAACATTTAAAACACATCAAAAGTGAGAATCGAATCAAAATAGTTCTAGGTCAAAAAATTTCAGAACATGAATACATACTCATTTCTCAACCATTTTCAAAACAAAACATATCAACATGACCAGTGAGGCATAAAGAATCATTTAGTAACTTAAATACAAGTTTCTGGAAAAAAATGTTCTTGAGCTCACCTGAAATGGAGCTTTCAATCCAGGAGCTTTCTGATTGCTTCTTTGCTTCAAAATGGCTCCAATGACCTTCTTGAGGAAGCTTTGAGGCTTGGTTGGAGTTTAATGTGGCTGGTTTAAGAGTTTGATGAAGTTCTGTTCAGAAGGGGTGAAAAATCGTGTTTCTGCTTGGGGTGGTTTCAGGGCCAAATGAGGGTTGGGAAATGATCAGAGGGTCATGGTGAGTGGTTTTGTGAAGTTTGTTTTGATGTTTGAGACTTGAGTGCTGAGTTTCGAAACAAAATGCATAAGAGGTGAGTTTTGAGGATGCTGACCTGTGGGAGAGATTAGGCTGTGTTGTGTTATGTGTTGAGTTCCTTTTGGTACATGTATCAAGTTTGGATAGGTCAGAGAGTTGTTGCTGGCCTAGCTTGATTGGTATGGGCCATTTTGCATAAAGTCAACTTTTGTGTAAGAAGAGGTATGGGCTGGTTCAGTCAAGGTACAAGGGCATGGCTTGGCTCAGCTATGATCAAGGAGAACCATGGAATTGAATTTGAGGCAATGCAGCAAGTGGATTTGAGTTTATGTGAGGTTTTGCAATTTTCACAAAGTTTGGCCCTTTTGAAGTTTCTTAAAGATCAAGGCATGAAAATGAACAATTCTTTGGTGCATTCTGAATTTTAGGTCATGGTTTATGTTTGTGCAAAGGTTAGAAGTCACATTGAAGACACATTTTTCCTTGGCATGAGGTTTTGCAACTTTGCCTCTTTGGTGTAAAACTTGAAATTATGTGATTTTGTCCAACTTTGACAAGCCATAACTTTTGATCCAAAATGAATTAGAATGAGTTCTTGTACTTTTTGAAAATGGGAGGATCCATTCTACAACTTTCATGACCAAATTTTTCTAATTTGAAGCATTTTTGAATCAATTTGAGGAGGTTGAAAAACTTTCCCAAAATAGCAAGTTTACATTACAAGTCACTTTCCCAAAAAGGCAACTTTGCAAATGGCTTGAAATTCTTCAATTTTGTGAACTTATAACATCTTCTATGATCAACTAAAGATCATACACATTCAAAATGATGGAGAAACCCCTTTGGTTGGATGATTGGGGGCCTCAGATGCCCTGATTTTGCACTAACTTGCTCAAGAAGTCATCTTGTGATCAGATGCCTTCCCCATTGAATTTCTTCATGAAAATTGATATGAATGATCCTCATAACATATAGAGACCAATAGAAACAAGAATGACCAAAAAATTTGGAGTTATGGCCGTTGAAACCAAAACCCTAATTCTAGGTCATCTGTGCAGTTAAGCCAGGCTCTGCTTCCATGCCTTTCTTAGTTCTTGTGATTCATTGACTTCCTTGACCTTGTGAGGATATAATATGATGCTTGAACATACATGGACCCTCTTGAGATGATTGAAGGCCTTTGGAGTGGCTCAGATGGCTTAGGGACTGCTCAGATTACAAACCCTAGATGCAGATGACTTTGAATCAATGCAGTGAAGCAAAAATGCAATATGAGGTGATATGATTGAACTTATGCAATATGAAAAGAAACACAAGCCATGGTGAAATGAGTGAGGGCAAATTTGGGTTATTTACACCTGAGCCTGAGGACAATGGTGTTCCTCAACCTCCGCCAGCGGCTCACTTTCAGCCTATCTCGATACTAGTCGAAGGGGACCCCACCATGATAGCCATGGTGAACGCACTCAACCAGACCAACCTCATGCTCTTTCAACAATAGAAGAGGATCACGATGCTGGAGACAGAACGCCAGAATGATCCTCCTCGACATGGACGCGGATATCAGCCCGAGAGGTGCCAGCCAGAGGCAGCCAAAAAGCGAGGACGCTCATCTCCTCGTCGAGGACGACGTTCCCCCGAACCGAAGAAAAACAAATCCAGGAGGCGTCTCGAGCGATTGAACGACCAGCCGAGGACTTCCCCTCGACGTGCTCAGAGTCCCACGAACGAGGACTACTCTCCTATGAGGAGTGATGAAGAAGACCCTCGCTGCCCATTTTCCCGAGCCAGCATGGAAACTCCACTCCCGGTGGGCATGGAGAAACCCCCGAATCCGGCAACCTACGACGAGACAACTGACCCCGACGACCACGTCGACAACATTAACTCTATGCTCGACTACCGCAATGACATTAGCAGGAACGTCAAGTGCAGGTTATTCTCGACAACCCTCAGGAAAGGAGTTATGGCGTGGTATAAAAGCCTGGCTCCCGAATCCATCACATCCTGGAGGAGCATGAGGTCGGCGTTTACGAGGCACTTCATCGCCTCCCGGCGCCACCCAAATATTGAAGCAACCCTTGAAGCCATTGTACAAGGGAAAAATGGATACGACCGACTACATGAAAAAGTATCTCCTCGAGAAAGTGCTCCTCCCCGAAAGCAAACTCAGCATAGCTGTCAGGATCGAGCCACCTCGCTCCCTCGATGAGCTCCTGCACAAAGCTCAAGCATATATCAGATACGAGGAGAAGCAAGTCGCCCATAATATCCGAAGCAACCACATTCAGGATGATACCAAGAGTTTCAAGCACGAAGACTACACCGCCCCTCGTCGCACCGGGGAGAGGCGAAGAGATGACAAACCCCGCGAGGTTCACGAGGGACGAGGACCAATAGGGAGTTTCTCCGAGTATACGTCGCTGACCTCTCCCTGCGAGAGCATCCTCGCCGAATGCGTCAACTTTGAATTCAAACAGGGCAGGGTGAGGTTCCCCAAACCTACAACACCCAAGCCCCATACTGATAAGTCCAAATATTGCCGCTTCCACAGAAGCCACAGACACGTAACTGAAGATTGCGTCCACCTGAAAGACGCTATCGAGATCCTGATCAAAGATGGTCACCTCAAACAATACACCAAAAGAAGTTAGACTCCCCGACACGAAGAACAGTCCACGAAAAGAAATCGCGAAGACTCTCCGGCGACAAATCCCCTTTTCAAGTAGCCCTCTGCATATCTCGCTCTGAAGATTTCCACTTCCCCAATGTCCACATGGGAGGACAAGTTACTGCTCACAACCCATGGGAAGACTTCCCAGCAGCCTTGGTCATCTCTGGAGGCGGGATAAACAACGAGAACGCCGCCATCTCTGTCAAGTGGAAGTTCGAAGAACTCCTACTGACCACTTCTGATCAGCTGGCAACGCTGACCAAATCTCAGGGAAAATTCAATCCTATATCCTTTTTCCTCGAGGAATTACCGGGCGGTTCACCCAAGTCTAGTATTCCCTTACTGATAAGGGCGAAGATGACGCGTTTTGACGTTCGGCATATTTTGGTCGACCAAGGCAGCTCGATGGATATCATGTATGCCCATCTGTTCAGAACCCTCAAACTTGACAAGTCAAACTTACCCCCTACGTCGGATCTGACCTCCAAGGGTTCAACGGAGCGACCACAAGACCATGGAGATACGTGGAGCTACTCGTTCTATTTGTCGAGAATGAGACGACCAGAGAGGTTAAAGTCCAATTCCTGGTGATCGAGTGCCCCTCGTTGTATAACTGCATCCTTGGGCGACCCACTCTGGACGAACTGACAGTTGTGCCCTCTGTCGCTCCCAAAGATTTGCATCCCGGTACTAGCGCGAACGGTCGGCGAAAGGAGGAAATGAAAATGAAGTGAAAAGAGTCGCCAGCTAGGCATTTTTATCCCGAAGGAAAGGTAATGTTGCATAAACCTAGAAAGATATGGATAAGACGGTCGCAAACCAGAGAAACTGAGAAAAGGGGTTGGTTACAATCTGAGAAGGTATTAGCACCCAGATTGTTTGTCGTACTCGACGGGATCCACGCTTGAAAGTAGTGCTTAAAGGGGTAGATGTCAGTGCTATCTGTGTGCAAAAGCTAGAAGAGAATGTACAGCTGGAAAGTGCTGGAAAGTGAAGTGAAGAAAAGGAGTGTTAGTGTAAGAAAAGAGTGCAATGCTCAAGACAATGAGGCTTAAAGGAATAATGCTGGAAGAGGGGGAATATATAGAGACTTTTGTTCGATAACAGTTAAGTTATGCCTACGTATCCTCTCGTGCAATGAGGAAGTCAGAACACCGTAGTTCGACTCAAAGAGACTGAAAGATAAATTGACTGATGAACTGCTTACTTGTCTATGCTCAAGTGTATGACCTGTCTGGCTCAGGTGCAAACTGTCTTGCATTAGACGGAAGAAGCAAGTTCTCGTTTGTGAGTGAATGAGGTGAGAAAAGAATCCCGAAGGAGACGATTATTGTTTGTTTTTGGGTTTTTCAATCTTTTATTGCTTTTTTATATTTGTCATAAGAAAATGAGCTTAAGCCTAAACCAAGGGTTAGTAGTCTCATCACATCCTCCCTCTGATTAGGGGTAATGAGAATACCTTAAGTATGAAGTAAGCACCTCACACTTAATCACCATGATGTAGGATTAAGATCATTAACCTACTTGCAATTATATAGATGTTTTTGGAGTTTTTGTTTAGTGTTAAGTAATGAGTTTAATCCATAATCAAAGATTTAATGGACTCATTACACCATCCTAATAGAAGGATAATAGATGAGAACATTTAAGCTAAGGAAGATACCTCAACTTAATCCATGATTAGGGATTAACCTCATGACAAAACAAGCCTTTATTAAAGTGCATTTTAGTTAATGGTAAGATTAAGAAATGAATTTTATGATTTGTAAGACAACTTGAGGAGGACTTGTCCATTAACACTAGGGTTAGTCCTTCTTAAGCAATTAAGGAAGAATTAGAACCCTAATGCAAGGCCCAAGTTACAAGCTTATTGTCTTAGTGATTATTAGGTTTATTGATTAAGAGATTTAAACACATCAAGGGTTTAACACTTAGGATTAAAGTTATACACTCCACCCTAAGAGAAGGATGCAGGCATAATCTTAATCACAAAGCCTTAAAACCTTGAAGGTTTAGTCCCTGATTATGAGATGAGAGGAGAGACACAAAAGATGACACAAAGGTAAAACTAATGGGGGACTAATCAAACCCTAATTGTTATCATGCTTGGGTGTTCCTAGGGTTTATGAGGCTTGAAAGAGATCTTCAAGGAGAGCCACCAAGGAAGAAGCAGATGAAAGGAGGAGAAGTAGAAGAAACAAGCTAACTTACTTCACTTAAGAAGATAAGTTACTTGAAGAAAGAAAGTGAATGGATAACATGAATGAGCAAGCTCACTCTAAGACACCTACAAAATGCAGAAAGGATGCATAAGAGAGATTAGAAGAGAAGTGAGAAGTGAATGCAAATTCACTCCTCAAAGTACTTACCACCTGAAAAGTTAGCATAAAAAAATGAAATCAAATGAGAATGAAATGAATGCAAGGATGCAAACCAAAACCAGAATCATGTTAATGATGTAAATGATGCTAAGAGATGATGCAAATGTATGTCAAGAGTTGTGAATGATCATACAAGTGATGATAATGCAAATGAGGCATGAAAGAAGCATGAAAGTTCATGAATGCTCATGGAATGTAATGAATGCATAACATGGAAAATGGATGAGGAAATGATCAAGCATGAGTCTAATGTGTCCTAAGATGTCTTAGAAGTCATGTGAATGCACAAAATGTCATGGCAAGTTCTTATGTGAATGCTTATGCAAGATGTATGCAAAGGAAGATGAGAAATTAGGGTTTTTATGCAACATGAGATGCAAAACTCAAAAACAGAAGCAAATGACAAGATAAAAAATTGCAAATGAACTCAAAGGAACCCTAACCCCACATGATTTCACACCCCAAAGGAGAAGACCTAACTCCTAACCCTAAGGAAGTTATGATTTTTCTAAGTTTTATAGGGTTTTAAGGTACCTAAAGGGAAAAAATGCAAATCAATTCAAAAAGGCAGAAGAAATTTGTGACAAAATTATGCTAGAAACTACATGTCAAATGAAGATCAATGCAAAAATAACCATTGTCATACCATTCTTGGTTAGACAGAAAATAATTCTTGAAGTTAGGGTTCTAAAATGTGAATTTTATGAACCCTAAATTCAAGAAAATTATCAAAAATGGTTCAAAACCAAAAAGAAATTTGTGTGGATGATATGACAATGTCTCTAAATGTTTAAAGATGCAACATGAATGTTTTGGGATTTTTTAGAAACCTAAATGATATTTTAATTAATTAAAGTAAACATTTAAATATTTTAAAAATGATTTTTTAATGTGAAAAATAAAAATAAAAATATTTTTGGGTTAAGAAAATTATTTGAAATAAAAATGCAGAATAAAAATATTTTTGGAAATTTCTTGCTATTTTAAATAAATGGAACAAAATAAATAAGAAAAATATGAATTAAAACTGAATTAAATAAAAGTAATCTGATCTGAGGGCTCACATTCAAAGCTGGGGAATTTAAGTTGACTACGCGCGCAATCCTAAGGTCGTGGTTCAATCTGGCATTTTATTAATTAAACCTAATTAATTAATATTAATTAAAAGATTAGGGTTTTAACAATTAATCCAAGCCATCCAAACACGCGGGCAGATTAAATCCAAAGGCTCGTGTTTAAACTTAACCCTAAACCCTAATTAGACATTAATGACTTTCAGGTCACCGGAGAAGAGCTCCGGTCGTCTTCTCTGGTGACCCCCTCACCTGAAAACTTCCAACTTCTTCCCTAGGTAATTTCTGGAGCTCTAAAGCTCCAGATTAACTCCCCTCACTCCCCTAAGCTCAAATCCACACTTAAATCACATTTATTCATGCTCATAAACAATATTCGAAGAAAAGATCAAACATGGCAAAATTTCAGAGATTCAGTACATACTCATTTCTACACCATTTTCAAAAATTCAAAGCTCAGTGTGATCATTGAAGCATGCTTATTCATTTTGTAACATAAAAAGAGAGTTCTGGAAAAGTGAATTCAGATGGCTACCTGAGATGGAGCTTTCCACACTTGAACTTTCTGGTCACTTCCTTTGCGCAAAAAGACTCCTTTTGACCTCCTGAGGCTAATGGAATGCTTCAAAGGCTTTGAGAATGGCTGGTTTGTGAGTTTGCACTCCAACTGGCCGAGAATCGTGTTTTGTATAGGATGTGTTATTGGCTGATTTGAGGGTTGCTTTGGGGTCAGTGAGTGATTTAGAGATGAATGGTGGAATTGGTTTTGAGTTTGAGTAAATGAGCTGGGAAATTCGAAGGAAAATGCAAGAGGGAGAGATTTTGGGAACTTGATCAATCTTAGGTTTCAGCTTGCAAACTTGTGTGTTATGATCAACATTTGGTCCACATATCAAGTTGTGATAAGTCAGAGAAGTGGTTGTGGCCTATGGTGATTGGTATGACCTTCTTGCAAAAAGTCACCAACTTGTGTACTTGAGGTATGAGCAAGGATGCAGCTGGCTTTTTGGCATGTCCATGTGCAGCTGAGATCAAGGATGTCCATAGAATCAATCTTGAAGCAATTCAGCAAGTTGAAACAAAGTTATGGGGTGTTTTGGAATTATGTGAAGTTTTGGCCCTTTTGAGAAATCTTGATGTTCAAGGCATGTAATCTTGCAATTCTTTGGGCAATTCTGATCTAGAGGCAATGCACTATGATGTTATGATACATTGAAGTGTGTTTGAAGTCATAAAAAGCCTTGGCAAGTGGTTTTGCAAAGAATCCCTTTTGGTGCATTCTTGAAATTTATGGGATTTTTGCCAACTTTGACAAGCCATATCTTGAGTTCCAAAATAAATTAGATCTTGTTCTTGTACTTTTTGAAAAGGGAATGATACAATCTACAACTTTCTTGACCAACAATTTTTCACTTGAAGCATTTTTGGTTGAGAAAGAGGAGGTTGAAAAACTTTCCCAAAATGGAAAGTTTACATTACAAGTCATTTCTATTTTTGGCAACTTTTGGTTTAGCTCACTTTTGTTCAATTTTGTGAACTTCTAAGCACTTCAATGATCAAATAAAGATCATATAACTTCAATTTGATGAAAAATCCACTTTGATTCCATGTTGAGGGGCCTCAGATGCCCTGATTTTGCTCTGACTTGCTCAAGAAGTTACCCAGTGATCAGATGACTTCTATAATGAATTTATTCATCAAACTTGGTACACATGATCCTTATAACATATTGAGACCATTAGAAACAAGAATGGCCAAAAAAATTGGAGTTATGGCCTCTGAAACCAAAACCCTAATTTTAGGTCATCTGTGTAGTTAAACCCTAGCTCTACTTCCATGCTTTGCCAGTTCTTGTGATTTTTGACTTCCTTGATCTTTGAAGGATATAATATGATGATTGAACATACATGGACCCTCTTGGAATGATTGGAGACCTTTGGAGTGGCTCAGATGAATCCTTGGATTGCTCAGATCACAAACCCTAGATGCAGATGAACTTGAACTAATGCAGTGAAACAAAAAATGCAATATGAGATGATATGCTTAAACCAATGCAAATATGAAAGATCTCAAGCCATGGTGTGAACTTAGTGAGGGAAAATTTGGGGTGTTTACAGTTTCCCCTATTCAAGCATGAGTTAGCTGTGCAGGATGTAAACGCCTGGCTTAACAGACAAATAAGATAACTTGTGGTTGAATACCAAAGACAATCCAAAATTTGAACTCACTAGGGAGAAGAAGAAAAGGGATATAAATTGTAAAAGGAAAGTATAGTATGATTATAAAGTGCGGGCGATGGAGGACGACCATCAAGCAGAGGACGACTGTTGGGGATAAAGCAATGACGGGGACGACCGACATGCTGGGGAAATAAAGAGACCATGACGGGGACGACCATCAGGTAAAGAAACAAGACTCTCTGGGGATTAAAGATAAAGGAAATGATGGGGACGACCATCAGTTTCAAAGAATAAATGAAGTAATAATGAGGGACGGTCATCAATGGCGAAGGACGATCACCTAACAGGGGACGACTGCTCCTTACCACGACATAGGACGAATGTCGGATAGAAAAAGTCAACGATGGGGACGGCCATCGGATAAGCATGATGAAGGACGACCATCAAGAGGTGAAGGACGATCACCTAGCAGGGTACGACTGCTCTCGGGGTTTATCATGACATAGGACGAATTTCAGATAACAAGATCAACGATGGGGACGGCCATCGGATAAAATGATGAAGGAAGATCATCAAGAAGGTGAAGGACGATCACCTAGCAGGGGACGACTGCTAAATATCACGACATATGACGAATGCCGGATATAAAAGGGTTCCAACAATGGAGACTCCGCTAGGATAAGGATGAGGGACGGTCATCCAAAGGTGAAGGACGATCACCTGGCAGGGTACAGCTGCCGAAAGTATCATGACATAAGACGAATGTCAGATAACAGAAAGATTACTTCATTGGGGAATGGTAAACACGGACGAGTGCTTACGCTTTTAAGAAGCAAAGGTATAAGTGTTTGACACTATATATAGATTAAGAATGCGAACGAGCATCCTTAAGACTACGATACGGACGAGTATCGGTAGAAACAACGCTGACGCATGTTCAGAGATGATGATACGGACGAGTATCAACCGGTTAACAAAGAACACGAACGAGTGTCGACTCTGAGGGGAAATAAGTGTGTATACAAGATACTGATGAATATCTGTATGAGTAAAAATAAGCATTGTGAAGTACGAGCAAGACACGGACGAGTGTTCAACTTGCTGGGAAAAGCGACACGGACGAGTGTCAAAAGAGAAAGTGTATAAGTTATGAACTTATAAGTGTAAAAGGTGTTCAGGAAATTTGTGGGGATATGATGACACGAACGAGTGTCAAGAGAAAGTATTACAATAAGTGTTTGGGTAACCATGCTGGGGAATGGTGACACGGACGAGTGTCAAAAGAGTATGTAATTTTCTGTATTCAAAGAGGATATTTGTGACTTATATCTGCAAGGGGATGATATGACACGGACGAGTGTCAAAAGTACATATGATCATGTGTTTGTGATTGCAAAGGGGACGCTTTGGCTTTCTATTGGGGATGTTGAGACGTCCTTTGTATATAGCTTGATGAAGTGCTGCTGGTATTTATAGGTGACGGGTTCGAACCTGACTTGTGATCATGGAATATGTTTGATTTTTTCCGTAATGCTCCGTATTAGACGGAATGCTACGCTCTGAGGTGATTTATGATGCGAATGCTATGATTATGCAAAAGATACCAATCCGGGACTCAAATCCCACTGCTTGTGGAGACCTTCGACTGATCTGCTTGACAGGATATCCCAGCTAGGGATGAGACCATTGGTAGATCTGATAAAATATACGACTCTGCTTGGGGAACTAGATCACTGATAGATCTATCCGACAATGAGATAACCCAGCTGGGTATGAGGAAGCTTTCGTCACTTTGTTGTGTGGGAAATTCAGACATTGCTCTTCTGGGAAGAGGCTGGAGCTCTGTGGGGAGATGGTTTCCTGTCTTTGCTGATGATGAGAGATCTGGTGCTCTGTTGGGAGGAAAAAATCACTGAACGATCTTCCTAGAGATTCCCGTGGGGATTCTGCTGAGGATGAGGAGACTTGACAACTTAGCTGGGGAAATGAGCATTTTATGATGCTTCTTGAAGACGTGCTGGAGGAGTGGTGCTTTGGCAACCTTGCTGGGGAAACGTATTCCAGATACTGCAATCCTGTTAAGACAAAGAAACACACCAGTATCTCGAGGTATCCCTTACCGGATTCCGTCATAGGAGTTAGATATTCCTGGAAGTAAAATATATTTCCTGCAAGCGCGTGATTAGAAAGGCGCATCTGTTTTTATGCAAACGTTATATCAAGGATATTGGACATTTTTGCAAATGAAATAAAATGTACAAGACGAATTGTGACTGAAAATCTAATTTTATTAATCTGGGTGCCCTGAATTGGCAAATACAGTCAAAGAAACAAATCCCTGAAATGAGGAGATTGTTACAAAAATTGAGAAAAATAAAGGTGCTGGCAATGCTGACGATGCTTCAGTGAGCTTCCCTTTGCTATGACCCGTATGACCTTGACGTTCTTCTTATCCTGCATTTTAAAGAGAGTTGATTCTGACCGATGCTTTAACCTTTCGAAGCTTGCCGGGTTGTAAGTGATACAGACGAATTCAGAATGCAGTTGTTCACTTATTCCCTTGTTTTGTGTGGATCGCCCTTTCAGGTTTTCGATCCACCGGGATACCCATTTTTGCCTGAGCTGTCTAATGCGGCTTTTCAACTCAGCGGGTGTACATATTTTTTATTATTTTTCCCTTATTTTTGCCCGAGTCTTTTATTATGTTTTTGACTCGCCGGGATGTCCCATTTTTTCCTGGACGTACATTCTGTTTTTGTGTCCAGCGGGTCATTTTACGCGAAGTATTTTTTAATTGCATCTGAATTCACAGGGGACAGGAAATCTTCACCATCCATAGTGTTGCACCCCAAAATTTGCCCTCCACAAGACAAGACATTGTGTACTAAGAGGTTCACAAGGTTCACAAGGCTCACAAGACATCTCATGAGGTTCACAAGGTTCACAATTAGTCAGAAAGTTTGACAATTCCCTCACACAATGCATCCTCCTAAGCAATGCATCTTAAACTAGGATTTTGTCTTTTATCAGGCTAAATGGACTTCCAAGACTTCAAGTGAGCTTCATAGCATCCTATATGTGTTCAAGAATCCCCATGTCAAGTTTCAAGACTTTCCCAAAAGATTTGCTCAGTCAGATGATCAGAAAGGTTAAAATCAGTCAAGGCAGTCAAAAAGTCAAACTGAGGTCAACTGTGGTCAAACTAAAGTCAAACTTCATGATTTTTTGCCAACATCAAGTATATGAAGTAAAATTCATCATTTGATCAAGGGTTGATCATGATTCATCAAAGAGATTTCAGATCATCAAGAATCAGGAGTTTCTAAATTAGGGTTTTCATAGGAAAAGTCAACTGAACTTTGACCAGCCATAACTTTCACATGCTTCATCAAAAATTTTCCATCCAAAGCTCATTTTGAAGGAAATTGAATTCTCTACAACTTTGTGTCTCACAAGCCAAGCCCAAAAATGCTTCATTTGGAAGGTATGAGCTAAGACATTATAGGTCCTTTTAAAAGTCAACAAAAAGTCAACAACTTCCAAAGAGTATAACTTGAGAATGGTAAAAGATATGGACATCAGACCAAAGAGGTTGGTTCTAGGACTCTTTAAGCTTTCCAAAATGTCCAAGAACACCTTCATAGCATTAAAATTGAAGGATTTGTGCCCTTGCAAAGTTGGGAAATTTTTGAGAGGTTTATGAAGCAAAGGGGGTCTTAAAACCATAATTCACCAAATGGGTTTGCTTTTTTATGGCCCAAACACTTCCATGACATCATGCACGAAATAAAATTATTTATTCATAATTTTATTCATTTTTATTTTATTTATTATGATTTTTTATGTTAAAAATCATTTTAAATTAAAATAAAATATAAAATGATGGATATTTGGTTTGATTTGGTTTCTAGAAAGTCTTAAAACATATTTAGACTTGATTGATACAAAAATAATGAAGATCATACCAAAATAGCAAGGCTAGATCAAAATATTTCAAGTTTTAAGATTAAATCTTTTTCAATCTCTATGGATCAAAAATTTCAAAGGATGGATCAAACTCTTGACCTAAATTCATTCACTCATATATAAACAACATAAAGATCAACCCTAGACACGAATTCACAGCCTCCAACACCATATTCAAAACTTCAAATTTCATTCAAAAACTCAAATTCGGTTTCACTATTACAAGGCATTTAAAGGTATTTTAAGAACATATGAAGGATCCTTGGACATCACTGAATCGATCCCAACCTTCAAAAGCACCTGAAACTTGCTCATATGCCATAACCGAATGCATCTTCATCTTCATGTTCATATTATGTGTTTTCGATTTCATATATTTAAGCATTATAACTTGAAACTAACCATGGATTTATGTTTATTGTGAAGTTCTGAAGCTTTCTGGATGATTTGATTCAAGTTTCATGGACTGAATCGAAATACGCCATTGTTAGGGTTTTCGGCCTCTTTTAGGGTTTAACGATTTAACAAATATAAATCAATTCTAAGGACGTGGTTGAACTGTAAATGATATGTTGATTCTTTTGGTGTGCTTAATTTTGGAAAATTTTACAGTTTTTATGATAATTGAAGAACATAGGAAAACCTGCGAAGTTGAATTCGCAGGAAAATCCCTAAAAAATTTTGTAGGTGAATTCGCAGGTTTAGAGGTAGGAGATGAATCTGATTGCGCGCGAAAATCGTATTTGAAATTTTGACAGGGCTTAAAACAAATGGGTTCCATCTATATATCACAATGAGCATGTAGCTCAGCTGGTTTTGGTGCGCGTATATTCTAATGAAGGGCTTGGGTTCGAAACCGGCCAAAGGAAATTTTTTGCTTTGATTTATTTTATTTTACAGGATAACAACAAAACCAACTTGAAGTGGATTGCTATCAGCTGCGTGCAGTGGCCCAGTTGGTTATGCTTCTGATTATCCAGGTAAAGGACCTGGGTTCAAATCCCAGGTCCTGTTTTTTTAGGTTTTTGTTTCATTTATTTTTGTTATTTCTTTATTTTATTCTTTAAATTAGTTAAAATAATTTCTAAAAAATATCTAAATCATTTTTTAATAAAACTTTATTTTCTTTTAAAATTTATTTTCTTAAAACTTAAATTAGTATATTTATTTCATTATATGTTTTTAATATATTTATAAATATGTATATATGTATTTTTGTATATAATTTCATTAATTATATTTAGGTTAATTTCTAATCCTAATATTTTTTATATATAATTAAAACCCTAATTTTCTCTAACCCTAAATTTTTTAAAAAACCCTAATTTATTACCTTAATTATTTTATTTAAATATTAAACTTAATAATTTTTTTCTAATGTATATAATTAACTAATTAATCATGCTTTATTTTGTAAATAAATTAGTATATCTTTATTATTTTATTTTCGTCTCAAAAATTCTTTAAAAATTGTTTATCAAAATCTAAAAAATACTTGATTGAATTATATGTCTATTTTGTATATTATTACTAACCTTTTCTTCTTATAATTATTTCATCACTAACCTTTTATTTAATTGTCTATTTTATTATATAATTATTATGTAATTTGTTTTTATTATTATGTAACTGCAAAAGCTTTGTAATAGTCGTAGTTTATGATTGCTTTAGGTTTTATAAATATTATTGCTTTGGTTAGTAAATATAGGGAGTGATAACCTATCTGCTTTAAAATTAATTTAGATCACTAATCATAAGATAAATATTTAAATTTATACACGCACACACGTAAGTCGGTCTCTGATCGCCATCTCACTTCCTAAGGCTATCCCTCATGTTACCTAAATCAAAAGGTCAAGTAAGGTGTCTAAAAGCAAGGTCCCTTCACCTAAAATATCATCTAGTCCCTTTATGATTATAAGATCAAGTCCCTTCGAGGTTGCCTTCGTAAATGATCTTGTCCCTTTCGAATAAAAGATGATAAGTCCCTTCGAATTGCTAAGACACCTTACAGTTGCCTAAACACAGATGACCCTCATAACATCCAAGGTAATGACTACCTATTCCTTAATAATAGGGATAGTCTTACCATTGAAAGAACATTCAAGAATAGTAAAGATTCAAATTAGGGTAGGCTCCTCTTAAGTACTTGCTCACTCCTTCAAAAACATTTCATAACACTTCACATTTTCAAACAATTTTCAAAACAAAGTCTTTATATATATCCGTACAAGGATCATTATAAAGTACTTAAGAAAATTTTCAATCACACACTACACTTCTCAAAACAGTTTAAAGTGAACTAAGTAACTAAGAGCCCATGGATAACCATGGATGTAAAGGGTACTAACACCTTCCCTTTACATAACCTACCCCCCGAACCCAAAAATCTTTTAAGGTCTTTCCTGTTCTTTTATGCCCTTTCCTTTGGATAAAATAAAAGTCGGTGGCGACTCTTGCTATCCGCAACATTTCACTAAAGTCAGTTCTCCCACCGTGTTACAGAACTGTATAGGGAGTGATAACCTATCTGCTTTAAAATTAATTTAGATCACTAATCATAAGATAAATATTTAAATTTATACACGCACACACGTTAGTCGGTCTCTGATCGCCATCTCACTTCCTAAGGTTATCCCTCATGTTGCCTAAATCAAAAGGTCAAGTAAGGTGTCTAAAAGCAAGGTCCCTTCACCTAAAATATCATCTAGTCCCTCTATGATTATAAGATCAAGTCCCTTCGAGGTTGCCTTCGTAAATGATCTTGTCCCTTTCGAATAAAAGATGATAAGTCCCTTCGAATTGCTAAGACACCTTACAGTTGCCTAAACACAGATGACCCTCATAACATCCAAGGTAATGACTACCTATTCCTTAATAATTGGGATAGTCTTACCATTGAAAGAACATTCAAGAACAGTAAAGATTCAAATTAGGGTAGGTTCCTCTTAAGTACTTGCTCACTCCTTCAAAAACATTTCATAACACTTCACATTTTCAAACAATTTTCAAAACAAAGTCTTTATATATATCCGTACAAGGATCATTATAAAGTACTTAAGAAAATTTTCAATCACACACTACACTTCTCAAAACAGTTTAAAGTAAGCTAAGTAACTAAGAGCCCATGGATAACCATGGATGTAAAGTGTGCTAACACCTTCCCTTTACATAACCTACCCCCCGAACCCAAAAATATTTTAAGGTCTTTCCTGTTCTTTTATGCCCTTTCCTTTGGATAAAATAAAAGTTGGTGGCGACTCTTGCTATCCGCAACATTTCACTAAAGTCAGTTCTCCCACCGTGTTACAGAACTGGCGACTCTGCTGGGGATTTGTAAAAGAGGGGTACCCTTAGGAATTAGATCACTTAAATTGTTTGCTTTGTTTGCTTTACTTTACTTGTTGGGTGCTCTTATGTGTGAAAGATCCTAACCCAGATCTAGTGTACCTTAGGTAAATGGCAATAGACCAAGGAAACTGTACGGCGTATACCGATATGGTTGATCTGGTGGCCATAGTTAGTGTGATTTCTTGGTTGGTGCTTATGTTCCTTAAGTCAAGTTGAGGATAATATGAGGCTGCCATATGTTGTCAATACACTAACTAACTTTTAGAACCCTAGTCATCCCATCTTGGCCTTTAGAAAGTAGTGAGATAACCGGCTTTGGTGAAGACTGAAGTTGGTTGATACTCGATGCTACACTCATTGAGATTCTAAACTTGGAGGGTTTTGGTTGACAAGTAAGTTGCCTACTGAACAACCACCCTTGTGAAGGATCAATGATATTGATATCCCTTAGAACCTGGTTACTTTATAGGACAGGATGAACCAACTAAACTTCAGGGGAGGGTATTTACCTTTAAACTTCATGCAAGCCTTCAAACCTAGGGCTATGGTGTGACTTGTTTGTGTGTGCCACATGTTTGTGATTGAGCATAACATCATAGCATCATCATGCATCATAAGCATAGCATTTTCACTAACCATTTCAAGGACCAAAGGATTTATCTTTGTTCTTTGTTGCAGGTCATGGCTTCTGCTCGTAGGAATACTATCAGGATCAACTTTGTAGGAATACCTCCTAAGCTTAAGGAATTGGTCTCTCAAGTTTCTGAAAACTCCCAGTTCATCAAGAGACATGGTCACCTACTGGATTTAGTCACTTCAGGGTTCAATGAAGACATGATGAGTGTTCTGTTTCAGTTCTTTGATCCTAAGCATCATTGCTTCACATTCCCCGATTACCAACTAGTTCCTACAATGGAAGAGTTCTCCAAGCTTCTGGGTATACCTATCCTTGATCAGAGACCCTTCACAGGCTTGGAAAAAGAGCCTAAACCTGAAGTCATTGCTGCAGCCCTACATCTAAAGAAATCAGACATCGTCCTAGAAACGAGGAGTGGAGTTAAGGGTATTCTTGCCAAGGTGTTGATAGAGAAGGCTCAAGTGTTCTTGAAGGCTATGAGCTGTGATGCTTTTGAGGAGATCTTGGCTTTGTTGATTTATGGCTTAGTATTGTTCCCCAATCCAGACCAGTTCATAGACATATACACCATCAACATATTTCTGACTCGCAATCCAGTACCTACATTACTTGGAGACATCTTACACTCTCTTCATACCCGTACTACAAAGGCACGTGGAACTCTGATGTGTTGCATACCTTTGCTATCTAGGTGGTTTATTTCTCACCTTCCTCGATCAGTGATGAAGAATGAACAAGGGTTCAGGTGGTCCAAGAGGATTATGTCACTTTCTCATTCAGATATTCATTGGTGCTCTAGATCTATGGAGAATGTCACTATCATTGACCGTTGTGGGGAGTTTCCTAATGTGCCACTCCTTGGCATAAGAGGGGGCATTACTTACAACCCTTCCTTAGCTTTACATCAGTTTGGTTACGCTCGGAGTGATGGTCCTCATGACATGTTGATTCAGGGTATTGTGTTTGACTACGACAACGATCTTCAAGGTTACCGGCAAAGGTTCATACGAGCATGGGGAAAAGTGAACAAGGTTGACAGCAAGACTCTGGAGCCCAAGTACACTATTACTATGGAAGCTAATCTCAGATGGGCACGATCTTGTGCTCAGACTCTTATGATGCCATATCCGACCATCCTGCCAGTTACTATGGAGCCTGTTGCTGAAGGAGATACTTCTTATACCATCCTTCACCCAGACATGCCCACTGACATGGAAGACTTACAGAGGTCCTGGATCCAGTTGAAGGAGCAAAGGGATACTTTTGAGACTCATTACAAAGCAAGTCAAGAAAGAATCCTGGAGCTAACAAAGCAACTTCACGAGGAGCGAAATCTCAACTCATACCTCAACACAAAGAGGAAACGTCCATGGGAGACTTAAAACCCCATCTTTTGTATTCATTTCATTCTTATTGTAAGTCCAATGGGCAAACAAATTTATTACTAATAAAAGTTTACTTTTTGGTTGTTTAAACAAATTTAAATCCTGCGGTCCTTGAAAACATTGCATACGCATTTATACACCATACCATTGCATCACAGGTTTCTTATGTACATGTATATTATCTTCTCGCTGTTTATTTCAGCAGAAATGGCTCTTGAACAAACAGTCAAAGATCTCCAGGCACAAAATGCACAATTCCAAGAGCTGATCCTGAACTTGTCCAAAGGACAGGATGAATTGAAGACACTGCTGGCTAAGAAGACCAAGAAGGCTAGAAGATCAGGAGGACTTATTAACTTGGGAAGAAGATTCAAGGGTCCTGTCAAGACCAAGGAACAGGTTGAAGATTATGAGTCTGAAGAGTCTGACAAAGAGGGAGGCAGTCTCCATAATACTATGGGAGATTATGATTCTGAAGCAAATTACTATCATGATCCTAATGAAGATAAGTTCAAGATGCTGGTGGATAGAATGAATGCTATGGAATTGCAAAAGTCTTCTGGGATGGATTTTGAAGATCTGAGTTTGATATCTGGAGTGGTTATACCCATTGGTTTCAAGGCCCCTGCTTTTGTAGTATATGATGGTGTCTCATGTCCCAAGCTGCATCTAAGGTCCTATGTCCGGAGGATTCAACCCCATACTGCTGATAAGAAGTTGTGGATTCATTTCTTCAAAGAAAGCTTGTCTGGAGCTCAATTAGAATGGTACTATCAATTGGAGAGTGTCAACATTCGTGATTGGAATGATCTTGCTGAGGCCTTCTATAGGCAATACCAATACAATGCTGATCTAGCACCTACTCGCATGCAACTCCAAAGCATGTCTATGGGTGCTAAGGAGAATTTCAAGGAGTATGCCCAGAAGTGGAGAGACTTGGATGGTAGAGTTCAACCTCCTCTAACTGACAGGGAGTTAGTGGATATGTTTATGAGTACGCTGAATGGTCCTTTCTATAGTCATCTCATTGGAAGCTCATCATCTGGCTTCACTGAGCTAATAATGACTGGAGAGCGTGTGGAAAGTGGGATAAGAAGTGGCAAGATACAGGTGGGTGCCTCTTCATCAAGTACTGCAAAGAAGCCCCCTAGTGGGAAGAAGGAGTCAAATGCTGTTTATGGTCAAGCTGGTCGTAATAGGAGGCACCAATCTGTAAGTGCAGTTCACATCTCCAATCCTACTCCTGCAGCACCAGAGCCACCACAGGGCAATCAGCAGAAGCCTAGAAGATAGTTCACCAAGATCAACATGTCACTGGCCCAAGCCTTGCAACACTTGTTTAAAGGGGAACTCATTACTTTGAAGGACCCTCCTCAGAATCCTAATGTTGCTTCTCCTAGGTACAATCCTAATGCACGATGTGCATATCATTCAAATTGTCAGGGACATGATACCAACAACTGCTGGATATTGAAGAACAAGATTCAAGATATGATTGATGCTGGAGAGATTGAATTTGACCCTCCTGGGACTCCAAATGTGATTACTGCTCCCATGCCAAATCATGAGAAGACTGTTAATGCCATTGATGAAGTTTCACATATTTCCTCAGTTGCAGATGTGACTACACCATTATCTGTTATCAAGAAGAAGTTGGTACAAGCTGGGTTCTTTCCAGGTTGTAATGAAGATTGTTTTTATTGTGCTTATAAACCGGATAGCTGTTGGAAGTTGAAGGATGATATTCAACGCCTCATGGACAATTACACCATATTGTTTGAGAGGACACCTTCTGGGGAGAGTATGGTTGAACATATAACTCAAGGTGCGAAGGTTGAAGAGGTGGATATGGTTGATAAAGTGCCAGTGAGGATTACTTCCAAGGGCCCTGTCAAGATCACTCATAAGGGTCCACTCAAGATTACTGCTGAAGGCCCTGTGAGGACTGTTGCTGAAGCTAGAGTGGCTCCTATGATTATTACCACTCCCGGTCCTATTCCGTATACTTCTAATAAAGCTATACCCTGGAACTGCAGTTCTGATGTTTATATTCATGGTGTTAAGCAGGAACCTTTAGCTGATGTTGCTGATGAAAACCTTGATGTTGATAATACTGCTGGATCTAGTAAGATCACAAGAAGTGGAAGAATTTTCTCTCCTCCGGCTACCTCAAAGAGTGCAGTTACTCCAACTACTACCTCTACTGCTGAGACAAATACTGTGCCCGGGGCAAAGGTCCTGTTATTGAACCTATACAAACTGATGCACCAACTGCTGAGAATCTTTCTAAGCAGATGGAAGAAGTGCTGAAAATCATTCGCAAGAGTGATTATGATATTGTTGATCAATTGGGGCATACTCCCTCCAAGATTTCCATGTTATCTTTGTTGATGTGTTATGAGGCTCATGCTAAAGCCTTGATTAAGTTCTTGAAGACTGCTCATGTACCAAATGAGATTTCTGTGGATCAGTTTGAAAACTGTGTTGCACACCTGACTTATGATAATGGGTTAGGTTTTTCTGATGCTGATTTGACTCCTGCCAAGAGGAATCATAACAGAGCTTTACATATCTCTATTGAATGTAGGGGCACTACCCTGTCTCATGTGTTGATAGACAATGGTTCTTCACTGAATGTACTTCCCCAAGAGGTTCTAAACAAGCTCAGTCCTGAAGATGCTGTGTTAAGACCAAGCAATATAGTGGTGAGGGCCTTTGATGGTTCAAGAAGAGTGGTGCATGGAGAAATAGATCTCCCGATCAAAGTAGGCTCTCAAGTCTTCAATTCTACCTTCTATGTAATGGATATTCGTCCTTCGGACTCTTGTTTGCTTGGGCGCCCCTGGATCCATGGGGCAGGTGCTGTGACCTCCACTCTACATCAGAAGTTGAGATATCCAGTAAAGGGAAAGGTTGTCACTGTTTACGGAGAAGAAGAATATATGATCAGTCATGTGAATACGTTTCAGTATGTTGAAGTGGAAGGTGAATATGTTGAGACTCCGTGCCATACCTTTGAAGTAGTTCCTTGGGTTGTTCCTGCTGCTGAAGCTCCTCCTGTTGTCAAAAGAGTTCCTGTGGTCACCAGAGTACCTCCTACAATGGCCTCCCTCAAAGATGCTAGAGCTATGGTTGAAGAAGGTGGTTGTACTATTTGGGGTCAGCTTCCTGACATTCCTTACAAGTCTGACAAGTTTGGTTTGGGTTTCACTGCAGAGTCCCAGAAGGCTGTTCGTCGTGCTCGTGCTGTTCGTATCACCAATCAAGGGATCATGAAAGATCAAATCAATGTTGTGGGTGATTTTAATGAAGACTACAACCTGGATGACTGGATCTTTCCTACTGTGGGTGATGGGCTCAACAATTGGAAGGCTGAAGACGTTATTCCTATCTCCTTTAGTCAGGAGTAAATACTATTACTATTTTTTGAACAATTAAACTTTTAAGCCTTGTGCCTTACCCGGGGCACAATGGTATGCTTGTTTCGGGATGTCATTTCATTTGCATACTTCATTCAATAAAAATCAGTGGACGTTTCGTTTTCGTAAATATTGTGTTCCTTGTCTTTCTTTTCTTTTATTTTTATTTTATCAGCTATGTGTTCTTACACACACCCACATCACTAAAATGCAGATCCTCATCCACCCTGGATCCTGTTGATAACAGTTCTACTATTGCCAATTATAATTTCGAGAATCCGATCTATCAAGCTGAAGATGGAATGGAGGAAGATTGTGAAGTACCTGTAGAGCTTGCTAGGGTATTACAACAAGAAGAGAAAGCTATACAGCCACATGAAGAGCCAATCGAAGTTGTAAATCTGGGAACTGAAGAAAACAGGAAAGAAGTCAAGATAGGGGCTGAATTAGAGGATGGTGTTAAGAGCAGATTGATTCAGATGTTACATGATTATGTAGAGATCTTTGCTTGGTCCTATGAAGATATGCCAGGGTTGGATACAGACATTGTGGTTCACCGTTTACCAGTAAAAGAAGATTGTCATCCAAAGAAGCAGAAGGTTCGTCGCATGCGTCCTGTAATGTCAGAAAATATTAAAGCAGAGGTGATGAAACAGTTTGATGCAGGGTTCTTAGCTGTGACTTCTTATCCTCAATGGGTTGCAAATGTGGTACCGGTACCAAATAAAGATGGTAAAGTACATATGTGTGTAGACTACAGGGATTTAAACAAGGCCATCCCTAAGGATGACTTTCCACTTCCTCATATTGATGTTCTGGTAGACAACACTGCTCAGCATAAGGTATTCTCTTTCATGGATGGTTTCTCTGGTTACAATCAAATCAAGATGGCACCTGAAGATATGGAGAAGACTACATTTGTTACACAGTGGGGCACTTTTTGTTATAAAGTGATGCCATTTGGTTTGAAGAATGCCGGGGCAACATATCAGCGTGCAATGGTGGCTTTGTTTCATGATATGATTCATCATGAGATAGAGGAATATGTGGATGATATGATAGCCATGTCCCAGAATGAAGAGCAACATCTTGATCATCTGCATAAGTTGTTTGAAAGGTTGAAGAACAAGTTGAGATTGAACCCAAACAAATGTACTTTTGGAGTAAGGTCTGGTAAACTCCTGGGTTTCATTGTCAGTGGAAAAGGTATTGAAGTAGACCCTACAAAAGTGAAAGCTATACAAGAGATTCCAGCTCCCCGTACTGAGAAGGAAGTTAGAGATTTCCTGGGACGATTGAATTACATTGCAAGATTTATTTCCCAATTAACTGCTACCTATGAGCCAATCTTCAAGTTGTTGAAGAAAGATCAGGTAATGGAGTGGAATGATGAATGCCAGACAGCGTATGATGAAATCAAGAGATATCTTATAGAACCTCCAATTTTGATGCCACCAGTTGATGGAAGACCCTTGATCATGTACTTAACAGTATTAGACAACTCAATGGGGTGTGTGTTGGGGCAACATAACGAGTCTGGTCGAAAAGAGCAGGCAATATACTACCTTAGCAAAAAGTTTACCGACTGTGAAACAAGATACTCACTGCTCGAGAAAACTTGCTACGCTTTGGCATGGGCTGCTCGCCGACTAAGACAGTATATGTTGACTCATACTACCTTATTGATTTTGAAGATGGATCCAATCAAGTAAATATTCGAGAAACCTGCTCTCTCGGGACGAATAGCAAGATGGCAAATGATCTTAACAAAATATGATATACAGTACACTACTCAGAAAGCCATTAAAGGAAGTGTTGTAGCTGATCACTTGGCTCATCAAGCAGTGGATGATTACTAGTCAATGAGTTTTGAGTTCCCTGATGAAGACATTATGATTATTACCAAAGAACCTGGACAATATGACGAACCTGAACAAGGATCCCGATGGACTATGGTTTTTGATGGAGCTTCTAATGCACTTGGTAATGGTGTTGGTGTTGTGATCATTTCCCCTGAAGGTTGTCATACCCCGATTACTGCAAGACTTTGTTTCTATTGTACCAATAACACGGCTGAGTATGAGGCATGTATCCTGGATATCAAAGCTGCCATTGATATGAAGATTCAGTTCCTGGACGTGTATGGAGATTCAGCCCTAGTAGTAAGTCAGATCAAAGGAGATTGGGATACCAAGCATGCCTCATTCCTTACAGAGAGCATGTGTTGTCTTTGATCCCATATTTTGAAGAGATTACCTTTGGACATATTCCTCGAAGAGAAAATTAGTTGGCAGATGCATTAGCCACCATGGCATCCATGTTTGAGATTAGCTGGGATGATGAAGCTCCCAAGATTACCATTGATAGATTTGAGAAGCCTGCATACTGCAATGAGATTGACACTGAAGAAGCAGAGGGGAAGCCTTGGTTCTATGAAGTGAAAAGATATCTTGAAACCCAGGAGTTCCCTGAAGGGGCATCTGTCAAAGATAAGAAGTTTTTGAGGAGGTTTTCTGCTAAGTTCTTCTTGAGTAATGGAATTTTGTACAAACGCAATCATGATTCAACCTTGCTTCATTGTGTGGATAAGAAGGAAGCAACAGAGATTATGGAAGACATGCATGATGGAATCTTTGGCACTCATTCCAGTGGTCATACCATGGAAAAGAAGATATTGAGAGCAGGATACTATTGGTCTACCATGGAAGCTGACTGCTATCAACATTCCAGAACATGTCACAAGTGTCAAATCTATGCTGATAAAGTACATATACCTCCATCACCGTTGAATTTGTTGACTGCTCCTTGGCCTTTTGCCATATGGGGCATTGATATGATTGGTGAGATCAAGCCTACTACTTCTAATGGGCATCGTTTCATCCTGGTTGCTATTGATTACTTTACAAAGTGGGTGGAGGCAGCTTCATTTGCATCTGTTACTAAGAATGTGGTGGCTCGATTCATTAAGAATAACCTCATATGTAGGTATGGCATCCCTGAAAGGATTATCACAGATAATGGCTCTAATCTGAACAACACTATGATTACTGATCTCTGTACATAGTTCAAGATTAAGCATCATAACTCTTCTCCGTATCGTCCGAAGATGAATGGGGCAGTAGAAGCTGCTAATAAGAACATTAAGAAGATTCTACAAAAGATGACTGTCACTTACAAAGATTGGCACGAGATGTTACCATTTGCTCTTCATGGCTATCGTACTACAATACGTACTTCAACAGGGGCAACCTCATTATCCTTAGTCTATGGTATGGAAGCAGTTCTGCCCATTGAAGTTCAGATCCCTTCCTTAAGAATCATGAAGGATGCAGGCTTGGATGAAGATGAGTGGATTCAGACTCGACTTGACCAGATAGATTTTATTGATGAGAAAAGGCTGGCAGCTGTCTGTCATGGCCAGATGTACCAGAAACGAATGATCAAGGCTTTTAATAAGAAAGTTAAGCCGAAGGTATATCAGGATGGTGACTTGGTAATCAAGCATATCATATTACCACAGGGTGATCCTAGGGGCAAATGGACTCCTACATATGAAGGGCCATTTGTGGTCAAAACAGTATTCTCAGGAGGTGCCATGATGCTTACTACTATGGATGGTGAAGACTTCCCACAGCCTGTAAACGCAGACATAGTTAAAAAATACTACGCATAAAAAGAGACCCGCTAGGTCGATTGGCCTAGGCAAAAATAAGGGCATCCCGGCAAACCAAAAGGGTTCGGGCAAAAATTAGGGATATATATATATAAAATGTACACCCGGCAAGTCGAAAACCTGAAAAGGCGGCTTGGGCAAAAAAGGGTATTCCGGTGGATTGAAAACCTGAAAGGGCAATCCAGGCAAAAGTTAGAGATTAAAGCGTATGACTATGTCTCGTTTGGATCACTCATGTAACTTCAACTGATGGTGCTACCGGAATCAAGTTCGAACAGATAAAGATCAATCCAATCGTTTCCGTCTCAACAGCAGAAGATGAGATACTTGAAGATAATGGCAATAGTAGAATTGAAACTCAATAGGATTATTTCCCACATAGCTGTTTTCTTTGTTTTGTAAAAATTTTATGACAAATTCCTCTTACTAGGATGTCTGTCTCCTTGTACAAACTTGCCTATGTATAGGTCACTTTGTGATAAAAATAAAATTTCATCTTTGAATCCAGATTTACTTTTACCCTATTTACATAAACGGAACGTCCATTGGTTGTGTTTGAATGTATGTATGCTTTTGAATATGATTGATGTTTACCAGAAATGCATAAAATGCTTGAATATGATGGATGTTTACCAGAAATGCATGAAAATGCAGTAATAGTATTTACTAAGGACGAACGAGGGAAGGAATTCAACGAAGCTTCGCTAGTTCATCCCCACAAGATAACTACAAATCTCCAGTAGAGCAAATCTATCTTTATAGATACTTCGAGTTACATCTCCCCTTGAATTTATGTCCATCTCTTTTATCCTCAGTCGGGATATTCAGGAACTTATTCTTTCAATAGAAGTACGACGAACGAAGACGGGAGGATATAAATACTATACTATCAAGCAAGACAGAAACAAGTTCTTCATTTTCTTTAGCAACGAATCAGGATTTATTTTCCCTAGCCAGCAGTTGTTATACAGAGATATCCGGACGCTTCAGGCTGCATGATTCATACATACATCATTTACATCATACCATAACATATCCATAAATGCATAATACATTTACTTAGGTGCATCATACTATGCATGCATACATATTGCATAAACTAACATTTTCCTTGCAGGATAGTTATATGCAGATAAAACAGCATCAACAATTCACAACAGGTCAGAAATGATCCATACATTACTCAAGATGTCCTCGGAGAGTAGGCAAACAGCCTGTAAGAAGATCCATTCCCTAATCCAGGATATTTCTAGAAGATTTCATCTATCTGGTCTTGAATAGCAGGAAAACGGTCTGTACAAAGATCCATTCCCTGGTTCAAGATATTTTCAGAAGATTTAATCTATTTCCTCAGAGAGTAGGCAAACGGTCTGTACGAAGATCCATTCCCTAATCCAGGACATTTCCAGAAGATTTCATCTATCTGGTCTTGAATAGCAGGAAAACGGTCTGTACAAAGATCCATTCCCTGGTTCAAGATATTTTCAGAAGATTTAATATATTTCCTCGGAGAGTAGGCAAACGGTCTGTACGAAGATCCATTCCCTAATCCAGGACATTTCCAGAAGATTTCATCTATCTGGTCTTGAATAGCAGGCAAACGGTCTGTACAAAGATCCATTCCCTGGTTCAAGATATTTTAAGAAGATTTAATCTATTTCCTCGGAGAGTAGGCAAACGGTCTGTACGAAGATCCATTCCCTAATCCAGGACATTTCCAGAAGATTTCATCTGTCTGGTCTTGAATAGCAGGAAAACGGTCTGTACAAAGATCCATTACCTGGTTCAAGATATTTTCAGAAGATTTAATTTATTGGCCCTTGAGTAATAGGCAAACGATCTGTAAAAAGATCCATTCCCTAGTTCAAGATATTTTTCAGAAGAATTAATCCTGACATTCTTTTGACCTTGGAGAGTAGGCAAACGGTCTGTACAAAGATCCATTCCCTAATCCAAGATATTTCCAGAAGAGATAATCGTTACGAAGATTTATTTCTACTGGTCCATTCAACAATTCAAATCATGTTGCATAAACGATTCAGAGACGGCCTATACGAAGACCTAGTACTGATATCCAGTATCAACATAAAAATATTGTCACCTCCTGATATTATGGATGGCATCTCTAAGCCCATCTCCAGTTCTTCCAAGTGGCATCTTCAAGCCCACTCCAGCATATACAACTAATCATCAGTGTTACTTTACGCACTGGACAATGCAAATTTTTGGGCTTTTATGTTCAATCCCCTTCAACCTTCCAGGTCACGAATGACACATATACGAATCTAACCCCTCAGGTTTCAGAAAATTGAACAGGGGCAGCTGTTGCACCCCAAAATTTGCCCTCCACAAGACAAGACATTGTGTACTAAGAGGTTTACAAGGTTCACAAGACTCACAAGACATCTCATGAGGTTCACAAGGTTCACAATTAGTCAGAAAGTTTGACAATTCCCTCAGACAATGAATCCTCCTAAGCAATGCATCTTAAACTAGGGTTTTGACTTTTATCAGGCTAAATGGACTTCCAAGACTTCAAGTGAGCTTCATATCATCCTATAGACTTTCCCAAAAGATTTGCTCAGTCAGATGATCAAAAAGGTTAAAATCAGTCAAGGCAGTCAAAAAGTCAAACTGAGGTCAACTGTGGTCAAACTAAAGTCAAACTTCATGATTTTTTGCCAACATCAAGTATATGAATTAAAATTCATCATTTTATCAAGGGTTGATCATGATTCATCAAGGAGATTTCAGATCATCAAGAATCAGGAGTTTCTAAATTAGGGTTTTCACAGGAAAAGTCAACTGAACTTTGACCAGCCATAACTTTCACATGCTTCATCAAAAAATTTCCATCCAAAGCTCATTTTGAAGGAAATTGAATTCTCTACAACTTTGTGTCTCACAAGCCAAGCCCAAAAATGCTTCATTTGGAAGGTATGAGCTAAGACATTATAGGTCCTTTTAAAAGTCAACAAAAAGTCAACAACTTCCAAAGAGCATAACTTAAGAATGGTAAAAGATATGGACATGAGACCAAAGAGGTTGGTTAGAGGACTCTTTAAGATTTCCAAAATGTCCAAGAACACCTTCATATCATTAAAATTGAAGGATTTGTGCCCTTGCAAAGTTGGGAAAGTTTTGAGAGGTTTATGAAGCAAATGGGGTCTTAAAACCATAATTCACCAAATGGGCTTGCTTTTTTATGACCCAAACACTTCCATCACATCATGCACGAAATAAAATTTATTTATTCATAATTTTATTCATTTTTATTTTATTTATTATGATTTTTTATGTTAAAAATCATTTTAAATTAAAATAAAATATAAAATGATGGATATTTGATTTGATTTGGTTTCTAGAAAGTCTTAAAACATATTTAGACTTGATTGATACAAAAATAATGAAGATCATACCAAAATAGCAAGGCTAGATCAAAATATTTCAAGTTTTAAGATTAAATCTTTTTCAATCTCTATGGATCAAAAATTTCAAAGGATGGACCAAACTCTTGACCTAAATTCATTCACTCATATATAAACATCATAAAGATCAACCCTAGACACGAATTCACAGCCTCCAACACCATATTCAAAACTTCAAATTTCATTCAAAAACTCAAATTCGGTTTCACTATTACAAGGCATTTAAAGGTATTTTAAGAACATAGGAAGGATCCTTGGACATCACTGAATCGATCCCAACCTTCAAAAGCACCTGAAACTTGCTCATATGCCATAACCGAATGCATCTTCATGTTCATATTATGTGTTTTCGATTTCATATATTTAAGCATTATAACTTGAAACTAACCATGGATTTATGTTTATTGTGAAGTTCTGAAGCTTTCTGGATGATTTGATTTAAGTTTCATGGACTGAATCGAAATACGCCATTGTTAGGGTTTTTGGCCTCTTTTAGGGTTTAACGATTTAGCAAATATAAATCAATTCTAAGGACGTGGTTGAACTGTAAATGATATGTTGATTCTTTTGGTGTGCTTAATTTTGGAAAATTTTACAGTTTTTATGATAATTGAAGAACATAGGAAAACCTGCGAAGTTGAATTCGCAGGAAAATCCCTAACAATTTTTGTAGGTGAATTCGCAGGTCCAGAGGTAGGAGATGAATCTGATTGCGCGCGAAAATCGTATTTGAAATTTTGACAGGGCTTAAAACAAATGGGTTCCATCTATATATCACAATGAGCATGTAGCTCAGCTGGTTTTGGTGCGCGTATATTCTAATGAAGGGCTTGGGTTCGAAACCGGCCAAAGGAAATTTTTTGCTTTGATTTATTTTGTTTTATAGGATAACAACAAAATCAACTTGAAGTGGATTGCTATCAGCTGCGTGCAGTGGCCCAGTTGGTTATGCTTCTGATTATCCAGGTAAAGGACCTGGGTTCAAATCCCAGGTCCTGTTTTTTTAGGTTTTTGTTTCATTTATTTTTGTTATTTCTTTATTTTTTTCTTTAAATTAGTTAAAATAATTTCTAAAAAATATCTAAATCATTTTTTAATAAAACTTTATTTTCTTTTAAAATTTATTTTCTTAAAACCTAAATTAGTATATTTATTTCATTATATGTTTTTAATATATTTATAAATATGTATATATGTATTTTTGTATATAATTTCATTAATTATATTTAGGTTAATTTCTAATCCTTATATTTTTTATATATAATTAAAACCCTAATTTTCTCTAACCCTAAATTTTTTTAAAAACCCTAATTTATTACCTTAATTATTTTATTTAAATATTAAACTTAATAATTTTTTTCTAATGTATATAATTAACTAATTAATCATGCTTTATTTTGTAAATAAATTAGTATATCTTTATTATTTTATTTTCGTCTCAAAAATTCTTTAAAAATTGTTTATCAAAATCTAAAAAATACTTGATTGAATTATATGTCTATTTTGTATATTATTACTAACCTTTTCTTCTTATAATTATTTCATCACTAACCTTTTATTTAATTGTCTATTTTATTATATAATTATTATGTAATTTGTTTTTATTATTATGTAACTGCAAAAGCTTTGTAATAGTCGTAGTTTATGATTGCTTTATGTTTTATAAGATAAATATTTAAATTTATACACGCACACACGTAAGTCGGTCTCTGATCGCCATCTCACTTCCTAAGGCTATCCCTCATGTTGCCTAAATCAAAAGGTCAAGTAAGGTGTCTAAAAGCAAGGTCCCTTCACCTAAAATATCATCTAGTCCCTTTATGATTATAAGATCAAGTCCCTTCGAGGTTGCCTTCGTAAATGATCTTGTCCCTTTCGAATAAAAGATGATAAGTCCATTCGAATTGCTAAGACACCTTACAGTTGCCTAAACACAGATGACCTTCATAACATCCAAGGTAATGACTACCTATTCCTTAATAATAGGGATAGTCTTACCAGTGAAAGAATATTCAAGAACAATAAATATTCAAATTAGGGTAGGTTCCTCTTAAGTACTTGCTCACTCCTTCAAAAATATTTCATAACACTTCACATTTTCAAACAATTTTCAAAACAAAGTCTTTATATATATCCGTACAAGGATCATTATAAAGTACTTAAGAAAATTTTCAATCACACACTACACTTCTCAAAACAGTTTAAAGTGAGCTAAGTAACTAAGAGCCCATGGATAACCATGGATGTAAAGGGTGCTAACACCTTCCCTTTACATAACCTACCCCCCGAACCCAAAAATATTTTAAGGTCTTTCCTGTTCTTTTATTCCCTTTCCTTTGGATAAAATAAAAGTCGGTGGCGACTCTTGCTATCCGCAACATTTCACTAAAGTCAGTTCTCCCACCGTGTTACACATAGTAGTGAGCATCAATGCTCCACCGGAGAAAACTTTCTTTACTATGAATGGACCATCATAATTCGAAGTCCACTTGCCCCTTTGGTCTGTATGAGGAGGAAGGAGTCTTTTCAGCACGAGATCTCCTACTTGGTATTCCCGAAGCCTGACTTTCTGATCGAAGGCTTTCTTCATTCTTTTCTGATATAACTGCCCATGACAGCTTGTAGCCAATCTCTTTTCTTCGATCAAATTCAGTTGATTGTACCGAGATCGGACCCATTCTGCTTCATTCAACTTAACATCCATCAATACCCGTAAAGAGGGTAATTCAACTTCAACAGGTAGGACTGCCTCAATACCATACACAAGCTGATACGGTGTTGCCCCAGTGGATGTTCTGATTGAGGTACGATACCCATGCAAGGCAAATGGTAGCATTTCATGCTAGTCTTTGTAAGTAACCACCATCTTTTGCACAATCTTCTTGATATTCTTGTTAGCTGCCTCAACAACGCCATTCATCTTTGGCCTGTAAGGAGAGGAGTTGTGATGTTGAATCTTGAAGTCCCGACACAGTTTTGCCATCATTTTATTGTTCAAGTTGGAACCATTATCAGTAATGATTCGCTCGGGTACTCCATACCGACAGATGATGTCTCTTTTCAGGAATCTGGCTACCACTTGTCTGGTGACATTTGCATACGAAGCTGCTTCAACCCATTTGGTGAAGTAATAAATGGCTACCAGGATGAATCTGTGGCCATTTGAAGCAGTTGGCTCGATCTTTCCAATCATATCAATGCCCTACATGGCAAAGGGCCAAGGTGAAGACATCACATTCAAAGGATTCAGAGGCACATGCACTTTGTCCGCATAAATCTGGCATTTATGACACTTCCTGGCATAAACACAACAGTCTACATCCATTATGATCCAGTAGTAACCTGATCTTAACAACGTTTTAGCCATTGCGTGTCCTCCAACATGGGTACCGAAAGATCCTTCATGCACCTCGTGCATCAGCATGTCTGCTTCTGTCTTATCAACACATCTGAGAAGTACCATGTCAAAGTTTCTCTTGTACAAGGAACCATCAGTATTCAGGAAGAAACTGCCAGCTAGCCTTCTTAATGTCTTCTTATCATTGGATGATGCCCCAGGTGGGTATGTTTGATCCTCTAAGAAGCATTTGATGTCATGGAACCAAGGCTTGTCATCTTTAGCAATGTCCACAGAGAATACGTATGCTGGTCTGTCAAGTCTGGACACTGAAATCCGAGGCGCAAAGTTGGCAGCTTGAACTTTGATCATGGAGGAAATGGTAGCCAGAGCATCTGCAAACTGATTTTCGTCTCGAGGGATATACTCAAGTTTGACTGTTGTGAAGAAAGTCAGTAATCTCCTCGTATAGTCACGGTATGGAATCAGATGCTCTTGGTGAGTGTACCATTTGCCGTTGGTCTGATTGATTACCAAAGCTGAATCTCCGAATACAGTTAAAGTTTTGATCCTGAGGTCAATGGCTTCCTCAAGACCCATGATACAGGCTTCATATTCAGCTTCATTGTTAGTGCAATTAAAGGTGAGTTTTGCCGAGAAAGGCATGTGAACTCCTTTAGGTGTAATAAGCACTGCACCAACTCCACGACCATTCATATTGACAGCCCCATCAAACATCATTATCCATTCTTCTTCTGGGTCAGGCCCTTCAGTGTGAACAGGCTCTTCCTGGTCTTTTGCTTTTAGGAATATGATGTCTTCATCAGGGAAGTCAAATCTCATTGGCTGGTAATCATCAATGGGTTGCTCAGCCAGATAGTCAGACAGTACACTGCCTTTGATGACCTTTTGAGATGTGTACTGAATGTCATATTCTGTCAGAATCATTTGCCATCTTGCAACCCTTCCGGTAAGTGTTGGCTTCTCAAATATGTACTTGACTAGATCCATTTTTGAGATCAACAAGGTAGTGTGGGTCAACATATACTGTCTCAGTCGGCGAGCAGCCCACGCTAAAGCACAACAAGTTTTCTCGAGCAGTGAATAACGTTGTTCACAGTCGGTAAACTTTTTGCTTAGGTAGTATATTGCATACTCTTTTCGACCAGACTCGTCATGCTGGTCCAACACACACCCCATTGACCCTTCTAATACTGTCAGGTACATTATTAGAGGTCTTCCTTCAACTTGAGGCATAAGGATTGGAGGTTCTTGTAAGTACTCCTTGATATTGTCAAAAGCATTTTGGCAGTCTTCATTCCACCTGGCCGTTTGTTCTTTCCTTAACAACTTGAACAGGGGCTCACAGGTTGCAGTAAGGTGAGAGATGAACCTTGATATGTAGTTCAATCTACCTAAGAACCCCCGAACTTCTTTTTCAGTCTTTGGTGCAGGCATCTCTTGAATGGCTTTGACTTTGTCAGGGTCAACTTCAATTCCTTTTTCACTTACAATAAATCCCAGCAGCTTACCGGACCGTACCCCAAATGTGCATTTGTTGGGGTTTAACTTCAGCTGATACTTCCTCAGATGCTTGAACAACTTTAACAGATTTACCAGATGGTCTTCTTCTGTGAGGGACTTGGCAATCATGTCATCCACATAACATTCGATTTCTTTGTGGATCATATCATGGAATAATGTTACCATAGCCCGTTGAAAAGTGGCACCAGCATTCTTCAGTCCGAATGGCATTACCTTATAACAGAATGTGCCCCAGGGTGTGATGAAAGTTGTCTTCCCCATGTCTTCAGGTGACATCTTGATCTGATTATATCCTGAAAATCCATCCATGAAGGAGAATACCGAGAACTGAGCCGTGTTGTCGACCAATACATCAATGTGAGGTAATGGGAAGTCATCTTTCGGGCTATCTCTATTCAGATCCCGGTAATCCACACACATCCATACTTTGCCATCCTTCTTAGGCACTGGTACAATGTTAGCAACCCACGGCGGGTAACTAGTTACAGCAAGGAAACCGACGTCCCACTGTTTTTGTACCTCTTCTTTTATCTTCATGGTCATATCCGGACGAGTACGGCGTAGCTTCTGTTTTACTGGAGGACAGTCTTCTTTTAGTGGTAGCTTGTGCATAACAATGTCGGTATCCAGACTGTCACTCCTTGGATTTCCATCCTGGTACAAACGCGAAAGTGGCGCGGAAAAGAATAGAGTCGCCAGCCAGGCATTTTTATCCCGAAGGAACGGGAATGGTAATGCTGCACAAACCAGTAGAAAAGAAAAGGAAGGACACGGGTCCTGCGAACCAAAGAGACTGAGTTCGGGAATCGGTTACGACCTGGGAAGGTATTAGCACCCCAGATCGTCCGCCGTACCCGACGGGATCCACGCTTGCAAAGAAACTGTTTAAAAGGATGAAGAAATGAAAGTTGCTGCAAAGACAATGAACTGAACTGGATGAAAGAAAAGAAAAGGGAAATGAAAAATAAATGAAAAGAAAAAAATGTAGGGAAAATAAAGATTGTGCTCGAACGGGCCGTACCACGCTGCCTACGTACCTCATCGGGAAAATGAGGATCAGATACGCCGTAGTTCCCCTAACTAGGGGTGGAAAAGATTGCTTGTGAATTAAGGCTTGAACTGCCTATGTCAATGCTCAGGTGTTGCAGGCTCGGACGATGAGTGCGTAACCGTCTTGCAAAACGACAAGTAGGAGCAAGTTCGCGTACGGAGCGAAGGGGATGAGAAAAGAATTCCCTAAGAAAGACTCTTATTGTTTGTTTGTGTTTTTTATGAAGCTTTTTATGAGCGTGTCACAAGGAAGTGAACTCAAGCTCTTTTCCATGGAATGCGCACTTGTTACTACATTCCAAGATGGAATAACAGAACAAGCATACTCAAGTAAGGAGAAGATCCCCAAAACTTGAATCCATAGATTAGGGCCTAAGCTCACTAACTCACTAACTTATTAAGTGTTTTTGTATTTACAATGAAGAAATGTTTTTTATGATTTTCTTGGTGAAAATGATATCTTGATCAGACTTGTACATCACAGGAAAAGCTTGTATTATCCCAAGATGGGAAGACTACAAGTGTCTCATGGGATAAGGCTATTGCTCAAGGTATCACTTCAAACTTTATTAAGTGTCTTCTTTAGAGTTTTGAGATGAGAAGAGAAGAGAAACCAAAGGATCACAAAGGTAAAAGTCTAATGGGGGACTAATGAATCCTAATTGTTGTCATGCAATGGTAATCCTAGGTTAGTGAGGTTTGCTATCCTAAAGAAGAAAGAAAGAAGAAGAGAAGAAGAAGAAAGAAGAATAGAAGAGGGGGAAGTAAGGCCTAAGCCCAACAATCACAAGGTTAGAACAAATAAGAATAAGAAGACAAAAGATAAGATTTGGAGATGTGGGAATCACATCCACACCTCTCACTTACCAAAGCCCCTGAAATGGTTAGTAACACAAGTATAAAGGCAATACAAAATGAACATAATGCCATACCAACACCATATAACCAGAAGTTAAGTCATACATATAAACATCCAATGCCAATACAAGTCACAAGAATGAGAAGAGAACCACACAACTTAAAGTGGAACCACATGAATCACTATGGAAAAACAAAACAAACATGAGAAGATGCAAAGCAAAAATGAACAAATCACAAACCCAAGGTACAAAACCAGAACCCTAATCATGTTAGAAGAATGCCTAAGAGGCAAAAGAGATGAAGAGAAGAGATGCATATAGCTAAGTGTTTACATCATGAGAAAAAATAAGCAAAGGAGATGCATAAAAATGAAAGGACTTCAAAAGCAACCAAACACAATATCTTCAAGGCACAAATCAAAACTCAAGATCAAAAAGATTTCCACATCCTAATAAGGCTCTAAACAAGTTGAAGAAGTTGGCACAAGTGCCCTTCTAAGCTAAGGAATGGACTTATGATCAAAAAGAAGCAAAAAAGGACAAGTGAAGAACCAAAATTCAAAACAAATCAAATGAGCATTCAAAAATTCTACAACTTTGCACAAAATATCTTCAATCATAACATAACAACATGCCAAAAGGAGGGAAAGAAATTCAGAAGCTAAACAAGTCAAATGAGAAGTCAAACATGGATTAGGGTTAAATGGATTCACCCACAAGTTAAGGACCAAAATCAATTAATCAAGATTAAAAAAATCAGAACAAAAATCACCAATAAACTACATCCTATCATGAATCCAAAGCAAAAAGAACCAACCAAAAACTCAAAATAATGATCAAGATAGAAAATGGACAAGTCAGCATGCTTCAAAATGAAATAAAAATGAATTAATTAAAAGAAACAATTAATTTCCCCATGTCAAATAAAAATAAATGGAAAATAAAAATTTCAAAAATTAAAGAAAGCTAAAAATAACATTCAAGATTTTTTTTTATAATATTTGGAGACCTAAAACTAATTTTAAAAATTAAAAACCAAACTAAAAATAAAATGGAAAATAAAAGAAATAAAATAAAAGGACAGAGGCTGGGGGTGCGAATAGAAATGGATTCCATTTCAAATATGTTGGGCCTCAGAGTCAGGGGGTGGGATTAGCAAGTCAGGCCCAGTCAAAGTCAACGCATCTCATATTAATTATCATGGATATTCAATTAATCAGGAAAATACAAGGACCATAGGATCAAATGGACGTTTGAGATAGGTCAGCTCATTAAACCCAGTCAGAACATTAATTGGTTGGCAGTGAGAGAACATGATAGCTACGGTGAGGTGAGACACAAATTGTATAATTCAGATTAATTTTAAAACAAAAAAAACACGTGAGGGAGAGGGTGTATCATTAATGTGTTGGCAGATTCACAACCATCCAGATCAATCGTCCAACGGCCCTGCTTCATCTTCTTCCCTCAAACAAGCCCATAATCCGGTGACCGGAGCCCTAGCTCCGACACCAGAAAAATAATCACTATGAACAAAACTCCACAAAAATGGATGAAACCTTCCAGATCCACTAATTCAACCAAGCTGATTTCAAATATGCACTTATATTTCACAATGAACCAATGGATCAAACAGATCGAACAAGAACAAAATCATACATCAAACTGAAATTCACCATATCTCATTCAATAGTCAAGCATTTTCAAAACAAAAAGGCTCAGTGCAATCAACATACCACAAAGATCAAGAAGCACACATAAAATTACATTTCCAGATCCAAAAGTTTCAGAGCATACCTGAGATTGAAGATCTTGAAATAAGCCAGAAGAAAGCTTCCAAAGGTGCATATCAACTCCTTTTATCCTCTCTTTGCAAAATAAATGCAAGAGAGAGGCTGAAACTCTCTAGATATTGAAACCCGAAACCAAATGCACTTGAATGGCACTTGATGAAAACCTTCCTTTCAGCTTGAATTGATGGTGTATATTTATGATCCTTAGAGCTCACTGAACAAGAATATGGAAAGGGATTGGAGAATGAGAGCCTGAAAAGAGAGATTCGAAGGCTTTTTCTTTTGGTGCAAGAACTTTGAAGTGGTGAAATGTGATGGATCTGGCCTGAAATAAAACCCTAGCTTTCTTATATATGATCCCAAAATGCAATGTTGAAAAGATGAGGGAAAGTGCACGTGAGATGAGAGTGTGAGAGTGAAAATGCAAAACTTGCAAAATTCTTGTGATGAGGTGTTTGGCTCGTGCATCCCTCTCATTCTTTGCTCATGTGTGATCAATATCTCACCCTTAATTCAAAAAAGCAATTATCCTGGCCCTTGGATGTGGGGATCATGCTTTTCTCATGATCATGCATGTTTTGCACCTCATGAAATATTCTTCTTCTTATGCATGAATTTGACACTATTTTTGGAGAAAAATGAACTCTTGGCATTGCTTTGTAAGTTTGTGACCTCATTTTGTTCATTACATCACTCAAAAATAAAATTCATGAAGTTTTGCACTTGTGGAAGTCTTAGAATTCATGCCATGCCCTAAAAATCCACCAATTTTCGAAGGGCATTCCTCTTAAACCATGAGGGCTGTGAAAATGCTTACTTGAAAATTAGGGCAAAATGTTACTAAAAATGGAAATTCTCATTACCAAACTTATGCCAATTTTGCAAAACACCTCAAAACCTCATGATTCTTGATCTTTGATCTTGCCAAACCTCTTCTAAGGTTATAAGAACATCCCTTGGCTTGAAAACTAGGGTTGGACCCTTTGAAATCTCACAGTTGACTTTCAGAATGCACAGTTGACCAATTTCTTCATTTACAAGCAACTGAAGAAATACTTGACTTCCACAAGGAGTTTTCTCACCAAATTTCATCTTTAGGATCCTCTTAACATATGAGAGACTTTGCCCAAATTAAATGGCCAAAGTCACAAGGTTTTCATGCTTGAAACTCAAACCCTAATTTGGGATCACTGTGTAGGAGCTTTGCCCTAGCTTGAATTCCCTGATGATCTTCCCACCTCCTGGGCCTTTGTGAATGATCTTGAACTTGCGAATGCAATGTAGACCCATCATAGGACTTGAACAAATCCATTGGGCCCCTTGTCATGGCTTGTGATGCCTCAAAACCCTCTACAGATGATCATATGCCTAATGCTAGGTCATGAGAATGTTATGCCTCACCTTTCCATGTTAAGATGCCAAGAACATGATATGCTTATGATGAATATGATATGATATGGTGCTTAAAAAGAAGAGGGCAAATTTGGGGTGTTACATAGACCTGGCATGTCTTGGTAGGACCAAGCAAAGATATCAACGTACTCTTGCAGCATGTCAATAAGTTGTTCCTTCACTGAATCTTGTAGACGGGCCCCGATCTTCACTTATTTCAAGTCTTCTTAGGTGCCAAGATTAACCGTCTCAACTTCCTCCCGATGAGGAGTAATAACCTTCTCCTCTTGCCTTAACAGCCTTGCTAGATCTTCAGGTAGCTCATAATCTTCTTCAACCCCTTCATCGGCTTGATTAATCGGATTGTCGAAGTCATAGGAAGTCATAGCAGTGTCGTTGTCGGTGCAGTCTAGAGGGCACTCTCTGCAAGGGTTTAGATTGGTTCATTTTAGTGATCAGTTTTATCTTGTTTAGAAATAGTGAAAATGACGTTATTATTTTGAAAACATTGCCATTTTATTGTTTTGTACAAAAAATGAAAAATGAAAAACAGTGAGCGAGAAAAAAGACTCGTTTGCAAAAGATGTCCTGATATTCATTAATTGATCGTTTGCACAAAATACAAGATGGCCCGATTACAAAATGAGTCCTGACATCTTGGGCAAGATGCAGGACTTTATGCATGCTTAAAAGACAGAAAATAATAATTACTCTGCAGGAGTAACTCTTATAATTTCCTGGGAAGACCAGTTAGAGACTTGGTTCCCCGGGATCCTTGGACGTATCCAGCTTTCCAGGTTGTGTTCGTCTTCTTCCTCGTCTTCCAGACTGTTCATAGCATCCGGGGTAAGCATTCCCCCGCTGACAAATTTGGGCTCTGTTGCAGCCTCTGGTTGATCTTGTCGAGTTGGTCTGTAACCCAACCTGAATCTGTCTTCTTTCTTTTCTACTGGCAGCAACTTGCCCCAGCCTTGAGTGGTACCCTCCTCAACAACCTTCCGGGCTTGTTGATATGAAGTGATGGAAGTTCCAAACACAGCAGTTGCTTCATTGATGTTAAGGGTCTCAAACCCCTGACTCATAGTCTCATGGATCTCCCCATCCATCTCTATATACTTGTAAGTAGCCAGCTGGCTAACGAAAATATCTTCCTCCCCGCAAATTGTGATGATCTGGCCTTCCCACTCAAATTTTAATTTCTGGTGAAGGGTAGATGTAACAGCGCCAGCGGCGTGAATCCCGGGTCTACCCAACAAACACCTGTAGGCCGGCTGTATGTCCATCACGAAGAAAGTAGTTTTAAAGATTTGTGGGCCAATCATCACAGGTAAACCAATCTCTCCAAGCACTGATCTCTTAGAACCATCAAATGCTCTCACCACCAAGTTACTTGGACGTAATGCCAAACCATCATACTCCAGCTTCACCAAGGCTTTCTTTGGGAGGACATTGAGCGAGGACCCCATGTCCACCAGCACATGAGAAAGAACAGCACCTTTGCATTCTAAGGTGATATGTAAAGCCTTGTTATGATTGCGTCCCTCCGTCGTTAAATCAACATTTGTGAAGCCCAGTCCATGACTGGTGTTAACATTTGCAACCACTGTTTCCAGCTGATTAACTGTAATCTCTTCCGGCACATAGGCTGCGTGCAGGACTCTCAACAGTGCATTCCTATGGACTTCGGAACACATTAGCAATGATAATATAGAGATTTTGGAGGGTGTCTGATGAAGCTGGTCCACCACTTTGTAATCACTCTTTTTGATTATTCTCATGAACTCGTCCACCTCTTGTTCAAAAGACGTCTTCGGAGTTTCTTTAACAGTTGGCTCTTCAAGCACCACATTCTTCCCTTTTGCCTTAGCAGCAGCTTCTGCTTCAGCATTGGGCCTCGATGTTTGTGAGGCAAAAAGGCGTCCGCTTCTGGTGAAGCCTCCGCCTCCCCCAACATTGTCAACTTGTGGTGAAGAGGTTGCTGAATCTAGAGTGATCTTCTTTCCGTCGCAGTAGAGATCAGATCCGTAGTGCCAAGGTATGGCATTACTGCTTTCATAAGGAACAGGTCCAGGTACCGAAATGGTGACCGGACTGATTGCTGCAGCGGAAGGAACTGTGATGGTATGCGGGTCGTAATAGATTGTGACTGGAGATCTGACAGGAGGTGTTGCAGTTTGTTGTTGGAAATTGTTGTTGGGATGAACATTTGCTGGGTCATAATAGATCGTGACCGTTGAGACATCTTCATTAATGTTTGCTGGTGTTGTAGGTGTTTCCGTTGATAAAATGGGTGCTGATGTTGTAGAAGTAAATGTTGCTGAACTCTGATCTGTTGAAATAATGGATGGAGTGATTGCTGGAGTTGTGGATGAATTAGTGGGAATGATAGTTGTTGCTGTTGTAGGAGGATCTGTTGTTGCTGAAGAAAGAATTGTTGATGCTGAAGGAGAATCCATTGTTGCTGAAGAAAGAGTTGTTGATGTTGAAGGAGCCGTTGTGGTAATCTGCAAGATTCCATCTCTAATGAGGCCATCTATGCCAAGCCTTAGCTTCTCACAACCATTAATAGCAGTCTTGCACAATTCGCAGCAGGCCTCACAACCTGGGAATACCTGGCATCTTAAAAGTCGAGCTTTGACTTCTGCCAACGGTGTCTGAATCTGTGCAACATTCTCAATCAGTGCAGATGGTTGGTCCTTTTCTATGGCATTAATCCTGGGCCCACCATGATTAGGCATAGGATTTCTATTAACATTTGGAGGAGGTGCGAAATTGAGAGCTTTGGAATCGACCAAATCCTAAACCTTCATTTGCAAGGCTCTACATTTCTCGGTATTGTGACCAGGTGCGTTGGAGTGAAAGGCACACCTGGAATTGGTATCATAATCCTTCGGGAGGTTGAGAGGATCTGGTGGAGCCAACGTCCTTAACTCAACTAGGTTGAGTTTCGGGAGTTGTGGCAGTAGAGCGGCATAAGGCATAGGGATGGGATCAATCACCCTATTTGCCTGAGATGGCCTATGTTGAAAGGGGCGCTGTTGTTGGTTGCTATTGTTATTACCGTACGTTCTTTGTTGCGGAAAATGGAATTGTTGCTGATAGTGATGTTGTTGTTGTTGTTGAGGAAAAAGTGGTTGTTGTGGAGCTGGAGCCGGGATAGTAATGGCTGCTATTGATCTGTGAGAATACTGGGGTCTGCCCCTGCCTGCATGAATAGCATTCGTTTCACCCGCCCTTCGGGGTCCTGAGAAAGGTTTTTTGGGGTTGTTGGAGGAACTTGCACCATTGTTAGAGATTTTTCCCATCTTCAAAAGACTCCCAATTCTCTCACCAGCTATAACTACATCGGCAAAATTGGTGGAAGAGAAAGCAGCAAGTCTGTCAATATAAGTTCCTTGCAAGGTGTTCATAAACATGTCATCCATTTCTCTTTCAGACATGGGTGGCTGGACAGCAGCATCAAGCTGTCTCCACCTCTGAGCATAATCCCTAAAGCTTTCCCTTGAAGACTGAGACATGCCCATTAGAAGAGTTCTATTGGGGGCCATGTCTAGGTTGTACTGGTATTGCCGGATGAAGGCTTCGGCCAAGTCTTTCCAACATCTTATAGTGGCCCTCGTCAGATGCGAATACCATTCTCTTGATGCCCCAATCAGGCTGTCCTCAAAGTAGAACATCCATAACTTCTCGTCCATGGTATAAGCCTTGAGTCTCCCTAAGAAGGATTGCAGATGAGTACGCGGGCAGGAGGTACCATTATATTTTTCAAAGCATGGGGGTTTGAATTTGTGGGGAATCCTCACCCCATCTACCAACCCCATATCCATTACGTCAAAGCCTAAAGAATTATGGGATTCCAAGGACCTCAACTTTTCAGCAATCTCATCCAGCCTTCGGTCATACACCTCATCCCCAGCCCCAATAACTGTGATCTGCTCCTCCTGAGGATCTTCTTGCAAGATCCTGCCTGCAGCAGTATTTCCTTGAATATTCCTTGGGATATTAACATCTGGGTTCAAATGGGGCCCAAACTCTGGTGGGTCGATGCAAGGCTGCCCGCGTTCATTATTGCTGGTTCCTCCCGTTCCATGGTGGGGCTCTTCAGGTGTCTTCCTTTCTACCAGCTCTCTCAGCCTGTCCTAGCTCTGAGCTAAGCCAGTCATCACAACCATAAATTGGGTCATTTGGTTTCTCATCTCGACCCTTTCGTTTGCCATTTGATTTCTTACTTCATTCAGGTCCTGCTGTACCTGATTCATTTGAATGCCTGGAAGGTTGTTTCGCGTTGGGTACCGGTGTGTGCGGTTGACAGGGAACACTCTACGACGAGCAATGTTTCCTGAAACTACAACAAAGTGAGAAACAAAATAACAAACAAAAACCTACAAAACAAAGAAAATGTTAGTATGCAATGCAATATGCTTATTTGTCTTCCAAGGTATCCGGTTTGGTTCTTTGGTTTTGACCTTTCCCAGACCTCGAGGAAATGCTTGATGATGTTGAGAGAAAGCCCACCAAAAATTAAAAAAAAAACTAATATATTACAAATGATGGAAATACATAGTCTGTTTACAATACATACCCATGGTGGGTCAAAAATACAACAACCAAAAGAAAAAGTACATAAAAAGGAAAGAAATACAAGCAAAAGGAATCAGGCATCCAATCCAAAGTCATCTTCCCTGACTTCTTTCAGGAGGGCCTCCGTCACTGGACCAGCCGGATGCTCTGTAATAGTCCTAATGAGGAGGTTCCTGGTAGTAATGGCATTAGTCAGCTTCTTTTTCCTGTCCTGATCCTTTGATCTCTTTAACCCCGCCCGGAGTTTCAATTCTGATATCTCCTTCTGAGCTTCCAACAAAGCTTCCTGCTGCTTCTTCTCATTGGCCTCCAGCTGCTCAATCTTGGCCTGATTCCTCTAGTCCTCTTGTGTACGGGCTTCGGTGATCCTGATCCACCTAGCCTGTCTCTCCTCTAGATAATACTCAGCCCTAGCTTTTTGAATCTTGGCTTCCTTGCAGGCATTCTTCAAAACCAACTCTCCTGCTCTTTCCTTCCCTATGTAGTCATCTGTCCTTTCAATCTTGGTCAGATGATCAATCTTGAGTCTTTCCAATCTTTCAATGTCCAGATGACTATCATTTCTCTCCCAGAGAGTCTTCTTCAGGGCTTCAGATAGCTTATTATTCCTCTCTTTCAGCTTTTCAAATTCCTCCAGGCTAACAGTTGCTGCAGGTTGTACTGTTGAAGGTCCAGGTGTGTCTTCCAAGGTGAAAGGCATCCTGGTGATCTGAGCTCTAGTACGGGACCAGTCAGAGTACTGGGCTGAAGCAATATTGTTACACCTTCCAAGGATGGTTGTCCCTTTGGTATGAATGTTGTCCCAAGCCCAGGCAGATTGTCTGACAACAACTGAGTTAGGGTGAACTTCACAGTATAGGGTCTCAGCTAAATCCTGTCCTCTGGGAGGATGAACCAAGGCATATCCCAATTGTCTCTTAAGCAGTAAAGGGTTTTAATTGATGCAACCTTTTACTCCTATAAGAGGCATATTAGGGTATTGTCCACAGCTGGTAATAATCTCTTTGCCTTTGGTGCTCTGAGTGCACCATCTGATATCATCTGATGTTAAGGCAATGAACCTCTTGGCCCAATTCTTCTGCTGATGGGGTTTCAAGAAGGCAGGCAAGTGTCTGAGCAGCCATGAGTAGAAAAGAGGGGCACATCATCTGACTAGCTTCCCCATTTGCTTTTCATTTCTCTGATGGATGGAGTAGTAAAAATCTCCTAGCAATGTAGGCACTGGATTCCTCAGCAGGAACAAGTGGATGGCATTCTTACTCACAAATTTGGGCTCATCTATAAACAATATAACCCCATATATGCTGAGGGCTAAAAGTGCATAGACTGCCTTCCACTCTCCCACTGCAGCCTTCAGGGTGGCCTGAGAAATCAAGAAGTCCAGATGTAAGCCAGAAATCCCAGCTTTTGTTGTCATGTTTTGCTCAATGAGGGCAGACTCCAAATGCAATGCCCTTGCTATCTCTTTTCCTCTGGGAGCAGTCATCTCTGGGTTGAAGGGGATCCCTCTCCTGATAGGAACCCCAATCAACAAGGAAAACTCTTCTAGCAGAGGCCCCATCTGGAAATCTGGAAAGGTGAAGCACCTGAGTGGAGGGTCATAAAACTGCAAGCATGTGTGGATCATGCTCCTTTGAGAAGAATCAAGATCCATGACCATGTCTAAAATACCCCCATAGTGCTCTCTAAACAGTGGGATGTGGTCAGGTGTGATAAGGGACTGGACCTGCCTGATACCAGTCAGAGAGGGCTCAAAGAAGTAATAAGATATGTAGCTTTTCCTTGGAATATCCATGTGTGCTGATGAAGAAGCTGAAGTCAAATGCTGATGAAGATCACAGACTGAAAAGCTGGAGGTAAGTCTCTGACAGACTGATGCAGGTGCTGAAGGAGATAGCTGAAGCAAATGCTGAAGAAGATAACTGAAGCAGAGGTCTAAGCAGTAGAAGGGGTCAAAAACAAACCAAATATGATATGATGGATACCCTGAAAAACAAATAAACAAATGTTAAATGATGCAATGATGATATATGCAAATGATATGCAAGGGTTTTTGATCAAGAGCTGGATCTGATTATCTATCTTGATATAAGGCCCATGTATGTTCAAAGGTCCGGATGGAGGCTCAGAAATCCAGTAACCAGGGTGGGGGACTCAAATAAAGAGTTACATGTCCAGGGCTAATCACAAGAACTGTCCAAAGTGAAGTACTCTTAAACAACTACAGTAACAGGGTATGATGTGGCCGAGGGTTCCTGCAAACCTGTAAACAACCCAACCCCTCTCACATGTAATGTTCTAGAACAAGGATCCTCGGACTTGGATCAGTTATGAGAAGTGTAAACACTTCTAACCCGGAGGTACAGTGTTTACAATAACCATAAAAGATCCTCCTCTAATTCACCCCAGATTCTGAAGGTCAAAATAAAGGTCATCCAGACTTAGCAGGCTTCCCAGAAAGCCCTAGCACTACATGAAATCTGTAGCACAGAGTTCTCAAGAAGAAACCCACATCTGAACCGTGTTTCATATTCCCGCACCAGACCGAAATGGAATGGGAAAGAATATGAACCACTCTAGCCTAAGTGTCACTCAGGTCCCAGGTATAGGACCTTAATCACTCAATGGAACCCCACCCACCAAAACATAAGCCAGATCCATCAATGATAATGACAGTATGATGTATAAAAAACTGTAAAGAAAGCAGTAAATAAAGTTGTACATAAAGCAATAAATAAAGCAAATAAGGAAACACAAGTAACACATAACACCCCAGTAAACACAAATCAAACAAGCGCTATGACGAACCCACAAAAAGAACCAGAAGCCCTGGTTGCAGTATAAGGATCCCCAGCAGAGTCACCAAGCTGTCGCTCCCAAAGATTTGCATCCCGGTACTAGCGCGAACGGTCGGCGAAAGGAGGAAATGAAAATGAAGTGAAAAGAGTCGCCAGCTAGGCATTTTTATCCCGAAGGAAAGGTAATGCTGCATAAACCTAGAAAGATATGGATAAGACGGTCGCGAACCAGAGAAACTGAGAAAGGGGGTTGGTTACAACCTGGGAAAGTATTAGCACCCAGATTGTCCGCCGTACTCGACGGGATCCACGCTTGAAAGTTGTGCTTAAAGGGGTAGGTGTCAGTGCTATCTGTGTGCAAAAGCTGGAAGAGAATGTACATGTGTCAGTGCTAGAAAGTGAAGTAAAGAAAAGGAGTGTCAGTGTAAGAAAAGAGTGCAATGCTCAAGACAATGAGGCTTAAAGGAATAATGCTGGAAGAGGGGGAATATACAGAGAATTTTGTTCGATAACAGTTAAGTTATGCCTACGTATCCTCTCGTGCAATGAGGAAGTCAGAACACCGTAGTTCGACTCAAAGAAACTGAAAGATAAATTGATTGATGAACTGCTTACTTGTCTATGCTCAAGTGTATGACATGTCTGGCTCAGGTGCAAACTGTCTTGCATTAGACGGAAGAAGCAAGTTCTCGTTTGTGAGTGAATGAGGTGAGAAAAGAATCCCGAAGGAGACGATTATTGTTTTTTTTTGGGTTTTCAATCTTTTATTGCTTTTTTGTATTTGTCATAAGAAAATGAGCTTAAGCCTAAACCAAGGGTTAGTAGTCTCATCACATCCTCCCTCTGATTAGGGGTAATGAGAATACCTTAAGTATGAATTAAGCACCTCACACTTAATCACCATGATGTAGGATTAAGATCATTAACCTACTTTCAATTATTTAGATGTTTTTGGAGTTTTTGTTTAGTGTTAAGTAATGAGTTTAAGCCATAATCAAAGATTTAATGGACTCATTACACCATCCTAATAGAAGGATAATAGATGAGAACATTTAAGCTGAGGAAGATACCTCAACTTAATCCATGATTTGGGATTAACCTCATGACAAAACAAGCCTTTATTAAAGGGGATTTTAGTTAATAGTAAGATTAAGAAATGAATTTTATGATTTGTAAGACAACTTGAGGAGGACTTGTCCATTAACACTAGGGTTAGTCCTTCTTAACCAATTAAGGAAGAATTAGAACCCTAATGCAAGGCCCAAGTTACAAGCTTATTGTCTTAGTGATTATTAGGTGGATTGATTAAGAGATTTAAATGCATCAAGGGTTTAACACTTAGGATTAAAGTTATACACTTCACCCTAAGAGAAGGATGCATGCATAATCTTAATCACAAAGCCTTAAAACCTTGAAGGTTTAGTCCCTGATTATGAGATGAGAGGAGAGACACAAAAGATGACACAAAGGTAAAACAAATGGGGGACTAATCAAACCCTAATTGTTATCATTCTTGGGTGTTCCTAGGGTTTATGAGGCTGACATGAGATCTTCAAGGAGAGCCACCAAGGAAGAAGCAGATGAAAGGAGGAGAAGTAGAAGAAACAAGCTAACTTACTTCACTTAAGAAGATAAGTTACTTGAAGAAAGAAAGTGAATGGAGAACATGAATGAGCAAGCTTACTCTAAGACACCTACAAAATGCAGCAAGGATGCATAAGAGAGATGAGAAGAGAAGTGAGAAGTGAAGGCAAATTCACTCCTCAAAGTACTTACCACCTGAAAAGTTAGCATAAAGAAATGAAATGAAATGAGAATGAAATGAATGCAAGGATGCAAACCAAAACCAGAAGCAGGTTCATGATGTAAATGAATCTAAGAGATGATTCAAATTCATGTCAAGATTTGTGAATGATCATACAAGTGATGAGAATGCAAATGAGGCATGAAAGAAGCATGAAAGTTCATGAATGCTCATGGAATGTAATGAATGCATAACATGGAAAATGGATGAGGAAATGATCAAGCATGAGTCTAATGTGTCCTAAGATGTCTTAAAAGTCATGTGAATGCACAAAATGTCATGGCAAGTTCTTATGTGAATGCTTATGCAAGATGTATGCAAAGGAAGATGAGAAATTAGGGTTTTTATGCAACATAAGATGCAAAACTCAAAACAGAAGCAAATGACAAGATAAAAATTGCAAATGAACTCAAAGGAACCCTAACCCCACATGATTTCACACCCCAAAGGAGAAGACCTAACTCCTAACTCTACGGAAGTTATGATTTTTCTAAGTTTTCTAGGGTTTTAAGGTACCTAAAGGGAAAAAATGCAAATCAATTCAAAAAGGCAGAAGAAATTTGTGACAAAATTATGCTAGAAACTACATGTCAAATGAAGATCAATGAAAAAAGAACCATTGTCATACCATTCTTGGTTAGGCAGAAAAGAATTCTTGAAGTTAGGGTTCTAAAATGTGAATTTTATGAACCCTAAATTCAAGAAAATTATCAAAAATGGTTCAAAACCAAAACGAAATTTGTGTGGATGATATGACAATGTCTCTAAATGTTTAAAGATGCAACATGAATTTTTTGGGATTTTTTAGAAACCTAAATGATATTTTAATTAATTAATTTTCATTAATTAATTAAAATAAACATTTAAATGTTTTAAAAATGATTTTTTAATGTGAAAAATAAAAATAAAAATATTTTTGGGTTAAGAAAATTATTTGAAATAAAAATGCAGAATAAAAATATTTTTGGAAATTTCTTGCTATTTTAAATAAATGGAACAAAATAAATAAGAAAAATATGAATTAAAACTGAATTAAATAAAAGTAATCTGATCTGAGGGCTCACATTCAAAGCTGGGGAATTTAAGTTGACTACGCGCGTAATCCTAAGGCTGTGGTTCAATCTGGAATTTTATTAATTAAACCTAATTAATTAATATTAATTAAAAGATTAGGGTTTTAACAATTAATCCAAGCCATCCAAACACGCGGGCAGATCAAATCCAAAGGCTCATGTTTAAGATTAACCCTAAACCCTAATTAGACATTAATGACTTTCAGGTCACCGGAGAAGAGCTCCGGTCGTCTTCTCCGGTGACCCCCTCACCTGAAAACATCCAACTTTTTCCCTAGGTAATTTCTGGAGCTCTAAAGCTCCAGATTAACTCCCCTCACTCCCCTAAGCTCAAATCCACACTCAAATCACATTTATTCATGCTCATAAACAAGATTCGAAGAAAAGATCAAACATGGCAAAAATTTCAGAGATTCAGTACATACTCATTTCTACACCATTTTCAAAAATTCAAAGCTCATGTGATCAGTGAAGCATGCTTATTCATTTTGTAGCATAAAAAGAGAGTTCTAGAAAAATGAATTCAGATGGCTACCTGAGATGGAGCTTTCCACACTTGAACTTTCTGGTCACTTCCTTTGCGCAAAAAGACTCCTTTTGACCTCCTGAGGCTAATGGAATGGTTCAAAGGCTTTGAGAATGGTTGGTTTGTGAGTTTGCACTCCAACTGGCTGAGAATCGTGTTTTGTATAGGGTGTGTTCTTGGCTGATTTGAGGGTTGCTTTGGGGTCAGTGAGTGATTTAGAGATGAATGGTGGAATTGGTTTTGAGTTTGAGTAAGTGAGCTGGGAGATTCGAAGGAAAATGAAAGAGGGAGAGATTTTGGGAACTTGATCAATCTTAGGTTTCAGCTTGTGTGTTATGATCAGCATTTGGTCCACATATCAAGTTGTGATAGGTCAGAGAAGTGGTTGTGGCCTATGGTGATTGGTATGGCATTCTTGCAAAAAGTCACCAACTTGTGTACTTGAGGTATGGGCAAGGATGCAGCTGGCTTTTTGGCATGTCCATGTGCAGCTGAGATCAAGGATGTCCATAGAATCAATCTTGAGGCAATTCAGCAAGTTGAAACAAAGTTATGGGGTGTTTTGCAATTATGTGAAGTTGTGGCCCTTTTGAGAAATCTTGATGTTCAAGGCATGTAATCTTGCAATTCTTTGGGCAATTCTGATCTAGAGGCAATGCACTATGATGTTATGATACATTAAAGTGTGTTTGAAGTCATAAAAAGCCTTGGCAAGTGGTTTTGCAAAGAATCCCTTTTGGTGCATTCTTGAAATTTATGGGATTTTTGCCAACTTTGACAAGCCATATCTTGAGTTCCAAAATGAATTAGATCTTGTTCTTGTACTTTTTGAAAAGGGAATGATCCAATATACAACTTTAATGACCAACAATTTTTCACTTGAAGCATTTTTGGTTGAGAAAGAGGAGGTTGAAAAACTTTCCCAAAATGGAAAGTTTACATTACAAGTCATTTCTATTTTTGGCAACTTTTGGTTTAGCTCACTTTTCTTCAATTTTGTGAACTTCTAAGCACTTCAATGATCAAATAAAGATCATATAACTTCAATTTGATGAAAAATACACTTTGGTTCCATGTTGAGGGGCCTCAGATGCCCTGATTTTGCTCTGACTTGCTCAAGAAGTTACCCAGTGATCAGATGACTTCCATAATGAATTTCTTCATCAAACTTAGTACACATGATCCTTATAGCATATTGAGACCATTAGAAACAATAATGGCCAAAAAATGTGGAGTTATGGCCTCTGAAACCAAAACCCTAATTTTAGGTCATCTGTGTAGTTAAACCCTAGCTCTGCTACCATGCTTTGCCAGTTCTTGTGATTTTTGACTTCCTTGATCTTTGAAGGATATAATATGATGATTGAACTTACATGGACCCTCTTGGAATGATTGTATACCTTTGGAGTGGCTCAGATGAATCCTTGGATTGCTCATATCACAAACCCTAGATGCAGATGAACTTGAACTAATGTAGTGAAACAAAAAATGCAATATGAGATGATATGCTTAAACCAATGCAAATATGAAAGATGTCAAGCCATGGTGTGAACTTAGTGAGGGAAAATTTGGGGTGTTTACACCCTCCACTGTCCATTTAAAAATTAAGTATTACACCAAGCTAGGTCGCGTAGTCACGATTCATGGCGACATCAAAACTTCCCGTAGATGTTACGACGCTGCGGTCAAAGGGCAGACCATAATCAACACAGCCAAAGGCAACAAGAAACCGAGAACTGAGGAGCACCCACCTTCCCCACGAGTCAACTCCATTAACCTCGACAACCGTCTCGGCGAAGACAACACCAAAAAGCAGGATCCCATCAATGGCAGACTCTAACTCATCCAGTACACCCAATCCCCGACGGCGAGTTCGAGTTTATCCTTCTGGGCGATAACCCTGGCAGAACTGTGAAGATAAGTGTTGCTCTACCACTAGCAACAACGGAGCAGCTTGCAACCTGTCTCAAGGATAATGCGTACCTATTCGCTTGGAGTGCTACTGAGATGCCCGGTCTCGACCCCGAGGTCGCTTGCCATCAATTAGCCATAGATTCGGCCATTAGGCCCGTAGCACAGTGTATGCGCAAGTGTTGCACCCCAAAATTTGCTCTCACCAAGACAAGAAATTGTGTACTAAGGTGTCCCAAGAGGTTCACAAGTTATCTCAAGAGGTTCACAAGGTTCACAATTGGTCAGAAAGTTTGACAATTCCCTCAGACAATGCATCCTCCTAAGCAGTGCATCCAAAACTAGGGTTTTGACTTTCCTCAGGCTAAATGGGCTTCCAAGACTTCAAGTGAGCTTCATAGCATCCTATATGTGTTCAAGAATCCCCATGTCAAGTTTCAAGGCTTTCCCAAAAGATTTGCTCAGTCAGATGATCAGATAGGCTAAAATTAGTCAAGGCAGTCAAAAGGTCAAACTGAGGTCAACTGTGGTCAAACCAAAGTCAAACTTCATGATTTTTTGCCAAAATCAAGTATATGAAGTAAAATTCATCATTTGATCAAGGGTTGATCATGATTCATCAAGGAGAGTTCAGATCATCAAGAATCAGGAGTTTCTAAATTAGGGTTTTCACAGGAAAAGTCAACTAAACTTTGACCAGCCATAACTTTCACATGCTTCATCAAAAAATTTACATCCAAAGCTCATTTTGAAGGAAATTGAATTCTCTACAACTTTGTGTCTCACAAGCCAAGCCCAAAAATGCTTCATTTGGAAGGTATGAGCTAAGACATTATAGGTCCTTTTAAAAGTCAACAAAAAGTCAACAACTTCCAAAGAGCATAACTTGAGAATGGTAAAAGATATGGACATGAGACCAAAGAGGTTAGTTGAGGACTCTTTAAGATTTCCAAAATGTCCAAGAACACCTTCATAGCATTAAAATTGAGGGATTTCTGCCCTTACAAAGTTGGGAAATTTTTGAGAGGTTTATGAAGCAAATGGGATCTCAGAACCAAATTTCACGAAATGGGCTTGCATTTTTATGATCCAAACACTTCCATGACATCATGCACGAATTAAAAATTATTTATTCATATTTTTATTCATTTTATTTTATTTATTATGATTTTTTACATTAAAAATCATTTTAAATTAAAATAAAATATAAATGTGTGAATATTTGATTTGATTTTGGTTCTAGAAAGTCTTAATATTCATTTAGAAGTGATTGAAACTATATAAAATAAGATCATTCAAAAATAACAATGATATATCCAAATTTTCAATATTTTAAAGGCATATCTTTTTCAATCTCTAACTATCCAAAAGTCCAAAATATGATGTGGTTTTTTAACCTAATTTTGTTCTACTACATATATACAACTCATACAAACACAGAAGACACGATTTTTCAGCATCCAAGAAGAAGAACCAATCTCAAAAATTTCAAGGAAAACTCATAATCGGATTTTTGGTTGGAGGTAGTTTCAATGCATTCCAAGAACACCAATCCCTTCCATGATGATCATTGAACATGTTTAGACCTTTTGCATTGCCAGAATCGACCCCATACGCATAAACCGAATTGCTTTAGCCTTGGTTTTGAATTTTTTTCGATTTTGCTTTTTCTTGCGTTCATGATTAATTTTAACAATTGATTTGTGTCTATCTTGAAGCATAGAAACTTTCTGGACGATTTGCATGAAGTTCCATGGCTAAAATCACGTGATGCCATTTCTAGGGTTCTTAGTTCAAAAAAGGAGATTTCCAATTAAAGCAAGTTCATAAGTTTTAGATATCATATTCGGACTCTATGACCTTTAAGGAATTGGTTGATGTTATTATTGTGTATTGATTGCTTTTGAATTGACGTTAACAAGAAAATATAGGTTCTGCTGCAAAAATATTTCGCAAGAAAAAACGCAACGAAATTCGCAGGAAATTTTGCAGTGCTGGAGGTTGAAGACAATAGGTGGCATGGAACGATTGGTTACTTTCTGGAGAAAAGGAAAGAATTTAATAAAACGAAGTGATGTTGGATCATTGTCACATACACGGCCTAGCTCAGATGGTCAAAGGGCGCTCCTATCAGGTATTGGACCTGGGTTCGATTCCCAGGTCCTTTTCTTTTGAGTGAATTTCATCTTTTTTTCATGTTTTTTTTGTTTTTATTATTTTTAATTAATTTCATTTTAATATAATAATTAATCCAATTAATTTAAATTAATAACAAGATAAACTTCTCCTAATTAAAAGTCTACCAATTTTTTTTTATAAAAAAACCTGTGGCTTCTTTTGTATCATTTGTAAATAATAATAATATTTCTTATAAATAATATGTAAATTAATTCATTTTTTAACTAGGTTTAGAATAAACTAGAAAAAAATCATAATTTCTCTAACCATAAAATTTTAACCTTAATTTTGTTAACTAACATTTTTATTAACCTAATTTAATTTCAAAGTCCTAATAATCTTTAATTAGTTTCTTTTTTTTTTGATAATCTTTATTATTTAAGATAAGTTTTTGTAAATAAAACTAATTTAATTAATTATTTTAAAACCCTAATTTCTTAACTAACCCTAATATTTCATTAATCCTAAAAATTTAACCTAATTTTCTCTAACTCTAACCCTAACCCTAATTTTCATTAACTTTAACATTTAATTTAATTAATTTTTTATTCTAATATATAATTAAATAATTAATCCTTTTGTTGTAAATAATTATTATATTGTTTATTATTATTATAATTATCCTATTTTTCTTTTTAAATATTCTTTAAAATTATTTATTTAACTTAAAAAATATTCTCTTAAAATTTTCTATTCTTTCTATTTATTATTGTTGCTAACCCTTTTAATTGTTATTTATTTATTATATATTTATCATTTAATTGTTTTTATTATTATGTAATTGCGAAAGCCATGTAATAGTCGTAGGTTTATTTTTGTCTTTATTTTATTGTTTATAAATATTTTTATTGCCATGGTTAGTAACTATAGGGTGTGAATAACTATATGTAATTAAAATAACTTAGAATAACTAATTTAAACAAGATAAATACCTGAATATAAACACTCACACACGTAAGTCGATCTTTGATCGCCATCTTACACTTCCTAAGTTACCCCTCTCAGTTGCCTTAAAAATCATCAAGTCCCTTCATAAAAATCATCAAGTCCCTACAGTTTAAAAGATCAAGTCCCTTCGAGGTTGCCTACGGAATAATGATCTTGTCCCTTCGAATAAATGATGATAGTCCATACGAATTGCTAAAGACACCCCTCAAAGTTGCTTTCTATGACCATACGATGATCCTACGTTTGTCCCTTAACATCCAAGGTAATGACTCTATTCCTTAATAATAGGGATAGTCTTACCATTGAAAGAACATACGAGAACACGAAAGACTTAATCTAGGGTAGGTATCTCATAATTACTTGCTCACACTTTTCAAAATTACTTTTACACCTCACAATTTCTAAACTAGGCTTTGTATACACCCATACGAGGGTCATTACAAAGTACTTAAAGAAATTTTTCTAATCACACACTACACTCTTGCAAACAAACAAAGTGAGCTAAGTAACTAAGAGCCCATGGATAACCATGAATATAAAGGGTGTTAACACCTTCCCTTTGTATAACCTACCCCCCGAACTCAAGTCTTTTAAAATAGGTCTTTCCTGTTCTTTTATGTCCTTTCCTTATGGATAAAATAAAAGTCGGTGGCGACTCTTGCTATCCGCAACATTTATAGAAAGTCAGTTCTCCCACTGTGTTACAGAACTGGCGACTCTGCTGGGGACTAATAAAAGAGGGGTACCCTTAGGAATTAGATCACTTTAAACTTGTTTGCTTTGTTTGCTTTACTTTACTTGTTGGGTGCTCTTATGTATGAAAGATCCTAACCTGGATCTAGTGTACCTTAGGTAAATGGCAATAGACCAAGGAAACTGTACGGCTGATGGGCTAAAGACGTATCTAATTATGTGTCTAGCGGTATCTTAACTGCAAGTGCACAGCCTATCGAAGTAATATTTAAGATTATCGATCCACAGGGACTCTATGGTTACTTAGTGCTAGAGGAATTTCTAGTTTAGCTAAGGTGAAGGGTTGTCACGATTTTTGGTTGTTTTTAATGATTAAAGGCGGGAAGTAAATTTAAGTTTAAATAAATAATACTAAGGCGGTCGGTATGTAATTATGCTAACTTAGGCGGGTCAATCTAATCTAGGCTTATTAAGATGGTTCACTTAATCTATTCTGTAGAGGTTACCAGTTTAAATATCTTTAACTCACACTCTCGTGGTCTTATCTCAGATCTTACCCCTAAAGCCATATGCCTGCTCTCGCTAGCCCATAAGTGTTTAGAAATAATTTTTGGAAACTTAGTAATTCTAATTCATTTTAAAGCGCTCTCGCTGTGTTTAAATTAAATGCCTAACTTTAGCTATCTGGTTAAAATCTCACACTCTCGTGGTCTTGACCTAACCTAATACACTTTCCTTACTCTCGTAACAAAAAGGTTGATTTTATAATAAAAAGTCTCAGCCAGAATTTTAAGCTCTTAATTATTTTAAGCCTAGAGTTGATTTTACCGATTTAGTTTGTTTTAATTACATATCGCCCTAAGGTGTTTAGCTACTCATTATTGTTGAACCAGACAGAGGCAGAGAAACATAAAATAAAATATGCATGGCAGAAAAATAAATATTCAACATAAATATAAATGCAATTTAATATAAACCTGGATAACAATAAAAGTAGTAGACTCCTTCTTCCACAGGCTGGAAAGCTCGGAGTACTGACCGGACTTGGAAATAAAAATTCTAAAAGAATCTGAAGGCTTTGAAACAAATTAATTTATAACAATTTCCTGATGTTGGAAATTGTTATATGGTTGGTTGGGATACAAGAAAATTAAAGCAAGAAAATTAATGCTGGAAAAATAAAAGGGTGCAAAATAAAATCGGCAGAGCTTCCGCAAGAAAATTAAAAACTAAAACTCTGTAAATTGTTTCTTGAAGTTAAGCTATTTATAGAAAGCTAAATGGGCTTGGCAGTTGGAATTTATGCTTGGGCCTCGTAGGAAATGAGAGAATCCAGGGAACGTGGGAATACTTGGTCTGCTGGAAAATAGGCACATTGGATTTCATGTAGCGTAACGTTCATGACCAAGTCTTTAGTCAAATACCCTAGTTTTCCCTTGTCACGGTCGTGACAAGGGTGTCACGCTCGCCTTCCTTGTTTGATATGCGTCACGGTCGTGAGGGATTTGTCACGGTCGTGAGTGCTCCTTTTAGCGTGTCACGGTCGTGACTCCTAGGTGACGACCGTGAGTGTAACAAAAAATGCAGGTTATGCAGAATTCTCTTTTTCTTCATCTTTTAATGGTTGTTTTTGCTCATTTCACTTGTGGCTCTTGATTTAGCTCTGTATATGATGTACCTGCAAAATGGAAAAGAAAACTCGAGGAATCGGGTGTTAAAACGACAATTATGCGATAAAACGGTATTGAAACATAGCAATATAATCGATACTTTTTCTCGTTATCAAACTTCCCCAAACTTAAACCTTTGCTTGTCCTCAAGCAAATAGTCGGTTAAAAATTGTCGGACAAGTTTTTATCGACGCACACTCATAACAAACCGTACGAAGGAACCATTTTGTCAGATAAACCAGTACTTTGATAAAACACTAACGATACACTAATGACACAAGCAACAAGCTAAGTCGTCGACTTCCCGTTAAACGAAACATTCGGTATTTGCTTTACGATTTCACCTAGAGTCTTTCGATCTTATTTCGCCCGGTTTCATTCTAGCGCAATCACATTAAGCCCTTTGCCTTAGCACGCACGTAGTGGAGTAGCCGGTTAGCGACTTTGATCCTTTATAAGCACGGGGTCTGGTACACGAATGTGGTAACCCTACATACATTATCCAATTTGGAGGTTGTGGGGGATCGAGCCGTAGCATGCCCTACCAAGTTCAGAACCAGTACCTCTGAACCAACCCGCAATGGACTCCTTCTCATATTTCTCGTTTCTTATATGCGACCGTGTACTTTAGTGCAATTTCTTTTCATTTGCATCGAGATATGAAGGATCATTATAGATTAGGCATCAAACACTTATATTCATCGGCTCCCCGCGTGGTTTGTGTTTAGACGGTGCTGACTGCTAGTATAAACTACTAGGGGTTACTTTTGAACTGAAACTTAAGGTGTAGTCATAACAATCATCGGAACGGAATTGCTTAAGTGGGAAGTCTAAGGTGTCAAGACTGTATTGATCTTGTTGAATCGTTCTCAGCTTCCTAATTATGATTTCGTAGGTAAGTCGGGTAATGCGAAGAATTAATTAAAGATTTTTTTTCGATATGGCTAAATAACGGGGAAAGTTCGAAACTAAAGAAAATAGCACAAAAATTTGCTCTGTTTCATTAACTTACGAAAAGGAAATACAACGGAATGGAAAAGTGCGGAAAGGGAAAAAATGCGGAAAATGAAAGGTACCTCTCCCACACTATATCAGACATTGTCCTCAATGTTGTGATATAATAGCGGTTAAAGTACAATACAAACAACTGAAATGGAAAAACAAAAACTAAAACTAAAACTAAGGCTGCTGATGACCACGGCCTCGGCTTCTGGTGCGGGAGCGTCTGGTCGGAGTCGCTTCAGGATCAGAACCGGTACCGGTGATAGCAGTGATATCAATGCGCAAAGCCTCTAACTCGCTAAAGATCTCTCCGAGCTTCTCATCAGTAGACCTCTGGTTGGTGGCAACAGCTAGGAGTAATGCATCATGTTGCTCCTTCTGCCTTCGCTCCAGTGCGGCATTCATCTGATTTTGCTGATGAATCGCACGGAGGACGTCCTCAAGTGTGTATTCTTGTGCAGGAGGCTGTCGGGTGGATAACTCAGGAATGTCCTGGACAGGCTCAGCTACATCCATGGTGTCTTGCATCTCGTCCGCTGGTGGATCGGCCTGCTCATCAGGAATGGGGGCATGGCCGGCAGCATCCGGTAAAGCAAAGAGCCAGTTGGCTCGGCTAGACGGATCGATGCGGTCACGGCACGGCAAGATGATGTGGTGATAAACAGTGCCTTGGATAACAGGGTTAAACCTGTCATCCTCTCTCTGAGCAATCAAGTGGGCGGACCTTCAATAATTCTTCGTTAGGAACTCGGCGGCTCTGCTAGGCAAATTGACGACCAAGTCGCCAAGGTCCAGCTGAATGGCGAGGGTAGTGACAATGCCACCTATGTAAAAGGGGGTTGCGCCTCTTTGCGCTATGGACTGGATATGGGACAGCATGAAAGGGGCAGCATTGATGGGTTCGTCATTTAAGGCGCAGTGCAAGAACAAAAGCTCCTTGGAGTTGAGCTTGTAGTTACTCTCTCGTGCAAAGATGGTGTTGCAGATGATGCGATGAAAGTATCTGATCGCCGGGTTGTGGATATGCGTAGCATTCAGGCTCTGAAAGGCTGAGGCACGGGTGTTGGTGATGTCGTGCCATAAGGTGAAAGCGGTTTCACTGAAATTGTCCGGCACGCGGAGGTGAGCTTCATTCCCGTGATCGAAGCCTAGTAGCTCGGCGATCCTTGTTTGCGGAACTTCGAACTCCCGGCCAAGCAATCTGAAATTAGCAACGCCGGTGAGTTGACTCTGAGAACCGGTAGGAGTGATGTAATGAAATGAGCTTAGGAATTCCAATGTCAGAAGCTCGAATGTGGGTTGGGGCTGACTGCAAAGATCCCACAGACCAACCTTCTGAAGCAGGCTCTTGACACTGTTGAGCATTCCCAACTCTCTCAAACATTCAGTGTCGACATATCGCGTGGGTTGCACACCACGGTTCTGGAATTGGATGAACCTCTGTCTCTGATTTTCTCCATGCTCACCATCTCTAAACTGAATTGCTTCCATTGCATGCAAGAACAAGAGTGGGAGATGAGAGGTTTTTGGTTTTTGTGAGAAAAGTGGAAAATGAGAGGAAATTGGTTCGGATTATAAGGCAAGGTGAGAATGTGATAGGTGTGGAGTAAATGGAGAGGTTAATGGGGTTTAATTTGGGTAATGGGAGGTTACGGAAGTTGGAAGAGATAATGGGAGATTTTGAAAGTTATGGAAGTTGAAAGAGGAAGAGGTTGCGAAGAAGAACAATTCTGTTTCTCACGAATCCTATAACTGGGGTCGTCACGGTCGTGATGGGGGGATGACGGTCGTGACGCGCTAATTAGCTTGTCACGATCGTTAGAGGGTGATGACGACCGTGAGGGCTCAAAACATTGAATAATTTCCAGAATGCAATATCTCTCTCACGCTTCATATAATTTATATAATATTTTATGATCACTTCTCACTCTATTTTAAACATAAACAACACATAATATATAATACCAACATAATGCTTGTAAATTTCATCACACGAGAGACTATATAAAACATTAATCAATTTAAACATAACAGCAAATAAATTGAAAGCATAAAAATTGATTAAATTGGAAAAATTTGTAAACTAGAAGTGCTTTGCTTTTGATAATTGAAATGAAATTACATTAAAAAATACGGTACGAAATTGTTTGCGAAATGTAAAACTAACTAGGAACGAAAACAATAAGTAAAATAAGTTAGATCACTACAGCATTTTCAAAAGTGCTTCTTCAAATCTTCGATTGCAGAGTTCAGGTGGTAGAATTGCTCACATGTTATGTCAGTTAAACCTATAATGTCCAATCGCATGCTCTTAATCTCATCCTTAACAGTATTTATATCGGCTTGGTAAGCTTCAAGAGTGTTCATGATTTTCTTTAAGTTGTCAGCATATTCTACTTGATTCACTTCAGGGGTTTCAATCACTTCGTCAGTGTGGTCAATGTCATGGTAACCAGGAGGTGTCTCAGGGTCACTTTCTACATCGGTCATTATATCATCCTTTATCTTGTAAGATTGAGGTGTTTCAGGAGTAGATGGATAGTCGGGAGGGGTTAACTCATAAAGCCAATTATCCTTATTGTGAACACTCACTCTAGCATGGTTTGGTAGTGTGAACAGGGTTACTACTTCATTCCTGATTAGGTACTCGAAAGGTGGATGTCCTAAATTCCTTATGATATGTCGATTAAAGCAAAAGTTAAGATTCATAGGACTGATGGTACCTAAACGGTTACACCTGTGCAATTGGTATCTAAGTCCTAAGGCATCAGCAATCATCGTTACAAGACCTCCTACTAATATAGGTAAATCAGGTTCTTCTTGGATTCGGGTGAAGGTTTGCATCATGAAAGGCACACCATTGACTGGCTGTCCATTAGTGAAACATGACATAATGAATATCTCATCTTTAGATACTCCAGTAAGGTTTTCTTCTTTTCCAAAGAAGGTGTGGGCAAGGATCTTATGGAAGTAACGGATAGCAGGGTTATGTATCTCATCATTGTTCATGTTATTTGGTTCAGGATGGTAATTTCCGGTTAAGGTTCCCCAAAAGAAATCCAGCTCAATGTCCATCAATTCTACCTGTGTGGTAGTAAAAGCAAAGGGTCCACTGGGGAATCCTAATAGGTCAGCTAGTTCTCTATGGTTAAAGTCATATTCTATTCCAAATAGGCGGAAACTGATAAATCCTTTCCTGAATCCAAAACCGCGCTCGGGTAGGTAAACTAAGGAGCTGAGGAACTCAAGGGTGAGCTCGCGGTAAGTCACAAACTTTTGTTGAATCAGTGCATTCTCCCATCCAAGTCGGTTAAACAAGTATAGGATGCTATCATGTATACCTAAGGTTTCCATAGTCAGATCATCCGGGTACAGAGTCAAATCCATTGGTCTCTGTGATAACTCCTCAAATTTCATTCTTTGGTTCCTACCTCTAAATTTGGTTTCCATAAGGTTTATCGGTTGGTTAGCCATAGTTAGTGCAAATACGGAGGAAACAAATCAGGGGGAGTAGGAAAGTGGAAAAGACTTTAGAAAATCTGTAAAAGTGATTTAAAATTAAAATAAGGAAAAATAAGAAAATAAAATGCATAAATAAAAGCAATAATAGTAATAATGAAATAAAACTATAAAATGGCAAAACAAATAAACGAATAATAAAATGATAAATGACAAAATAATAAAATGATCAAAATGATTTAAATGATTAAATGGGTTGCCTCCCACTAAGCGCTGTTTTTATCGTCTAAAGCCTGACGTAATGCTTAGGTGTAGATTAATCAGGGAAATTAGTGGACAACTCTAAAAGCCTTAGACTATTTGCATAATCTCTATTTTCAACTTTATGATAATGTTTTAAACGTTGTCTGTTTACCGTGAATGGTTCACTATTCCTACCCTTAATTTCTATCGCTCCGCTCGGGAATACTCTAGTTATTTCAAAGGGTCCTGACCATCTAGATTTTAGTTTTCCAGGAAAGAGCCTAAGTCTTGAATTAAAGAGGAGTACAACGTCTCCCACACTAAATTCTTTCCTAGATAGGCGTTTATCATGCCATCGCTTAGTTCTTTCTTTATATATCTTAGCATTCTCATAAGCATCTAGCCTTAACTCTTCTAATTCGTTAATATCTAGGATTCGCTTTTCTCCTGCAGCATTATAGTTTATATTGAGAGTTTTGATCGCCCAATAAGCTTTGTGTTCTAGTTCTACCGAGAGGTGACAAGATTTTTCATAAACTAATTTGAAAGGTGTAGTTCCTATGGGTGTCTTGTAAGCTGTCCTATAAGCCCATAAAGCTTCATTAAGTTTAGATGACCAATCTTTACGAGATATGGCGACAGTCTTTTCTAAGATTTGTTTGATTTCTCTGTTCGAGACTTCGACTTGTCCACTTGTTTGTGGATGATATAGTGTTGCCACACGGTGTCTTACTCCATACTTAGATAGTAATTTGTCAAAGATTTTTGAAATGAAGTGTGAGCCACCATCACTTATGACGAGTCTAGGCACACCGAATCTGGGAAAGATTATATTTTTGAAAAGCTTTATTACTACTCGTGTGTCATTTGTAGGAGAAGCTATAGCTTCAATCCACTTTGAAACATAATCAACAGCTACGAGTATGTAATTATTACCGAAAGATGATGGGAATGGTCCCATGAAATCTATTCCCCAAACGTCAAAGATTTCTACTTCCAATATTCCTTTTTGAGGCATTTCATCTCTTCTTGAAATATTACCGGTGCGTTGACACCGATCGCAATTTATAACAGCGATGTGGACATCTTTCCATAGATTAGGCCAGAATAGGCCGGCTTGCAAGATTTTTGCACAAGTCTTGGAAGTGCTTGCATGTCCACCATAAGGAGATGAATGGCAATGAGCAATGACATCTTCTATTTCTTCTTCGGGAATACATCGACGAAAGATTCCATCGGGTCCTCTTTTGAACAATAATGGTTCATCCCAATAGTAATGTTTGAGATTGTGAAAGAATTTCTTTTTCTGCTGATAGGTTAAATCAGGTGGAAGAGCTCCTGCAGCTAGGTAGTTAACAATGTCAGCGTACCATGGCAGTCCTACAGTCGTTTGGATTGTTTCCACGGGTTCTGGTTCACCTACGTCTAACTGAACTGGGTCGCTTCCTATTTGTGCTATCAGCTGTTCATACGGAAAATCATCGTTAATCGGAACTTGTTCGGGTTTAATACCTTCTATTCTAGATAAATGGTTCTCTACGACGTTTTCAGTACCTTTCTTATCTTTTATTTCGAGATCCAACTCTTGTAAGAGTAAAATCCATCTCAAGAGTCTTGGTTTAACATCTTTCTTAGTCAATAGATATCTGATAGCAGCGTGGTCTGTGTAAACGATTATTTTCGCTCCTACTAGGTAAGAACGGAATTTGTCAAGTGCAAAGACAACTGCTAATAATTCTTTTTCAGTAGTGGCGTAGTTCATCTGAGCAGAATCTAAGGTTCTACTGGCATAGTAAATCGCGTGAAGTTTCTTGTCCTTCATCTGGCCTAGAACTGCGCCTACAGCATAGTCACTCGCATCGCACATGATTTCGAAAGGTAATCTCCAGTCAGGGGGTTGCATGATTGGTGCGGTGATGAGGGTTGTTTTTAGAGTTTCGAATGCTTTAAGACAATCTTCATTGAATATGAACTCAGCGTCTTTCATTAATAAACCGGTAAGAGGTTTAGTGATTTTCGAGAAATCTTTGATGAATCGTCGGTAGAAACCGGCGTGTCCTAAAAAGCTTCGTATTTCTCGAATGGTTTTAGGGGGTTGAAGATCTTTTATGACTTCTATCTTAGCTTTATCAACTTCAATTCCCTTGTCGGATATAACGTGTCCTAATACGATTCCTTCTCTGACCATAAAATGACACTTCTCCCAGTTAAGCACGAGGTTTACTTTTACACATCTTTCTAACACCATTTCTAAATTTGATAGGCATCCTTCAAAACTTTGCCCACATACAGAGAAATCGTCCATGAACACTTCCATGATGTTGTCTATAAAATCTGCGAAGATTGACATCATACATCTTTGAAAGGTTGCAGGAGCGTTGCATAATCCAAAGGGTATTCGTCTATAAGCGAACGTTCCATAAGGGCATGTGAATGTAGTCTTCTCTTGATCATCTGGGTGGATAGGGATTTGGAAAAATCCTGAGTAACCATCAAGATAACAGAAATAAGAATGCTTGGTTAATCGTTCTAACATTTGATCTATAAAAGGTAGTGGGAAATGATCTTTACGAGTGGCTTTGTTTAGTTTACGATAATCGATGCACACTCTATGTCCCGTCACTACTCTTTGTGATATCGATTCGCCTTTAGCGTTTTTCACAACAGTGATACCTCCTTTCTTTGGTACTACATGTACTGGACTAACCCATTTACTATCAGAGATTGGATATATTATTCCGGCATCTAGAAGTTTCTTAACTTCTTCCTTTACTACAGTGCTAAGGATTGGGTTAATTCTTCTTTGAGATTCTCTGGAGGTTTTGCAATCTTCTTCTAGCAGAATACGATGCATACAGATTGAAGGGCATATTCCTTTGAGATCAGATATGTTATATCCTAACGCAGTTGGATATTTCTTTAAGACATCTAAAAGTTTCTTTGTTTCGATTGTTCCTAAACTGGAATTTATTATAACTGGTCTTTTACATTCAATGTCTAAGAATTCGTATCTTAGGTTTTTAGGTAAAGTTTTTAATCCTAATGTAGGTTTATCCTTACTTGGCATGGGATCCGGTGTAAGTGCTAAGCTTTCGCTTAGACTATCATCCTGATACGGTTTACGCCAATTATCATCTTCGAAAATCGGAGGGATTTGAATTTTCATAATTTCAGAATAGGTAGTTTCTTTCATTTCCATTTCTCTTACACATTCGTCAATTACGTCCAATAGATAGCATGTATCCTCTATAGCTGGTGATTGTAAGAATTGTGTTAAAATAAATTCAACTTTCTCTTCACCTACTTCAAAGGTTAGCTTTCCTCTCTTTACGTCTATTATAGCTCCGGCGGTAGCTAAGAATGGTCTTCCTAGTATGATAGGTGTAGTGGAGTCTTCAGAGATGTCCATGATTATGAAATCAGTAGGGATGTAGAATTGTCCTATACGTACTGGGACGTTTTCTAGTATGCCTACAGGATATTTAACAGAGCGATCGGCTAGTTGAACAGACATTTTAGTTGGTCTTAGGTCTCCCATGTCTAGCCTTTTGCAAATCGTTAAGGGCATAACACTGATACTGGCTCCTAAATCGCATAGAGCTTTGTCAATGACGAATTTTCCTATTACACAGGGTATAGAGAAACTTCCTGGATCATTTAGCTTAGGAGGCATATTATTCTGAATTATGGCGCTACACTCAGCGGTAAGTGTAACTGTTCCGTTATCCTCTATCTTTTTCTTATTAGATAAGATTTCTTTTAAAAACTTAGCATACGAGGGCATTTGAGTGATAGCTTCTGTAAACGGAATGGTAATATTCAACTGTTTCAGAAGTTCGACAAATTTCTTAAACTGGCCCATCGTCTTGGAATTGGTTAATCTCTGAGGGTACGGAATTGGTGGTTTATAGGGTGGTGGAGGCACATAAGGCTTTTCTTTCTCCACTGCCTCTTGATTATCATCTTCCTTTTCTTCTGGATCATTCACCATTTCAGTCGGTTTATCCGGTTTTTGGTACATGGCTGGATTGTCAAGTCTTGGATCAGTAGGTCCGTCAAGTTCCTTGCCACTTCTTAATATCACAGCATTGGCCTGTCCTTTCGGATTAGGTTGAGGTTGTCCAGGAAATACTCCAGCTGGTGCAACGGTAGGTGCTTGTTGTTGAGCTACTTGTGAAATCTGAGTTTCAAGCATTTTGTTATGTGTAGCTAATGCATCTACTTTGCTTACTAATTGCTTAATCTGCTCACTAGTGTGTATGTTTTGGTTTAAGAAGTCCTTGTTTGTTTGAGATTGGTTAGCTATAAAGTTCTCCATCATCAATTCAAGGTTCGATTTTCTAGGGACATTAGGAGCAGTCTTTTGATATCCTGGTGGTGTAGCTGGTGCTTGACCTGGTGCGTATAAAGCATTGTTATTCTTATAGGAGAAGTTCGGATGATTCTTCCAACCTGGGTTGTATGTGTTTGAGTATGGGTTTCCTTGAGCATAATTCACTTGATCTGTGGGAATTCTTGTTAATAGTTGACAATCAGGAACTTCATGTCCTGGAACTCCACATAACTCACAGTTAGGTGTTACTGCAGTCACGGTGGTTGTTGGTGTTATGGCCAAGTTGTCGATCTTTTGGTTTAGTTGGTCAAACTTTGCATTGACTTGGTCCATACTACTCACTTCGTGCATACCTCCTTTTGTTGGTTTCTCAGTTGCGACTCTCTCGCTTCCCCATTGGTAATGGTTTTGAGCCATACTTTCGATAAGTGCATAAGCATCGTTATATTCTTTGTCCATTAGTGCACCGCCTGTGGCAGCGTCAATTGTCATTCTTGTATTGTACAAGAGTCCATTATAGAAGGTATGGATGACCATCCATTCTACTAATCTGTGATGTGGACAAAGTCTCAGCATATCCTTATAGCGTTCCCAAGCTTCGAAAAGTGATTCGTTTTCCCTTTGCTTAAATCCGTTGATCTGAGCTCTCAGCATAGCTGTCTTGCTAGGTGGGAAATATCTAGTCAAGAAAACTCTCTTTAGTTCCTCCCACTTAGTTACTGAGTTCGAAGGCATAGATTGAAGCCAGACTCTCGCTCTGTCTCGAAGTGAAAAAGGAAACATACGTAATATGATAGCTTCTTGGGTAACTCCATTGGCTTTTACGGTATCTGCGTACTGCACAAAGATCGAAAGATGAAGGTTCGGATCCTCGGTAGGATTACTGGCAAATTGATTTTGTTGCACGGCTGATATCAGCGAAGGTTTTAGTTCGAAATCGTTTCGGTTGATAGCCGGTGCGGAAATGCTGGAATGCGGTTCAGCTTGCGAAGGACTAGCGTAATATTTGAGTGGGTGATTCTGTTCTTCAGCCATCTCTGCGTCCTTTGATGTTACGACTGGTTTAGGTGGATCTAATTGAAGATCTGGAATATTGTAATTTTGTTCGTAATCGAATATCCGTCTTCTTACGTGTAAGAAGCGTTCCGATTCTGGGATTAGATGTTGCAAGTCTTCGCCTTGGGAGCGAGTACTTGGCATACACTCGGGAATTTAGATTAAGAAAAGAAAATAGTTGTTACCTTAGTCTAGACAATGCTACCCTAAAGTGCACTAGTAACTAAATTAAGGTCCCCGGCAACGGCGCCAAAAACTTGATGGGCTAAAGACGTATCTAATTATGTGTCTAGCGGTATCTTAACTGCAAGTGCACAGCCTATCGAAGTAATATTTAAGATTATCGATCCACAGGGACTCTATGGTTACTTAGTGCTAGAGGAATTTCTAGTTTAGCTAAGGTGAAGGGTTGTCACGATTTTTGGTTGTTTTTAATGATTAAAGGCGGGAATTAAATTTAAGTTTAAATAAATAATACTAAGGCGGTCGGTATATAATTATGCTAACTTAGGCGGGTCAATCTAATCTAGGCTTATTAAGATGGTTCACTTAATCTATTCTGTAGAGGTTACCAGTTTAAATATCTTTAACTCACACTCTCGTGGTCTTATCTCAGATCTTACCCCTAAAGCCCTATGCCTGCTCTCGCTAGCCCATAAGTGTTTAGAAATAATTTTTGGAAACTTAGTAATTCTAATTCATTTTAAAACGCTCTCGCTGTGTTTAAATTAAATGCCTAACTTTAGCTATCTGGTTAAAATCTCACACTCTCGTGGTCTTGACCTAACCTAATACACTTTCCTTACTCTCGTAACAAAAAGGTTGATTTTATAATAAAAAGTCTCAGCCAGAATTTTAAGCTCTTAATTATTTTAAGCCTAGAGTTGATTTTACCGATTTAGTTTGTTTTAATTACATACCGCCCTAAGGTGTTTAGCTACTCATTATTGTTGAACCAGACAGAGGCAGAGAAACATAAAATAAAATATGCATGGCAGAATAATAAATATTCAACATAAATATAAATGCAATTTAATATAAACCTGGATAACAATAAAAGTAGTAGACTCCTTCTTCCACAGGCTGGAAAGCTCGGAGTACTGACCGGACTTGGAAATAAAAATTCTAAAAGAATCTGAAGGCTTTGAAACAAATTAATTTATAACAATTTCCTGATGTTGGAAATTGTTATATGGTTGGTTGGGATACAAGAAAATTAAAGCAAGAAAATTAATGCTGGAAAAATAAAAGGGTGCAAAATAAAATCGGCAGAGCTTCCGCAAGAAAATTAAAAACTAAAACTCTGTAAATTGTTTCTTGAAGTTAAGCTATTTATATAAAGCTAAATGGGCTTGGCAGTTGGAATTTATGCTTGGGCCTCGTAGGAAATGAGAGAATCCAGGGAACATGGGAATACTTGGTCTGCTGGAAAATAGGCACGTTGGATTTCATGTAGCGTAACGTTCATGACCAAGTCTTTAGTCAAATACCCTAGTTTTCCCTTGTCACGTTCGTGACAAGGGTGTCACGCTCGCCTTCCTTGTTTGATATGCGTCACGGTCGTGAGGGACTTGTCACGGTCGTGAGTGCTCCTTTTAGCGTGTCACGGTCGTGACTCCTAGGTGACGACCGTGAGTGTAAAAAAAATGCAGGTTATGCAGAATTCTCTTTTTCTTCATCTTTTAATGGTTGTTTTTGCTCATTTCACTTGTGGCTCTTGATTTAGCTCTGTATATGATGTACCTGCAAAATGGAAAAGAAAACTCGAGGAATCGGGTGTTAAAACGACAATTATGCGATAAAACGGTATTGAAACATAGCAATATAATCGATACTTTTTCTCGCTATCAACGACGTATACCGATATGGTTGATCTGGTGGCCATAGTTAGTGTGACTTCTTGGTTGGTGCTTATGTTCCTTAAGAAAGTTGAGGATAATATGAGGCTGCCATATGTTTTCAATACACTAACTGACTTTTAGAACCCTAGTCATCCCATCTTGGCCTTTAGAAAAAAGTGAGATAATCGGTTTTGGTGAAGACTGAAGTTGGTTGATACTCGATGCTACACTCATTGAGATCTTAAACTTGGAGGGTTTTGGTTGGCAAGTAAGTTGCCTACTGAACAACCATCCTTGTGAAGGATCAATGATATTGAGATCCCTTAGAACCTGGTTACTTTATAGGACAGGATGAACCAACTAAACTTCAGGGGAGGGTACTTACCTTTAAACCTCATGCAAGCCTTCAAACCTAGGGCTATTGTGTGACTTGCTTGTGTGTGCCACATGTTTGTGATTGAGCATAACATCATAGCATCATCATGCATCATAAGCATAGCATTTTCACTAACCATTTCAAGGACCAAAGGATTTATCTTTGTTCTTTGTTGCAGGTCATGGATTTTGCTCGTAGGAATACTATCCGGATCAACTTTGTAGGGATACCTCCTAAGCTTAAAGAATTGGTCTCTCAAGTTTCTGAAAACTCCCAGTTCATCAAGAGACATGGTCACCTACTGGATTTAGTCACTTCAGGGTTCAATGAAGACATGATGAGTGTTTTGTTTCAATTCTTTGACCCTAAACATCATTGCTTCACATTCTCCGACTATCAGCTGGTTCCTACAATGGAAGAGTTCTCCAAGCTTCTGGGTATACCTATTCTTAATCAGAGACCTTTCACAGGCTTAGAGAAAGATCATAAACCTGAAGTCATTGTTGCAGCCCTACATCTGAAGAAATCAGACATTGTCCTGGAAACAAGAAGTGGAGTTAAGGGTATCCTTGCTAAGGTATTGATGGAGAAAGCTCAAGTGTTCCTGAAGGCTATGAGTTATGATGCTTTTGAGGAGATCTTAGCCCTATTGATATATGGCTTAATGTTGTTCCCCAATCCAGACCAGTTCATAGACGTACACGCCATCAACATATTTCTGACTCACAACCCAGTGCCTTCATTACTTGGAGACATCTTACACTCTCTTCATACCCATACTACGAAGGCACGAGGAACTCTGATGTGCTGCATACCTTTATTATCTAGGTGGTTTATTTCTCACCTTCCTCGATTAGTGATGAAGAATGAACAAGGGTTCAGGTGGTCTAAGAGGATCATGTCACTTTCTTATTCAGATATTCATTGGTGCTCTAGATCTATGGAGAATGTTACTATCATTGACCGTTGTGGGGAGTTCCCTAATGTGCCACTCCTTGGCATAAGAGGGGGCATTACCTATAATCCTTCCTTAGCTCTACGTCAGTTTGGTTACGCTCGGAGTGATGGTCCTCATGATATGCTTATTCAGGGTATTGTGTTCGACTACGACAATGATCTTCAAGGTTACCATCAAAGGTTCATATGAGCATGGGGTAAAGTGAACAAGGTTGACAGCAAGACTCTGGAACCCAAGTACACCATTCCTATGGAACCTTATCTCAGATGGGTGCGATCTCGTGCTCATACTCTTATGATGCCATATCCTGCTATCCTGCCAGTTACCATGGAGCCTGTTGTTGAAGGAGATACTTTTTATGTCATTCTTCACCCAGACATGCCCACTGACATGGAGGAGTTACAAAGGTCCTGGATCCAGTTGAAGGAGCAAAGAGATACTTTTGAGACTCATTACAAAGCAAGTTAAGAAAGAATCCTGGAGCTAACAAAACAACTTCACGAGGAACAGAATCTCAACTCATACCTCAACACAAAGAGGAAACGTCCATGGGAGGCTTAAAACCCCATATTTGTATTCATTTCATTTCTGTTGTAAGCCCAAGGGGCAAACAAGTTTATTTGATTACTAATAAAAGTTTACTTTATGGTTGTTTAAAAAAATTTAAATCCTGCGGTCCTTGAAAACATTGCATACGCATTTACATACCATATCATTACATCACAGGTTCCTTATATACAGGTATCTTATCTTCTCGCTGTTTATTTCAGCAGAAATAGCTCTTGAACAGACTGTCAAAGATCTCCAGGCTCAGAATGCACAGTTCCAAGAGTTGATTCTGAACTTGTCCAAGGGACAAGATGAGTTGAAGACACTGCTGGCTAAGAAGAAGAAGAAGACTAGAAGATCAGGAGGCCTTATTAATCTGGGAAGAAGGTTCAGAGGTCCTGTCAAGACAAAGGAACAGATTGAGGATTCTGAGTCTGAAAATTCTGAGAAAGAGGGAGGTAGTCTTCATGATACTGTGGGAGATTCTGATTCTGAGGCAAATTACTATCATGATCCTGCTAGTGAAGATAAGTACAAGATGCTGGTAGACCGAATGAATGCTATGGAACTACAAAAATCTTCTGGGCTTGATTTTGAAGATCTGAGTTTAGTGTCTGGAGTGGTTATACCTATTGGTTTCAAGGTTCCTGCTTTTGTGGTGTACGATGGTGTTTCATGTCCTAAGCTGCATCTAAGGTCCTATGTCCGGAGGATTCAACCACATACTGCTGATAAGAAGTTATGGATTCATTTCTTCCAAGAGAGCTTGTATGAGGCTTAATTGGAATGGTATTACCAATTGGAGAGTGTTAATATTCGTGATTGGAATGATCTTGCTGAGGCCTTCTACAGGCAATACCAATACAATGCTAATTTAGCACCTACTCGCATGCAGCTCCAAAGCATGTCAATGGGTGCTAAGGAGAATTTCAAAGAGTATGCCCAAAAATGGAGAGACCTGGCTGGCAGAGTTCAACCTCCTCTGACTGACAGGGAGCTAGTGGATATGTTTATGAGTACGCTGAATGGTCCTTTCTATAGTCACCTCATTGGAAGCTCATCATCTGGTTTCACTGAGCTGATAATGACTGGAGAACGTGTGGAGAGTGGTATAAGAATTGGTAAGATACAGGTGGGTGCCTCTTCATCAAGCACTGCAAAGAAGCCCCCTAGTGGGAAGAAGGAGTCTAATGCTGTGTACGGTCAACATAGTCGTAACAGGAGTCACCAATCTGTGGGAGCAGTTCACATCTCCAATCCTACTCCTGCAGCACTAAAGCTACCACAAAACAACCAACAGAAGCCTAGAAGACAATTCACCAAGATCAACATGTCACTGGCCCAAGCCTTGCAACACATGTTGAAAGGGGAACTCATTACTTTGAAGGACCCTCCTCAAAATCCTAATACTTCCTCTCCTCGATACAATCCTAATGCACGATGTGCCTATCATTCTAATTGTCCGGGACATGACACCAACAACTGTTGGGTGTTGAAAAACAAGATTCAAGATATGATTGAAGCTGGGGAGATTAAATTTGACCCTCCTGGGACTCCAAATGTGATCACTGCTCCCATGCCCAATCATGAAAAAACTGTTAATGTTGTTGATGAAGTTTCCTATGTTTCCTCAGTTGCAGATGTGACTACTCCATTATCCATCATCAAGAAGAAGTTGGTACAGGATGGATTCTTTCCAGGTTGTAATGAAGACTGTTTTTATTGTGCCTACAAACCTGATAGCTGCTGGAAGTTGAAGGACGGTATTCAACGCCTCATGGACAATTATACCATATTGTTTGAAAGGACACCTTCTGTGGAAAGTATGTGTGTACATCTAACTCAAGGTACTAAGGTTGAAGATGTGGACATGGTTGATAAAGTTCCAGTGAAGATTACCTCCAAAGGCCCTGTCAAGATCACTTCCAAGGGTCCTATCAAGATTACTGCTGAAGGCCTGGTGAAGACTGTTGCTGAAGTTAGAGTGCCTCCCATGATTATTACCACTCCTGGCCCTGTTCCTTATACTTCTGATAAGGCTATACCCTGGAATTACGGTTCTGTTTTTTACATCCATGGTGTTAAACAGGAACCTCTAACTGATGCACCTGTTACTGATGATAACCTTGATGTTGATAATATTGCTGGATCTAGTACGATCACCAGAAGTGGAAGAATTTTCTCTCCTCCGGCTACCTCAAAAAGTGCAGTTACTCCAACTACTACCTCCACTTCTGAACCAAGTACTGATGCTCGGGGAAAAGATCCTGTGGTTGAACCTGTGCAAGCTAAGGCACCGACTGCTGAAAATCTTTCTAAACAGATGGAAGAAGTGCTGAAGATCTTTCGCAAGAGTGATTATGATATTGTTGACCAATTGGGGCATACTCCCTCCAAAATCTCCATGTTATCTTTGTTGCTGTGTTTTGAGGCTCATGCTAAGGCCTTAATCAAGTTCCTGAAGACTGCTCATGTGCCAAATGAGATTTCTGTGGATCAATTTGAGAATTGTGTTGCACATCTGACTTATGATAATGGGTTGGGATTTTCTGATGCTGATTTGACTCCTGCCAAGAGGAATCATAACAGAGCTCTGCACATCTCTATTGAATGTAAAGGCACTACCTTGTCTCATGTGTTGGTGGACAATGGTTCTTCATTGAATGTACTTCCCAAAGAGGTTCTGAACAAGCTCAGTCCTGAAGATGCTGTGTTAAGACCAAGTAATGTAGTGGTAAGGGCCTTTGATGGCTCAAGAAGAATGGTACATGGAGAAGTAGATCTCCCGATCAAAGTAGGCTCTCAAGTCTTCGACTCTACTTTCTATGTAATGGATATTCGTCCTGCGTACTCCTGTTTGCTTGGGCGCCCCTGGATTCATGGGGCAGGTGCTATAACTTCCACTCTACATCAGAAGTTGAAATATCCGGTGAAAGGAAAGATTGTCACATGTTTATGGTGAGGAAGAATATATGGTCAGTCATGTGAATACTTTTAAGTATGTTGAGGTGGAAGGTGAATATGTTGAGACTCCTTGCCAAACATTTGAAGTAGTTCCTTGGGTCGTTCCTGCTACTGAATCTCCTCCTGTTGTTAAACGAGTTCCTGTGGTTACCAGAGTACCTCCTACAATGGCCTCTCTCAAAGATGCTAGAGTTGTGGTTGAAGAAGGTGGTTGTACTATTTGGGGTCAGCTTCTTGACATTCCTTACAAGTCTGACAAGTTTGGTTTGGGTTTCACTGCAGAGTCCCAGAAGGCTGTTCGTCGTGCTCGTGCTGTTCGTATCACCAATCAAGGGGTCATGAGAGATCAAATCAATGCTATGGGTGACAAAGTGAAGACTACAACCTGGATGATTGGATCTTTCCTACCATGGGTGATGGGCTTAACAACTGGAAGACTGAAGACGTTATTCCTATCTCCTTTAGTCAGGAGTAAATACTATTACTGTGTTTTTATTTTAAGTTTGTAATTTTAAACAATTAAACTTTCAAGCCTTGTGCCTTACCCGGGGCACAATGGTATGCTTGTTTCGGGATGTCATTTCATTTGCATACTTCATTCAATAAAAATCAATAGACGTTTCGTTTTCGTAAATATTGTGCTCCTTGTCTTTCTTTTATTTTTTTTATTTTCGTTTATCAGCTATGTGTTCTTACACACATCCACATCACTAAAATGCAGATCCTCATCCACTCTGGATCCTGTTGATAACAGTTCTACTATTGCCAATTATAATTTCGAGAATCCAATCTATCAAGCTGAAGATGGAAAGGAGGAAGATTGTGAAGTACCTGTAGAGCTTGCTAGGTTATTACAACAAGAAGAGAAAGCTATACAGCCACATGAAGAGCCAATCAAAGTTATGAATTTGGGAACTGAAGAAAACAAGAAAGAGGTCAAGATAGGGGCTGAATTAGAAGATGGTGTCAAGAGCAGACTAATTCAGATGTTACGTGATTATGTGGAGATCTTTGCTTGGTCCTATGAAGATATGCCAGGGTTGGATACAGACATTGTGGTTCACCGTTTACCAGTAAAAGAAGATTGTCGTCCAAAGAAGCAGAAGGTTCGTCGCATGCGTCCTGAAATGTCAGAAAAGATTAAAGCAGAGGTGATGAAACAGTTTGATGCAGGGTTCTTAGCTGTGACTTCTTATCCTCAATGGGTTGCAAATGTAGTACCAGTACCTAAGAGAGATGGTAAGGTACGTATGTGTGTAGATTACAGGGATTTGAACAAGGCCAGCCCTAAAGATGACTTTCCACTTCCTCATATTGATGTTCTGGTAGACAACACTGCTCAGCATAAAGTATTCTCTTTCATGGATGGTTTCTCTGGTTACAATCAAATCAAGATGACACCTGAAGATATGGAGAAGACAAAGTTTGTTACACAGTGGGGCACCTTTTGTTATAAAGTGATGCCATTTGGTTTGAAGAACGTCGGGGCAATATATCAGCGTGCTATGATGGCTTTGTTTCACGATATGATTCATCATGAGATAGAGGTATATGTGGATGATATGATAGCCAGGTCCCAGAATGAAGAACAACACCTTGATCATCTGCATAAGCTGTTTGAAAGGTTGAAAAAATACAAGTTGAGATTGAACCCAAACAAATGTACTTTTGGAGTTAGATCTGGTAAACTCTTGGGTTTCATTGTCAGTGGAAAAGGTATTGAAGTAGATCCTGCAAAAGTGAAAGCCATACAAGAGATGCCAGCTCCCTGTACTGAGAAGGAAGTTAGAGGTTTCTTGGGACGATTGAATTACATTGCAAGATTTATTTCCCAATTAACTGCTACCTGTGAGCCAATCTTCAAGTTATTGAAGAAAGATCAGGTGATGGAATGGAATGATGAATGCCAGACAGCCTTTGATGAAATTAAGAGATATCTTCTAGAACCTCCAATTTTGATGCCACCAGTTGATGGAAGACCCTTGATCATGTACTTAATAGTAAATGGGGTGTGTGTTGTGGCAACATGACGAGTCTGGTCGAAAAGAGCAGGCAATATACTACCTTAGCAAAAAGTTTACCGACTATGAAACAAGATACTCACTGCTCGAGAAAACTTGCTGCGCTTTGTCATGGGCTGCTCGCCGACTAAGACAGTATATGTTGACTCATACAACCTTGTTGATTTCAAAAATGGATCCAATCAAGTACATATTCGAGAAACCTGCTCTCTCCGGACGAATAGCAAGATGGCAAATGATCTTAACAGAATATGACATACAGTACACTACTCAGAAGTCCATTAAAGGAAGCGTTGTAGCTGATCATTTGGCTCATCAAGCAGTGGATGATTATCAATCAATGAGTTTTGAGTTCCCTGATGAAGACATTATGATTATTACCAAAGAACCTGGACAATATGACGGACCTGAACAAGGATCCCGATGGACTATGGTTTTTGATGGAGCTTCTAATGCACTTGGAAATGGTGTTGGTGTTGTGATCATTTCCCCTGAAGGTTGTCATACTCCGATTACTGCAAGACTTTGTTTCTATTGTACCAATAACATGGTTGAGTATGAGGCATGTATCCTGGGAATCAAAGCTGCCATTGATATGAAGATTCAATTCCTGGACGTATATGGAGATTCAGCCCTGGTAGTGAGTCAGATTAAAGGAGATTGGGATACCAAGCATGAAAATCTTATTCCCTACAGAGAGCATTTGTTGTCTTTGATCCTATATTTTGAAGATATTACCTTTGGACACATTCCACGAGGAGAGAATCAGTTGGCAGATGCACTAGCCACCATGGCATTTATGTTTGAGATTAGCTGGGATGATGAAGCTCCCAAGATTACTATTGATAGATTTGAGATGCCTGCATACTGCAATGAGATTGATACTGAAGGAGGAGAGGAAAAGCCTTGGTTCTATGAAGTGAAAAGATATCTTGAAACTCAAGAGTTCCTTGAAGGGGCATCTGTCAAAGATAAGAAGTTTCTGAGGAGGTTTTTTGCTAAATTCTTCTTGAGTAATGGAATTTTGTACAAGCGCAATCATGATTCGACTTTGCTTCGTTGTGTGGATAAGAAGGAAGCAACAGAGATTATGGAAGACATGCATGATGGGATCTTTGGAACTCATTATAGTGGTCATACGTGTGGAGAGTGGTATAAGAAGTGGTAAGATACAGGTGGGTGCCTCTTCATCAAGCACTGCAAAGAAGCCCCCTAGTGGGAAGAAGGAGTCTAATGCTGTGTACGGTCAACATAGTCGTAACAGGAGTCACCAATCTGTGGGAGCAGTTCACATCTCCAATCCTACTCCTGCAGCACCAAAGCTACCACAAAACAACCAACAGAAGCCTAGAAGACAATTCACCAAGATCAACATGTCACTGGCCCAAGCCTTGCAACACATGTTGAAAGGGGAACTCATTACTTTGAAGGACCCTCCTCAAAATCCTAATACTTCCTCTCCTCGATACAATCCTAATGCACGATGTGCCTATCATTCTAATTGTCCGGGACATGACACCAACAACTGCTGGGTGTTGAAAAACAAGATTCAAGATATGATTGAAGCTGGGGAGATTGAATTTGACCCTCCTGGGACTCCAAATGTGATCACTGCTCCCATGCCCAATCATGAAAAGACTGTTAATGTTGTTGATGAAGTTTCCTATGTTTCCTCAGTTGCAGATGTGACTACTCCATTATCCATCATCAAGAAGAAGTTGGTACAGGCTGGATTCTTTCCAGTAGGGGTGTTCGCGGTTTGGTTTGGATCGGTTTTGAAGCAAAATATCATTCGATCCAAAGATAAATTTATTTGCGGTTTGGTTCGGTTTTGGATGATTGATTAAAAAAATCCGATCCGATCCGATCCAATTTCATACGGTTTATTTGGATCGGTTTTTTGGATATCCAAATTATAAATTATAATTTTTATTAATATTCTAAAAATACTAATAAATAGTAAGTTTGATATAATATATCTTATACTATAAAAAATTAATATTACAAGATGAAAAAAATAAAAATAAATAGATTAAATAAAACTAATAAATAGTATTTTAATACTATAAAAAATTAATATTACAAGATGAAAAAAATAAAAATAAATAGATTAAATAAAACTAATAAATAGTATTTTAAAAGATAAATATCATCTAATGTTAAATTAACACAATGTATATACTAATAAAATATAAATAAGTAAAAAATATATATACATGCGGTTTGGTTTGGTTTGGATCGGTTTTGAAAAATCAATCCAAAATCCGATCCGAACCGACCGATTCTTACAAAATGACATCCAAATACATCCAAAACAAATCGGTTTTTTCGGTTTTCGGTTTTTTTGGATTGGTTTTCGGTTTTTTATTTGGATTGGTTTGGATTTGAACACCCCTACTTTCCAGGTTGTAATGAAGACTGTTTTTATTGTGCCTACAAACCTGATAGCTGCTGGAAGTTGAAGGACGGTATTCAACGCCTCATGGACAATTATACCATATTGTTTGAAAGGACACCTTCTGTGGAAAGTATGTGTGAACATCTAACTCAAGGTACGAAGGTTGAAGATGTGGACATGGTTGATAAAGTGCCAGTGAAGATTACCTCCAAAGGCCCTGTCAAGATCACTTCCAAGGGTCCTATCAAGATTACTGCTGAAGGCCTGGTGAAGACTGTTGCTGAAGTTAGAGTGCCTCCCATGATTATTACCACTCCTGGCCCTGTTCCTTATACTTCTGATAAGGCTATACCCTGAAATTACGGTTCTGATGTTTACATCCATGGTGTTAAACAGGAACCTCTGACTGATGCACCTGTTACTGATGATAACCTTGATGTTGATAATATTGCTGGATCTAGTACGATCACCAGAAGTGGAAGAATTTTCTCTCCTCCGGCTACCTCAAAAAGTGCAGTTACTCCAACTACTACCTCCACTTCTGAACCAAGTACTGATGCTCGGGGAAAAGATCCTGTGGTTGAACCTGTGCAAGCTAAGGGACCGACTGCTGAAAATCTTTCTAAACAGATGGAAGAAGTGCTGAAGATCATTCGCAAGAGTGATTATGATATTGTTGACCAATTGGGGCATACTCCCTCCAAAATCTCCATGTTATCTTTGTTGTTGTGTTTTGAGGCTCATGCTAAGGCCTTAATCAAGTTCCTGAAGACTGTTCATGTGCCAAATGAGATTTCTGTTGATCAATTTGAGAATTGTGTTGCACATCTGACTTATGATAATGGGTTGGGATTTTCTGATGCTGATTTGACTCCTGCCAAGAGGAATCATAACAGAGCTATGCACATCTCTATTGAATGTAAAGGCACTACCTTGTCTCATGTGTTGGTGGACAATGGTTCTTCATTGAATGTACTTCCCAAAGAGGTTCTGAACAAGCTCAGTCCTGAAGATGATGTGTTAAGACCAAGTAATGTAGTGGTAAGGGCCTTTGATGGCTCAAGAAGAATGGTACATGGAGAAGTAGATCTCCCGATCAAAGTAGGCTCTCAAGTCTTCGACTCTACTTTCTATGTAATGGATATTCGTCCTGCGTACTCCTGTTTGCTTGGGCGCCCCTGGATTCATGGGGCAGGTGCTGTAACTTCCACTCTACATCAGAAGTTGAAATATCCGGTGAAAGGAAAGATTGTCACATGTTTATGGTGAGGAAGAATATATGGTCAGTCATGTGAATACTTTTAAGTATGTTGAGGTGGAAGGTGAATATGTTGAGACTCCTTGCCAAACATTTGAAGTAGTTCCTTGGGTCGTTCCTGCTACTGAATCTCCTCCTTTTGTTAAACGAGTTCCTGTGGTTACCAGAGTACCTCCTACAATGGCCTCTCTCAAAGATGCTAGAGCTGTGGTTGAAGAAGGTGGTTGTACTATTTGGGGTCAGCTTCTTGACATTCCTTACAAGTCTGACAAGTTTGGTTTGGGTTTCACTGCAGAGTCCCAGAAGGCTGTTCGTCGTGCTCGTGCTGTTCGTATCACCAATCAAGGGGTCATGAGAGATCAAATTAATGTTGTGGGTGACTATAGTGAAGACTACAACCTGGATGATTGGATCTTTCCTACCATGGGTGATGGGCTTAACAACTGGAAGTCTGAAGACGTTATTCCTATCTCCTTTAGTCAGGAGTAAATACTATTACTGTGTTTTTATTTTAAGTTTGTAATTTTAAACAATTAAACTTTCAAGCCTTGTGCCTTACCCGGGGCACAATGGTATGCTTGTTTCGGGATGTCATTTCATTTGCATACTTCATTCAATAAAAATCAATGGACGTTTCGTTTTCGTAAATATTGTGCTCCTTGTCTTTCTTTTATTTTTTTTATTTTCGTTTATCAGCTATGTGTTCTTACACACACCCACATCACTAAAATGCAGATCCTCATCCACTCTGGATCCTGTTGACAACAGTTCTACTATTGCCAATTATAATTTCGAGAATCCGATATATCAAGCTGAAGATGGAAAGGAGGAAGATTATGAAGTACCTGTAGAGCTTGCTAGGTTATTACAACAAGAAGAGAAAGCTATACAGCCACATGAAGAGCCAATCAAAGTTGTGAATTTGGGAACTGAAGAAAACAGGAAAGAGGTCAAGATAGGGGCTGAATTAGAAGATGGTGTCAAGAGCAGACTAATTCAGATGTTACGTGATTATGTGGAGATCTTTGCTTGGTCCTATGAAGATATGCCAGGGTTGGATACAGACATTGTGGTTCACCGTTTACCAGTAAAAGAAGATTGTCGTCCAAAGAAGCAGAAGGTTCGTCGCATGCATCCTGAAATGTCAGAAAAGATTAAAGCAGAGGTGATGAAACAGTTTGATGCAGGGTTCTTAGCTGTGACTTCTTATCCTCAATGGGTTGCAAATGTAGTACCAGTACCTAAGAGAGATGGTAAGGTACGTATGTGTGTAGATTACAGGGATTTGAACAAGGCCAGCCCTAAAGATGACTTTCCACTTCCTCATATTGATGTTCTGGTAGACAACACTGCTCAGCATAAAGTATTCTCTTTCATGGATGGTTTCTCTGGTTACAATCAAATCAAGATTGCACCTGAAGATATGGAGAAGACTACGTTTGTTACACAATGGGGCACCTTTTGTTATAAAGTGATGCCATTTGGTTTGAAGAACGTCGGGGCAACATATCAGCGTGATATGATGGCTTTGTTTCACGATATGATTCATCATGAGATAGAGGTATATGTGGATGATATGATAGCCAGGTCCCAGAATGAAGAACAACACCTTGATCATCTGCATAAGCTGTTTGAAAGGTTGAAAAAATACAAGTTGAGATTGAACCCAAACAAATGTACTTTTGGAGTTAGATCTGGTAAACTCTTGGGTTTCATTGTCAGTGGAAAAGGTATTGAAGTAGATCCTGCAAAAGTGAAAGCCATACAAGAGATGCCAGCTCCCTGTACTGAGAAGGAAGTTAGAGGTTTCTTGGGACGATTGAATTACATTGCAAGATTTATTTCCCAATTAACTGCTACCTGTGAGCCAATCTTCAAGTTATTGAAGAAAGATCAGGTGATGGAATGGAATGATGAATGCCAGATAGCCTTTGATGAAATTAAGAGATATCTTCTAGAACCTCCAATTTTGATGCCACCAGTTGATGGAAGACCCTTGATCATGTACTTAACAGTATTAGACAACTCAATGGGGTGTGTGTTGGGGCAACATGACGAGTATGGTCGAAAAGAGCAGGCAATATACTACCTTAGCAAAAAGTTTACCGACTGTGAAACAAGATACTCACTGCTCGAGAAAACTTGTTGCGCTTTGGCATGGGCTGCTCGCCGACTAAGACAGTATATGTTGACTCATACAACCTTGTTGATTTCAAAAATGGATCCAATCAAGTACATATTCGAGAAACCTGCTCTCTCCGGACGAATAGCAAGATGGCAAATGATCTTAACAGAATATGACATACAATACACTACTCAGAAGGCCATTAAAGGAAGCATTGTAGCTGATCATTTGGCTCATCAAGCAGTGGATGATTATCAATCAATGAGTTTTGAGTTCCCTGATGAAGACATTATGATTATTACCAAAGAACCTGGACAATATGACGGACCTGAACAAGGATCCCGATGGACTATGGTTTTTGATGGAGCTTCTAATGCACTTGGTAATGGTGTTGGTGTTGTGATCATTTCCCCTGAAGGTTGTCATACCCCGATTACTGCAAGACTTTGTTTCTATTGTACCAATAACATGGCTGAGTATGAGGCGTGTATCCTGGGAATCAAAGCTGCCATTGATATGAAGATTCAATTCCTGGACGTATATGGAGATTCAGCCCTGGTAGTGAGTCAGATTAAAGGAGATTGGGATACCAAGCATGAAAATCTTATTCCCTACAGAGAGCATGTGTTGTCTTTGATCCTATATTTTGAAGAGACTACCTTTGGACACATTCCACGAGGAGATAATCAGTTGGCAGATGCACTAGCCACCATGGCATTTATGTTTGAGATTAGCTGGGATGATGAAGCTCCCAAGATTACTATTGATAGATTTGAGAAGCCTGCATACTGCAATGAGATTGATACTGAAGGAGGAGAGGAAAAGCCTTGGTTCTATGAAGTGAAAAGATATCTTGAAACTCAAGAGTTGCCTGAAGGGGCATCTGTCAAAGATAAGAAGTTTCTGAGGAGGTTTTTTGCTAAATTCTTCTTGAGTAATGGAATTTTGTACAAGCGCAATCATGATTCGACTTTGCTTCATTGTGTGGATAAGAAGGAAGCAACAGAGATTATGGAAGACATGCATGATAGGATCTTTGGAACTCATTATAGTGGTCATACCATGGCAAAGATGATATTGAGAGCAGGTTACTATTGGTCTACTATGGAAGCTGACTGCTATCAACATTCCAAAACTGGTCACAAGTGTCAAATCTATGCTGATAAAGTGCATATACCTCCAGCTCCATTGAATGTGTTGACTGCTCCTTGGCCTTTTGCCATGTGGGGCATTGATATGATTGGTGAGATCAAGCCTACTACTTCTAATGGGCATTGTTTCATCCAGGTTGCTATTGATTACTTTACAAAGTGGGTAGAGGCAGCTTCATTTGCATCTGTTACTAAGAATGTGGTGGCTCGATTCATTAAGAATAATCTCATATGTAGGTATGGCATCCCTGAAAGGATTATCACTGACAATGGCTCTAATCTGAATAACACCATGATTACTAATCTCTGCACGCAGTTCAAGATTAAGCATCATAACTCTTCTCCGTATCGTCCAAAAATGAATGGGGCAGTAGAAGCTGCTAACAAGAACATTAAGAAGATTCTACAGAAGATGACTATTACTTATAAGGATTGGCATGAGATGTTACCATTTGCTCTTCATGGTTATCGTACCACAATACGTACTTCAACAGGGGCAACCTCATTCTCTTTAGTCTATGGTATGGAAGCAGTTCTGCCCATTGAAGTTCAGAACCCCTCCTTAAGAATCATGAAGGATGCAGGCTTGGATGAAGATGAGTGGATTCAGACTCGACTTGACCAGATAAATTTGATTGATGAGAAAAGGCTGGCAGCTGTTTATCATGGCCAGATGTACCAGAAACGGATGATCAAAGCTTTTAATAAGAAGGTTAAGCAAAAGGTATATCAGGTTGGTGACTTGGTAATCAAGTGTATCATATTACCACAGGGTGATCCTAGGGGCAAGTGGACTCCTACATACGAAGGACCATTTGTGGTCAAGAGGATATTTTCAGGAGGTGCCATGATGCTTACTACTATGGATGGTGAAGACTTCCCACAGCATGTAAACGCAGACATAGTTAAAAAATACTATGCATAAAAAGAGACCCGCTAGGTTGACCGGCCTAGGCAAAAATAAGGGCATCCCGGCGAACCAAAAGGGTTCGGGCAAAAATTAGGGATATATATAAAAAAAAATGTACACCCGGCAAGTCGAAAACCTGAAAAGGCGGCTTGGGCAAAAAAGGGTGTCCCGGTGGATTGAAAACCTGAAAGGGCAATCCAGGCAAAAGTTAGGGATTAAAGCGTACGACTATGTCTCGTTTGGATCACTCATATAGACCTAACTAGTTGTACTACTTCACTCAAGTTCGAACAGATAAAGCTCAATCCAATCGTTTCCGTCTCAACAGTAGAAGATGAGATACTTGAAGATAATGGCCATAGTAGAATTGAAACTCAATAGGACTATTTCTCACATAGTTGTTTTCTTTGTTTTGTAAAACTCCTACGACGAATTCCTCTTACTAGGATTTCTGTCTCCTTGTATAAACTTGCCCATGTATAGATCACTTTGTAATATAAATAAAATTCCATCTTTGAATCCAGATTTACTTTTACCCTATTTACATAAGCGAAAACGTCCATTGGTTGTGTTTGAATGTATGTATGCTTTTGAATATGATTGATGTTTACCAGAAATGCATAAAATGCAGTAATAGTATTTACTAAGGACGAATGAGGGTAGTAGTTCAACGAAGCTTCGCCGGTTAATCCCCACAAGACAACTACAAATCCCCAGTAGAGCAAATCTATCTTTATAGATACTTCAAGTTACGTCTCCTCTTGAATTTATGTCCATCTCTTTTATCCTTAGTTAGGATACTCAGGAACTTATTCCTTCAATAGAAGTACGACAAACGAAGACGGGAGGTTATAAATATTATACTATCAAACGAAACGGGAACGAGGTCCTCATATTCTTCAGTAACGAATCGGGATTTATTTTCCCTAGCCAGTAGTTGTTATACAAAGATATTCAGACACTTCAGGCTGCATGATTCATACATACATCATTTATATCATACCATAACATATCCATAAATGCATAATACATTTACTTAGATGCACCATGCCATGCATGCATACATATTGCATAAACTAACCTTTTCCTTGCAGGATGGTTATATGCAGATAAAATACTATCAACAATTCACAACAGGTCAGAAACGATCTATACGAAGGTCTAGTGCTGATACTTAATCATTACTCAAGATGTCCTTGGATAGTAGGCAAATGGTCTATACGAAGATCTATTCCCTAATCCAGGATATTTTCAAGAGATATAATCGCCATGAAGATTTAATCCTGATACTCTTTTTATCCTTGGATAGTAGGCAAACAGTTTATACGAAGATCTATCCCCTAGTCCAGGATATTTTCAGGAGATTTAATCCTGATTTTCTTTTGTCCTTGGATAGTAGGCAAACGGTCTATACGAAGATCTATTCCCTAGTCCAGGATATTTTCAGGGGATTTAATCCTGATATTCTTTTGTCCTTGGATAGTAGGCAAACGGTCTATACGAAGATCTATTCCCTAATCCAGGATATTTCCAGAAGAGATAATCGTCACGAAGATTTATTTCTACTGGTCTATTCAGCAATTCAAAACAGTCCAGAGACGATCTATACGAAGGTCTAGTGCTGATACTTAATTCAGAAAGAAATCGCCACGAAGATTTGGTTCTGACACTTAAATTAAAAGTGTGTTCTTAGATATGATTCAGAAACGGCCTATACGAAGACCTAGTACTGATATCCAGTATCAATATTAAGATATTATCACCTCCTGATATTATGGATGACATCTATAAGCCTATCTCCAGTTCTTCCAAGTGACATCTTCAAGCCCACTTAAGCATATACAACTAATCATCAGTGTTACTTTACGCACCGGCGAGTGCAAATTTTTGGGCTTTTGTGTTCAATCCCCTTCAACCTTCCAGGTCACGACTAACACATATACCAATCTAACCCCTCAGGTTTCAGAAAATTGAACAGGGGCAGCTGTTGCACCCCAAAATTTTCCCTCACCAAGACAAGACATTGTGTAATAAGGTGTCCCAAGAGGTTCACAAGGTTCACAAGGTATCTCAATAGGTTCACAAGGTTCACAATTGGTCAGAAAGTTTGACAATTCCCTCAGACAATGCATCCTCCTAAGCAATGCATCTTAAACTAGGGTTTTGACTTTCCTCAGGCTAAATGGGCTTCCAAGACTTCAAGTGAGCTTCATAGAATCCTATATGTGTTCAGGAATCCCCATTTAAAGTTTCAAGGCTTTCCCAAAAGATTTGCTCAGTCAGATGATCAGATAGGCTAAAATCAGTCAAAGCAGTCAAAAAGTCAAACTGAGCTCAACTGTGGTCAAACCAAAGTCAAACTTCATGATTTTTTGCCAACATCAAGTATATGAAGTAAAATTCATCATTTGATCAAGGGTTTATCATGATTCATCAAGGAGAGTTCAGATCATCAAGAATCAGGAGTTTCTAAATTAGGGTTTTCACAGGAAAAGTCAACTGAACTTTGACCAACCATAACTTTCACATGCTTCATCAAAATGTTTCCATCCAAATCTCATTTTGAAGGAAATTGAATTCTCTACAACTTTGGGACTCACAAGCCAAGCCCAAAAATGCTTCATTTGGAAGGTATGAGCTAAGACATTATAGGTCCTTTTAAAAGTCAACAAAAAGTCAACAACTTCCAAAGAGCATAACTTGAAAATGGTTAAAGATATGGACATTATACCAAAGATGTTGGTTAGAGGACTCTTTAAGCTTTCCAAAATGTCCAAGAACACCTTCATAGCATTAAAATTGAGGGATTTGTGCCCTTGCAAAGTTGGGAAATGTTTGAGAGGTTTATGAAGCAAATGGGATCTTAGAACCAAATTTCACCAAATGGGCTTGCATTTTTATGATCCAAACACTTCCATGACATCATGCACGAATTAAAAATTATTTATTCATATTTTTATTCATTGTATTTTATTTATTATGATTTTTTACATTAAAAATAATTTTAAATTAAAATAAAATATAAAAGTGTGAATATTTGATTTGATTTTGGTTCTAGAAAGTCTTAATATTCATTTAGAAGTGATTGAAACTATATAAAATCAGATCATTCAAAAATAGCAATGATATATCCAAATTTTCAATATTTTAAAGGCATATCTTTTTCAATCTCTAACTATCCAAAAGTCCAAAATATGATGTGGTTTTTTAACCTAATTTTGTTCTACTACATATATACAACTCATACAAACACAGAAGACACGATTTTGCAGCATCCAAGAAGAAGAACCAATCTCAAAAATTTCAAGGAAAACTCATAATCGGATTTTTGGTTGGAGGTAGTTTCAATGCATTCCAAGAACACCAATCCCTTCCATGATGATCATTGAACATGTTTAGACCTTTTGCATTGCCAGAATCGACCCCATACGCATAAACCGAATTGCTTTAGCCTTGGTTTTGAATTTTTTCGATTTTGCTTTTTCTTGCGTTCATGATTAATTTTAACAATTGATTTGTGTCTATCTTGAAGCATAGAAACTTTCTGGACAATTTGCATGAAGTTCCATGGCTAAAATCACGTGATGCCATTTCTAGGGTTCTTAGTTCAAAAAAGGGGCTTTCCAATTAAAGCAATTTCATAAGTTTTAGATATCATATTCGGACTCTATGAACTTTAAGGAATTGATTGATGTTATTATTGTGTATTGATTGCTTTTGAATTGACGTTAACAAGAAAATATAGGTTCTGCTGCAAAAATATTTCGCAGGAAAAAACGCAACAAAATTCGCAGGAAATTTTGCAGTGCTGGTGGCATGGCGCGATTGGTTACTTTCTGGAGAAAAGGAAAGAATTTAATAAACCGAAGTGATGTTGGATCATTGTCACATACACGGCCTAGCTCAGATGGTCAAAGGGCGCTCCTAGCAGGTATTGGACCTGGGTTCGATTCCCAGGTCCTTTTCTTTTGAGCGAATTTCATCTTTTTTTCATGTTTTTCTTGTTTTTATTATTTTTAAGTAATTTCATTTTAATATAATAATTAATCCAATTAATTTAAATTAATAACAAGATAAACTTCTCCTAATTAAAAGTCTACCAATTTTTTTTTATAAAAAAACCTGTGGCTTCTTTTGTATCATTTGTAAATAATAATAATATTTCTTATAAATAATATGTAAATTAATTCATTTTTTAACTAGGTTTAGAATAAACTAGAAAAAAATCATAATTTCTCTAACCATAAAATTTTAACCTTAATTTTGTTAACTAAAATTTTTATTAACCTAATTTAATTTCAAAGTCCTAATAATCTTTAATTAGTTTCTTTTTTTGTTTTGATAATCTTTATTATTTAAGATAAGTTTTTGTAAATAAAACTAATTTAATTAATTATTTTAAAACCCTAATTTCTTAACTAACCCTAATATTTCATTAATCTTAAAAATTTTACCTAATTTTCTCTAACCCTAACCCTAATTTTCATTAACTTTAACATTTAATTTAATTAATTTTTTATTCTAATATATAATTAAATAATTAATCCTTTTGTTGTAAATAATTATTATATTGTTTATTATTATTATAATTATCCTATTTTTCTTTTTAAATATTCTTTAAAATTATTTATTTAACTTAAAAAATATTCTCTTAAAATTTTCTATTCTTTATATTTATTATTATTGCTAACCCTTTTAATTGTTATTTATTTATTATATATTTATCATTTAATTGTTTTTATTATTATGTAATTGCGAAAGTCATGTAATAGTCGTAGGTTTATTTTTGTCTTTATTTTATTGTTTATAAATATTTTTATTGCCATGGTTAGTAACTATAGGGTGTGAATAACTATATGTAATTAAAATAACTTAGAATAAATAATTTAAACAAGATAAATACCTGAATATAAACACTCACACACGTAAGTCGATCTTTGATCGCCATCTTGCACTTCCTAAGTTACCCCTCTCAGTTGCCTTAAACATGGTCAAGTCCCTCGAATATAGGGGTGTCTTAAGCAAAGTCCCTTCATAAAAATCATCAAGTCCCTACAGTTTAAAAGATCAAGTCCTTTCGAGGTTGCCTACGGAATAATGATCTTGTCCCTTCGAATAAATGATGATAGTCCCTACGAATTGCTAAAGACACCCCTCAAAGTTTCTTTCTATGACCATACGATGATCCTACGTTTGTCCCTTAACATCCAAGGTAATGACTTTATTCCTTAATAATAGGGATAGTCTTACCATTGAAAGAACATACGAGAACACGAAAGACTTAATCTAGGGTAGGTATCTCATAGTTACTTGCTCACACTTTTCAAAATTACTTTTACACCTCACAATTTCTAAACTAGGCTTTGTATACACCCATACGAGGGTCATTACAAAGTACTTAAAGAAATTTTTCTAATCACATACTACACTCTTGCAAACAAACAAAGTGAGCTAAGTAACTAAGAGCCCATGGATAACCATGGATATAAAGGGTGTTAACACATTCCCTTTGTATAACCTACCCCCCGAACTCAAGTCTTTTAAAATAGGTCTTTCCTGTTCTTGTATGTCCTTTCCTTATTGATAAAATAAAATTCGGTGGCGACTCTTGCTATCCGCAACATTTATAGAAAGTCAGCTTTCCCACCGTGTTACAGCAAGCAGTCTCTCGAGAAAGCGGAGGCTGCCGAGCAGGCTGTAAAAGACCTCTTAGAGGCGAATTTTATTTCTGAAACCCAATACACAACCTGGCTATCTAATGTATTTCTTGTTAAGAAAAATAATGGAAAATGACGAATGTGTGTTGATTATACTGATCTCAACAGGGCATGTCCCAAAGATGCCTTTCCTTTGCCTAACATAGATAAACTGGTCGACAATTTTGCAGGTTTTAAACTTCTGTCCTTCATGGACGGATACAGCGGATACAATCAAATTCCAATTTCGTACACGAACAAGCGACACACGGCCTTCATGACCCCGACTGGCAATTACTACTCAACGTTATACCTTTCAGGTTGAAGAACGTCGATGCTATATACCAGCGCATGATGAATAAGGTATTCTGAGGAGATATCGGAGACATGCTCGAGGTGTATATGAACAACATGATAGTAAAGTCACACGAGGAGCCAGATCATGCCCAACATCTCAGAAAGGTCTTTGAGCAAGCAAGGAAGTGAAAAATGAGGTTCAACCCCGAAAAATGAACCTTCGGCGTTCGGGCAGGGAAATTCCTCGGCTTCTACCTCACCGAACGAGGGATCTAAGCCAACCCTGACAAATGTCGGGCATTCTCGGAATTCCCAACCCTGAATTCGAAGAAATCTATTCAATCTCTCAACGACATGCTCGCTTCCCTATCCTATTTCATCGCTAAATCCGCGCAACACGCATTTCCATTCTTTAAGCTACTACGGAAGGAAGCCGCCTTTGAGTGGACCGAAGAGTGCGAGCACACATTGATCCACCTCTAGAAGGAACTCTCCAAACCACCAGTACTGTCATGACCTCTCACAAAAGAAACGTTATACCTGTACCTGTTCGTAGCCACCGAGGCGATCAACGTTGTCCTCATCCGCAAGACAAACGATGGGCAACAACCCATCTATTTCACGAGAAAAGCCCTTCATTGCCCCAAGCTCAGATACCAACAGATAGAAAAGGTCGTCTTGGCCCTGATAAACGCAACAAGAAGACTGCGACATTATTTCCTCGCCCATACAATCAAAGTCCGGATAGATCAGCTCATAAAGAAACTGCTTGGACGACCTGATATGGCCGACTGTTGCACCCCAAAATTTGCCCTCCACAAGATAAAACATTGTGTAATAAGAGGTTCATAAGGTTCATAAAGTTCACAATATATCTCATGAGGTTCACAAGGTTCACAAGATTCACAATTAGTCAGAAAATTTGACAATTCCCTCAGACAATGCATCCTCCTAAGCAATGCATCCTAAACTAGGGTTTTGACTTTCATCAGACTAAATGGACTTCCAAGACTTCAAGTGAGCTTCATAGCCTCTTATGTATGTTCAAGAATCCCCATGTCAAGTTTCAAGACTTTCCCAAAAGATTTTCTCAGTCAGATGATCAAATAGGTTAAAATCAGTCAAAGTAGTTAAAAAGTCAAACTGAGGTCAACTGTGGTCAAACCAAAGTCAAACTTCATGATTTTTTGCCAAAATCAATTATATGAAGTAAAATTCATCATTTGATCAAGGGTTGATCATGATTCATCAAGGAGATTTCAGATCATCAAGAATCAGGAGTTTCTAAATTAGGGTTTTCATAGGAAAAGTCAACTGAACTTTGACCAGCCATAACTTTCACATGCTTCATCAAAAATTTTCCATCCAAAGATCATTTTGAAGTAAATTGAATTCTCTACAACTTTGTGTCTCACAAGCCAAGCCCAAAAATGTTTCATTTGGAAGGTATGATCTAAGACATTATAGGTCCTTTTAAAAGTCAACAAAAAGTCAACAACTTCAAAAGAGCATAACTTGAGAATGGTAAAAGATATGGACATGAGACCAAAGAGGTTGGTTATAGGACTCTTTAAGCTTTCCAAAATGTCCAAGAACACCTTCATATCATTAAAATTGAAGTATTTGTGCCCTTGCAAAGTTGGGAAATGTTTGGGAATTTTATGAGGCAAATAAGGCCTTAAAGTCAATTTTTGCTAAATGAGCCCACCTAATTACCATTCAAACCTTACAAACTCATCAAGCACGACCCAACCCACTTATTTTCTGATTTTTTATTTTTTATTTCATATTTATTTGAATTTTATTCATTAAAATACAAATTAAATTAAAATAAAATATAAAAGTCATATATTTGATTTGATTTTTTGGTTCTAGAAGGTTTTAACACTCATTTAAACTTGATTAATACCATTTAAATTCAGATCATCCAAACATAGCAATGTGAGATCAAGGATATTCAAAATTTAAGATCACGTCTTTTTCAATCTTAAAAGGTCCAAAAATCCAAAGTTTTGATTAATCTCTTGACCTAATTTCATTGTATCATATATATACAACACATAGCAAGCATAAACTGACGAATTGGCTGCCTCAAGAACACATTACAAACTTCAAAATTTCAAGAGAAAAGAGAGATTCGGTTTTGGACTTAGAGGCTCTCTCAAGACGAAATAAGGGTTGCAAATCATTCCTTGAAGGTCACTGAATGTTTCTGGATCATAAAACCATCCATTCATGCACTAAATCATGAGAACCGAATCATCATATTCTTGATTTTTTTTTAATTTGCGATTTCATATATTTACGTAATATAAATTGTTTTTGATCATTGATACTTGTTTGTGAAGGTATTTGGAATGTTTTTGTATGCTTGGATTGAATTTTCATTGCAGATTAAGGGATCCACCATGGCTAGGGTTTCGGCCTCACGTTTGGGGTTTCATGATAAACCAAATATAAATAATTTTTAAGAACATAAGACGATTGTATGAGTTCTGAGGATTATTTTTCACTAATCAATTTGAAGAAATTTCAATGTTTTGTTGATGATTGAAATTCGTAGGTTCTGGATATGATGAACTTCGTAGAAAAAAACGCAGCTAAACTCATAGTTAATTTCGTAGGAAATTTGAGGAAGATGAAGATCAGATGGCGCCAAAATCCAGTTTAAAAAGTTGATTTAAAATATTATGTTTATTTGTTGGATATATGTTAAAAGTGTTGTAATGGCTCAGTTGGTTAGTGTGCGCGTTTGTTATATAGATGGTCCTGGGTTCAAATCCTCCCCAGGCCATTTTGCTTTGTTTTATTTTTTGAGAATTTTCGCAGGTTAACAACAAAATGATTGCCATCCACATCTTATCACCAGCACGCAGCTGGCCTAGTGGAAGCCATGCTGGTCCAAGGGTTGTGATGCTTAGGGCGTGGGTTCAATCCCTGCCCCAGGTAAGTTTTAGTTTCTATTTTCTTTAATTATTTTGTTTTATTATTATTGTTTTATAATTAATTTTAATTATATTTTTTATAATAAAAATATGTTTAAATCATTATATGTAAATATATATATATATGTATAACTTCATATTTTTTCTAAAAAAATTTCTAATCTATTCTCTAAATAAATTAATCCTAGTTTTTACTTTAAAAAATATGTATATATTATTATTATGTATCATTTATTTAAATAGTTAAATTAATATTGCAATTTAAATTATAAACCCTAATTTTCTTAAAACTCTAATTTTATTTTTCCTAACTCTAATTCTTATTTTATTTAAATCTTAAAATTAATTAAATTTTCTTAATATCTAATTAAATGATTAATCATAGTTTATTTTGTAAATAAATTAGTATATCTTTATTATTATTTCCATCTTAAAAATTCTTTCAAATTTGTTTTTTTATTAAAATCTAAAAATGCTTAATTAAATTATATGTATATTTAGTATATTATTACTAACCTTTTCTTCTTATAATTATCACTAACCTTTTTATTTATTGTTTATATTTATCATTTTATTATATAAATTATTTAAATTGTTTTTATTATAATAAAACTGTAAAAGTCATGTAATAGTTGTAGCTCTTATTGTTTATTTATAAATATTATTGCTTTGGTTAGTAAAATAGGGAGTGATAACATATTTGTATTGTAAAATTAATTTAGAATCATTAATTATAAGATAAATATTTGAATTTGTACACGCACACACGTAAGTCGATCTTTGATCGCCATCTCACTTCTTAAGGATATCCCTCATGTTGCCTAAATAAAAAGGTCAAGTAAGGTGTCTAAAAGCAAGGTCTCTTCTCCTAAAATATCATCAAGTCCCTTTACGATTATAAGATCAAGTCCCTTCGAATGTTGCCTTCGTAAATGATCTTGTCCCTTTCGAATAAAAGATGATAAGTCCCTTCGAATTGCTAAGACACCTTACAGTTGCCTAATCACAGATGACCCTTCACATGTCCCATACAACATCCAAGGTAATGACTACCTATTCCTTAATAATAGGGATAGTCTTACCATTGAAAGAACATTCAAGAACAGAAAAGATTCAAATAAGGGTAGGTTCCTCTTAAGTACTTGCTCACTCATTCAAAACATTTCATAAACACTTCACATTTTCAAACAATTTTCAAAACAAAGTCTTTATATATATCCGTACAAGGATCATTATAAAGTACTTAAGAAAATTTTTAAACACACTACACCTTTCTCAAAACAATTTAAAGTGAGCTAAGTAACTATGAGCCCATGGATAACCATGGATATAAAGGGTGCTAACACCTTCCCTTTGTATAACCTGCCCCCCGAACTCAAAATCTTTTTAAGGTCTTTCCTGTTCTTTTATGCTCTTTCCTTTTGGATAAAATAAAAGTCGGTGGTGACTCTTGCTATCTACAACATTTAACTAAAGTCAGTTCTCTCACCGTGTTACAGAACTGGCGACTCTGCTGGGGATTTAATAAAAGAGGGGTACCCTTAGGAATTAGATCACTTTAAAATTGTTTGCCTTGTTTGCTTTATACTTATCTTGTTGGGTGCTCTTATGTGTGAAATATCCTAACCCGGATCTAGTGTACCTTAGGTAAATGGCAATAGACCAAGGAAACTGTACGGCGTATACCGATATGGTTGATCTGGTGGCCATAGTTAGTGTGACTTCTTGGTTGGTGCTTATGTTCCTTAAGTCAAGTTGAGGATAATATGAGGCTGCCATATGTTATCAATGCACTAACTAACTTTTAGAACCCTAGTTATCCCATCTTGGCCTTTAGAAAAGTAGTGAGATAACCGGCTTTGGTGAAGACTGAAGTTGGTTGATACTCGATATTACGCTCATTGAGATTCTAAACTTGGAGGGTTTTGGTTGGCAAGTAAGTTGCCTACTGAACAACCACCCTTATGAAGGATCAATGATATTGAGATCCCTTAGAACCTGGTTACTTTATAGGACAGGATGAACCAACTAAACTTCAGGAGAGGGTACTTACATTTAAACCTCATGCAAGCCTTCAAACCTAGGGCTATTGTGTGACTTGTTTGTGTGTGCCACATGTTTGTGATTGAGCATAACATCATAACATCATCATGCATCATAAGCATAACATTTTCACTAACCATTTCAAGGACCAAAGGATTTATCTTTGTTCTTTGTTGCAGGTCATGGCTTCTGTTCGTAGGAATACTATCAGGATCAACTTTGTAGGAATACCTCCTAAGCTTAAAGAATTGGTCTCTCAAGTTTCTGAAAACTCTCACTTCATCAAGAGGCATGGTCACCTATTGGATCTAGTCACTTCAGGGTTCAATGAAGACATGATGAGTGTTCTGTTTCAGTTCTTTGATCCTAAACATCATTGTTTCACATTTCCCGACTATCAGCTGGTTCCTACAATGGAAGAGTTCTCTAAGCTTCTGGGTATACCTATACTTGATCAGAAACCCTTCACATGCTTGGAAAAAGAGCCTAAGCCTGAAGTTATTGCTGCAGCCCTGCATTTGAAGAAATCAGACATTGTCCTAGAAACAAGGAGTGGAGTTAAGGGCATTCTTGCTAAGGTATTGATGGAGAAAGCTCAAGTGTTCTTGAAGGCTATGAGCTATGATGCTTTTGAGGAGATCTTAGCCTTGTTGATTTATGGCTTAGTATTGTTCCCCAATCCAGATCAGTTCATAGACGTTAACGCCATCAACATATTTCTGAGTCACAATCCAGTGTCTACATTACTTGGAGACATTCTGCATTCTCTTCATACTCATACTACAAAGGCACGAGGAAATCTGATGTGCTGCATACCTTTGCTATCTAGGTGGTTTATTTCTCACCTTCCTCGATCAGTGATGAAGAAGGAACAAGGATTCAGGTGGTCCAAGAGGATTATGTCACTCTCTCATTCAGATATTCATTGGTGCTCTAGATCTATGGAGAATGTTACTATCATTGACCGTTGTGGGGAGTTTCCTAATGTGCCACTTCTAGGCATAAGAGGAGGCATTACTTACAACCCTTCCTTAGCTTTACGACAGTTTAGTTATGCTCGGAGTGATGGCCCTCATGACATGTTGATTCAGGGTATTGTGTTTGACTACGACAACGATTTGCAAGGTCATCGTCAAAGGTTTATACGAGCATGGGGAAAAGTGAACAAAGTTGACAGCAAGACTCTGGAGCCTAAGTACACTGTTCCTATGGAAGCTTATCTCATATGGGTGCGATCTCGTGCTCAGACTCTTATGATGCCATATCCTGCCATCCTGCCAGTTACTATGGAGCCTGTTGCTGAAGAGGATACTTCTTATACCATCCTTCACCCAGACATGCCCACTGACATGGAAGACTTACAGAGGCCCTGGATCCAGTTGAAGGAGCAAAGGGATACTTTTGAGACTCATTACAAAGCAAGTCAAGAAAGAATCCTGGAGCTAACAAAACAACTTCACGAGGAGCGGAATCTCAACTCATACCTCAACACAAAGAGGAAACGTCCATGGGAGACTTAAAACCCCATCTTTTTGTATTCATTTTATTTTATTGTAAGCCCTAAGGGCAAACAAATTTATTACTAATAAAAGTTTACTTTTTGGTTGTTTAAACAAATTTAAATCTTACGGTCCTTGAAAACATTGCATACGCATTTATACACCATATCATTGCATCATAGGTTTCTTATGTACAGGTATCTTATTTTCTCGCTGTTTATTTCAGCAGAAATGGCTCTTGAACAAACAGTCAAAGATCTTCAGGCTCAGAATGCACAATTCCAAGAGTTGATTCTGAACTTGTCCAAGGGACAAGATGATTTGAAGACACTACTGGATAAGAAGAAGAATCCTGAGGACAACAAGGATGATCAGCTGAAACAACTACAAGCTGAGATGACAGGAATGAGGACCCAGATGAATGACCAGGTGGCTCTTATTCAAAGTGTAGCTCAGGGGCAAGAAGAGCTAAGAACTTTTGTCTACAAACTTCAAAGTAATAGAGTCAGGAATCTAATTGTCAGTCAAACTCCATTAAAACAAGCTGATTTGGTTGAAAGGAAGATGAGGATAAAAGAAGGTAAAAGACAGGTTGCCACTGATTGTTCTTCAGTTGAAGAAGAAAGACCCGATAAGGTTAATCCACCTCAACACAAGGAATGTAGAAGGCAGTTTATCAAGTTCAGCACTCCAATGTCACAAGTTCTGCAATGCTTGTTGGGGATGAAACTAATTTCTTTGAAAAGTCCTCCTCAAAATCCTAAAACTTCCTCTCCTCACTATAATTCCAAGGCAAGGTGTGAGTATCACTCCGACAGTCCTGGACATGATACTAATAGTTGTTGGACATTGAAGAAAAAGATTCAAGACTTGATTGACGAAGGAATCCTAGAGGTTACTCCAGAAGGTCAAATTGAGTTCTACTATCGTCCATCAAACATCGAAGCTGCAAGACAAGTTGCCCAAAGTAGCAAGAAAGGAAGACCACCTATTCCTGTTGAGATATGGGGCACCTTGGGACATCCAAGTGGCAAATTTGATTTCATGGTGAAGTATACTGCTCCTCAAAGTTCACAGATTTCAATTGAAGACATTCAGCCAACTGGATGGGACAACATTTGAACTTTCATTTGTAATTTCTTTTGTTTTGTTTAAACACTTACTATTATGTTAAACTTTTGTTTTCATTAATGCATTGCGTATGTTTGTCTTGAATTAATCCATTCGTTTCACTATATTTTGAACTATGCTTCATATCTCTATCTTGTGATATTTAACTCCTGATAAAGCTATAAGCCTGTAGAGGGAGGATGACGAAAACAATACCATAATATTAGGCAGTATGCTTTTGAACAGACTATGCTGACGATGTACAGGCATTGTTTCAATTCCTAAACAGTGGAGATATAAGGAAGTTAATCCCTAGTCAACCCTTTTGAGCCTATGAAGTAGGAGTTTTTATTCTCGCACAAATTAAAACCCTTATTCATAACTCGGGGCAGGGTAGTTACTCGGTTAACTCAAATATGCCAATTATCTGTGTTGTACACAACTAACGATGGTTCTCTGTAATCATTAAACCTGACAATCAATATATAGCAAAAGAAGAGCTTGCTAAGTCAAAACCTATGAAGGAGACTTGATAAAAATTGAGATATCCCGCTGACTGTAATCTTAAAGCAAACAGTTCAGGCAAAAGGAAGGGATAATAAAGCCAAAAAAGAAAAAAAAGAAAAAAAGAGGTCACTATGAATCCTCAACAAAGAAAGATGACTGAATGTTCAAATAAATTTTTGGTTTCTGAACCATCACAAATGTCAGTGTTACAATTCCAAACTCCTTTGAGCCTCAATGCATAAGTTAACTGAGCATAGGACTGAAGAACATCATGGAGATTGGGTTGGGTACAAATAAAATTTGAGCCTTTATCCTTTGTTTCTTAAACCGTGAACCAAGCCACGTTACAACCCTTTAAAAGTCCTAACTGAAGCATGGTTAGTTCGAAAGCGTACTGCTACAAAAAGGTATCCTGACTCCTTTAGGGATTATTATAAAACTTGAGTTAATATCACAGTTTTCACAAAAACTGTTTTTCTAAAATAACTTTTTTTTTTCAAAACTTCAAGACAGACATAAGCATTGCATTTTTTAATATATTTGTTTGCATATACCTGAGTGTTTGATAAACAGAGAAACCTACAGGATGAATGTTCAATAAACCAAAGTCCTTCCGATAAACAAAGTTGCTTCCTAGATCAAAGTCCATGTATGCAAAGGGGCATAGTCATTATCTCCCAATCAAGGGGGCAGGCCATGATACGTCCTAACTCATTTGGGGCAATCAGGACAGGATTCAATTATGTTTAAGTAGCCAGGGGAAGATCTCCTCATCCATCTAAGTTACCAAGGGTAACATTACAGAGTTCATAATGCCAGGGGCATAGTCACTGTTTCCCAATCAAGGGGTATACCAACTTACGGTTCAATTCATTCGGGGCAATCAGGTCCAGATTCAACAGTGCTTAATAGCCAGGGGCAGCCTTCCTCATATATTTGAATTACCAAGGGTAACATTACGAAGTTCATGATGTCAGGGGCATATTATTATGGGGCATTCTGCTTATTTCTCTTGAGGTAACTACATTCAGATACTTCCGTTATGGGATAATTCATCCTCAACCAAGGGGGCAATGCTCTCTTTTCAAATCTAATACCCGGAGCGTATATGGTCCATCACAATTTGAAGACACGTTCCTCTCATTGTATTACTTTGATATTGGATTCTTAGTAGAAGCAATTGTGGAAATTAATTGTCTACGCCAATAGTATCAGATGGTGTCAGTATCATGTCTTCAGATCCAGCTATGAGGATTTCTGGGAAGGTATTCAGGAAAGTTAAGAATCTCAGGAGCTCTAAATCCAATTCGTTATACACTCTCAATATTAAAACAATTTTGTTTTCGAGTTCAGCTTTACTTTTCCCTCTTTATTCAAGTAGGAAATGCTTTTTGAATCCGGATTTACTTTTACCCTATTTTGCATAAACGAAAACGTCCATTGGTTGTGTTTGAATGTATGTATGCTTTTGAATATGATTGATGTTTACCAGAAATGCATAAAAATGCAGTAATAGTATTTACTAAGGACGAACGAGGGAAAGAACTCAACGAAGCTTCGCCGGTTCATCCCCACAAGACAACTATAAATCTCCAGTAGAGCAAATCTATCTTTATAGATACTTCGAGTTACATCTTCCTTTGATTTTATGTCCATCTCTTTTATCCTCAGTCGGGATGCTCAGGAACATATTCCTTCATTAGAAGAACGACGAACGAAGACGGGAGGTTATGAATACTATACTATCAAACAAGACGGGAACAAGTTCCTCATATTCTTCAGCAACGAATCGGGATTTATTTTCCTTAGCCAACAGTTGTTTTACAAAGATATCCAGACGCTTCAGGATGCATGATTCATACATACATCATTTACATCATACCATAACATATCCATAAATACATAATACATTTACTTAGGTGCATCATACTATACATGCATACATATTGCATAAACTAACCTTTTCCTTGCAGGATGGTTATATGCAGATAAAACAGCATCAACAATTCACAACAGGTCAGAAATGATCCATACATTACTCAAAGATGTCCTCGGAGAGTAGGCAAACGGTCTGTAAAAAGATCCATTCCCTAATCCAGGATATTTCCAGAAGATTTCATCTATCTGGTCTTGAATAGCAGGCAAACGCAGGCACCGACTCTTAGCTTGTAGTGTCCCAAGTACGAGGAGAGTATCATGCTAAGAACGACAACCTCATCGAATATCTAGCCTTAGTAAAAGATAAACTAGAAAAATTCTACTCTTGGGAAGTTCAACACGTCCCAAGAGAGAACAACACCCGAGCATATGTCTTATCAAAACTGGCGAGCACACGAAAGAAGAACAGAAACAAATTCGTGATCGAAGAGATCCTTCCCCGACCAAACATCGAGAAACCTTCCCCTCTGCTCAAGGTGCTGGCCATCGGTAACGCTCATTGTTGGATGACTCCCATCCACGCCTACCTCACGAGGGACGAACTCCCAGCAGATGCGAAAGAGGCATCTGCCATCAAAAGAAGGGCATGCTCATACATCCTCCTCGAAGGTAAACTCTACCAACGAGGTTTCTCCATCCCACTACTCAAATGCGTCAAAGAAGAAAAGGTCTCCGACATCTTGGGAGAAATTCATGGAGGAATCAACGCCCAACACCCCGACGGAAAGTCATTGGCACGGAAGGCACTCCAAGCAGGTTATTATTGGCTGACGATGCAACACGATGCGAAGGAGCACGTCAAGAAATGCGACATATGTCAAAGAAACACAGACATGCACCTAACTCCTCCTAACAAGCTAAAAACACTTTCCTCCCCATGGCCTTTCACGTGGTGGGGAATGGACATCCTCAGACCATTCGTAACCGGCTCCTACCAAAACAAATATCTTATCATCGACGTCGATTACTTTACAAAATGGATCGAAGTTGAAGCTCTCGCCAAGATCACAACACAGAATATACTTCGTTTCTTCAAAAGGAACATCCTCGCCCACTTCGGCATACCACAAGTCCTTGTCACTGACAACAAACACAATTCACGGATAGAAGATTCTAGGATTCCGTCGCCAATCTAGCCACAAAGCAACATTTTACGTCCGTTGAACATCCCCAAACTAACGGCCAAGCAGAGTCGGCCAACAGGGTGATCTTACGCAGATTAAAATGCAGACTGGGTGAAGCAAAGAGATCGTGGGTCGAGGAGCTACATAACGTACTTTGGGCCTACCGCACGACCCCACACTCAACAACCGGGGAGACCCCAATAACCTATGGGGCTGAGGCAGTCATCCCATTGGAAATCCGGGAACCCTCGAGACGAACAGAAGCACCCATCAACGAGGAGCTGAACGATGAAGCCTTACGAGTAGAACTCGACATCGTCGAGGATATTTGTTCCGAAGAAGCTCTACGGGAAGCTTCGCTCAAACAAAAAATGGCTCTACGCCACGACGCAAAAGTCATTAAAAGGGAATTCCAAGTCGGCAGCCTCGTCCTTCGACGAAACCAGAAGAACCAGCGGGAGGGCAAGCTTGCCGCAAACTGGGAAGGCCCGTATCGTGTCCGAGACAAAACGGACAACGAGGCCTACTACCTCGAAAAATTACAAGGAGAAGAACTTGCTCGACCCTGGAATGCTGAAAAACTTAAGCAATACTACAACTAAACGACAAAACGTTCATGAAAACATGGATGGTACGACCATGGCACCTCAATATTGATCGAAAGGAAGGTTGACATCCCCAAAAGACGCACACGACCTCCCTCGACGTTGGACACTTCGAACGAACTTCAACGCCGCAGTACCATGTCGGTAGGGCACCCAGCTTGCGATGGGAATGCTAAGCCACAGGATCAGGGCCTCGACTACGGCCCTTGTCCCGTTTTGTAGTGGACGTAAAACCCATCACTTCGTCGGTTCCCTAAACCGACGAGCCTATATAGTCGAGCAAACAAGCTCATATCTCAATATCGAAACTAAACAACTTAACGAAATAAACATTGTATTATAAAGTCGACCAAAAACTGGTCGTTGAAAGTACAAAAAGGGACAAGCCCAAATTATAAGAGGCATGCAGGCCATAAAAAAAAAAGAGGTGGCACGCAGGCCAAAAATAATTATGGCGAGCAAACCAAACCTACTCATTATGCTCCTTTTCTTCTCCTTCATCTTCTGATCCAGCTAAGGGGAAGACGATTTCCCCGTTAACCACCTCGTAATTAAAGGTCGTCCCCTCAGTCACAAACCCAAGGTTGACGACCTTGACTTGGTCGGTAGAATTGTCAAAACCATCTCGAAAGGTCCCCACGTAGTCCACCCTGAGTTTCCTGATTCAAGCAATCAGGTCACTTCGGCTTCGTAGGGTCTGGTCCTCATCGCTCCCCCTCAGCAAGGAGAGTTAGCCCCTCCAACGCCGCAACGCATAGATGGAGTCGCTCGTTCTCCACGACAGTTTAATTGAACTCAGTCTCCTGATCCTTCATCTTTTTGTTTTCTTCGACCAGGTTGTCCCTCTCGACCTTGACCTCAGCCAACTCAGTCTTCAACCCTCCTGGAGCTTATACTATTCCTTATAGTTGGACAAGTCCTTGGAGAGTTGGTCCTTTTCAGCTTTTGCAGCTCGGAGTGCCTCCTCCGCGTCCCTCAACTCTGGCAACGAGAAAGCGCTGTCAGACAAGACCAAGGTCGTATCCATGACCCTGATCACAGCAGCAACGTCCTGCGCCAGACCAGTCCGTCTGCTCGCCATGTCCTGGTCGAGTATGGCTTTGGCCTCCACAAGCGCCACCCCGATGGAACCTTTGGCGCTGAAGGCCTCGCGCTCAAGGTAGCAGGAGGGGAGAAGATAACATCCCTGGTTCTCAGACGAACCGCCTTCCACAACAGTTGATTGATTCGGCGTACCCTCAACACGAGGGTGTTTGTGGGAAGGAGAATCACACATCATAATGGGGCTGTTGGGCATCTCCATCACCTGTGGAGAATTACGGGCAAGACTGTGGGGTCCCAGAGCCGCCGACCACGTCCTTAGTGGCTACTTGTCGAACACGACATTTTCCCGATTTCTTCAACTACTTCGTCGGGCCCACACGCTGGTTGGTCAATTTCAGCATGTGCTCCTTGAGTTTGGGCATAGCATCTGCAAAATAAACAACGAGTTAGCGAGGAAAAGTCGAGCATAAACTACCTAAAAGTCGAAGAGCCTTCTCATCCGACTTACACTCGAGCACGACCCTAGTATTAATCAGCCGAGCCTCTAAAATAGGCAGCCCGTTGTAACACAGTGGGAGAACTGACTTTCTATAAATGTTGCGGATAGCAAGAGTCGCCACCGACTTTTATTTTATCCAAGTGGAAAAGATATAAAAGAATAGGAAAGACCTATTTTTAAAATACTTGAGTTCGGGGGTAGGTTATATAAAGGGAAGGTGTTAGCACCCTTTATATCCATGGTTATCCATGGGCTCTTAGTTACTTAGCTCACTTAATTGTTTTGAAAAAGGAAAGTGTAGTGTGTGTTTAGAAAATTTTCTAAGTACTTTGTAATGTCCTCGTATGGATGTATACAAAGCCTTGTTTGAAAACGTTTGAAAATAGTGAGGTGTGAAAAATATTTTCTTTTTGAAGAGTGAGCAAGTAACTATGAGGTACCTACCCTAGACTAAGTCATTTATGTTCTTATATGTCCTTTCAAGGGTAAGACTATCCCTATTATTAAGGAATAGGTAGTCATTATTAAGGAATAGGTAGTCATTACCTTGGATTTGTTAAGGGACGGGAGTAGGGTCATCGTACAGTCAACGAAGGCAACTGTAGGGTGTCTTTAGCCATTGGGAGGGACTATCATCTTTAATCGAAGGGACAAGATCATTATCGAAGGCAACATCGTAGGCAACATCGTAGGGACTTGATCTTTTAGAATCTGGGAGGGACTAAATGATTTTATGGAGGGACTTTGCTTAAGACACCCTACTTTTGAGGGACTTGACCGTTTGATAAGGCAACCAAGAGGGATATCCTAGGAGGTGCAGACAGGGATCTTAGATCGACTTACGTGTGTGAGTGATTATTTTAAATATTTATTCTTTTAATTAATTCTCTAAGTCCAACTAATTGCAATTATGTTTCCACTCCCTATTTACTAACCATAAAAATTAAACATAATTATAATACGGAAAATTAAACCTACGCTATTACAAGGCTTTGGGGCAGATACAAAATAATAAGCGGAAAAGAAAATAAATTACAATATAAACAGCCTATACATTTTTCTAATAAATTTAAAGAAAATAAATAAGCAAAGGATATTATTCTAAATAAATAATTAAATTAAATAACAATAAATAATTAAATTCTTTATGAAATTAGGGTTAGAATAAAAATTAGGGTTATTTTTTTTTTTAGAATTAATGGGAAAAAAAGTTTCTAAAGCACCAATTAAAATTTATTTAAAAAAACATTAATTATTAATTATTGATTTATTTACAAATTAACTAAATAACATAAAAATATTTTATATTAAATGAAAAATAAAATCATGATTATTTTGAGAAATATTTATAAGAATTTCAATTAATAGTTAAATCTTAAAAGGTAATCAAATTATTAAAAAAAACATCAATTTATTTTATTTACATGAAATTAAATATTATTATTATTATTATCAATCTTTATTAGAAAAAAGTGATTAATTTAAAATACTTAACTAACTTAAAAAGAAAAGAATTTTTAAAAAAAAAGTTAGAGAAAAAAAATTAATTAGATTAATAGTGAAAAGAAATAGATAAAACCAAAAAAAATGCAAAAAGGGACCAAAATACCTAGGGTGGGATTTGAACTCACGCCCTTGGTTTTTCATGCTTTAATCCCACATCCTTACCACCAAGTCAAGCGCGCAGTTTGCTAATGGAATGACCAACAAATATTATATGAAAAACCTGCAAAATAAAATAAATTATATAAAAAAATGGGGGACTTGGGAATCGAACTCAGGTCCATGACCTCACAAGACCAAGCATCAAGCCAGCTGAGCTAACGCGCACTTTGTAACATCTATGCGAAGCAGAAACCAAAAAAGCCTTTCCAAATTTTCAAATTTTTAAGACCCCGCGCGAGGTCGTCTCCTACCTCTGAATTCGCAGGTTTTCCTGCGAATATTTCCACGTCCATTCCTGTGAATTTTCCTGCGTTAAAAACCTGCAAAACGCATATTACCCAAAACGTGTACGATTTTATCCATTTGATCATGCCAACACGAACTTTATAACTCATACAGTTCATTTATTCTCATATTATTCGTTTATATTTGTTAAATCACAAATCCCCAATTTTGGCTTTAAAACCCTAATAATGGCAAAACGTGTTTTAATCCATGAAGCTTTGCGAAACTTGTCCAGAAACCTTGCAAACATCATCAATAACAACAATATAAGATCAAATTAGGTGAACAATGCACGTATAATAAAAATCAAAAATCAAAATTTCAAGTTAAAATATGCATTCGGTTTGCATGATTTTGTGATATTTTGATGATGGTGATGAGTGTAATAGATCCAGGACACCTCCAGGAGTACAATGAAACCCTTCAAACCTTTTGGAATTCGTTGGAATGGTGAAACCGAAAACTCACTTTTCTTGAAAATTTCTTGAATGTGAAAGTACCTCTTCCTCTGAATTTTTGTCCCCCCTTTGTTTGTGTATGTTGTATCCTTATAGTAGAGTGAGTTTAGGTCAAAATATTGGTGGGTTGTTTGGACTTTTGGATAACTTGATGGTGAAGATTTTCAAGTTTCAAATATTTGAAATTTCCATCTATTCTTGCCATATTTGATTCAATCTGATTTCATATAATGTCTAAACCTTCCAAATATGATTTCCATGATCTCCAATCAAACATTTCACACATTATTTGATTTTTTTATATTTTATATATATTTAAATTGAATTTTAATGATTAAAATCCAAATAAATAATAAATAAATTATAAAAATCAGAAATAATTGGAATTGAGTCGTTCTTGATGTTATTGTGAAGATTGGATTGCAATTTCATGGGCCCATTTGGAAAAAATTGGATTTGAGACCCTTTTTGCTCAATGCACCCTTTAAAAATTTCCCAACTTTGACAAGGCATAAATCCCTCAATTTTAAGGCTATGAAAGTGTTCTTAGATTTTTTGGAAAGCTTAGAGAGTCCTCTAAGAAACTTCTTTGGTCTCATGTCCATATCATTTACCATTTTCAAATTATGCTCTTTGGAAAAAGTTGACTTTTGTTGACTTTTGAAATGACCTATAATGTCTTAGCTCATACCTTCCAAATGAAACATTTTTAGGCTTGACTTGTGAGATACAAAGTTGTAGAGAATTCAATTTCCTTCAAAATTAGCTTTGGATGGGAAATTTATGATGAAGCATGTGAAAGTTATGGCTGGTCAAAGTTCAGTTGACTTTTCCTATGAACCCCTAATTTAGAAACTTCTTGATTCTTTATGATCTAAGATTTTCTTGATGAATCATGATCAACCCTTGATCAAATGATGAATTTTACTTCACAATCTTGATGTTGGCAAAAATTTTGAAGTTTGACTTTAATTTGACCACAGTTGTCCTTAGTTTGACATTTTAATCAAACTGACTGATTTTTGAATATCTGATCCTCTGACTGATCAAACTTATTGGGAAAGCCCTGAAACTTGACATAGGGATTCTTGAAGACATGTGGGATGTTATGAAGCTCACTTGAGGCCTTGGATGTCCATTTAGCTTAGAGAAACTCAAAACCCTAGTTTTGGTTCCATTGTCCAAGAGGAGGCTTTGTCTGATGAAACCTTCAATCCATTTAACCCATTGTGAACTTTGTGAACCTTGTGAATCTTGTGAACCTTGAGATAACTCTTAGGACCCATCCATAGCTTTGATTGTGGGAGGGCAAATTTTGGGGTACAACACCCGTACAACACTTGTATTCGAACGGAAATGGATACGGTGAACAAAATGGTGGGACTATGTAGTTCATGTCGTCAGCCCGAACACAATCGTACAAAATATCTCAATGTTGGACCAAGCACAACGACATAATTTAAATAAATGTAAATGTATCTCTTTATAACAAAGCATTGTTCATTTCATTCATATTCTTACATTCATAACAATATTTTAAAAAAAAACAACTGCATTAAACTTAAATAACTCAATAACATAACACACAAATACAACAAATAACAAAACACAATAATGCAATTACAACCAAACATTAACATCTCAACATACCAGATGTCTAAACCATTCTCAACAATCGCAAAATAACAACATACCCAAATAAAACAACTAAGTGCTTCAACTTATCTAGGATATTATAACCATCAAGAGAACATTATTTGGTTGGAACATCATCATAAAGACACCAACATTATTTACCACTTTTCTCCAAGTCCAAGTAACTCTATTTGGGTCTGACTCCACAACCTGGAAAATTTTATCGTGTACCCCTACATTTAACCTCATACCCCCTACATATTTTTAAAAATTTCAATTTTATCATTATTATTTTTTATTTAATTATTTTTAATTTTTACTTTTTACACCCCGGAAGTAACAAGTTAGTTCCGGTTTTATATATATATTTTTTTTTGTTTTTACACCGAAAGTAACGTTGTCACTACTTCCGGTTTGTGTGATTTTTCTTTTTTCACACTAGAAATAACATATGTACTACTTCCGCTTTGTGATGTTTTTCTTTTTTCACACCGGAAGTAACATATGTGCTAAGAAGATACATTGAATGAAGAAAATATAATCTATACTTAAAAGATAAACATTCAACTCTGAGAAGGAAATTAAACTTGTGTATATATATGTTCAAGAGTTTGTTCATACAACAATCCATTACAGCCTAAGAGAATGCATCTTTCAAGTATTCATGTTCTCAATTTTGAATTATTCAATCACTCAATCATTCATTTCCTCTTAAAACATCAGCTTTATTAAAAGTCGGCGTAACGAGACCAAGAATAACAAAGCCACCTAAAGCAACAATCAAAATGCCTAAGAAATTGACCAGAATTGCTTCATTGGAATATCGCGATATGACATTGTTGGTTTGAAGGAATGTAGCTTTTTCTAAAAGACCAGTAGTTGTTGTAGCTATAGCCAAAGCATAGATATAGGTACCAAAGAATACATGCCATGGCATTAGTGCAACTCTACTGTTTCTTGACCCTCCTGGATACCAAAATGTTGCAAATCCAGCAGCCAACTACAAAGAGACAAGGAATTCAAATTCTGAAGTTAGAATATGGAAACCGAATAGGTCTTCGTGATTTTTTGTCTGACGACTAGTTTGGATCTTTACTTTATGAATAAATGCGATTAGAATGATGAAGATACCTGGATGAAGAAGAGGAGAAGGCATGCAAGGCCTAACCATGAATGCAGGCTGTAGAAATTGTCAATGCCCTTGTCATTGTGAAACTTCCAAGCAGCCCAGAGACCGATTATGCTCAAAATGAGAGCGATAAACTGTAATGCCAGATGAACTGATTTTTTAAAGCTTTTAGTTCCAGAAATTGTCTTGTATGCAAGCATCCCTGCATATTGCCATACCAAATTGACGAAGGAGTCAGCACTAACACCACAAAATCACAAACCAATTAAAGGATTGCAAAATGCTTTGTAACACCGAGACTTCTGATCAAAGGCGTGTCATGTGTCTAATAGACACATGTGATAACATTCAATTAATTTATTTTAAATTATTATCGATGCTGACGTGATAGTGTCAATGCTTCATATATCATCCGTGTCAATGCTTCATATATCATTGCAATGAAACAACATAGATCAATTTGAGCTAGTGAATTCAACAAGAAAGGTTAAAAGAGCATAAACTCTAAAGAACCATAAACAGCTTCACTATTGAAATGCAGGGAAAATGTATGAGATTTGAGCAGAGAAAACATTGAGAATAAACAATTAAGAACACTAAGTCAAATCAAATCCCTATTCAGGCTTCTCATAGTCTTTATTGCATTACATACAGTTTACAGTTACAGCGCGACACACCGTACAAAAGTGATATTTTTCTATCATCTGCTATGAATTCTAATAAACCCTACTGCGACACACCCATACAAAAATTATATTTTTCTATCATATGCTATGAATTCTAATAAACCCTTCATCGCAATTTCAACATTAAAAGTTTCAAAGAGGGGCTGACAAGAACATTCTCTGAGAATTAAAAAAGGACAGAACAATTACCTTCACCATTGATTAGAACAAGCCCAATTACCATCAACACCGGATGAACCTACATAGAATAAAAGTGTACAAAGTTCAAATGCATTTTCTCACAAAAAGCTCAAAATACAAAAACTTACCGCTAAAATATACATTAAAAAACCCTAACAAGACCCAAGACCAAGTGTGCTAGTGTGAATGTTTAATAAATGTGATATTGTTGAATGCACAGTTTTAAATTGCAGTCCGCAACTGCAATTGCGGCCACAATATTGTTGATGTAGTAGTCTCCGCAACCGCATCAGACCATAATTGTGGTGTGATTTGAAATCACGCATCCTTCCACATTATGAACCGCATTAGACACAGGTTTCTTCAAGTATTTTCAACAAAATTCAAAATTTAGAACTCCAAAACTCAATCTACTTCAGAAATTTTTAACATTAAGTGTTTCTTAACTATGTAATTCAAACTCTTCTCAATCAAAATTCACGCTGTAATGGCTGCAATATGTATTGCAGTAACCGCAATCGCAACACCCTCAACCACAATTTAAAACCATGGTTGAATGTATTTCTCATGTAAATTTTTCAACCTATGTACAAAACACTTTTTTTTGCTTAACAAAATCAAATATGTTCTATAGTAACTACACATCAATATATTCACCAGCTGTGAAGCACAAACATTGAAAACACAACACCAACCCCGGTAATAATTTGAAAAAAAAAATAAATTAAACGTAATCACAAGTACCGATATCGATGCTACAGAGTTCACCACATTAATTTTTATTCTCAAATTTGCATCTAAATAGTTCAAAATCTCGAATCAGAGTCTCTTTAATTAATAAAAAGTCCAAATCTAGTCATGGATTGGTTCTCAATTTTCCTTAAGATACATAAACAAATAACTTTATAGCCATTAGCCACACATCCAAAGCTACAGTGAAAGTCAAAATCAACACTAACCAACCCTATTATCCCAAACCACCTCATTCTCACATTTTCAATTCCAATAAAAAAAACTGAAATTGATAAAAGAACACCAAAAATAAAGGGATTCATAAAACAAAAAAGTGAAAAGAAAGAGATTGATTACATTGAAGATGAGATCTTTGTTATCGGAAAAGAGAGCGAGACCTCCTCGGAAATGAAGAACCCAGGTTAGGAGTAACAGAATGACGATAACTCCAATCGCTCTAACCGTTGCGAAGATCGGGAATCTGACCACCGGTGGAGTCGCCATTCTAGAGAGAGAGAGAGAGAATGAGAATGAGGTATTGAGAGAGAATGTGATGTGAAGGTAGAAGAAGGAAGAGAAAAAACGAAGAATATAAACAATCTTAATCAAATCAATTACTTCAGTTGCTTCTCACACTAGAACTACCTTTCTTGAATTTCATTTCCATATTATTCAACTCTCTCTTTTAAAGATAAAAGGAAAAACCATTTATTTCTTACAAAAAAATATACAAACACATCTTTAAAGAGATTATATAATAATAAGCATTATTTTTTGTCTTTGAAAATTTTGTTTTTGTAGATGTATTTGATTTATTATATAGATTAAATATATATATTGATTTTTTTAATAATCTAAAAACACAATTTCTCTTATATTAAAGATCTATATAAATATATATATATATATATATATATATATATATATATATATATATATATATATATATATATATATATATATATATATATATATATATTGATTTTTTTAATAATCTAAAAAAACAAAATTTCTCTTATATTAAAGATTGGAGAGAGTAAAATTTATAATTTATAAATGTATATAATTAAAAAACAATTTGATAATAGTCATTTTTTTAATTAATTTATAGTTTTTTTAAACTTTATCTATATTATCTTAATTGAAAAAATTGTAAAAGTTGTAGATTGACAATATTTTATGGTAAAACAAGTTATGTGTTCTAATGTCATGCTTGATGTTATGACATGATGTTTATGCAATCTGCAAGTGTGAAAATTGAAGTGTGTTGCTGCTTTATCAGGATGTCAAGACTGATGTCATGACATCTCTGTCTGGTGTTGAAGACCTAACTGAATCCTTTAATTATGTGCGCGTATTCTGTTATTCGTTTGTGTGTTTTGTTGAGAATTAGCAGGCGCTTTATTTAGAAGGTTGTGATTCAGCATGGTGTGTTCATTTCAGGATATTTTATATGATTGTTATATTTGTTCCTTTATTTTAGGAATTAATTATATTAGGTTAAAACTGATATGCAATTGCAGCAGACACATGCTCATGATTCGTCTTCTACAAAAAGGATGTTAAACCCTATTTGAAGATACAAAAAATAAGGATTGAAAAGTGTTAGGAGTATCATGGTTTTAGGTGTTTTAGTTTTCTTGTGAGCCAAACAATTATCATGTTGATGATTGTATTGGACTAGGTTTATTGAGTTGTATGTTATCCACTCAAAGCTTTTAAGTAAGAGTGTTTTGTACTTGACTGAAGCTTATAAGCAAGGTCAAAGATTGTCTTTGAAGTGTGTCTTCTTTTTCTTAGTTGTTAGTTTGTTATCACTGTTATGATTGAGGGGGAGTGAAAGGTGTCTCTTATCTAAGAGTTCTTAGATAGAAATTTCATTGGGTAGTCATTAAGTGAAGAGGATAAACTGAGTGGTTTAACTCTGAATTGATACTACTGATAGTGGATTTCCTTCTTGGCTTGGTAGTCCCAAGAGTAGGTGTGTTTGCACCAAACTAGGTTAACAACTGCTTGTGTCTTTTGTAGTTGTTTGTGTTTATTTAACTTGTTCATTTTAATCTGTTAGATATTAGTGTCGTAACATCTCATTCAACATCTCATAACTGCTATAAGAATTTCAATTTGTATCAGAGCAGGCACCCTGCCTATTTTTATGGGTGAGATCTAAGGGAAATATTTATTGGTACTATGGACAAGGATAGAGGATTTGGGAATAGACCACCCATTATGGATGGATTTAACTATGATTACTGGAAACCTCGTATGGTTGCATTCTTAAAATCTCTGGACAAGAAGGCATGGAAAGTTGCAGACAAAGGATGAGAACATCCTATCATTATTGAAAAAGATGGATCAAAGACTTTGAAGCCTGAGGAAGAATGGAGCAAAGAGGGGGATGAGTTGGATCTAGGTAACTCTAAAGCCTCAAATGCTTTGTTCAATGGAATTGATAGAAACATATTCAGGTTGGTGCACCATTGTGAATTGGCCAAAGAGGTTTGGGATATTTTCAAAACCACTCATGAAAAAACTTCCAAGGTCAAGATGTCAAGACTTCAGATGCTCACTACAAAATTTAAAAATCTGAGAATTAAAGAAGATGATACTATTCATGATTTTCATATGAATATTCTTGAGATTGCTAACACTTCAGGAGCTTTAGGAGAAAAAATGTCTGATGAAAAGCTTGTGAGAAAAATTCTCAGATCTCTTTCCAATAGATTTTCTATGAAGGTTACTGCTATAGAGGAAGCACAAAACATCTGCAATATGAAGGTTGAAGGTCTCATTGGATCTCTTTAAACATTTAAAATGGGAATCAATGATATTTCTGAAAAGAAGAATAAAAGCATAACCCTTGTTTCTAATACTGAGGAAGAAGCAGAAGAATGTGAGATGGATCTGAGGAAATCCTGACAGAAGCTCTAGCTATGATTGGAAGACAGTTCAACAAAGTTATGAAAAAGATGAATATGAATTCAAGACCTAATGTCAGGAACACCTCATCTGACATCAGTAGATCCAATGATTCTAGCATAAGGACAAAGCTTGAAGAGAAGCTAAATCAAAGCAAAAAAAGTTTAATGTCATGGATGTGAGGGTTTTGGCCACATTAGAGCTGAATGTCCTACTTATCTTAAGAAACAAAAGAAAGGATTATCTGTTTCATGGTCTGATGGAGATTTTGAAAGTGATTTTGTAGAGGAATCAACTAAACATATCATTGTTTTGACAAGTGTCGCTCCCTGGATTTCCATCTTGGTACAAACGCGAAAGTGGCGCGGAAAAGGAAGAGTCGCCTGTCAGGAATTTTTATCCCAAAGGAATGGTAATGCTACACAAACCGGAAAAGAAATGAGAAAGCGGGGTCACACGAACCAAGGAGAAAGGGTAAGGGAGTCGGTTATGAACTGGGAAGGTATTAGCACCACAGATCGTCCATCGTACCCGACGGGATCCACGCTTGCCAATCTGTTTCAAAGGGATGAAGAAAAAAACTGTTGGTGAGAAAGAATCTGCTAACTGAAACTGGAAAAGAGAAATGAAAGGGGGAAATGTAGGGAAAATAAAAGAGTGCTCGAATGGGCCATACCCCACTGCCTACGTATCTCATCGGAAAATGAGAATCAGAGTCAACGTAGTTCCCCTAACAAGGGAGGAAACTTTTTGTGTTTTTTAAAGCTTGAACTACTTATGTCGATGCTCAGGTGTTGCAGGCTTGTCTGGAATAAGTGCATTTACCGTCTTGCAAAGAGACAAGTATGAGCAAGTTCTTTAGTTATGAGTGAATGAGATGAGAAAAGAATTCACGGAGGAAATACATTTGTTGTTTGTTCAGTGTTTTTTAGAAGTTTTTTTCTCTGAGGTTTTCACAGGATAGTGTACCTAAGTCTTACTCAACAGGATGTGTACTTCTTAGATTATCCTGAAATGGAATGGATAAGAGAAACACCTAGATATGGAGGATATACCCAAACCTAGTTCCAAAGATTAAGGCTCATGTACACTAACCTATTGTACATTATTAAGTGTTTTTGTTATTTTTTGATTAAGAAGTGTTTTTTAGTTTATGTTTGTGAAGCATCTTCATGCTAAGAGTTATTCATCATGATAGATACCCTACACCTCATCCCCATATAGGATGTGTGCAAGTATCCCATGGCAAAGTCCCTTGGCCCTTGAGAAAGCTTTAGCCCTTATTAGATGTCTTGAGTTGTTGTTTTGAGATGAGATGAGAGAAGCACCAAAGAGAACCAAAGGTAAAAGTCTAATGGGGGACTAACAGTCCTAAGTAAATTGTCATGCTTGGATAAATCTAGGTTAGTGAGGTTTGAGATAACTCTATCCTAATGAATAAGAAGGAGATAAGAGAAATAAAAAAGAAGAAGAGGAGAATAAGAGGTTAGAAGACAACTTACTTCTCAAAAGAATATAAGTTGTTTCTAGGAGGGAGTTGATGAAATTAACAAACAAAGCATACTTGATGCTAAGGCAAACACAAATTGAATACATAAAAGAGAAGAGGAGAGTTTGGAATATGGATGTTCATCCACATCCCTCTTACTTACCATTAGCCCCTACATGGTTAGTAAACACAATCATAAGCAAAGATGAAGTCAAGAAGACTCAAGCAAGTCAAAGCTCAAAGGAGAAAGGTTACAAACCAAACCAAAAGGAACAAAGTCAGAATGAAGACTTTAGAATTAACCTATAATGTCTACTAAACAAACTCAAGCCAAACAAATGGAAACTAGCTCACAAACTTCAAAGAAATGCATTAAAGAAGGAGTAGAAAAAGGATGAGTGGATATGCAAGGTGGTCATGCATTAATGCTTCAAGTGATGTCAAAGTCAGAATGTGTACAACCTAAACATGTGCCTAAACATGATGCTCAAAAGCCACATAAAGCATATAGGCAAATGTCCAAGCATTAGGAGTGATTAGTGTAACACCCTAAATTCCCCTGTGCATTTTATAATAAAATCAGAGTAAAAATAAACTTTCAAATTTAAGGTATTACTTTTCATCCAAAAATATGCTCTTTAAAAGATATGTATCATACTTTGATATTTTATTATGTAGTGGAAAGACATACATTCCAGTCAATAAAATGTAACAATTTCAAATAACTACCGAAACTTGTTTTTATATCTTATAAATGACTAATAATCCTACAACAATAAATTCTAATACAAGAGTTCTCGACTCCCATGTTACATATCAGAGCAGACGTCACTAACGTGAAGTGCTTCGACTTCACCGACCACAAACTCTAACTACTCCTGCTAACCTGCACGTTACCAACATAGGGGTAACATTCAAACAGAAAGGTGAGATTCTTAAATCAACAAAAGAGGAAAATGATATAAATACAAGAGTATACATCATCCAATTATCCACACACATCACACAAATCATATACATCACACCCTTCAATACATCCACATCATAATCTTCAACAATATAAACATTTACAACAAATATCTCCACAACACATACATCAATAACAAAGCATGCAAATAAAATTAAACCATAGACTCAATGCATGTGGTACCAATAACGATCTCTGTTTCATGATCACAGTTCCCGTCGGAACTCTCGACCCCTTTTCCATGGTCCAGTGTGACCCCTCTTTTATGATCACACCCTCGACCCCTCTTTCATGGTCCAATATGATCCATATTTCATGATCACACCCTCACTCGTGATAGCACACTATCACCCTATCAACAACGACATCATGTGACAACAATGTTATATGCAACAACCATCATGCATAATCATGTTCACACCCACATCATCCTCATGCAATCAACTACACATACTACATGATAACAATTTAACAACTTCATGTCATAACATAATGCATTCAAACATTGTCACACATACTCACATCCAACATCACCAAAAATATACGCATAACATGCAACAACATACAATAACTCTCATGAAATTAGTGTATCATACAACTTTAGACCACAACACAATAGTTCATCACAACTCAACAACAACAAAATATCATCATAATTCAACAACAACGCCAGATCATCACAATTCGACAATAATGACATGTCATTGTAAATCAACAACAACATATTCTCACAACTTAACAATATCATCATACTACACCACTTTGCAACAACAATGAATTATCACAACCTAACAACAACAACAATAACAACCACATATTCCAACAACTTATCAACAACAACATACTATAACAGCTTAACAACAACAACATCATATTACAACAATTTATCAACAACAACATGCTATAACAACTTAACAATTTATAAAAAAAATTCAGTAACTTTATAAATTAATTTATTATATAGATTAAATATATAGCGGTCTCTGTCGACCAAGAGCGTACCGACCAAGACAAATCCCTCTAACGGCTAGTTTTGACCGTTACCTAGCTTTACAGATTCCACGATCCGCTCCCAACGGTGTGGACCAATAATCTTCATTGTAGTCCCTTATATAAACCCTCTCATTTGAGAGGGTCAGGTATTCAATTCTCTGACCTTAATTCTTGTATTTGCTCACTCTTTGCTCAGTGTCTTACTTCAACATCGGAGGGCCTTGCAGGTACACCCCCTCCTCTCCTCACCAACCGTCTTTCAACAACGCTCGAAGCCAGCCGTATCGGATCCTGATCTCCAGGTACGATCAAGTGGTGCCGTCTGTGGGAAACTGATTTCCCCGTTCTTCTCTCTCAAAGTCTTCAAAGAACCAAAGTTTTTACCAAGATCCATGGCTGCTCGAGACAATCCGGACAACCGATCAAACGACGACATGATCCTCACGCAACGTGAGAGCAACATTCATCACCCTCCGCACGAAGAAACCGTGCAAGATCACCCAGACGGGAAGACATCATCACCTTCTCCCGACCGCGATCAACCTTTGGAGAGTCGTCTGGAAGCCCTTTTTCCATCGACTCCTTCAGGATCTGATTTCGCCGCACTGGCCGAAATCCTAAATCAGAAAAATCTGCTGCTTCTCGCCCATGACGAGAAAATCGCCCGTCTCGAAGACAATTACTGTCGACCCCAGTCTCCCGCGAGACACCAGAGAAGGCGTAGTCCCTCTCCTCCCAAGAGAAAGAGGAAGGGACACGTCGACGAATCGACTGGCGACAAACGACCTCGTCAGTCCCCTCCGCAACCTTCCCCTCCAAGAAAATCAAGAAGGAGCAGATCAAGATCTGCATCTCCCCGGCGAACGAAGAAGTGCGCTCACAGATTTCCTTTGTTTAACTCCAGCGACGACGAGGACGCTCGGAGTCCCCTCTCGTCAGAAATCATGGCGGCTAAACTTCCAAGAGGCTTAGAGAAATCCCCACCGCTAGGCTCGTATGACGGAACCACAGATCCGGACGATCATGTCGAGAATATCAATGCGCTGCTCGATTACCGAGGAGTACGAGGAGTAATCAAATGTCGCCTCTTTCCTACAACGCTGAGGAAAGGAGCGATGACGTGGTATAAAATCCTTGAGGCTGAATCCATCACTTCTTGGAAACAACTTGGACGCACGTTTTCCAGGCACTTCACCGCCTCAAGGCGGCACCCAAAGACAGAAGCTTCGCTCGAAGCGATCATCCAAGGGAAAGACGAACCTTTGCGAACTTACATCGAAAGGTTCAACGAAGAAGCAGTCCAGGTGTCCACAACCGACGATATGAAGAAGTATTTGTTGGAACGAGGACTGCGCCCGTCAACAGATTTTCACCGGGCAGTCGGCATCGAGACCCCTGCCACCCTTGACGCGTTCTTGCTGAAAGCCCAAGCTTATATCCAGTATGAAGAAAAGCAGGCAGCCAGCTCCGTATGAGACACTCGATGTTGCGAATATGCGAAGCCCCACCGAGTCGATGAACCCTCGACATCTCGTCGGGGAGGAGACAAAAGAAAGGACGATCGCTCCCGTGAACCGCGGGAGCACAGAGGACCCGTCGGCCGATTCCATGAATATACTCCACTCTTGGCTTCCAGGGAGAAAATTTTGTCCGAGTGTGCCAACTCAGAATTCAGGCAAGCAGGGGTACGCTTTCCGAAGCAGCAACCTAGCAAACCGGGCACAGACAAAACAAAATATTGCAGATTCCACAAAAGTCATGGCCACAACACAGAAGACTGCATCCATTGATGGGCTAAAGACGTACTCTAATATGTGTCTAGCAGTATCTTAACTGCAAGCGCACAGCCTATCGAAGTAATATTTAAGATTATCGATCCCACAGGGACTTTATGATTACTTAGTGCTAGAGGATTTACTAGTTTAGCTAAGGTGAATGGTTGTCACGATTTTTTTGTTGTTTTTAAGGATTAAAGGCGGGAATTAAATTTTAGTTTAATAAAATAATAATAAGGCGGTCGGTATGTAATTATGTTAACTTAGGCGGGTCAATCTACCCTAGGCTTATAAAGATGGTTCACTTAATCTATTATGTAGAGGTTATCAGTTTAAATATCTTTAACTCACACTCTCGTGGTCTTATCTCAGATCTTACTCCTAAAGCCCTATGCCTGCTCTCGCTAGCCCATAAGTGTTTAGAAATAATTTTTGGAAACTTAATAAGTCTAATTCATTTAAAGCGCTCTCGCTGTGTTTAAATTAAATGCCTAACTTTAGCTATCTGGTTAAAATCTCACACTCTCGTGGTCTCGACCTAACCTATTACACTTTCCTTACTCTCGTAACAAAAAGATTGATTTTTTTTATAAAAAGTCACAGCCAGAATTTTAAGTTCTTAATTATTTTAAGCCTAGAATTGATTTTACCGATTTAGTTGATTTTAATTACATACCGCCCTAAAGTGTTTAGCTACTCATGATTGTTGTACCAGACAGAGGCAGAAACAGAGGAATACAAAATAAAATATGCATAATAGAAAAATAAAAATAAATTCTTAACATTAATATAAATACGAATTAATTAAAAACCTGAATAACAAATATAATGTTAGACTCCTTCTTCCACAATCTGGCAAGCTCGGAGTACGGACCGGAATCGGAAATAAAAATTACTAAAAGAATTGTTGAAGGCTTTGAAAGAAATTAAATTATAACAATTTCCTAATGTTGGAAATTGTTATATGGTTTGGTTGGGATATAAAAATTAAAGCAAGAACAAAACAAAATGCTGGAAAAATAAATGAAATAGGGTGCAATGGAAATACGGCAGAGCTTCCGCAAGAAAAATTAAAATAAAAACTCTGTCAATTGTTCTTTGAAACTAAGCTATTTATAGGAAACAATATTTGGGCTTGCAGTTGGAATAATGCCTTGGGCTTCGTAGATGCTGAGAAAATCCAAGGAAAAGTTGAATTACTTGGTCTGCGGAAGAATAGGGAAGCATTGACTTCACGTAGCACACGTACGTGACCAATTCTCAGGAAGTTACCCTAAATTCCCCTTGTCACGTTCGTGACAAGGGTGTCACGCTCGTCTCCCTTGTAATATGCGCGTCACGGTCGTGAGGGACTGGTGACGATCGTGACTGCTTCTTTTAGCGTGTCACGGTCGTGACTCCTAGGTGACGGTCGTGACAGTTACAAAAAATGCAGATTATGCAGAATTCCTCTCTTCTTCTTCTTTTCATGGTTGTTTTTGCTCATTTCACTTGTGGCTTATGATTTAGCTCTATAATTGATATACCTGCAAAATGACAAAGAAAACTCGAGGAATCGGGTGTTAAAACGACAAATGTGCGATAAAACGGCATTGAAACATAGTAATAAAACAATACTTTTTCTCGGTATCAAACTTCCCCAAACTTAAGCCTTTGCTTGTCCTCAAGCAAATAGTCGGTTGAAAAATGATCGGACAGGTTTTCATCGACGCACACACATAACAAACCATACGAGGAATCGTTTTGCCAGATAAACCGGTACTAGAATAAAACACTAACGATACACTAATGACACAAGCAACAAGCTAAGTCGTCGACTTCCCGTTAAACGAAACATTCGGTAATTGTGTTACGGTTCCACCTAGAGTCTTTCGATCTTATTTCACTCGGTTTCATTCTAGCGCAATCACATTAAGCCCTTTGCCTTAGCACGCACGTAGTGGAGTAGCCAGTTAGTGACTTTGATCCTTTATAAGCACGGGGTCTGGTACACGAATGTGGCAACCCTACATATATTATCCGATTTGGAGGTTGTGGGGGATCGAGCCGTAGCACGCCCTACCAAGTTCAGAACCAGGTACCTCTGAACCAACCCGCAATGGACTCCTTCTCATATTTCTCGTTTCTTATATGCGACCGTGTACTTTGGTGCAATTTCTTTTCATTGGCATCGAGATATGAAGGATCATTTTAGATTAGGCATCAAACACTTATATTCATCGGCTCCCCACGTGGTTTGTGTTCAGACAGTGCTGACTGCTAGTATAAACTACTAGGGGTTACTTTTGAACTGAAACTTAAGGTGTAGTCGTAACAATTATCGGAACGGAATGCTTAAGTAGGAAGTCTAAGGTGTCAAGACTGTATTGATCTTATTGAATCGTTCTCAGCTTCCTAACTATGATTTCGTAGGTAAGTCAGGTAATGCGAAGATAAAATTAAAAAAAATTTCAGTATGGCTAAATAAACGGGGAGAATTCGAAACTAAAGAAATAGCACAAATATTACTTTGATTCATTAAAATACGAAAAGGAAATACAACGGAATGGAAAGTGCGGAAAGGGAAATGCGGAAAAAGGAAAGGTATCTCTCCCACACTATATCAGACATTGTCCTCAATGTTGTGATATAATAGCGGGTAAAATACAATACAAACCACGGAAATGGAAAAAACATAAACAAAAACTAAAACTAAGGCTGCTGATGACCACGACCTCGGCTTCTGGTGCGGGAGCGTCTGGTCGGAGTCGCTTCAGGATCAGAACCGGTGCCGGTGAGAGCAGTGATATCAATACGCAAAGACTCTAGCTCGCTAAAGATCTCTCCAAGCTTCTCATCAGTCGTCCTCTGGTTAGCGGCAACAGCTGAAAGTAGTGCATCATGTTGCTCTTTTTGCCTTCGCTCCAATGCGGCACTCATTTGGTTTTGCTGATGAATCGCACGGAGGACGTCTTCAAGTGTGAATTCTTGCGCAGGTGGCTGTCGGGTGGAGGACTCAGGAATGTCCTGTACAGGCTCAGCTGCATCCATGGTGTCTTGCATCTCGTCCACTGGTGGATCGGCCTGTTCATCAACAATGGGGGCGTGGCCGGCAGCATCCGGTAAAGCAAATAGCCAATTGGCTCGTTTGGACGGATCGATGCGGTCACGGCACGGCAAGGTGATGTGGTGATAAACAGTGCCTTGGATAACAGGGCTGAACCTGCCATCCTCTCTCTGAGAAATCAAGTGGGCGGACCTGCAATAGTTCTTAGTTAGCAACTCTGCGGCTCTGCGAGGCAAATTGATAATCAAGTCACCAAGCTCCAGCTGAATGGCGAGGGTGGTGACAATCCCGCCTATGTAGAAGGGGGTTGCGCCTCTTTGCGCTACGGACTGGATATGGGACAACAGGAATGGGGAAGCATTGATGCGCTCGTCATTTAAGGCACAATGCAAGAACAGGAGCTCCTTGGAGTTGAGCTTGTGATTGCTCTCTCTTGCAAAAATGGTGTTGCAGATGATGCGATGAAAGTATCGGATCGCCGGGTTATGGATATGCGTAGCATTCAGGCTCTGAAAGGCAGTAGCACGGGTGTTGGTGATGTCGTGCCATAAGGTGAAAGCGGTTTCACTGAAGTTGTCCGGCACGCGGAGATGAGCATCGTCGCCATGATCGAAACCTAGCAGTTCAGCGATCCTTGTTTGTGTAACTTCGAACTCCCGGCCGAGCATTCTGAACTTAGCAATGCCGGTGAGTTGACTTTATGAACCGGGAGGAGTAACATATTGAAACGAACTCAGAAATTCCAATGTGAGGAGTTCGAATGTCGGCTGTGGTTGACTGCACAAGTGCCACAGACCAACCTTCCTAAGCAGGAGCTTCACGCCGTTGAGCAGTCCCAACTCCCTCAAGCAGTCAGTGTCGACATACCGAGTGGGTTGAACTGTTGGTGTAAGCCCTAGAGGCCAATACTTTTTGGTACTTGTATCGGATTATTCGTTTAATAATAAAAGGCATTTCTTTATTATGTTTGTCTTTCAGAATAATAAAGTCCCTAGAATAGTTAGTCTGTTTAATGAAATGTTAAGTGTGACTTAATCATGAGATCCCATTAAACATAAAGACATTATTCTTAAAATATCCGTAGTCAAGCTTTATTGCAAAGTGGGATAACATTAAAGCATTGAGACTATTATGAAGATAGACTGATGATCACATCTCATGGATCATGGATAAAGGGTTATCAAGTCTTGACATAGGTATAAATATTAGGAGTAATATTTATACCGGATTGACCCGCTATGAGAATACTACATAGTATGTTATGCAAAGTGTCATAAGTTATTCTCATGGTGATAATGGTGTATTACCACCCTTCGACCTGAAACCACTATGGACCCTAGATGTAGAGTCGGGTGCTTTATTGCTGATCAAACATTATCCGTAACTGGATGATCATAAAGACAGTTGATGGGCACTCCACGAAGCATGCTGAGGGACATGAGTGTCCTAGATGGAATTTGCCAATCCTGCATAACAGGAGAAATGTCTAAGGGCCCAATATTGAACTGGACAAGGATGACACAGTGTATGCCTTGTGTTCAATATAGACATAGGGGCAAAAGGGTAATTGTACAAACATATATTATCACGAAAAAGGTTTTGTCAGATCACATGACATTTTCGTGACTTGGGTAGCAGTGATGTGTTGCTAGATACCGCTCACTGTTTATTATGTTAAATATATAATTTAATATAATTACCAACGTTACGAAATCCTACAGGGTCACACACATAAGGACAGTTTGATGAGAGATAGAGAAATCAAAGGAACACCGTAAGGTACGGTGCACTTAAGTGAAAAATAGAAATTCGGATAATATAATAATAATTATTGTTATTTTATAATGGTTATAAAATAATAATAAAATAAATATATTTATTATAATAATAGTTATTATAATAATATATAATATTATTATGGATCATGTGAATTGGGCTTTTAGCCCGCAGCCCACAAGAGAGTCTATAAAAGGAACCCTTGTGATGAAGCTTTTACTTGATGCAATTTCGTTTTTGATTCTCACTCAAATAATTCCGTTCGTAAGCAGCTAGCACTGTGACCGGAAGCTGTTCGTGTGGACTGAGTAGAGGCGTTGCACTTCATCAACGCTTGTGATCGCTGCATCAAAGATCTGAATCGCCACAAAGAGGTAACGATTCTATCACTGACCATGCTCATTCGTAAGGATCACTAAAGGAAAATTTTTGTTTTCCGCTGCGTTTAGATCGCAATTTTCCTTCATGAACGCCACGGTTCTGAAACCTGATGAACTTTTGTCTCTGATTTTCTCCATGCTCACCATCTCTAAACTGAATTTCTTCCATTGCATGCAAGTACGAGAATGGGAGATGAGAGGTTTTTGAGTTTTGTGAGAAAAGTGAAAAATGTGAAGAAATTGGTTCTGATTATAGTGCAAAAAGTGAATGTGAGAGGTTTGGAGTAAATGGAGAGGTTAATGGAATTTATTTAGGGTAATGGGAGGTTACGGGATAGTGAGGAGATAATGGGGGGTTTCTAAATTTTGTGGAAGTTGAAAAAGAGGTTTCTGCGAAGAAGAACAGTTCTGGTTCTGAGAATTCGTATAACAGGGTCGTCACGGTCGTGATGGGTGAGTGACGGTCGCGACGCGCTAATTAGCTTGTCACGATCGTGAGAGGGCGATGACGACCGTGAGGGATTAAAAACTCTTATAATATTTTCTTCACAGAGTGCATTATCTCACACGTTTAATACAATTTTTCTTTTTATTATCACCTCTCAATTGATTATAACACAAACAATATATATATATAAATTATATCAACATAAATTAGCAAATTTCATCACACGAGAAATAAAAATATTAATCAATTTAAATATAACAGTAATGAATTGAAAGCATAGAAATTGATTAAATTGGAAAAAATGGTAAAACTAGAAGTGCTTTGCTTTTGATATAATTGAAGGAAAATTACATTAATAAAAATAAGGTGCGAAAATGTTTGCGAAATGTTAAACTAACTAGAAACAAAAACAATAAGTTAAATCACTACAGCATTTTCAAAAGTGCTTCTTCAAATCTTCAATTGCGGAGTTTAGGTGGTAGAATTGCTCACACGTTATGTCAGTTAAACCTATAACGTCCAATCGCATGCTTTTAATCTCATCTTTAATAGTATTAATATCGGCTTGGTAAACTTCAAGAGTATTCATAATTTTCTTCAAGTTGTCAGCATATTCTACTTGATTCACTTCAGGGGTTTCAATCACTTCATCAGTGTGTGCAATGTCATGGTAACCAGGAGGTGTCTCAGGGTCACTTTCTACATCGGTCATTATATCATCCCTTATCTTGTAAGATTGAGGTGTTTCTGGAGTGGATGGATAGTCAGGAGGGGTAAGCTCATAAAGCCAATTATCTTTATTGTGAACACTGACTCTAGCATGGTTTGGTAGTGTGAACAGGGTTACTACTTCATTCCTGATTAGGTACTCGTAAGGTGGTTGTCCTAAATTTCTTATGATATGGCGGTTAAAGCAAAAGTTCAGATTCATAGGACGGATGGTATCTAAACGGTTACACCTGTGTAATTGGTATCTAAGTCCTAAGGCATCAGCAATCATGGTGACAAGACCTCCTACCAATATGGGTAGATCAGGTTCTTCTTGGATTTCGGGTGAAGGTTTGCATCATGAAAGGTACACCATTAACTGGCTGTCCATCAGTCAGACATGACATAATGAATATCTCATCTTTAGATACTCCAGTAAGGTTTTCTTCTTTTCCAAAGAAGGTGTGGGCAAGGATCTTATGGAAATAGCGGATAGCAGGGTTATGTATCTCATCATTGTTCATGTTATTTGGTTCAGGATGGTAATTTCTGGTTAAGGTTCCCCAAAAGAAGTCCAACTCAATGTCCATCAATTCTACCTGTGTGGTAGTAAAAGCAAAGGGTCCACTAGGGAATCCTAATAAGTCAGCTAGTTCTCTATGGTTAAAGTCATATTCTATTCCGAATAGTCGGAAACTGATAAATCCTTTCCTGAATCCAAAACCGCGCTCGGGTAAGTAAATTAAGGAGCTTAGGAACCCCGGCTAAGTCTGCAAAGTGTGATCAATCAGCCGAAATTTAATTTAGTTTATTTAATTATCGGAATTTTTAAACTAATAATAAAAGTGTGTTTATTATTATTTATTTGTGGTGATCAGTTATGGCCTTAGTTTATCCTTTATTATTGTTTTGGGATTTTTAAATACGGCCTGCGAGTCGTGCCTCTCTCTCAATCTCTTTATGTAACTTCTTTTCTCATCTCACTCCCTCGTATGTAAAACGAGTATTCTTATATGTAATGTAATATTATGTTATGAAGAAAAAGGAAGTATTCAATATTAAAGGAGGATAACCTTGGAGATCATGCTTGGAGAAGCTTAGATCGTTATTAGGTTAGCTTAGGTTCTCTCATTGGCCTGAGAGAACAATTGCGTTAGGGGCCATAATTGTATCTTTTTATATGTATGTTGATGCATGTAATTGTATGTTGATGCATATGAGAGACGTTTTGCATGTTAAGCCGGTGAGATCAAACTAATAACAAATTCCCTCAAAATTAAATATTAAGTTTATGCTTTCCAATTTTTAGCACTCATCAAGACTAGTATCGAGCATTGTAGGTTTCGCCTACGCGAGGTGCATGTTCTATATTAGTAAGGTGTGATGGGATAATTGTAATATCCAATTGCTAAAACAATGGGTCAAACTTAACTAAACAAATTATAATAAGATTATACATGTTTAGAAGCAAGAATTGGGAATGATTCATGTGATGGATCAAAATAAGGAGTTATTCACCCAATTGAAAATATTCGAGAGTTGTATGAGATATAATTGGAAGGAGTTCCTACCTAAATAACTTAGTTTTGTGTAATCAGCCTAACGCTAACTTAAAACAAAGTGAAACATGGATCTCGACCCACTAGAAAGTCTTCCAACGGGATTTTCCGAATCAAATGATGAGGGTCATTTGTTTTGAATAAAATAGTGGGAGCATATTTGATTAAAGGCCTAATTAAATATGTTGTTTTAATGATACTTATATTTTCATATTTCTCTTGTAGATTACCATGACAACAAACACATCGAACAATATTTTGCGATCCATCCTAGATAAGGAAAAATTGTCTGGGACAAATTTCCTGGATTGGCACCGTAATATGAGGATTGTCCTCAAGCACGATAAGAAGCTGTATGTCTTGGAGACACCAGTTCCTGAGGAGGAACCTCCTAGTTCTGCATCAAAGGCAGAAAGAGATGCTTATAAGAAGCATTTCGATGATGCCAATGAAACCGCTTGCCTCATGCTTGCTACCATGAACTCTGAGTTGCAAAAGCAACACGAGAACATGTCTGCGTTCGATATGATCGGACATCTGAAAATGCTTTATCAAGAGCAAGCAAGAAATGAGAGGTTTCAGGTTTCAAAGTCCCTTTTTAACAGCAAGTTAGCTGAGGGAGCCCCTGTAAGTCCCCATGTACTCAAGATGATTGGGTATGTGGAGAACCTTGACAGATTAGGGTTTCCCCTTGGAAAAGAACTTGCGATTGATCTGATCTTGCAATCGTTGCCAGAGAGCTTCAGTCAGTTTGTCCTGAATTTCAATATGAATGACTTGGACAAAAGCCTTCCAGAACTGCTAGGCATGTTGAGAACTGCTGAGCAGAATATGAAGACAAAAGGGAAATCTATTCTGATGGTCAGTAATGGAAAGAAACAGAACAAGAGGCCCATCAAACAGGGTGGTAGAGGGAAAGGCAAGGAAGTTGCCAAACCCAAACCCACTCCTCCTGTTTTGAAGCCTAGTGGAGGAATAGCAAAGGAGGGCACTTGCTTCCATTGCGGTAAGACCGGACATTGGAAGAGAAATTGCCCAAAGTACCTGGAAGATAAGAAAAATGGAGTAGAGACTTCAAATTCAGGTATTTTTATTATTGAAATTAATTTATCTACTTCTGCATCATGGGTATTAGATACTGGATGCGGTTCTCACATTTGTACTAATGTGCAGGGGCTAAAAAGGAGTAGAGATTTGGCAAAAGGTGAAGTTGACCTACGAGTTGGCAATGGAGCAAAGGTTGCTGCTTTAGCTGTAGGAACTTATGTTTTAACTTTACCTAGTGGTTTAATAATTCAGTTAGAGAACTGTTATTATGTACCTGCAATTAGCAGGAATATTATTTCCGTTTCTTGTTTGGACAAGTTTGGTTTTTCATTCATAATAAAGAACAATTGTTGCTCCATTTATTTGAATGATATATTCTATGCTACTGCAAAAATGAATAATGGACTATATGTCCTTGATCTTGAAATGCCAATTTATAACATTAATACTAAAAGGTTGAAACCTAATGAGTTGAATCCAACTTACCTTTGGCACTGTCGATTAGGCCACATAAATGAGAAACGCATTTCCAAACTCCATAAAGATGGACTCTTGGACTCTTTTGATTATGAATCATATGACACATGCAGATCTTGTTTAATTGGAAAGATGACAAAGTCCCCATTCACAGGAAAAGGTGAAAGGGCTAATGATCTTTTGGCACTCATACATACTGATGTATGTGGACCACTGAACATACCAGCCAGAGGAGGTTTTCAGTACTTCATCACTTTCACTGATGACTTCAGTAGATACGGATATGTGTATTTAATGAAACACAAATCTGAGTCCTTTGAAAAGTTCAAGGAATTCAAGAATGAAGTACAAAACCAACTAGGGAAGAATATTAAAGTTCTTCGATCAGATCGAGGCGGTGAATATTTAAGCCTAGAATTTGATGACCATCTAAAAGAGTATGGGATTCTATCCCAACTTACTCCTCCTGGAACACCACAATGGAATGGTGTATCTGAGAGAAGAAATCGAACCTTGTTAGACATGGTCCGATCCATGATGAGTCACGCCGATCTTCCAAACTCCTTTTGGGGACATGCATTATTAACAGCAGCTTACACACTTAACCGTGTTCCATCCAAAAAGGTTGATAAGACACCATATGAGATATGGAGTGGTAAGAAACCACATATGTCTTACATGAAGATTTGGGGTTGCGAAGTTTACGTCAAACGACAAATTTCAACCAAGCTTGAGCCCAAATCTGACAAATGCTTATTTGTGGGATATCCTAAAGAAACCAGAGGATATTACTTCTACAATCCTTCTGAGGGCAAAGTGTTTGTCGCTCGAACTGGAGTCTTTCTGGAAAGGGATTTTATTTCCAAAGGAAACAGTGGGAGGAAAATAGAGCTTGAAGAAATTCAAGAATCACAAAACATTGAAACACCTATGGAGGAACTAGAGCAGGAAACACAAGTAGTTGTGGAAGAGCAACCTGCTCAAGTAGAACAAGACCAGCGTAGGTCAAGCAGGACACGTCACCAACCTGAGAGATATGGATATCTCATAAGTGATCAGGGTGATGTATTACTCATGGATCAAGATGAGCCTGTGACCTACAAAGAGGCCATAACTGGTCCTGAGTCTGAGAAGTGGCTAGAAGCCATGAAATCTGAAATGGATTCCATGTACACAAACCAGGTTTGGACCTTGGTAGAACCTCCTATAGGAGTTAACCCTATAGGATGCAAGTGGGTCTTCAAGAAGAAGACTGACATGGATGGTAAGGTACATACCTATAAAGCAAGACTGGTTGCAAAAGGCTATAAACAAATTCATGGGGTTGACTATGATGAAACCTTTTCACCAGTTGCAATGCTTAAATCTGTTCGGATTTTACTTGCCATCGCTGCATATCATGATTATGAAATATGGCAGATGGATGTCAAAACTGCTTTCCTTAATGGGAATCTTCTTGAGGATGTGTACATGACACAACCTGAAGGATTTGACATACCACAAGATGCCCAAAAGATATGCAAGTTACAGCGATCAATCTATGGATTAAAGCAAGCTTCCAGAAGCTGGAATCTTCGTTTTGATGAAACCGTAAAACAATATGGATTCATCAAAAATGAAGATGAACCTTGTGTCTACAAGAAGGTTAGTGGGAGCATGATCGTGTTTCTGGTATTATATGTAGATGACATATTACTCATTGGAAACGATGTCCCTACCTTGCAACAAGTGAAGACTTGGTTAGGGAATTGTTTTTCTATGAAAGACCTAGGTGAAGCAGCCTATATATTAGGAATTAGGATCTATAGAGATAGATCACAAAAACTGCTTGGCCTAAGTCAGAGTACATACATAGATAAAGTGTTGAGACGCTTTAATATGCATGATTCCAAGAAAGGATTCATACCTATGCAACATGGTCTGTGTTTATCAAAAACACAATCCCCTTCAACTAAGGAAGAAAGGGATCGCATGAATAAGATTCCATATGCATCTGCAATAGGATCTATCATGTATGCCATGTTATGTACTCGACCAGATGTCTCGTATGCATTAAGTGCAACGAGTAGGTACCAATCTGATCCCGGTGATGCTCACTGGGTAGCTGTCAAGAATATCCTTAAGTACTTGAGAAGGACTAAGGATTCATTCTTGATATATGGAGGTCAGGAAGAGCTTGATGTAATTGGTTACACTGATGCTAGCTTCCAGACAGATAAGGATGATTTTAGATCACAATCTGGTTATGTGTTCTGTCTCAATGGTGGCGCTGTGAGCTGGAAAAGTTCAAAGCAGGAAACAGTTGCTGATTCTACAACTGAGGCCGAGTATATTGCTGCCTCAAATGCAGCAAAGGAAGCTGTTTGGATCAAGAAGTTCATTAGTGAACTTGGCATAGTCCCTAGCATTGTGGATCCCATTGGTTTATATTGTGATAACAATGGTGCTATCGCACAAGCTAAGGAGCCTAGATCTCACCAACGATCCAAACACATACTTAGGCGTTATCACCTCATTCGAGAGATAATCGATCGGGGAGATGTGAAGATATGCAGAGTACCTACACTTGACAATATCGCTGACCCATTAACAAAGCCTCTTGCGCAACAGAAGCATGATGGTCATACTAGATCTATGGGTATTAAGGGTATGCCTAATTGGCTCTAGTGCTAGTGGGAGATTGTTGGTGTAAGCCCTAGAGGCCAATACTTTTTGGTACTTGTATCGGATTATTCGTTTAATAATAAAAGGCATTTCTTTATTATGTTTGTCTTTCAGAATAATAAAGTCCCTAGAATAGTTAGTCTGTTTAATGAAATGTTAAGTGTGACTTAATCATGAGATCCCATTAAACATAAAGACATTATTCTTAAAATATCCGTAGTCAAGCTTTATTGCAAAGTGGGATAACATTAAAGCATTGAGACTATTATGAAGATAGACTGATGATCACATCTCATGGATCATGGATAAAGGGTTATCAAGTCTTGACATAGGTATAAATATTAGGAGTAATATTTATACCGGATTGACCCGCTATGAGAATACTACATAGTATGTTATGCAAAGTGTCATAAGTTATTCTCATGGTGATAATGGTGTATTACCACCCTTCGACCTGAAACCACTATGGACCCTAGATGTAGAGTCGGGTGCTTTATTGCTGATCAAACATTATCCGTAACTGGATGATCATAAAGACAGTTGATGGGCACTCCACGAAGCATGCTGAGGGACATGAGTGTCCTAGATGGAATTTGCCAATCCTGCATAACAGGAGAAATGTCTAAGGGCCCAATATTGAACTGGACAAGGATGACACAGTGTATGCCTTGTGTTCAATATAGACATAGGGGCAAAAGGGTAATTGTACAAACATATATTATCACGAAAAAGGTTTTGTCAGATCACATGACATTTTCGTGACTTGGGTAGCAGTGATGTGTTGCTAGATACCGCTCACTGTTTATTATGTTAAATATATAATTTAATATAATTACCAACGTTACGAAATCCTACAGGGTCACACACATAAGGACAGTTTGATGAGAGATAGAGAAATCAAAGGAACACCGTAAGGTACGGTGCACTTAAGTGAAAAATAGAAATTCGGATAATATAATAATAATTATTGTTATTTTATAATGGTTATAAAATAATAATAAAATAAATATATTTATTATAATAATAGTTATTATAATAATATATAATATTATTATGGATCATGTGAATTGGGCTTTTAGCCCGCAGCCCACAAGAGAGTCTATAAAAGGAACCCTTGTGATGAAGCTTTTACTTGATGCAATTTCGTTTTTGATTCTCACTCAAATAATTCCGTTCGTAAGCAGCTAGCACTGTGACCGGAAGCTGTTCGTGTGGACTGAGTAGAGGCGTTGCACTTCATCAACGCTTGTGATCGCTGCATCAAAGATCTGAATCGCCACAAAGAGGTAACGATTCTATCACTGACCATGCTCATTCGTAAGGATCACTAAAGGAAAATTTTTGTTTTCCGCTGCGTTTAGATCGCAATTTTCCTTCATGAACGCCACGGTTCTGAAACCTGATGAACTTTTGTCTCTGATTTTCTCCATGCTCACCATCTCTAAACTGAATTTCTTCCATTGCATGCAAGTACGAGAATGGGAGATGAGAGGTTTTTGAGTTTTGTGAGAAAAGTGAAAAATGTGAAGAAATTGGTTCTGATTATAGTGCAAAAAGTGAATGTGAGAGGTTTGGAGTAAATGGAGAGGTTAATGGAATTTATTTAGGGTAATGGGAGGTTACGGGATAGTGAGGAGATAATGGGGGGTTTCTAAATTTTGTGGAAGTTGAAAAAGAGGTTTCTGCGAAGAAGAACAGTTCTGGTTCTGAGAATTCGTATAACAGGGTCGTCACGGTCGTGATGGGTGAGTGACGGTCGCGACGCGCTAATTAGCTTGTCACGATCGTGAGAGGGCGATGACGACCGTGAGGGATTAAAAACTCTTATAATATTTTCTTCACAGAGTGCATTATCTCACACGTTTAATACAATTTTTCTTTTTATTATCACCTCTCAATTGATTATAACACAAACAATATATATATATAAATTATATCAACATAAATTAGCAAATTTCATCACACGAGAAATAAAAATATTAATCAATTTAAATATAACAGTAATGAATTGAAAGCATAGAAATTGATTAAATTGGAAAAAATGGTAAAACTAGAAGTGCTTTGCTTTTGATATAATTGAAGGAAAATTACATTAATAAAAATAAGGTGCGAAAATGTTTGCGAAATGTTAAACTAACTAGAAACAAAAACAATAAGTTAAATCACTACAGCATTTTCAAAAGTGCTTCTTCAAATCTTCAATTGCGGAGTTTAGGTGGTAGAATTGCTCACACGTTATGTCAGTTAAACCTATAACGTCCAATCGCATGCTTTTAATCTCATCTTTAATAGTATTAATATCGGCTTGGTAAACTTCAAGAGTATTCATAATTTTCTTCAAGTTGTCAGCATATTCTACTTGATTCACTTCAGGGGTTTCAATCACTTCATCAGTGTGTGCAATGTCATGGTAACCAGGAGGTGTCTCAGGGTCACTTTCTACATCGGTCATTATATCATCCCTTATCTTGTAAGATTGAGGTGTTTCTGGAGTGGATGGATAGTCAGGAGGGGTAAGCTCATAAAGCCAATTATCTTTATTGTGAACACTGACTCTAGCATGGTTTGGTAGTGTGAACAGGGTTACTACTTCATTCCTGATTAGGTACTCGTAAGGTGGTTGTCCTAAATTTCTTATGATATGGCGGTTAAAGCAAAAGTTCAGATTCATAGGACGGATGGTATCTAAACGGTTACACCTGTGTAATTGGTATCTAAGTCCTAAGGCATCAGCAATCATGGTGACAAGACCTCCTACCAATATGGGTAGATCAGGTTCTTCTTGGATTTCGGGTGAAGGTTTGCATCATGAAAGGTACACCATTAACTGGCTGTCCATCAGTCAGACATGACATAATGAATATCTCATCTTTAGATACTCCAGTAAGGTTTTCTTCTTTTCCAAAGAAGGTGTGGGCAAGGATCTTATGGAAATAGCGGATAGCAGGGTTATGTATCTCATCATTGTTCATGTTATTTGGTTCAGGATGGTAATTTCCGGTTAAGGTTCCCCAAAAGAAGTCCAACTCAATGTCCATCAATTCTACCTGTGTGGTAGTAAAAGCAAAGGGTCCACTAGGGAATCCTAATAAGTCAGCTAGTTCTCTATGGTTAAAGTCATATTCTATTCCGAATAGTCGGAAACTGATAAATCCTTTCCTGAATCCAAAACCGCGCCCGGGTAAGTAAATTAAGGAGCTTAGGAACTCAAGGGTGAGCTCGCGGTAAGTCACATACTTTTGTTTAATCAGTGCATTCTCCCATCCAAGTTGGTTAAACAAGTATAGGATGCTATCATGTATACCTAAGGTTTCCATAGTCAGATCATCCGGGTACAGAGTCAAATCCATTGGTCTTTGTGATAACTCTTCAAATTTCATTCTTTGGTTCCTACCTCTAAATTTGGTTTCCATAATGTTTCTCGGTTGGTTAGCCATAGTTAGTGTAAATATGGAGGAAACAAATCAGGGGGAGAAGGAAAGTGGAAAAGACTTTAGAAAATCTGTAAAAGTGATTTAAAAATTAAAATAAGGAAAATAAGAAAATAAATGCATAAATAAAAGCAATAATAGTAATAATGAAATAAAACTATAAAACAATAAAATAACAAAACAAATAAACGAATAATAAAATGATAAATGACAAAATGATTAAATGATTAAATGATTAAATGGTTTGCCTCCCACTAAGCGCTGTTTTTATCGTCAAAAGCCTGACGTAATGCTTAGGTGTAGATTAATCAGGGAAATTAGTGGACAACTCTAAAAGCCTTAGACTATTTGCATAATCTCTATTTTCAACTTTATGGTAATGTTTTAAACATTGTCCGTTTACTGTGAACGGTTCACTATTCCTACCCTTAATTTCTATTGCTCCGCTCGGGAACACTCTAGTTATTTCAAAGGGTCCTGACCATCTAGATTTTAGTTTTCCAGGAAAGAGCCTAAGTCTTGAATTAAAGAGGAGTACAACGTCTCCCACACTAAATTCTTTCCTAGATAGGCGTTTATCGTGGTATCGCTTAGTTCTTTCTTTATATATCTTAGCATTCTCATAAGCATCTAACCTTAACTCTTCTAATTCGTTAATATCGAGGATTCGCTTTTCTCCTGCAGCATTATAGTTTATATTGAGAGTTTTGATCGCCCAATATGCTTTGTGTTCTAGTTCTACCGGGAGATGACAAGACTTTCCATAAACTAATTTGAAAGGTGTAGTTCCTATGGGTGTCTTGTAAGCTGTCCTATAAGCCCATAAAGGTTCATTAAGTTTAGATGACCAATCTTTCCGAGATATGGCGACAGTCTTTTCTAAGATTTGTTTAATTTCTCTGTTTGAGACTTCGACCTGTCCACTTGTTTGTGGATGATATGGTGTTGCCACACGGTGTCTGACTCCATACTTAGATAGTAATTTGTCAAATATTTTTGAAATGAAGTGCGAGCCACCGTCACTTATGACGAGTCTAGGCACACCAAATCTGGGAAAGATTATACTTTTGAAAAGCTTTATTACTACTCGTGTGTCATTTGTAGGAGAAGCTATAGCCTCAATCCATTTTGAAATGTAATCAACAACTACGAGTATGTAATTATTACCGAAAGATGATGGGAATGGTCCCATGAAATCTATTCCCCAGACGTCAAAGACTTCTACTTCTAATATTCCTTTTTGAGGCATTTCATCTCTTCTTGAAATATTACCGGTGCGTTGACACCGATCGCAATTTATAACAGCGATGTGGACATCTTTCCATAAATTAGGCCAGAATAGGCCGACTTGTAAGATTTTTGCACAAGTCTTGGAAGTGCTTGCATGTCCACCATAAGGAGATGAATGGAAATGAGCAATGACATCTTCTATTTCTTCTTCGGGAATACATCGACGAAAGATTCCGTCGGGTCCTCTTTTGAACAATAAAGGTTCATCCCAATAGTAATGTTTGAGATTGTGAAAGAATTTCTTTTTCTGCTGATAGGTTAAGTCAGGGGGAAGAGCTCCTGCAGCTAGGTAGTTAACAATGTCAGCGTACCATGGCAGTCCTAAGGTTGTTTGGATTGTTCCCACGGGTTCTGGTTCATCTATGTCTAACTGAACTGGGTCACTTCCTATTTGTGCTATCAGCTGTTCATACGGAAAATCATCGTTAATCGACACTTGTTCGGGTTTAATACCTTCTATTCTAGATAAATGGTCCGCTACGATGTTTTCAGTACCTTTCTTATCTTTTATTTCAAGATCAAACTCTTGTAAGAGTAAAATCCATCTCAAGAGTCTTGGTTTAGCATCTTTCTTAGTTAATAGATATCTGATAGCAGCGTGGTCTGTGTAAACGATTATTTTCGCTCCCACTAGGTAAGAACGGAATTTGTCAAGCGCAAAGACAAATGCTAACAATTCTTTTTCAGTAGTGGCGTAGTTCATCTGAGCAGAATCTAAGGTTCTACTGGCATAGTAAATTGCATGAAGTTTCTTGTCCTTTCTCTGGCCTAGAACTGCGCCTACAGCATAGTCACTCGCATCGCACATGATTTCGAAAGGTAATCTCCAGTCAGGGGGTTGCATGATTGGTGCGGTGATGAGGGCTGTTTTTAGAGTTTCGAATGCTTTAAGACAATCTTCATTGAATATGAACTCAGCGTCTTTCATTAATAAACCGGTAAGAGGTTTAGTGATTTTCGAGAAATCTTTGATGAATCGTCGGTAGAAACCGGCGTGTCCTAAAAAACTTCGTATTTCTCGAACGGTTTTAGGGGGTTGAAGATCTTTTATGACTTCTATCTTAGCTTTATCAACTTCAATTACCTTGTCAGATATAACGTGTCCTAGTACGATTCCTTCTCTGACCATAAAATGACATTTCTCCCAGTTAAGCACGAGGTTTACTTTTACACATCTTTCTAACACCATTTCTAAATTTGATAGACATCCTTCAAAACTTTGCCCGCATACAGAGAAGTCGTCCATGAACACTTCCATGATGTTGTCTATGAAATCTGCAAAGATTGACATCATACATCTTTGAAAGGTTGCAGGAGCGTTGCATAATCCAAAGGGCATTCGTCTATAAGCGAATGTTCCATAAGGGCATGTGAATGTAGTCTTCTCTTGATCATCTGGGTGGATAGGGATTTGGAAAAATCCTGAGTAACCATCAAGATAACAGAAATATGAATGCTTGGCTAATCGTTCTAACATTTGATCTATAAAAGGTAGTGGAAAATGATCTTTTCGAGTGGCTTTGTTTAGTTTACGATAATCGATGCACACTCTATATCCTGTCACTATTCTTTGTGATATCGATTCGCCTTTAGCGTTTTTCACAACAATGATACCTCCTTTCTTTGGTACTACATGTACTGGACTAACCCATTTACTATCAGAGATTGGATATATTATTCCGGCATCTAGTAGTTTCTTAACTTCTTCCTTTACTACAATGCTAAGGATTGGGTTAATTCTTCTTTGAGATTCTCTGGAGGTTTTGCAATCTTCTTCTAGCAGAATACGATGCATACAGATTGAAGGGCATATTCCTTTGAGATCAGATATGTTATATCCTAATGCAGTTGGATATTTCTTTAAGACATCTAAAAGTTTCTTTGTTTCAATTGTTCCTAAACTGGAATTGATTATAACTGGTCTTGTACATTCAGTGTCTAAGAATTCGTATCTTAGGTTCTTAGGTAATGTTTTTAACCCTAATGTAGGTTTATTCTTACTTGGCATGGGATCCGGTGTAAGTGCTAAACTTTCGCTTAGACTATCATCCTGATATGGTTCACGCCAATTATCATCTTCGAAAATCGGAGGGATTTGAATTTTCATAATTTCAGAATAGGTAGTTTCTTTCATTTCCATTTCTCTTACACATTCGTCAATTACGTCCAATAGATAGCATGTATCCTCTATAGTTGGTGATTGTAAGAATTGTGTTAAAATAAATTCAACTTTCTCTTCACCTACTTCAAAGGTTAGCTTTCCTTTCTTTACGTCTGTTATAGCTCCGGCGGTAGCTAAGAATGGTCTTCCTAGTATGATAGGTGTAGTGGAGTCTTCATAGATGTCCATGATTATGAAATCAGTAGGGATGTAGAATTGTCCTATACGTACTGGGACGTTTTCTAGTATGCCTACAGGATATTTAATAGAGCGATCGGCTAGTTGAACAGACATTTTAGTTGGTCGTAGGTCTCCCATGTCTAGCCTTTTGCAAATCGTTAAGGGCATAACACTGATACTGGCTCCTAAATCGCATAGAGCTTTGTCAATGACGAATTTTCCTATTACACAGGGTATAGAGAAACTTCCAGGATCTTTTAGCTTATGAGGCATATTATTCTGAATTATGGCGCTACACTCAGCAGTAAGTGTAACGGTTCCGTTAACCTCTATCTTTTTCTTATTGGATAAGATTTCCTTTAAAAACTTAGCGTACGAGGGCATTTGAGTGATAGCTTCTGTAAATGGAATAGTAATATTCAACTGTTTCAGAAGTTCAACAAATTTTTTAAACTGGCCCATCGTCTTGGAATTGGTTAATCTCTGAGGGTACAGAATTGGTGGTTTATAGGGTGGTGGAGGCACATAAGGCTTTTCTTTCTCCATTGCCTCTTGATTATCATCTTCCTTTTCTTTTGGTTCATTCACCATTTCAGTCGGTTTATCCGGTTTTTGGTACATGGCTGGATTGTCAAGTCGTGGATCGGTAGGCCCGTCAAGTTCCTTGCCACTTCTTAATATCACAACATTGACCTGTCCTTTCGGATTAGGTTGAGGTTGTCCAGGAAATACTCCAGCTGGTGCAGCGGTAGGTGCTTGTTGTTGAGCTACTTGTGAAATCTAAGTCTCAAGCATTTTGTTATGTGTAGCTAACGCATCTACCTTGCTAGCTAATTGCTTAATCTGCTCACTAGTGTGTATGTTTTGGTTTAAGAAGTCCTTGTTTGTTTGAGATTGGTTAGCTATGAAGTTCTCCATCATCAACTCAAGGTTCGATTTTCTAGGGACATTAGGAGCAGTCTTTTGATATCCTGGTGGTGTAGCTGGTGCTTGACCTGGTGCGTATAAAGCATTGTTGTTCTTATAGGAGAAGTTCGGATGATTCTTCCAACCTGGGTTGTATGTGTTTGAGTACGGGTTTCCTTGAGCATAATTCACTTGATCTGTGGGAATTCCTGCTAATAGTTGACAATCAGGAACATCATGTCCTGGAACTCCACATAACTCACAGTTAGGTGTTACTGCAGCCACGGTGGCTGTTGGTGTTATGGCTAAGTTGTCGATCTTTTGGTTTAGTTGGTCAAACTTTGCATTGACTTGGTCCATACTACTCACTTCGTACATACCTCTTTTTGTTGGTTTCTCAGTTGCGACTCTCTCGCTTCCCCATTGGTAATGGTTTTGAGCCATACTTTCGATAAGTGCATAAGCATCGTTATATTCTTTGTCCATTAGTGCACCGCCTGCGGCAGCGTCAATTGTCATTCTTGTATTGTACAAGAGTCCATTGTAGAAGGTATGGATGACCATCCATTCTACTAATTCGTGATGTGGACAAAGTCTCAGCATATCTTTATAGCGTTCCCAAGCTTCGAAAAGTGATTCGTTTTCCTTTTGCTTAAATCCGTTGATCTGAGCTCTTAGCATAGCTGTCTTGCTAGGTGGGAAATATCTGGTCAAGAAAAATCTCTTTAGTTCCTCCCACGTAGTTACTGAATTCGAAGGTAGAGATTGAAGCCAGGCTCTCGCTCTATCTCGAAGTGAAAAATGAAAAAGACGTAGTCTAATAGCTTCTTGGGTAACTCCATTGGCTTTTACGGTATCTGCGTACTGCACAAATATCGAAAGATGAAGGTTCGGATCCTCGGTAGGATTTCCGGCAAATTGATTTTGTTGCACGGCTGATATCAGCGAAGGTTTCAGTTAGAAATCGTTTCGGTTGATAGCCGGTGCGGCAATGCTGGAATGCGGTTCAGCTTGCGAAAGACTAGCGTAATATTTGAGTGGATGATTATGTTCTTCAGCCATCTCTGCGTCCTTTGATGTTACGACTGGTTTAGGTGGATCTATTTGAAGATCTGGAATGTTGTAATTTTGTTCGTAATCGAATATCCGTCTTCTTACGTGTAAGAAGCGTTCCGATTCTGGGATTAGAGGTTGCAAGTCTTCGCCTTGAGAGCGAGTACTTGGCATACACTCGGGAAATGAGATTAAGAAAATAAATAGTTGTTACCTTAGTCTAGACAATGCTACTCTAAAGTGCACTAGTAACTAAATTAAGGTCCCCGGCAACGGCGCCAAAAACTTGATGGGCTAAAGACGTACTCTAATATGTGTCTAGAGGTATCTTAACTGCAAGCGCACAGCCTATCGAAGTAATATTTAAGATTATCGATCCCAAAGGGACTTTATGATTACTTAGTGCTAGAGGATTTACTAGTTTAGCTAAGGTGAATGGTTGTCACGATTTTTTGGTTGTTTTTAAGGATTAAAGGCGGGAATTAAATTTTAGTTTAATAAAATAATAATAAGGCGGTCGGTATGTAATTATGTTAACTTAGGCGGGTCAATCTACCCTAGGCTTATAAAGATGGTTCACTTAATCTATTATGTAGAGGTTATCAGTTTAAATATCTTTAACTCACACTCTCGTGGTCTTATCTCAGATCTTACTCCTAAAGCCTTATGCCTGCTCTCGCTAGCCCATAAGTGTTTAGAAATAATTTTTGGAAACTTAATAAGTCTAATTCATTTAAAGCGCTCTCGCTGTGTTTAAATTAAATGCCTAACTTTAGCTATCTGGTTAAAATCTCACACTCTCGTGGTCTCGACCTAACCTATTACACTTTCCTTACTCTCGTAACAAAAAGATTGATTTTATTATAAAAAGTCACAGCTAGAATTTTAAGTTCTTAATTATTTTAAGCCTAGAATTGATTTTACCGATTTAGTTGATTTTAATTACATACCGCCCTAAAGTGTTTAGCTACTCATGATTGTTGTACCAGACAGAGGCAGAAACAGAGGAATACAAAATAAAATATGCATAATAGAAAAATAAAAATAAATTCTTAACATTAATATAAATACGAATTAATTAAAAACTTGAATAACAAATATAATGTTAGACTCCTTCTTCCACAATCTGGCAAGCTCGGAGTACGGACCGGAATCGGAAATAAAAATTACTAAAAGAATTGCTGAAGGCTTTGAAAGAAATTAAATTATAACAATTTCCTAATGTTGGAAATTGTTATATGGTTTGGTTGGGATATAATAATTAAAGCAAGAAAAAAACAAAATGCTGGAAAAATAAATGAAATAGGGTGCAATGGAAATACGGCAGAGCTTCCGCAAGAAAAATTAAAATAAAAACTCTGTCAATTGTTCTTTGAAACTAAGCTATTTATAGGAAACAATATTTGGGCTTGCAGTTGGAATAATGCCTTGGGCTTCGTAGATGCTGAGAAAATCCAAGGAAAAGTTGAATTACTTGGTCTGCGGAAGAATAGGGAAGCATTGACTTCACGTAGCACACGTACGTGACCAATTCTCAGCAAGTTACCCTAAATTCCCCTTGTCACGTTCGTGACAAGGGTGTCACGCTCGTCTCCCTTGTAATACGCGCGTCACGGTCGTGAGGGACTGGTGACGATCGTGACTGCTTCTTTTAGCGTGTCACGGTCGTGACTCCTAGGTGACGGTCGTGACAGTTACAAAAAATGCAGATTATGCAGAATTCCTCTCTTCTTCTTCTTTTCATGGTTGTTTTTGCTCATTTCACTTGTGGCTTATGATTTAGCTCTATAATTGATTTACCTGCAAAATGACAAAAAAAACTCGAGGAATCGGGTGTTAAAACGACAAATGTGCGATAAAACGGCATTGAAACATAGTAATAAAACGATACTTTTTCTCGTTATCATCCATCTCAAGGACGCAATCGAAATTCTTATCAGGGACAAACACCTTAAACAATTCACCAAATCCAGAGACACTCCTCGACAAGAAGCGCAGGAGACTCAAAAGGTCGAGGAGGTTGTACCCGTTCCTGCAGATGCGAACGTGCAGGTTGCCCTGAGCATCTATCACCCAGAAGATTTCTTCCTACCCGAGCACACCGGGAGCCCGGGATACTTTTCCTCCCATAGTCCATGGGAAACCTTTCCATCCACAATGGTCATCTCGGGGGGGGGGGGGGTTCAATAAAATCACGGTCGGATCCGTAAAGCGGAAATTCGACCAGCTGATTGCGAAGGGGCCCGTGCAGAACGCAACCCTGGACCCACCAAGAGAGGGCTCGGTACCCCTTTCCTTTTACCGAGAGGAACTCTTGGGAGTGGCGCCAAACGCCAGCATCCCGCTACTCATCCAGGCGCGAATGGCGAATTTTGATGTGATAAAAATCTTGGTGGACCAAGGCAGCTCCTGCGACATTATGTACTCCCAGTTGTTCTCAATACTCCAGTTAAACGAAACACACCTGACTCCATACGTCGGATCAGACTTGCAAGGTTTCAACGGGTCAGTCTCTCGACCATGGGGTTACGTCGACCTGTTTGTCACCTTCAGAGCAGCCGAAACAGCCAGGACGGTCCGAGTCCAGTTCCTAGTCGTAGACTGCCCGTCGCTATACCAGTACATTCTGGGACGACCGACACTAGCCGAGCTAATCGCTGTTCCATCCACCGTCCACCTGAAGATGAAGTATTATACTACTTCGGGCAAGGTTGCCACACTGCACGGGGACGTCGATGCTGCTCGTCGGTGCTTCGAAGCAGCATCTAAAGGTCTTAGCTCGATATCTTACCAACCAAACCCTTTAACATTGACTTCACCGGATGTTCCACAAACATCCAGGGCCTTCCCTCAGGTAGACTCAATCGACCTGGACTGCAGGTTCTCAGACGACAACGAGGACATCCAGAAGCTAACAAATCCACTATCTCGACCAGTCCCAAACGGAGAGTTCGAGTTGATTCCCCTGGGAGATGACCCAACCCGATGCGTTAAGATCAGAGCACATATGCCCGACCTGGCAAAACGACAGTTGGAAGCTTGCCTCAAAGGGAACGCATATCTGTTTGCCTAGAGCGCCGCAGAGATGCCAGGACTCGACCCCGAGACAGCCTGCCATCACCTCTCCATCGACCCAACACACAAGGCGGTCGCCCAACGCAGGAGAAAGCAGTCGACCGAAAAAACTGAAGCAGCTGAATCTGCTGTAAAAGACCTCCTAGAGGCAAAATTTGTAACCGAGGCCAGGTACACAACCTGGCTCTCAAATGTTGTACTTGTGAAGAAATCTAATAGAAAGTGGAGAATGTGTGTTGATTATATTGATCTCAATCGGGCGTGCCCGAAAGACGCATACCCTTTACCTAACATTGATAAATTGGTCGACAATTCGTTCGGCTTCAAACTATTGTCCTTCATGGACGCCTACTCAGGGTACAATCAAATACCCATGGTCGTGTCTGACAAAAAATACACGGCCTTCATGACCGAATCAGGCAACTACTATTATAACGTCATGCCCTTCGGTCTGAAAAATGCAGGCGCGACTTATCAGCGCATGATGAATAAGGTATTCCGGGCAGAAATCGGGGATATGCTCGAAGTATATATGGACGACATGATCGTCAAATCCCAACAAGAAACGGACCACGCGTCCCACTTACGAAAAGTGTTCGATCAGGCACGAAAATGAAAAATGTGTTTCAATCCCGAGAAATGCACATTTGGGGTCCGGGCAGGGAAGTTCCTCGGATTCTATCTGACCGAACGAGGCATCGAAGCCAATCCCGACAAATGTCGGGCATTCGCAGAACTTCCAACTCCTACTTCTAAAAAATCCATACAATCACTAAATGGGGTCCTCACTTCCCTCGCTCGGTTCGTAGCAAAATCCGCTCAATACGCTCTCCCCTTTTACAAGCTCCTCCGCAAAGAGGCGACTTTCGAATGGACAGAGGAGTGCGAGCTAGCATTGTCCCACCTGAAGAAGGCACTAAGTGAACCCCCAGTTTTGTCCATACCTGAAGAAGGGGAGATACTTTATCTCTATCTTGCCGTTGCGAACGAAGCAGTGAGTGCGGCCCTCATACGCGACTTACCCGAGGGACAGAAGCCTGTTTATTTTACAAGCAAGGCACTCCATGGCCCGGAAATTCGGTACCTCTAGGTAGAAAAGGTGGCCCTGGCCCTCCTTTTCGCAGCCAGAAGACTACGCCATTATTTCTTGGCCCACACCATCATCGTAAGAACCGATCAAACCATAAGACAATTGCTCGGTCGACCAGACATAGCCGGGCGAATGTTAAAATGGTCGTTGGAACTATCCGAATTCGACATCAAATTCGAGGGAAGACAAGCTCTCTAAGCTCAAGCATTGGCCGACTTCGTAGCAGAACTCACTTTCACTGAGCAGGAGCCAAAATCTTCCTCCAGATGGACTGTTTTCGTGGACGGGGCATCCGGCCCAGCGGGTAGCGGAGCTGGGGTTATTCTGGAGAACGAGGAAAGGAACAGCATCGAAGTATCCTTAACCTTATCTTTCCCCACTTCCAACAACCAGGCAGAATACGAGGCCTTCCTGGCAGGCATACGGCTCGCGACCGACTTGGAGGCAGAGGATCTTCACGGATTCTCAGTTGGTCGCTAGCCAAGTCCGAGGATACTTTCAAGCCAAAAACGATAACATGGCCGAATACCTGGCCCTCGTAAAAGGCGAACTAAAGCGATTCAGAAGCGTGGAAGTCAAACACGTCTCGCGAGAGAACAATACCCGGGCCGACATCCTTTCCAAGTTAGCAAGCACTAAAAGGAAGGGAAACAACAAATCTGTCATACAGAAAACGCTTCCCCGACCAAGCATTGGGCAATCATCAATTCACCTAGACGTTAATCTCGTGGGCGACACGAACTGCTGGATAACCCCAGTGTTTAACTACCTAACTAAAGGAGAGTTACCGACCGACCCAAAAACGGCCAGCACAATACGACGAAGATCATGCTTATATTCCCTAGTGGATGGACGTATGTATCGTCGGGGATTCTCTACACCTCTCCTCAGGTGCGTGGAAGAAGAGAATATCCCACACGTGCTAAGAGAAGTCCATGAAGGAATTAATGTGCAACATCCAGGAGGACGGTCGTCGGCCCGAAAGATTCTTCGAGCAGGATACCATTGGCCCACACTCCAACACGATGCAAAGGAGCACGTGAAAAGGTGCGACAAGTTCCAACGACACGGGGACGTACACGTAGCACCCCCATCCGAGCTAAAATCACTATCGTCACCTTGGCCATTCGCATGGTGGGGGATGGATATCTTAGGACCATTCGTCGTCGGAACCGGCCAAAATAAATACTTAATCGTAGGCGTTGACTATTTTACCAAGTGGATAGAAGCTGAGGCCTTAGCCAAAATTACTGCACTCAACATACTATGTTTCTTCAAGAGGAACATCCTCACCCGGTTCGGGGTACCGCTCGCCATTGTGACCGACAACGGCACTCAGTTTACAGATAAACACTTCAAAGAGTTTGTTGCATCAATAGGAACGAAACAACACTTCGCTTCGGTGGAGCACCCCCAAACTAACGGGCAAGCAGAGGCCGCGAATAGGGTAATCCTAAGAGGCTTGAAACGAAGACTGGACGAACACAAGAAACATTGGGTCGAAGAGTTACACAGCGTGCTGTGGGCATATGGACCAGACCACCCCCCACTCAACAACCGGGGAGTCCCCATTCCAATTGGCGTATGGGACCGAGGCAGTGATCCCTATCGAAATGCACGTCCTGTCCAGACGCACAGAGTCCCCAATGGACCAGGACACCAACTCCGAGGCTTTGAGGGACGAGCTTGATCTGGTCGAGGAAGTTTGATCAGAAGCTGCTCTCTGGGAGACCGTTCTCAAACAAAAAATAGCCGCTCGATAGGATTCTAAAGTCATAAGACGAACGTTCGAGGTAGGCAGTCTTGTTCTCAGAAGAAATCACAGGGACCCCCGCGAGGGAAAGTTTACACCCAATTGGGAGGGCCCATATCGCGTTCGAGCAAAAAAAAAACGGAGCCTATTATTTAGAAAATCTACACGGGGAAGAGCTTGCTCGGCCATGGAACGCCGAGAAGCTCAAGCAATATTATAGCTAACTCACAAAGTCACCTTTCTCAACTCTCAAGCGAGGAGTAATAGGACTGACTAAGAACTACGTGCCCAGGTACAAGCATGACAGCCCAAAAATAACATGATCATCAGGATCTCCCTCCAAGGGAAGGAGAAACCTGTCGTACGGGCGGATACTCAAATGAGTCCGACGTCGCCTAAGTACCACGACCAGGCAGAACCCCAGCTCGCGATGGGACATTCAAACCACGGAATCCGGGCCATTACCTTGGCCCGGGCACTGACCAGGAGTAAAACTCCAAAATTTGATTGGTTCCCCAAACTAATAGATCACAAACACACCTCGTATACATTCGATCATATCCAATTAGTGCAAAAATGCACGACAAACACTTAGCATTTGAAATATAAAGAAAACAGTCCTCCGATGGACGAGCAATTGAACAGTAAATATAGTGAAACAAACGAGCATTAATAACATCAATTTTTGATACAAAAATGCGACCTCGATGGGCCGACTTGTTCATAATTACTTACAAAGGGGACCACGCCCCCAAAAAGAAACAAAATAAATTACAAGGCACGCAGGCCAAGAACTAACTATCTTCACCATCAGGTCGACCCTCCCCTTGTCGAGCCTCGCCCTGGTCCGGTCGCACTTCGGGTTGGCCAGGCTGAACAGTCGCCCCAGGCTGTGAATCCTCCGCAACCAAGTCAGAGGGAACCACAATCTGGCCATCCTCGACTTTGTAGAGGTAGCTGATCCGACTGATGTCCAAGGCCAAGTCAGGATGAAGAGCCCTTATCTGGTCCACATCATTCTTGAAACTGAGCTCAGTCAACGAGTTCAGATCTTCCATATCCTGGTCGATCCAAGCAAGGAAATGAGCCCTAGTCACCATGCTCTTGGTTTCAGCATCTTCCTCCTCCTTCAGGCAGAAGACATCCTTCAACCTCTTGTTTTTCTCCAGAGCTCTCCTCTTGTCGACCTCCAGTTTAGCAATAATGCTTCCCCACTCGATCAGCTCCTTGGCCGTGGCACTGGCTTCTTCAGTGGCCGCTTTCAACTTCTCCTCAGCTGCAGCCAGCTGCTCCTTCAGCTTCACAATCTCCCTCTCCTGCCCAGGATTTCTTTCAGCCGTCTGCTAGGCCATCGACAAGACCCGCATGACAGCACCTGCATCCTGGGCCAGAGACAGTCGCCGAGCAGGACAATCCATAGCTTCTAAGTACAGGGAATCGACACGGTCTACCTCCATGCTCGTCCCTTCGAAAAAATTACGTTTTACGAAGCACGGAGGCAACGCATGCTTCGGCTTGGGAGGAGCGTTGGCCGTCAGGTCCACAGTCGCTGCGGACTTATGCTTTTTCATCAGAGACCCGGTTGAAGCGCTCGGAGAACCCTGGACCAAGGGACCCGACCCAGAGCCACTGGTTTCGGTCAGCTTAGTCTGTACGACCCTCGATCTCTTCTTCTGCTGCTGTTGACGTAAGCGTTCTTGTATTTTGTCGAGCGGGTTCGATAGGGATCCTGAAAAAGGAAAAAGAAAATTAGATTAATCATGGACGACAGAATAATATCAAAGATATGACAAACAGAAGTAAAACAGATACCAAAAAACTCGGACACTTCCTGCCCGGTATTGCACGCCAACAAATCTGTGACGTCGATCAAGGGACGCTCCACAGCTTCCCCCCCATCTTGATCCAGCATAACTTTCCCTTCCCCGTCCAGCAGGAGAGTCGGGGTAAAAGACGCTATCAACTTCCTAAAGGCCTCGAAACTGGTCGCGTCATCCTCGTTCAAAGAGTCCCCCACCTGGACGAACTCACTAACCGACCTCTCATAGTGGGTGTAACTCCAGGAGAAGGGGAATAACCAAAGCCTCCTCGGAATCACATGCCCTTGGTCGTCAAGCTTGGGATCATCGTTCTCGTCGGTATCTATCCCTAGAAAGCTCAGCGCCCTCACAGCCTCCGCGCTCGCGGGTTTGATCAGAAAATAGTCCGTCTTGAAAGCCCGGATGGACTCTGAGTGAGCCTTGAAATTTTTTGTCCTCTGTTTAAAAGAGACGAACCCCTTCCGATCAGTCCCTCGCCCAACTTGACGCTGCAGGGAGAACAAACGGAAGAACAGAGGGAGCGTGGCACCAAAACCCAGATGGGCGCACGTCACCTCAAACGCCTTTAGAAACGCGTATGAGTTAGGATGTAGTTGAGACGGAGCAACACCCAGATGCCCGAGCACAGCACATACCAAGTCACTGAAGGGAAAAGTTACCCCTAGGACCAAAATCGCGTACTCATACATAGAGAACATTCGACCTCCAAAATCCAAGAAGATGCGGTCGTCATTCCCTAGTCAAGTTACAACCTAGTCAGCAGGGTCGCCAACAACGGGCAGCGGCTCCGCACGAGGCCTTGAGAACGAGGACACTTTGTCCAGCAGATCCTCCACCACCCATTCTTCGGGCGAGGTCCTTACCTCTTCAGGGCATCGTGGCGAGTCTGTTGAAGCTCCTTCTTCCATAGTGCTCGCGTCCGAGTCTCCCGAAGAACTCCCGGAGTCGGAGGGGACTGACGCAGAAGATCCAGAGTTTTCCGAGGACGTCTCTTCCGAGGAAACCTCCAACGGGTCCATGAGCGAGTTTTCACCTGAAAAGCAGAGGAAAGGCGTCAGTGAATTCGATTAAGAATATCAAATCCACCCTTCCACCGCTCGACAAGTGAAAGGGCGCGCATCAACCCAGGAACAGGGTCCCGAGCTATAGCCCTGGCTGACCGTCGCTCAAAGCGATGGCTAACGCCCAACGTCAGAAATTACGGAATCTAAGCCTAAATACTTATCAAATCCCAAGTCAAGGTCGACCAACACCTACGTCGACCATGAGCTAGGGTTTGTAGCCGACCAACAACGGTGGCAGAAATTCTAGGGCTTACCGGTTCTAATCTAAAACTACCCTAAACCTCATGCATTTCTAAGATATCTAGCCTATAACTACCATAAACACAGAAAGAAGACGTACCTTGTGCTTGAGAAGCCATTTATAGAAGAAGTAAAGTCTGGAATCGGTGGTCGACGGTAGGATGCGGTGGTCGACGGCTGTGAATGGAGGTTGATAAACGAGCAAGACGTCGGAGAAGAAGATGAAGCGAAAAAGCTTAAAATAAAGCCTTGGAATCCTATTTATAGGGAAGGAAACACGTGCAGACGCGCGTGACCCCTACCCCTAGCCAATTATTACCTACGCACTAGCCCCTAGGCTAGCCGTCAGATCATTAATAGGCGCGAATTCCCGAATATTCCAACTTTTCGTTTCATATTCTCCTGTCGAGCAACGTACCAACTGCTCGCCCATCGAAGATCGGCAGCGTGAAATTCCTGGCCCGAATACTACACGTCCTTGAGCACGAAACCGTTACTAAGCCACTGCTCCTCCACACGAGTAATGACTTGGGGGGCTCCTGTTCTGGGCAGGCCCAATTCCCATAATTGGGCCAAGCAAACCAACTTGGCAGAAGCGCTCGACGTCGAGCAATGTCAAGTATAGTGGTCTCTGTCGACCAAGAGCCTACCGACCAAGACAAAGCCCTCCAACGGCTAGTTTTGACCGTTACCTAGCTTTACGAATTCCACGATCCGCGCCCAACGGTGTGGACCAATAATCTTCCTTGTAGTCCCTTATATAAACCCTCTCATTTGAGAGGGTCAGGTATTCAATTCTCTGACCTTAATTCTTGTACTTGCTTGCTCTTTGCTCAGTGTCTTACTTCAGCATCGGAGTGCCTTGCAGGTACACCCCCTCCTCTCCTCACCAACCGTCTTTCAACAACGCTCGAAGCCAGCCGTATCGAATCCTGATCTCCAGGTACGATCAAACAACATACTATAACAGCTTAACAACAACAACATCATATTACAACAATTTATCAACAACAACATGCTATAACAACTTAACAATTTATAAAAAAAATTCAGTAACTTTATAAATTAATTTATTATATAGATTAAATATATATTGATTTTTTAATAATCTAAAAAAACAAACTTTCTCCTATATTAAAGATCGGAGAGAGTAAAATTTATAATTTATAAATGTATATAATTAAAAAAACAATTTGATAATATTAATTTTTTTGTAACTTTATCTATATTATCTTAATTGAAAAAATTAATTATTATTTTCAACTTTTAACAATTAATTGTGATATAATTTCATCCTCATTAAAGCTTAGTGGGACAATCCACATAAAAAAGTGACAACCCCGACTTTTGAAGAATCTGAAGGCAAAAGATTGTCATAGTAGAGATGTGTGCTTCTATGGACGATATACGTCGCTAAAATCAAGTTCTCGAGGATGATGTACTCCTTATCCATTAGCGTTAACAATACATAACCCCTACTAATGAGGATGAAGATGTTATACCCCTAACCTCTTTCGGAGGAGATATGGGAAACGAATAATCCATAGAACTTTAAGCCTTTTCACTAGCCAAGTCTGATAGGGGCAACGATCCGTATGAACACATCACCTCCATTAACATACAGATGGTCATCATGAGCTTATGACTTCTTGAAATGGATGTTCCTATCTGGAACCTTTAATGACGCAATCCTAAGATGGTATATGGGCATGCCTCGACTTTCCATCACTAACTATCAACACTTGGTAAAAAATATATGGTTCATCAATTTGCAATGAGCAAACACGAAAATATGTTTGCCAACAGTCACCTCAACATTCGCCAAGGCCCCTTATAATCCTTGAGGGATTACCTTAATCGCTTCAATAAGGAGGTAATCATGGTGATTCATCCAACTCATGAAATATTCACATGAGCATTCTAGAATGGGCTTAAGGTGGGACACTTCAACGATTACCTCGCCTAGATGCTAATGACGTCCTTGGCTGAAGTGGTAACACAGGAGAAATATTACGTGAAGGTTGAGGAAATCAACATTGAAAAGAAGCTTTGAGATGCAAATGAGCGTACCTCTCATGCCGATAACTCACCTCAAGGACAATACACATCGCCCATTAGAGAGAAATGTGATATTTAAGCGAAAAATCCATTGAGGGCTTCACACCCTTGAACACCCATTGAGAGCAAATATGGCGAGAAGTTATCCACATGTACAACATCCATCAACCACCAGCTCCAAAGGAGGACATCATTGGAACCGAGCCTAACATATGAAGTAAGTTCAAAAAATTTAATGGGCGCCATAATAAGGATTATCTTCAACTCAAGAAAGAGATAAAATGTATGATCCAGGAGGGAAACTTAAAGACATATGGTCAGGGCAACTCCGCACGGGGGCCAAGAGGATTTAATTCTCAGAGGCGAGACACCCCTGGAAGTTTTGGATCCAATAAAGCAAAGGAGCCAAATAAGGGAGACGACGAAAAAGTTGTTAGCCACATACTCAATACCATCGCACTAGGGTTTACTGGAGGCGGAGATACAAATTCCCCTTAAAAAAGGTACACTCACCAAATACAAACCATTGAGGTTTCAACCATTGACTTTGATTTAGGTGAAATAGAAGCCCTAAGTTGATATTGTTTTCTCCAAGAAAGACATGACAGGAATACATCCACATAATGATGATTTCATGGTTATCACCTTGAGATGCGATGATTTGGAGATTAAAAGGGTCTTGATTAACCAAGGGAGCTATGCGGACACCCTCTACTAGGATGCATTTGAGACTCTTCGTTTGGATATAGACTAGCTTAAGCCTTTCCAAGCATCATTGGTTGATTTTTTGGATGAACCAATGCAGATGAAAGGTTATGTAATGTTAAAGACCACCTTCAAATCAAAAGAAAATGCCAAGAAAATTAAGGTAAGGTATCTATTCATTTATTATCCTTCCTCATACAACTTGATTATAAGGAATCTCGCATTTAACCAACCGGGGGCTGGCCTATCTACAATGTATTTGTGTATGAAATACCCACTCTCGTACGGGCGTGAACACTGTAAACATGAAGGCGAAAGAGGATCCACTTAAGGAAGTCCTTTCGGGTGAAGGCATTACCACTCTAGTCTAAGTAGGAATGAAGGACTCAAAGGAGGATGCCAGGTAAACATATGATTGTTAGGACATCAAGTCTCATTTCATTTATTTTGGAGTATTTTTGTTTAACGTTTGTTTCGTTGTAAGAATAATATGGTGATATTTTATTTTGCGGGAGACATTATTTTCCATAAGTTACCAACCCAACACAAGAGTTTTTAATGACGCCATTTCCTTATGATTGAAATTGGATTATTTTTGTTTTCTTTGCAAGAAATTAAGAAGCACAAGAATGTTTTATAGATCGCCCCAAAAGAAGATCGAATATGCTAGATCCTCGTAAAGGAGTCCTTGTTGACCCTTCAAGCTATTACACATGTTGAATCTTCATGAAGGAATCTTTGTTGTTCCTCGAGGTAATTACATATGTTGGATTCTCATGAAGGAATCCTTGCCACCCCTCAAGGTGATTACATATGTTGGACCCTCACAAAGGCATCCTTGTCGAACCTCGAGACAATTACATATGATGGATCCTCACAAAAGAATCCTTGTCGCCCCACGAGGCGATTACATATATTGAATCCCCATGAAGGAATCATTTTCGCCCTTCGAGGAAATTGCATATGCTAGATCCTCACAAAGGAGTTTGTGTCACCCTCAGAGCATTATTGGTATCTCAGGCGAAATCTCTCATTTCCAGAGAATAGAAACTAAGGCTACAATGTAAGGTATATTACAAATATACAAACTACTCATTTAGTTAAAAGACCCATTAGGAGAAAATAGTACAAAAGTGTTAGGAAAGATTACATAACCTTTCTAGGAAACTCTATTACAAAAGGGCCGATAGAGGCACAAATAAATAAATATTATAATACTCATTAATCCTTTAAAACATCCTCAAAGAGAATGTCATCTTCCATCTCTTGGGAATCATCCACGGTGGTCATTCCGACAGGCGAGACCTCTCTGTCTTCTACCAATTGGCATATACGGATTACCTCGAACTGGTCCATCTGGCTAAAGTCTAATTCTAGGTAATAAAGGCTACATGTTCCTTCTCCCTCTCGCAATACAGGTCAGAGGTTTCAACCAGGTCATCCTTGAGGACAAACATTTAATCCTCAAGTCTCTTGAGAGAACCGAGGGATTACCCCAATAGAGCCCCTTAGTTTTGTAGTAATAATGGCGTGTGTGTTTTTTTTCAATGTTGTCATTGTTCTAATTAACGCCCTCAAATCATATTTCTCTTTCATCAGATTCATCACTGCTTCCCTTTGTTGAATGATAATTACCTGACCCGTAGCGAGCTTAGACTTCATGTCATTAATGACTTGAATATGCTTCGCCTTTTGGAATCATTCTATAAATATGCCTCTTAATAAGTGAGCCTCGGCCAAATTAGATAGTGAAACGAGGTGACTTATTATGAAGACTTCGATAGTCAGATAGGAAATCCTTGGGAAAGGTAAGGCGATTCCTAGTGAATTTGATGGCGTTGAAAGAAATGTCCTCATTAGGGAAAGAATGAGAGTGAGAACTATCCTTCATTGGCTTGGTCTCGTCTTTAGTCTTATCTTCCCCTAGTGGCCACTAATTGCATGTCTATCGGATCTTGAGAAGGACCGTCTCCCCGCTTTTAGATTTTTGTGAGGCAAGCATCTCCCATTAGATTATCCTCGCCACGCCCTTTGCCATCCACAATCTTTTGGCCCCTAGGGTAACTTGGGGGATCACCCATTGACTGAAGTTCAACTTTCTTCTTAGCCAACTGCTACTTTATCTTATTCAAAAGAATTTTAAACATTTTCTCCATAAAAATTATTGAAGGATATTAACTATATGAACACTTATAACAACTCAAGACGATGATTTTTCCCAAACTCACCTAAGTACTAATCTATCCCATTATCGTCCTAAGTAAACTTATAACCTAACTACATCATATAACTACACATATAACTTCTCGCTTAAATACACTTATAACAACCTAAAAATTATGATTGTTGTAATTGTCAAAAAGTACAGGGTGTACGTGTTCCACCGCAAGGGCATGGGGACTTAAAGGCCTTTATAGTTGTATTACAATTTGGTTAATGATGGCTTTAATAAGACAGAGAGAAGCCTCATATGGTGGTTTTTTAGACTGTTAAGGGGACCATATCATGTGAGGTAAGAGACCCTATTGATGGCTGGCACTGCTGGGTTGTAGGCGGGAGGTTAGGTTGATGGTGTGCTGAGGCTACTAGAAGCGCAATGCTCTCTCTGTGTAGTAGTAAACGCGTTTGACTTAAGAATATGTTTATCCCCTTAAAGGGGTAATGTATTTATGGAAACTTTAGGACCTAAGGCGACCTCAGAAAAGGACACAACTCACTCATTCAAATGATGGACAATTGGATTCCTCTTTCCAAGGGTGACGGGGGGGTCAACAACGACTTTGTATTTGTCTTTATCTAATACATGTCTTATCCCACATTTATTTCCCTCTAGAGTGAAGAAGAATTAAGGGCAAGGCGATAACTCCCTTCGTGCAAAATCATGTCGCCGCCTTCTCCTAGGGTGGTTCTAGGGCATCACCCTAGGTAATGCCTTTTGAAAATATGACACTACAAGGATTGAGTAAGAATCCATTAATTTGCGTTAAGGCTTATATCACAAGCCACCTATTTTTTAACCTTTGAGTAATCAAACTAGGGTTAGAGAAAACTTTGACAACCATAATACATCAAATTCTATCCAAAGCTTGCCCCAACCACGAACTTTAGCAATATCAATAGCTTTTGAAACAACAGAAAATTTTGCACATATCGAGGAACCAATCAATAAATTTTTTGCAATGGCTAACAAAAATTCTCCATTGATGTTCCTAAAAATGCAACCACAACCACAAGCATTTTTATTAGGATAATATGCTCCATCACAATTACACTTCTACCATCCCTGGTTTGGAGGCGACTAAAGAGCTTCTCTAATGTTGGGGGCTCTAGGTGGACATAATTTAACATCAAATTCCTTTATAAAAAAAAATCAGAAATTGAGAAGGAAGAATGATTGATAATGTTATTTTCAGCCATCTTAGTCAGAGCTAAGATCTTGATAATGGAGTTCCTCCAGCTAGGCCTCTGGTTATCATGCTTGAAGTTATTCTTGAATGACCAAATTTGATTTAGAGTGAAAACGATAGCCACCTTTGTAACTCCCGTTTATTTAATTAAATATAATTGTATTATATTGTGTTGATTCGCGTTGATTTGTGTATTTGAGTTTATTCAAGTTGACTTTCGAAATATCGAAATATTACGTTGATGTTTCTAAGTTGGTTCGAATTGAATTGATTAATTGAGTTGATTTAAGTCGTGGAAAATAATATTGAATATGTTGGTTGTGTTGTTTGAATTGTTGTATTTGATAATAAGTATTTAATCGATTTAGTCGAGAGAAAGTAATTATTCATGAATTATTAATTGATTTTGTGTTGCAATGAATTAAGTTGTTATGTCGATATTTAAGCTGGGAAGTTGTAGAAATAATATTTGAAATAATATTATAGTTGTAGGAGAGTGTTTGATTAAGTGAGCTTAGAATCGTGTTGGAATTAGTAAATTAAGGGGTGTGTGACTTAGGCCCATTAGATAATATACTGGAATAATATTATTTTGATAAAAAAAAGTTAGGTTGTAGAATAATCAGTAGGTGGAAAAGGAAAAGAACAGAACGTGGGAGAACGAGACCGTGAGGGAGAATTGCTATCGGTGCAAATTTCTGGAATCTGATCGAACTCAGAGCTTCCTTTAATCGGTCAGGGTGGGGTTCGACTTTTATAATCAGGTTATGATGATAGAAATGTAGGAATTGGGATCGGGTAGTTTTTATAATGTTGTTGTGGAATTGGTTGATTTTGTTGATTCTGATGTGGTTTCGATGAAGTGTTAATCGATCGATCTTGTTAAATGTTGTTACTGGATTGAGTTTGTGAATTTTGCTGTTGATTGCTCGAGTTCTGAAAAAATTGGTTTTAGGGACGAAAGACACTATTCACAAGTGCACAGATGGCGCGGGCCACCCATCACTCACATAAAGGGGTGGTGCAGGCCACCCAAAACAAGAGAGAAAAGCTAGTGGTGGAAGTCACATAGGGCATGACATAAGCCATGGTAACCCTCACAAAGGGTGGCGCAAGCCACCTATGTTGTAGGGGTATGCACACCAGTTTTATACCGTTCATATTTTTGTTTTTCAATTTTAATTCATGGCACTGTAAACAATTAAAGTTGTGTTTTTTTTACAAATAAAGTATTACTAAACAATTAACACGTTTTCCATATGAATTGAATAAGATAAATTAAATTTGTAATGAACTCGTCCTGATAATATGAATTGCTCACAGTATATTAGTATAGCAGGTTTGAATAGAAACAAATTATGTTTTATTGACAGAAACAAAACTATGAAAATTTCATGATAGATGATTATAACTTGTAGCAGGGGCATTGTATCAGGAAATAGAAAATTTACAGAACTTGATAATAAACTTGTATTAATAAAGGAAGCTGAAATAGTGTAGTTTTAGTCGGTTTAGCTGATTTAGGAGGAAAAATTAGTTGCCCGGAATTTAACGAAAATTGTCGGGGTAAGTCAGGTGGTTTAGTATGTGATTTTATTGATTTGGTTTGTTGAATTTATGTCGAAAAAGTTGGTTTGCAGGTACAGCTGAATATGTAGTTTGGTTCTGATTTTTCGGACAATTGTAAGTTGTAGGCTTGATAGCCAATGTTGAATAAGTTGTTTAAGTTATCTGAGTTGTTTACGTTGTTCACGTTGTTAAGTTGCTTATGTTGTTGACGTTGTTGTGTGGTTTTTACGTTGTTGAGTCGTGCATGCCATGTAACATACTTGCATTTTTATGTCGTAGTCATTGCTCACACCACGTTGGCATGGATTGACACAAGTTGAAAGTTGAAGGATTACGCCTTGGTGCTTCGGTAAATTGGCAAAATTATTAAGTTGAAGGCTTATGCCTTACAAATACCTTGATAACCTGGTATATTTTAAGTTGGGAGTTTTACTCCAATGGTACCATATACATATGCATAGTCGAGTCACATCTTGTGATGCATTATTTATGTTGCTTATGTTTGCTGAAGTTGATGAAGTTTTCTATGTTGCTTAAGTTGAAAAAATTGTTTGTGTTGATTAAGTCGATGAAGTCATTTTTGTTGGTTAGGTTGATTAAGTCGTTCATGTTTCTTATATGATTATGTTGATAAAGTTGATTAAGTTGTTGAAGTTGTTGGAGATGATTACGTTGACTGTGATGATGTTGATTTGTTGATTTCGTGGTAAATGTTGATAGGTGTAATAAGTTGATAAAATAAGTCGATAAAATGTGGGTGATTGTATGATTCCTATCTATGTATTATTTATCATACTTCGTTTATAAAATTCGATATCTCACCCTTTCTGTTTGAATGTTACCCCTATGTTGGTAATGTTCAGGTAGTTTGAAGGAAGTTGGTTATCTCGTTAGTTCGAGTCGGTGTCGATGCTCTGATACGTAACACTCGAGGGATGAACACTTAGTTACTTTAATGTTATATTTGATCTAGTCGTTGTTGTTTCAAGTTGTATGCATTAAAAACATGTTTCTACTAAGTTGTTTAAGTTGAAAAATATGTTGTACTATGATTAGTTGAATAATTGAGAATCCGCTGCTTATTAAGTGAAAGTTGCTTTTATTTCAAATAATGAATATAAGTTGTTGTTATGGTTTCATCCGGATTAAAAATGTTATGTATCGATGTGTTATCATTCGATTAAATGAATAAATTTTGAAAGTTGAAATGTGGCATCCTATTTGTTTATTTGTTGGTTGAATTTTCTTATCATAATTTTATTGATAATTGCCGGATAAAAATGGGCTGGTACAACCTTCAACACTAAACCAACTTGATTAGACCTGCTATTGCATAACTGAAACCATTCATAAAGAGAAATGAGAATATAGGGAATCCCTTACATTATGCTAAGCCAATTCCAAAGGATTTTAGCAAAACTACACTGAAAAAACAAGTATGATGCACCCTCAGTTGCAGAGTTGCACAAAAAATAAACGGAGGCTAAAGAGATTCATGTAGACATAGCCATAGTCTAGAACCTTATATTATTACCAGTACCAAGAGACCAACTGATATTACTGTCGAGGACTGGAAATTCTAACTTGATACCAATCCAAATTATTTAGAAGATTTGATATTTGACAACATTGTTGTCTTTTTTATGATTCTGTTCTTAAGGAGGAGAGCTCATAACTTTATACCATTCCTCAAATTCCACATAAGAAAAATATGTACTCAAATTTTGGCACTATTTTGTAATTAATTTACTCAAATTTTAAACTAAATAAATAAAAAATATATTTTAATGAAAATCAAAATTACTTTCTTGACTATTAAGTATCAAATGAATGAAAAATTCTAAAAGAAAAACTCACAAGAAATATTTTCGTATTAAATATAATTTTGATAATAAAATTGAAACAATAAAATATTATTGTGTTAAATAGTAAAACTATTTTACCATGTTGTATAAACATACACTTTCTTACTTAACATATAAATTAATCAACTGGATTTATCTTAATTTCTTCTTGTAGCTCTTTTGATTGTTATACATTCTTACCAGCTCTTTGTGAATTACAACTATCAAAAAGGGATCGATGATGAAATCCATGGCAAACAATATTGAAGATTTTTACATTTAATGGTGATGTAGGTAAGAACAAACGAATTTGATGATTTTTACAACACATTGATGATTTTTACATTTAACAATATTGAAGAAAACTGAATTTAAGGTGATGTAGCTAAGAATGAACAAATTTGAAGAGGTGTGTTTGTTGATAAGTTCCATATCTTCTTGGTAGACTCCATTGTTTGAACTGGTATTGTATTTGCATCTGTTAGAATTTGGTAAAAGTACTTTTTTTCCTGCTGTTGATATTAGAAAAAGGTGGTTTCATGACTGATGTGTTTTTAAGTGCCTTCAAAATCTCGTTCACATTCTTCATTATGGTGCACTAATTCTATTCGCCCTTGATGGCCAGATTGACATCTGTATGAATGGTATAACTGTTGTAGAATTCCTTCTTATCAAATTGCTTGATCAGACTGCTGAAAGTTTATTTTCTAGGTTCATGAATGCCATTTTTATCTTGGTAATTATTAGACTTATCCCCTTTGTTATGCTTTGTATCATTCTCACAGTAGTTATTGTTTATGTTCTTGTTAATTTATTGATTCTTGTAGTTTGGAGTATTCTAAATCCAATTGCTATTGCAGTTCTGTCTTACCCTAAATTTTGATTCAAAATTTTCTTCCCTAATCTAAAAAAAATCAAAGAGTGACTCTTTTTAATCTTTTAGATTTTTTTTTTATATAATTTTTGGAGTTTTATTTTATTTATAAGAGGGTGGACTTATTTTATTTATTATATTTAATTTTTTTAGAAATCATATTTATTAATTATAACTTTCGGAAAAAGAATTTGTATTTTTTTTATTTTTTTATTTGAAAATATTTAAAGAGGAGTGGGGTTATATTTATTTTTATTAATTTTGAGTTTTAATCTTATTTAAGATTCATATAGATTTTTTACAAATATATGTTTATGGTGCATGATTTCTACAAAATAAACAAATAAGATTTAAGTTATTTTAGATCTTATTTTAAAATAAAATTAGGTTAAAAAAAATAAAATATTTAAGTTATTTTAGATCTTATGGTAGTCCCGTCATACGTCGAAAGGTTAAGAGGCTTCTCCATGCCCGCGGGGAGTTAGGTCTCCATGATGGCCCGAGAAAGTGGACAACGAGGGTCTTCCTCGTCGCTCCTCAGGGGTGAGTAGTCCTTGTCCCTAGGGCTTTGATCACAACAGAGGGATACCTTTGGCTGACTGGTGGACTGCTCGGGACGTCCTCTGACTTTGCTATTTTTGGACTCTGGGAGCGTCATCCTCGACGCGGAGGGGAGCAACCGCGCTTCTTGGCGGCCTCCGGATGGGATCTCTCCAGCTGAGGTCTGCGTCCGCGACCGGAGGGAGAGGTGTTGCGTGATCGTCGGGGTCTCCGCTGAGGAGACGTGGTGTGACGCTCTGTTTCCAACACAGTGATTCTCTCTTGTTGTTGAAACAACATGAGATTTGTCTGGTTGACAACATTGTACATGGCTATTATCGTTGGATCGTCTTCAACTGGTATCGGGATAGGCTCGGAGACGAATATGATGAGATGTTATGCGGAGCCGTTGGCACTTGGTTCAAGCGACGGGGTGACAGACAGTTTGTCCCTATGGTCGGACTCGTGGGTGACATGAAGATTATTGTCACCATCAATGGTATGGTCGACGACGATCTGGTCGTGGTTGTTACCGTGTTCGCTAGTCATGCTGGTTGGATGATGAAAACAAGGTAAAGTTTTGGTCCTTTATTTCAAAAGAAGAGTAGAACTTGGATTCCCATAGACGGTGCCATTGATCTGACCTGATTAGAAGGAACCTTCCAGTTGGGAGCAGCTTCTACGGTGGAGAAAATGGGGGGGTGTACCTACAAGGTACTCCGATACCAAAGTGAGAAAGAACTAAGGAGTAAGCAAGTACATAAAAGAGGTAAGAGAATAGAATATCTAACCATTTAGTGAAAGAGGGTTTTTATAATGTGTCTCCAGCGTTGGGCCAAGGTTCCTCTCATGGGTTGGATTCAGCTAGGCCCAAGGAGGAACTACCAGGGTTTGCATAGGAGCATATAAGACCTAGCACGTGGTCTTGTCTCTGATCCAATGGCTCCACAAATCATGGAGTGTATGGGGGAAGTAGTTGACTGTAGGTGTGGAGCACGTGGGGGAGGTGCTTTCCCCACGTCTCCACTGTTGGTCCTTGGGCTTATGCCTGAAAGACTAGGTCGTGCCCGACATGCTTGGTGTCAAACCCAGTCCAAAATAGGATGTCTGGTGTCAGGCCTAGTCCAGAACACAATCATTATAAAACCCCATATTTCTTTTATAAAATCCCATTAAGATTATAAAACCCCAAAAGTGAAACTCCATATTTTAAAATCAATCCCAAAAATATATTTAACTTCTGAAATAAATAAAATTTCAATTCAAACATAATTATTTAATTTCAATCCCCAAAAACAAATTAAGTTTTCAAATCCCAAAATAATTTCCAAGTAAAAATATTAAATCCCTAAATTTTAATTTCCAAAATTATTTAATAACAAAAATTATAACTCCAAATATTCAATGCCACAATATTTTTCACATTCAAAAATTGAATTTCAATCCCAAAATATATTTTCCAAAACCCTAATTGACAAAAATCTAAAAAAATATGTATAAATTCCTTTTTTTAAATAGCCCATAACCCAAATATTTTAAATTAAAATCTCCAAAAATATACATCCCACAAAATCCAGAATTTAAAAAATCTCCGTATTTATTAAAAATAATTTTCTTATTTAATAATAAAATAAATATATTATTTATTAAAAGGATCTATTATTTTAAAGTCCTAAAATCCTAATTAAAACCCCAAATAAAATAGACCTAAAAATTAATAATTTTATTTTCCCACCTCTAATAACCCTAATCCTAATTTATTTCCCTAATAAATCCTTAAATCCTAATAATTAATTAAATTAAGAAATTGATTTAATTAATTAATTAAAAAATATGATTTATATTGATTAAAAATTGTCTATAACTTTTTTATTTGACCAAAGTTGTTTACTATCCTTTAATAAAAATAATTTAATTATGAATTATGAAAATCACAATTGCATGTAAAGGTGATATTTGATTTTTGGTACAAATTTTGATGGTGATAATTATATTTGATTATATAAAACTTAATTAAAGATGATTGTACACAACAAAACAAATTTGAATATATATATATATATATATATATATATATATATATATATATATATATATATATATATATATATATATATATATATATATATATATATATATATATATATATATATATATATATATATATATATATATACATGATCAAACACAAGTCATACAATAATTAATCTAGACCCCAAATTGCAATCAAAACAATAATTCAATCGATAACCAATATTTTTTAATATACTAACTTGAAGTATCGTGACCCACTTAAGATGTTTTCTCCCTTCTTGGACCCCTTTTTTCTTCCTTTGATCTTTCTTGATTCGTTGATGATGAAGGCTTTTAGGGTTTCTTTTTTGTTGTTCTTTAGTGAAAAGAACAACAACTTTGAGGTAAGAATATGTGAATTGTGGGTGAGGAAAATATGAGAAAAAATTTATATTTATAGATAAAAAAATTTGTTAGAAATTGTAACACCCCAAAATTTGCCCTCTTATTTATTATCAACCTCGAGCAATTTACGCTTCATTCTTACATCATTCCGCATATCATCACATCGCATTTGAAAAAATAAATAAATAAATCATTCGTCATCCTTTGCATGAGGTGTGTGGTCGATCGAGGCTTGCCAAACATTGGAGTTCAAGAGAAAAATAATATCCCAAAAATAATCCAAACCATTCCCAAGCTAACCAACCAAAAAAATGGAAGATTTCACCTTTTCTCTCCCTTTTCTTTCCGCTTTTCCTTCCACTTTCTTTCCACATTTCCTTTCATCCTTTCCCTCTTATTTTTCCACTTCAATTCCACTCCATTTCCCTTGGAAACTTCTACCATGTTCTACCATCTTCTAGAGTGTTCCAAGGAATATTCCCTTTCCAACCCTAACCCTAACTAACTACCAAACCATAATTTTGGATCTCAAGCCTAATTTTGGGCCCCAAACCTAACTCCATTCCCAAACCTAGCTCCAAGCCTAGCTTCTATATATTCATTAATCACTTCAATGCAAAGGGTTCCCACAATTTTCCAAATTTTTCACTCTTTCACAATCACTTTTTCTCTCTCACTTTTCCTCCATTTCCCTTTTCACCAAAGCTTTTTGAATAAGCTCTTCAAGTTTCACATTGAAACTTGAAGATCTTGAAGCTTAGCCTCCAATCTCCATTGATTATGGATTGTAGAAGAAGAAGCTAGTGATTTTTGTGAGGATTTCGGCTTATCGGAATAACACGAAGATCCAAGCATCAAGAACGCATTTATTTTGCGGTTTCGTGGTTTTCTTGGTTTTCTCTTCGATCAAGCTCTGATTCTTGCAACAATTACCGAAGCACTTCTCCGCTTCGTAGGTTGGTGATCTAAATCACTTCTTCTTTAAGTTATCCTCTTCATCTCGCCATTTCGGCATTCTTTAATTGCTTTTCATTTTGATTGCGATCGATTATGTATTGCTTGCGATTTGTGATTGTTATTGGATTAGGATTTAAGGTGTTTGTTGCGGTGAGAATCGGATACCAAGCTATTAAGTGAGCTTGAATCGCAAAACTTTTATGTTCACCACCGACTTTAATTTAATCCAAAGGGAAAAGGGAAAAAGATCGTAAAAACCCTAAATGAGGAGAAACTAGGTTCGGGGGTTGATTATACCTAGGGAAGGTGTTAGCATCCTAAGCATCTGCAGTATCCTACGGGAACCTCTTGTTAATATTTGTGTTATTGTTATTTATTGCTTGTTAAAATTATGGGAACCTAAGGTTTTATTTCTAATGGTGCTCGCACAACATCGCATCGATGCCTACGTATCGGGTATAGAATCAGAGCACTCGTAGTTCTCCTAAGGATTAACGAACACTTGGTTACGCTCAAGGTTCGCGGGGGAAGGTAAGTGTTGTGGCAAACACTCACGTGACTTTAGGAAAGTCACAAAAAGTTCTAAAGTAAAAAGTCCTAATGGCTAAGGTCAAAAAGGTAACTAGGGATGGCTAAACTTCCTATGACATTGAGTCAACTGCAGGAGTTCTTTCCCTTTTGGATTGAAAAAGAAAGTAAATAAAAAGGTGCAAGCTCCTAAGACTAGGCAAAGGTTGCTACTTACAAAAATAAATTGAATAAAGTAAATGGAAATGCAAAGTAAAAGAAAAGGCTTAGTAACCGGGCTACGGCTCGATATATGGATCGAGAATGCTGAGGTGGAAGACAAACGCGGTGCGTCAATTTGCTTAAGTTAAAAAGCTGTAAAGTGTAAGGAACTGTGCAGATGGCGATCGTAAACGACCGACTTACGTGTGTGAGTGAAGTGTATGTGAAGTGAGCTTGGCGTTGGACCAAGGATTTATTATCTTGAAAAATTAAAGTTAATATGGTGTAAAAGTGCGAGAAATAAATAATAAATAAAAAATAAAGTGAAATAAATTGAAATAGAATAAATTAAATAGAATAAAATAAATAGAATAAAAATAAATAAATGAATGGCCTCATATTGGTCACGATTAATCGGAAACGATTTATCGTGACTTTTTGTCATATCATCGGCCCCCCCCAAAAAATAAATAAATAAAAGCAATGCCAAATGAAAACTTAAATATATATATATTTTTTAAGATTTTGCTATGTTATTAAACACCATAGAAAACTATCATAAAATAAGAATAATATTAATAATAATAATAAAAGGTTAGAAATATAGCAATAAAAATGTAAAAGAAAATTTCAAACAATCAAGAAAAATATAAAAATATAACAAAGGGTATGCCGTGAGTGTTTGCAAGTGTGATTAGAGAAAACCAGATGGGCCTTAGGATTTTTTTTCCATTAATAACAACAAAAGCAAACCCTAATTTTATAAAATAAGGAAAATAAGAAAACTAAATTAAATCAGAAAAATAAAATAAAAAGTCAGTAATAAAAAAAAACCTCAAAACTCTCATGGTTCTCCTCTTTCTCTTTCACGGTAAAAACGAAACAGAGGAAAAACTCAAAGCAAAAACAACTTCTCCTCAAAACACGATCTTGAACCTCAAGCTTCCGTCTCTCCGATCATGCGGTTATGTTTTTCACAGGATGTCGCTCGGAACTCTCGCGGTTCAGTCTCGCTCACTCACTCGCGAAATTTCTCTTGGATCTCGCGGTGGTTAGGGATGGTGGCCGACTGGGTTTCGGTGTGAGTTTTGAGCAATGAAGGGTTTGGTTCGAAGGAGGAAAAAGTTCACGTTTTCTGGGTATTTGGCTTTGACGGTGAGCTCTAAATGCTTCCGGTTGGTGATTGAGCGATGGAATCGGTTTCGAATGTTCGATCTCAGTGAAGATGATTCGGATTGAGTTTGTTTCGTTTTTTTCAAATCTTCTTTTTCATCTTTTTCTCTTGGTTTTTGGTATGTGTAGTGTTGGTGATAGATTGTTGCTTCTGTTTCAGTTTGGTGTTTGCGGCTGCTTTCGGTTTGTGTTGAAGAAAGTGAGAGTGACGAGTTTGTTTCAGTGAAGATGGTGAGCTGGTTCTGACTATGGTGATTTCGATGTGGATTTGTTGTTTTCTGGTTTTCTCAGTTTGTGCAATTTTCTGTGTTTGGATTTTTTTTGTATTCTGTTTTCTGGTATTTTTTGCTTTGGTGGTGGTGGCTTTTGGTCTTTGAGGAGGTTGTTTGTGAGAATTTCACGGCTTGAAGGTGCTGTTTGTTCTGTTTTTTGTGGCTACCTGAGGAACTTCTCTGTTTTGGTTTTTTTTCTGATATGTGGTTGTATGTTCGGATTTATGCAGGGTCTGAAGGATGTAGGTGATGTTGTAGAGGAATGGTGTTGGCAAGGTTTTGCGTTTGGGTCTTCGGTATGGAAAGGAAACAGAGTTGAGTTTGATGAGTTCGAATGGTGAAGGTCTGTACTGAGTTGAAGGAGAGAGAAAGGGAGAGATTTTGCTTGTGGTTATGCGGCTGTTTCGGTTGGTTTCACAGGTTTGATTTGGAGGAGGTTGTGTTGGTTCGAAGGTGAGCTGAGGTTTCTCTGAAAGGTTTTTGTTATAGGTTTCAGATTGGATGAGTTTTGGAGCAGTTCGGTTTGTCTCAGCTTGCGTGGTTCTTATTTCAAAATTTCAGAATGATTCGGTATTATTTGTGTGGTTTGTTTTGCAGGTCTGTTAGCAGAAACAGTTTTGGATGGTCTGTCTTGGCTGTTTTTGGGGCTGGTTTTAAGGATTCAAACGGTTTATGCAGTGCTGGTTTTGGCTTTTCTTTGTGGATGATTTTGTTTGATGTTATTATTATTTTTTTAATTTTTGAAACTTGGTTTGTATGCAGTATGAGGAGCAATGAAATGAAATTGAAAAAGAAAAGGAAACTAGCTAGCCTAACACAAACATGGCCATGAGAGGGATCAAACAAAACGAACAAAGCTGAAAAAAGATGAAGGAGAAAGAGATATTACCGACCCGAAAGTTATCGGGGTGAAGAATCCGCGACGGTAAGCACCACTTGTACACTTCCTCCTTCTTCTATTCTTCTTCCGTGCAGCTTCTTCTCTACCCCTTGCTGTTGTGTGCTTTTGGGTTACTTTTTGTGGCTGATTTTTTTGGTTTTTTCTGTATGTTTTGAGGCTGTTCTTGGTGTATTTAGAGGGCTGAATTTGGTGTGTTTTGAGGGCTGAATTTGGTGTGTTTTGGGGCTGATCTTGTGTGATTTTGGTGGCTGAATTTTTTTTGGTTATTTTTTATGTAACAGTGTTGTTTTGTGTGATTTTGAGTTGTTTCTGGTGGGATTTTAATGGCTGTTTTTGTGGTGTTTTGAGGGTTGTTCTGTAGTTGTTTTTGAGGCTGTTTGATGGATGTTTTATGTGTTTGATGGCTGAATTTTGATGTAACAGTGGCTGTTTTTTTTTTGTGTTTTTGAGGGCTGATTTTGTGTGTGTTTGTGGCTGATTTTGGTTGCTGTTTTATGGCTGTTCTGTCCTTGTTGCTTGTAGGTGAAGGGTTGGAGGAAAGGAGACAACATCTGAATGCTGTTGCAAGAGTGGAGCAGAGTTTTGTGTGCTGCAGACCTGCTGTTGGTGGCTGCATGCTTGCTGAATTTTGTGCCTTGTGGTCCTGCTATGTGCTGCATTTTTCTTTCTCTTTTTTTTCTATGCAATTGTAACATATGCTGATGTGAATATGGCTATGTATGTAAAGCTTGAATTTGAATTATGGTGAATGTATATAAAATGTGGAATATGAATTGGATTTGGTAAGAACTTGAAATAAAAAAATTTGGCATATGAACTTAATCTTGAAATTGAAACTTGGAAGTGTATTTGGAGCATTTGACCTGAGTTAGAATTTCACACAAAAATAAATTTGAAATTGTTGACTTGGAATTTGGACTAAAACTAAATTGGAACTTAGAATTAAAACTAAATTGGAAAGGAATTGAAAAATATATTGGAAAGGAATTGGAAAATAAATTGAATTGGAATCGAAAATTGAATTTAGAGCTTGAAATTGAATTGAAAATAAAATTGGAATTGAGAATGAAACTAAATTGGAACTTAGAATTAAAACTAAATTGGAACTTGGATTGAGAACTTGAATAACACTTAGAATTGAAAATGACTTAGAAACTAAAAATTTAACTTGGAAATTAAAAATGGAAATTGAAATGAATTTGGAAATTTGGACATGGCTTAGAACTTAAGAAGACAAAAACTTGGGATTGAAATTTAGAATTGAGGACTTGTACATGAACTAGAAAAAAAAACATTGAAGCTTGGAAAATGGAAATTGATTTGAGAAACTTGAATTGGCATGAATTTAAACTAGGAATGAAATTGAAAATTGAAATGAAATTTTAGAAATAGATGGAACTGAAAATAAATTCTGTATCAAATTTAGAATTGGACTTGAAAAATATGATGAGAAATTGAATTGAAAATTTGAAATTGAATTGAAAATAAAATTGGACTTGAGAATTGAAAATAGAAATTAAATTAAATTTAGAATAGAAACTTGAGAATTAAATTGAAAGTTTGAAGTGGAATTTTGCAATTAGATTAACAACATCCACAAGAGGAAATTCTAATCACACGATTCAAGAAACCACTTAAAGAAACTTATCGCAAATCTAAAAAAAACTAGTATGCACAATGGTATGCTAATGATGAGACCAATGCATGAATGAAACTTAGGGGTAAAATTTGGGGTGTGACAGTTGCCCCTATTTAAATAACTTTACCAGATGGCGTGAATGACGATAGACACTCAGGCGATCAGGGTGAAAGGTATTTAAATATAGAAATAACCGGAAATTTTGCCCCTAAATGCAATGTTATGCTGGACTACAAACTATCTAACTCTGTAACCCTTATGCAATGAATGATGATTATGGTATGAATGATTAGAATGAGATATATCGACGACCACAAGCCAAGACTCACTGGGGATAACAAACACTGGGGATAAAGAAACGAAAACGGGAAGTATTCAAAGTGATAAATCAACAGGTTCAAGTGTAACTGTTGACACTAAGAATAACAAAAGGCGGGAAAAAAAGGAAATCCAGAGTGTTGGATCAACGAACACAGACAAAACAAAAACAAATCAAAGTGACTGCACAGTGGCTCGATGCGACCAACTGACACCAAATAAGACAAGGAAATAAATCGAAGTGGTAGATCAATGGCTCTATGCGACCAATTGGCTTTGAGAAGTAAAAAACGACATATTCGAAGTGAATGCGCAGCGGCTCGATGCGACCAACTGACACTAAGAATACAACAAAATAAACACTCAAAGTGAATGTGCAGCGGCCCTATGCGACCATCTAGCATTGGGGATAAAAACGTAATATTCAAAGTGAATGCGCAGCGGCTCGATGCGACCAACTGACACTAAGAATAAAAACGACACAACATTCAAAGTGAATGCGCAGCGACTCGATGCGACCAACTGACACTAAGAAATGATAATCATAAAATTCAAAATGAATGCGCAGTGGCTCAAGGCGACCAACTGATACTGGAAAGGATAAACATAATATTCAAAGTGAATGCGCAGCGGCTCGATGCGACCAGCTGACACTAAGAATACAACAAACTAAACATTCAAAGAGAATGTGCAGCGGCTCAATGCAACCAACTGTCACAGGAAATGATAACGACACAAAATTCAAAGTGAGTACGCAACGGCTCGATGCGACCAACTGACACTAAGAATAAAATAAACATTCAAAGTGAATGCGCAACAGATTAGAAAAACCGGTTGACACTGAGAATGACAACAACAAAATTATTCAAGGTGAATGCGCAGCGGCTCGATGCGGCCAACAGACACCATGAATTCAACAAAATAAACATTCGAAGGGAAAGTGCAGCGGCTCTATGCGACCAACTGTCATTGACAACGATAATCATAATATTCAAAGTGAATGCGCAGCGGCTCGATGCGACCAACTGTCACTGGAAATGATAAACAAAATATTCAAAGTGAATGCGCAGCGGCTCTATGCGACCAACTGACACTAAGAATAATCAACAAAAATAAACATTCAAAGTGAATGCACAGCGGCTCGATGCGACCAACTGTCACTGGAAATGAAATGACACAAAATTCAAAGTGAATGCGCAGCGGCTCGATGCGACCAACTGACACTGAGAATGACAACAACAAACCTATTCAAAGTGAATGCGCAGCGGCTCGATGCGACCAACTGACACTAAGAATAGAAACGACACAAAATTCAAAGTGAATGCGCAGCGGCTCGATGCGACCAACTGATACTAAGAATAGAACAAAATAAACATTCAAAGTGAATGCACAGCGGCTCGATGCGACCAACTGTCACTGAGAATGACAACAAGCTTATTCAAGGTGAATGCGCAGCGGCTCGATGCAACCAACTGACACCATGAATAACAACAAAAATACTCGAAGTGGAAACACAATAGATTCGAAACCTATTGACACTAAAAGAAAGCCAAGATACACTCAAAGTGAATGCGCAACAAGTTAAAAAACCGGTTGACACTAAGAATGATAAAGACAAAGTAGTCAAAGTATTCAAAATGGTAAATTAGCAGGTTCAAATGTAACTGCTAACACTGAGGATAAGGAAGGAAATCACAGTGATTTAGTAGTGGCTCCATGCGACCAGCTAGCATTGGGGATAAAATGCAAATCACCCAAAGATAGATCAATGGCTCTAAGTGACCGGCTAACGCAAAGAAATAACAGCAAAATATGTTGGAGTTTTCAAATAAGATAAGACATCCAAACTCTGGAAATTCCTTCAGGAACCATCAGGAGAAAGGTACAAGTATGTACAAAATCAAATGGACTTGGATTTAAAACAAAGGTTTCAGGACCTGCTCAAAAGATTTGTGCCAATGACAATTGGACTTCAAGGAGATATTGGTGGTCATAAAGACAAATACCAACCACAATTAGAATTCCACAGGGGACACCAGCAATTACTGGGGACAAAAAACATTGGTAAACCAAACTTCGGGTACCAACAACAATGAATTCTCAAATTGAACACTAATGATATCTGGACTTGGAGTTAGACAGACGCCAACTGGGGAAAGACAAATGCTAAATGTCGAATGCGCATGATTAGGCATGATGCGAATGATCATGATATGCAAATGTTGACTCAAAAGAGACAAAGAGTTTTGACAAGACTCAAAGAGGAGTAGGCTCTCAACACCAATACTCAGGTGAGCAATATGAAAAACACTGGGGAGATGTCTTCGAACTCGGAAATCATGCTTGGTCCAAGGATCCATCCAAGAGTGTTATTAGTTTTGAACTTCTATGGGGATTTCTGTAATAATAGTATAAAAGTGTTGTTGCAAACCAGGACTTCTTGGGGAGACAGAAGGTTCTTCCAATTTTCCCAAAGTCAAAGAAACTTAAAAGTTTTTCAGTGTTTTCAAAAAAACATTTCCTTTTAAAAACTTGTCATTTTCAGAGTTAAATTGTAATCAAGTGATGGCATTTTGCATAACAAAAGAAAATAAGAAGCTGAACAACAAAATTCATAGGCAAAGTTTGTATTTTATTCAAGAATGGTAGCTTGCCAATGGCAAAAACTCCATGGGAAATTACAGTTTAAAAATGGCAATGGGGAAGGGTCTACATTGAATCCAACGACCACTACAATCCCTAATAACTAAGACTGCCCGACACCTTGCTTCTGACAAGAGCAATTGGATTGGTCTTCCAGTATGATTCTTTAGTAATGGTAAACACAATCTGACACAGTCAAATGCCTTTGTCCCTAACTTTTGCCTGGACCGCCCTTTCGGGTTTTCAATCCACCAGGACGCTCCTTTTTTGCCTAAGCCGCCCTTTCGGGTTTTCAACTTAGCGAGCTCTTATTTTTTCATTTTTATCCCTAACTTTTGCCTGGATCTCCTTCATAGGTTTTGATCCACCGGGATACCCATTTTTGCCTAGGTCGCCATTTCTGGTTTTCGACCTATCGGGTTTTATTTAGGCATAATATTTTTTGACTGCATCAGAATTCACCGGGTGTTTTAGCTGTTCACCATCCATAGTTGTAAGGATTAAGGAACCTCCGAAGAATGCCACCTTCACAACATATGGGCCTTCATAGTTAGGACTCCATTTTCCACGCATGTCTTTGTGGACTGGCAAGATTTTCTTGAGTACAAGATCTCCTTCTTTGAATTCTCGGAGACGAACTTTCTTGTCAAATGCTCTCTTGATGCGCTTCTGGTACAACTGGCCATGGCACATGGCGGTCATTCTCTTCTCATCAATGAGGTTCAGTTGGTCATACCTGTTCTGGACCCATTCAGCTTCCTCCAGTTTGGTTTCCATCAAGATTCTCAAAGATGGTATCTCTACTTCGATAGGGAGAACTGCATCCATCCCATACACCAGAGAGAAAGGGGTTGCCCCTGTTGAAGTGCAGACTGATGTTCTGTATCCGTGTAAAGCATATGGTAACATCTCGTGCCAATCTTTGTAAGTTTTTACCATCTTCTGCAGAATCTTTTTGATGTTCTTGTTTGCAGCTTCAACAGCTCCATTCATCTTCGGACGATACGGAGAAGAGTTATGATGTTCAATCTTGAATGTCTCACACAGCTCTTTCATTGTTTTGTTGTTCAAATTGGTCCCATTATCTGTTATGATTCGGCTTGGGATCCCATAACGGCAGATAATTTGGTTCTTGATGAAACGGGCAACCACTTGCTTTGTCACATTGGCGTAGGAAGCTGCTTCTACCCATTTGGTGAAGTAATCGATTGCGACCAAGATAAACCGATGACCGTTGGAAGCTTTAGGCTCAATTGCCCCTATCATGTCAATGCCCCACATTGAGAAAGGCCAAGGCGATGATAGAACATTCAAAAGTGTTGGAGGTACGTGCACCTTGTCGGCATAAATCTGGCATTTATGACACTTCCTAGCATACTTGAAACAATCTGATTCCATGGTCAACCAGAAGTATCCAGCTCTCAAAATCTTCCTGGACATGGCATGTCCATTGGCATGTGTTCCAAATGATCCTTCATGGATTTCCCTGATCAATAAGTCTGCTTCGCGCTTGTCCACACATCTGAGCAGAACCATATCATGATTTCTCTTGTAAAGCACATTGTTGTTGAGGAAAAACTTGGACGCCAATTTTCTTAAAGTCTTCTTGTCTAGAGTTGTTGCATCCACTGGGTACTCCTGATTTTGCAAGTAGTTCTTGATGTCATAGAACCACAGTTTCTCATCAGTTTCCTCTTCGACCAGTAGACAGTAGGCGGGTGCAGTTCTTCGCTCGATTGTAATGAGTGGAGCTTCATTAAGAAATCTGACTTGAAACATAGATGCCAACATTGCCAAGGCATCTGCAATTTGATTTTCTGCCCTTGGAACATGATGGAAAGTGACTTCATCAAAGTATTTGATCAATTCCACAATATGGGCACGATAAGGGATCAACTTCTCGTCACGGGTCTCCCATTCACCTTTAACTTGGTATATTACCAAGGCTGAGTCTCCATATACATCAAGGATTTTGATTCTAGTATCGATTGCAGCTTCGATACCTAAAATACACGCTTCATACTCAACAATGTTGTTTGTACAGTCAAAACACAATCTAGCCGTGAAGGGAGTATAACCACCATCGGGATTCATCAAGACAACTCCTACACCATGCCCCATGTAGTTAGAGGAACCATCAAACATCATCTTCCAACGGGACCCTGGCTCGGGACCCTCATCTGGACCTGGAACTTCGCAGTCCTTTATCAACATAATGTCCTCGTCCGGGAAATCGAATTTCAAAGGTTCATAATCTTCGACAGGATGATCAGCGAGGTATTCAGATAAAACACTGCCTTTAATAGACTTCTGGGTTACATACTGGATATCACACTCGGATAACAACATGTGCCAACGGGCGAGTCTTCCAGTCAAAGCAGGCTTCTCAAAGATGTACTTTAATGGATCCATTTTCGAGATCAACAAAGTAGTGTGACAAATCATGTACTGCCTGAGGCGTCTGGCCGCCCACACCAAAGCACAACAAGTTTTCTCTAAAAGCGAATATCTGCTCTCACAGTCTGTGAACTTCTTGCTTAAGTAATAAATGGCATGCTCCTTACGACCAGTTTCGTCTTGTTGGCCTAATACGCAACCCATAGATCCCTCGAGCACAGTCAGATACATGAAAAGAGGCTTCCCCAGAGTAGGTGGGATCAAGATAGGGGGTTCCTGTAGATAAACCTTAATCTTCTCAAAAGCCAGTTGACAATCAGGACTCCACTCAATTGCTTGATTCTTCCGGAGTAACTTGAATAAAGGCTCACAAGTAGCAGTCATGTTGGAGATAAATCTAGAGATGTAGTTCAATCTTCCAAGGAAGCCTCTGACTTGCTTTTCTGTTTTTGGAGCTGGCATCTCTTGAATTGCTCTAACCTTATCTGGATCTACTTCAATCCCTTGCTGACTAACAACAAAATCAAGTAACTTTCCTGATCGGACACCAAAAGTACACTTAGCTGGATTCAGACGCAGTTGGAACTTTCTGAGACGCTCAAATAACTTCAAAAGATGATTCAAATGATCCTCCTCACTCTGTGATTTGGCAATCATATCATCCACATAGACTTTTATCTCTTTATGCATCATATCATGGAAAAGGGTGACCATTGCCCTCTGATAAGTGGCTCCTGCATTTCTGAGACCAAATGGCATAACCTTGTAACAATAAGTGCCCCATGGTGTGATGAATGTAGTCTTTTCCATATCGTCAGGATCCATCTTGATCTGGTTGTATCCTGAAAACCCATCCATGAAGGAGAAAACAACAAATTTAGCAGTGTTGTCAACCAAAGTATCAATATGCGGAAGAGGGAAATCGTCCTTCGGACTGGCTTTGTTCAAATCCCTATAGTCCACACACATACTGACTTTGCCATCCTTTTTAGGGACTGGCACAATATTAGCTACCCACTCAGGGTACTTTGCAACTGCGAGAAATCCTGCATCAAACTGCCTTTTGACCTCTTCTCGAATCTTCAGAGCCATGTCTGGTCTTGTTCTTCGAAGCTTTTGCTTTACAGGAGGACAATCTGGTCGAAGAGGTAACTTGTGGACCACTATGCCTGTGTCTAACCCGGGCATATCTTGATACGACCATGCAAACACATCTACATACTCTCTGAGAAGCTTGACCAATCTTTCTCTGATGTCTTCCCCAAGTGTTGTACCAATCTTGACTTCCTTCTTATCTTCATCAGTGCCAAGATTGATGGTCTCTACCTGCTCCTTATGTGGCTGGAGCTCTGTGTGCTCATACTCAACTAATCTTGCCAGTTCTTCGGGAATATCACAATCTTCCTCACTTTCATCTTCCGCTTGGTAGATGGGCGAATCAAAGTTAGGAGAGAATGTAGAGTCATTGAATTCAACAGGGTTTTCGTTTATTCTGCATATGATAATGATTTGCTTTTATTAAAAGTGGAAAATAGAGAGATGCAAGAGAAGAAAACTTTTTTTATTGGTTTTCAAAGATTGCCATCTTCTTTTAAAAGTGAAAAGAGAGAGATAGAGAAAAACAATAAATGATCAAAATAAGAGTTTAACAAAATGCCTTCATTGATAATAACTTTGAAAACGAGAAGGGGCCCTACAAAATACTCCCATAGCCTTGGGCAGAGCTAGGGAACTTTGAAAACATTTAAAAAACAATAAATTACTTTGACAATGGAAAAAACTCTGGGATCTCGACTGCCTCCCAATTGCCCAAGGCTTCTTCACACTGATACACCAAATGATTCACATCTTCATCTTCAGAACCCCCATCAATTGCATTGACCTGATAACCAACACTGGAAAACACCTCTTGAATGGTCTTCAGACGTCCTTTAACGGAGGTTGATGCTCCTTCCTTCACATGAGTTGGTTTGTAACCCAACCCGCAACGATCTAGCTTCTGCTTGACTTCAATGACATCACCCCAACCTTCATAGCTTCTTTCTTCAATGGTGGAAATGGTACTCTTCAACGATGCAAAAGATGGGATACCCTTCCCTTTTGGTTCCTCTACTTCCAAAAGGACAGCATTGGCTATCTCAAGAGCTTGGAAAGAAGTTTCCAAAGCATCTTCATCAGCCTCAATATAGCTAAAGGATGAAAGGTTACTGTAAACACCCCAAATCTGCCCTCACCCATTCACACCATGGCTTGTGATCATCTCATATGCATAAACACAATCATATCATCTCACATCTCATTTTTGATTCACTGCATAGCTTTCAAGGCATCTGCACCTAGGGTTTGTGATCTGAGCAATCCCAAAGCATTTTGAGCCATTCCAAAGGCAACCAATCAACTCAAAGGGGTCCATGTGTGTTCTTATATCATATTCCATCTCCTCAAAGTCAAAAATGCAGAGGAATCACAAGAGCTAGGGTTTGAATGGATGCAGAGCCAGGTTGAACTGCACAGTTGACTGAAAATTAGGGTTTTGGTTTCAGAGGCCATAACTCCAATTTTTTTTGGTCATTCTTGTTTTCATTGATCTCTATATGGTATAGGGAGTATGCATATCAATTTTCATGAAGAAATTCCATGGGGAAGTCATCTGATCAAGAGTTGACTTTCTAGACAAGTCAGTGTAAAATCAGGGCATCTGAGGCCCCCAATGACCCAACCAATGGGTGATCTTCATCATTTTGAGTGTATATGATCTTTATTTGATCATGGAAGAAGGTGGAAGTTCATAAAAATCAAGAATTTAGGGTTTTTGCAAATGTTGACTTTTTGGGCATAGTTGACTTTTCAAGAATGCATCATTTTAGGTCATTTTTCAAGCCATGATTCATGATTCAAAAATGCTTCAAATGGGAAAACTTTGGTCATGAAAGTTGTAGATCTCATCTTTCCCTTTTCAAAAAGTACAAGAACATGATCAAACTCTTCTTGGATCAAAAGTTATGGCCATGCAAAGTTGGCTAAAATCATTATTTTTCAAGGCATGCCTTAAGTGAGAATTTTGCAAAGTCTTGTACCAATGCATATTGTGACCTCTAATTCATTTCAAACCATTACATAAACATTCTCTAAGTGCTAAAAATCAGAATTGGATCAAGTTTGCCCATGGTTTAGTTCATGTAACAAGGCATTTTTCATGAAAATCCATAAAGTAACCAAGTTGCAAAACTCATGATCATGCTTCACCAACTTGCTGCATTGGTCCTTGAATCAAGCCAGCCTCACACACTCACCATGTTGCGCCAGCCCTAGCCCTTGTACTTGCCTAGTATCAAGCCCATGCTTCTCTTACAAGATTTTTGACTTTTGGCAAAAGCAAACTTACCAATCACAAAAGCACAAGTCACATCATCCAGCCAATCAGATTTGTTTATGTTATCAATTTGCAAGCTAGCCATAACAAGAGGCAAGGCTGAAACCATTCCATTCCACACATTCACAAAAACCTTCCATTTTGCATAAGCCTTCGAATTTCTTTACACAACCACAAAAACACTCAAACTTTCTTCATCATCCAACTCAACACACCTCATAGACAAGAAACCACCAAAGCTCAAGCCTGAAACAAGCCTGAACACTCCATAACCATTCTTCACCTCAGCCTGCATTTTCTATCGAATCTCTCTCCACAAGCCACAAACATCCAAGAAAACACCATAGACCTTCTCCATTAACCCTCAGGATCACAAACAACACCTCACCATGGCCTGAAACCTCCAGAAACTCCATTGCCATTTCTGACCAAGCTTGAGCAGGAGCTTTCGAATCTCACTATCCAGCCAACTTAAACTCCTTTTGAGCATTCAAACATCATCAAGAGGTTCTAAGGAGTAGATTGCACAAAGAGAGGTGGCCAGAAAGTTCCAAAACTGAAAGCTCCAAATCTCAGGTAGCTCGAAAATAATTTTTCCAGAAATCATTTCTTTTGTTCCAAACTTGTTCTTTGTGTTATCCTGATCATTCTGGTACCATTAGTTTTTGAAATGGTTGTGATTTGAGCATTTAATTTGTTTCTGAAGCTTGCGTGACCTAGAACTTGTTCTCTTCGATTCAGCTTGTCTAGGGAAAATAAATTTGTTTTGAGAGAGGGGTTTGATTCGTGAGAGTGTAAGGATCATTTCCCAGTTTCTATTTTTCATTTTTGATGCGTTTTTAGGAAGTTTGAGGTTTCTCAGGTGAGAGCTGGCCGGAGAAGACGACCGGAAGTCTTCTCCGGCAGCCTGAAAGTGATTAGGGTTAAGTGTAATTAATTAGGGCAAGGTTTGAATTTGAGCCCTTGGATTGTGTTTCCCGCGCGCATATGAGTGGTTCAGATCATTTCATTAAGGTTTAATTATGGATTAATAATTAATTAATTAGAATTAGGGAGGTTTGAATCTGGGCCGTCCAGATGCGCGCCCAGTCAAACCCTTTGAGCCCAGAATCAATCTCAACCTCTCCTTCTGATTACTTCCATTTAATTTAATTTTTATTTTCATTTCTTTTCATTTAAATTGCATAATTATTTTAAAATAGCAAAAAAATCTTAAAAATTATGAAACTTTTTCCTTAAGGTTTTATTAATGTTTATGACCCAAAAATATTTTTATTTTATTTTTTATCATTAAAAAAGTATTTTTAAATATTTAAAAGATTATTTTTAATTGATTAATGAGAATTAATTAATTAAAAATACTTTTAGGTATTTAAAAATCACCAAAAAATGCATGAAATGTTCTAAGACATTTAGAAACATTGTCCAACCTTCAAACCAAATTTCTTTTTTGATCTTGATGCATTTTAAGAATTTTTCATTGAATTAAATCATTTTTTATGCATTATTTTGATCATGGATTCAAAAATTCATTTCTGCCAATTGGTGAAGGTTGAGACATTGATTCTTCTTGCATTGTCTTTTGTTTTGCATGTAGTTCCTAGGATAAAAAGGCCATGAATTGTTCTTGCATTTTCAAATTGTTTGGCATTTGTTTTGTTAAGAACCCTAAAAAACCCTAATATCTTGTAAAATTCATATCTTGAGATTGGTTGAGAGTTGAGAGCTCCCCTTTGGGCAGTGGTTTGTTATAGGTCTAGGGATTCCTTGAGTGCCATTTTCCATTTTTTATCATGAGGTTTGCTTCTGTTTTTGGTTTGTGTTTGATGTTTGATCCATGAACCCTAATTTGGGCTTTCTTTTGCATCCTTCTTGCATTTCTTTGCATAACATGACTTGTCTTTGCATTTTGTGCATTCTTGTGATTCATTTGACATTTTAAGACATATAGGAAACATGTTTGATCATTGCATTGCATATTTGCCATGTCATTTGTCTTGTATGCTTCATAACATTTCATGCTTGTTCATGCTCCTTAGCTTGCATCATTTGCATTCATGATCTTGTATGAACATCTCCATGTCTTGCCTCTTGTTTGCAGTACCTCATAACATCATAATCATCATCAACATGCTTCTGGTTTTGCTTAGCATCATATCATTTCATCTCATCTTGCATTGCATTGCATTTCTTTCTAACATTTCAGGTGGTAAGTAAACTTGAGAAGTGAATTTGCCTTCACTTCTCATAACTTTTCTTTTCATCTCTCTTGCATCCATTGCTGCATTTCTATATGTGTTTGAGTTTGAGCTTGCTCATTCTTCTTCTTCCCACTTTCTTTCTTCAAGTGACTTGACTTCTTGAATGAAGCAAGTCACTTTGCTTCTCTTGATCCTGTTCATCTGCTTCCTGGTGGTTCTTCTGAAGATTGTTCTTGAAAACCTCACAAACCATAGGATCATCCAAGCATGACAATGAATTAGGGTTTTGATTAGTCCCCTCATAGTTTTTACCTTTGTGTCTCTCTTTGAGTCTTCTCTTCTCATCTCATAATCAGGGACTAAACCCTAAAGGCTTTGAGACTTTGTGCTTAGGGTTATACCTGCATCCTTCTTTTAGGATGGAGTGTATAACTTTAATCCTAAGTCTTGAACCCTTTATGTGTTTAAATCCTTTAATTAATCCATCTAATAATTATCAAGACATCACACTTGTAACTTGGGCCTTGCATTAGGGTTCTAATTCTTCCTTAAGTGGTTAAGAAGGACTAACCCTAGTGTTAATGGACAAGTCCCCCTCAAGTTGTCTTACAAACCCTAAAATTCACTTCATCACTTCATCATTAAATAAAATCCACTTAATAAAGGCTTGTTTTGTCATGGGTTTAATCCCTAATCATGGATTAAGTTGAGGAGTCTTCCTCAGCTTAAACATTCTCATCTATCATCCTTCTTTTAGGATGGTGTAATGGGTCTGTTTAATCCTTGATTATGGCTTAACCTCATTACTCAACACTAAACAAAAATCCCAAAAACATCTAAATAATCACAAGTAGGTTAATGATCTTAACTCTACATCAAAAGGTGATTAAGTGTGAGAAGCTGACTTCACACTTAAGGTATTCTCATTACCCCTAATCAGAGGGAAGATGTGATGAGTTTACTAAATCCATTGGTTTAGGCTTAAGCTCATTATCTTATGACAAACTTCCAAAAGCAATAAAAGACTGAAAACACAAAAAAACAAACAATAATCGTCTCCTCCGGGATTCTTTTCTCATCATCTTCACTCACAATCGAGAACTTGCTTCTTCCGTCTAATGCAAGACAGTCAGCACCTGAGCCAGACAGGTCATACACTTGAGCATTGACAAGCAGGCAGTTCACAAGTCAATTCATCTTTCAGTCTCTTTGGGTCGAACTACGGTGTTCTGACTTCCTCATTGCACGAGAGGATACGTAGGCATAACTTAACAGTTATCGAACAAAAGTCTCTGTACATTCCCCCTCTTTCCAGCTCATTTCTTTAAGCCTCATAATCTTGAGCAATTCATTCTTGTTCTTACACTGACACTTCATTTATACACTTCACACTTCTTTTACACTGACACCTGTACATTCTTTTCCAGCTATTTTATACACAAATTGCACTGACACTACCCCTTTAAAACACAAATCTTTTAAGCGTGGATCTCGTCGAGTACGGCGGACAATCTGGGTGCTAATACCTTCCCAGGTTGTAACCAACCCCCTTTCTCAGTCTCTCTGGTTCGCGACCGTCTTATCCATTTTTTTTTCTAGGTCTATGCAGCATTACCTTTCCTCCGGGATAAAAATGCCTAGCTGGCGACTCTATTCATCTCCAGTGAGTTTACGGCTGTGTGTTCTCACTATTCCCTTTCGCCGACCGTTCGCGTCTGTACCCTATTTGACCCGGTGTCATTTAGTGGGAGCGACAGTTACTGACCATGAGATCTTCTTCACCAGACACAGTTACCAGCTTATTATCGACCACAAACTTCATCTTCTGATGTAAGGTAGAAGTGACTGCCCCAGCGGCATGGATCCAAGGTCTTCCGAGCAAGCAACTATAATTGGGGTTAATGTCCATAACCTGGAAAGTAATTTTGAACACCTGCGGCCCAATCAAGATCGGTAAGTCTATTTCTCCAATAACAGTCCTCCTTGACCCATCAAAAGCTTTCACAATCAGTGCACTGGGCATCATCTCTGCCCCTTGATAAGATAACTTGGCAAGCGTTCTTTTCGGCAAAACATTCAATGAAGATCCTGTATCCACAAGAACTCTTGCTAAAGTATCCTCCTGACATTTTACAGATATGTGGAGAGCACGATTATGGTCCAAGCCATCCTTTGGAAGATCCTCCGTACTGAAGCTGAGATTGTTACATGCAGTGATATTGGCAATGACTCCATCAAACTGATTCACAGATATATCATGCGTAACATGAGCTTAGGCTAGTAATTTCTGGAGAGCACCTCGGTGGGCTGGCGAATGCATTAGAAGTGATAAGATAGATATTTTGGAAGGCGTTTGATGAAGCCGATCAATAACCTTATAATCACTCTTCTTAATGATTCTGAGAAACTCTGCATCCTCTTCTTCCAAGACCACCCCTTTATCCTGGTTGACAACAGCTGGAATGACTTCTTTAGGCGGAACCGTATTGGCTTGCTGAGTATAAACACGACCACTGCGAGTTAAACGACCTGCACCCGCTATGTCAGCACTTGCCACTTTTGAACTCTCTTTCTGGCTATCTTTATCAATTTTCTGATGAACTCTCCCTGTATCATACTTCCATGGAACTGCTTTAGTGTCTTTATAAAGGAAAGGGTTACTCCTTTGTTCAAACCTTGGCTCAGGCATATTGAAAATGGGTATCACAGGCTCTGGCATATTAAAGATGGGTTGAACCCTTGAGGATTCAGGCAAGTTGAACACTGGCACCAAGATAGGATCGGATTCAGGCAAGTTGAAAATGGGTTCAATCACTGCCACTTCATTCTTCTTCATATGACCGCTCACTTGTAAGACACCTTCATCAATCAAATCTTGAACATTTTTTAAGACCAATTCACATCCCTTTGGGTTACTCGCACAAGCTTCACAATTCTTATGACAGTTCTTCAACATACCCACCTCTACTAACTTCGCATGGAAGTCTCTAAGCGGGGTCTTGATCTCTGTGGCGTAGAAAATCAAACCTTCGTCAGACTCGTCAACAATGGCATTTATGGACCCATGCTTGGGTAAAGGATTATCTTTGATATTCGGACCAGTATTCCCAAATGACAGAATGTTCTTCTCCATCAAATCTTTCACGATGTACTTCAAAGCATAACAACCCTCCAAATCGTGCCCCGGGGCACCTTCATGGAATAAACAGTGGGCATTTGAATTGTAATTTGGTGGGAGCGGATTTGGTGGAGGACCCAAAGGCCTTGGAGTAACCAAACCTTTCTTCAGCAGTGAAGGATATAATTCAGTATAAGTCATAGGGATTCGAGGATTAGGAGGCCTTCCTCCTGGTCTTCTATTCTGAAGGTTGGGATTCGGATGAGGAGCTGGAGTCCTCTGCTGGTAGGCTGAAGCGTTGGGCGCTTGTTGATAGCCTGGATTGTTGAGCATTGGTTGATAAGGTGGAACCACTGGAGCCGCTTGCTGATACATCGGTACTGCTTGAGTTGGCCGATACATGGGGACTTGTGGATTAAATGACGGTTGAACCGCCGCTACATAAGGATGTTGGGCATACTGTGGTGGATGAGCATACCGCTGCTGAGCCATAGGTGGAGGTCTCTGCCAAAGCGGATTTCTTCTTTGACCTGTCATTATGGCATTCGTCTCACCCTCTTTCTTCTTGTGGAAATTACTGGTAAATTTCTTGACATTACTTCCACTACCAGTGCTGGAACTGCCAGATGCACCACTCATTTTTCCGCTTTTTAGTCCAAGTTCAACTTTGATTCCCACAGCCACTAGATCAGAAAAACTAGCAGTTATGCTTCCCACCATTCTCTCATAGAATTCTGGTCGCACAGTGTCAACAAACCAATCAGCTAATTCTCTTTCAGTCAATGGGGGCTCTACCTGAGAAGCGGTCCCCCTCCACCTCTGAGCGTATTCTTTAAATGATTCAGAATCTTTTTGTGACATACTCAACAGTTGCCTCCTATCGGGAGCAAGGTCCATATTGTATTTATATTGCTGGATGAAAGCATCTGCCAAGTCTTGGAAACTGCGAATCTTCGACTGGTCTAGCGTTAGATACCATTTGGAGGAGATTCCCTTCAGACTGTCCTGGAAGCAGTGGATCATTAATTTATCATTGTCCACCTGCGCAGCCATTCTTCGATAGTACATCAAGAGATGGTTCTTAGGACAAGTTGCACCCTCATACATATCAAAAGTGGGTATCTTGAATTTTGGAGGTATTACCAATCCAGACACCAGACACATCTCTCTAGCAGCGGCCCCAAAGATCTGGTCACCTTCGATTGCTCTTAACCTTTTTTCAAGGGTATCAAAATTCTCTTGCATCTTCTCATGTTTCTCATCCCCGTTTTCAGACATATCTGGCGCTTCATACGCCTGATGGTCATTAAAGTACGGTTGAACACGGGTGTGCACAATGTCTGGTGTAAAATTAGCAACTGCATGGTTCTCTTCATTAGTCACCAGAATAGTCTGTTGAGCAGCAAATCCATGAGGAGGAGGCACAAAACCTTGGGAAGGAAATGCCATACCCTGAGAAGGAGGTGCGAAACTTTGAGAAGCTAAACCTTGGGACGGAGGGAAGAAACCCTGAGCAGCAAATCCTTGGGAAGAAGGAATAAAACTTTGAGAAGCAAAACCTTGAGAAGGAGGGATGAATCCATGGGTAGCCAGTCCTTGAGAAGAGGGAATGAAACTTTGAGAAGCAAAACCTTGAGAAGGAGGGATGAATCCATGAGTAGCCATTCCTTGAGAAGAGGGAATGAAACTTTGAGAAGCAAAACCTTGAGGAGGAGGGACGAATCCATGAGGAAGCCCGAAAGGAGGCCAGGTCACAGCGGTAGTGACTGATGACAGAGGCTCAGTCGTTGCATTAACAATTTCTGACACTACAGTCTGTTGGGTATCCATCTTTGCTCGAATAACCTGCAACATTTCCATCATCTGACCCATATTCCCACGAATATCGGTAAGCTCTTCGTTAACTCTGTCCATCTCTAGGTCTCTTTCAGCCATCCTCTTTCTGGCTTGTGCTCGAGTGTAGTATTTGCGTGAGAGCCTCAGTGTGAAAGCTGGAGAGCAGACGACGGGAATAAGTTTTATGAAAAAAATGCAAATGAAATGCCAAATGTATGAGTGCAATGCGAAAACTATATTTTATTCAAGGAACTTAAGAAACAACTTGCAAATACCAAGGAACACATAAAAGGATATGATTTCATTAAATTCAAAAAGTGATACAAAGTCTTGCGTACATCTTCAAAAATCCCAAACATAGCTTAATGAAAACAAAGACAAAGTCCTAAGGAGATTCTCCTAAAAGCCTCAAGTTGAGCTTCTCGATTTGTGCCTTCATCTGAGCCCTTTCAAGCATAAGTTGATCCACGATCGACTTCCAAGAAGTGTCCCCTTGAGTGCTGGAGGAAAATAAATCCTCTTGTGCTTTCCTTTTCTTGTTGGAGAGCTCTTCTTCTTCCTTCACCTTCAGTTGTCTTCTAAGTTCTTCATTCTCACTACTGATGATCTGATGTCGATTCTTCCATGCATTCTTCTCTCGAATCTCTTTCTCCAAATCAATCTTCAGCTTCTCTGCATCATCCATAAAGATTAGAATGGGTTTCCTGAAGGTCATAGGATCCTGGCGAGGGTAAGGCATCTTCAGACTGATTGCCCTATCTCGTACCCATTGGAGATAGGGTTCCATAGAAACACAATTCGGCTTTCCCAAGCTACTCCTCCCTTTCCTATGGATGTACTTCCAAGCTTGCATAATCTGTTTCTTGAGCTCTGGTTCTTCGTCATCCTTAAAGAAAATTCCTTCCACTTCAACACTCTTAGGTTTGTCCTTCAACGGATACCCGAGTTGGCGGCGAGCCAACACTGGATTATAGCTGATTCCTCCCTTAGTGCCAAGAAGAGGCACATTAGCAAAATCACCACAGCTATCAATAATCAATACTCCATCATAAGCACGATTGTACCAACTAATGTCAGAGTGGGTAAGAGACATGATCCTTTGTGACCACCACAAACCATCCTTAAGGTTCCAAAATGAAGCTGACTTAGGCAAGTGCGAAATAAACCACTCGTACAGCAATGATGCACAACAAGTAATCATCCCTCCCTTATGGAGATTCCTCAGATGGATGGAATGGTAAGTGTCTCCGAGCAAAGTAGGGACCGGGTTCTTCTTCAGAAAGATTTTGATGGCGTTCAGGTCGACAAAGTCTTCAAAGTTCGGGAAAAGTAACACTCCATATATTAGCAGAATAAAGGTCGCCTCAAAAGCTTTCATATCCTTCACACTAACAAAATTCTTGGCTTTTTCTACCAAAAACTTTGTAGGGAATCCAAAAATCTTTCCTTTATAGGTCATATTTGCCTTGACCTCAGGAACACTCAAATATGTCGCCTTTGCAATCTCCGCTTCTTCAGGGTCCTTCTCTAGAACAGGGAATGGAAACTCATCCTTAACACGTGATCCCACCAGAACTGAATACTCTTCCAAAGTAGGCGCCAATTGGTAATCAGGGAACGTAAAACAGTGGTAGAGAGGATCATAAAACTGGAGCATCACAGAGAGCAACCTTCCATCCCAATCAGTCTTAAGTAAGGCTAAGAGTCTCCTATGCTTCTCCATGAAGGCTTCTTGATCCAAAACCAAATCTCTTAATTTCCTTAGGTCTTCGAGTTTGGGAGTTTTGAATGTGTACTTGACAATCTTTCTTCTTCCAAAGTCCATGATGATACCTACGATATTTGCAAAGATAGAGTTTATGAGTTCCTTGAATAAATGGGTAAAAATGATGCTTCATGATGCGTGAATGCAATGAATACACAAACACAAACAAGGCTTAGGTTCAAAGCTTGCATGAGGTCAAAGGTTCAACCCTCCCAAAAAGGTATGTACTATGAGTTTATTTGTACCTGTACAACGGGTTCTAAAAGTTCCCAGAATCATTGTCCCATCTTTCTGATATTACCAACTTCCCAACTCAACTTGGTAATCAGTAATATTCTCAAGAGAGTCTCATCCGAGGGTAGTATCGCGTATCAACTATTTCGGATTTGCACCCTCATAGTCATCGCACTACATCCCTAAAAAGACCAAGTGGGGGTAAATGTTCTACGGTCCTCAGCATTAATGGCTCTCAGGTCGAATATAGTAATGCTTTCACGACTGAACTCGATCAACAAAACTACATCCGAGGAGGCCTCCGCTGAGTGGTGGTGTCTCAAGTCAACTTGGTCGGGACTCAACTCCCTACAAGCCTTCTTGAATATACCACCGTCCTAACTTATTTTGCACTCAAGTCCGGGTTAGGACTTATCTCACCACACATGGAATACCCAACAAAAATCCAAAATAATAACAAGCAATACAACAACAAATATACAAATATACAAGGTGGGCTTAACCCTCAAAAATAGAGTCCCCAGTGAAGTCGCCATTTTCTGTTGCGGTGAGAATCGGATACCAAGCTATTAAGTGAGCTTGAATCGCAAAACTTTTATGTTCACCACTGACTTTAATTTAATCCAAAGGGAAAAGGGAAAAAGATCGTAAAAACCCTAAATGAGGAGAAACTAGGTTCGGGGGTTGATTATACCTAGGGAAGGTGTTAGCATCCTAAGCATCCGCAGTATCCTACGGGAACCTCTTGTTAATATTTGTGTTATTGTTATTTATTGCTTGTTAAAATTATGGGAACCTAAGGTTTTATTTCTAATGGTGCTCGCACAACATCGCATCGATGCCTATGTATCGGGTATAGAATCAGAGCACTCGTAGTTCTCCTAAGGATTAACGAACACTTGGTTACGCTCAAGGTTCGCGGGGGAAGGTAAGTGTTGTGGCAAACACTCACGTGACTTTAGGAAAGTCACAAAAAATTCTAAAGTAAAAAGTCCTAATGGCTAAGGTCAAAAAGGTAACTAGGGATGGCTAAACTTCCTATGACATTGAGTCAACTGCAGGAGTTCTTTCCCTTTTGGATTGAAAAAGAAAGTAAATAAAAAGGTGCAAGCTCCTAAGACTAGGCAAAGGTTGCTACTTGCAAAAATAAATTGAATAAAGTAAATGGAAATGCAAAGTAAAAGAAAAGGCTTAGTAACCGGGCTACGGCTCGATATATGGATCGAGAATGCTGAGGTGGAAGACAAACGCGGTGCGTCAATTTGCTTAAGTTAAAAAGCTGTAAAGTGTAAGGAACTGTGCAGATGGCGATCATAAACGACCGACTTACGTGTGTGAGTGAAGTGTATGTGAAGTGAGCTTGGCGTTGGACCAAGGATTTATTATCTTGAAAAATTAAAGTTAATATGGTGTAAAAGTGCGAGAAATAAATAAAAAATAAAAAATAAAGTGAAATAAATTGAAATAGAATAAATTAAATAGAATAAAATAAATAGAATAAAAATAAATAAATGAATGGCCTCATATTGGTCACGATTAATCGGAAACGATTTATCGTGACTTTTTGTCATATCATCGGCCCCCCCAAAAAAATAAATAAATAAAAGCAATGCCAAATGAAAACTTAAATATATATATATTTTTTAAGATTTTGCTATGTTATTAAACACCATAGAAAACTATCATAAAATAAGAATAATATTAATAATAATAATAAAAGGTTAGAAATATAGCAATAAAAATGTAAAAGAAAATTTCAAACAATCAAGAAAAATATAAAAATATAACAAAGGGTATGCCGTGAGTGTTTGCAAGTGTGATTAGAGAAAACCAAATGGGCCTTAGGATTTTTTTTCCATTAATAACAACAAAAGCAAACCCTAATTTTATAAAATAAGGAAAATAAGAAAACTAAATTAAATCAGAAAAATAAAATAAAAAGTCAGTAATAAAAAAAAACTCAAAACTCTCATGGTTCTCCTCTTTCTCTTTCACGGTAAAAACGAAACAGAGGAAAAACTCAAAGCAAAAACAGCTTCTCCTCAAAACACGATCTTGAACCTCAAGCTTCCGTCTCTCCGATCATGCGGTTATGTTTTTCACAGGATGTCGCTCGGAACTCTCGCGGTTCAGTCTCGCTCACTCACTCGCGAAATTTCTCTTGGATCTCGCGGTGGTTAGGGATGGTGGCCGACTGGGTTTCGGTGTGAGTTTTGAGCGATGAAGGGTTTGGTTCGAAGGAGGAAAAGGTTCACGTTTTCTGGGTATTTGGCTTTGACGGTGAGCTCTAAATGCTTCCGGTTGGTGATTGAGCGATGGAATCGGTTTCGAATGTTCGATCTCAGTGAAGATGATTCGGATTGAGTTTGTTTCGTTTTTTTCAAATCTTCTTTTTCATCTTTTTCTTTTGGTTTTTGGTATGTGTAGTGTTGGTGATAGATTGTTGCTTCTGTTTCAGTTTGGTGTTTGCGGCTGCTTTCGGTTTGTGTTGAAGAAAGTGAGAGTGACGAGTTTGTTTCGGTGAAGATGGTGAGCTGGTTCTGACTATGGTAATTTCGATGTGGATTTGTTGTTTTCTGGTTTTCTCAGTTTGTGCAATTTTCTGTGTTTGGATTTTTTTTGTATTCTGTTTTCTGGTATTTTTTGCTTTGGTGGTGGTGGCTTTTGGTCTTTGAGGAGGTTGTTTGTGAGAATTTCACGGCTTGAAGGTGCTGTTTGTTCTGTTTTTTGTGGCTGCCTGAGGAACTTCTCTGTTTTGGTTTTTTCTGATATGTGGTTGTATGTTCGGATTTATGCAGGGTCTGAAGGATGTAGGTGATGTTGTAGAGGAATGGTGTTGGCAAGGTTTTGCGTTTGGGTCTTCGGTATGGAAAGGAAACAGAGTTGAGTTTGATGAGTTCGAATGGTGAAGGTCTGTACTGAGTTGAAGGAGAGAGAAAGGGAGAGATTTTGCTTGTGGTTATGCGGCTGTTTCGGTTGGTTTCACAGGTTTGATTTGGAGGAGGTTGTGTTGGTTCGAAGGTGAGCTGAGGTTTCTCTGAAAGGTTTTTGTTATAGGTTTCAGATTGGATGAGTTTTGGAGCAGTTCGGTTTGTCTCAGCTCGCGTGGTTCTTATTTCAAAATTTCAGAATGATTCGGTATTATTTGTGTGGTTTGTTTTGCAGGTCTGTTAGCAGAAACGGTTTTGGATGGTCTGTCTTGGCTGTTTTTGGGGCTGGTTTTAAGGATTCAAACGGTTTATGCAGTGCTGGTTTTGGCTTTTCTTTGTGGATGATTTTGTTTAATGTTATTATTATTTTTTTAATTTTTGAAACTTGGTTTGTATGCAGTATGAGGAGCAATGAAATGAAATTGAAAAAGAAAAGGAAACTAGATAGCCTAACACAAACATGGCCATGAGAGGGATCAAACAAAACGAACAAAGCTGAAAAAAGATGAAGGAGAAAGAGATATTACCGACCCGAAAGTTATCGGGGTGAAGAATCCGCGACGGTAAGCACCACTTGTACACTTCCTCCTTCTTCTATTCTTCTTCCGTGCAGCTTCTTCTCTACCCCTTGCTGTTGTGTGCTTTTGGGTTACTTTTTGTGGCTGATTTTTTTGGTTTTTTCTGTATGTTTTGAGGCTGTTCTTGGTGTATTTAGAGGGCTGAATTTGGTGTGTTTTGAGGGCTGAATTTGGTGTGTTTTGGGGCTGATCTTGTGTGATTTTGGTGGCTGAATTTTTTTTGGTTATTTTTGATGTAACAGTGTTGTTTTGTGTGATTTTGAGTTGTTTCTGGTGGGATTTTAATGGCTGTTTTTGTGGTGTTTTGAGGGCTGTTCTGTAGTTGTTTTTGAGGCTGTTTGATGGATGTTTTATGTGTTTGATGGCTGAATTTTGATGTAACAGTGGCTGTTTTTTTTTTGTGTTTTTGAGGGCTGATTTTGTGTGTGTTTGTGGCTGATTTTGGTTGTTGTTTTATGGCTGTTCTGTCCTTGTTGCTTGTAGGTGAAGGGTTGGAGGAAAGGAGACAACATCTGAATGCTGTTGCAAGAGTGGAGCAGAGTTTTGTGTGCTGCAGACCTGCTGTTGGTGGCTGCATGCTTGCTGAATTTTGTGCCTTGTGGTCCTGCTATGTGCTGCATTTTTCTTTCTCTTTTTTTTCCTATGCAATTGTAACATATGCTGATGTAAATATGGCTATGTATGTAAAGCTTGAATTTGAATTATGGTGAATGTATATAAAATGTGGAATATGAATTGGATTTGGTAAGAACTTGAAATAAAAAAATTTGGCATATGAACTTAATCTTGAAATTGAAACTTGGAAGTGTATTTGGAGCATTTGACCTGAGTTAGAATTTCACACAAAAATAAATTTGAAATTGTTGACTTGGAATTTGGACTAAAACTAAATTGGAACTTAGAATTAAAACTAAATTGGAAAGGAATTGAAAAATATATTGGAAAGGAATTGGAAAATAAATTGAATTGGAATCGAAAATTGAATTTAGAGCTTGAAATTGAATTGAAAATAAAATTGGAATTGAGAATGAAACTAAATTGGAACTTAGAATTAAAACTAAATTGGAACTTGGATTGAGAACTTGAATAACACTTAGAATTGAAAATGACTTAGAAACTAAAAATTTAACTTGGAAATTAAAAATGGAAATTGAAATGAATTTGGAAATTTGGACATGGCTTAGAACTTAAGAAGACAAAAACTTGGGATTGAAATTTAGAATTGAGGACTTGTACATGAACTAGAAAAAAAAACATTGAAGCTTGGAAAATGGAAATTGATTTGAGAAACTTGAATTGGCATGAATTTAAACTAGGAATGAAATTGAAAATTGAAACGAAATTTTAGAAATAGATGGAACTGAAAATAAAATCTGTATCAAATTTAGAATTGGACTTGAAAAATATGATGGGAAATTGAATTGAAAATTTGAAATTGAATTGAAAATAAAATTGGACTTGAGAATTGAAAATAGAAATTAAATTAAATTTAGAATAGAAACTTGAGAATTAAATTGAAAGTTTGAAGTGGAATTTTGCAATTAGATTAACAACATCCACAAGAGGAAATTCTAGTCACACGATTCAAGAAACCACTTAAAGAAACTTATCGCAAATCTAAAAAAAACTAGTATGCACAATGGTATGCTAATGATGAGACCAATGCATGAATGAAACTTAGGGGTAAAATTTGGGGTGTGACAGTGTTGATAGTTATAGGTTTTATCATATGTAAATAAGCCCCAATTAAGTAGAAATTAGTGTTAGCATGTTCCTAGGAATGTTAGGGATCATTAGAAGTAAGATTGTGGCCAAAAGCACTTATTTCAAAAGCATTTTTCACTTTCAGTTCAGCGGTAACCAGTTAACGCATTTGGATAACCGGTTAACGCATGCGTTTTTGGCCATTTTTAGTGTTGTCCAGGGTCCGTTAACGGGTTAACCAATTTGGTTAACCGGTTAACGCTGTTCATTTTTGGATTTTTAGCTTATTTTCTTGCTCAATCTTGCTTCCTAGTGCCTCTAATGTTCATACATGTTTAGGTAGTGATTTTAGGGAATTTTTGGGTCCATTTCCAGTAGCTCATTCCCCCATTTCGAGTCATTTCGACACGATTCCGTTTATGTTGCGTATTATGCATTTTTGTGTTCTTTGGTGTATAGGTTGAGTTCTTACATTTTGTTTCCATGTTTGTGCATTATTTGGCATGTGAATAATCATGTTGCATTCTGTTTTTACATGTTTGCATTGCATTAAATCATTTTTTCATTTCATTGTATCAATGTATGTTGTATTTTACATAATCATGTATATATGTGTATTTGATTGCATTTGGTTGCAAGCTTGATCATAGCATTTATATCAATTCAATTCTGAATTTTGCATTGAGTTTGACATTATGTTTGAGCTATCATATTGCATGTTCATAATCAATAATCATCATGTTCATATACCATATTCATGTGCTACATTTTTGCATTACTTGTTGCATAATCAACCATGTGATGCATTCTTGCATAATCCTAAAAAATGTTCATTGATCTTTCATTTGTGTATGTTGATTTAGGTTCAAATGCATGTTCATATGGAAATTAGTGCATGTTTTATTGAGTTTGTGCATTAAAAAATGAAAATAATCAATTCTGGATTTTGCATATCATAGCTGTTTTTGCATATAGGTGCTGTAAAATGTATACTGTTTGTTGTGTAGTGCATGTTGTTTGTGACTTTTTACACCTACCTTTTCATGCTGCATGCTGGCTGTAAAAAGCTGATTTGTGTTATGCATTGTTTTCATAGCTGGTTGTGTGTTTGAGTGCTGTAAATAGTTGCTGAATTTTAGTCTAGCATAGTGTAAGCACCCTTGAACTTAAGATTGAGTCTAGTTTAGGTCCAAGTTGCCTTAGGATTTGTTTGGTATGTGTTTACCTCATTCCTTTTTAATAAATTGCACACTAATCTTTGTTTTGTAGAGGGGAAGATTGAGGTATGTTTCCGTCACCCTATCCTTTATTTTTATGCATTTTCTTTATGCATTTAATTCATTTTTCCTTCCATATTTGTGTTTGGTAGGATTTCCTCCTCTTTTGTAGGACCAACTTACCTTCCTTAGGAAGTAAGTTGCATTCTATTCTTTTGCTCCTTAGGATTAGAAAACCTCATAAACCATAGGACCATCACTTTAATAAATAACTTAGGGTTGGTCTTAGTCCCCCTTAGTTTTGTCCTTTTTCCGACTTAAGTCCTTCTTTCTCATCTCATAAAGAAAAATAATAAAATACTTAATAAAAACCGAATGTTCTTGTACGACACGAGACTTTGTTGCGGAGTTCTTATACATGTCTTGTTTCGGGGCGAGGTGTAAGTCCCTACCGCGATGGATAAGTCTTAGTCTGAGAATGTTCACAAACAAATTCAAAAAACTTCTTCTAAAAGACAAGTAACAAAGACAATCACGTCTTCTCTTCTCATCTCCTAATCTTTGCGGACGAATGCGACTTGCCTCGACAGTTCAAACAACAATACGGTAAACACCCTCGAGTCAGAGCCGGTAACACCTGAGCTAGAGCTATGGCAACGTCATCCTAAAAAATACAAACGTAGTTCCCGCCTTAGTTAGTGTAACACGGTGGGAGAACTGACTTTAGTTAAATGTTGCGGATAGCAAGAGTCGCCACCGACTTTTATTTTATCCAAAGGAAAGGGCATAAAAGAACAGGAAAGACCTTAAAAGATTTTTGGGTTCGGGGGGTAGGTTATGTAAAGGAAAGGTGTTAGCACCCTTTACATCCATGGTTATCCATGGGCTCTTAGTTACTTAGCTCACTTTAAAATGTTTTTGAGAAGTGTAGTGTGTGATTAGAAATTTTCTTAAGTACTTTATAATGATCCATGTACGGATATATATAAAGACTTTGTTTTGAAAATTGTTTAAAATGTGAAGTATTTTTGAAATGTTTTGAAAAGGTGAGCAAGTACATAAGAGAAACCTACCCTAAGTTAAATCTTTTCTGTTCTTAAATATCCTTTAAATGGTAAGACTATCCCTATTATTAAGGAATAGGTAGTCATTACCTTGGATGTTATGAGGGACAAGGAAAGGGACATCTGTGATTAGACAATTGTAAGTTGTATTTAGCAATTTCGAAGGGACTTATCATCTTTATTCGAAAGGGACAAGATCATTTACGAAGGCAACCATGAAGGGACTTGATCTTTTTATCTTTTAAGGGACTAGATGATATTAATTAATGAAGGGACTTTGCTTTATACACCTTACTTGACCTTTTTCTTTAGGCAACATGAGAGGTATCCTTAAGAATGTGAGATGGCGATCCAAGATCGACTTACGTGTGTGCGTGTACAAATTCAAGTATTTATCTTAAGATTAGTGATCTAAATTCAATTTTAAATACAAACATGTTTACACTCCCTATTTTACTAACCACGGCAATTAAAATAAATAATAAGAATAATTCTACAACTATTACATAGTGGGTACAATTACATTATAATAATTAAAATAACTAAAATAAATAAGCATATAATAAATAAATAATTAAATGGGTTAGTAATAACAAATAAATATAAGAAGGTTAGTATAACAATATAATATAGAAACAAATTAAAAGTTCAAAATTAAATAAATAATTATTTTTTAGGAATTTTAATAAAAGAAATAAATAATAAATATTATATACTAATAAATATGACTAATAATTCTAATTATTTAATTTTATGTACATATTATAAAAATATTTGTTAATTATAATTAAGTAAGCATATGAAAATAAGAAATTAAACTCATAAAATAAAGTTAAGTTTTTTTTTAATTGTTTAGAAAAAATAAATTAGGGTTAACTACTTAAGTAAATTATTTATATATATATATAAACAAACTACATATAATAATTATAAAATAAATATACATAATTAAAATTTACAAGCAAATATATTGAGATTTATAAGATAATTAGGGTTTATATAAAAAAATAGGTTTTTTACATATAAAATTTTAGGGTTAATTATTTAATCTAAACTTAATTAAATTATTTATAAAAAACATATGACATTAATAATATACAATAAATATAAAGTTTAATTTTTTTAGAAAAAAATAAGTTTTTTTGAATTATATACAAAAAAATAATATAACAATTATATTTTTAAACATTTATTTAAATTAATTAATTATAATATAAACAAAAATTAAATAAAATAAGAAAAGTGAGAAAAAGAACTTACCTGGGGCTGGGATTCGAACCCAGACCCTAGGCATTGCATCTCCAAGACCAACAAACCAACCACTGGGCCAGCTGTGCGCTGGTGATAGACAATAGCATAAAATTGTTTTATTCTAATCCTGCAAAACAAAAGAAATTGAAACAAAAAAATTGTTTCTGGCTGGATTCGAACCCAGGCCTTACACCACATACTGCGCGCATCAAAACCACCAGGGCACTCATGCTCTTTGAAACATAAACGCAAAACAAATAATATAAAATAAGTTAACTTTTTGAATCCTGTATTTCGCGCCAACAGACTTCATCTTCTTCGTTTTACCTGCGAAAACACTTGCGATTTCTCCTATGCGTTTACCTGCGAATTTTCAAAACCAGAATCCTATGTTTTTTGAAACATCATGAAAACCATCATAATAATAGAAATCAATAACCCAGATCAATTGCTTATAGTTTATACGTTATAGCCATGTCTTTAGAATGTCCAAAAACAATGTAAAACGTGAAACCCTAAAGTGATGGCCGAAACCCTAATAATGGCATCTATCGTATTCGTCCATGGTTCTTCACAAAACAATCCAGAAATCATCTATGAGTATCAACAAACATTAGTATATGATCAAAATTTATTATAAACAGGTAAATTCAATGAATCGAAGAAAAATAGATCAAGGGCATATATGCTTCGGGTTATGCAAATGAGGATGAATCAGAGGCATGTAAGGGGTGGTTTAGATTCAGGGAAGCTCAAGGAAGCTTCTTGTGTCCTTATAATACCTTGAAAACTCCTGCAAAGATGAAACCGAAAATTGATTTTTGATGTATTTTGTGAAGTTTGAAATAGGTCTTAGAGGCTGCAAAAATTTGTCCCTATCATTGTAATGTGTTCATGTATATGTAGTGGATGTAATTAGGTCAAAACAACATGGATTTATGGGCCTTGTCTTGGTTACTTGATCATGAAGTTTTCATACTTTCAAATATTGAAAAAATCTCATCTAACCTTTCCAAATCAAGCTTGCACGAAATTGGATCAAATCAATCATCTCTAAATGATATTTAAAACCTTCTAGAATCATAATCCCATCCAAATATGTGATTTTCATATTTTATTTTAATTTAATTTGTATTTTAATGAATAAAATTCAAATAAATATAAAATAAAAAATACAAAATCATAAAATAGGTGGGTTGGGTCGTGCTTGATGATATTGTAAGGTTTGGATGGTAATTTGGTGGGCTCATTTAGCAAAAATTGGTTTTAAGGCCTTATTTGCTTCATAAACTTCCCAAAAATTTCCCAACTTTTCAAGGGCACAAATCCTTCAATTTTAATGCTATGAAGGTTTTCTTGGACATTTTAGAAAGCTTAGAGAGTCCTCTAACCAACCTCTTTGGTCTCATGTCCATATCTTTTACCATTCTCAAGTTATGCTCTTTTGAAGTTGTTGACTTTTTGTTGACTTTTAAAAGGACCTATAATGTCTTAGCTCATACCTTCCAAATGAAGCATTTTTGGGCTTGGCTTGTGAGACACAAAGTTGTATAGAATTCAATTTCCTTCAAAATGAGCTTTGGATGGAAAATTCTTGATGAAGCATGTGAGAGTTATGGCTGGTCAAAGTTCAGTTGACTTTTCCTATGAAAACCCTAATTTAGAAACTCCTGATTCTTGATGATCTGAAATCTCTTTGATGAATCATGATCAACCCTTGATCAAATGATTAATTTTACTTCATATACTTGATGTTGGCAAAAAATCATGAAGTTTGACTTTGGTTTGACCACAGTTGACCTCAGTTTGACTTTTTAACTGCTTTGACTGACTTTAACCTATCTGATCATCTGACTGAGCAAACCTTTGGGAAAAGTATTGAAACTTGTCATGGGGATTCTTGTACATATATAAGATGTTATGAAGCTCACTTGAAGTCTTGGAAGTCCATTTAGCCTGATTAAAGTCAAAACCCTAGTTTAGGATGCATTGCTTAGGAGGATGCATTGTCTGAGGGAATTGTCACATCTTCTGACTAATTGTGAACTTTGTGAACCTTGTGAACCTCCTGAGATGTCTTGTGAACCTCCTGAGATGTCTTGTGAACCTTGTGAGCCTCTTAGTACACAATGACTTGTCTTGGGGAGGGCGAATTTTGGGGTGCAACAGCTGCCCCTGTTCAATTTTCTGAAACCTGAGGGGTTAGATTGGTATATATGCCATTCGTGACCTGGAAGGTTGAAGGGGATTGAACACAAAAGCCCAAAAATTTGCACTCACCAGTGCATAGAGTAATACTGATGATTAGTTGTATATGTTTGAGTGGGCTTAAAGATGCCACTTGGAAGAATTGGAGATGGGCTTAGAGATGTCGTCAGGAAGAACTGATGATGGGCTTAGAGATGCCATCTAAAGTATCAGAATATGATGATGTATTTATGTTGATACTGGATATCAGTACTAGGTCTTTGTATAGGCCGTCTCTGAATCATTTATGCAACATGATTTGAGTTGTTGAATAGACCAGTAGGAATAAATCTTGTGATGATTATCTCTTCTGGAAATATCTTGGATTACAGACTGTTTGCCTATCTTCCATGGTCAAAAGAACGTCAGGATTTGTTCTTCTGAATAATATCTTGAACCAGGGAATGGATCTTTTTACAGACCGTTTTCCTGCTATTTCAAGGGCCAAAAGAACGTCAGGATTTGTTCTTAAGGGTCAAAAGAACGTCAGGATTTGTTCTTCTGAAAAAGTCAAAAGAGCGTCAGGATTTGCTCTTAAGGGTCAAAAGAACGTCAGGATTTGTTCTTCTGAAAAAGTCAAAAGAGTGTCAGGATTTGCTCTTAAGGGTCAAAAGAACGTCAGGATTTGTTCTTCTGAAAAAGTCTTGAACAAGAGGCCAAAAGAGCGTCAGGATTTGCTCTTAAGGGTCAAAAGAACGTCAGGATTTGTTCTTCTGAAAAAGTCTTGAACAAGGGGCCAAAAGAGCGTCAGGATTTGCTCTTAAGGGTCAAAAGAACGTCAGGATTTGTTCTTCTGAAAAAGTCTTGAACAAGAGGCCAAAAGAGCGTCAGGATTTGCTCAAAAGAACGTCAGGATTTGTTCTTCTGAAAAATTCTTGAACAAGGGGCCAAAAGAGCGTTAGGATTTGCTCTTAAGGGTCAAAAGAACGTTAGGATTTGTTCTTCTGAAAGATGTCTTGAACCAGGGAATGGATCTTTTTACGGACCGTTTGCCTGCTATTCGAGGACATCTTGAGTAGTGTATGGATCATTTCTGACCCGTTGTAAGTTGTTGATATTGTTTTACCTGCATATAACTATCCTGCAAGGGAAATATTAGTTTATGCATTATGTATGCATGCATAGTATGATGCACCTAAGTAAATGTATTATGTACTTATGGATGTGTTATGATATGATGTAAATGATGTATGTATGAATCATGCAGCTTAAAGCATCTGGATATCTTCATATATCAACTGCTGGCCAGGGAAAATAAATCCCAATTCATTGCTGAAGAATATGAGGAATTCGTTCCCATCTCGTTTGATAATATAGTGAAGAATATGAGGAACTTGTTCCCGTCTTGTTTGATAATATAGTATTCATAAACCTCCCGTCTTCGTTCGATAGTATGGTATCCATAACCTCCCGTCTTCGTTCGTCGTACTCCTGTTGAAGGAATAAATTCCCGACTATCCGTCTGAGGATAAAAGAGATGGATATAAATTCCAGGGGAGATGTGACTCGAAGTATTTATGAAGATGGATTTGCCCTACTGGGGGACTTGTAGTTGTCTGGTGGGGATGAACCGGCGAAGCTTCGTTGAATTCCTTCCCTCGTTCGTCCTTAGTAAATACTATTACTGCATTTCATGCATTTCTGGTAAACATCAATCATATTAAGCATTTATGCATTTCTGGTAAACATCAATCATATTCAAAAGCATACATACATTCAAACACAACCAATGGACGTTTCGCTCATGTAAATAGGGTAAAAGTAAATCTGGATTTAAAGATGAAATTTTATTTATATCACAAAGTGACCTATACATAGGTAAGTTTGTACAAGGAGACAAAAATCCTAGTAAGAGGAATTTGTCATAAATTTTTTTACAAAACAAAGAAAATCAGCTATGTGGGAAATAATCCTATTGAGTTTCAATTCTACTATTGCCATTATCTTCAAGTATCTCATCTTCTGCTGTTGAGACGAAACGATTGGATTGATCTTTATCTGTTTGAGCTTGGGTAAGTAGCACAACTGGTTGTAGTTTCATGGATGATCCAAACGAGACATAGTCATATGCTTTAATCCCTAACTTTTGCCTGGATTGCCCTTTCAGGTTTTCAATCCACCGGGATACCCTTTTTTGCCCAAGCCACCTTTTCAGGTTTTCGACTTGTCGGGTGTACATTTTTTATATATATATCCCTAATTTTTGCCCGAACCCTTTTGGTTCGCCGGGATGCCCTTATTTTTGCCTAGGCCAGTCAACCTAGCGGGTCTCTTTTTATGCGTAGTATTTTTTAACTATGTCTGCGTTTACAGGCTGTGGGAAGTCTTCACCATCCATAGTAGTAAGTATCATGGCACCTCCTGAGAATACCGTCTTGACTACAAATGGTCCTTCATATGTAGGAGTCCACTTGCCCCTAGGATCACCCTGTGGTAATATGATACGCTTGATTACCAAATCACCAGCCTAATATACCTTTGGCTTAACCTTCTTATTAAAAGCTTTCATCATTCGTTTCTGGTACATCTGGCCATGACAAACTACTGCTAACCTCTTCTCATCAATCAAATTTATCTAGTCAAGTCGGGTCTGAATCCACTCATCTTCATCCAAGCCTGCATCCTTCATAATTCTTAAGGAAGGAATCTGAACTTCAATGGGCAGAACTGCTTCCATACCATATACTAAGGAGAATGGGGTTGCCCCTGTTGAAGTACGTATTGTAGTACGATAACCATGAAGAGCAAATGGTAAAATCTCATGCCAATCTTTATAAGTAACAGTCATCTTCTGTAGAATCTTCTTAATATTCTTATTAGCAGCTTCTACTGCCTCATTCATCTTCGGACGATACGGAGAAGAGTTGTGATGCTTAATCTTGAACTGCGTGCAGAGATCAGTAATCATAGTGTTGTTCAGATTAGAGCCATTGTTAGTAATAATCCTTTCAGGGATACCATACCTACATATGAGATTATTCTTAATGAATCGAGCCACAACATTCTTGGTAACAGATGCAAATGAAGCTGCCTCTACCCACTTCGTGAAGTAATCAATAGCGACCAGGATGAAACGATGCCCATTGGAAGCAGTAGGTTTGATCTCACCAATCATATCAATGCCCCACATGGAAAAAGGCCAAGGAGCAGTCAACACATTCAATGGAGATGGAGGTATATGTACTTTATCAGCATAGATTTGACACTTGTGACATGTTCTGGAATGTTGATAGCAATCAGCTTCCATGGTAGGCCAATAGTACCCTGCTCTCAATATCTTCTTTGCCATGGTATGACCACTAGAATGAGTGCCAAAGATCCCATCATGCATATCTTCCATAATCTCTGTTGCTTCTTTCTTATCCACACAACGAAGCAAAGTTGAATCATGATTGCGCTTGTACAAAATTCCATTACTCAAAAAGAACTTAGCAGAGAACCTTCTCAGAAACTTCTTATCTTTGACAGATGCCCCTTCAGGGAACTCCTGAGCTTCAAGATATCTTTTCACTTCATAGAACCAAAGTTTCTCTTCTGCTTCTTCAGTGTCAATATCATTGTAGTATGCAGGCTTCTCAAATCTGTCAATAGTAATCTTGGGAGTCTCATCATCCCAGCTAATTTCAAACATGGATGCCATGGTGGCTAATGCATCTGCCAACTGATTTTCTCTTCGTGGAATATGTCCAAAGGTAATCTCTTTAAAATGTGGGATCAAAGACAACACAAGCTCTCTGTAAGGAATGAGATTATCATGCTTGGTATCCCAATCTCCTTTGATCTGACTTACTACCAGGGCTGAATCTCCATATACGTCCAGGAACTGAATCTTCATATCAATGGCAGCTTTGACACCCAGGATACATGCCTCATACTCAGCCATGTTATTGGTACAATAGAAACAAAGTCTGGCAGTAATCGAGGTATGAAAACCTTTAGGGGAACTAATCACAACACCAACACCATTACCAAGTGCATTAGAAGCTCCATCAAAAACCATAGTCCATCGGGATCCTTGTTCAGGTCCGTCATATTGTCCAGGTTCTTTGATAATAATCATAATGTCTTCATCGGGGAACTCAAAACCCATTGACTGATAATCATCCACTGCTTGATGAGCCAAATGATCAGCCACAACACTTCCTTTAATGGCCTTCTAAGTAGTGTACTGTATGTCATATTCTGTCAAGATCATTTGCCATCTTGCAATTCTTCCGGAGAGAGCAGGTTTCTCAAATATGTACTTGATTGGATCCATCTTCGAAATCAACAAGGTAGTATGAGTCAACATATACTGTCTTAGTCGGCGAGCAGCCCATGCCAAAGCGCAACAAGTTTTCTCGAGCAGTGAGTATCTTGTTTCACAGTCGGTAAACTTTTTGCTAAGGTAGTATATTGCCTGCTCTTTTCGACCAGACTCGTCATGTTTCCCCAACACACACCCCATTGAGTTGTCTAATACTGTTAAGTACATAATCAAGGGTCTTCCATCAACTGGTGGAATCAAAATAGGAGGTTCTAGGAGATATTTCTTGATTTCATCAAATGCTGTCTGGCACTCATCATTCCATTCCATTACCTGATCTTTCTTCAACAACTTGAAGATTGGCTCACAGGTAGCAGTTAATTGGGAAATAAATCTTGCAATGTAATTCAATCATCCCAAGAAACCTCTAACTTCCTTCTCAGTACGGGGAACTGGCATCTCTTGTATAGCTTTCACTTTTGCAGGATCCACTTCAATACCTTTTCCACTGACAATGAAACCCAGGAGTTTACCAGATCTAACTCCAAAAGTACACTTGTTTGGGTTCAATCTCAACTTGTATTTCTTCAACCTCTCAAACAACTTATGCAGATGATCAAGATGTTTCTCTTTATTCTGGGACCTGGCTATCATATCATCCACATACACCTCTATCTCACGATGAATCATATCATGAAACAAAGCCACCATAGCACACTGATATGTTGTCCCAGCGTTCTTCAAACCAAATGGCATCACTTTATAGCAAAAGGTGCCCCACTGTGTAACAAATGTAGTCTTCTCCATATCTTCAGGGGCCATCTTAATTTGATTGTAACCAGAGAAACCATCCATGAAAGAAAATACCTTATGTTGAGCAGTGTTGTCTACCAGAACATCAATATGAGGAAGTGGAAAGTCATCTTTGGGGCTGGCCTTGTTCAAATCCCTGTAGTCTACACACATACGTACCTTACCATCTTTCTTAGGTACCGGTACCACATTTTCAACCCACTGAGGATAAGAAGTCACAGCTAAGAACCATGCATCAAACTGTTTCATCACCTCTGCTTTAATCTTTTCTGACATCTCAGGACGCATGCGACGAACCTTCTGCTTCTTTGGACGACAATCTTCTTTTACTGGTAAACGGTGAACCACAATGTCTGTAACCAACCCTGGCATATCTTCATAGGACCAAGCAAAGATCTCCACATAATCATGTAACATTTGAATCAATATGCTCCTGACACCATCCTCTAATTCAGCCCCTATCTTGACCTCTTTCCTGTTTTCTTCAGTTCCCAGATTCACAACTTCGATTGGCTCTTAGTGTGGCTGTATAGCTTTCTCTTCTTGTTGTAACAACCTAGCAAGCTCTACAGGTACTTCACAATCGTCCTCATTTCCATCTTCAGCTTGATAGATCGGATTCTCGAAATTATAATTGGCAATAGTAGAACTGTTATCAACAGGATCCAGAGTGGATGAAGATCTGCATTTTAGTGATGTGGGTGTGTGTAAGAACACATAGCTGATAAAACAAAAATAAAAGAAAGACAAGGAACACAATATTTACGAAAACAAAACGTCCACTGATTCTTATTGAATGAAGTATGCAAATGAAATGACATCCCGAAACAAGCATACCATTGTGCCCCGGGTAAGGCACAAGGCTCGAAAGTTTAATTGTTCAAAAATTACAAACTTAAGAATAACAACACAGTAATAGTATTTACTCCTGACTAAAGGAGATAGGAATAACATCTTCAGCTTTCCAGTTATTGAGCCCAGCACCCACAGTAGGAAAAATCCAAGCATCCAAGTTGTAGTCTTCATCATAGTCACCCACAACATTAATCTGATCTTTCATAATCCCTTGATTGGTGATACGAACAGCACGAGCACGACGAACAGCCTTCTGGGACTCTGCAGTGAAACCCAAACCAAATTTGTCAGACTTGTAAGGGATGTCAGGAAGCTGACCCCAAATAGTACAACCACCTTCATCCACCACAGCTCTAGCATCTTTAAGGGAGGCCATTGTAGGAGGTACTCTTGTGACCACGGGAACTTTCTTGACAACAGGAGGAGCTTCATAATTATTAACAACCCAAGGAACCACTTCAAACGTCTGACATGGAGTTTCAACATATTCACCTTCCACTTCAAGATATTTAAATGTGTTCACATGGCTAACTATATATCCTTCCTCTCCGTAAACAGTGACAACTTTTCCTTCTACTGGATATCTCAGCTTCTGATGTAAGGTGGAGGTTACAGCACCTGCCCCATGGATCCAGGGACGCCCAAGCAAACAAGAATACGAAGGACGAATATCCATTACGTAAAAAGTAGCATTGAAGACTTGAGAACCTACTTTGATTGGGAGATCTATTTCTCCGTGCACCACTCTTCTTGAGCCATCAAAAGCCTTTACCACTATATTACTGGGCTTCAACACAGCATCTTCAGGACTAAGCTTATTCAGAACTTCTTTGGGCAACAAATTCAGCGAGGAACCATTGTCTATTAACACATGTGACAAGGTAGTGCCCCTGCATTCAATAGAGATATGTAGAGCCCTATTATGATCCCTCTTGGCAGGAGTTAAATCAGCATCGGAGAATCCTAACCCATTATCATAGGTCAAGTGTGCAACACAATTTTCAAACTGGTCTACAGAAATCTCATTTGGTACGTGAGCGGTCTTCAAAAATTTAATCAAGGCTTTGGCATGAGCCTCATAACACAACAATAAAGACAGCATAGAAATCTTGGAGGGAGTATGCCCCAATTGATCAAAAACATCATAATCACTCTTGCGAATGATTTTTAGTACTTCTTCCATCTGCTTAGCAAGATCATCAGCAGTTGGTACATCAGTTTGCATAGGTTCAATAATAGGACCTTTGCCCCGAGCATCAGTAGTGGAGGTAGTAGTTGGAGTAACTGTATTCTTGGAAGCAGCCGGAGAAGAGAAAACTCTTCCACTCCATGTGATCTTACTAGATCCAGCAATATTGTCAACATCAAGGTTTTCATCAGCAACAGGTGTCTCAGATAAGGGTTCCTGCTTAACACCATGAATATAAACATCGGAGCCATAATGCCAAGGCACCGCTTTATCAGAAGTGTACGGAATAGGACCAGGAGTGGTAATGATCATAGGAGCCACTCTAGCTTTAGCAACAATCTTCACAGGGCCTTCAGTAGTGATCTTAATTAGACCCTTATGAGTGATTTTGACAGGACCCTTGGAAGTAATCCTTACCGGCACTTTATCAACCATATCCACCTCTTCAACCTTCGCACCTTTAGTTATATGTTCAACCATGCTCTCCACAGAAGGTGTCCTCTCAAACAATATTGTGTAATTGTTCATGAGGCGTTGAATTCCGTCCTTCAAACTCCAACAACTATCCGGTTTATAAGCACAATAGAAACAATCTTCACGACAACCTGGAAAGAACCCAGCTTGTACCAACTTTTTCTTAATAACAGACAATGGTGTAGTTAAATCTGCAACTGAGGAAATATGTGAAACTTCATCAATGGCATTAACAGTCTTTTCATGATTTGGCATGGGAGCAGTAATTACATTTGGAGTACCCGGAGGGTCAAACTCAATCTCTCCAACATCAATCATATCTTGAATCTTATTCTTCAATATCCATCAACTATTGGTATCATGTCCCTGACAATTTGAATGATATGCACATCGTGTATTGGGATTATACCTGGGAGAGGTAACATTGGGGTTCTGAGGAGGGTCCCTCAAAGTGATAAGTTCACCCTTCAACAAGTGTTGCAAAGCTTGGGCTAGTGACATATTGAGCTTAGTGAACTGCCTTCTAGGCCTCTGCTGATTTCCCTGTGGTGGCTCTGGTGTTGTAGGAGTAGGGTTAGAGATATGAACTGCACTCACAGATTGGTGCCTCTGATTACGATCAGGTTGACCATAAACAACATTCGACTCTTTCTTCCCACTAGGGGGTTTCTTTGTAGTACTGGATGAAGAAGCACCCACTTGGATCTTACCACTCCTTATACCACTTTCTACGCGCTCTCATGTCATTATCAACTCAGTGAAGTCGGAAGATGAGCTTCCAATGAGATGACTATAAAAAGGACCATTCAACGTACACATGAACATATCCACTAACTCCCGGTCAGTTAGAGGGGGTTGCACTCTTCCAGCCAAGTCTCTCCACTTTTGGGCATACTCCTTGAAATTTTCTTTAGCACCCATAGACATGCTCTGTAGTTTCATGCGGGTAGGGGCTAGATCAGCATTGTATTGATATTGCTTATAAAAGGCTTCAACAAGATCATTCCAATCACGGATGTTGACACTCTCCAACTGATAGTACCATTCCAATTGAGCTCCAGATAAGCTCTCTTGGAAGAAATGGATCCACAACTTCTTATCAGCAGTATGAGGTTGGATTCTCCGGACATAAGACCTCAGATGCAATTTGGGACAAGAGACACCATCGTACACTACAAAAGCAGGAACCTTGAAACCAATGGGTATGACCACCCCAGATATCAAACTCAGGTCTTCAAAATCCAGCCCAGAAGACTTTTGCAATTCCATAGCATCCATTCTATCCACCAGCATTTTGAACTTATCTTCAGTAGGATCATGATAATAGTTAGCTTCAGAATCAGAGTCCCCCATAGTGTTGTGGAGACTGCCTCCCTCTTTCTCAGACTCTTCAGACTCATAATCTTCAACCTGTTCTTTGGTCTTGACAGGACCTCTGAACCTTCTTCCCATGTTGATGAGGCCTCCTGACCTTCTAGTCTTCTTAGTCTTTTTGGCCAGCAGTGTCTTCAATTCATCCTGCCCCTTTGACAAGTTCAGGATCAGCTCTTGGAATTGTGCATTTTGTGTTTGGAGATCTTTAACTGTTTGTTCAAGATCCATTGCTTAAATAAACAGCGAGAAGATAAGAAACCTGTACACAAGAAACCTGTGATGCAATGATATGATGTATAAATGCATATGCAATGTTTTCAAGGACCGCAGGATTTAAATTTGTTTAAATAATCAAGAAAGTAAACTTTTATTAGTAATAAATTTGTTTGCCCTTTGGGCTTACAATAAAAATGAAATAAATACAAAAGATGGGGTTTTAAGTCTCCCATGGACGTTTCCTTCTTGTGTTGAGGTATGAGTTGAGATTCCGCTCCTCGTGAAGTTGCTTTGTTAGCTCCAGGATTCTTTCTTGACTTGCTTTGTAATAAGCCTCGAAAGTATCCCTTTGCTCCTTCAACTGGATCTAGGATCTCTGTAAGTCTTCCATATCAGTGGGCATGTCTGGATGAAGGATGGTATAAGAAGTGTCTCCTTCAGCAACAGGCTCCATAGTAACTGGCAGGATGGCAGGATACGGCATCATGAGCATCTGAGCACGAGATCGCACCCATCTGTGGTAAGCTTCCATAGGAATAGTGTACTTTGGCTCCAGAGTCTTGCTGTCAACCTTGTTCACTTTTCCCCATGCTCGTATGAACCTTTGACGGTAACCTTGCAGATCGTTGTCGTAGTCAAACACAATACCCTGAATCAACATGTCATGTGGACCATCACTCCAAGCGTAACCAAACCGTCGTAAAGCTAAAGAAGGATTGTAAGTAATGCCTCCTCTTATGCCTAGAAGTGGCACATTAGGAAACTCCCCACAACGGTCAATGATAGTGACATTCTCCATAGATCTGGAGCACCAATGGATATCTGAATGAGAGAGTGACATGATCCTTTTAGACCACCTGAACCCTTGTTCATTCTTCATCACTGAGCGAGGAAGGTGAGAAATAAACCACCTAGATAGCAAAGGTATACAACACATCAGAGTTCCTCGTGCCTTTGTAGTACGAGTATGAAGAGAGTGTAGGATGTCTCCAAGAAATGTAGGCACTGGATTGTGACTCATAAATATGTTGATGGCGTGAATGTTTATGAACTGATCTGGATTGGGGAACAATACTAAGCCATAAATCAATAAGGCTAAAATCTCCTCAAAAGCATCATAGCTCATAGCCTTCAAGAACACTTGAGCCCTCTCTATCAACACCTTAGCAAGAATACTCTTAACTCCACTCCTTGTTTCCAAGACAGTGTCTGATTTCTTCAAATGTAGGACTGCAACAATGACTTCAGGTTTAGGCTCTCTTTCCAAGCCTGTGAAGGGTTTCTGATCAAGGATAGGTATACCCAGAAGCTTGGAGAACTCTTCCATTGTAGGAACCAGCTGATAGTCAGGGAATGTGAAACAGTGATGTTTAGGATCAAAGAACTGAAATAGGACACTCATCATGTCTTCATTGAACCCTGAAGTGACTAGATCTAGTAGCTGACCATGTCTTTTGATGAATTGGGAGTTTTCAGAAACTTGAGAGACCAATTCCTTAAGCTTAGGAGGTATTCCTACAAAGTTGATCCTGATAGTATTCCTACGAGCAGAAGCCATGACCTGCAACAAAGAACAAAGATAAATCCTTTGGTCCTTGAAATGGTTAGTGAAAATGCTATGCTTATGATGCATGATGATGCTATGATGTTATGCTCAATCACAAACATGTGGCACACACAAACAAGTCACACAATAGCCCTAGGTTTGAAGGCTTGCATGAGGTTTAAAGGTAAGTACCCTCCCCTGAAGTTAGTTGGTTCATCCTGTCCTATAAAGTAACCAGGTTCTAAGGGATCTCAATATCATTGATCCTTCACAAGGGTGGTTGTTCAGTAGGCAACTTGCTTGCCAACCAAAACCCTCCAAGTTTAGGATCTCAATGAGCGTAGTATCGAGTATCAACCAACTTCAGTCTTCACCAAAGCCGGTTATCTCACTACTTTTCTAAAGGCCAAGATGGGATAACTAGGGTTCTAAAAGTTAGTTAGTGCATTGACAACACATGGCAGCCTCATATTATCCTCAACTTGACTTAAGGAACATAAGCACCAACCAAGAAGTCACACTAATTATGGCCACCAGATCAACCATATCGGTATACACCGTACAGTTTCCTTGGTCTATTGCCATTTACCTAAGGTACACTAGATCCGGGTTAGGATCTTTCACACATAAGAGCACCCAACAAGTAAAGTAAAGAAAACAAAGCAAACAAGTTTAAAGTGATCTAATTCCTAAGGGTACCCCTCTTTTATCAAATCCCCAGCAGAGTCGCCAGTTCTGTAACATGGTGGGAGAACTGACTTTAGTTAAATGTTGCGGATAGCAAGAGTCGCCACCGACTTTTATTTTATCCAAAGGAAAAGGCATAAAAGAACAAGAAAGACCTTAAAAGATTTTTGGGTTCGGGGGGTAGGTTATGTAAAGGGAAGGTGTTAGCACCCTTTACATCCATGGTTATCCATGGGCTCTTAGTTACTTAGATCACTTTAAAATGTTTTTGAGAAGTGTAGTGTGTGATTAGAAATTTTCTTAAGTACTTTATAATGATCCATGTACGGATATATATAAAGACTTTGTTTTGAAAATTGTTTAAAATGTGAAGTGTTTTTGAAATGTTTTGAAAAGGTGAGCAAGTACATAAGAGAAACCTACCCTAAGTTAAATCTTTTCTGTTCTTAAATATCCTTTAAATGGTAAGACTATCCCTATTATTAATGAATAGGTAGTCATTACCTTGGATGTTATGATGGACAAGTGAAGGGACATCTGTGATTAGGCAATTGTAAGGTGTATTTAGCAATTTCGAAGGGACTTATCATCTTTATTCGAAAGGGACAAGATCATTTACGAAGGCAACCATGAAGGGACTTGATCTTTTTATCTTTTAAGGGACTAGATGATATTAATTAATGAAGGGACTTTGCTTTATACACCTTACTTGACCTTTTTCTTTAGGCAACATGAGAGGTATCCTTAAGAATGTGAGATGGCGATCCAAGATCGACTTACGTGTGTGCGTGTACAAATTCAAGTATTTATCTTAAGATTAGTGATCTAAATTCAATTTTAAATACAAACATGTTTACACTCCCTATTTTACTAACCACGGCAATTAAAATAAATAATAAGAATAATTCTACAACTATTACATAGTGGGTACAATTACATTATAATAATTAAAATAACTAAAATAAATAAGCATATAATAAATAAATAATTAAATGGGTTAGTAATAACAAATAAATATAAGAAGGTTAGTATAACAATATAATATAGAAACAAATGAAAAGTTCAAAATTAAATAAATAATTATTTTTTAGGAATTTTAATAAAAGAAATAAATAATAAATATTATATACTAATAAATATGACTAATAATTCTAATTATTTAATTTTATGTACATATTATAAAAATATTTGTTAATTATAATTAAGTAAGCATATGAAAATAAGAAATTAAACTCATAAAATAAAGTTAGGTTTTTTTTAATTGTTTAGAAAAAATAAATTAGGGTTAACTACTTAAGTAAATTATTTATATATATATATATATAAACAAACTACATATAATAATTATAAAATAAATATACATAATTAAAATTTACAAGTAAATATATTGAGATTTATAAGATAATTAGGGTTTATATAAAAAAAATTAGGTTTTTTATGTATAAAATTTTAGGGTTAATTATTTAATCTAAACTTAATTAAATTATTTATAAAAAAACATATGACATTAATAATATACAATGAATATCAAGTTTAATTTTTTTAGAAAAAAATAAGTTTTTTTGAATTATATACAAAAAAATAATATAACAATTATATTTTTAAACATTTATTTAAATTAATTAATTATAATATAAACAAAAATTAAATAAAATAAGAAAAGTGAGAAAAAGAACTTACCTGGGGCTGGGATTCGAACCCAGGCCCTAGGCATTGCATCTCCAAGACCAACAAACCAACCACTGGGCCAGCTGCGCGCTGGTGATAGACAATAGCATAAAATTGTTTTATTCTAATCCTGCAAAACAAAAGAAATTGAAACAAAAAAATTGTTCCTGGCTGGATTCGAACCCAGGCCTTACACCACATACTGCGCGCATCAAAACCACCAGGGCACTCATGCTCTTTGAAACATAAACGCAAAACAAATAATATAAAATAAGTTAACTTTTTGAATCCTGGATTTCGCGCCAACAGACTTCATCTTCTTCGTTTTACCTGCGAAAACACTTGCGATTTCTCCTATGCGTTTACCTGCGAATTTTCAAAACCAGAATCCTATGTTTTTTGAAACATCATGAAAACCATCATAATAATAGAAATCAATAACCCAGATCAATTGCTTATAGTTTATACGTTATAGCCATGTCTTTAGAATGTCCAAAAACAATGTAAAACGTGAAACCCTAAAGTGATGGCCGAAACCCTAATAATGGCATCTATCGTATTCGTCCATGGTTCTTCACAAAAACAATCCAGAAATCATCTATGAGTATCAACAAACATTAGTATATGATCAAAATTTATTATAAACAGGTAAATTCAATGAATCGAAGAAAAATAGATCAAGGGCATATATGCTTCGGGTTATGCAAATGAGGATGAATCAGAGGCATGTAAGGGGTGGTTTAGATTCAGGGAAGCTCAAGGAAGCTTCTTGTGTCCTTAGAATACCTTGAAAACTCCTGCAAAGATGAAACCGAAAATTGATTTTTGATGTATTTTGTGAAGTTTGAAATAGGTCTTAGAGGCTGCAAAAATCCGTCCCTATCATTGTAATGTGTTCATGTATATGTAGTGGATGTAATTAGGTCAAAACAACATGGATTTATGGGCCTTGTCTTGGTTACTTGATCATGAAGTTTTCATACTTTCAAATATTGAAAAAAATCTCATCTAACCTTTCCAAATCAAGCTAGCACGAAATTGGATCAAATCAATCATCTCTAAATGATATTTAAAACCTTCTAGAATCATAATCCCATCCAAATATATGATTTTCATATTTTATTTTAATTTAATTTGTATTTTAATGAATAAAATTCAAATAAATATAAAATAAAAAATAAAAAATCAGAAAATAGGTGGGTTGGGTCGTGCTTTATGATATTGTAAGGTTTGGATGGTAATTTGGTGGGCTCATTTAGCAAAAATTGGTTTTAAGGCCTTATTTGCTTCATAAACTTCCCAAAAATTTCCCAACTTTGCAAGGGCACAAATCCTTCAATTTTAATGCTATGAAGGTGTTCTTAGACATTTTAGAAATCTTAGAGAGTCCTCTAACCAACCTCTTTGGTCTCATGTCCATATCTTTTACCATTCTCAAGTTATGCTCTTTTGAAGTTGTTGACTTTTTGTTGACTTTTAAAAGGACCTATAATGTCTTAGCTCATACCTTCCAAATGAAGCATTTTTGGGCTTGGCTTGTGAGACACAAAGTTGTAGATAATTCAATTTCCTTCAAAATGAGCTTTGGATGGAAAATTCTTGATGAAGCATGTGAGAGTTATGGCTGGTCAAAGTTCAGTTGACTTTTCCTATGAAAACCCTAATTTAGAAACTCCTGATTCTTGATGATCTGAAATCTCTTTGATGAATCATGATCAACCCTTGATCAAATGATGAATTTTACTTCATATACTTGATGTTGGCAAAAAATCATGAAGTTTGACTTTGGTTTGACCACAGTTGACCTCAGTTTGACTTTTTAACTGCTTTGACTGACTTTAACCTATCTGATCATCTGACTGAGCAAACCTTTGGGAAAAGTATTGAAACTTGTCATGGGGATTCTTGTACACATATAAGATGTTATGAAGCTCACTTGAAGTCTTGGAAGTCCATTTAGCCTGATTAAAGTCAAAACCCTAGTTTAGGATGCATTGCTTAGGAGGATGCATTGTCTGAGGGAATTGTCACATCTTCTGACTAATTGTGAACTTTGTGAACCTTGTGAACCTCCTGAGATGTCTTGTGAACCTTGTGAACCTTGTGAGCCTCTTAGTACACAATTAATTGTCTTGGGGAGGGCAAATTTTGGGGTGCAACAGTTAGACGAACTACGGCATCTCTGATCCTCATTTATCCCGATGAGGTACGTAGGCAATGGGGTAGGGCCCATTCGAGCACAATCTTTATTTTCCCTACATTTTCCCCTTTTATTTCCATTTTTCAATCCCATTTCTTTTCTCATTCTTATTCCAGTTCCAGATAGCCATTATTTCATTTGAACAGCATATTATTTCTCACCCTTTGAAAACAGACTTATAAGCGTGGATCCCGTCGGGTACAGCGAACGGATTGGTGTGCTAATACCTTCCCAATTCGTAACTGACTTCCAGACCCAGATCTTTGGTTCGCAAGGCCTCGTCCTTTCCCTTCTTCCTTAGGTTTGTGCAACATTACCTTTCCCATTTCTTTGGGATAAAAATGTCTGGCTGGCGACTCTAACTTTTCCGCGCCACTTTCGCGTTTGTAATAGGATGAAAATCCCGCGAGCGAAAGCTGGCGACTCTGCTGGGGACTTTTAGAAATTCTGATTTCCCCTTTGAGAGTCAATCCTAGCGCTTGTATGTTTCTGTTTTCTTTGGGTGTTTATTCGTTCGCTGTTATGTTGTAGTTTAGCTTTACTGTTTTATTTACAGTTTATCGCTTTCCTTTACAGCTTTATTTACAGTTTTCTGCACTTTACTTTTGCATATACTGGAATGTTGTACTGGTTGTTCTGGTTTTCCTTGGTGGGATGGGATTATTATGAGATAAGCCAAAAACTCGGCTTGAGTATACACATAGGATTTAGAGTGGGCAGTCGTATGGCTTGCGTGGTTTTAAGCACGTGTAGTTTTCACGAGTCCCACACCCAGATCAGGCTCTCTTGAGATATGTTCTATACTGCCTAGGCAGACCATAGAATGTTTCCACCTGAGTCGCTAACACTGGGAACCGATCATCGAGGACCTTAGTGGAAACAACCCTCTCCAGTGGTGATAGTGGCAGACCACATTTCGTGGAAAACCCATTCGCACCCGAGGGCCCACTAGGAAATCGCATAGGATGACCTTGTTCTCTCATAGGAACCTGGTTAAAGCGACTGTTCGTATGACGGTAGTATTGTACCCTTCAGGATGAATGTACTATTATTTCTCGACTTCAGTGCTTGAAGCCGGGAACTTATGAGGGATGCTTGTTTGTTCCGGAATTCAGCTGAGGCCTCCCTGAGTAGTACATAATGCCAAACCGATTCCCTGATTTGGTCATGAGCCATTTCTCGGAAATGGTGAACGTATTATTGCTATTCGGCTTTGAGAGTCCGTGATGTTGACCCGTAGTAGCATACCCGTGAGATTGGGAGGGGTTTACAGGTTCGCAGGAAAACTAAACCTTCAACCTACCTTGGTCTTGATACTTGGGTTTTCTTCCGTCACATACTTATGATCTGGTATTCTTGACAATCAGTATTCAGGCAAAATCAGAAGGCAGTACAACAGTGCCCAGTATATGCAACAGTGATCACATGCCATTGCATTGTATCACATCATCTGCATACTTGCATTCCTAACGCATGTTTATTCATTTGCAGGGCTGCATATCACATCCTTGATTCCAGTCGTGGGTATTGATCTATGAGCATGGAATCTAAGAGAAAGACCAAGTGTATTATCTCCTACAAGGTTCATCAGCCTGTTGTGAAAGAAATCCTCAAAGTGAAGGCCTTATCTCCTCCAGAAGTTCTCAATGTCTTCAAGCAGGATTACGGGTGGATTTTGTATTTCATAGAGCCCATCAGTGACTACGCTTTCAGGGGGATGCACACCTTACTACAGTTTTATGATCCACAACTTAGATGTTTCATACTTTCTGATTTCGTATTGGCACCTACATTAGAGGAGTATTCGAGCATCCTGAGAGTTTCCGTGAAGGACTGTGCACCATTCTTTGGGTCCAAGATTGACCCCGACTTCAAAGATGTAGCAACTTCTCTTTATTTGAGCAAGTCATTGTTGGAAGACCAGATTGATAGCAAAGGAGGCTTCCGAGGATATCATTTGAGTTTCTTGTTGGATGAGGCTACTAAAGCAGCTGAGGCAAAAAGTTGAGGTACCTTCAATGCGATCCTAGCTTTGTGTATCTATGGAATCACTTTGTTTCCGAACATGCCGAACTTCGTGGATGTCGATGTTATTCGCATTTTCATAGCAAAGAATCTTGTTCCTACTCTCTTGGGTGATCTCTACCATTCCGTGCATTATAATAATGAGAAGCGAAGAGGTGGAATGTTGAATTGTTGCGCGACTGTATTCTACAAGTGGTTAACACGCTTTCTTCCACAATCAGGAGCTTTTGAGAGGACGAATAACACTCTTGAATGGTCGAAAAGACTGATGGGCTTGCAAGAAAAGGACATTGTTTGGGTTAATCAGGGATTGCAATGCATTGAAATTCTTCATAGTTGCGGAGGATTCCCTAATGTTCCATTGATCGGGAGGAAATGGGGAATTAATTATAACCCTTCCCTCACGGTTAGACAGTTCGGGTACGCCTTAAAGGAACCACCAGCCGCTGTGGACATCACAGAGTCCTTGTACTTCCAATCAACAGACGGATTTGAGATTGCTTAGAAAGCTTCTAATGCTTGGCATAGTCTAAAGACAAGAGGGAAGAAGACTTTAGGAGTAGGGAATTGTCGAATGTATCCACCATTTGCAGAATGGCTAAGAGAACGGGTTGAAGTGTTACTGTTACCATTTGGGCCTGCGCCTCTTCTATATCCCACGATCATTGAACAACCTGCCATAGTTAGCATTGAAGAGTTCAACAAGATGAAGACGGAAAGAGACGGGTTGTTAAAGGAGAATGCACAGTTGAGTCAAGAGCTTGCTAAAGCTAATCACGCCAGACTTGAGATTGAGTGGAAAGCTCAAGAAGATGCCAAGAAGCATGCTATTGCAAGGAAACAGTGTGAAATTGAGTTAGCTCGGTATGAGAGGTTCGAGTTTGCTACTAGGAGCTCTTCCAAGGAACACATTGACACTAGAAGGCAACTGGATCAAAAGACCTTAATGTTCGAGAACATGAAAAAGAGGCATGCTGCTTACAGGATCAAAAGAGAGGAACAAGACAAAGTTCAAGCTGAAGAGATCGTGAGTAAGCTAAAGGAGAAAGATGAAGAGATGGCCGGTAAGTTGAGAGAAAAGGATGCAGAACTTGCTAAAGCCCGAGAGGAAGCTTCTTACTACAAGCGGATGATGATCTGCTATCAGAAGAAGCTGAAGAGGTTTGAAGACAACCAAGTGCAGACGAAGGAATTGGTAGAAGTTCCTAAGACAGGACCGATCATCGACTCAGATCTAGATAGAGGATCGCATTGACAAAGACATCTTTCTGTTTGCTTGTATGTTGTGGGATTACCATCAGGACTGTTGATGGAATCTTTTTATCATTACACTTGTGTTTGAATCCATGCTTTGGGTGTTTTGACTATATCAACAAAGTTCTTATCATAAAAAGGTCTCTTTACTATCATTCTGTGTGCTATCGCTTTGTGATCGTTGACACATCTGACACGTTTGCAAAACACGTTGGTCTTCATATTCTTGGAATTGTTTGGCACGTCTGCTACACACACACACACCTTATATTATCAACACTTCTTGTTATTTGCAGCAAAAAGAGCTTCTGTCTTCATCAAACCCACAAAAAACTGGAATCAGGGGATGGGATGCCTTAAGAATGAATCAACATGCCATAAGCATTCATTTCCTGCATATCATATTCTTGTGTTTTTTGCAGGTTACCCAGAGTTTCTAACTTATTCAACTGCAGGCAATATAGCTAGTCAACGCGTTCACCGATATCCGACTAAAAGAAACCGAGTAAGGATGGTTGAACGAATGCAGACTGATCTCAATGAGCTCCGTCAGAGGATGGATCAGTTTATGGACATGATGACTGGCATGGCCCAGAACCAGGAGCGTCTCAAGATGATGGTTGAGCAACCCCACGGGAATGTTAATACTGGAATACCGACTGAGAATGTGGATTCTAACGCTGCCCGTAACGGAGAACCTAATCCAAATAGGACCGCAACACGTAATGCAGGTTTAGAAGACAATCAAGAGGACCAGTTCACTCTACTGGATGCTGATATGGGTAACATGAATGAGATCAACAATCACAGGTATGAAGAGCTGGCAGAGAAGATCAAAGCCATAGAATGTTAGAATTCCTTGGGCATCGATGTAACCAGTCTCGGGTTAGTACCAGGAGTCAGAATCCCTCCCAAGTTCAAGGCACCATCGTTTGACAAGTACAACGGCAGCACGTGCCCTAGGACTCACATTCACGCGTACTTTGGAAGAATCTCGGCTCACACTGATGACAAGAAACTTTGGATGCATTTCTTCCAAGACAGTTTATCTGGAGCTTCGTTGAGCTGGTACATGAAGCTGAGCCGGGTCTCTATTCGAAGTTGGAAAGATCTAGCTGAAGCATTCCTCAAGCAGTATCAATACAACATTGATATGGCTCCGAATCGCACTCATTTGCAGAACTTGTCTCAATGACCTAAGGAGATTTTTAAGCAGTATGCCCAGAGGTGGCGTGAGCTGGCCTCGCAAGTCCAACCCCCGTTGCTGGATCGGGAAATGGACGACATGTTTATGGGCACCTTGCAAGGTATTTACTTGGATCGTCTGGCCGCCTTCCCGTCCATTGGTTTTTCTGATATCGTCATTGCGGGAGAAAGAATAGAGAATTTTCTGAAATTGGGAAAGATTCAGGATGCAAGCAGTGCTAGTTCTTCTGGTGTGAGAAATCCTTTTAGCAACGGCCAGAGAAGAAGAGAAGGCGAGACAAATGCTGTGTATATAGGCCGAGACAAAAGTTATTCTCAAGGTTACTACCAAGAAGCTGTAGTGACTATTACTCCACGGGTTCAACAACAACGACCACAGGGTCAACAACAACAGGTACAGAGACCGTTTCAGGAAAGAACAAGAGCGAGAAGCCGCAGACTTGATCCTGTCCCATGCCCATATGTTGTACTGCTTCCAGAGCTGCTAAAGTTGAACATGGTCGAGCTTCGCACCATGAGAGCTCCTTCTCCTGATAATCTACCTCCAAACTTTGATGCCAATGCCAGATGCGAATTCCATTCGGGTGCCTAGGGGCACAATATTGAGAAATGTTGGGCTTTTTAGAACAAGGTACAAGACCTAATTGACTCCAAGGCGATCAATTTTGTGCCTCACCCAAATGTACTCCAGAATCCAATGCCTAATCACAACGGAGCCGGTGTCACGGTTGTTTTACCAGATGGTCCACGTTAAGCTGGAATCTTCAGGAAACAAATAAAGCCAGCAGTATTCAAGTACTCTCAGCAACGACAACTGTTTATTTGTTTTCCTTCAAAGCATTTTCGTCCCTATTGAGGGGAACTACGTCGCTCTGATTCTTCATTGGTCATTGGTCAATGGAGATACGTAGGCAGAAGATCGTCAGGTCTTTCCGAGCAACCTTATGGGGCAACTTTACTCCCCAGTTTTACTTTTTCCTTCAAACGTCTCGTGTCAGAGTTAGAATAAATAGAAGAAGAAGTATGATTGTCATGGTTGGGTATACGACCGTAACTTGAAGATTACAAGTCTGTGAAAGAGTTATTGATCATCGAAAGTATCCAAGACTGACAGGTCCAGACGGAGTCAAGCCTCCTCAACTACGGCAATATTTAGTTTCTTTACTGCATTTCCATTTGTAGTTCCTTTTATTTGCTAAAATTTTGTATACATGTATTAAAGTTGTTTGCTTTTGAATGTTATCAATAATAAAACTCACATGTTTTTCTTGAAGTAATTCATTCGCATTCACTTATAATTCTGTATGTGCATATTGCAATACCAGTTATCATGCTCAAACTCTATGAAGGAGAATGACGACGCAAGAATCTCTAATTGTGTGCTCTCGAATAAGACCCTGTTGACGATGTACATGCTTTGTTTCAAATCCCTAAACACTGGAGATATAAGGGAGATAGACCCTCACTAACCCCTTTGAGCCTTGAAGTAGGAGTTTCTTTTTGCATGAAAATATCCTTACATGTAACCCAGGGGCAGGGTAGATGTCAGCTAGTCGGACCAAGCGTTCAGACTTTCATAAAGGAATGTATTTGAGGATCCATTACATTCCACTATGTTAATCAAGAGGTCTAAAGACCAGAAACCACAATGGTTATCCAAATCAAGAGGTCAAAATATTGAAAAACCACAATGGTTATCCTTCATCGACCAAAGAATGAGGCAATCACAACCCTCACAAAGCAATCAAGACAAACAGTGTCTCACGATTTTGTTCAAAAAAAGAAGAAATGAAAAGCTCGCTAAGTCGAAACTTGAAAACAAGCGACTTAGGCAAAAATTAGGGCATCCCAATGGACTTCACAGTCAAAGATTCACAAGAATCAGTCTAGGCAAAAGTTAGGGATAAGCAAAATAACACAAAAGCGAAAGACGAAAAGGATTACACAAGAAATATCCTCGAGCAAGAACAAAGTCGCGTGGCACAGACACAAAAGACAAAGGGGTGACTGACTCCAAATAATAACCTGATTGGCACTTGAATCGATAGCAGCAATGGTTCCTCAACCAATACAAAACCCTTATGAAAGGTGAGCGCTTGCGAAAATTAGCTGAACATAGGAATGGAGAACATCACGAAAAGGGGAGGGCACAAATAAACTTCGAGCCTATATCCTTTGTTTCTATAACCGTGAACCAGGCCATGATACAACCCCCAAAAGTCCTAACTGAAACAGGGTTAATTTTATAGCGTACTACCACGAGGCCGCGTTCCTGACTCCTATGAGTTGTGCTAAAATACCTTATTGGTATTGCATGTACATACTTTCATTTATTCAAAAAACGAGGTCGTATTTTAACCAGTGATTTGCTCACAAAGGTTTGCGACCCCTTTTCAAAACTTCAAGATTAACATGTGTGTTGCATTAGAATTTTCATTCTCAGAATAAACATTTACCACTTGCATACATCTGTTTGACATCATAAAAAGCTCACAAGCGGAAATACAGTCCAGAAGCTTAAGCTTGCCAAGTTGAGATGTCTAAAGCACCTGAAAGACAGTCACGTCGAAGTGCACTTTTCCGAGAAAGCTCCATTGAGTAAGGACTTTACCAACCAGTCATGGTAAGAGCCAACCAATCTGGGGCAGTTATGTCAAGCAATGTCCTCAAGAGTCAGCCAATCTGGGGCAATTACCTCGAGATTCAGATCTCTCCCGGAGCAATTAGTCAAAGATTCATACTGGGGCAAGCCACCCCAATCGCATGAGGATTCATTCTTTCCCGAAGACAGATAATCGGAAGTTCAGAATACCAGGGCAACTATACTCCTGAAGAGTTTAAAGACGCCAAGTCTTTTGTAAAATCCTCTTAAGGTAAAGCCCGAATCAAAGCGAATGATCCCTAGCACGAGACGACGAGAAATCTTTCCTCCTCAGCAGGACGCGGTTCAGTTTCGTCATCCCCAACAGGTGCATGGAAGTTATCCCCAATAAAGTCGTCAAACTTTTCTTCAGCAGGTTTCCTTCATGTTATTTCCCAGCAGATCTCAAACCAAATCCTTCTCTTCCCCAACAGAGCAATAAGGATCATCCCTAGTAAGAGTCGTCTCCCCGTAGTGAAGCACTTCTTACAAAAATCCAGAAATTCCCTACAGTTAGCTGAACGGTTCCCTTCCCTACAGAGGTTTGGAAAATTCAGGTAGACAAGAGAGTTCTCCTCAGCAGAGCCTTGATAGGTCTTCCCCCAACTAAGTCGAAAAGTTGTCGATTCCCCAGCAAAATCCATGGGTTGAGATTCAATCCCCAGCAGTTGAGGCATCCCCTAGTAGGGTCTTCAAATCTAAAGTCCAATTTATTTTTGGCAAAGGTAATAAGTCGAGACAGACTAGTCACACTCTTCTCCAGCAGAAATATCGGCAACCATCTGTATTCCCCACAGAGTCAGCAAGGGTTTGTTGTTTCTGTGCCAGGAATTCCCTTTATACCTATCCCCCAATGTCATGGGGCATCATGTCATACAATTCAGCGTGCGTGTATTAAATCCAAGGTTGATATCCAAAGTCCACCCGCGGCGTGGCAATTTATCCAAAGTCCAACCGCAGATTGGCCAAAGTCCATCCTCTGGGTGGCAAATTCTCAAAGTCCATCCTCTGGGTGGCAAATTCTCAAAGTCCAGCCGCAGACTGGCCAAAGTCCATCCTCCGGGTGGCAAATTCTTAAAGTCCAGCTGTAGACTGGCCAAAGTCCATCCTCCGGGTGGCGAATTCTTAAAGTCTCCCGTAGCGAGCAGCAGCCCCCGTAGTGTGGCAAAACATTAAAGTCTCCCGTAGTGAGCAAAAGTCTCCCGTAGTGAGCAAAAGTCTCCTGTAGTGAGCCAAAGTCTCCCGTAGCGAGCAGCAGCCCCCGTAGTGTGGTAAAACATTGAAGTCTCCCGTAGTGAGCAAAAGTCTCCTGTAGTGAGCCATAGTCTCCCGTAGCGAGCAGCAGCCCCCGTAGTGTGGCAAATTTTACAGAAGTCTCCCGTAGCTGAGCAATGTGCCCCCGTAGTGTGGCGAATTTTCAAAGTCTCCCGTAGCTGAGCAATGTTCCCCCGTAGTGTGGCAAATTTTACAGAAGTCTCCCGTAGCTGAGCAATGTGCCCCTGTAGTGTGGCAAAGTTTCTGAAAGTCTCCCGTAGCTGAGCAATGTGTCCCCGTAGTGTGGCAAAGTTTCTAAAAGTCTCCCGTAGCTGAGCAATGTGCCCCCGTAGTGTGGCAAAGTTTCTGAAAGTCTCCCGTAGCTGAGCAATGTGCCCCCATAGTGTGGCAAAGTTTCTGAAAGTCTCCCATAGCGAGCAATGTGCCCCTGTAGTGTGGCAAAGTTTCTGAAAGTCTCCCGTAGCTGAGAAATGTGCCCCCGTAGTGTGGCAAAGTTTCTGAAAGTCTCTCGTAGCGAGCAATGTGCCCCCCGTAGTGTGGCAAATTTTCTGAAAGTCTTCCGTAGCGAGCAATGGGCCCCCGTAGTGTGGAAAAGTTTCTGAAAGTCTCCCGTAGCGAGCAATGTAGCCCCGTAGAGTGATAAGATTTTCAAAGTCTCCCGTAGCTGAGCAGTGTGTCCCTGTGGTGTGGTAAGATCTCCAAAGCCCCGTAGTGTGGCAGAGTATCCCCGCAGAGTGAGCAAAAGTTCGTCCTCATGGTGGCAAGGTATCAAAAGTCTCCCGTAGCGAGAAGTGGCCCCCATAGAGTGGCAAAGCATTGAAATCCCCCGCAGTGCGTCAAAGCATTCAGAAGACCATCCGTTGAGTGGCATGTCATTAATATCCCAACAAAAGTCCACCTGTAGCGTGTCAAATCAACAATCTCCCAGTGTTATTCCGAAACATTCATCAGATTCACTACTCATCACATCCGAGTTCTCCCCAAGCAGAGTTCAGATCGTTGGGTTTATTTCCCTTGTCTTCTTCCACCGAGTGCAAATTTTCTGGTTGTTTTTAGTATTCAATCCCTGCATACTTAAAACATCTGAGAGCAACTGCCATCCATTCAAGTCTACAGTGATTGAATAGGGGCAGTTGTAACACTCCAAAATTTGCCCTCTTATTTATTATCAACCTCGAGTAATTTACGCTTCATTCTTACATCATTTTGCATATCATCGCATCGCATTTGAAAAAATAAATAAATAAATCATTCGTCATCATTTGCATGAGGTGTGTGGTCGATCGAGGCTTGCCAGACATTGGAGTTCAAGAGAAAAATAATATCCCAAAAATAATCCAAACCATTCCCAAGCTAACCAACCAAAAAAAGGGAAGATTTCACCTTTTCTCCCCCTTTTCTTTCCGCTTTTCCTTCCACTTTCTTTCCACATTTCCTCTCATCCTTTCCCACTTATTTTTCCACTTCAATTCCACTCCATTTCCCTTGGAAACTTCTACCATGTTCTACCATCTTCTAGAGTGTTCCAAGGAATATTCCAAGGAATATTCCCTCTCCAACCCTAACTCTAACTAACTACCAAACCATAATTTTGGATCCCAAGCCTAATTTTGGGCCCCAAACCTAACTCCATTCCCAAACCTAGCTCCAAGCCTAGCTTCTATATATTCATTAATCACTTCAATGCAAAGGGTTCCCATAATTTTCCAAAATTTTCACTCTTTCACAATCACTTTTTCTCTCTCACTTTTCCTCCATTTCCCTTTTCACCAAAGCTTTTTGAATAAGCTCTTCAAGTTTCACATTGAAACTTGAAGATCTTGAAGCTTAGCCTCCAATCTCCATTGATTGTGGATTGTAGAAGAAGAAGCTAGTGATTTTTGTGAGGATTTCGGCTTATCGGAAGTGCACGAAGATCCAAGCATCAAGAACGCATTTATTTTGCGGTTTCGCGGTTTTCTTGGTTTTCTCTTCGATCAAGCTTCGATTCTTGCAACAATTACCGAAGCACTTCTCCGCTTCGTAGGTTGGTGATCTAAATCACTTCTTCTTTAAGTTATTCTTTTCATCTCGCCATTTCGGCATTCTTTAATTGCTTTTCGTTTTGATTGTGATCGATTATGTATTGCTTGCGATTTGTGATTGTAATTGGATTAGGATTTAAGGTGTTGATAGTTATAGGTTTTATCATATGTAAATAAGCCCCAATTAAGTAGAAATTAGTGTTAGCATGTTCCTAGGAATGTTAGGGATCATTAGAAGTAAGATTGTGGCCAAAAGCACTTATTTCAAAAGCATTTTTCACTTTCTGTTCAGTGTTAATCGGTTAACGCATGCGTTTTTGGCCATTTTTAGTGTTGTCCAGGGTCCGTTAACGGGTTAACCAATTTGGTTAACCGGTTAACGCTGTTCATTTTTGGATTTTTAGCTTATTTTCTTGCTCAATCTTGCTTCCTAGTGCCTCTAATGTTTATACATGTTTAGGTAGTAATTTTAGGGAATTTTTGGGTCCATTTCCAGTAGCTCATTCCCCCATTTCGATTCGTTTCGACACGATTCCGTTCATGTTGCGTATTATGCATTTTTGTGTTCTTTGGTGTATATCTTGAGTTCTTACATTTTGTTTCCATGTTTGTGCATTATTTGGCATGTGAATAATCATGTTGCATTCTGTTTTTACATGTTTGCATTGCATTAAATCATTTTTTCATTTCATTGTATCAATGTATGTTGTATTTTACATAATCATGTATATATGTGTATTTGATTGCATTTGGTTGCAAGCTTGATCATAGCATTTATATCAATTCAATTCTGAATTTTGCATTGAGTTTGACATTATGTTTGAGCTATCATATTGCATGTTCATAATCAATAATCATCATGGTCATATACCATATTCATGTGCTACATTTTTGCATTACTTGTTGCATAATTTACCATGTGATGCATTCTTGCATAATCCTAAAAAATGTTCATTGATCTTTCATTTGTGTATGTTGATTTAGGTTCAAATGCATGTTCATGTGGAAATTAGTGCATGTTTTATTGAGTTTGTGCATTAAAAAATGAAAATAATCAATTATGGATTTTGCATTTCATAACTGTTTTTGCATATAGGTGCTGTAAAATGTATGTTGTTTGTTGTGTAGTGCATGTTGTTTGTGACTTTTTACACCTACCTTTTCATGTTGCATGCTGGTTGTAAAAAGCTGATTTGTGTTATGCATTGTTTTCATAGCTGAGTGTGTGTTTGAGTGCTGTAAATAGTTGCTGAATTTTAGTCTAGCATAGTGTAAGCACCCTTGAACTTAAGATTGAGTCTAGTTTAGGTCCAAGTTGCCTTAGGATTTGTTTGGTATGTGTTTACCTCATTCCTTTTTAATAAATTGCACACTAAAATCTTTGTTTTGTAGAGGGGAAGATTGAGGTAAGTTTCCGTCACCCTATCCTTTATTTTTATGCATTTTCTTTATGCATTTAATTCATTTTTCCTTCCATATTTGTGTTTGGTAGGATTTCCCCCTCTTTTGTAGGACCAACTTACCTTCCTTAGGAAGTAAGTTGCATTCTATTCTTTTGCTCCTTAGGATTAGAAAACCTCATAAACCATAGGACCATCACTTTAATAAATAACTTAGGGTTGGTCTTAGTCCCCCTTAGTTTTGTCCTTTTTCCGACTTGAGTCCTTCTTTCTCATCTCATAAAGAAAAACAATAAAATACTTAATAAAAACCGAATATTCTTGTACGACACGGGACTTTGTTGCGGAGTTCTTATACACGTCCTGTTTCGGGGTGAGGTGTAAGTCCCTACCGCGATGGATAAGTCTTAGTATGAGAATGTTCACAAACAAATTCAAAACACTTCTTCTAAAAGACAAGTAACAAATACAATCGCGTTTTCTCTTCTCATCTCCTAATCTTTGCGGACGAATGCGACTTGCCTCGACAGTTCAAACAGCAATACGGTAAACACCCTCGAGTCAGAGCCGGTAACACCTGAGCTAGAGCTATGGCAACGTCATCCTAAAAAATACAAACATAGTTCCCGCCTTAGTTAGACGAACTACGGCGTCTCTGATCCTCATTTATCCCGATGAGGTACGTAGGCAGTGGGGTAGGGCCCATTCGAGCACAATCTTTATTTTCCCTACATTTTCCCCTTTTATTTCCATTTTTCAATCCCATTTCTTTTCTCATTCTTATTCCAGTTCCAGATAGCCATTATTTCATTTGAACACCATATTATTTCTCACCCTTTGAAAACAGACTTATAAGCGTGGATCCCGTCGGGTACGGCGGACGAATTGGGGTGCTAATACCTTCCCAATTCGTAACCGACTTCCGGACCTAGATCTTTGGTTCGCAAGGCCTCGTCCTTTCCCTTCTTCCTTAGGTTTGTGCAACATTACCTTTCCCATTCCTTCGGGATAAAAATGTCTGGCTGGCGACTCTAACTTTTCCGCGCCACTTTCGCGTTTGTACTAGGATGAAAATCCCGGGAGCGACAGAAATTAAATGTGATTTTCTAAATTAGGAATGATTTAATCTGGCTTGATTTTATTCATTCCTTAGAGCCTAAACCAATAAATCTGGATAAATTCATGGCTTGGTGAATTTAAATAAAAAAAAATTTTAAATAACAAATACTAACCTAATAATGATGATGAAAAGAGATTTGATTTTTTTTATTTATATGATTTTTTTTAGAGTTTTTCATAAAATAATGATTTTAATGAAAAAAATTATATTTTTAAAAATACATTAAATACAAATATGAAAATTAAAAATTAAATAATAAAAAATGTTTTATTTTTGTAATTTTTTCATTAAAAATAAAAATTGAAAAAGTTAGTAGTAAAGAAAAAACAAATAAAATATTAAAAGTGAGGAAGGTGGATTTGAACTCACAACCTCTCACACACTTACCACCATTATACCCCTTTTTAATATATATTTTTAAACCAATAAATAAAAATCCCTTTTTTACCACCCTAAACAAATATTTTTTATTTTAATAATCTAATAAGTATGTCATATGTCTGATATTATTGAGGTTTGTTCTGTTTCTTATTGTCTTTATAATTCATAGTAGTGTGATCCTTATTCCTCGTCTCTTTGTGTATAGAATTGTTGTTGGTACCATTCATGGTTGGAGGGCTAACCATCCAGTTATGCTTTTATTGATTAGATATTTCCTTGGTCATTGCTGCAATGGAGGTATGATTCTTCTCTTTATCTTCATTCTTATTTGAGTACCCTACGCTTTTGTTGATGCCATTTTGTATACCTTTGATTTTGCTTATTGAGAGATATTAAGCCTATATATGAAATATTGGAGATGAAATTATTTTGTTGTCTAATGAAATGTCAGCCCAAGCCTTCATGAAATTTGTTGTCTAATGAAATGTCAGCCCAAGCCTTCATGAAATAAAGGAACAAAAATAGCAAGAACAAATGTTCTGCTAAAATAAATCCAAGCTGAATCCTTCTTTTCATTCTGATAAAATCGTGCTAGAACCACAATAAAATCTCAGTAATAATGACTGAAGGATGCACACACAAAATAGGATTCACTTAGGTCTTCAGGCCCAGTTAGAGATGTCATGACATTAGTCTTGACATCCTGATTAAAAACAGCTGCACACAAAAACTTCACACCTGCATAATGCTCAAATCACATTTCATAACATTATTTATGACATCTAGAAACAAATATAAGTTTTACCACAAAATATATCCAATCTAAAACATATACACCTGTGATCACTAAGCTTTCTCTTCTTTTGCTTACAAAGACTCAAAACTAAATATTTTGAGCAATCACTTCTGGTTTTTGAGTTTGAGCTAGCACAAGCTCAAACCAATTGCTCACATATATCACATATGATGTTTATAAGGTGTTCAAACACTTAGATCACCTCTGAAACACTCACAACCCAGAATCACTCATAAAAACCTCAAAAAGTCATTGTTTCTATAACTTGAAGATCAGAAGTTGATCGAGACATTTGCAATCAAGTCCAAGTGTTCGAACACAATCCATATGGTGTAGGGAAGATGTCCATATTATCACAGTATCTCTGTAACACCTCCAACTCGAAATCACAACTCCAGCTACAAGCTCAAGTTCAGGTTAGCCTCAAACTATGCCAAATTATAATCCATGCATATTTCCTCGCACTATCGTTTTGCCATATGTGTGTAATCATATTCTAAGTGGTTCCCCTTAATCAATTTCACAAAATCATCAACATGTAGAACTTCATGAGGCTCATTCCAAATTAGGGTTCTGCAGTGTTCATCACTGATTTCTCACTCCACACACAAAATAAATTAAATTAATTGGTACCATTGGATTCGTGGGATCAAAACAAGTGATTTTGATGTTTATTTCATCTCAAATGGATGCCTATTCCATGAGATACGATTGGTTTTGCAAATCTGGGCACAAACACCTTCGCGCGTGTTTGTCGCTCCCGACAAATGAAAAAAGGATCAGATGAAGGTACAGACGCGAACGGTCGGCGAGAGGGACAGTGAGAACACACAGCCGTGAACTCACTGGAGATGAAAAGAGTCGCCAGCTAGGCATTTTTATCCCGGAGGAAAGGCAATGCTGCATAGACCTAGAAAGATACGGATAAGACGGTTTGCGAACCAGAGAGACTGAGAAAGGGGGTTGGTTACAACCTGGGAAGGTATTAGCACCCAGATTGTCCGTCGTACTCGACGGGATCCGCGCTTGAAAGATTTGTGTTTTAAAGGGGTAGTGTCAGTGCAATTAGTGTGTCAAAGAGCTGGAAAAGGATGTACAGGTGTCAGTGTAAAGAAATGTGATGTGTATAAATGTACAGTGTCAGTGTGAGAACAAGAATGAAATGCTCAAGACTATGAGGCTTAAGAATGAAGCTGGAAGGAGGGGGAATGTACAGAGACTTTTGTTCGATAACTATTAAGTTATGCCTACGTATCCTCTCGTGCAATGAGGAAGTCAGAACACCGTAGTTCGACCCAAAGAGACTGAAAGATGAATTGACTGGTGAACTGCTTGCTTGCCTATGCTCAAGTGTATGACCTGTCTGGCTCAGGTGCTTACTGTCTTGCATTAGACGGAAGAAGCAAGTTCTCGATTGTGAGTGAAGGTGATGAGAAAAGAATCCCGGAGGAGACGATTATTGTTTATTTTTGAGTTTTCAGTCTTTTATTTCTTTTTGGAGTTTGTCATAAGATAATGAGCTTAAGTCTAAACCAATGGATTTAGTAAACTCATCACATCTTCCCTCTGTTTAGGGGTAATGAGAGTACCTTAAGTGTGAAGTCAGATTCTCACACCTAATCACCTTTGGTGTAGGATTAAGATCATTAACCTACTTGTGATTATTTAGATGTTTTTGTGATTTTGTTTAGTGTTGAGTAATGAGGTCAGGCCATAATCAAGGATTAAACAGACCCATTACACCATCCTAAAAGAAGGATAATAGATGAGAATGCTTAAGCTGAGGAAGACTCCTCAACTTAATCCATGATTAGGGATTAAACCCATGACAAAACAAGCCTTTATTAAGTGGATTTTAGTTAATGATATGATGATGAAGTGAATTTTATGATTTGTAAGACGACTTGAGGGGGACTTGTCCATTAACACTAGGGTTAGTCCTTCTTAACCAATTAAGGAAGAATTAGAACCCTAATGCAAGGCCCAAGTTACAAGTGATGTCTTGATGATTATTAGATGGATTGATTAAGAGATTTAAACACCTTAAGGGTTCAAGACTTAGGATTAAAGTTAGACACTCCATCCTAAGAGAAGGATGCAGGCATAAGCTTAATCACAAAGTCTCAAAGCCTTTAGGGTTTAGTCCCTGATTATGAGGTGAGAAAAGGAGACTCCAAGATGACACAAAGGTTAAAACTAAGTGGGGAACTAATCAATATTCACATGCTCGGATGGTCCTAGGTTAGTGAGGCTTACTATCCTAAAGAAGAAAGAAAGAAAAAGAGAATGATGAAAGGAGAACCTCCATGGTGGCCTAAGCGCACCTCAAGTCGAGAAAGGATAAGAGAAGATGAGGAAAATGAATTAAGGTAAATAAGAGATATGATAAGAATAAGAGAATGCAATATGGAGATAAGATAAAGAGATGAAAGTGCGATATGGAGATGAATAAGAATGAAGATAAGGAATGCACAAACAGAGCCTACACCAGTAGGACTTCCAGATGCAACAGCAGGCGATAAGTAAAATCGGGCATCAGTGGTACCTAACGGAGAAGGTCCGTTGCCTCTTCAATACGTGCAAAATATCAAGGAGGTTGTCAGAAATCCAGACAATCAATCAAAATATCCTCAAGTGTCCAGCATCACGAATCATCAGGGTTAGCTTAACCATAGTTCAAGGCAACGTAATCGAGACTTAAAGGGAGGTCTCTAAATGCCATTGTATCAAGACTCAATCATTATTCAACCTGAAAATCACTCCAGAAAAACTCAAACACAAGTTTAATCGTCAAGGAATATAATCAATAGTTTGCTGCAATTAAAAAGAAACTTCTAAGAAAATAACAACCATTTTTTAAAGTTCTAGAAAAAGATTAATAAAGACTAACAATTATATATATAAAAAAAACTAATAGAGAAATATTAAAAATTCAAAATTAAAACTAACCAAAATTTAATTAATTAAACGAAAAGATTTAAATAAATAAAAAAAACTCAAGCAAGAGGTCTAGCCTCGAACAGTGTGTGTAAAGAGGAAAAAAACAAGATGGGCCAAGCCCAAAATCCAATCAGCACACAGGAGGGGTGAAGACGCTACATATGGGGATGATTAGCAACATTCGGTGGGGCTGTGAGTCCAACAAAACAAGCCACCCTAAGCAAATCCTTTTAGAAAAAGAACAGAAAAAGAAAGAAATAATAAAAACAAACAACAAGAGTAAAGATCAGGAAATGTTATAAAGATAAAATGAAAACAAAATAGTATATATATATGAAAATTGAAATAACTTATCAAAATTAAGAATTAAAAAGAAAAACTGACAATGAAAAAAAGATATATAATAAAAAAAACTGGTGAGAGAAGAAACAAATCACGGGTTCCTCTTCTTCCTCGCGAACAACAAACCCTGTCTCCTTCTTCGCGAAAAAAAGGCGACGGCTCCAACCAACCTCACCGGCCATACCATCTTATCGCGGTGAACCTCTCTAAAAGCAGAACAAAAGCTTCAGCACTACAAGCTTCTTCGCGGTCTGCCTGGTCGATCTCACCACCCTCAATCGCGGCGGCTACGCGAGCTTCACGCCGTGCAGTTTGTTCGCCGATACGTTTGTGAATCGCGGTTGTGGTCCTTTTCCACGGTGAGTTTCGATCCGAAATTTCCTTCACAAGCTCTGCTTTTTTTTCGATCTATCTCGTCATTCTTCTTCTCTTCCCTGATTTCTGTTTGCTGTTGCTGTGTTTGTGATGATGATGTTGGGAGGTGGTGACGGTTGAGGACGAAAATGATGATGTAGGTTGTTGATGATGAGTGTGGTATGAGATTGGTTGAAGTTTGTTTGGTGTGATGTTGATGAGTTTGGTTGAAGAGAGAAGGTTGCTACGATGTTCTGTTTTTAGAAGGTGTTTCGTGGTGAAGAATGGTGGAAGCGGTGAGTCTGTGTCGGTTTGAAGATGAAGGGAGGATGGGCTGGTGTGGTTGCGATGTGTGAAAGAATGATGCGGTTTGTGTGTGGTTGCCTTGAAGAAAAAAAAGAAAGGTTATTCTTGAAGGTTGGAGATGTGTATGGTGAAAGGAATCAAAGAGATTCAAAATAATTTGTTGGATGATGGTTGAATGAGATCAGGCGTGAGGTGTGTGAATGCCCTGTAAAAACCGTTTTTGAATCCTTGTGTGTTGTGCTGTCATGCTGTGATTTTATTTTACTGATTGTGTGTTTTTCATGGTGTGTGGAGCGTAACCAATTAACAGTTGGCTGAAGAGTGGGATTTTCGTCCATACGTGATGCGTGGTCCAGAATTGATTTTTATGAGTGGAGGCAAGATCATTGTGGAACTTGTAGGGTCATTTTGCAGTGGGTTGATCCGGAACGAATCTGTTACATTATGCCCTGTTGTGTGCAAAGTTTTTGGATAAAAAGATCAAGAAAAAGTGAGAAAGAGGCGCTGATTTGTTGGTTGCTAGGTCTTGGGATCAACACTTGGTTATTTATACCTAGGTCAACTCAAATTCTATTGCCATTTCCTAATGGGCTTTGGCCTCAAGAATGATATGGCCTTTTTGTAATGACAAACTTTTTTTGTAGAATATTGTTTTTTTCTTTTATAAAATGGACAATGTAAGTTAGAAATGAATTTAATTGGTGATGGGTAAGTGGATAAAAAATAAAAATAAAAAGGTTAATTGGATATGAGAAAGGGTTATTAAAATTGGAAATGAAATTGAAATAGAATTAAATTTGGGATGGACTTGAACAATAAGTGGATATGGTGGAAACAATTGGGAAAATGAAATGGCTAATATTTGGATATTGGTATAAAAATGAATAAAAAGAAAATGGTTAATGGATATTTGGATGGATATTTGGACAAAAATGTTTAAAGTTCTTTTAATATGGACAAATAAATGGATTTTACAAATGTGATTGGGTATGTGAAATGGTTAGGAAAATGGGTTTAGGAAAAATAATGGTATATGGATATCATATGGATAAGATAAATTTATGGACATCAGAAAATAAAGGTAATGGTTATTGGATAAAAGAATTAATCGGATGGAATATGAATAATGAGAAAATTCGGATAATGGATGAACTTGAGAAATGGATAAGAAAGAAATGGGTATGAATTGATCTTCTATGGAATGGACCGAAAACCACCAACATGCACACAACCACGAAACCACTTGCACTATTCCACACACTTCTGGTAAAAGCAATGAAGCACACTAACAACTGAACAATTTGTAACCGAAGCAAACAACCATCTGAGCTAATCATCCTCTGAATTCGTGGCCGAATAAGTCTTGAATCACCTTAAATCCGTCAAAATCAATCTCCGGGAAAATAAATCCACAGAAGAAGCATAGAATAACTGACAGTCTAATTTCCTGAACCAAACTTCTCATGAATCACAACTTGATAATTTGATAAGTCCAGCTCACAACACAACTTGACTTGAACATGCACTGTTTGAGAAATCAACCACTGAATTGATGACGGCCCAGATGCATAGCAAATAGTCCTTTCAGACGTGAAATCCTTGAGCAACACTTAACTAGGGAAATAAACCCTAATTGAGTGACAATAGCATAAGAAAACAATGTCATTGACGGCTGCATAGCCAAGGACTTTGAATTCTTCTGATGATCCGCAAATAAAAACGTGAAAACCTAATTCTTCAGAAAATGTGATCCCATGTCTTATGCACATGCAAATGGTATGCAAAAATGCGTATGATATGCAAACGAGAAGCTGAAAAAGATACAAAAGCCAGAGGGCAAATTTAGGGTGTCTACAGCTGCCCCTATTCAAGCAACTGTTAATCTGAAAAGGATGAGAGCAACGGCTATTAGACGTTCAAGATAAACAGTGATTGAATACCAAGAAGACTCCGAAATTTGCACTCACAGAATGAAGAAGAAAAGGGATATAGATTGTAAAAGCAAATAAAGTATATTGTAAAGTGTAGGCGACGGAGGACGACCGTCGAGCAGAGGACGACTGCTGGGTAAAGAGCAACGACGGGGGCGGCTGACATGCTGGGGATAAAAGGTAATGCCAAGACGGGGACGGCCGACTAGCTGGGAAAAATAAGGGATTATGATGGGGACGGCCATCAAGTAAAGCTGCAAGATTCTCTGGGGATCGAATGAAACATGACGGGGACGGCCATCAAGTTCATAAAGTAAAGTAACCAGCGATGGGGACGGCCATCGGGCTAAACTGAAAGGAAAAGGGACCACGACGGGGACGGCCATCGGGTTAAAGAATAAATGAAATAAACAGATGATGAGGTACGGTCATCAAAGGTGAAGGACGATCACCTAGCAGGGGACGGCTGCTCTGTAAGGGTTAAGATGAGGGACGGTCATCTAAGGTGGAGGACGACCACCTGGCAGGGTACGGCTGCCGAAAATATCGCGACACAAGACGAATGCCGGATAAAAGGTCAACGACGGGGACGGCCATCGGATAAAATGATGAAGGACGATCATCAAAAGGTGGAGGACGACCACCTAGCAGGGGACGGCTGCTAAAAATCAACGATGGGGACGGCCATCGGATGAGCATGATGGAGGACGACCATCAAGAGGTGGAGGACGACCACCTAGCAGGGTACGGCTGCTCTCAGGGTTTATCATGACACAGGACGAAAAAAGGAAAATTGCTTTGTTGGCGATCTACTGGGGAATAGTAAACACGGACGAGTGTTTACATCCAGGAAATAAAAGGTATAAGTGTTTAGATGCTGTGTATAGATTAAAGATGCGGACGAGCATCCCTAAGACTACGATACGGACGAGTATCATGTAGAAACAAACTGACACGTGCTCAGAGCTGATGATACGGACGAGTATCAACTGGTTAACAAGGAACACGGACGAGTGTTGCATCTGAAAGTATCCTTCTGGGGAATAGTAGACACAGACGAGCATCTATATTCACGAAGACATAAGTGTTTGACACGGTGTATGGATTAAAGATGCGGACGAGCATCCTTAAGGCTATGATACGGACGAGTATCATGTAGAAACAAACATTAGACGCAATGTTCTGAGATGATGGTACGGACGAGTACCAACTGGTTAACAAAGAACAAGGACTACTGTCGAATCTGCAGGGATATACATGGTGTATATAAGATACGGACGAGTATCTGAGTAGGTGTACCAATGAGTAGTGAGTATATAATGTATAGGTGAGTGTTTATCTGCTGGGGAGGGTGACACGGCCGAGTGTCAAGGGAGAAAAGTATAGTATAAACAAGTATCTGATATACAAAGTGTTTGTGTAACTGTGCTGGGGAAAGCGACACGGACGGATGTCAAGGAATTATATGTATACAAGTATCTGCGAGTGCAAAGAGGATGTCTTTGGCTTTCTGCTGGGGATATGACACGGACGGGTGCCACAAGGAGTATATACTGATGTTTGGGAGTGTGAGGCAACTGTTTTAGCTTTAGCTCTCCGCTGGGGAATTTGGGAAGCATTCTGTATTCTGATGAATGGTTTAAAGCTTTTAACTCTGATGGGAACGAAGTATTGGCAACCTGATGCTTGTTGGAGAGGTTTTCACTGGAGGAAAGACGACTCTGCGTGAGGTATACTTCGTTTAAATGCTTTGAACATCTGCTGAGGATCTGATCATCCTGCTCTGACTCCACTGGGGAAGAATTTCTTCTTGCTCCGCTGGGGAAATCCCTTGGAAATGAGAATCCCGATGACTCTATGGGGAAAGATCATCTTTAGACTTGGCTAGGGAAGATGCTTGATCACACAATCCTGTTGAGGAGGGAATTCTGATAATTCTAACTTTGTGGGGAAGCAAGGCCTTCAGCTTCCTGTTGGGAAAACTTCGCTGTGGAAAGATAAGTCCGCTTGGGGACGAGAACGATTCAATTAGCCTTGAAGTTCTGTTGGGGATATAGTCTGCTCTAACTCAGCTGGGGATGTGTCAACCCTCTGGCATGGTTGAGAAAAAAGATTTGGCAATGCTCTGCTGAGGAGAGACTTTGTTGGAGAATTAGAGATCGAAATAAGCCAAATTAAGCCCCATGTATAGCATGACGTCTGTGCTGGGAAGATATGCCAATGAAAATTGGCTTTGACTGAATGCGAATAAACAACTCCTCATGAGGGAATCTTGTCGGCTGAAAGAAGATCTTTATGCTCGGGGAAGAAATAAACTTCCAATGCCCTGCTGGTAAAATAAATACCAGACATTCCCTGAGAATTAACACAGTGCTTCAAACTTCTGAGCTCAACAAAAGCATTACTGATCATCCAGAGTGACCAAGCATCCCTTTGCTCTTCGAATTGCCTCAGATTGCATCGTCTATAAAAAGATCGTTTTCAGAGGATTTTACAGAAGACTTGGCATCCAGAATTGCCCCAGTGTCTTCAAACTCTCGCGGAAATTCAACAAGTCTTGAGATAACTGCCCCAGACTACGTCTTGAAACGATTCTTGCCCCACATCAGAGCTAAAACAGAAACCATGCGGTATGAAGATGCAATGTAAATGATGCAAGATGCAGACGTATGCCCATAAACAAAGATATGAAACAAGGATGGTTGGGCGCTAGGGCCAGGTTGATAGATATATATATATATTTTTTGGTTGCCAAGCAATTGGACTTTTGAAGGTGAATTACCAGACGAGGACTGATTTATAAAAGGTAGGCCAACAGACGAGAACTGATGGGCAAAGAATAAGTCGTCAGACGAGAACTGACTACTTGGGGTTCATTGTCAAACGAGAATTGACTCTGAAAAAAGAATGACTACCAGACGGGAACTGGCGTTCAACGGGCTAAATGAACAGGTGACCAGACGGGAACTGGTTAAAAGATTCGCCTACCAGACGAGAACTGGTATTTGAAGTTGGTTTGCCAGACGAGAACTGGACTTTGGGTTTGTCTGCCAGACGAGGACTAGACTTGAAAAGGTCTTCCAGACGGGAGCTGGGCTTAAAAAGGTTTGCCAGACGGGAACTGGGCTTTGAAAAGGTTTACCAGACGGGAACTGGGCTTTGAAAAGGTTTACCAGACGGGAACTGGGCTTAAAAAGGTTTGCCAGACGGGAACTGGGCTTTGAAAAGGTTTACCAGACGGGAACTGGGCTTTGAAATGTTGATAAGTTAGGGTTACGGGGCCCTGGGTGTGAGATTGATGTTTGTGGGGAGTTATGCTCAATGCAATTATGATGCACATGCTCTATATGCTCGAGCGAAGCGACATGAATAACGTATGCAAATGATTTATGCCATGATTATGAAAGGCCGGAAAAGCTCCCGAGGTGGGAAGAAAGGTCTTAGTGACAAGGTTTCTGGTTGAGAAGGGCGACAAAGGCGACGGTGGGTAGCATGATTTCCCGACACTCGTCTTGAACTCGAAGATCACTGATACAAATTGCTCTGTGTAGCTGAAATTTGCCCCTGTTGGGTGAGTCTCTGAACAGACTATCACTGATTATACAAACCCTGGAACAGCGGACCTGGATGTTCTCTCGAGGAGAGTTGCACTTAGTGATCTCTGGAAGTGTCCTGCCCCGGTATGAGCATGGAAGCGACTTGACTCATTCTGACTGAGCATTGGAAGAATATATCTTTGGACAACAGAAATTAGGGCGGCCTGCCCCTGCTTGGTAGACTCAGCTCTGTTCAACTGACTTTGAGTGACGTTCCTCGATCAACTGATGCTTGGGAACTCTCTTTACCCTGACAGATTCCTTGGTCAACAAAACCACTGGATAACATGCCCCTGATTCATAGGCTAACAAGATGCTCTTGATTCTGGTCATCATTGTTGAATAATCAAGTTTTCCTCTGATTGCCCTTTGTAGGAACTTCCCTGGTGTCACAAACTGACTTGCAATTAAAACTGTTCATTTACAAATGGTAATTTTAATGCAGTACACATGCAAGTTTTTTTTGAAAATTTATTTATTTTGATGCTGTGACAGTGTGTGACGAATGGACGATTAGTCCAAACGTAGTGTTGAGTTAGTAAATCGTTAGGAGTCAGTTTACGCAACCTTGTCGTAGTATGCTTTCAGAATTGAACCTGATTCAATTAGGACTTTCAAGGGTTATGACGTGGTCTGGTTCACGGTTTTAGAAAGAAGGATTTATGGCTCAAAGTTTATTTGTGCCCACCCATTCTCCTTGATGTTCTCCAGTCCTATGTTCAGCTAATTCGACTTAAGCGCTCGTTTCTCACAAGGGTTTTGTAACGATTGAGGAACCAATGACGTTGATGGTTTACGCACCAATGAGGTTTCTTGAAGTAACAGTCACCCATTCTGACTTTGTGTCTGGTCACACGATTTTGTTCTCATGGAAGATTCTCTTTCATCATTTTTTTTACTCCCTAACTTTTGCATGGACTGATTCTTTTTGAATTTTTCCGATTTCGAAGTCCAGCGGGATGCCCTAACTTTTGCCTAAGTCCTATGTTTTCACACATTTTTTCGACTTAGCGGGCTTTTTTCTTCTTTTTTTTTCTTCTTCTTTGTTTTTGTTTGAACAAATCGTGTGACACTGGCTTGTCATGACTTGCTGACAAGGTTGACATGCCTCATTCCATTGTGGGTGAGGGATAACCATTGTGGTTTCACGTCCCTTGACCTCTTGAGGTGTAATGAATGGATCCTCGGATGCACACTCCTTTGGAACGCTCGGTCAAATTAACTGATGACTACCCTGCCCCGGGTTGAATGTGATGGTTTTTTCTGTTCAGAAAAGAAACTCCTACTTCAAGGCTCAAAGGGGTTGACGAAGGTCTATCTCCCTTATATCTCCGGTGTTTGGGAATTGAAACAATGCTTGTACATCGTCAGCAGGTTCTACTCTGAAAGCATACCTTCAACAATTATGAGTATTCAGTTGTCATCATCCTCCCTCAAACCTGCTAAGCAACAGTGAAATAAATGGGAGGTAAATGGATGCAATTTCTTTTTTTTTTTTTTTTTTTTCAATGCAAGTAAAGAAAAATGAGCGAATGCGACATAATTGATTCAAAAGTGCAAGATCACTACATTAACATTACCATTTAAAATAACAATGCTTAAAAGACAAGTAGCTGCTAATAGGAAAGAAACTACCATGCAAATGATAAAAGGATACAGTGATCACCAACTCTGATGACAATTTGTCCGAGCCACTGAAATCAAAATACGCTTCTTCTGAAGTCTTTGAACTCAATCAGGTGAAAGGTTGACGTGCACAACCAAGCTTCCTTCTGTAAAGGAGATGTAACCCTTGTCGATCAACTGCTGTACTTTGGCTTGAAAAGCTTTGCAATCTTCAGTTGAATGCCCCATTGATCCACCATGATACCCGCACTGCTCATGAGGATTATACCCTGGAGGGTACGGCTCTGACAACGGCTTGAGAGGCTTAGGAACCACCAAAGAGCTTTGAATTAGATATGGCAAGAGTTCACTGTATGCCATGGGGACCGGATGAAGAGGAGCAATCCTTCTTTCCAGATTGTTGCGAGGCCTAGGCTGGCTCTGAAGTTGATTCCGAGGTCTTCGACCATGAGATTGCAGATTTGGACGAGGAGGAGCCCAGGGTTTCTGACACGGTGCTCTGAGCATTGCCGGATGCCCATAAGAGTAATCAGATTCAGGAGCAGATGATCTCTGAGAAGATGTTGGTCTAGAATATTTGATATTTGCCATGACTGCACTGACGTCATTCCATTCTTCCCCTTGGGAGCTAACAACAGACTCACCTTCACTAGCTGGGATATTCGAAAAGTCCTGGATCTTTCCACTTTTGAGCAGGCTCTCAATGCGTACTCCAACTATCATCAAATCAGAGAAGCTTGTCATCCCAATGCTGCTCATTCTTTCCAAGTATGGACCCTGCAAGGTGCCCACGAACAGGTCAATTAGTTCTCTGTCTGAAAGTGGTGGTTGCACTTGGGCTGCCAATTCTCTCCACCGCTGTGCATATTCTCTGAAAGATTCACCACTCCTCTGGGATAGGCTCTGCAAGTGCGTGCGATTGGGCGCCACGTCCATATTGTATTGGTATTGCTTTACGAAAGCTCTGGATAAATCATTCCAAGATCGAATATGACTGCTTTCCAAATCCATGTACCAACTTAAAGATGCCCCACTTAGACTGTCCTGAAAACAGTGAATCATCAGCTTATCATTGCAGGCATGAGAAGTCATTTTTCTACAGAACATCACCAAATGACGCTTCGGGCAACTGACACCAGTGTACTTCTCGAACTTCGGAGTTTTGAAATCTGGAGGAATGACAAAACCAGGCACCAAACACATGGTTAGAGCATCAAAACCGAAGGCATCAGGATCCGCTAAGGCTTTGAGTCGCTCGTCCAACACACGAAATCTTTCAGCAGGATCAATAACTTGTGGATCTTTGGTTTTCACAAGAGGGATTGCCCCTTGGAAGTCTGGCATAGGGAAGGCAAAACTCTGGTAATTCGCAGTATCAGTCGAAGATGAAGGTCCACCTCGGACAGCAGATGGTTCAGGTATATTCTGATTCATGATCGGGTTCTGTACCGGCTGAGCTTGAGCAAGATTGTTCACTTGTGGAAGATCTTCATCAGGAGAAAGACCATACAAAGGATTGGTCATTGAAGTGAAACCAGGTGGAAAATCAACATTCTGACGGTTGTTCTCTGACATGGCTACTGACGGCTTCCAAACTGACCTTTTTAACTCTTGGCACTGCTCAGTCTAGCTTCACACACTCTGTCGTCTTCTAACTGTTACCGCTTGTTCAAACTGAGTACCGGGAAATCAGCTGGCTGGTCATGGACAAAAGAGGAAGGATGAGCTCTCTGGAAGAGGAAAATGCAATGTAGATGCAAATGCAAAATGCAATATGATGATGCAAAAGATGCAAAGACATGGGATCACAACTGAAAACTGCCTGGAATCTGGAATACTGCCAAGAATCAAGTGTCTGTAACCACAAGATCTCTGTATAGTAACCCAAAATAGCAACTGAAAACCAGAGGTCAATAACTTCAGGATCATAGTGACTGGATCAAACAATTGTACTGCAATGAGGGTATGTTGAGGTCAAGGGTTCCTGCAAACCTGTAAACAGCCCAACCACCTCACAGGTGGTGTTCTAAAACAAAGATCCTCAGACTTGGATCAGTTATGGGAAGTGTAAACACTTCCAACCCGGAGGTACAGTGTTTACAATAACCATAAAAAATCCTCCTCTAATTCACCTCAGTTTCTGAAGGTCAATACTAAAAGGTCATCCAGACTTAGCAGGCTTCCCAGATAGCCCTAGCATTGCAGGAAATCTGCAACACAGAGTTCTCAAGAAGAAACCCATATCTGAACCGTGTTTCATATTCCCGCACCAGACCGAAATGGAATGGGAAAGAATATGATTCACTCTAGCCTAGGTGTCACTCAGGTCCCAGGTATAGGACCTTAACTCTCAATGGAACACCCACCCACCAAAGCAGACAACAGATCCAGCCAGCAGTATGACGGTATGATAAATGAAAAAAACAGTAAAGAAAGCAATAAATAAAGCTGTACAGAAAGCAGTAAATAAAGCAAATATACAAACACAAATAGCACATAACACCCCCAATAAACACAAATCAAACAAGCGCTAGGAGGAACCCACAAAAAGAACCAGAAGCCCTGGTTGCAGTATAAGGCTCCCCAGCAGAGTCGCCAAGCTGTCGCTCCCGACAAGTGAAAAAAGGATCAGATGAAGGTACAGACGCGAACGGTCGGCGAGAGGGACAGTGAGAACACACAGCCGTGAACTCACTGGAGATGAAAAGAGTCGCCAGCTAGGCATTTTTATCCCGGAGGAAAGGCAATGCTGCATAGACCTAGAAAGATACGGATAAGACGGTTTGCGAACCAGAGAGACTGAGAAAGGGGGTTGGTTACAACCTGGGAAGGTATTAGCACCCAGATTGTCCGTCGTACTCGACGGGATCCGCGCTTGAAAGATTTGTGTTTTAAAGGGGTAGTGTCAGTGCAATTAGTGTGTCAAAGAGCTGGAAAAGGATGTACAGGTGTCAGTGTAAAGAAATGTGATGTGTATAAATGTACAGTGTCAGTGTGAGAACAAGAATGAAATGCTCAAGACTATGAGGCTTAAGAATGAAGCTGGAAGGAGGGGGAATGTACAGAGACTTTTGTTCGATAACTATTAAGTTATGCCTACGTATCCTCTCGTGCAATGAGGAAGTCAGAACACCGTAGTTCGACCCAAAGAGACTGAAAGATGAATTGACTGGTGAACTGCTTGCTTGCCTATGCTCAAGTGTATGACCTGTCTGGCTCAGGTGCTTACTGTCTTGCATTAGACGGAAGAAGCAAGTTCTCGATTGTGAGTGAAGGTGATGAGAAAAGAATCCCGGAGGAGACGATTATTGTTTATTTTTGAGTTTTCAGTCTTTTATTTCTTTTTGGAGTTTGTCATAAGATAATGAGCTTAAGTCTAAACCAATGGATTTAGTAAACTCATCACATCTTCCCTCTGTTTAGGGGTAATGAGAGTACCTTAAGTGTGAAGTCAGATTCTCACACCTAATCACCTTTGGTGTAGGATTAAGATCATTAACCTACTTGTGATTATTTAGATGTTTTTGTGATTTTGTTTAGTGTTGAGTAATGAGGTCAGGCCATAATCAAGGATTAAACAGACCCATTACACCATCCTAAAAGAAGGATAATAGATGAGAATGCTTAAGCTGAGGAAGACTCCTCAACTTAATCCATGATTAGGGATTAAACCCATGACAAAACAAGCCTTTATTAAGTGGATTTTAGTTAATGATATGATGATGAAGTGAATTTTATGATTTGTAAGACGACTTGAGGGGGACTTGTCCATTAACACTAGGGTTAGTCCTTCTTAACCAATTAAGGAAGAATTAGAACCCTAATGCAAGGCCCAAGTTACAAGTGATGTCTTGATGATTATTAGATGGATTGATTAAGAGATTTAAACACCTTAAGGGTTCAAGACTTAGGATTAAAGTTAGACACTCCATCCTAAGAGAAGGATGCAGGCATAAGCTTAATCACAAAGTCTCAAAGCCTTTAGGGTTTAGTCCCTGATTATGAGGTGAGAAAAGGAGACTCCAAGATGACACAAAGGTTAAAACTAAGTGGGGAACTAATCAATATTCACATGCTCGGATGGTCCTAGGTTAGTGAGGCTTACTATCCTAAAGAAGAAAGAAAGAAAAAGAGAATGATGAAAGGAGAACCTCCATGGTGGCCTAAGCGCACCTCAAGTCGAGAAAGGATAAGAGAAGATGAGGAAAATGAATTAAGGTAAATAAGAGATATGATAAGAATAAGAGAATGCAATATGGAGATAAGATAAAGAGATGAAAGTGCGATATGGAGATGAATAAGAATGAAGATAAGGAATGCACAAACAGAGCCTACACCAGTAGGACTTCCAGATGCAACAGCAGGCGATAAGTAAAATCGGGCATCAGTGGTACCTAACGGAGAAGGTCCGTTGCCTCTTCAATACGTGCAAAATATCAAGGAGGTTGTCAGAAATCCAGACAATCAATCAAAATATCCTCAAGTGTCCAGCATCACGAATCATCAGGGTTAGCTTAACCATAGTTCAAGGCAACGTAATCGAGACTTAAAGGGAGGTCTCTAAATGCCATTGTATCAAGACTCAATCATTATTCAACCTGAAAATCACTCCAGAAAAACTCAAACACAAGTTTAATCGTCAAGGAATATAATCAATAGTTTGCTGCAATTAAAAAGAAACTTCTAAGAAAATAACAACCATTTTTTAAAGTTCTAGAAAAAGATTAATAAAGACTAACAATTATATATATAAAAAAAACTAATAGAGAAATATTAAAAATTCAAAATTAAAACTAACCAAAATTTAATTAATTAAACGAAAAGATTTAAATAAATAAAAAAAACTCAAGCAAGAGGTCTAGCCTCGAACAGTGTGTGTAAAGAGGAAAAAAACAAGATGGGCCAAGCCCAAAATCCAATCAGCACACAGGAGGGGTGAAGACGCTACATATGGGGATGATTAGCAACATTCGGTGGGGCTGTGAGTCCAACAAAACAAGCCACCCTAAGCAAATCCTTTTAGAAAAAGAACAGAAAAAGAAAGAAATAATAAAAACAAACAACAAGAGTAAAGATCAGGAAATGTTATAAAGATAAAATGAAAACAAAATAGTATATATATATGAAAATTGAAATAACTTATCAAAATTAAGAATTAAAAAGAAAAACTGACAATGAAAAAAAGATATATAATAAAAAAAACTGGTGAGAGAAGAAACAAATCACGGGTTCCTCTTCTTCCTCGCGAACAACAAACCCTGTCTCCTTCTTCGCGAAAAAAAGGCGACGGCTCCAACCAACCTCACCGGCCATACCATCTTATCGCGGTGAACCTCTCTAAAAGCAGAACAAAAGCTTCAGCACTACAAGCTTCTTCGCGGTCTGCCTGGTCGATCTCACCACCCTCAATCGCGGCGGCTACGCGAGCTTCACGCCGTGCAGTTTGTTCGCCGATACGTTTGTGAATCGCGGTTGTGGTCCTTTTCCACGGTGAGTTTCGATCCGAAATTTCCTTCACAAGCTCTGCTTTTTTTTCGATCTATCTCGTCATTCTTCTTCTCTTCCCTGATTTCTGTTTGCTGTTGCTGTGTTTGTGATGATGATGTTGGGAGGTGGTGACGGTTGAGGACGAAAATGATGATGTAGGTTGTTGATGATGAGTGTGGTATGAGATTGGTTGAAGTTTGTTTGGTGTGATGTTGATGAGTTTGGTTGAAGAGAGAAGGTTGCTACGATGTTCTGTTTTTAGAAGGTGTTTCGTGGTGAAGAATGGTGGAAGCGGTGAGTCTGTGTCGGTTTGAAGATGAAGGGAGGATGGGCTGGTGTGGTTGCGATGTGTGAAAGAATGATGCGGTTTGTGTGTGGTTGCCTTGAAGAAAAAAAAAGAAAGGTTATTCTTGAAGGTTGGAGATGTGTATGGTGAAAGGAATCAAAGAGATTCAAAATAATTTGTTGGATGATGGTTGAATGAGATCAGGCGTGAGGTGTGTGAATGCCCTGTAAAAACCGTTTTTGAATCCTTGTGTGTTGTGCTGTCATGCTGTGATTTTATTTTACTGATTGTGTGTTTTTCATGGTGTGTGGAGCGTAACCAATTAACAGTTGGCTGAAGAGTGGGATTTTCGTCCATACGTGATGCGTGGTCCAGAATTGATTTTTATGAGTGGAGGCAAGATCATTGTGGAACTTGTAGGGTCATTTTGCAGTGGGTTGATCCGGAACGAATCTGTTACATTATGCCCTGTTGTGTGCAAAGTTTTTGGATAAAAAGATCAAGAAAAAGTGAGAAAGAGGCGCTGATTTGTTGGTTGCTAGGTCTTGGGATCAACACTTGGTTATTTATACCTAGGTCAACTCAAATTCTATTGCCATTTCCTAATGGGCTTTGGCCTCAAGAATGATATGGCCTTTTTGTAATGACAAACTTTTTTTGTAGAATATTGTTTTTTTCTTTTATAAAATGGACAATGTAAGTTAGAAATGAATTTAATTGGTGATGGGTAAGTGGATAAAAAATAAAAATAAAAAGGTTAATTGGATATGAGAAAGGGTTATTAAAATTGGAAATGAAATTGAAATAGAATTAAATTTGGGATGGACTTGAACAATAAGTGGATATGGTGGAAACAATTGGGAAAATGAAATGGCTAATATTTGGATATTGGTATAAAAATGAATAAAAAGAAAATGGTTAATGGATATTTGGATGGATATTTGGACAAAAATGTTTAAAGTTCTTTTAATATGGACAAATAAATGGATTTTACAAATGTGATTGGGTATGTGAAATGGTTAGGAAAATGGGTTTAGGAAAAATAATGGTATATGGATATCATATGGATAAGATAAATTTATGGACATCAGAAAATAAAGGTAATGGTTATTGGATAAAAGAATTAATCGGATGGAATATGAATAATGAGAAAATTCGGATAATGGATGAACTTGAGAAATGGATAAGAAAGAAATGGGTATGAATTGATCTTCTATGGAATGGACCGAAAACCACCAACATGCACACAACCACGAAACCACTTGCACTATTCCACACACTTCTGGTAAAAGCAATGAAGCACACTAACAACTGAACAATTTGTAACCGAAGCAAACAACCATCTGAGCTAATCATCCTCTGAATTCGTGGCCGAATAAGTCTTGAATCACCTTAAATCCGTCAAAATCAATCTCCGGGAAAATAAATCCACAGAAGAAGCATAGAATAACTGACAGTCTAATTTCCTGAACCAAACTTCTCATGAATCACAACTTGATAATTTGATAAGTCCAGCTCACAACACAACTTGACTTGAACATGCACTGTTTGAGAAATCAACCACTGAATTGATGACGGCCCATATGCATAGCAAATAGTCCTTTCAGACGTGAAATCCTTGAGCAACACTTAACTAGGGAAATAAACCCTAATTGAGTGACAATAGCATAAGAAAACAATGTCATTGACGGCTGCATAGCCAAGGACTTTGAATTCTTCTGATGATCCGCAAATAAAAACGTGAAAACCTAATTCTTCAGAAAATGTGATCCCATGTCTTATGCACATGCAAATGGTATGCAAAAATGCGTATGATATGCAAACGAGAAGCTGAAAAAGATACAAAAGCCAGAGGGCAAATTTAGGGTGTCTACAGTGTTCTTGGCCAATGTTCTTGGCGCCCTTTTTACAAATTTGAATTTTTGAATTTTATAAGTTTTATTTAATTGATTCAAAAATTAATAACTCTATGATTATTTTGAGTTTTTGAATGATTCTTATATCATTAACTCCCAAAAATGTTTAAATATTTTATTTCATAAAAAATTCCAAAAATATATATTTTTTAATATATTTTGTATTTTTTCAAAGAATTAATTTTTAATTGTTTTTACACATTTTAAAATGGTTCTTTCTCTTGATTTTTCAAACACAAATGAATCTCAAGATATTCTATGGATAGAATATGAATTTTCAAACCTTGATCCAAGAATTTTTCTTGTTTTGTATTAGTGTTTGAAATTTATCAAATATTTTAATATTTTATTTCACATAAATATTCAAAATATTCAAAAATTAGGGTTTTGACTTTCATATCCTCAATTTGACTTTTGTCACACTCATGGGCCTATATTAGTGTAGACCCATGCCTTTTTGAAAAATGAATCGTTAGGGTTCATCTGCTTCTTTTTCAAAAACTCGACGCGATCGCCTTTTTTACCGCATTAAGTTTTCATCTATGAATCTTTTTCTGTGAACTTTTTTACACATAACTATTTTTTTTTTCTAAAATGAATTGTCAAAATGTGTCATGAGGAATTCTTTGTATTTAGGACTCATTCTTTTTGTTTTAAACTTTCTCCGGTTTGTTTTAAAACTCCACCCAGGCTTCCGTATAAGTCTTGAACCCACCAACTGTTTCTTAAACAATTCTCAATCTCTTATACATAGATTATGAGCATTTGTTTACAAATTTCATCTCCTTTTATTTTTTCATCTTTATGACTAAAGATCTAATACACCAACAACTAGACTGAGCTTCACTCCGGTGAACTGCTTTCTAGGCTGTAGGCAGCTTTTCAGCACCCAAGTCCTACTGTGTGTATAAAATCATCAGAAAAATAATCAACAAAACAAATTCCATAGGCATCTTTATGTTTAAGCCCTATTATTGGCTTATGAGGCATCTTTTCTCTTTCTAACTTCTCGTTGTTTTCTTAAACTGTTGTGCTTGCTTAGAATAAAATTGTTTGCCAAAATTATTTTTCTTCACCTCATACTAAAGCAAAGGTAATAAAATACTTCTTAATGACAAAGAGAATACAATGTAAAAAACATTTGTAATCTTTCTCCCTCGAGATTTTGAGCTTCTGCTTCCCAGTGTAACACCCAACTTCATTCTTAATAAAACAACTTAAGAATACTCAAACTATAGCAAAGACAATACTAAAAGTTGTTAAACACATTCACTGACACTTTTATTTGTCTGTATGCAACTTTACTGTTTATACTTGCATCTCTGCTAGAATTTAAGCAATCGGGTCACTGTCACCAGACTTAACCTCTGAATAACTAGAACAAAAACTAGGGCAAAACATAGCCTCCTCTTGGGATTCATTCAAGGACCCTCAGTCCTCCTAAAGGTGCCTTCTTTCAGGCTTAGATGTTACTCAGCCTTCCTCATCCTCATCTTGGGCTTTATCCAAGGAACTAGGGGCCTCTTACAGGTAACCTAGCCTCCTCTTGGGCTAAAACACAAGGACCCTCTTATACTTCCTAAAAGCATATGAATAGACCTTATAATCAAATACAACACAATAGTCTCCCTCTCCCCGATGGATGACCAAGCTAGCCTCCTATTGGGCTTTGTACAATTGAATCCTCCCTAGACAAAGGAATGTCTGATGACCTTCAAAACATTTATCAAACCAACAGATAAACCACTCTTATTATAGAGTCAGTCTACCAACAATTTTCAGCCTCACATCTTAAGCTTCATATTAGATACAGATACTCAAGAATCAGTCTCTCACAAATAAGCTTCACACCTAGGCTTCTAAATCAGGACACAGATAAAACTTTACAACCATAATCAATTTTCATCCTTTAGCTTCAACCTTGGGCTTCAATCAAGGCACAAATGAATCAAATCTTCCCTCTTTAGAGATGAAAAATTCTCTCTACTAAGCAAATTTTAGCTTCAACCTTGGGATTCAATCAAGGCACAAACAGTCAAACAATATACAATCACTCAAAATCAGTTATAGCCTTAGACTTTAACTAAGCTAAACAACATCAATATAGTCATAGTATTGGACATTAACTAAGCTCATTCCCAACAACCATAGTCTTGGACTTTAACTAAGCTAATTTCCCACAATATAGTTATAGTCTTGGACTCTAACTAAGCTAAACATTCAGCCTTTCTTGAGCTATGCAAATCAAGATAAGCCATTCAACTTTCTTGATCTATACAATTCAGGTTACCCATTCAGCCTTTCTTGAGTTATACAAATCAAGATCCCATTCATTTTATGCCTTGAGTTATGCAATTCAAGCAACCAACCAACCAATTACAAACAACTGTTTTTCAGCTTCAATCTTGGGCTTTGATTAGGAAACAAACAGACTTTTCAGCTTCAATCTTGGGCTTTGATCAATACACAAATACAAACTTTTGAGCATCAATATCTTGTGTTTTAACCAGGATACAAAGCAACCATTTTCCTCCTAGCTCTAGCCCTTTAGGAGGAACTACGATGCTATGATCCCTCAATTCTCTTTTTGGGGGTATGTAGGCAAAAGGTCGTAAGATCTTTGCGAACACACCAAACAAAAAATAACAATTAGGTTCTCAGACCTAAGAAAAACATCAGAAAATTATGATGATACATAAATAGAAAAACATTAACATCACCCTATCAATCAACACTCATCTCATACCCAGACCCATATCAAAGAAACCCCCATCAATATCAAAAGGAACAAATTTCGCACTAATCCAAGAGTTGAAATAAGTTAAAGAAGAACTCAAAACTATGTGGGCATCTGTTAAATAATAGTATGCAAAGCGGGATGGGTTTTAAGATATCGTTTCCCTTCCATAACCAGCTTCACCAGGAAAAAAATAATAAATCAGAAAGTAGCAAAAATGTGATAGTGATTAAAGACCACAAAAATCGAGCTACACAAAGATGCCTTCTCTTCCAAGTTAGGAGTAGGTTCCAAACATATGTGATCATCACACATTTGTTAGCACCCAAAGCATCCATCATGTTAGCAGGATATCACATCAGTTTCCTTCTTCTGGAACACAAAACTGAGTTTGGTTCTGAAGTTATTACTGCTTTTCAGAAAATCAGCACATCCCTTGATCACCTTAAAGATCTTCAAAACTGAAATTCTGGCAGCTGATATACGATTTCGAATACGATATCACGACACCAATATCTGACAAGTTAAAAACAAGTAAATACACAAATACAAAAATAAAGAACACAGGGAATTGTTAACCCAGTTCGGTGCAAACACACCTACTCTAGAGGCTACCAAGCAGGGAAGGAACTCCATTATCAGTAGTATCAATTCAAAGATCAACAACAAACACCTACAGTTTGCAGTCTTCTCACTTAATCACTACCTAATGCAAGTTCTACCTAGGAACTCCTAGATATGAGACCCCTCTTACTCCCCCTCAATCACCGCAGTGATCTTAAACAAACAATTCAGAAAAGACGAAGACACACTTCAAAACAATCCTTGACCTTGCTTCAAAGCTTCAATAAATTACAAACACTCTTGCTTAAAAGCTTTGAGTGGACAAAATACAAAAGAAAAACCTAGTCCAAAACAATCATCAACAAGACAATTGCTTGGGTCATAAGGAAACTAAACACACACATGAAAATGATGAATGAACAATCCTTATTTTCCACGTCTTCAAACTAGGGTAATGCGGCCTTTAAGTAGAAACTTGAATGGGCATGGGCCTGCTGAACTTGCACAAATCAAATAATATATTTCCTTAAATAAAGGAACAAAAATAACAACATGAAATGTTTTGCTTAAATAACTCCAAGCTGAATCCTTTTCCTTCTGATAAACCGTATGAATTAAACATAACAAATCAAAATTTTAATGACAGCAAAATGCACGCACAAATAAGAATTCATCTTGGTCTTAAGGCCCAATCAGAGATGTTATGACATCGGTTTTGACATCCTGATACAAACAGTTGCACACATAAAAAGCTTCGCACCTGCATAATGCTTAAATCATATGTCATAACATTACATATGACATCCAGAAACAAAAATATATTTTACCGCAAAATATAGCCAATCTAAAACATCTACAAACCCCCCTTTGGCAAATTTTGGGCTAAAACAATTTAAGCATTATCAGAACAACATAATTCTGCAAAACAACCAACACAGCAGTAGAAGCACACATGCACACACAGAGCAGAGAGATAAGTTGACTCCCCCTCAAACAAACACTATATCAGAGTAGCAGAAATAATTTCAAACAACAGAGAGATTTTATCTCCCCCTCAACCTGTTAAGCCCTGCAGCAGATAATCTTACTATACTAAAATAAATAGCATAATTACTCCCCCTTTTAGCCAGAAATTGAGCGAAACCATGACAAAATCATAAAGTAAAAGAAATTGTCAGTACCACAAGCTTCATGAAGAGCAAAAATGTATATCAGAACCCCAACAAATACAGTACCAGAAATTCAAAAAAAATAAATTACATAGGAGCCTTCAAGGGCTAGGAACCACAATAAAAAAACTTCACAAAAAAACAGGACCAATAGCCCTTCACCATAAATTAATCTGAGCCAGATCCAACATCCTCTTCAGGCTCACTTTCTGAACTTCCATCAGAATCACCTTCAACTTTCTCTCCAACTTGCTCTCCATCAGTGTCCTCCTATTTCTCCAACAACTCAATCATTTTCTCAAATTTTACCTTTCTTGCATCTAGCTCCTTACAAGCTTCCTTGAGCTCAACAATGATTGTACTTTTGTTAAGAGGCTTGCTGCTTGTAGATGTTGCAGTGGATGTCACAGCAATGTCAAGGACATGAGATCCTTGAAATAACTTATAATGGAAATAGATAACACCTTCCCTCTTGGAAGTTGTGTCAGAATTAGTCAAGATAGCATGGTGTTGCTCCCTGGATTTCCATCCTGGTACAAACGCGAAAGTGGCGCAGAAAGAGGTAGAGTCGCCAGCCAGGCATTTTTATCCCGATGGAACATGAATGGTAATGTTGCACAAACCGAAGAAAAGAAAAGGAAGGACAAAGGTCCTGTGAACCAAAGAAACTGGGTTCGGGAGTCGTTTATGACCTGGGAAGGTATTAGCACCCCAGATCGTCCTCCGTACCCGACGGGATCCATGCTTGCCAAGAGACTGTTTCAAAGGGTGAAGAACTGAAAGCTACTGCAAAAAGAAAAGGAACTAAACTGGAAAAGGTGTAAACACCCCAAATTTGCCCTCACTCATTCCACCATGGCTTGTGATCTCTTCATATGCATAAATTCAATCATAGTATCTCATACCACATCTTTGATTCACTGCATTGATTCTAAGTCATCTGCATCTAGGGTTTGTGATATGAGCAATCCAAGAGCCATTTGAGACACTCCAAAGGTCTCCAATCACTTCAAAGGGGTCCATGTATGTTCAAGCATCATATTTTATCCCCACAAAGTCAGGAAAGTCAAAGAATCACAAGGACTGAGAATGGCATGGAAGCAGAGCCAGGTTTAACTGCACAGATGACCTAGAATTAGGGTTTTGGTTTCAAAGGCCATAACTCCAAATTTTTTGGTCATTATTGTTTCTATTGGTCTCTATATGTTATAAGGATCATGCATATCAAGTTTCATGAAGAAATTCCATGGGGAAGGCATATAATCAAGAGTTGACTTCTTGAGCAAGTCAGTGCAAAATCAGGGCATCTGAGGCCCCCAATGACCCAACCAAAGGTTGTTCTTCATCATTTTGAATGTGTATGATCTTTATTTGATCATGGAAGATGTTGGAAGTTCACAAAATTGAAGAATTTCAAGCCATTTGCAAAGTTGCCTTTTTGGGAAAGTGACTTGTAATGTAAACTTGCCATTTTGGGAAACTTTTTCAACCCTCTCTTTTTGATTCAAAAATGCTTCAAATGAGAAAACTTTGGTCATGAAAGTTGTAGAATGGATCATTCCCTTTTCAAAAAGTACAAGAACTCATTCTAATTCATTTTGGATCAAAAGTTATGGCCTTGCAAAGTTGGATAAAATCATTGAAATTTCACTTTTGCACAAAATGGAAAACTTGCATTTTCTCATGACAAGCCTTTATGTGACTTCAATGTGACTTCTAATTATCATACCAATGCAATGCATGATCTAAAAATCAGTTTGGCCCAAAGAATTTCCCATTTCTATGCCTTGTTTTTCAAGTAACCATAAGCCATTCTTCATGAAAGTGCAAAGAGGGATTTCTTGCAAATTGATTCTCAAAGGATTTGTTTGACCTCTAGCTGGTTTCAAAACTTTGCCATAACCTAATGAAGCATGTCACACCAAAAATTCAGCAAGAGTTCTCACATAAGCATAGCCCAAAATCATGAGATGTAACAAGTTGTCAAGTTGCAAAAACCCTTCCAACTCATGATCCAAATGCTGCAGTCCTTTATGAATCATCCAAGGGCCATCCTTGACTCAAGCTGAGGCAGGACAAGCCTCTAGATTGCCTCTGACCCGAGCCATGCCTAGGGTACATAATATCTTGACTTTTTGCATAAAGACCCATACCAATCCCACAGTGACACACCAACTCTCTGCCCAACCAGAGCATGATATGTGGATATCAAGCAATCCAAAAACACACCATACACAAGCTGAATCCTCCCACATTGCAGCATCCAACAAAATCTGTCAAAACCTTTCCCTCTTCGAAACACACAACACAACCATCAAACTTCAATAATTCCTTCACCAATCAACCAAAAATCATCCATAGAACAGATCCCACCCCTCACAATGATCTGAAACACAACACACAAGAACTTCATTTCCTGCTACACCAGAACCAAACAGTCACAACCAGCCACTCTCAAAGCATTCTAAGCTCCATTCCATCATCAGGAGGATCAAGGGAGAAGGATTGCGCAAAGCTTGAGGCCAGAAAGCTCAAAATCAGAGAAGCTCCATCACAGGTAACATGAAGAACTTTTTTCCCATAAACTGATTTTTAAGTTCTTTTATGATGCTATGTCTTCCCCTGATCATGAATATGTGTTTAGTTTTTAAAATGGTGAAGAAACCAGCATGTATGGTATCTCTGAATATTTGCCCGTGTTTCATACTTTGCTTCGATTCAGGCTTGTGAGTGAAAATAAATGAATTTTGGATGAGGGGTTAGGTTTAGATTGAGGAGAGGATCATTTTGGTGGAAGAAATTTCATGATTCGTAACCTGTAGCAAAATCTAGGGTTTATGCTCGCCGGAGAAGATGACCGGAACCACTGTTCCGGTCACCTGAAACTCATTAGCCCTAATTGTGTCATTAATGCAACTTTGAATGTAGGCCGTGGATTGGGTTGACTGGGTTTGACTCCCGCGTGAACGTGTGGCCAGGATGTGTCATTAAAACCCTAATCCTTGTTTAATTAATTAAAATCCTGTTTAATTAATTTATAAAACAAATTAGCCAGATTTGAATCTGGGCCTTTGGATCTGGCGCGCAGTCAACCAGTCCAAGCCCAGATCAAATCCTGGCCATCCTTTTGAATTACTTTCATTATTTTCATTTTTTATTTCATTTTCTTTCCATTTTTATTTATACATTTTATTTAAAATAGCAAAATATCTTTAAAAATTATGAAATTTTTTGTCAAAGATTTCATTAATTTTTAAAACCCAAGAATATTTTTATTTTTTATTTTTTGCATTAAAAATTATTTTTAAATCATTTAAATGTTTATTTTTAATTAGTTAATGAAAATTAATTAATTAAAAATACATTTAGGTATTTAAAAATCACAAAAAAATTCACATTGCATTTAAAAACATTTAGAAACATTGTCCAACTCTCAAACCAAATTTCTTTTTTGTTCTTGATGCCTTTTGATCATTTTCATTGGATTTAATTTCATTTCAAGGCAATATTTTATGTCAAACTTCAAAAATTCCTTTCTGCCTAAACTTTGAGAGTTGAGTGATGATTCTTTTTGCATTACACCTTGCATAGCATGTAGTTTATAGGATAAATTTGGTTTGATTTGATCTTGCATTTTCAATTTGTTTAGCATTTTTTCTTGGTGAGGTACCTTAAAACCCTAGAAATCTTAGAAAATTCATTACTTTCATTAGGTTAAGAGTTGGATCCCATCCTTTGGGCAGTGAGTTTGTATAGGTTTAGGGTATCTTTGATTGCATTTTCAAATTTTTATCATGTCATTTGCTTCTGGTTTTGGATTTTTGCTTTGTGTGATGCATGTAACCCTAATTTGTGCCATCCTTTGCATCCATTTTTCATTTGCTTGCATCCAATGACTTGCCATGACATTTTGTGCATTCATTTGATTCATGATACATCTTAGGACATATTGGGATCATGTTTCATCATTGCATCATTCATTTGCCATGTTGTATGTCCATTGAATTTCATAACTTTTCATGTATGTTCATGGTTCTAAGCATGTCTCATTTGCATCTTTATGCTTGCTTGATCATTCTCGTGCTTTGCCTCATGTTTTGTATCATCTCTTAGCATCATTAACATCATGTAATTTCTTCTGATTTTGGTTTGCATCATGACATTTCATCCCATTTGCATTGCATTTCATTTCTTTGCTAACTTTTCAGGTGGTAAGTTGTTTGAGAAGTGAATTTGCCTTCACTTCTCACAATCTCTTCTCATCTCTCTTGCATCTTTGCTGCATTTTATCTTGTGTATTGGATTGAGTTTGCTCATTCTTGTTCATCTTACTTTCTTTTTTCAAGAAACTTGTCTCCTTAAGTGAAGCAAGTTGTTTTGCTTCTCTTTGCTTCTTGCTCCTTTCATATGCTTCCTTCCTGGTGGTTTCTCTGAATATCTTTCTCTCTTGAACCTCATAAACCCTAGGATCTCCAAGTATGTTAACAATTAGGGTTTGATTAGTCCCCCATTTAGCTTTTACCTTTGTGTCATCATTGAGTCTTCTCTTCTCATCTCATAATCAAGGACTAAACCCTAAAGGTTTTAAGGCTCTGTGATTAAGCTTATGCATGCATCCTTCTATTAGGATGGAGTGTATAACTTTAATCCTAAGTGTTAAACCCTTAATGTGTTTAACTCCTTTAATCAATCCACTTAATAATCATCAAGACATCAAGCTTGTAACTTGGGCCTTGCATTAGGGTTCTAATTCTTCCTTAATTGGTTAAGAAGGACTAACCCTAGTGTTAAATGTTCTCATCTATTATCCTTCTATTAGGATGGTGTAATGAGTCCATTAAATCCTTGATTATGGCTTAGTCTCATTACTTAACACTAAACAAAAACTCCAAAAACATCTAAATAATCACAAGTAGGTTAATGATCTTAATCCTACATCAGGGTGATTAAGTGTGAGATACTGACTTCACACTTAAGGTATTCTCATTACCCCTAATCAGAGGGAGGATGTGATGAGTTTACTAACCCTTGGTTTAGGCTTAAGCTCATTTTCCTATGACAAACTTCAAAAAGCAATAAAAGACTGAAAACTCAAAAAAACAAACAATAATCGTCTCCTCCGGGATTCTTTTCTCATCTTATTCACTCACAAACGAGAACTCGCTTCTTCCGTCTAATGCAAGACAGTTTGCACCTGAGCCAGACAGGTCATACACTTGAGCATAGACAAGTAAGCAGTTCACAAGTCAATTTATCTTTCAATCTCTTTGGGTCGAACTACGGTGTTCTGACTTCCTCATTGCACGAGAGGATACGTAGGCATAACTTAACAGTTATCGAACAAAAGTCTATGTACATTCCCCCTCCCTCCAGCATTGTTCTTTTAGCCTCATAGTCTTGAGCAATTCATTCTCATTCTTACACTGACACTTCTCTTATACACTTCACTTTTCTTTTACACTGACACTTGTATTCTTTCCAGCTTTGATACACAAATTGCACTGACACTACCCCTTTTAAACACAAATATTTTAAGCGTGGATCCTGTCGAGTACGACGGACAATCTGGGTGCTAATACCTTCCCAGGTTGTAACCAACCCCCTTTCTCAGTCTCTCTGGTTCGCGACCGTCTTATCCATATCTTTCCCAGGTCTATGCAGCATTACCTTTTCCTCCGGGATAAAAATGCCTAGCTGGCGACTCTTGTCTTTTTGAGTTCACCCTTGTGTGTTCTCTCTCCTTTCGCCGACCATTCGCGTCTGTACCCCTCTTGACCTGAGGTGTCATTTGGTGGGAGCGACAGCTTGGCGACTCTGCTGGGGACCCTTATATTGCAACCAGAGCTTCTGGTTCTTTTTGTGGGTTCCTCCTAGCGCTTGTTTGATTTGTGTTTACTGGGGTGTTATGTGCTAATTGTGTTTATATATTTGCTTTATTTACTGCTTTATGTACAGTTATTTATTGCTTTCTTTACAGCTTTATACATCATACTGTCATACTGTTATCTGGCTGGATCTGTTTTTTTTTTGTTTTGGTGGGTGGGGTTCTACTGAGAGTTTAAGGTCCTATACCTTGGACCTGAGTGACACCTAGGCTAGAGTGGTTCATGTTCTTTCCCATTCCATTTCGGTCTGGTGCGGGAATATGAAACACGGTTCAGATGTGGGTTTCTTCTTGAGAACTCTGTGCTACAGATTTCCTGTAGTGCTAGGGCTATCTGGGAAGCCTGCTAAGTCTGGATGACCTTTATTATGACCTTCAGAAACTGAGGTGAATTAGAGGAGGATCTTTTATGGTTATTGTAAACACTGTACCTCCGGGTTAGAAGTGTTTACACTTCTCATAACTGATCCAAGTCTAAGGATCCTTGTTTTAGAACACCACCTGTGAGGGGGTTGGGCTGTTTACAGGTTTGCAGGTACCCTTGGCCACATCATACCTGGATACTTTGTTTTGATTAAGAGTACTCCATTTATGGACAGTTCTTGTGATTTAACCCGGGACATGTGACTCTTTATTTGAGTCCCCCACCTTGGTTACTGGACTTCTGAACCTCCATCTGGACTTCTTGAATATACATGGGCCTTTTATACCAGGGCAATTAATCAGATCCAGCTTGATCACAAACCCTTGCATATCATTTGCATACTCATCATTGCATCATTTTAACATTTGTTTATTTGTTTTTCAGGGTATCCACATTACATCTGGCTTGGTTTTGACCCCTTCATCTGCATAGACCCCTGTTCATCAGTTATCTGCTTCAGCTATCTTCATCAGTTGCCTGCTTCAGCTATTTTTATCACTAGCCTCAGCCTATCAGTGGCTCATCTCCAGTATCAGTCTTCATCATCAGCATCTGTTTTCAGCTCTTCATCAGCAGTCATGGCACCCAAGAAGAGCAACATTTCATATCATTTCTTTGAGCCTGTGCTAACTGGCATCAGGCAGGTCCAGGCACTTATCACTCCAGACCACATCCCATTATTCAGAGAACATTATGGAGGCATCCTTGATATGGTTATGGACCTAGACCCTTCTCAGAGGAGTTTGATCCACACTTGCCTACAGTTTTATGACCCTCCTTTGAGATGCTTCACTTTCCAGAACTTCCAGCTAGGACCTTTGCTGGAGGAGTTCTCATCATTGATTGGAGTACCTACCAGGGGTGATATCCCCTTCAACCCAGAAATGACTTCTCCCAGCAATGAAGAAGTGGCAAAAGCACTGTACCTGGAGCCTATTTTGATTGAGCAGAACATGACAACAAAGGCTGGGATCCCTGGTTTGCACTTAGACTTTCTGATTTCTCAGGCCATCCTGAAGGCCTCCTTGGGAGAATGGAGGGCAGTTTGTGCATTGTTAGCCCTCAGTATATATGGGGTTATACTATTTGCAGACGAGCCCAAATTTATCAGTAAGAATGCCATTCATCTTTTCCTTCTGAGGAACCCAGTGCCCACATTGCTGGGAGATTTCTATTATTCTGTTCACCAAAGAAATGAGAAGCAGAGAGGGAAGTTGGTGAGATGTTGTGCTCCTCTATTTCACACTTGGTTGCTCAAACACTTACCCAAGACTGATGCCTTCCTGAATCCTCACCAACAGAAGAATTGGGCTAAGAGACTTATTGCTCTGACTTCAAATGATATCAGATGGTGCACCCAGAGCACCAAAGGCAGGGACATAATTACTAGTTGTGGGCAGTTCCCCAATGTACCTCTAATAGGGGTGAAGGGTTGCATCAACTACAATCCTTTGCTGTTTAAGAGACAATTGGGCTATGCATTGGTCCACCCTCCTAGAGTGCAAGATTTAGCTGAAACCCTTTATTGTGAAATAAAACCTAACCTAGCTGTTGTCAGACAAGCATCCTGGGCTTGGGACAACATCCAGACCAAAGGGATGGCCATTCTGGGGAGGTGCAATAGTGTGGCTTCAGCTCAGTATTATGAATGGTCTCATGCTAAGGCTCAGATTTCTGGGATGCCTTTCACCATTGAGGATGCACCTGGGCCATCCACAGTACCACCTCCAGCCACTGTCAGCCTGGAAGAATTTGAGAAGCTGAAGGAAAGGAATGAGAACCTGTCTCAAGCTCTGAAGAAGACCCTCTGGGAGAGGAGTGATGGTCGTCTAGACATTGAGAGGTTGGAGAAGCTTAAGGTGGAGCATCTGGCCAAGATTGAGAAAGCAGAGGACTACATCAAGAAATCAAGAGCTGGAGAGCAAATATTGAAGAATGCCTGTAAAGAGGCTCAGTTTCAGAAAGCTAGGACTGATCTCTATCTAGAGGAAAGTCAGGCTAGGTGGGTCAGGATCACTGAAGCCCGCACTCAAGAAGATAAGAGAACTCACGCTAGGATTGAGCAGCTGGAGGCCAGTGAAAAGAAACAACAGGAGGCTCTGCTAGCAACCCAGAAGGAGATTTCAGAGTTGAAGCTTAGGGCTGGTGTGAAGAGGTCAAAGGACCAAGACAAGCACAAGAAGCTGACCACTGCTATTGCCACCAGAAACCTTCTTATCAGAAACATTACAGAGCATCCGGCTGGTCCTATAACTGAAGCACTTCTGAAGGAAGTTAAGGAGGATGAGTTTGGATTAGATGTTTGACTTCTTTGCTTGTTGTTATTTCCATTTGATGTACTTTTCTTTTTATATTGTATTTTGACCCTTCTGGGGCATATGTTGTAAAAACAAACTATGTATGATCCACCTTTTGTAATATATTTGTTAGTTTGTTCCATTGAGTCTCTTTCTCTCAAGCAACATCAAAAGCATATTCCTCAGGGTCTGGAAAGGTCAAAACCAAGAGCCAAGCCGGATACCTTGGAAATCAAATAAGCATACTGCATTGCATGCTAACTTTTGTTTTGTTTTGTAGGTTTTTGTTTTGTTTGTTACTAACTCTGTTGTGATTCAGGAATTATTGCTCGCCGTCGGGTGTTCCCTCTCAACCGTCCGCACAGGTATCCTACTCGCAACAATCTTCCTGGTATCCAAATGGATCAAGTACAACAAGATCTGACAGAGGTCGGAACTCAGATGGCTAATGAAAGGCTAGAGATGAGAAACCAAATGACCAAATTCATGGAAGTTATGAATGGCTTGGCCCAAAGTCAAGAAAGGTTGAGGGCATTGGTAGAAAGACAAACCCCGGAAGAACCCCATCTGGGAACTAGAGGAACGAGTAACAATGAAAGGGGTCAGCCTCATGTTAATCCACCAGTATATGGGCCTCATCTACATCCGGAAGTCAACATCCCGGGTAATGTGCAAGGAAATACTACTGCAGGCAAGATCTTACAAGAAGACCCCCAAGAGGAGCAGTTTACTGTAATGGGAGCTGGGGATGAAGTCTATGATAGGAGGTTTGATGAAATTGCTGAGAAGTTGAGATCCCTGGAGTCTCAAAATTCCCTATGTTTTGATGTCATGGATATGGGGTTAGTGGATGGGGTAAGGATTCCCCACAAGTTTAAACCTCCGTGCTTCGAGAAATACAATGGAACCTCCTGTCCACGAACTCACTTGCAGTCCTTTCTGGGGAGACTTAAGGCATACACCATGGATGAAAAACTGTGGATGTTCTATTTTGAAGATAGTTTGACTGGAGCTTCAAGGGAGTGGTATTCACACTTGACCAGATCTACTATCAGATGCTGGAAGGACCTAGCTGAAGCCTTCATCAGGAAGTACCAATACAATCTGGACATGGCTTCTAACAGGACCCTCTTGATGGGAATGTCTCAGTCCTCCAGAGAAAGCTTCAGGGAATATGCCCAGAGGTGGAGACAGCTTGCTGCTGCTGTCCAGCCACCCATGTCGGAAAGAGAAATGGCCGACATGTTTATGAATACTCTGCAAGGGACATATATTGATAGGCTAGCTGCCTTTTCTTCCACCAGTTCCGCTGACGTAGTCATGGCTGGAGAAAGAATTGAAAGCCTTCTGAAGATGGGTAAGATTTCTGATAATGGTGCAAGTTCATCCAGTAACCCCAGAAAGCCTTTTGTGGGACCTAGAAGAACCGGTGAGACAAATGCCATTCATGCCAACAGGGGAAGACCTCAGTATGTTCATAGATCAGTGGCAGCTGTCACTATTCCAGCTCCGATTCCTCAGCAATCAGCATATCAACCACATCAACAACCACACTATCAGCAGCAAGTTCAGTATCCGCCACAAAGTACCTTCAACAACAATAACAACAATCAACAACAAAGACCTTTTTAGCAAAGACCATCACAGGCAAATAGGGTGATTGACCCTATCCCTATGCCTTATGCTGCCTTATTGCCACAACTCCTGAAACTCAACTTGGTTGAATTAAGGACGTTGGCACCCCCAGATCCCTCTAATCTCCCAAGAAATTATGATGTCAACGCCAGATGTGCTTTCCACTCCAATGCACCTGGCCACAATACGGAAACATGCAGGGCTTTACAAATGAAGGTGCAAGATCTGGTGGATTCTAAAGCCCTCAACTTTGCACCCCCTCCAAGTGTCACCAAGAATCCCATGCCCAATCATGGAGGACCAAGAATTAATGCCATTGAGGAAGACAAGCCATCTTTCTTAATCACCAGTGTTGGACAGATTCGAACACCTCTGGTCGAAATTAAAGCTCAGCTTCTAGAGTGCCAGATGTTCCCCGGGTGTGAGCTCGGTTGTGGGTATTGCAACATTTCGGTCAACGGGTGTGATAATTTGAGAAGCGGCATAGATGGCCTTATCAAAAGCGGCATACTTCAGATCTCAACAACGGCGCCTACAAATCCAGCAATTCCTTTAACAACAATTCCTGATTCTTCTACAACTGCAACAACAATCATTCCGACCAATTCATCAATATCATCAACAATGGCTTCATCCATCACTTCAACAAATCAAATGTCAACAACCATTTCTTCTACAACATCAACATCCCTTTATTCAGCAGAATCTTCTACAACGCCAACAGAAATTAATGAAGATGTCTCAGAAGTCACCATCTACTATGATCCATCAGATGTTCCTCCAAACAACAACTTTCAGCAACAAACAGTGGCACCTCCTGCCAGGTCACCAGTCACCATTTACTACGATCCGCACACCATTTCAGTACCCTCCTCTGCAGCAGTCAGTCCAGTTACCATTACGGTGCCTGGACCCGTTCCATATGAAAGCAGTAATGCCATACCTTGGCATTATGACTCTGACCTCTATTGCAACGGGGAGAAAATCACTTTGGATTCTTCAACCTCTTCTCCACAAATTGATAATGTTGGGGGAGGCGGAGGCTTCACCAGAAGCGGACGCCTTTTCGCCTCACAAACTCAGAGACCCAATGCTGAAGCAGAAGCTGCTGCCAAAGCAAAAGGAAAAAGTGTGGTGCTTGAAGAGTCAGTTATCAAAGAAACTCAGAAGACATCTTTTGAGCAAGATGTAGACGAGTTTATGAGGATTATAAAGATAAGTGATTACAAGGTGGTGGATCAGCTTCACCAAACTCCCTCAAAGATCTCCATATTATCCCTATTGATGTGTTCTGAAGCTCACAGGAATGCATTATTGAAAGTCCTACACGCAACATACGTGCCAGAGGAGATCACTGTTAATCAGCTGGAAACTGTGGTGGCAAATGTCAACACCAGTCATGGACTGGGCTTCACCAATGTTGACTTAACAACTGAGGGACGTAACCACAACAAGGCTTTACATATCACCTTGGAATGCAAGGGTGCTGTTCTATCCCATGTACTGGTAGACACTGGGTCTTCACTCAATGTTCTACCAAAGAAAGCCTTGGTGAAGCTGGAGTATGATGGCTTGGCATTGCGTCCGAGTAATATGGTGGTGAGAGCTTTTGATGGCGCTAAAAGATCAGTGCTTGGGGAGATTGATCTGCCTGTGATGATTGGCCCGTAAACCTTCAAAATTACCTTCTATGTGATGGACATTCAGCTGGCCTACAGCTGTTTGTTGGGTAGACCCTGGATCCATGCCGCTGGCGCTGTTACGTCTACCCTTCACCAGAAGCTGAAATTCGAGTGGGAAGGCCAGATCATCACCATCTGTGGTGAAGAAGACATCTTTGTTAGCCATCTGGCTATGTATAAGTATATTGAGATGGATGGAGAAATCCATGAAACCATGAGCCAGGGGTTTGAGGCCCTAAACATAAATGAAGCATCTGCTGTACTGGGAACTTCCATGACGTCTTATCAGCAAGCCAGGAAGGTTGTTGAAGAGGGTACTGCCCAAGGCTGGGGCAAGCTACTGCCCGTGGAGAAGAAGGAGGACAGATTTGGGTTGGGTTACAAACCAACTCAACAAGACCAATTAGAGGCTGCCAAGAAGCCCAGTTTTGTCAGCGGGGGAATGCTCACCCCGGATGCAGTGAACAACTTGGAAGACGAGCATGAAAGCGACCGCCACCTGGAGAGCTGGATAAGTCCAAGGATCCCGGGGAGCCAAGTCCTTAACTGGTCTTCCCAGGAAATTATAAGGGTTACTCCTGCAGAGTAATTATTATTTCCTGTATTTTTAAGCATGCATCAAGTCTTGCATCTTGCCCAAGATGACAAGACTCATTTTGTAATCGGGCCATCTTGTAATTTTGTGCAAATAGATTAATCAATGAATATCGGACATCTTTTGCAAATGAGTCTTTTCCTTTTCCGCTCACTGTTTTTCATTTTTCTTTTTGTACAAAAATAAAATGGCAATGTTTTCCAAAATGATAACTTCATTTCACTTTCTCTAAACAAGATTAAAATCGATCACTAAAATGAACAATCTAAACCCTTGCAGAGAGTGCCTTTCAGACTGCACCGACAACAACACCGCTATGACTTCGTATGACTTTGACAATCCAATCAATCAAGCTGATGAAGGGGTTGAAGAAGATTATGAGCTTCCTGAGGAGCTAGCCAGATTGTTAAGGCAAGAGGAGAAGGTTATCACCCCTCATCAGGAGGAGGTTGAAACGGTTAATCTTGGTACGGAAGAAGATGTGAAAGAAGTTAAGATCGGGGCTTGCCTACAAGATTCAGTAAAAGAGCAACTGGTTGATATGCTTCGGGAGTATGTGGATGTTTTTGCTTGGTCTTATCAGGATATTCCAGGGTTGGATACCGATATTGTTATGCACAAGCTGCCTTTGAAAGAAGACTGCCCGCCGGTAAAACAGAAATTGCGCCGTACTCGCCCAGATATGGCAATGAAGATTAAGGAAGAGGTACAAAAGCAGTGGGACGCCGGTTTCCTTGCTGTAACTAGCTATCCGCCGTGGGTTTCTAATATTGTACCTGTGCCTAAGAAAGACGGCAAGGTGAGGATGTGTGTAGATTACCGGGATCTAAACAGAGCCAGCCCGAAAGATGACTTCCCTTTACCTCACATTGACGTATTGGTTGATAACACGGCTCAGTTCTCGGTGTTCTCCTTCATGGATGGATTTTCAGGATACAATCAGATCAAGATGTCACCTGAAGACATGGAGAAGACAATTTTCATCACGCCCTGGGGCACATTCTGTTACAAGGTGATGCCATTCGGACTGAAGAATACTGGTGCAACTTATCAACGGGCTATGGTGACTTTATTCCATGACATGATCCATAAAGAGATAGAATGTTATGTGGATGACATGATCGCCAAGTCCCTCACAGAAGAAGACCACCTGGTGAATCTGTTGAAGTTATTCAAGCGTCTGAGGAAGTACCAACTAAGATTGAACCCCAACAAGTGCACATTCGGGGTGCGATCTGGTAAGTTGCTGGGATTTATTGTAAGTGAGAAAGGGATTGAAGTTAACCCTGATAAAGTTAAAGTCATTCAAGAAATGCCTGCACCGAAGAGTGAAAAAGAAGTTCGGGGTTTCTTAGGTAGATTGAACTACATTTCACGGTTCATATCTCACCTTACTGCAACATGCGAGCCTTTGTTCAAATTGTTGAGAAAAGAACAAACGGTCAGGTGGAACGAAGACTGCCAGAGGGCCTTTGACAAGATCAAGGAATACTTACAAGAGCCTCCAATCCTCATGCCTCCAGTTGAAGGAAGACCTCTGATAATGTACTTGACAGTATTAGAAGAGTCAATGGGGTGTGTGCTGGGCCAGCATGACGAGTCTGGTCGAAAAGAGTATGCAATATACTACCTAAGCAAAAAGTTTACCGACTGTGAACAACGTTATTCACTGCTCGAGAAAACTTGTTGTGCTTTAGCGTGGGCTGCTCGCCGACTGAGACAGTATATGTTGACCCACACTACCTTGTTGATCTCAAAGATGGACCCAGTCAAGTATATTTTTGAGAAGCCAGCACTTACCGGACGGGTTGTAAGATGGCAAATGATCCTCACAGAGTATGATATTCAGTACACCTCTCAAAAGGCCATCAAAGGCACTGTATTGTCTGATTATCTTGCTGAGCAACCCATTGATGATTACCAGCCTATGAGGTTTGACTTCCCTGATGAAGACATCATGTTCATAAAAGAAAAAGATCATGAAGAGCCTATTCATACTGAAGGGCCTGACCCAGAAGAAGAATGGACTATGATGTTTGACGGGGCTGTTAACATGAATGGTCGTGGTGTTGGTGCAGTACTCATTACGCCTAAGGGAGTTCACATGCCTTTCTCGGCAAAGCTCACTTTCAACTGCACTAACAATGAAGCTGAATACGAAGCTTGTATTATGGGTCTTGAGGAAGCCATTGACCTCAGGATCAAGACTTTGACTGTATTCGGAGATTCAGCTCTGGTAATCAATCAAACCAACGGTATATGGTACACCCACCAGGATCATCTGATACCTTACAGGGATTATACAAGGAGGTTAATGACTTTCTTCACAACGGTCAAGCTTGAGTATATCCCTCGGGACGAGAATCAGTTTGCAGATGCTCTGGCTACCATTTCATCCATGATCAAAGTTCAAGCTGCCAACTTTATACCTCGGATCTCAGTGTCATACCCCAAATTTGTCCTACCTATTTAGTTTTTACTTTATTTTGTTTATGTTACTAACCATCATTCAAGAGTCAAATATGCGTGTTGTCTTGCTAGATGGATAGGCTGAAGTTATGCAAGTTGGCTAGTAGTTGTCAAGATTGATGTCCTTTCTCAAGAATTTAAATCGATGCCATGAGGTGGTTAATATCTGGATTGGATTTATGATTAATTTTAACCTCATTTATTTTATAGACTGTGAATTAGTTCAAAAAAGTGATTCATGGAATTTATTCAAAGACAAGATATGACTAAGGGGATTTAAGCGGATTTGAAGATCTCGATGTTTCAAATTTGGTTTTGTGGTTTATAACTAAAATGACGCCATAATCGAAAGATTTAAATCATTAAGCTAAGCCATGACCAATTTATTTTCAAGACTCCTTAAGGTTCTAAAATTTATTATTATTGCAAAGTTTGCTAGACTTTGTAATTAGAGGAATGATTTCAACCACGTTTTCGAGCCTCGTCAACGAGTTTTCAAGTCAACCTCAAAGACCATCGCTTTGTTTGAATCTAAGGGACCAAGATTTAATTTATGCGGATTTAACAAATGTGAAGAGCTCAAGATGTGTTTTAAAGATTGTTGATCAAAGTTTGTTATGTTCAAAGAGATTTTGCGTGGCACAATTTCAAGGTTTAAAGTTAGCCCTGTTTCTCATCAAGGAAGGGAGAATAATGCCTGTTGATGCATACTTAGTGCAAGAATAAGTTGATAAAAGGTCCAAAATTTCACAAACTTGAAGAATAAAATACAAGTGTAAAAGTTGGTGGATTGGTACAAAGTTCAGGTTGCTAAAGTCAAGTTTGAATTTATATTACAATTCAAGATCATTACATGTATAATTCAAGCCTAAGCAATTTGAGAACAATCAAATGGTGTCTAACAGCAGCCATGATTAAGTCTAAAGCCCTCTGTATCATAACAGTTCAAGCTTTGGACCAAGTCCTCACCAAATGCTAGCACCTTTAGCTTGTGTGAAGTTTTTCCCTTCCTGCATAATGCTCCATAATGATTACCTGGAAAAGAAGCAATGAATTGATAACCCAAAACCAAAACAGACATCAAAATTAACAGGGATTACAAAGATAAAACATGAGATTCAAAGTCACAAATTCATCTGCACTTAACTGATGTTGAACCATTTCCTTGAACAACTTTGTTTTGTATTCTTCACACCAATCACAACCTCTAAGCATATCCGGCCTTTGCTTGGAAGATTATTTTTCTTGGAGTGACACCTGAAAGTAATAACGACATAACACTAAGCAATATTTTCCAACAGTAACAAAAATCAAATGAAGACATAATGGAACCATGCCGTAATGGTCACGGAAAACTACAAGGCATGAAACATGAGAATGGTGTCAACAACTAAATAACAATGAAGGAGGGATACAACATTTCAACCATGTCATTAATTACTACTGCAGCAGCTCTATTTCCTTGTTAACTCATGCACCACTCTTCACAAGATACCTAACACCATCAATGGCCAACCTGTTAAAGACATTTGGTCATTATACAGGAGTTATTGATAAGACATTTAAAGAAGAACAAGACAAGTTTGAAGCAGAAAAAAAACCAGTCTGAACATACAAAGGATGCATAAGAAATCCAAGCAAATTGTCCAAGGAAAGGAGTCTGAATTCATACCGCAATGAAAAGCTGTCCATGGGTTATTCCTAAGGCTTCACAAGGCAGCTCTTGCCTCAACCAAGGCCTTCTATTTACACTAGATTATCCTGTCATCATGCTCTGCAAACAAAGAGCATGAGGTGACGAGGTCAGGCCAAGTTTCATAACAAGCGCAAAAGAGTCATACTCAACTTCAAAGCAAGAATAAGTTAACAACAGAAAATACCAATAAAAGCAATGCTCACCACTTCGTATCAAGTCTTCACCGAGCCTATTTCAGCAATCCATCCAACTCCAACAATGGTCTAAGTAAAAACAGATGTAACCTGCATAACAAACAGAAATCAAAATTCTCATCCAATCCCTCATCAACCCTATCAAACCAGCAAGACAATGTTTAGAGCCGTTTGCACTAAGAGATTTATTATAACATGTGATGTTCAATCAGTTGAAGCAGAAGCCAAAGGTGTACAAAGAGGTTTGCCTAAAAAGGTTCCATTTGTGGGCATTCAGATTTCAAGACCAGTATTTCAAGCTTTGAACTGCTCTCCATTTCTTACCTGCAAAAGACATCAATGTGATAGGATTTGCCTTAGTATAATTGAGATGAAGAATAGTGTACAAATAAATTTACAAAGCAGCATTAGAGGTATAAGGATACCGTCAAGCTTCAGCAGCTACCAACTTCGGTGCAAACGATTACGCAATGCCTTCAACGCCTTCAAGAAGCATTAGTATGTTCTGTTTGACGAAGTCACGGCAAATTAGTAGAGAAACTTTCAACGGATCAGATTATGAGAATAATTTGAATACATACAAGGAAAGTGAATCAAAATGTAAGTTAAGGAAGATCAATATGTATAATAGTGCAAACAGTCAAAAGTCAGCGAGAAAATAGATTCATGATCCATACCAAGCTTCAATAACAGTATAATATTTCTGTTCATGTGCTTGTCAATCTAAAGAATTCTCCATCAGCTTTCAGGGTGTGCATTGATCTCATGAACAACTTGAACCTCATGGCTGCAAAATAAGAATTGGTTGATATTAGTTCATCTACAAAGGGCAGGATATTAATATGAGTTACAGTGGAAACACTACAAACCGAATTGCGGACAATCATGACCAAGGGAATCTCATTGTTTCAAATTCAAACCAATGCAAAAGCCTGTTAATAGATAAATACAAGAATTTGTTCAGCAAAAATCAGGGCCAAGGAAGAGTCAAGAGGTTTTGATCATGCTAGAAAGAAAACTCAGTGAAAATCAAATTTACAGATGAGGGACCACACCCTCTCTCCTCACTACAGACAAAAACAAGAACGATGACTCACTCTTTTGGTCCCCACAAAAAATCCACAGTTGAAGAATATCGTACAACTCATAACGGCATGAAATTTTCACAGCTCACGTACCAACAAATTCCTCATGACCTTCACTCCCTCTCACACGATTCTGATTCTCCTCACACGTATCAAACAATTTCAATAATCCTCTATATAAGAGAATCATGGGCACAGACACAGGACACCTGAAAAAACCCTAGCAGTAAAAGACGCCAGCAAGAACACTCATCCTAACAACCTACATCACTAAAGCTCTGATCCTACAATCTCTGCATAATTTCACACTGAAATTTTGCCAGAGATGGGCTAAACCTCATCATTTTTCGCATTCAATAACAAACAAACAACAACACACGAACGGAAAAGACGCAAAGCAGAAAGGAGGAGAGGAAGAGCTTGATTCAGTTTCGTTTTCGGAAAAGAGTTCTCAGATCATACCTTTTCAAGACCCAACGGAGGAGCTCCGTCAGGTATTTCTTCTTGAACCCTGATATTGTTGTTGCTTGTGAATCATACTGCTTAGTTGTTATTGTTGGATCCTCACGCTTGTGCCCTTGTTGTTTCGTCTTCGATCCCGTTTTGTTGTTTTGAACATGTTTGGTTCTGATTGAGGTCGATCTCGTTGATTAGAGGAATTTTCGAGTGTTTTGATGGGGAATTCAGGGATAGGGATGAAAGCAAAAGGGGGATCGTGTGTTTTTGGGGTGTCGCCGCCGGAGACGACGTCGGTCTCCGCCGCGGGTTCATCTTCTCCGATGGGCATTTTTAGGGTTTCGGTGAGGTTCTTTTAAGAAATGTAGAAAGAGTGAGAGGCGAGTTTGAGAGAAAGAGAGGGAGATACGAGTTCTGAGAAGAAGAGTATTTTATGAATTAACTTGTTTCTTTTATTTTATTCAAATTTGTTTTCTTTCTATAAATTAACCTATAAAAAAAAAGAAAAAACATTTTATTAATTATTTATTTTAAATAATAATATTTAATATAATTAATTAATTAATTAATTTTATTAAATATGTTTATTTAATTTAATTAATTAATCCTTTCTCTTTAAAACTATTTAAAAAAAAAACAAAAAAAATATATTCTTAACTATTTTGTTAAAATTTTAACTTGTGATTAATTTCTCATTTGAGCACTTTAAAATTCCTAAAACATTTTCATTGTTTATTTTAATAGATTCATTTAATTTGATTAATTTTTCACCTTTGCTCGATTATGTGTGTGATGAATGTTTGCGCATGCTCGATCCTCCTGGCTTGTGATATGATGATATGACTGCTTGTGTGATTACTTTTGCATTTTTGACGATAAATTGCTAAGTAAAAAACGAACGCACACCAAGACTAATCATTTAAAAGATAAGCGAAATCTTTGGTCCAACGCCAAATGAATATCCATACGCACTTCACTTCATACACACACGTAAGTCGATCATCCCTCGATCGCCATCTGCACGAACTTTGCACCTTACACTTTCAGCAACTTTTTCCAACTTAATAAATCAACGCATTGCGCTTGTTTTCCATAGCTAGTCTTTAGCTTAGTTCCTCAACTTTGCGAGTCGAGCACATTGTGCCTCGCTACAAATCCAACAAATAAACCTCCACTTGCATTTACCTTAAACTTCAAAAAACCGAACTGTTACTTCTTAGATCCAAACCCTTGATCCAACATCAAGCGGTCTTAGGAAACAAAACACTTCAATAAATACGAGGAAAATTGCACGCCACGAGCCTTAAGCGATAGAAAGGGGGATAACGAGCTTTCGTTACTCGCTCCGATTATTTCGACGCAGGACACTCGTCTTGTTGGGCGAGATAAACTATCCATAGTCTTTAGTGCAAATGGACTCTTAAATCCTTTCATCGAAGAAAGGTAATAAAATCAACAACCATCACCTGTATCAGGCCGAACTACGAAGCTCTGACTTTCCCATTGCACAAGGGAATACGTAGGCACGAGGATCTCAATCCTTGCCGAGCCCCTAGGATCAATAAACCCCTTAGTTCAACAAGTAATCATAAGTATAGACATCCCTTCGCGCGTGACAACCTAGATGGTTCCCATCGAGTACGATGGATGTAGGAGGTGCTAATACCTTCCTCCTACATAACCGACTTCCGAACCCCGACAATGGTTAGCGATGACCTTGTTTTATCCCTTCTCGGTGGTTTTATCTATATTTTCCATTTCCCTCTTCGGGAATAAATAAAATTAGGTGGCGACTCTCAAGTCAGCCCAGCCACGACCGCGTTCGCGAGGGATCGTATTTTTCGAGGTACGACAGCTGGCGACTCTGTTGGGGACTGGTTCACCCCTATGCAAGTCGAGCCTAGTCTAGGTTTCCACGCTTGTTTGGATGTTTGATTATGTGTTACCTGTTTATCGCTTTCTTTATTGCTTTACATTTTATATCCTTATTGTGGATCTTTGGTACTGAATCGATACTTTGATCAAAACAACTTGAGGGAAAGGCTCTATACCCGAGTCTATGAGTGTAAACATAAGTTAGCGAGGTTGTGTAGTATGGGCTCCCGAGAGAACCTCTCTCGTGGGTTGTCGATACGAAAACCTCACTCGGAGTAGATTTTAATGGAAATACTGACAACCGTCAAGCTTTTGGCGTGTGTGCGCAGTTGTTTTCATTAAAGTCGTTGACTCTGAGGACCTGTAGAACCTTTTGGTTAAAACATCGGTTGATGGTTGCGTAGTATTGGGCACATGGGTTCGCCCTCGCGTGGCTCAATACGAAAACCTCACTTGGAATAGACTTACTCAATGGAGTTGATTGACTGTCAAGAATATATAAAATTGACACGTGCATCAAACATTTGAGAAAGTTCCATAACTCCAGGACTTTGTTTTAAACCTCGTGTCGACGATCACGTAGTATGGGGTACCAGGAGATTTCTCTCTTGCGTGGCTCGATACGAAGATCTCACCCAAACGAAATTCATATGGTGGTGTCAATTAACCGTCACGTTAATGGCGTGTGTAATGAACATCCATACGAATTGTTAATTTTGGGGTCCCTAAACTGTAGAGCCTACCTGGTGAGGTCCTTGTGAGGAGAATAATCAAAGTATCCTCCATCCCATACCTTTGGTCCTATGATCCTAGATCCTGCATTTCATTTACATATCATTTCATATGCATTACATATCATTTTCCCAAAACAAAAGAGCTTATCCATCTTTTGTCCATATCAGAGTTGATTTCTCGACACTTGTATCAGACTTGAAGTAGCTTTAAGGACTATGAATCCGTTGGAGCGAAGCCATGCTAATTTAAGAGGAGATGTAGACTCAATGAAGAAACAAGTGGAGAAACTTGTGGAGGCCATGATAGTCTAGGCAAAAAGAGAGGACAACATTCAACGAACGGCAGTTGGGGATTCTATTACACAAAAGTGTCACATTGTCAGGAATGAGAATTCTTCATCAGTTGATGCCATGGAGTATCATAGCTTTTCAATCTCCGCGCCTAATCCCAAAGGGTCAAACATGGTATTGAATGCTGAACAACCTCAAAATCCTGAGTTTGCTGAAAGATGTCGTGTGTTGGAAGAGAAATTTGAGGCCTTAAAAGGACATGATGCTTTTGGTCTGAACGCTTCTGACTTATGTTTAGTGCCTGATGTGGTAATCCCTCCTAAGTTCAAAATGCCAAAATATGAGAAGTACGAAGGAGATAGTTGTCCAAAGAATCATTGGTGATGTTCTGTAGAAAAATGACCACTCATACTAAGAACGATAAATTGATGATTCACTGTTTCCAAGACAGTTTGAGTGGAGCATCATTGAACTAGTACACACAGCTAAAAAGTAGCCACATCCAATCATGGATGGACTTGTCCAGTGCTTTTATAAAGCAGTATGTCTACAATCTCGACATGGCTCCAGACCGCATGCAACTGCAAGGGTTATCTCAAGAAAGCGATGAACCATTCAGAAAGTATGCTCAAAGATGGAGAGGGTTAGCTGCTAGTGTTCAACCACCAATCTTAGAGAAAGAACTGGTTGGTTTATTCATGGATAGTTTGCAAAGTCCGTATATTGAAAGAATGATAGGTAGTTCTTTTCCCGACTTTTCACAATTGGTGTCAGTTGGAGAACGAATTGAGATCCTACTCAAGAGTAGAAAAGTACAGGACATCTCAAACGTCCAGACTAGTGAAAGCGAATCAATTGTTAGTTCCCAAGAAACAGGGGAGGAAATTAATGCAGTTTGGGAGGCTCTACAAACTCCACCTCCAGTGCCTTACCAACAACACCCAGGCAGAGGACCTCCTCAATATCGACAACAAGTTGCACATCAAGAGCCAATGCAACAACAACGTACTCCACAATGGCGTCCTTACTACGCTAAAAGACCAAAAAGGCATTTTGATCAATTGTCGGTGCTTCACAGTCACATACTTCCATGTTTGATTAATAGTGGATTGGTAGAGCCAAGGAAGATAGATCCAATGCCTCTTCCACATCGACCAAACTTTGATCCAAATTCTTATTGTGGCTTTCATGCCAACTCACCGGGACATTCAACTGATGATTGCCAACAATTCAAAAATAAAGTCCAGGATCTGATTGATTCCAAGGTAATCTCATTCACACCTCAAGGAATTCAAATCCACAATCAGGCGGGCTCATCAATCCATGTTATGGAAGAAGTTGCTGAGAGTACATGCGAAGATGGTTCTCAAATTGATCTTGAAGAGCAATTCTGAATTAAGGATTCCCAACAGTAAATCAAAGCCCAGTTCCTCAACACTGGCAATCTTTAACTTATATCATTACTTTGCATTTGTATTTCCTTTTCTGTTTGGTGCTACTTGCTTTTAAGAACTGTTGTCTTTAATGGTAATGTTAATATAATAAGCATGCATGTTTTGGAAAAATCCATTCGTATTCACTCACATTTTTTCACTTATTGCAAAAAAATAAAAAAATGCACTTTACCTCCTTTATCATATTGTTTAGCAAATATTTGAGGGAGGATGACGAAAACGTAACACCCATAATCGCTGATAATATGCTTTCCGAAAGAATCTTGCTGATGATATACAGGCATTGTTTCAAATTCCCAAACACTGGAGAGATAAGGAGTTAATCCTTAGACAACCATTTCGAGCCTAGAAGAAGGAGTTTCCTTCGGATATTCAAAACCCTTATATTTAACCAGGGGCAGGGTAGTGTTCAGTTAACCTGACTATGCATCCAAACTAAAAGGCGAAACTTTCCAATTTGGAGATCCATCCATGACCAATGACTTGGCAGTTACAATCCTTCAACAGAAAAGAAAAAAATATAAAAGCCCGCTAAGTTGAACATCCTAATAGGAGACTTAGGAAAAAGTTAGGGCAATCCCGATGGACTAAAGACTTCAAAAAAAAATAACGGTCCATGCAAGAATTAGGGATCAAAAGAAAAACAGTAGAAAGAGGTCGTCAAAATCCTCGACAAAAACAAAATAAGTTGTAGTGACCATCTTATCCAAAACCAAAAGGGTCACTAACATCCCAGAAAAACGAATAAGGTGACTGCCATTGTAAGAAAGTCTGGAACAATCATCTTCAACCATTACACCTTCAAGATCTCATAGGAGACAAATGTGTGTGTGTCATTTAACTGAACGTAGGACTGGAGAACATCACGAAGATGGGTGGGTACAAAAATATTTGAGCCTATATCCTTTGTTTCATAACCGTGAACCAGACCATGATACAACCCTTAAAAGACCTAATTGAAGCAGGGTTTATTCTGAGAGCATATCTCAACAAGGTTGCGTAAGCTGACTCCTAAAAGATTTGCTAATCTTCTCCTTGTTATTTCACAAATCACTTGCTAAATTAGCACTACGTTTGGACAACTGATCCATTCGTCACACACTATCACATCATTCAAATAAATGATTTTTTTTCAAAACTCGTATGAATATTGCATTAAAATTACTATTTCTAGACAAATAAATTTTAATTGCAAGACAGCATTTAGTATCTAAAGAAATTCCAAATAAGGAAAAGTCAAAGGGGAGCTTGAGAATTCATTGGCATTGACTCAAATCAAGATCACTCCATATCAGGGGCAAGACTTTCAATGACTATGTGGACCTGAGAATGGTTGGTCGAAAATCAAATCTCCAAGCATTAGAACTAGACTATCCCAATTAGTAGCCTATCTGGGGCAAATAATTCATGATCACCTAATTCGGGGCAAGTCCCTCCAAAGGCACAGACAGGGGCAACTTCCCATGAGTCCCAGATACTAGGGCAAGTGATAACGTATCAAGTTAGGGTACAATCATTCTCAAGGCCTCTATTCGAAGAAGATTCCTTCAAAGTCCCTACAGACTGGGGCAAGGCAACTATAAAAGGATGCCTTAGGGCTAAGCCAAAGCATAATCAACATGCATTGATTATGTCGCTACGCTCATTTGAAAGTCATCATGACATCTGTCAAAGAAGTTGAAATTCTGTCAGCAGCCTACCACTTCAACAATAGATCAGACTTGGGGATACCACAAATGGTCGCATCCATCCTCCGATCAGAGCATCGTCGGATACCAAGTGTCGAGAAGTCAATACCCTTCACTACAATTCCTAAAAGTCCAATTTTATTGGCAACCACCAAAATCTTAAAGTCCAATTTTATTGGCAACCACCAAAATCTTAAAGTCCAATTTCATTGGCGCCCTCACAATTCCCAAAAGTCCACTATGGTGGCAACTACCAGAAAGCTCAAAAGTCCAACTATGTTTGGCACATCTCAAAAGTCCAACAGTGTTTGGCATAACGCAAAGGTCCAAGTCCTCTTGGCATTTCTAACAATTCAATCTTATTCAACCCCGTGTTGATACCTTTGCCTTTTCAACCCCGTGTTGATATCTTTTGCTTTTCAACTCTGTGTTGATATCTTTGCCTTTTCAACCCCGTGTTGATATCTTTACCTTTGCAACTCTGTGTTGATATCTTTGTTTTCTCAACCCTGTGTTGATACCTTTCCTCTCTCAACCCCGTGTTGATACCTTTGATTTCTCAACCCTGAGTTGATACCTAGTGAGTCTTTTCACCCTTGCTTTCAAAACCATCAAAAAACGAAAGTCCACCCGTGGAGTGGCATCTTTCCAAAGTCCAATTTCGTTGGAAACTATCAGAAAACTTACCTCCAGCATATACAACCATTTGCATTGTCACAAGCATGGCATGCATAGCATTTTTGTCCAAAAAACAAGAATGTCATCAAACACAATCATATTAATCATTAGCATATAACAAAGCATTTGCATAAGAATCATTTGTAATTTCATTTTCATAAGAATCATCGTGCATCATGCAATGTACGAGGGCACAACTGAATAGCATAACAGGATCCAGGACATGCATCCAGGATTTCCCTCTCAAAGTTGATGGTATTCCTCTGAAAGGAGGTGATACCCCGCATACAATTACGAATTGTATTCCCCAGCAAATCATCCTTCAAACTTTATAGTTGAGGGTGATGTTGTCCACTATCTTCATTGCTCTCCAAGCAGAGAGTATTCTGAAAGACTGATCGAGATACTGCTTCGACATTCTTTGGAGAACCTTAATCGAAAAGGTACTGCTTCGCAAGATCCGAAGAATCTCATGTTGTGTTTAAGATATTGTTCTAGTATCACTGAAGATCCTTAAATATAGGGAACTGCTTCACATCTAGAAAGTCTTGCACTATTTATTCGAGATATTGTTCTAGCGTCCACAAAAGAGCCTTCATTGGTAGGGTACTGCTTTGGTAAGCTAGAAAATTTCAATTGTTTGAGATACTGCTTTGGCGTCCTCTGAAGAACCTTAACCGAAAAGGTACTGCTTCGTAAGACCCGAAGATTCTCATGTTTGGTAAAGATACTGTTCTAGTATCACTGAAGATCCTTGAATATAAGGAACTGCTTCGCATGATCTAAAAAAAATCGTATACCATTTTGTTCGAGATACTGCCCTAAATATTTCCAAAGAGCCTTTATGGTAAGGTACTGCTTTGATGAGCTAGGGAATCTCATTGTTCGAGATACTGCTTTGGCCTTCTCCGAAGAACCTTAATCGAAAAGGTGCTGCTTCGCAAGACCCGAAGAATCTCATATTGTGATCGAGATACTGTTCTAGTATCATTGAAGATCCTTGAATATAAGGAACTGCTTCACATGATCTGGAAAATCTTATACCATTTTGTTCAAGTTACTGCTTTGACATTCTCTGAAGAACCTTAATTGAAAAGGTACTGCTTCGCCAGACCCGAAGAATCTCATGTTTGTTGAGACTTTGTTCTAGCATCACCGAAGAGCCTTGATTGTAAGGAACTGCTTCGCATGACCTAGAAAGTCTTATGCCATGGGAGAGAAATACTGCTCTAAATATCACCAAAAAGCCTTCATTGGTAGGGTATTGCTTTGGTGAACTAGAGAATTTCAATTGTTCGAGATACTACTTTGGCCTTCTCCGAAGAATCTTAATCAACAAGATATCGCTTCGCGAGACCCGAAGAATCTCATTGTTTGGTAAAGACACTGTTCTAGTATCACTGAAGATCCTATGTTTAAGTAACTGCTTCGTATGATATGAAAATCTTACCCTATTTATTCGAGACATTGTTCTAACGTCCACAAAGAGCCTTCATTGGTAAGGTACTGCTTTGATGGACTAAAAGAATCTCATACTTTGATAAGACACTTGTTCCAGAGTCATTGAAGAGCCCTGACCAAAGGAAACTGCTTCATATGACTTAGAAAATATTATGCATTTGTTGAGATGTTTCTCTAAGTATTAATGGAGAGCCTTGAGTATGAGTAACTGCTTCATTGGATCAGAGAATATCATTGATTAAGATACTGATTTGGGCATTTTCCGAAGAGCCTTTATTGTTAAGGAACTGCTTCGCATGACCCAAAGAATCACATGTTAAGATCTTGTCCCCGAAGAAGCCCTAATTCATAAGGGACTGCTTTGTACGACTTGGAGAAGTTTTATTCATCGAATTGGGATACTGCTTTGTTAGTACAAAGAATCTCTTACATTTTGTACAATCTACCATCTCATCCTCTTATTTCATTATTGCACTGCATTTCGCACCTTCTCAGACAAATTTTGGGGTCTGTTTGTATCTAATTAATCTTCAACCTAAAAATTTGAACGCCATGCAGCATTTCAACTTCTTCGGTTTTCAAGATAATTAGATAGGGGCATCTGTCATACCCCAAATTTGTCCTACCTATTTAGTTTTTACTTTATTTTGTTTATGTTACTAACCATCATTCAAGAGTCAAATATGCGTGTTGTGTTGCTAGATGGATAGGCTGAAGTTATGCAAGTTGGCTAGTAGTTGTCAAGATTGATGTCCTTTCTCAAGAATTTAAATCGATGCCATGAGGTGGTTAATATCTGGATTGGATTTATGATTAATTTTAACCTCATTTATTTTATAGACTGTGAATTAGTTCAAAAAAGTGATTCATGGAATTTATTCAAAGACAAGATATGACTAAGGGGATTTAAGCGGATTTGAAGATCTCGATGTTTCAAATTTGGTTTTGTGGTTTATAACTAAAATGACGCCATAATCGAAAGATTTAAATCATTAAGCTAAGCCATGACCAATTTATTTTCAAGACTCCTTAAGGTTCTAAAATTTATTATTATTGCAAAGTTTGCTAGACTTTGTAATTAGAGGAATGATTTCAACCACGTTTTCGAGCCTCGTCAACGAGTTTTCAAGTCAACCTCAAAGACCATCGCTTTGTTTGAATCTAAGGGACCAAGATTTAATTTATGCGGATTTAACAAATGTGAAGAGCTCAAGATGTGTTTTAAAGATTGTTGATCAAAGTTTGTTATGTTCAAAGAGATTTTGCGTGGCACAATTTCAAGGTTTAAAGTTAGCCCTGTTTCTCATTAAGGAAGGGAGAATAATGCCTGTTGATGCATACTTGGTGCAAGAATAAGTTGATAAAAGGTCCAAAATTTCACAAACTTGAAGAATAAAATACAAGTGTAAAAGTTGGTGGATTGGTACAAAGTTCAGGTTGCTAAAGTCAAGTTTGAATTTATATTACAATTCAAGATCATTACATGTATAATTCAAGCCTAAGCAATTTGAGAACAATCAAATGGTGTCTAACAGCAGCCATGATTAAGTCTAAAGCCCTCTGTATCATAACAGTTCAAGCTTTGGACCAAGTCCTCACCAAATGCTAGCACCTTTAGCTTGTGTGAAGTTTTTCCCTTCCTGCATAATGCTCCATAATGATTACCTGGAAAAGAAGCAATGAATTGATAACCCAAAACCAAAACAGACATCAAAATTAACAGGGATTACAAAGATAAAACATGAGATTCAAAGTCACAAATTCATCTGCACTTAACTGATGTTGAACCATTTCCTTGAACAACTTTGTTTTGTATTCTTCACACCAATCACAACCTCTAAGCATATCCGGCCTTTGCTTGGAAGATTATTTTTCTTGGAGTGACACCTGAAAGTAATAACGACATAACACTAAGCAATATTTTCCAACAGTAACAAAAATCAAATGAAGACATAATGGAACCATGCCGTAATGGTCACGGAAAACTACAAGGCATGAAACATGAGAATGGTGTCAACAACTAAATAACAATGAAGGAGGGATACAACATTTCAACCATGTCATTAATTACTACTGCAGCAGCTCTATTTCCTTGTTAACTCATGCACCACTCTTCACAAGATACCTAACACCATCAATGGCCAACCTGTTAAAGACATTTGGTCATTATACAGGAGTTATTGATAAGACATTTAAAGAAGAACAAGACAAGTTTGAAGCAGAAAAAAAAACAGTCTGAACATACAAAGGATGCATAAGAAATCCAAGCAAACTGTCCAAGGAAAGGAGTCTGAATTCATACCGCAATGAAAAGCTGTCCATGGGTTATTCCTAAGGCTTCACAAGGCAGCTCTTGCCTCAACCAAGGCCTTCTATTTACAATAGATTATCCTGTCATCATGCTCTGCAAACAAAGAGCATGAGGTGACGAGGTCAGGCCAAGTTTCATAACAAGCGCAAAAGAGTCATACTCAACTTCAAAGCAAGAATAAGTTAACAACAGAAAATACCAATAAAAGCAATGCTCACCACTTCGTATCAAGTCTTCACCGAGCCTATTTCAGCAATCCATCCAACTCCAACAATGGTCTAAGTAAAAACAGATGTAACCTGCATAACAAACAGAAATCAAAATTCTCATCCAATCCCTCATCAACCTTATCAAACCAGCAAGACAATGTTTAGAGCCGTTTGCACTAAGAGATTTATTATAACATGTGATGTTCAATCAGTTGAAGCAGAAGCCAAAGGTGTACAAAGAGGTTTGCCTAAAAAGGTTCCATTTGTGGGCATTCAGATTTCAAGACCAGTATTTCAAGCTTTGAACTGCTCTCCATTTCTTACCTGCAAAAGACATCAATGTGATAGGATTTGCCTTAGTATAATTGAGATGAAGAATAGTGTACAAATAAATTTACAAAGCAGCATTAGAGGTATAAGGATACCGTCAAGCTTCAGCAGCTACCAACTTCGGTGCAAACGATTACGCAATGCCTTCAACGCCTTCAAGAAGCATTAGTATGTTCTGTTTGACGAAGTCACGGCAAATTAGTAGAGAAACTTTCAACGGATCAGATTATGAGAATAATTTGAATACATACAAGGAAAGTGAATCAGAATGTAAGTTAAGGAAGATCAGTATGTATAATAGTGCAAACAGTCAAAAGTCAGCGAGAAAATAGATTCATGATCCATACCAAGCTTCAATAACAGTATAATATTTCTGTTCATGTGCTTGTCAAGCTAAAGAATTCTCCATCAGCTTTCAGGGTGTGCATTGATCTCATGAACAACTTGAACCTCATGGCTGCAAAATAAGAATTGGTTGATATTAGTTCATCTACAAAGGGCAGGATATTAATATGAGTTACAGTGGAAACACTACAAACCGAATTGCGGACAATCATGACCAAGGGAATCTCATTGTTTCAAATTCAAACCAATGCAAAAGCCTGTTAATAGATAAATACAAGAATTTGTTCAGCAAAAATCAGGGCCAAGGAAGAGTCAAGAGGTTTTGATCATGCTAGAAAGAAAACTCAGTGAAAATCAAATTTACAGATGAGGGACCACACCCTCTCTCCTCACTACAGACAAAAACAAGAACGATGATTCACTCTTTTGGTCCCCACAAAAAATCCACAGTTGAAGAATATCGTACAACTCATAACGGCATGAAATTTTCACAGCTCACGTACCAACAAATTCCTCATGACCTTCACTCCCTCTCACACGATTCTGATTCTCCTCACACGTATCAAACAATTTCAATAATCCTCTATATAAGAGAATCATGGGCACAGACACAGGACACCTGAAAAAACCCTAGCAGTAAAAGACGCCAGCAAGAACACTCATCCTAACAACCTACATCACTAAAGCTCTGATCCTACAATCTCTGCATAATTTCACACTGAAATTTTGCCAGAGATGGGCTAAACCTCATCATTTTTCGCATTCAATAACAAACAAACAACAACACACGAACGGAAAAGACGCAAAGCAGAAAGGAGGAGAGGAAGAGCTTGATTCAGTTTCGTTTTCGGAAAAGAGTTCTCAGATCATACCTTTTCAAGACCCAACGGAGGAGCTCCGTCAGGTATTTCTTCTTGAACCCTGATATTGTTGTTGCTTGTGAATCATACTGCTTAGTTGTTATTGTTGGATCCTCACGCTTGTGCCCTTGTTGTTTCGTCTTCGATCCCGTTTTGTTGTTTTGAACATGTTTGGTTCTGATTGAGGTCGATCTCGTTGATTAGAGGAATTTTCGAGTGTTTTGATGGGGAATTCAGGGATAGGGATGAAAGCAAAAGGGGGATCGTGTGTTTTTGGGGTGTCGCCGCCGGAGACGACGTCGGTCTCCGCCGCGGGTTCATCTTCTCCGATGGGCATTTTTAGGGTTTCGGTGAGGTTCTTTTAAGAAATGTAGAAAGAGTGAGAGGCGAGTTTGAGAGAAAGAGAGGGAGATACGAGTTCTGAGAAGAAGAGTATTTTATGAATTAACTTGTTTCTTTTATTTTATTCAAATTTGTTTTCTTTCTATAAATTAACCTATAAAAAAAAAGAAAAAACATTTTATTAATTATTTATTTTAAATAATAATATTTAATATAATTAATTAATTAATTAATTTTATTAAATATGTTTATTTAATTTAATTAATTAATCCTTTCTCTTTAAAACTATTTAAAAAAAAAAACAAAAAAAATATATTCTTAACTATTTTGTTAAAATTTTAACTTGTGATTAATTTCTCATTTGAGCACTTTAAAATTCCTAAAACATTTTCATTGTTTATTTTAATAGATTCATTTAATTTGATTAATTTTTCACCTTTGCTCGATTATGTGTGTGATGAATGTTTGCGCATGCTCGATCCTCCTGGCTTGTGATATGATGATATGACTGCTTGTGTGATTACTTTTGCATTTTTGACGATAAATTGCTAAGTAAAAAACGAACGCACACCAAGACTAATCATTTAAAAGATAAGCGAAATCTTTGGTCCAACGCCAAATGAATATCCATACGCACTTCACTTCATACACACACGTAAGTCGATCATCCCTCGATCGCCATCTGCACGAACTTTGCACCTTACACTTTCAGCAACTTTTTCCAACTTAATAAATCAACGCATTGCGCTTGTTTTCCATAGCTAGTCTTTAGCTTAGTTCCTCAACTTTGCGAGTCGAGCACATTGTGCCTCGCTACAAATCCAACAAATAAACCTCCACTTGCATTTACCTTAAACTTCAAAAAACCGAACTGTTACTTCTTAGATCCAAACCCTTGATCCAACATCAAGCGGTCTTAGGAAACAAAACACTTCAATAAATACGAGGAAAATTGCACGCCACGAGCCTTAAGCGATAGAAAGGGGGATAACGAGCTTTCGTTACTCGCTCCGATTATTTCGACGCAGGACACTCGTCTTGTTGGGCGAGATAAACTATCCATAGTCTTTAGTGCAAATGGACTCTTAAATCCTTTCATCGAAGAAAGGTAATAAAATCAACAACCATCACCTGTATCAGGCCGAACTACGAAGCTCTGACTTTCCCATTGCACAAGGGAATACGTAGGCACGAGGATCTCAATCCTTGCCGAGCCCCTAGGATCAATAAACCCCTTAGTTCAACAAGTAATCATAAGTATAGACATCCCTTCGCGCGTGACAACCTAGATGGTTCCCATCGAGTACGATGGATGTAGGAGGTGCTAATACCTTCCTCCTACATAACCGACTTCCGAACCCCGACAATGGTTAGCGATGACCTTGTTTTATCCCTTCTCGGTGGTTTTATCTATATTTTCCATTTCCCTCTTCGGGAATAAATAAAATTAGGTGGCGACTCTCAAGTCAGCCCAGCCGCGACCGCGTTCGCGAGGGATCGTATTTTTCGAGGTACGACACTCAGTATCCAGACTTGACAGACCAGCATATGTATTTGCATCAGATGTTGCCAAAGATGATAAGCCTTGGTTCCATGATATCAAATGCTTCTTGGAGGATCAAACATACCCACCTGGGGCATCTTCCAATGATAAAAAGACACTAAGAAGGCTAGCTGGTAGTTTCTTCCTGAATACTGACGGTTCCCTGTATAAGAGAAACTTTGATATGGTGCTTCTCAGGTGCGTTGATAGAACATAAGCAGACTTGTTAATGCACGAGGTGCACGAAGGATCCTTTGGTACCCATGCAGGAGGGCATGCCATGGCCAAGAAATTGCTAAGATCAGGTTATTACTGGATCACAATGGATGCTGACTGTTGTGCCTATGCCAGGAAATGCCATAAATGCCAAATTTACGCGGATAAAGTGCATGTGCCTCCAAATCCTCTGAATGTGATGTCTTCACCCTGGCCCTTTGCCATGTGGGGCATTGATATGATTGGCAAAATTGAACCGACTGCTTCGAATGGCCACAGATTCATCCTGGTTGCCATTGACTATTTTACCAAGTGGGTTGAAGCAGCTTCCTATGCAAATGTTACAAGGCAAGTGGTGGCCCGATTTCTAAAGAGAGACATCATCTGTCGGTATGGAGTTCCTGAGCGAATCATTACTGACAATGGTTCCAACTTAAACAACAAAATGATGGCAGAGCTATGTCGGGACTTCAAGATCCAACACCACAATTCTTCTCCTTACAGGCCAAAGATGAATGGCGCTGTTGAGGCAGCTAATAAGAATATCAAGAAGATTGTGCAGAAGATGGTATTCACCTATAAAGACTGGCATGAGATGCTACCGTTTGCTTTGCATGGGTACCGTACATCAATCAGAACGTCTACTGGGGCAACACCGTATCAACTTATGTATGGTATGGAGGCAGTCCTACCTGTTGAAGTTGAACTACCATCCCTGCGTGTACTAATGGATGTTAAACTGAGTGAAGCAGAATGGGTCCGATCCCGATATGAACAACTGAGTCTGATTGAAGAGAAGAGATTAGCTGCAATCTGTCATGGGCAGCTATATCAGAAAAGAATGAAGAAAGCCTTCGATCAGAAAGTCAGGCTCCGAGAGTACCAAGTAGGAGATCTTGTGCTGAAAAGACTCCTCCATCCTCATACAGACCACAAGGGCAAATGGACTCCGAACTATGAAGGGCCATTCGTAGTAAAGAAAGTTTTCTCTGGTGGAGCACTAATGCTCAGTACTATGGATGGCGAAGACTTCCTGTCCCCTGTGAATTCAGATGCAGTTAAAAAATACTTCGCATAAATGACCCGCTGGACATAAAAAACAGAATGTAAGTCCAGGCAAAAATAGGGCATCCCGGCGAGTCAAAAACAGAATAAAAGACTCGGGCAAAAATAAGGGAAAATAAACAAAAATGTACACCCGCTGAGTTGAAAAGCCGCATTGGACAACTCAGGCAAAAAAGGGTATCCCGATGGATTGAAAACCCGAAAGGGCGATCCATGCAAAATAAGGGAATAAGAGAACAACTGTATTCTGAATTCGTCTGTGTCACTTACAACTTGGTAAGCTTCGAAAGGATCAAGCTTCTTTCAGAATCAGCCTTCTTCAGAAAGCAAGACGAGAAGAATGTCAAATGTCATGCGAGTCATAGCAAAGGGAAACTCCTTGAAGCGTCGTCAACATTGCCAACATCTTTTGTTTCTCAATTTGTAACAATCTCCTCATTTTAGGGGATTTGTTTCTTTGACTTTATCTTGCCAATTCAGGGCACACGAATTAATAAAATCAGATTTTCAGTCATGTTTCGTCTCGTACATTTTATCTTCATTTGCAAGATGTCCGATGTCATTAATTTGTCGATCGCATAAATACAGATGTGTTTTTCCTGAATTACATGCTTACAGGAAATATACTTACTCCCGGGAGTGTCTAAATTCTTAGGATAGAATCCGGTAAGGGATACCTCGGGATTACTTGTGCGTTTCTCTGTCTTTTCAGGATTGCAGGTATTCAAAGCACAACATGGGGCATGAAAGCTTTATCCCAGCAAGCCGGCAAATCATTATCTGCTCAGCCTTAGCACCGAAGGTGTTTTCTCCCCAGCTGAGCTGCCAGCCATCATTCCTCCTCAGCCAAGTGCAAAGACCGTGAACCATCTCCCCACAGAGTCTCAACCTCTATCCGACAAAGCAATACCTGAGAGATCCCACAACAGAGTGACGAAAGCTTTTTCAAACCCCAGCTGGGTCCCTCATTACAAGGACAGGTCTATTAATGACCTATTTCCCCCCAAGCAGAGGCATCTCGTCAGACCTACCAATGATCTCATTCCCGGCTGGGATGTCCACTTCAAGTAGATCGGCCAGAGATCTCCACAACAACGGGATCCGAATCCCGGGTCGTTATCATTGCATAATCATAGCATTCGCATCATATTCTCCCCACAAAGCGTAGCTTTCCGTTTAATACGAAGCATTACGGCAAAAATCAAACATATTGCATAATCATAAGCCATGTTCTGAATTAAACACTTGTGAATACCGACGATTCATCAACGATATACAGAAAACTCCCCAGATTCCCCGGCAGAGAGCCAAGGCACTTTCCCTAAGGATACAGATATTTCCTGACGCCCGTCCGTGTCATATCCCCAGTAAAAAGCCAAAGCATCCTCTTTGCACTCACAGATACATATATACTACTCCTTTGACACTCGTCCGTGTCACCCCCAGCATAATTACCCAAACACTTGGTAAACCATATACTTGTTTATATTACGCTTTTCTATTTTTTGACACTCATCCGAGTCACTCTCCCCAGCAAGTTAAACACTCATCCGTACACCACTCATACTTGTTACTCCTATTTCACTCATACAGATACTCATCCGTATCTTGTATACACCACTTATGTCCCCTCAGATTCGACACTCATCCGTGTTCTTTGTTAACCAGTTGGAACTCGTCCGTATCATCATCTCTGAACATGCGTCAGCGTTTGTTTCTACTGATACTCGTCTGTATCATGGTCTTAAGGATGCTCGTTCGCATCTTTAATCCATACACAATTTCAAACACTTATGCCTTCTTGAATTTAGGCACTCGTCTGTGTCTATTATTCCCCGGAAGAATCCCCGCAGAATCAATACTCGTCCGTATCATCATCTCTGAACATGTGTCAGCTTTTGTTTCTACCTGATACTCGTCCGTATCATAGTCTTAAGGATGCTCGTCCGCATCTTTAGTCTATACACAGTACCCAAACAATTATACCTCTCATTTCTTGGATGTAGACACTCGTCTGTGTTTACTTTTCCCCAGCAAAATCCCCAACAAACTTTAAAATATTTCCTTTCTATCTGACATTCGTCCTATGTCATGATACCTTTTCGGCGGCCGTACCCTGCCAGGTGATCGTCCTTCACCTCTTTTGATGATCGTCCTTCATCACCCCCAGTGGAGTCTCTATTCATTAGAACCCCTTCTTAGCCGACGTTCGTCCTATGTCGTGATATTTTCAGCAGCCGTCCTCTGCTAGGTGATCGTCCTTCACCTCCTGATGATCGTCCTTCATCATTTTATCCGATGGCCGTCCCCATCGTTGATCTGGTTATCTGGCATTCGTCCTATGCCATGATAAACCCTAAGAGCAGCCGTACCCTGCTAGGTGATCGTCCTTCACCTCTTGATGATCTTCCTTCATCATGCTTATCCGATGGCCGTCCCCATCGTCGACCTTTTTTATCCGGCATTCGTCCTATGTCGCGATACTTTCGGCAGCCGTACCCTGCCAGGTGATCGTCCTTCACCTCAGATGACCGTCCCTCATCTTATCCCCAACGGAACAGCCGTCCCCTGCTAGGTGATCGTCCTTCACCTTTGATGACCGTACCTCATCATTTATTTTACTTTACTTTAATCCCCAGAAAGTCTTATATCTTTACCTGGTGGCCGTCCCCATCATAATCTCTCATATCCCCAGCATGATGGTCGTCCCCGTCATTGCTTCATCCCCAACAGTCGTCCTCTGCTCAACGGTCGTCCTCCGTCGCCCGCACTTTATAAATACTTTATTTTCCTTTACAATCTATATCCCTTTTCTTCTTCATTCTGTGAGTGCAAATTTTGGACTGTCTTTGGTATTCAACCACAAGTTATCTTGTTTGCCTGTTAAGCCGTCACTTACATCCTGCACAGCTAACTCATGTTTGAATAGGGGCAGCTGTAAACACCCCAAATTTTCCCTCACTCATTCCACCATGGCTTGTGATCTCTTCATATGCATAAATTCAATCATAGTATCTCATACCACATCTTTGATTCACTGCATTGATTTTAAGTCATCTGCATCTAGGGTTTGTGATCTGAACAATCCAAGAGCCATTTGAGCCACTCCAAAGGTCTCCAATCACTTCAAAGGGGTCCATGTATGTTCAAGCATCATATTGTATCCCCACAAAGTCAATAAAGTCAAAGAATCACAAGGACTGAGAATGGCATGGAAGCAGAGCCAGGTTTAACTACACAGATGACCTAGAATTAGGGTTTTGGTTTCAAAGGCCATAACTCCAAATATTTTGGTCATTCTTGTTTCTATTGGTCTCTATATGTTATAAGGATCATGCATATCAAGTTTCATGAAGAAATTCCATGGGGAAGGCATATAATCAAGAGTTGACTTCTTGAGCAAGTCAGTGCAAAATCAGGGCATCTGAGACCCCCAATGACCCAACCAAAGGTTGTTCTTCATCATTTTGAATGTGTATGATCTTTATTTGATCATGGAAGATGTTGGAATTCACAAAATTGAAGAATTTCAAGCCATTTGCAAAGTTGCCTTTTTGGGAAAGTGACTTGTAATGTAAACTTGCCATTTTGGGAAACTTTTTCAACCCTCTCTTTTTGATTCAAAAATGCTTCAAATGAGAAAACTTTGGTCATGAAAGTTGTAGAATGGATCATTCCCTTTTCAAAAAGTACAAGAACTCATTCTAATTCATTTTGGATCAAAAGTTATGGCCTTGCAAAGTTGGATAAAATCATTGAAATTTCACTTTTGCACAAAATGGAAAACTTGCATTTTCTCATGACAAGCCTTTATGTGACTTCAATGTGACTTCTAATTATCATACCAATGCAATGCATGATCTAAAAATCAGTTTGGCCCAAAGAATTTCCCATTTCTATGCCTTGTTTTTCAAGTAACCATAAGCCATTCTTCATGAAAGTGCAAAGAGGGATTTCTTGCAAATTGATTCTCAAAGGATTTGTTTGACCTCTAGCTGGTTTCAAAACTTTGCCATGACCAAATGAAGCATGCCACACCAAAAATTCAGCAAGAGTTCTCACATAAGCATAGCCCAAAATCATGAGATGTAACAAGTTATCAAGTTGCAAAAACCCTTCCAACTCATGATCCAAATGCTGCAGTCCTTTATGAATCATCCAAGGGCCATCCTTGACTCAAGCTGAGGCAGGACAAGCCTCTAGATTGCCTCTGACCCGAGCCATGCCTAGGGTACACAATATCTTGACTTTTTGCATAAAGACCCATACCAATCCCACAGTGACACACCAACTCTCTGCCCAACCAGAGCATGATATGTGGATATCAAGCAATCCAAAAACACACCATACACAAGCTGAATCCTCCCACATTGTAGCATCCAACAAAATCTGTCAAAACCTTTCCCTCTTCGAAACACACAACACAGCCATCAAACTTCAATAATTCCTTCACCAATCAACCAAAAATCATCCATAGAATAGATCCCACCCCTCACAATGATCTGAAACACAACACACAAGAACTTCATTTCCTGCTACACCAGAACCAAACAGTCACAACCAGCCACTCTCAAAGCATTTTAAGCTCCATTCCATCATCAGGAGGATCAAGGGAGAAGGATTGCGCAAAGCTTGAGGCCAGAAAGCTCAAAATCAGAGAAGCTCCATCTCAGGTAACATGAAGAACTTTTTTCCCAGAAACTGATTTTTAAGTTCTTTTATGATGCTATGTCTTCCCCTGATCATGAATATGTGTTTAGTTTTTAAAATGGTGAAGAAACCAGCATGTATGGTATCTCTAAATATTTTCCCGTGTTTCATACTTTGCTTCGATTCAGGCTTGTGAGTGAAAATAAATGAATTTTGGATGAGGGGTTAGGTTTAGATTGAGGAGAGGATCATTTTGGTGGAAGAAATTTCATGATTCGTAACCTGTAGAAAAATCTAGGGTTTATGCTCGCCGGAGAAGATGACCGGAACCACTGTTCCGGTCACCTGAAACTCATTAGCCCTAATTGTGTCATTAATGCAACTTTGAATGTAGGTCGTGGATTGGGTTGACTGGGTTTGACTCCCGCGTGAACGTGTGGCCAGGATGTGTCATTAAAACCCTAATCCTTGTTTAATTAATTAAAATTCTGTTTAATTAATTTATAAAACAAATTAGCCAGATTTGAATCTGGGCCTTTGGATCTGGCGCGCAGTCAACCAGTCCAAGCCCAGATCAAATCCTGGCCATCCTTTTGAATTACTTTCATTATTTTCATTTTTTATTTCATTTTCTTTCCATTTTTATTTATACATTTGATTTAAAATAGCAAAATACCTTTAAAAATTATGAAATTTTTTGTCAAAGATTTCATTAATTTTTAAAACCCAAGAATATTTTTATTTTTATTTTTTGCATTAAAAATTATTTTTAAATCATTTAAATGTTTATTTTTAATTAGTTAATGAAAATTAATTAATTAAAAATACATTTAGGTATTTAAAAATCACAAAAAAATTCACATTGAATTTAAAAACATTTAGAAACATTGTCCAACTCTCAAACAAAATTTCTATTTTGTTCTTGATGCCTTTTGATCATTTTCATTGGATTTAATTTCATTTCAAGGCAATATTTTATGTCAAACTTCAAAAATTCCTTTCTGCCTAACCTTTGAGAGTTGAGTGATGATTCTTTTGGCATTACACCTTGCATAGCATGTAGTTTATAGGATAAATTTGGTTTGATTTGATCTTGCATTTTCAATTTGTTTAGCATTTTTTCTGTGTGAGGTACCTTAAAACCCTAACAATCTTAGAAAATTCATAACTTTCATTAGGTTAAGAGTTGGATCCCCTCCTTTGGGCAGTGAGTTTGTATAGGTTTAGGGTATCTTTGATTGCATTTTCAAATTTTTATCATGTCATTTGCTTCTGGTTTTGGATTTTTGCTTTGTGTGATGCATGTAACCCTAATTTGTGTCATCCTTTGCATCCATTTTTCATTTGCTTGCATCCAATGACTTGCCATGATATTTTGTGCATTCATTTGATTCATGATACATCTTAGGACATATTGGGATCATGTTTCATCATTGCATCATTCATTTGCCATGTTGTATGTCCATTGCATTTCATAACTTTTCATGTATGTTCATGGTTCTAAGCATGTCTCATTTGCATCTTTATGCTTGCTTGGTCATTCTCATGCTTTGCCTCATGTTTTGTATCATCTCTTAGCATCATTAACATCATGTAATTGCTTCTAATTTTGGTTTGCATCATGACATTTCATCCCATTTGCATTGCATTTCATTTCTTTGCTAACTTTTCAGGTGGTAAGTTGTTTGAGAAGTGAATTTGCCTTCACTTCTCACAATCTCTTCTCATCTCTCTTGCGTCTTTGCTGCATTTTATCTTGTGTATTGGATTGAGCTTGCTCATTCTTGTTCATCTTACTTTATTTTTTCAAGCAACTTGTCTTCTTAAGTGAAGCAAGTTGTTTTGCTTCTCTTTGCTTCTTGCTCCTTTCATCTGCTTCCTTCCTGGTGGTTTCTCTGAATATCTTTCTCTCTTGAACCTCATAAACCCTAGGATCTCCAAGTATGATAACAATTAGGGTTTGATTAGTCCCCCATTTAGCTTTTACCTTTGTGTCATCATTGAGTCTTCTCTTCTCATCTCATAATCAAGGACTAAACCCTAAAGGTTTTAAGGCTTTGTGATTAAGCTTATGCCTGCATCCTTCTATTAGGATGGAGTGTATAACTTTAATCCTAAGTGTTAAACCCTTAATGTGTTTAACTCCTTTAATCAATCCACTTAATAATCATCAAGACATCAAGCTTGTAACTTGGGCCTTGCATTAGGGTTCTAATTCTTCCTTAATTGGTTAAGAAGGACTAACCCTAGTATTAATGGACAAGTCCTCCTCAAGTTGTCTTACAAATCATAAAATCCCCTTCTTAATCTTACCATCAACTAAAATCCATTTAATAAAGGCTTTGTTTTGTCATGAGGTTAATCCCTAATCATGGATTAAGTTGAGGTATCTTTCTCAGCTTAAATGTTCTCATCTATTATCCTTCTATTAGGATGGTGTAATGAGTCCATTAAATCCTTGATTATGGCTTAGTCTCATTACTTAACACTAAACAAAAACTCCAAAAACATCTAAATAATCACAAGTAGGTTAATGATCTTAATCCTACATCAGGGTGATTAAGTGTGAGATACTGACTTCACACTTAAGGTATTCTCATTACCCCTAATCAGAGGGAGGATGTGATGAGTTTACTAACCATTGGTTTAGGCTTAAGCTCATTTTCCTATGACAAACTTCAAAAAGCAATAAAAGACTGAAAACTCAAAAAAAAAAACAATAATCGTCTCCTCCGGGATTCTTTTCTCATCTTATTCACTCACAAACGAGAACTCGCTTCTTCCGTCTAATGCAAGACAGTTTGCACCTGAGCCAGACAGGTCATACACTTGAGCATAGACAAGTAAGCAGTTCACAAGTTAATTTATCTTTCAGTCTCTTTAGGTCGAACTACGGTGTTCTGACTTCCTCATTGCACGAGAGGATACGTAGGCATAACTTAACAGTTATCGAACAAAAGTCTCTGTATATTCCCCCTCTTTCTAGCTTTATTCTTTAAGCCTCAGGTTCTTGAGTATTCCATTCTTGTTCTTACACTGACACCTCTCCTATACACTTCACATTTCTTTTACACTGACACTTGCATTCTTTTCCAGCTTTGATACACAAATTGCACTGACACTACCCCCTTTAAAACACAAATCTTTCAAGCGTGGATCCCGTCGAGTACGACGGACAATCTGGGTGCTAATACCTTCCCAGGTTGTAACCAACCCCCTTTCTCAGTCTCTCTGGTTCGCGATCGTCTTATCCATATCTTTCCCAGGTCTATGCAGCATTACCTTTTCCTCCGGGATAAAAATGCCTAGCTGGCGACTCTTGTCTTTTTGAGTTCACCCTTGTGTGTTCTCTCTCCTTTCGCCGACCGTTCGCGTCTGTACCCCTCTTGACCTGAGGTGTCATTTGGTGGGAGCGACAAAAGGAACTGAGAAAGAAAACAAAGAGGAAAAATGTAGGGAAAATAAAAGAGTGTGCTCAAACGGGCCCTACCCCGCTGCCTACGTACCTCATCTGGACATGAGGATCAGAGTCGCCGTAGTTCCCCTAACTAGGGGTGGAAAAAATTTCTTGTGTCTTAAGGCTTGAACTGTATATGTCAATGCTCAAGTGTTGCAGGCTCGGACGACGAGTGCGTTATCGTCTTGCAAAATAACAAGTAGGAGCAAGTTCGTACGTAAGGAGTGAATAAGATGAGAAAAGAAGTCTCGAAGGAGAGATGCTTATTCTTTGTTTGTGTTGTTTTAGAAGTCTTTTGGGAGTGTGACACAAAGAAGTGAAGGCAAATCCCTCTCTAAGGACGTATCCTTATTACCACATCCCAAAATAGAATGAGTAACAAGTCCATCAAGAACGAGGAAGATCCTCAAACTTGTTTCCTAAGATTGGGATTTAAATTCACTAACTTGTTTGTAATATTAAATGATTTTGTGAATTAAAATGAAGAAGTGTTTTTTATGCTTTTCTTTGAGAGTATGACAAAAGGGAAAGGTCACCTCAACTATTATTAATGTTTTTTAGGATTTTGTTTGAAGATGAGAAGAGAAGAAACAAAAAGATCTAAAGGTAAATATCTAATGGGGAAAGACTATTCCTAATATTAACATGCATAGACAAGCCTAGGTTAGTGAGGTTTGAACCATCCTAAAGAAGAGAAAGAAAGAAGAAGAGGAAAGGAGAAGAAGCCAAACGAAAGATGGCCTAAGCACATCTCAAACAAGATAAGAAAGCATTAAAAGAGATGAAATAAGAAGTTGAGATATGCACGAAATGAGTGAGGAGAGGAAAAAGCGATATGGAGTAATCGAACAATGCACAAATAGAGCCTACACGAGTAGGACTTCCAGATGCAGCAGCATGCTCCTAACATAGCATTAGGACTAGAATGATACATGAGATAAAGTAAAACTCAGTGGTACCTAATGGAGAAGGTCTGTTGCCTCTTCAATACGCGTAAGAGAAATTCAGGAAATAATATCAGGCCCTAAGCAGATTTACAAGTCAAGCACAATCGTTCATTATCAGGATATCAGACAAAGGTCAAATGTAAGATTCCAGCATCCAGAATTAAAACCAAGAATTGGTCCGTGCAAAATCAAAGTATAAGCGCAAATTTCATCCAGAGATCAAGATTATGAAAACAATTAGTCATAAGGTCATCGCCATACTTTATCCTTCATCATCAAAATCGAGCAAGAGACCTATACAACACCAAACAAAGACTAAAACGAAAATCAATAAAATTCTATTTAATTAAAAAAAATATTAAAATTAAAGCTAGAACCAAATCATGCGAAAATTGATAACTGAAATTAAAAGCAAAATTCTAATTAAATTCTAAATTATAAACCCTTAACAAATGTTAATTAAAAAAATAACCAACAAATGATCAAAACCAAAATTAAATTCTAAAACTGGTGAAAAGATTAATCAACAAAGAAAATTAACATCTACAAGATTTAACTCTGAATTTAAATCTTAACTAATTAAATATTAACAATCCATTACCACTAAAAATTAACATTAACAAATTCTAAATAAAAAAAAGAAAAGAAAAACAAAACAAAATCCTAAGTAAAAAATAACTCGAGAAATTGGGCAACTATTAATTGCTAGCAAGAATTAAGGATAAATATATATAAAAAAAATTTCGATGTTGTTGTTGGTTGATGGTGAGTGAGATGGAAATAGTGAAGAGGAGAGGTTTAGATTTATGTGAGGTTGAAGGATATGGTGAAGATGCGATTTGAGGGTGCTTGAGAGGAAAAAATGTGGTTGAGGTGAGGTTTCGAGGTTGTGTCGATTATGAACAGAGGGTTTTGGTTTCCAGATCGGTGTGTTTGGCGGTGGTCAAGATGGAGCGGAGAGGTTTGTGAGGTGCTTATTGTTGTCAACAATGCCAACGAGTTGGAGACAAGATAATTACAGGGTATTTTTTGGCTTGGTGTTGTTGATGTTAAGAGGTTTGTGATTATCTGTTGAAAATGGTTAGGATGTGCGGTGAAGAGTTTTTGGTTTTATGAATGTTTTAATGAGGGAAGAATGAAATCGGGTTTCATTTGTTGCTTGTTTGGTTTTGTTAAAAGTTGAAGGTGTTTTTTGTTCAAAGAGGAAATAAGTGAGAGTGAGGGTCTGCTTTGCTCAAGGGTCCGAAGTGGTTTGTGAACTTTTGATATATTTTTAACTCACAGGTTTTAGCAAATTTCAAAGAGAAATTGAGGAGAATCGGTAGGAATCTCAGGAATTCGTGTCTTTTCTTAGCTGTGTGTATTTGCATAGTAGTGAAATGGTGGAATAGTGTGGATGCGTCTTTGCGGAATGAAAATTTTGTTTTGGAGTGTGTATTGGTTCATGAGTCATGCGTGTTGCGGAATCGTCCTCATATGCATTATGCGTGTGAATATTTGCAGCAGAAATCCCTTTTTGCAGTGAGTGGTGGGGTCCTGATGTTGTACAATGTTGGTCGTTGGGAATTTGTGGAAGGATTTTGTCCTCTGTGAAGATAGGTATTATGGTAGTGGCACTGCTGCTGTGTCGTTTGGCATTTTTTTTTGTAGTAAATCATAACTGACCTTTGTTTATAGTGTGTTATGCTTCTAGCTGATGTAAATGTAGAAATGTTTAGCCTAATGAAAGCTTTTAAACAATGGGTTTATGAGTGTGAAGTAATGAATAAGTTTTTGGTGATGATGTTGTAATAAAAAAATGAATATTGATATAGGCTTTCTATTTTGTAATATGGAATTGGATAATTGGGAATATAATGGATAAAAGTAAAATATTTACAAATGAAAATATATGTGAGAAAAAAAGAAAAAAAATAATAAAAAAGGTATAATGAATTTAATTAAATGAAAGTATATTGAGAAATGGTTAATTGAGTTTGGATAAAAGGATAATGGATTAGAAAATTTATTGGTTATGAAATTGAAATTGGTTGGATAATGGAAATGGATAATAAATAAAATTAGCAAAAATGGAATTGGTTTAATCAGAAAGTGATTTGTGGATTGATTTTCTATGAGATGAAATGGCTAGCACCGACGCACACACAACTATGAATCAACTTGCACTATTTCCACAACTTCTGATAAAGTGAATGAGTTCACTCCTGAATCACTGAATGACTTGTGATTGAAACAACTGTCAATTGAATCAACTTGAAACTTTGCGCTGATAATTGAATCCACACTGAGGAAAATAAATCCAACGAAGAAGCATACTCTGAACTGATGAATCATGACGAGCCTGATTTTGAAATTAAGACTTCACACAAACTACTTCTGGATATCCCGATGAATTCCACCTATAACCTGGATACATACACACTGACTGAGAAATAATATACTGAGATGTTGAGAAGAGAAGAATAGCCTTGTAACTGATGAATAAGAGACCCTTGATTCACACTTCAATTCTAATGGTGGTCCAGATGCGTCAGTGAACAGTCTTTAGCCGTGAAATCCTTGAAGACAACCAGATGAGGTAAATAAATCCTAATTCAGTGACAAAAGCAATGAGAGGATGATGCCACCTTTGAATCCTCTGATAACCATAAAATAGGGTGTGGAGCCCTAATCTGCAGAATGACACTGATCCTGTGTCTTAGGAGCTTATGCAGATGATATGACCTAATGTATGATCTAATGGAAAATGCGAATGATATGCAAACGAAAAGCCAAAAAAAGATAGAAAAACCAGAGGGAAAATTTGGGGTGTTACAACTGACCCTATTCAAGCAATTGTTAATCTGAAAAGGACGATAGCACGGGCTATCGACCGTTCAAGATAAACTGTGGTTGAATACCAAGAAAACCTGAAATTTGAACTCTGTTGGAGAATGCAAGCAATGGGAAATAAACCCAACCAAACAACACTCTGGGTAATTGAAGTGAAGACAAAGCAGACAAACTCCTTCCAAATTGAATTATTACACTGGATAAGAAAAACTTAGACAAATGAGTATTCTTCAAGTAAACCTGTTACGCCAAGAATGGACATACGAGCCCTCTTCATACATTTTACAAAAATATATGCCTTGAGACAGACGAACCTCCTTCGGATAAACCTGTTACACCAGGAACGGACAGACGAGCCACCTTCAAATAAACCTGTTACGCCAGGAATGGACATATGAGCCCCTTCATACATTTTACAAAAATATATGACTTGAGACAGACGAATCTCCTTCGGATAACCCGTTACGCCAGGACCGGATGCACTTAGGTCTGTGGGATAGACATGCATAATTAGGATAGACGAACCCTCTTCATATATCCTCCATAGATATATGGTCTAAGACAAACGAGTCTTCTTCGAGCAAACCTGTTACGCCAGGTGCGACGTTAGGATTGGACGGACCCTCTTCATAAATCTTGCGTAGATAAGTGGTGTCTGAGACAAACGAACCTCCTTCGGATAACCCGTTACGCCAAGACCAGTAATCATTTTGACGTTTAATCCCACCTTCAGGACTTCAAACCTCTTTAACACAGACGAGTATTGGATGATCATCAAGATAACACAGACGAGTTCCATAAGTCAACGATACAAACGAATATCAGACGATGATCTAAGAAACACAGACGAATGCTTTGGGCGATGATATAGACGAATATCAACCACTGATACAGATGAATACCAGAAATCCAACACAGACGAGCATTTGGAGTAGCAATATAGACGAATACTAGAAATCCAACACAGAAGAGCATTTGGAGTAGCAATACAGACGAGTACCAGAGTGATTATCAAATCAACACATATGAATATAAACCAACACAGACGAGTGTGAAGGACGATACAGACGAGTATCCAGGCAAAGTAGACGAGCTTCAACTAGATATCAAACGCAGACGAGTGCTGGGGAATGCATACAAGCATCAAGAAACTATCCAACACAGATATCAAACAAAGACGAGTGTTAGGGAGTGCATACGAGCATCAAACAAATGCCTGATTGGCAGTAAGAATCACAACTCTGCAGGGGAGAACCAGGTCAAGAGGCTTTGACGATGCTTAACTCTGGCTGGGGAGATGAATAACTGTCTGTATCATCACATTGGCCAAAAATAAATTGGAAACTTCTCTGGGGAATATTTCAATGACAGGAGTAAATCTCGACCATGAAACTCTGTGGGGAAAGATCATCTTCCGACTTGGATGGGGAGATGCTTCATCAATACTCTTGTTGGGAAGAGAATTCTGACAATCTGAGCTCTGTGGGGATACGAGGCCTTCAGCTGCCTGCTGGAAATACTTCACCGTGGAAAGATAACTTCGCTTAGGGATAAGAACAATTCAATTAGCCTTGAAGTTCTGCTGGGGATATCATATGCTCTAGCTCAGCTGGGGAAATGACAACCTTCTGGCTTGGCTGAGAAAAGGATTTGACAATGCTCTACTGAGGAGAGACTTTACTGGAGAACGTTGATCAAAACAAACCTCCTTATGCCCCGAGTACAGTATGACGACTGTGTCAGGAAGATATGACAATGAAAATTGGACTTTTACTGGATGAGAATAACCAACTCCTCAAGAGGAAACCTTGTCGGCTAAAGGAAGAAATCTATAAGCTTGGGGAAGAAATAAACTTCCAATGCCCTGCTGGGAAAATAAATACTAGATATTCCTTGGAAATTAACTCGGTGCTTCAAACCTATAAGCTTAACAGTTGCATATTGATTGTCATGAGTGAACAAGCTTTCCTTTACTCCTCAAATTATGCCAGACTACATCGTCTATGAAAAAGATTGCCTTTAGAGGATTTTACAGAAGACATGACATCCAAAATTGCCCCAGTGTCTTCAAACTCTCGCAGAAATTCATCAGATTTTGAGATAACTTCCCCAGACTGCATCTTGAAGATGATCCTTGCCCCATACCAGAGAGAAAACAGAAACCATGCAGTATGAAAATGCAATGCAAATAATGCAAGATGTATATGTATGCTCATGATGCTAAGGATATGATGATATGCGAGCGGGAGATGAAACAAGGATGGTTGGGTGACAGGACCAGGTTGATAGAGATTACTTTTTGTTGTTTTTTTTTGTTGCCAAGCAATTGGACTTTGAAAGTGGATACACCAGACAATAACCGGTTTATTGAAGGTAAGCCAATAGACGAAAACTGATGGGCAAAGAATAAGTCGTCAGATGAAAACTGACTCCTTGGGGTTCATTGTCAAACGAGAATTGACTCTGAAAAAGAATGACTATCAGACGAGAACTGGCGTTCAACGGGCAAAATGAAAAGGTGACCAGACGAGAACTGGTTAAAAGATTCGCCTACCAGACGAGAACTGGTATTTGAAGTTGGTTTTCTAGACGAGAACTGGACTTTGAGAAGGTTTTCTAGACGAGAACTAGACTTTAAAAAGGTTTTCCAGACGAGAACTGGACTTTGGAAAGGTTTTCCAGACGAGAATTGACTTTGGATGTCAAGAAGTTGGGGTTACGAGGCCCTGGGTGAGAGACTGATGATGAGGGGTTATGTCCAATGCATTTATGATGTGTATGCTCTATATGCTCGAGCGAAGCGACATGAATAACGTATTCAAATGATTTATGCAATGCTTATGAAAAGCAAGAAAAACTCCCGAGGTGGGAAGAAAGGTCCTTGGTGACAAGTCTTTTGGTTGAGAAGGGTGACAAAGGCGAGGGTGGGTAACACGATTTCCCGATACTCATCTTGAACCCGCAGATTACTGATATGACTTGCTATGCGTAGCCAAAGTTGCCCCGGTTTGATGGGTCTCTGAACAGACTGTCTCTAATTATTCGATTCCTGGCATGGAAGACTTGGATGTTATCTTGAGGAGAGTTACACTTAGTGAATTTTGGAAGTGTCCTACCCCAGCATGAGCATGGAAGTGACTCAACTCATTATGACTGAGCATTGGAAGAATTCATCCTTGGTCAACAGAAAGTCCAGGTGGCCTGCCCCTGCTTGGTAGATTAGGCTCTGGTCAACTGACTTTTGAATAATTTCCCTCAATCAACTGATGCTTGGGAACTTGCTTTACCCTGACAAATTCCTTGGTCGACAAAACCACTGGATAACATACCCCTGATTCATAGGGCTACAAGATGCTCTTTCTTTTATCATCATTGTTGAATGACCAAGTTCTCTCATGATTTCTCTTTGTAGGAACTTCCCTGATGTCACAGACTGACTTGCAATTAAAACTGTTCATTTACAAATGGTAATTTTAATGCAGTGCACATGCAAGTTTTGAAAATTTATTTATTTGAATGATGTGATAGTGTGTGAAGAATGGACCATTAGGTTAAACGTAGGGATGAATTAGAAAATATTTAGGAGTCAGTTTACGCAACCTTGTCGTAGTATGCTTTCAGAATTGAACCTGATTCAATTAGGACTTTCAAGGGTGATGACGTGGCCTGGTTCACAGTTTTAGAAAGAAGGATTTATGGCTCAAAGTTTAACTGTGCCCACCCAGTCTCCTTGATGTTCTCTAGTCCTACGTTCATCTAATTTGGCCTAAGCGCTCACCTCCCGAAAGGATTTTGTGATGGTTGAGGAACCAATGACACTGACGGTTTAAGCACCAATGAGGTTTTTTTAGAGTAACAATCACCCCTTTTGTCTTTGTGTCTGGTCACACGACTTTGTTCTTATGGAATTTTTTTTCTTTCTGATTTTTTTTTATTCCCTAACTTTTGCCTGGACTATTTCTTTTTATTTTTTTTCAATTTTGAAGTCCAGCGGGATGCCCTAAGTTTTTCATAAGTCATTTGTTTTCACCTTTTTTCGACTTAGCGGGCTTTATTTCTTTTTGTTTTTGTTTTTGACTTTTTCTCTCGTTTTTGAACAAATCGTGTGACACTGGCTTGCATGACTTGAATAAAAAGGGTTGTGACTACCTCATTCCTTTGTGGGTGAGGGATAACCATTACGGTGTTACGTCCCTTGACCTCTTGATGTGTAATGAATATAAGGTAATGGATCCTCGGATTCACACTCCTTTGGAAATTTGAACGCTTAGTCAAATCAACTGATGACTACCCTTCCCCAGGTTGAATGTGAGGGTTTTTTCGGTCAGAAAAGAAACTCCTACTTCAAGGCTCAAAGGGGTTGACGAGGATATCTCTCTCTTATATCTCTGGTGTTTGGGAAATGAAGCAATGTCTGTACATCATAAATAGGTTCTACTCCGAAAGCATACCTTCAACAATTATGGGTATTTAGTTTTCATCATCCTCCCTCAAATATCTGCTAAACAACAGTGAAATAGGTGGGAGGTATATGGATGCATTTTTTTTTTGTATTTTTTGTTTTTCAATGCAAGTAAAGAAAAATGAGCGAATGCGACATAATTGTTTCAAAAAGTGCATGATCACTTCATTAACATTACCATTCAAAATGACAACGTTTAAAAGACAAGTAGCTATTAACAGGAAAGAAACTACAATGCAAATGATAAAAAGGATACAATGATCTCCAACTCTAATGATGTCTTCTTGTTTGAGCCACTGAAATCAGGAGACGCTCCTTCGAAGTCTTTGAACCCAATCAGGCAAGAGGTTAACATGCACAACCAAGCTTCCTTCTGGAAAGGATATGTACCCCTTGTCGATCAACTGTTGTACTTTGGTCTGAAAAGATTTGCAATCTTCAGTTGAATGCCCCATTGATCTACCATGATACCCACACTGCTCATGAGGATTGTACTCCGGAGGGTACGACTCTGGCAACAGCTTGAGAAACTTAGGAAACACCAATGAGCTCTGAATTAGATGTGGCAAATGTTCATTGTATGCCATGGGAACTGGATGAAGATGAGCATTCCTTCTTTCCAGATTGTTGTGAGGCCTAGGCTTGCCCTGAAGTTGATTCTGAGGTCTTCGACCATGAGCTTGCGGATTTGGACGAGGAGGAGTCTAGGGTTTCTGATATAGTGCTTTGAGCATTGCCGATTCTCCATAAGAGTAGCCAGACCTAGGAAAAGATGATCTCTGAGAAGATGTAGGTCCAGAATGTTCGATATTTTCCATGAATGCACTAATTCCATACTCCTTTCCCCTTGGGAGCTACCAATAAATTCATCTTCACTAGCTGGGATGTTCGAAGAGTCTTGGATCTTTCCACTTTTGAGCAGGCTCTCAATGCGCACTCTAACTATTATCAAATTAGAGAAGTTTGATGTCCCAATGCTACTCATTCTTTCCAGGTACAGACCTTGCAATGTGCCCACGAACAGGTCAACCAACTCTCTGTCCGAAAGTGGTGGTTGCACTTGGGCTGCCAATTCTCTCCATAGTTGTGCATATTCTCTGAAAGATTCACCAGTCCTCTGAAATAGGCTTTGCAACTGCGTGCGACTGGGCGCCATGTCCAAATTATGCTGGTATTGCTTTACGAAAGCTCTGGATAAATCATTCCACGACTGGATACGACTACTTTCCAAATCTATATACCAAATTAAGGATGCCCCGCTTAAACTGTCCTGAAAATAGTGAATCATCAGCTCATCGTTGCGGGCATAAGAAGTCATTTTTCTGCAAAACATCACCAAATGACGCTTCGGGAAACTGACACCAGTGTATTTCTCGAACTTCAGAGTCTTGAAATCTGGAGGAATGACAAGACCAGGCACCAAACACAGGTTTAAAGCATCAAAACCAAAGGCATCAGGATCCGCTAAGGCTTTGAGTTGCTCATCCAACACACGAAACCTTTAAGTAGTCTCAATAGCTGGTGGATCCTTGGTTTTCACAAGAGGGATTGCCCCTTGGAAGTTCGGCATAGGGAAATCAAAACTCTGATAATCTGTAGCATCGAAAGAAGATGAAGGTCCACCTCAGACAGCAGATGGTTCAGGTACACTCTGATTCACGATCGGGCTCTGCGCAGGCTGAGCTTGAGTGAGATTATTCACTTGCAAAAGGTCCTCATCAGGAGAAAGACCATACAAAAGATTGGTCATCAAAGTGAAACCAGGTGGAGAATCAAAATTTTGAATGTTGTCCTCTGACATAGCTACTGACGGCTTCCAATCTGACCTTTTACCTCTTTACACTGCTCAGTCTGGCTTCAAACAACTCTGTCGTCTTCCAACAGTTACCACTTGTTCAAACTGAGTACCGGGAAATCAGCTGGCTGGCCATGGACAAAGGAGGAATGGTGAGCTTTCTGAAAGAGGGAAATGCAATGCAGATGCAGATGCAAAATGCAATATGATGATGCTAGAGATGCAAAGACATGGGATCAAAGCTGGAAACCGCCTAGAATCTGGAATACTGAGCCAAGAATCGAGTGTCTGTAACCACAAGATCTCTGTATAATAACCCAAAATAATCACCAAGAACCAAAGGATCAAGAACTCCATAATCATAGTGGCCGGATCAAAACATAGAACTGCATTGGTAACCAGGGTATGTTGAGGTAAAGGGTTCCTGCAAACCTGTAAACCCCTCCCAATCTCACGGGTGTGCTCCGGGTCAAACATCACGGACTCTCAAAGCCGAATAGAAATACTACGTTCACCATCTCCGAGAAATGGCTCATGACCAGATCAGAGAATCGGTTTGGCATTATGTACTACTCAGGGAGGTCTCAGCGTGAGTCTGGGAAAAACAAGCATCCCTTATAAGTCCCCAGCTTCAAGCGCTGGAATCGAGAAACAATAGTACATTCATCCCGAAGGGTACAATACTATCAGCATACGACCAGATGCTTTAACTGAGTTCTTATAAGAGAACCAGGCCATCCTATGCGAGTTCCAAGTGGGCCCTCGGATGCGAATGGGTTTGCCACGAAATGTGGTCTACCACTGTCACCACTGGAGAGGGATGTTTCCACAAGGTTCTCAATGATCGGTCCTCAGCCGCACAAAACTATTAAGGTTGTGTAATGAAGTAGGGAAGATCCATATATCAAGACAATTCCAAGACAGTCGCGAATCTGGGTGTGAACGCACTAATACCCCCATGACAAGATGACATAGGGCCAAAGTGATTGTCCATGCTAAGTCCTATGGTGCACTCAAGCTGGGTATTTGGCTATTCTCATCTCACCACACACAAGTAACACCAAAGTCCCGCAAAATAGAAAACCAGTCCAGACAGTCCAATATAATATATGATGCATGAAAATAAAATACTAAAAACTGTAAATAAAGTTGTAAATAAACCGTAAATGAAACAACGGTAAAATATACATAACAACAAACAATCAAAACCCAATAAACAGAAACAAACAATCGCTAGGAGAGACTCTCAAGGGAACCAGAGATAACTCTGGTTAGGAGGTCCACAGATGTCGCTCCCTGGATTTCCATCCTCGCGAAAGTGGCGCAGAAAGAGGTAGAGTCGCCAGCCAGGCATTTTTATCCCGATGGAACATGAATGATAATGCTGGACAAACCAAAGAAAAGAAAAGGAAGGACAAAGGTCCTACAAACCAAAGAAATTGAGTTCGGGAGTCGGTTACGACCTAGGAAGGTATTAGCACCCCAAATCGTCCTCCGTACCCGGCGGGATCCACGCTTGCCAAGAGACTGTTTCAAAGGGTGAAGAACTGAAAGCTGCTGCAAAAAGAAAAGGAACTGAACTGGAAAAGGAACTGAGAAAGAAAACAAAGAGGAAAAATGTAGGAAAAAATAAAAGAGTGTGCTCGAACGGGCCCTACTCCGTTGCCTATGTACCTCATCTGGACATGAGGATCAGAGTCGCCGTAGTTCCCCTAACTAGGGGTGGAAAAAATTCCTTCTGTCTTAAGGCTTGAACTGCCTATGTCAATGCTCAGGTGTTGCAGGCTCGGACGACGAGTGCGTTACCGTCTTGCAAAATGACAAGTAGGAGCAAGTTCGTACGTAAGGAGTGAATGGGATGAGAAAAGAAGTCCCGAAAGAGAGACACTTATTCTTTATTTGTGTTTTTTTTATAGAAGTCTTTTAGGAGTGTGACACGAAGAAGTGAAGGAAAATCCCTCTCTAAGGACATATACTTATTACCACATCCCAAAATAGAATGAGTAACAAGCCCATCAAGAATGAGGAAGTTCCTCAAACTTGTTTCCTAAGATTGGGATTTAAATTCACTAACTTGTTTGTATTATTAAATGATTTTGTGAATTAAAATGAAGAAGTGTTTTTTATGCTTTTCTTTGAGAGTATGACAAAAGGGAAAGGTCACCTCAACTATTATTAATGTTTTTTAGGATTTTGTTTGAAGATGAGAAGAGAAGAAACAAAAATATCTAAAGGTAAAAATCTAATGGGGAAAGACTATTCCTAATATTAATATGCATAGACAAGCCTAGGTTAGTGAGGTTTGAACCATCCTAAAGAAAAAAAAGAAAGAGGAAGAGGAAAGGAGAAAAAGCCAGACGAAAGATGGCCTAAGCACATCTCAAACAAGATAAGAAAGCATTAAAAGAGATGAAAGAAGAAGTTGAGATATGGACGAAATGAGTGAGGAGAGGAAAAAACGATATGGAGTAATCGAACAATACACAAACAGAGCCTACACCAGTAGGACTTCCAGATGCAGCAGCATGCTCCTAATATAGCATTAGGACTAGAATGAGACATGAGATAAAGTCAAACTCAGTGGTACCTAACGGAGAAGGTCCGTTGCCTCTTCAATACGCGCAAGAGAAATTCAGGAAATAATATCAGGCCCAAAGCAGATTTACAAGTCAAGCATAATCGTTCATTATCAGGATATCAGACAAAGGTCAAATGTAAGCTTCCAGCATCCAGAATTAAAACCAAGAATTGGTCTGCGCAAAATCAAAGTCTAAGTGCAAATTTCATCCAAAGATCAAGATTATGAAAACAATTAGTCACAAGGTCATCGCCATACTTTTCCTTCATCATCGAAATCGAGCAAGAGACCTATACAACACCAAACAAAGACTAAAACGAAAATCAATAAAATTCTATTTAATAAAAAAAAAGATTAAAATTAAAGCTAGAACCAAATCATGCGAAAATTGATAACTGAAATTAAAAGCAAAATTCTAATTAAATTCTAAATTATAAACCCTTAACAAACGTTAATTAAAAAAATAACCAGCAAATGATCAAAACCAAAATTAAATTCTAAAACTGGTGAAAAGATTAATCAACAAAGAAAATTAACATCTACAAGATTTAACTCTGAATTTAAATCTTAACTAATTAAATATTAACAATCCATTACCACTAAAAATTAACATTAACAAATTCTAAATAAAAAAAGAAAAGAAAAATAAAACAAAATCCTAAGTAACAAATAACTCGAGAAATTGGGCAACTATTAATTGCTAGCAAGAATTAAGGATTAATATATAAAACAATTAAGAAAAAAATGGAGAGGGGTTAATGCAGTTTGATGAGACAATCCAATGGGCTTCAAGCAAACCATCCATCAACACTAGTACTGGACTTGCGGTGATGTAGATATGGAAGCAAACGGACCTAAGTCTGGCTCGGTCCAATATCAACAAAGGCTCCTTCAAAAATAAAAACACATCATATTTTAGGAAACCAAAAACAAATCAGAGGAACGATCCTCTACTCCTTTGGAAGTCGCCGCCATCACTGTTCACGTTTCTTGTTTAGAGGGTCTTAAATCGTAGTGTAAAAAGCTCAAGAACAAACTCACGGTTTCCTCTCTACTCAACTCGCGAAAGCGATTTCGTTTCAAGTCGATCCCCTCGCTCTCGCGGCAATCTCTCGGATCTCATAGTGTATCGCATTTGAATCTCTCTATTCGCGAATCCGATATCAGTTCTGAAACTCTTTCGATCTTGGTTCGCGAGTTACTCTTCTACTCCTTCTATTTTCTATTTCATATTTTCGATGTTGTTGTTAGTTGATGGTGAGTGAGACGGAAAGAGTGAAGAGGAGGGGTTTAGATTTGTGTGAGGTTGAAGGATATGGTGAAGTTGCTACTTGAGGGTGCTTGAGAGGCAAAAATGTGGTTGAGGTGCGGTTTCAAGGTTGTATCGATTATGAACAGAGGGTTTTGGTTTCCAAATGGGTGAGTGTTTGGCGGTGGTCAAGATGGAGCAGAGAGGTTTGTGAGGTGGTTATTATTGTCAGCAGTGCCAACGAGTTGGAGACAAGATAATTACAGGGTATTTTTTGGCTTGGTGTTGTTGTTGTTAAGAGGTTTGTGATTCTCTGTTGAAAATGGTTAGGATGTGAGGTGAAGAGTTTTTGGTTTTATGAATGTTTTGATGAGGGAAGAATGAAGTCTGTTTTCATTTGTTGCTTGTTTGGTTTTGTTACAAGTTTAAGGTGTTTTTTGTTCAAAGAGGAAATGAGTGAGAGTGAGGGTCTGCTTTGCTCAAGGGTCCGAAGTGGTTTGTGAACTTTTGATATATTTTTAAGTCACAAGTTTTAGCAAATTTCAAAGAGAAATTGAGGAGAATCGGTAGGAATCTCAGGAATTTGTGTCTTTTCTTAGTTGTGTGTATTTGCAGAATAGTGAAATGGTGGAATAGTGTGGACGCGTCTTTGCGGAATGGAAATTTTGTTTTGGAGTGTGTATTGGTTCATGAGTGTTGCGTGTTGCGGAATTGTCCTCATATGCATTGTGTGTGTGAATATTTGTAGGGGAAATCCCTTTTTGCAGTGAGTGGTGGGGTCCCGATGTTGTATAATGCTGGTGGTTGGGAATTTGTGGAAGGGTTTTGTCCTCTGTGAAGATAGGTATTATGGTAGTGGCACTGCAGCTGTGTCGTTTGGCATTTTTTTTGTAGTAAATCATAACTGACCTTTCTTTATAGTGTGTTATGCTTCTAGCTGATGTAAATGTAGAATGTGTAGCCTAATGAAAGCTTTTAAACAATGGGTTTATGAGTGTGTAGTAATGGACAAGTTTTTGGTGATGATGTTGTAATAAAAAAATGAATATTGATATAGGCTTTCTATTTTGTAATATGTAATTGGATAATTGAAAATATAATGGATAAAAGAAAAATATTTACAAATGAAAATGTATGTGAGAAAAAAAATAAAAAAAAATAAAAAAGGTATAATGGATTTAATTAATTGAAAGTATATTGAGAAATGGTTAATTGAGTTTGGATAAAAGGATAATGGATTAGGAAATTTATTGGTTATGAAATTGAAATTGGTTGGATAATGGAAATGGATAATAAATAAAATTAGAAAAAAATGGAATTGGTTTAATAAGAAAGTGATTTGTGGATTGATTTTCTATGAGATGAAATGGCTAGCACCGATGCACACACAACTATGAATCAACTTGCACTATTTCCACAACTTCTGAGAAAGTGAATGAGTTCACTCCTGAATCACTGAATGACTTGTGATTAAAACAACTGTCAATTGAATCAACTTGAAACTTTGCGCTGATAAACGAATCCACACCGAGGAAAATAAATCCAACAAAGAAGCATATTCTGAACTGATGAATCATGACGAGCCTGATTTTGAAATTAAGACTTCACACAAACTACTTATGGATATCCCGATGAATTCCACCCACAACCTAGACGCATACACACTGACTGAGAAATAATACACTGAGAAGCTGAGAAGAGAAGAATAGCCTTGTAACTGATGAAAAAGAGAGCCTTAATTCACACTTCAATTCTAATGGTGGTCCAAATGCATCAGTGAACAGTCTTTAGCCGTGAAATCCTTGAAGACAACCAGATTAGGGAAATAAACCCTAATTTAGTGACAAAAGCAATGAGAAGATGATGCCACCTTTGAATCTTCTGATAACCATAAAATAGGGTGTGGAACCCTAATCCACAGAATGGCACTGATCCCATGTCTTAGGAGATTATGCAGATGATATGACCTAATGTATGATCTAATGGAAAATACAAATGATATGCAAACGAAAAGCCAGAAAAATATAGAAAAACCAGAGGGCAAATTTGGGGTGTTACACATGGTACTGATTCAAAATAATCCCACGTATGAGGGAAGGAAGGATAATAGGTAACTTCACAACGAATGTACCATAATGAAACTTTGTTTTGGTACCTATATCATAAATAAATCTCCCCAAACCAGTAGCAATATTTGAGGTGTGACTTGTGGGAACCCAATTGGCTGTACCTATTCTATTCAGCATAGCATACTTAACATTAAGCATGTTGGTTGACAGCTTTTCTTTTCTAGGCCAGTACTTAACTTGATCAATAGTGAGAGTTTTGCATATTTAATTATCAATGACTTCTAACTTAGGGTAACTAGAAGCATCTCTGCCTAGGTAAGTATTAATCGCAGTAGGGGAAAAGTTAATACACTTACCTCTTAGATACACTTTTCTAAAGTCCTTTGGCTTCCCATCAACACATTCTTCAGAAAGATTCACAATAAACTCTTTCACTAGAGTTTCATAACACTGTGAGAACCTGACAAAAATTTTAAACAGGCCTACAAAGTAGATAAGGTCCATAACTTTTGAGCATCCCAGAACAGAAACAACAATCTCCCTTTCCAAGGCTAGCCTTCTATGGTAGACAAACTTCCATTTGCTCACACTACTGATGTATTGAAAGGAAATGTTGTCCAGAGGAGCATCAGGCACACTAGAGGCAAGCTTGCTTGAAGATGGTTTCTTTCTTGGTGTTATGTCTGGGACATCACTCTCAACATCAGTAGCAGATTCAGAAATAGCTCTGGCCTTTCTCTTCTTAGTGATCACCTTGATCCATCCCTTAGATGAACCAACAACAACCTTTTTAGGAGTTTCCTTAGGAGTATCTTTCCTGGACACATGCTTACTTGCGGAGAACCTTGATCAACAGAATTCTTCCCTTTTCTTGTAATCAACCTTTTAGCGACACTTGGATTAATATTGGCAATGACTTCATTGTCATATATGTCATCAACATCAATCACTTCATCAAGAATAATATCATTATTATTTTCAGCCTCAACAAAAACACCAGCCTCTTCAGCATCATCATCATCTTTGTAAGTAACCCTAACAGCAAAATGATCAGCTTGAATTCTAGGTGTTACAACATCTTCTTCAGCATCCTTGGTACCACCTTCAATAGCATACATAACTTGACCTTCATTACTTGGTCCAGAAGTTGGATTCTTTTGGCTTCCCTAAGAAACACGCAGGTTAGTCAATGGAGCAGAAACTCCAACATCGTCATGATTTTCGTTTAAGATTCTTGAGATGAGTTATTTAGTGGCTTCATCCGTAAAAATAGTGCCTTTAAAGCCACACGATGAACATGCAGAAGGGTCCTTTGGTCTACGCACATTAGGTGTTCTAGGTTTGGAAACCGTAGCAGCATCAGGGACGACCACGTTCAATGGGCGACATCTAGGACATCTTTGGATAGATGATGAACCCTAGACTTAGCCTTGGATGATGGTGACACATATGATTGTTGAGACATTATGAAACTAATTAACACTTGCAGAGAGAGAGAGAGAGCAAACAAATTTTGAGTAAGATATGGAAGAAGAGATACATAATATGGTGAAGTGAAATATTTGATGATGAGTGATGGGCCTTTGAATGAATTTTATTTGAATAAATGAATTGATGAGAAAATAAAATATTCCGTACCTCCACTTAAAGTGCATTAAATTGATTTTTGAAAATACACAATGTCCTTAAAGATGTTCCCACATGTCACTAATTTCCACAAACCCTCATAAAGACATATTCTCAAGTTGATTGCACTGCGATTGTCCTAGTATAATGTTATGACATTCTTTGTGACATTATATTTAGACATCATTTGGTTCATCCATACAAATTGAAAGCACTTGTTATCAACAGGGACACACCTTTCAGAAGTACTTTTCCCAGACAAAACAGAACCACTCCCATGAGAGTACAACATGTCATAGTCACAAATTCCATCCACATCATTTTGAGTATTTATGGTATCTTCTTCTGTCTCTCTTTCAGAGTAAATTGGCTCTTGATTAACCCAGAGATAACAGTTATCTCTAGACCGGACTCCCTTCATGATCACTACATTCTCTTCATTTGTGACAAGACATTCTGATTTTATGAAGTTGACACAAAAACCTTGATCACATAACTGCTTAATGCTAATGAGATTAGCAGTCAATCCTTCCACAAGTAATACACAATCAAGATTTGGAACACATGAGCCTTCAAGTTTTCCAACTCCTTTGATTTCTCCCCTAGCTCCATCACCAAGAGTAACATAACTGGTAGAATGAAGTTTGATATCAACCAACATATTTTTTCTTCTAGTCATATGTTTAGAACATCCACTATCAAAATACCAATCCTCTTTAGCAGATACTTTAAGAGAAGTATGAGCTATCAAGGCAACATGCTTAGGAACCCATTATTGTTTCTTGATGACAATGTTTTGCTCAGGTTTGGGTTGCGGATTTTGATCAGAGTATCCATGAATTCTGAAACAGAAAGGATTTATGTGACCGAACCTACCACAGTAGTGACACATCCATCTTTGATATCTTCTCCTTTGATGAGTTGATATTCATGTTTCATGATGTTGAGACACTAGTTTCGAAATCTTCTTAGGAACATCCCTCTTAAACTCAAGTTGGCTGATACTTACAAAACCATTAAATCATATCACAAATAGGTCTCCTGCAATTCTTCTAGTCTGAAGAATATCATCAAGTGTTTCATATCCATTGTTAAGCATTTTGATGGATTTGGTCATTTGATCAAGTTTGAAATTCAGCATGGTGACTTCATCATTTAGATTTGATATAGTTGTTAAATGCTCTTCCTTTTCAGCCTTCAGTGTTGCTATAATCTTCTCCTGCTTTTCTCCTTCTTGTATCACTTGAGCACGCCTCATACATAGCTTTTGATAAGTATCAGCAAGTTCTTCAAATGTTAGGTCATCTTCACTAGAGTCTTCATCAGACACACATGTCCCAGTCAAAACAATGATATGTTTAGTAGATTCTTCTTCAAAGTCACTCTCAGAATCTCCATCAGACCATGTTACAAATAAGCCTTTCTTTTGTCCCTTCAGATAGGTAGGACATTCAGCTCTAATATGGTCAAAACCATCACACCCATGACATTGAACTCTTCTGCTTTGGCTTGGCTTCTCTTCAGGATTTTTCCTTGACTCATTTGATATACTGATGTCAGATGAAGTGTTCCTGATATTTGGTTTTGAGCTAATATTCATCCTTTTCATGACCTTGTTGAATTGTCTTCCTATCATGGCAACAACTTCCTTCAAACTTTCTTCATTCTCCTCTTCACGTCTTTCTGCTTCTTCCTCAATATTTGACACAAGGGCTATGCTTTTGTTCTTCTTTTCAGCCACATCATTGAATCCCATTTCAAATGTTTAAAGGGATCCAATAAGGTATCCAACCTTCATGTTGCAGATGTTGTAACACCCCATTTCTACCCAATAATTATTAACGAATCAGAGTATAAAAGTTATTCAAAAAACATGGGGTATCACATTTTCAACTTAAAACAAACAACATGAACTTCATTAATATATAATACTTCGAAAATAACGCAGCAGATTCATCAAAAATACAACTTTAAAATAGCATCATTTGTTTTCAACTTAACAACTCAACATGATTTTCAAAATGAAACAACTTAAACAAGTTCATCAACCAAAATGAAATTCAACATAAGGCAAGACATGCGTTCATCCCCCCAAAGTGCTATGTATCAGAGCAACAAACACCAACTCGAAACTACTAAGTACTCAACTCTAGATTACTTGCACGTTACCAACAGAGGGTAACATTCAAACAGAATGGATGAGATATCTAAATGTATAATCACGAGTATGATAAATAATATATGAATTAGATTACATAGATCACCACTTCACAACCTCACAAACAACTTCAAACCAACATAGAATACAACAAGGAAACATAATATGCGACTTGAGATGAAACTTAGACAAATGCTATGCATGTGGTACCATCGAAGTAAAATTCCCAACTTATAATCTTGTCAATTAATATTGACGTCAAACAAGGCATAATCATTCAACTTTATATTTGTCAAATCCAGGCCAACTTACCGAGCAATCAGCTCCAACTTGAATCATGATATGTTATACGAATCAACATGATTACCAAATAGCAATAACCATAACAATGGAATAACATAACAACGTAACAATGTAAAAACATAACAACATTCAACTTTGGCCCAAGGCCTACAACTCATAATCTTTGCCACTTATAAGGCACTGCAATATAAACAACCAACAACAACATTCAACTTATAACAAACAACATAACATAACTTCAACAAAGTATACCACTCTCTTGTCTACAAATCTTGACTAACCGATTAATTAAACTACTTAATACATTATGTTATTACTACTGTTATTAAGTTATTAACATGCTTATGTTAATTCTATCACAAACATTAATACACCCACTTGTTACTAGTTTCATACCACTGCTACTAATTTTCTTTCTATTATTTCTTCTTGTATTACTTATTAATTCTCTGTTGTGATGTTTCATCTGATAACCTTCACCTAATTATGCTACTGGATTTAATTAATGACAGTACAGGTTTAGCAGACAATACATAGTTCCAACACAGAACCAGAACCATAAAAATCTTCTCAACCCGTGTGACCATCATCACATCTGGGTGTCCCTCGTCACAGCTTGTGACGGTCATCACCTATCCCAGACGGTTGTCTGGCTTAAGGGACGATCGTCCCACAGCCAAACTGCATGCTCTCTCTATTTCTCTCCTTCTTCCTTCGTTTCTGTAACTTCATCATGATCTCATCTCAGGCTAATTTACCACCTAACTCAATATACCAGTTAAGAAATAACTCGACATATTCATACATAATCATTAATTAATCAACTTACGACTATTTTATCAATACAATTAACATTTTTAATCAACTAAAACAACTTATACACCAAATAACTTGTTCACAAATAATTCAATAATCCACACAGACAACAATTGACAGCAACAAACTATGTACCCACTCCCATACGAATTCATCATGTGTTCTCGATTATAAGGTTAGAACCCCACCCTTACCTTTGAATTGAAGGCGGCTCTAACACTTGTTCGAATCGGACTTAGCTTCCGCCTCTCTATGCTCTTCACGTAACCATACTTTTTCCAACTTTTGTTCTTCTTACAGCAAACCTATTTTCCACTAATCCCACTTAGTTTATGGTTACATTCTAATTAGACTTAGTAATTCTAATGGGCCTAAACCACCCCCCCCCCCACAATTACTACTCTAATTACCAACCAAGCCCATTTATAAAAATATCACCATTTCACTAATAAACCCACAACTCCATTAATTCAACTTAATCCAAATAACAACAATGCAACTTAAATAAACTTAAATCGACTTATTCAACTTAATTCAAATAACAACAATGCAACTTAAATCAACTTAAATCGACTTATTCAACTTAATTCAAACCAACCTTAGCAACTCGACGCCAAAACAACACCAAACATACAAAAATATTTAATTAAATAAATAATTAAATAATCGGGGCTTTACAACTCTCCCCCACTTAGAACATTTTCTTCCTCAAAAATCTTACCTTGTTCAAACAACTCGGGATAAGCTTCCCGCATCTTGCTTTCCAACTCCCACGTCATACTCTCTCCGGCTTCTACCAACCAGACTACTTTCACCAACAAAATCTTTTTACCTCTTAGAGTCTTCATTTCACGATCCTCGATTCACGCATGCATCGTCTCAACAGTAAGATTATCCTGTACTTGCACATCATCCATACTAATCACATGAGATGGATCTGAAATGTACTTTCTAAGTTGCGACATGTGAAACACATCATGTAAATTTGACAGATTGGGCGGTAAATCCACTCTATAAGCAACCTTTCCAACTCTGATTGAAATCTGATACGAATCAATGAAACGAGTAGTAAGCTTCTTGGACTTCAACACACGACCAACACTGGTTACTGGTGTAACTCTAAAAAAATACATGACCACCGGCTTTAAATTCCAAATCTTTCCTTCGCTTGTCATGATAACTCTTTTAACGACTTTGAGAAGTTTTCATCTTCTCTCGAATCAACTTCACCTTCTTGGTAGTCTCTCGAACAACCTATGGTCCAAGCACCACACTTTCTCCCGATTCATGCCAACACAAAAGAGTTCTACATCTCCGACCATACAACGCTTCAAAAGGTGCCATTCCAATACTAGAATGGTAACTGTTACTATACGTGAACTCGATCAATGGAAGATAAGTATCCCACGAACCTCCCTGCTCAAGAACACAAGCTCTCAACAAATCTTCTAATATTTGAATCTTCCTCTCAGATTGACCATTTGTCTGAGGATGATACGCTGAACTCAACTTCAACTTAGAACCCAACGCTTCTTGCAAACTCTTCCAAAAATCAGAGGTAAACCTCGGATCTCTATCTGACACAATACACAAAGGAACACCATGCAACTTCACAACCACTCTGACATAAATATCTGCCAACTTTGGTAGTGGAAAATTGATGTTAATAGTAATAAAATGAGCCGAATTTGTAAGCCTATCAACAATTACCCAAATCGAATAATGCCTTATTGAAGTATTAGGCGATCCCGTCACAAAGTCCATTGAAATGCTATCCCATTTCCATTCTGGAATTTCTAACGGTTGCAACAAACCAACAGGCTTATGATGTTCAACTTTCGACTTCTGGCAAGTCAAACATGCATACACAAAACACGCTACATCGCTCTTCATCCCAGGCCACCAAAACAAATTCTTCAAGTCTTGATACATCTTCGTAGCACCTGGATGAATACTCAACTTACTTATATGACTCTCTATGTTGCCTTGTTGTATTCTATGTTGGTTTGAAGTTGTTTGTGAGGTTGTGAAGTGGTGATCTATGTAATCTAATTCATATTTTATTTATCATACTCGTGATTATACGTTTAGATATCAATTGTTGTCTGTGTGGATTTTTGAATTGTTTGTGAACAAGTTGTTTGGTGCATAAGTTGTTTTAGTTGATTACGAATGTTAATTGTATTGATAAAATAGTCGTAAATGGATTAATTGATAATTATGTATGAATATATCGTGTTGTTGTTAAACTGGTATATTGAGTTAGGTGGTAAATTAGCCTGAGATGAGATCGTGAGGAAGTTACAGAAACGAAGCAAGAAGGAGAGAAACAGAGAGAGTGTGAAATTTGGTTGTGGGACGACCGTCCCTTAAGCCAGACGATCTTCTGGGACATGTGAAGACCGTCGCATCCCTTGGGAAGGACGTCACAAGCTGTGACGAGGGACACCCAATTGTGACGATGGTCATACATGTTGATAAGATTTTTGTGGTTCTGGTTCTGTGTCTGAACTATGTGTTGTCTGCTAAACATGTACTATCATTAATTGAACTCAGTAGCATAATTAGGTGAAGGGTATCAGATGAAACATCATAGGTACTAGAAATTAATCAGCAGGGAATTAATAAGTAATACAAGAATAAATAATAGAAATAAAATTAGTAGCAGTGGTATGAAACTAGTAACAAATGGGTGTATTAATGTCTGTGACAGAATTAACAGAAACATGTTAATAACTTAATAAAAGTAGTAATAAAAAAATGTATTAAGTAGTTTAATTAATTGGTTAGTCGAGATTTGTAGATAAGAGAGTGGTATAGAGCTCAATTGGTAGTGGGAATGGATTGAACATGTACTTGAACCCCAGGGTACTGGGTTCGATTCCCATGGAAGGAAAAAACTCTACTAGTGAGGGGGTAGAGAAGTTCGTGAGGTGGCAGTGCCAGGATTGCCTTGTGGGGGGCCCGGGCTGTTACATATATCATGTGCCTCTTCTATAGCAGTCACCTTCATAGCAAATCTCTTAGGAAGATATCTGATAATTTTCCTCACAAGCTTTTCATCATACATTTTTTCTCCTAAAGCTCCTAAAGCATTAGCAATATCAAGAATATTCATGTGAATTTCATGAACAATCTCATCTTCTTTCATTCTCAGATTTTCAAATTTGGTAGAAAGCATTTGAATTCCTTACATCTTGACTTTAAAGGTTCCTTCATGAGTGGTTCTGATAATATTCCAAACTTCCTTTGCCATCTGACAGTGATGCACCAATCTGAATATGTTTTTTCAATGCCATTGAAAAAAATTCAAGGCTTTAGAATTCCATAGTTATAAATCATCCTCTTCTTTGCTCCAATCATCCTCAGGCTTCAAAGTTGTATTTCCATCTTTATCAGTAATGGCAGGGTGTTCCCATCCTCTATCTGCAGCTTTCCAAGCCTTCTTGTCCAGAGATTTTAAGAAAGCAACCATGCGAGGTTTCCAATAATCATAGTTAGACCCATCCAGAATAGGTGGTATATTCCCACATCCTCCATCCTTGTCCATAGTACCAGAATAATTCCCCTAGATCTCACCCAAAAAACAGGCAGGGTGCCTGCTCTGATGCCAATTGAAATCCTGGCAGCTAATATACGATGTCGAATACGATGTCACGACACCAATATCTGACAAGTTAAAAACAAGTAAATACGCAAATACAGAAATAAAGAACACAGGGAATTGTGAACCCAGTTTGGTGCAAACACGCCTACTCTGGGGACTACCAAGCCACAAAGGAACTCCACTATAAGTAGTATCAATTCAAATATCCACAACAAACACCTACAGTTTGCAATCTTCTCACTTAATCACTACCCAATGTAAGTTCTACCTAGGAACTCTTAGATATGAGACCACTCTCACTCCCCCAATCACCGCAGTGATCTTAAACAAACAATTCAGAAAAGACGAAGACACACTTCAAAATCATTCTTGACCTTACTTCAAAGCTTTAGTCAAGTACAAACACTCTTTCTTAAAAGCTTTGAGTGGACATAATACAAATGAAAAACCTAGTACAAAACAATCATCAAAAAGACAATTGTTTGGCTCATAAGGAAACTAAACGCACACACGAAAACGCTGAATGAACAATCCTTATTTTCCACATCTTCAAACTAGGGTAATGCAACCTTTAAGTAGAAACTTGAATGGGTATGGGCCTGCTGAACTTGCACAAATCAAATAATATATTTCCTTAAATAAAGGAACAAAAATAATAACATGAAATGTTTTTTCTAAAATAACTCCAAGATGAATCCTTTTCCTTCTGATAATTTGTGATAATTAAACATAACAAATCACAATTTTAATGATAGCAAAACGCGCGCACAAATAAGGATTCATCTAGGTCTTCAGGCCCAGACAGAGATATCATGACATCAGTCTTGACATCCTGATACAAACAGTTGCACACATAAAAAGCTTCACACCTGCATAATGCTTAAATCATATGCCATAACATTACATATGACATCCAGAAACAGAAATGTGTTTTACCACAAAATATAGCCAATCTAAAACATCTACAAAAACTAATCCAAACTCCAACAAAACTAAACAATAACAAGACTCAGAATTACTTTCCTAATTTGGTCAAGAATTAGGAAGACTCTTCAAGAGACCAAAATAAATGGCTTTATCCTTTCTTCAACAAATTTCTTGAAGATTATATCAATCACACACTATGGTGCCTTTAAGAGTGGACTTGAGAAATAAAACTCAAGTATCGTTGGCAACTTTAGTTGGTTGAAACAGTCTTGCATGATATATTTGAGAACCACAATCAAACACAACATCAATTCCAAAGGAGAGAAATAATGTAATGCCATGTTTATTTAATTAACTATTTAATTAAATGTCTTTGTATTATTTGTGTTGATTGTCGAAATTGTGTTGTGTTGAGTTGCTATGTTGGTTTTAGTCGAATTAATTTAATTAAGTTGATTTAATTTGTGTTATGATTAGTCGAATTAATTAAGTTGATTAAGTTGTGGAAAAGTCGATTTAAGTTGTGTTGTTGTTAGTTGAGTGAATTAATTGGTTAAGTCAAAGAAATAGTGTTGGCATGATACTAGTATTTTTAGTGGGCTTGTTGGTGAATAAAAGTAGTAAAGAGTGGGGGTGCAAGAATTAGGCCCAAATGAGAATTATTAAACAAATAAAATTATAAGTTGCATTATAAGAAAAATAGGTTATAAGTACAAGAAAAACAAGAATTGGAGAGAAGAGGAAAAGAGGAAAAAACTTCAATCGCAGAGTTAGAGCAACCTTTAATCCAAGGTAAGGGCGGGGTTCTAACTCTATAATTGGGTTAATGATGAAAATATGTGGGATTGGGTTTTATGAAAATACTTTTGTTATCATGTTGAATTGTTAGGGTTGAATAACGAAATTGATAAATGTTGTCGAATTAGTCGTAGAAGAATCAATCTAAGTTGTTTGTGTATGGTTTTATTAATTGTTGTTGGAATGTAATGAGAAGATTGGAAAAATGGATCTGAGATGGATAAGAGAATAAAAATATGTTTGCAATAAAACTGAGACGGACATAATTGGGAGGTCTGTACGCGACAGTTCGCTACGCAAAGCTTAAGCAAACTCACTTCACTACCGGTCACTTCAAGCGAAGTCTGGAACTTCTGCCTCTGTTTCAGTTCGCTGCGTCTTTGCTTTTGGTCGCTACGCGAACTGACTTCACTGCATCTTCACTTTTGGTCGCTATACGAACTAACTTTGCTGCGTCTTTGCTTTTGGTCGCTACATGAACTAACTTCGCTACCTCTTCACTATACGAATTAGATGAGACATATTTTATGAGAAAATGGTCTAGGAGGATAGTAAGGAACCAATAACATAACTTACCCCATGAAGGTGCTAGAATAGTCCTAATAATAATAATGTAGAGTAGGAATGGTAGAAATCCTAGTAGGAGAATAGTGATGCAGTTTGGTTGCGGTATAGTTGGGGATCCTTTGTGTTGTGTTCCTTGTTGGAAGTTATGAACCTTGTTGTATTGCCTTATTAGTGACAAGAATTAAGTTGTAGGCCTTTGCCAAATGTTGATTTGTTGTTAATATGTAGGCCCTTGGCCAATGTGGATGTGTTGTTGTTGTGAAGTCGTAAGCCTATGGCCAACGTTAATTTGTTGTTGTTAAGTTGTGAAAGTATGTTGTTGTTGTTAAGTTGTTGTAGTATGAAGTTGTTGTTAAGTTGTTATGGTATGTTGTTGTTACTAAGTTGTGATAGTATGGTGTGGTTATATAACTATTATTGTTGTTATTATGATATTTATGCCATTGCATACATAACATATCAAGTTGGAGTTGATGCTCGGTAAGTTGGCCTGGATTGGCAAATTAAGTTGAAGGCTTATGCCTTGTTGTTGATGCCTCTATTAATATGCAAATTCTTAAGTTGGGAGTTCTGCTCCAATGGTACCACATGCATGTGCATTTGTCTAAGTTGCATTTTGAAGTTGCGTAATTATGTTGATGTGTTGTATCTTGTGTTGATTAACGTTGTTTGTGAGTTGGAAATGGTGATTTTATATAACTTAATCTAATATGTTATTTATCATATATTTGATTATATTGTTTGATATCTCATCCCTTCTGTTTGAGTGTTGTCCCTATGTTGGCAACATGGAGGTAATCAAGAGGAATAGCTGGTTACCTTTAGTCGAGTCGGTGGTCGTCGCTCTGATACGTAGCACTCGGGGGGATGACGCGTGTCTTGTTTTGTTGAATTGCTTACATGGTGAATTATGTTTTAGTTGAATTATTTTAGACTACTTGTTTCTTATTTTAAAGTTGATTCATGTTGGATAAAGATGTTATTGCTTTGTTTACGAATCCGCTGCGTAGTATTTTATATAGTTGAATTATTTTGAAGATTATATGTTGGATTTATGAATTCCCTAGAATGTGTTATATATCAATCACGATTATCTATTACGTTGTGGTTTTTGAAGTTGAAAATGTGATATCATGTTTGTAACACGGTCGGAGAACTGACTTGGTGTTTTTGTTTGATAAAAACATGTGCGGATAGCAAGAGTCGCCACCGACTTTTATTTTATCCAATAGGAAATGGTATAAAAGAACAGGAAAGAACTTTTAAAAATTTGAGCTCAGGGGGTAGGTTATATAAAGGGAAGGTGTTAGCACCCTTTATATCCATGGTTATCCATGGGCTCTTAGTTACTTAGCTCACTTTAACTTGTTTGAAAAAAATGTGTAGTGTGTGTTTAGAAAAGATTTTCAGAAGTTCTTTGTAATGATCCTCGTATGGATGTATACAAAGTCTTAAGTTTGAAAATATTTTGAAAGTGGGGTGTGAATAAGTTTTTGAAAGATGTGAGCAAGTAATTAAGTGCTACCTACCATAAGTTGGTCTTTCATGTTTTTATATTTCCTTTCAAGGGTAAGATTGCCCTTACTATTAAGGAGTAAGTAGTCATTACCTTGGATGTGTTAAGGCACATGCGTAGGGTCATCGTATGGTCAATGAAGGCAACTTGTAGGGGTATCTTTAGCAGTTCGTTGGGACTATCATCATTTATTCGTAGGGACAAGATCATTATTCCGTAGGCAACCTCGAAGGGACTTATGATCTTTTAAATCTGAAGGGACTTGATGATTTTTTATTTGAAGGGACTTTGCTTTTAAGACACCCCCACGTTCAAGGGACTTTGACCATTTACTAAGGCAACCAAGAGGGGTAACCCTAGAAAGTGCAGAAGGCGATCGTAGAACGATCGACTTACATATGTGAGTGTTATTTTTTTAATATTTATCTTGAATTTAATTCTCTAAGTTCAATTTAATTCAGTTATGTCTTGCCACACCCTAAATTACTAACCACGCAATTATCATAAAATAAATGACAAAAATTTAAAAGGCAGAAGGTAAATGTCATACGCTATTATAAAGTTTTGGGGCAGTTACATAATAGTAATGGCAGAAAATAAAACTAAATTATTATAATTACGAAACAATTACATAATAATGAATGCCATAAAAATAAGTGAAGGATTATAAAATAAAATGAAAATAGAAAATAAGTATGAAAAAGTTTGAAAATTAGATTTAAGAAAAATTAGGGTTTGAGAAATTTTTTTTAGGGTTTTAAAGAATTATTTTTACTCAATGTTGTTAATTTTAGGGTTTTATAGCTTTCATTTTCCTGATGTAAATTTTAGAATGAAAAATGACCTATAAATTTGTACCTAAGTTAACAGAGAATATGTAACCTAAATATCATATTATAATTGCATCCCACAATATTAGTTTAGTACACTAGTACATTATAACACTAGTATGTTATACCAAAAAAATAAAACATTAAGTTGTTCCAAGAGGACACATGAGTACATCAGGTCCTTTGTGTTTGTCCCTTCCCAGTTATGCTGTCATTTTCAGGTATAACTGCTGGGTCCTCAAGCTTTCTTTCTTGGACATGGTATGTTCCTATCCTTTTGTGTCCTCAACCTTTCACTGCTCCTTTTTTCAGATTTGACATCATCAGTTGTTTTGTACCTATTTTGTGTCCTAAATTTGACTGGTTAATTGCTGCTAGGTCTGGACAAACTTGTTCTTATACCTGGTGGCTTCAATGGTGTGTTCCTGGACATTTTAGGTTTCTTCCCAAAGAAAATATTGGACCACTTGCCTCGGATACTTTTAGTGGTGATTTGTCAACTCTCAGTGGTTGAATGTCCAAGACATCACCACTCAGAATTTCCTCTATTCTCTCATCCAAAGTTGTTGAATTTTCTTTGACAGTTGATCCACTTTAATTGACATTAGGTTCCACAGACTATGCCTCATTCACATTCATATTGCTTGCCTCTTCAGTAGCTTGATTCACATCATTCTGACTTTCCTCATTCACATTCAAATCTGATGCCTCCCGAGTTTCTTGATTCACATCATTTTGATGTGCATCATTCACATTCTTATTGGTTGCCTCCTTATTTTCTTGATTCATATAAGTTGAGTCTTTGGCAACAAATTTTTTTGATATCCCAACTTTGGTTGTTGTTGCTTTGGTAATTGGCTTATTGAGCTTTGGTTTCTTATGCTCTTTTGTCTTCTTGTTTGTTGAACCCTTGGGCCTCCCCTGCAGTAGACAAGTAAAGTATAATGGTTTAGAACATAACATTTAATAACAAATGTTGAGTACAATATTATAGCGAAGTATGAATACCCTTTTTAATGTTACATTAGCCTGACTTGCTTGTGTGGGAATTTGTTGACTCCATTGTGTAACATTTGTTATAGCTCCAGATACAAGCACAATTTACTTGTTTTTTAAAGTCTTTTTGCTATGACCAATTTCAAAACAGATTTTTCATATGTGGTTTGTGTTTGTCCTCTTCCACTTGATTTGTGGCCCTTCATCTTGTTCCCTCCTTATAAGTTTCTTGGGCCTATCTGGGCCACATTTAAACCTAGGTGGTAGCATTGTCTCACTGGTAGTTTTGGGTCACTTGTTCTGTCTATTTAATGGTGTGATAACCTCAATGTAACATGCTTCATAAGTGCTTTTATGATAACACTTATCACATACTTAAAAGGGTCATCTACTTTCCTATATATGGCAACAACATGTTTACAGGGGATACCAATAAGTTCCCAAAAGTTGCAAGAACAAGTTTGTTTTTCTAAATCAACAACAAAACTATCAGTAAATAAAACATGGTCACTTGAAATGTCAATCAGGATGAGACAAAGCTATCAATACATAAAGAAGGAATCAATCATTAATAAACAATACAACAAAGATGCGACAAAGAAACATACATGGGATCACAACTAAGATTCGTACGATTTCTCCTTGGAACCGCTTCAACACAAAGACTTTCTCCTTTGAATACAACGAAGACTTTGAAAATGATTGAACAAGAAAGTTATTCTGCTAGGGCACAAACGAAAAAGGCTTTGAAGAAGACTGAATGACGACTATTCAATTTTAACTTAACTTTAATTGTGAATTACCACCGTAACAAATACTAAACACGTCAACAAACGCAAAAACACAACTGTCGACTGCCGTGCCACATTATCTTCCGTTAATGGAAACGATAAATCAAACTATTCGGTTCAATTTTTAAATAAATTAAAACGGTTCAATTCAGTTCGATAGATTTTATTATGGTTTGATTCGGTTCGGTATGGTTTTCTAATGCTTTTCTAATGAACCTAACCATGATGCTTAGGGAATAGTTAAAGAAAATTGGATTTGGGACAGAAATTTTGGGAAAAATTAACTTCTCTCGCGACTCTCACTTCTTCAAAGCCCCCATCGCCGTGATCGCAGCGCCGTCGTCGTCATACAAATCCAGTCAAGCACAGCCTTTCGTCTGTAGTTGCTCGAAGCACCGCCGTAAGTGACGCACTTAACCGCCGATCCGGTGAGCTTGCTCTATTCTTCTCCAATTTATTCATAATCACTTATTGAGGTTTCAAATTACGCTGCTGAAAGCTCATGATACTATCCCAGTGTTTGAAACAGCTGTTAACCGTTATTTATGTATGAATTTAGAAATATATCTGTTTATTTCAGTTATCTAGAATTATCGCAATGGTTAGGATCTGCAAGGTCTTAAAAAACGGTCTTTTGCGATTTTGATCGGTACAGGTGTTACGACACTGATCGCGGTTGTCGCAGTGTGAATTAATCACAATTTGTTCGTTATCATAAAAACGGTGAATAATTGTACCGGCATATGCCTCTTCCAATACCATTTTGTGGCGGCCGTTTTCACAGTAACACAGTTTTTTAAAACCTTGAGGATCTTAATTTGATAGCTTATTTCTTGTTGTTTTGTTTAAATCTGTCACTTTTAATGGTTATACGCGTGTAAAATGTTGAGTGTGGAGAAGGATTCACTCAAAATAAACTTCATTGCCATGTGAAAATTGAGTTACAATCTAGGTAGATTTTTAGTGATAGTAGGAAGTATTAGAAACTTTTAGATTGAGAATGGCAGTTGGTTTTGGCGGTGAGTGAAAATTTTATGTGCCAATGGAAGCAGGTTTGTCAAACTCTAGGTATGAAAAATCAATATCAAGTTAACTTCCGTTTCATGGACCAGAGTTTCTTAGCTACATATTTAACACTCAGAGATATTATGAAAATTTCAAGTTTCGAGAAACCGGCTGTAGGATATGCACTTGGAAATAATGAAGGATAGGCCGCGGTGGAGAGTGGAAGAGGATGCATTACTATGCGCTTATGTCAAACAGTACAGTCCTAGGGAATGGAACCTTGTGTCTCAGCGCATGAACACACCTCTTAACCGGGATGCAAAGTCGTGCTTAAAACAGTGGGAGAACTACCTCAAGCCGGGTATTAAGAATGGATCTCTCACTGAGGAAGAGCAGCGCCTTGTCATCAGCCTTCAAGCAACGCACGGAAGAAAATGAAAGAAAATTGCTGCACAAGTCCCCGGTCGCATTGCTAAGAGATAAGGTAAGTGATGGGAAGTATTCAAAGAGAAGCAACAAAGTGAAACAAAAGGAATAAACAGAACCGTCGATCCAATCAACGATAGAAAGTACAAACATATACTCGGAAATTTCGCGGAGAAACTAGTGAAAGAGAGACCTTCACCTTCAATTGTCATGGCTGCTTCCAACAGTTCTTATCTTCATACCGATGCACAAGTAGCGATACCGGGATTGCTTCCTTCATGTCTTTCAAGTTCCAACAATATAGCATTTGTTAGGCCGAGTTCCCCTTCAGTGACATTAAGCCTCTCTCCCTCGACTGTTGCAGCACCTCCTCCGTGGATGCAGCCTGTACCAGGACCGCTCAATGCTGTTCTATTTTACGGCGAAAACATGGTGATGTCCGAGTTCGTAGATTGCTGTAAGGACTTGGAAGAAGGGCATCATGTGTTGGCAGCGCATAAGAGGCGGCATGGAGGTTAAACCGAGTGGAGCTGCAGTTGGAGTCGGAGAAAACAAGTCGAAGGAGGGAGAAGATGGAGAAAACCGAAGCAAAGATAAAAGCTTTGAGGGAGGAACAAGCGGCTGCATTGGATAGAATTGAAGGAGAATATAGAAAACAGTTAGCAGGTTGCGAAGAGACGCAGAGACCTTAAGAGCAGAAATTGACTGAACAAAAGACTGCGAGGCATTTGTGCCTTACAAAGTTTCTAGAACTAGTAGGGTGTAGATCAAGGCATGCTGAACAAAATGGAAGATGAAGAGAGAGAAACATCATTTTCAGCATTGTGATCTAGTTATAGGTCGTGTCTTTGAGTTGTATGCAGTTTTATGGTACTTGTTAGTTTTGTTCTTGTCCTTATTTGGAAGAAAATGTTACTAAAGATGCCTATTAATATCCTATTTTTTCATACAACTTAAGAACTTTGCATTTTGCATCAGGGGTTGATGCAATGCATAGTTATAGTTATTACATTCATCTTTATGAAGATGAGAATTTTATATTCATATGCTCTAGTATATTATGTAATGGGGTTTTACAGTTTGGTTTTTCCTTTTTTAATAATCAACTTTATGAGGAAGATGTGTACTGCAATATGATATATGATTTTTAGGCACTAAGTTTCATTTAAAAAAAAATCAAGTTAACTTGCTTATAATTTTTGTTTGTGTAAACTTGGGCAGATCCACGTAGTTTATATATCTGAACTTAAACAAAGTCACAAACCAAAAAGCATGAATAATCCCATTGTGGCAAGTTTGCTACGAACCCAACAGGCCAACTAGGTGAATTAGTCTAACGTCGATGAGCTGAAACTTAACTCTATTGAGTTAAATCCTAGTCCAAAGAGGAGAACACAGTCCCACCACACCGTCCTTCACTCTTTAGCAATTTTTAACTGTAATTTGTCAATCGGCCGTCAGTTTTGAACTTGTTATACTTTTTTCTGTGCTGAGTTGTGAATCTATCTTGTGATTTGTGAATAAGTTCATCAATTTTGAATTATGATGCTATGTTTCTCGTCTGGTTTGATCGTCTGTTGTGTTGTGTGATGCTTATTTCTATTCTCACATGAAGTCTAAGGTTTGTGAGCTTCATTATGAATTCCGGAACACAAATAAAGGAGTTTGTCCCATCACTAAGTCGTTCTTCATGACATCACCAGACCATACCAAAATTTAGAACACAGAAATGACAAATGAGGTTGCTCTGTCTCTGAGCTCCAAACAATATCTTGTTTCTGTGCCTGGATAATTGCTCCAAACAATATCTTTGTTCTCTACCTTGACGGAGATTGTGTGACTGAAATTCACTCGTACCAGGGAAGACGGTGCAGTGGTTACTAAGAATGATTGGATTGCTTGAGAAAGAATATCCGACTTTGGAGTACTCAACCTTGATAGCTGATTTTGGGCCCAATAGAATTTTCAGATACCATGTTAGAATATAGATTGCTAATCCAGAGAGGGAAAGTTCTTTGGCCTATGAAAGCTGAAAATAATGTTCAATTGAATTAACATTGAGTACATTTCGTACTTATATAGGGATCGAGCCTTAAGAAGCTCAAGCTAACTGAACTAACTGAAATCTAAATAACTCAACATAATACGCTGACTTGGCATACTCTGTTATAACAGTAATTGAGAAACATTGCATTATAACAGTAATTGAGAAACATTGCATACAAATACATAATATAATATGACTATTGTAGACTAAGAATGCTACTTTCATAATTAATCTGGTTATAATTGTAAACTTAAAGTACTGTGTGTGTATTTTACTATTTCTGACTTTCTGTGTTATTTATTTATCTATTTGTTTTCAGGGTTTGAGATAAAGATGGCAGTAGTTCAGAAGTTTTTCATTGCATCACTGTTCATGTGGTCGGTCCCTATTGCAATATTATATGCTTTCAACCATGATCTACTTCCCGGTAAGATTCGTAAGTAATTATGCTTTTTGTGGGTTTTGTGTTTGTCCTAAAGTGGGTGTTGGCTTGTATTCTTATTTGTGTGTTTGATTTTTATCGCTGTTAACTTCATATTTTGAACACCCCAAACATTAAGTGGAAAAATATGTTATATTGACTTGTAGTGTATCAAAAACTAACAATGAGAACTTTGGTGATGAGAACTGGGTGAAAAGTTATTGTTTCCTTAACATTGACTAACTTAGAATTTTTTTCTCTCAAATGATATTGAAATTCTGAGTTTGTCTTTGTCTTGTTTATTGAGTGCTTCTCCTATCTGTCCGGGCATAACCGATCTCATCATTCCCGGAATACATCATAAAAAAGAATGAAAGTTTCGAAACTACCTTAACGTGTTTCCTTTTCTGCAACAGGAATTTCCAATTTGTCCCCTTACTCTATGACACTAGTGAGCGGATTTCTCGCCGTCATATCTGTTAACATAGTCATTGCATTTTACATATATTTGGCAATGCGAGAACCTGCAGATAAACATGAGCCTGATCCCAAATTTCTTGCTGAGGCCAAAGCTAGTATAAACCAGTCTACAGGAGATGCTCAACAATCTTCCCAGCCTCTCAAGAAACAACAGTAGGTTGGTGTTCTTAGATTTCTTGGTGGTAAACATGAGTTGCTCTGTTCATCTCAGGAAGGAGAGGGGAGAATGGGGATGAAGGGAAAGGTCCTGAATTGTGTGCTGATCATACTTTTGTTATGAAGTTTGCACACAATCCATCTTGTGAACAACTTCTTTTCATTATGTTAGTTTTGTATCAATTTATTTATATATTTTCAAGTTACTTTCAGTTCTGAATATTTTTCATAAGTTTTTCTTGGAAAAATTTATAGCATAACCTACTACGAGTGTTTATAAAAGTAGTTGCTTTAAAATTTACCTAAAAATATTTCTAGTCGCATCCCAAAACTTTTCATGGTTTTCACCTCTTGAGTATTGATTGAAGACACTTTTTATGAACCTATTGTCATATATAGCAAGACAATGGGTTTACAAATGCTCCTCAGTACCTCTTGACCATTAATATGTAAGAAAGAAATATTAAAATAGAACTCAAGCAGAAGAATAAGCAACGATAACAAGGTTCATTTTTATTCGATTAAAATAGTAGCACTTTGTGCGCTTCACTTATACTCTTATAACAAATTTTTATTTTTTTATTTTTTATTTTTGCATTTTGTGTGTGTGTGTGCATTTTTCACATTTGTTATAAATATGCCATGGAGTAATTTTTGTTGTTGCATTTTCATGTAAGTATGCAGATTTTTTCTTTTGTTGTAAAATATGTGTAATAGTGGTAGTTTTATTTCTGAAGTTTAATGGTATTTTTTAACTTCAACAAATCGGACATATTTAAATTTAAATGTATTCTTTATCTTAAGAAGAAAAAAAATTCAGTCACCTATTTTTTAAATCAGGTTTTCAATTCCTTTATTATATTAGTTTTTATTTAGAATAACATAATAATATAGAGATAGAAGAGACTCAGAGTATATTATTTGTCTTAAAATTTTTGTGTATTTACATATATCCAATGTATGATATAGTGATGAGATTCTAACTATTTGAATGTAATAATACATTTTACTATGCAAAGTTGGAAATTTTCGTTGATAGAAGATTTTTACTATTCACAATATATTTTAAATAGTAATAATAATATTTTCTTATTATTATAACACTCCCTTTTGAAGTAACGATGTTCCGTTGAAATCATGGGCGGAGACAAAGGGGTGTAGGTATTCCTTGGAATACCCTTAATTTTTTTTTACTAATATACCCTTTAACTATTTTTTTAATGCTATTATCATTATTAGGGTAAACAAATACAACATTCCAAATCTCATTCAAAACAGAAGCAACAGTCGCACAAGATATCACTTACCAGCAACATTTCAAAATCAAATTCCACTTTTTTTTAAAGTTGTTCTAATGATAAAAACTTAATTTTTAAATTCTCATGCTAATTATTATTTTAATCTGAATTTGCTTTTATCATTCTCATCGCCACTGTTAAGATCAGTTTGAATAACATCATGTCTTGACTATTAATTGTTGATGTTTATCGGTGAGGAAGTAAGAGTATGTTGCCAATTATTAGCGTCAACCATGGCTAAGCAAATATTGTCCCTGTTTTTTTTCCTCTGTTAAAGCCAAAAATGGTGAATAGGTTTATTAGCAAGAAAAATTGCGCTAAATGTTGCAAGAGTTTTTTTTTTCTTCTTAAAAGAGTAGCCACATGATTACTCCAACACTTGTCAAACTAGCTTTGTCCTTACCTGTGGCCACTGCAAGTGTTGAGCGAGTATTCTCGGGGATGAAATATGTTAAGAATGAGTTGAGAAGTAGAATGGCTAATCCATGGCTAAATGATTGCTTAGTGACATTTGTGGAGAAATAGGTGTTTAATACAATCGATGATATGGATATCATCAAGCGTTTCCAAGGAATGAACCAGAGAAGAATGCATTTACGATTAGACTAGAATGATTATATTTTTGAGTTGTATTGAAATACTAATACATTTTTATGAAGTAATATTATCATATTTTTTGTCATTAATTTTTCTTATATTTTTTTTTGGTATAGTTTACTCATTATGGGAATCCCCTGAATTTTGATCCTGCCTCCGCCCCTGGTTGAAGTCATATTGAGGGTAATTATGAGAACATATGTTGTCTCGTTAAAAAACTTATTAGGAAAAACCCATTGAGATAAAACCTTAATAAGGAAAAAAGAGTACAACATAATGCTCTTCCTTAATAGAATATATTTAGTTCTTCTTCAAAGATCTCGAAGGTGACGCATTCCAATATTATATAAGTGCTTCTTGAAAACTGATGTGGGAAGTGCCTTTGTCAAGAGATCTGCCACATTATCACTCGAACAAATGTATTGAATATCAACCTCTTTGTTTCTTTCGAGTTCTTGTGTAAATGAGAAGAACTTTAGAGGGATGTGCTTGGTTCTATCAGTTTTGATGTAGCCTTCTGATTGTATCCTAGATAAGAATCTCCAATGGCTGCTGACGTGGATCCTGAGGTCTGCTCGAACGATGAGGAGAACGGGGGCAGTGTACCTGCAAGGTACTTTGATGCCAAAGTCAAAACGGGCACAAGAGTTAGCAAGTACAAGTAAAAGTGTTTGAGGAATGAATATTCGATACCTGACCCTCTCAAGTGAGAAGGTTTATATAGAGAGCCTCCAGCGTGTGGCTAACGGTTCCTATGTTGGGCCTGGATCGCGGATCCCCCGAAAATAGGTAACTGCCAGAAACTAACTGTCGGACGAGCATCCTGGTCGTGATAATGGTGCATCGGGCACATGATCATTCGAGCAGGAATTGTCTTGGCCAAATCTGGGTGATCTCTGTCGATGCAGGGCAGAGGTCGAGAACGAGGAGAAAGGATCAACCACAACCAGACGTGGTCGACAAATCGCGGCCAATCCAAGGGGATACGAATATGGTGGGTCCCTTTAACATTTGGGCTTATGGGTTGTTCCATGACTAAGGGATTTGGGCCATGCCTAGTCATTGGTCCAGTCCAGAACAGGAGCCCCCCAAGTCACTGCTTCTGGTCATGGAAGTGATGACTTAAGGGTGACCGACTGTTGGCGAGATGGAATTGAACCTTGTGATACTTCATTACCCCTGGCGCGACAGGACACATATATGATTGGTCATTAAAACATGGTCGTTGGGGACGAGGATCCCAAACGTTTGGTGAAAATGTTGCGTCACTGTAACACGGTGGGAGAACTGACTTTAGTTAAATGTTGCGGATAGCAAGAGTCGCCACCGACTTTTATTTTATCCAAAAGGAAAGGACATAAAAGAACAGGAAAGACCTTAAAAAGATTTTGAGTTCGGGGGGTAGGTTATATAAAGGGAAGGTGTTAGCACCCTTTATATCCATGGTTATCCATGGGCTCTTAGTTACTTAGCTCACTTTAAATTATTTTGAGAAAGTGTAGTTGTGATTAAAAAATTTCTAAGTACTTTATAATGATCCTCGTATGGATGTATATAAAGACTTTGTTTTGAAAATTTGTTTGAAATGTGAGGTGTAAAATGTATTTTGAAAAGGTGAGCAAGTACTTAAGAGGAACCTACCCTATATTAAGTCTTTACTGTTCTTTATGTCTTTTCAATGGTAATACTATCCCTATTATTAAGGAATAGGTAGTCATTACCTTGGATGTGATAAGGGACATGTAAAGGGACATCTGAATTTAGGCAACTGTAAGGTGTCTTTAGCAATGCGAAGGGACTTATCATCTTTTATTCGAAGGGACAAGATCATTATTCCGTAGGCAACTTCGAAGGGACTTGATCTTATAATCTGAAGGGACTTGATGATATTTTATGAAGGGACTTTGCTTAAGACACCTTACTTGACCTTAGAATTAGGCAACATGAGGAGTAACCCTAGAAAGTGTGAGATGGCGATCAAAGATCGACTTTCGTGTGTGAGTGTTTATTTTCAAATATTTATCTTTTTTATTTAATTATTCTAAGTTATTTTTAAATCACAAACATGTTATCACTCCCTATAGTTACTAACCATGGCAATAAAAATATTTACAAAACTAAAATAGATCTACGACTATTACATGGCTTTCGCGTTACATAATAATAGAAACTATAATGATAACTAAATTAACAATAATTTAAAGGTTAGTGATAAAATAATAATAATAATAATAATAATAATAATAATAATAATAAGAGGTTAGTAAAAATATAAAGGAAATAAATTTCAAGAGAAAATATTAACATTTAAGTTAAATAAATATTTAGAGAAATTTTTTAAAAAGGAAATAGAATAATTATAGTAATAAACAAATAATAATTACTTATAACAAAAAATAGTTAATTATTTAATTATAAACAAAAGTTGATTAAATGTTAGAATTAATAAAAATTAGGATTAATAAAATATTTAGGGTTAGAAATTAAGGTTTACATATTATTTAAGAAAAATTAGGATTTATAAAATAATTAGGTTTAATTTATAAAATAAATCAACTTATTTACAAAATTTATATATATTTAATAATATAAACATATGATAAAATAAATATAAATAATTAAGTTTTTGAAAATAAAGTTTTAATTTTAAAAATATGATTTTTTTGGTATAAAAGAAATAATATACATTTATTTTAAAATTGGTGATTTAAGAAATTAATTAAATAAATATAAATAATATAAACAAAATAATGAAAATAATGTGAAAAAAAACATATCTGAGGCTGGGATTCGAACCCAGGCCCTAGGCTTTGCAAGCACAAGACCAACAACATGACCACCAGGCCAGGCGCGCGATGGTGTTAGAGTTTGGAGCAGCAATCCTTTTATTACTAACCTGCAAAATATCAAATAAAGCAAAACAAAATGGCCTGGGGGGAATCGAACCCAGGACCATTCGTTCACAGGCAAACACACAAACCAGCTTAGCCACATGGGGCGCGTACAACATAGATCCAACAACAAAACGTTTTATTTTAAAATCAATATTTGAATAAGATTTTTGGCGCCATCTGAACTTCGTCTTCCCCAAATTTCCTGCGAAAATACTTATGGATTCAGCTGCGTTTTTACCTACGAATTTCCTCATGTTCATGACATGTGAATTTCAAACATCAACCAAACAGTACAATTTCATCAAATTGATTAGTGCAATGAAATCCTTAAGATTCATACGATCTTTCCACGTTCTTTAAATTCATTTATATTTGGTTAATCATGAAACCCTAAATGAGGGACCGAAACCCTAACTATGGCCGTTTATGATTTAGGTCATGAACCTTCAATCTAGTTGTCCAGAAACGATCTAAAGCTTATCACAAACAAGAAAACAACATCAAAAATCATTAGCAATGCGTGGATAATCGGAATCGAAAACTTAAAAATTCAAGAACAAAAAGGATTCGGGTATGGAATTTGTATGCATGAATGGATGTTTTTATGATCCAGGAACGTTCAACAATCCTCTGGGAACACATTGCAACCTTCAAAAGTCTTTAAAATTGCTTGAATGCTTGAATCCGAATTTGAATTTTTGTGAGAAATTTGAAGTTGATGAATGGTGTTCTTGGCTGCCCAAATTCGTGTTCTCTTCATTGGTTTATGTTGTATATATATCATAGAACAAAATTAGGTTAAAAAATCAGAGCATCATTTGGATTTTTGGATCAATAGAGATTGAAAAAGATTCACTTTCCAATATTGAAATTTCTTGATATATCCTTGCTATTTTTGATTGATCTGATTTTGTATAATCTCAATCACTTCTAAATGACCTTTAAGACTTTCTAGAACAAAAATCTTATCAAATATTCACACTTTTATATTTTATTTTGATTTAAAATGATTTAAAATGTATAAAATCATAATAAATAAAATAAAATGAATAAAAATTTGGATAAATGATTTTTAATTCGTGCATGATGTCATGGTAGTGTTTGGGTCATAAAAATGCAAGCCCATTTGGAGAAATTTGGTTCTAAAGTCCCATTTGCTTTATAAACCTCTCAAAAATTTCCCAACTTTGCAAAGACATAAGTCCATCAATTTTAAAGTTATGATGGTGTTCTTGGACATTTTGGAAAGCTTAAGGAGTCCTCTAACAAACATCTTTGGTTTCATGTTAATATCCTTTACCATTCTCAAGTTATGCCCTTTGGAAGATCTTGACTTTTTGTTGACTTTTAAAATGACCTATAATGTCTTAGCTCATACCTTCCAAATGAATCATTTTTGGGCTTGGCTTGTGAGACACAAAGTTGTAGAAAATTCAATTTCCTTCAAAATGAGCTTTGGATGGAAAATTCTTGATGAAGCATGTGAAAGTTATGGCTGGTCAAAGTTCAGTTGACTTTTCCTATGAAAACCCTAATTTAGAAACTCCTGATTCTTGATGATCTGAAATCTCCTTGATGAATCATGATCAACCCTTGATCAAATGATGAATTTTAATTCATATACTTGATGTTGGCAAAAAATCATGAAGTTTGACTTTGGTTTGACCACAGTTGACCTCAGTTTGACTTTTTAACTACTTTGATTGATTTTAGCCTATCTGATCATCTGACTGAGCAAATCTTTTGGGAAAGTCTTGAAACTTGACATGGGGATTCTTGAACACATATAGGATGCTATGAAGCTCACTTGAAACCTTGAAAGAACATTTAGCCTGATGAAATTCAAAACCCTAGTTTAGGGTGCATTGTTTAGGAGGATGCTTTGTCTGAGGGAGTTGTCAAACTTTCTGACTAATTGTGAACCTTGTGAACCTTAGTACACAATGTCTGGTCTAGGTGAGGGCAAATTTTGGGGTGCAACAGTCACGCATGCGTCTGGGAAAGTGTGCGCATTAAATGTGTAATGATGGTTACTCTACGGCCGTCTCTAGGAAATGAATGCATCGTTCGTAGGTTTGTAGGCCCCACGCACTCGCTCACGTGATGAAGGAGGCTATAAATACAACACTGGGCTTCATTATCACACTTTTCTCTTTCTGCTTTCGCTTCCCCTTTCGAACAAGTGCTCGAACTCAGCCGTCAACCACCACCAACCGCTGTAGCTTCCGAGGAGATCACCCGAGCACATCAAAACTCTTCTTAATCTTGTTTGTTTTCGTCATTCTTTGTCTGATTTAGCTTCTGATTCTGGTAGATAGACTAGTTGCATGCAGTTAGGATGTGATTTAGGGTCAACATGACCGATTTGATGAACTTCTAGGGTTCCAGTGCGATGTTTGTCGCCTCTATTAGGTGGTTTCCGGTGTTGACACTATTACTGATGTGATGTCTAGGTCTAGTCCTCGCTGTCCGCAGCGGCTCTGTCTGTCATATCCAGTTGGACTTCAACCGGAGTTCTGGGCAATAGTATGTTCGCTTCTGCGATTCGACGGTTTCGTCGTGTCAATCTTTCTCCCTTACTCGTGTGATTGTTTGGTCGTTATCATGACCGTGACTTTTATTTGAATAAGGGCTTTGACCGAGGACATCGTCCTCGTTCCTTAGCGCGCCCTTTCACTTGAACAACAGTGGAAGGGTGGATTTGATTTGGCTCATCGAATTCACAGTTACTTTCACTGCTTTTCAGGTGTCGCGATGTCCAACAACGAGCAGATACACATGGAGACTGAGAATCTATCGAGCGACTCGCCGTCTTCTTCTGCCAAATCCGAAGAAAGCTCGTCGACAAGGAGGAGTTTAACATCCCCTGCCGATTCAGAAGAAACTACCTCAACCATGGCCAACTCTGCTGATCCCGAGAAGGAGGAGGGGGACGAGGACAAAGATATGTTCGTCGATGAATGGGCCGCCGACGACTTAGTGAGTATTGCTTCTCTCTATACCCAGGACCTGGAGGGCCCATTTCCTGGTCGGGAACCCTGAAGATTGGACGGTGAAATACCCCGGCTCAGAGGATCGTATCTGCTAGTCATTCGGCTCAGATAGATTTCCTTTGTACGACATCTTGTTTAGGGAGATGAAGTTTAGACTACCATTCTCGGATTTTCAGCAATCCGTGTTCATTTACCTGGAGCTCGCGCGCTCTCAACTGCACCCAAATTCGTTTGCCTTTATTCGGGCTTTCAAAATGATGAGCGAGTATCTGAAGATAGGGGCGACGTTTCCTCTATTCTTTCATATTTTCCACCTCCAGCGCCAGGTGGTCAACGAAAAGTTTGGCTGGGTTTCCTTGAAACATAAGAAGAAGATTTTTAAAGCGTACTCTGAATCGATCAGGGACTTCAAGGATCGTTTCTACCTGGTCGAACTGACCTCCAAGCGGGCTCTGAACTCCTGCAAGTTCTGGGGAGTGGATACAGACGATCAGAGGAATGTTTTGTTGGACAGGGATGGGAAGGAAGTCTCTCACCTGCTGTTAAAGTTTCATTTTTCCTGGTCGCACGATCATTTCCTACGTGGGACCGATGAATTCCTCGAGAATGCCTCTGTCTTGAGTGAAAACAATCAGGCCAGCTATGAGGCTTTGATGGGTTATGTTTCGAGGATCACTATGACTGTACACGTTGACAAACATGGTCATGCGGTTCTAGACAAGGATGGGGGCGCCAAGGTGACCCCCAGGTTTATAGAAGTGTCCAAGCTTCTAGCTTGCGAGACAGACGAAGACGTCTCCCAATACCTTGGTAGTCTGAGTATTTTTTTTCTCGTATTTCATTTTATTCTCGCATATGATTTATGCTCTGACTATTTTTTTCCTTTGTCTTTTCCAGATTCGATGGTGAATGTGCAGGATAAATTAATGACAAACTCGAGCAAGCGACGAGCACCAAAGAAATTGACACAGACTCGCCTCAGCGATAAGTTGGTTACGGGTTCAAGTACCTCTTCTCCCGCTTCCCATGGTTCCCCTGGGGGGACTTCCAGAACGGGGAAGAGGTCCAAAGCCGACAAAGTAGTGAACCTGGTGAATGCCTCCCCAAAGCTTTCTTACGAGCTCCCCACGTGCTTTCTGAAGCTCAACTTCTTCGAGGAGCATTCCCTCCAAGTCCATAGGGCTGAGACACTTCAGTTGGAGGGGACGAGTCGACCAGGTAGATGCTCTTGGTTAGCTCGGGACGCGAGCTCGGTGATGCATGTTCTTACAATGGCTTCGATGTTCACTAAAGGGACCGCCACTCAAGATCAGAAGATTCATTAGTTAAAGGCCAAACTGTTGGCCTCCGAGAAAGTGGCCAATGGACGAGAAAAATCTTTGAAGGAGGCCTTCAAGAGGATAAAGAAGTTGGAAGAGACAGTGGTTTCCAACAAGAAGTCCGCTGCGAAGGAGATTACCCGTCTCAAGGCTGATTTGACCCCTGCTGCGGAAGAATCTGAGTAGGTGAAGTCTCTGAAATCTCGGGCTGAGTTGGTCGCGAAAATCGAGGAAGGGTATGCAGATCTCGAGGAGATGGCCAACGTAGCGTTCAAAAACACGGTGGACCAGCTAAAAATAGTTAATCCCGAGTTGACGTTTAACGAGGAGGGCACCAACTACTTGTACAAGGCCGAGGACAGTGTGATCCTCATCCCCGACTACCTCAAGCAGCCAGAGCAAGGTGATGAGATGGACGAGGACCATAATTCCCCTGCCAACGTTTAACCTGACGCCAATGTTGACCCTTGAAGATTTTGTCCTGCTTTTGTATTTTGTTGGCCGGCCTGCGTGCCATGGCTTTTTTCATCTGTGACGGGGGAATATGTTCCCCCTTTTATGTAACGTGAGAACAAGTCAGTCCTCATGGCTGTACCTTTTAATTCCGCATATTTTCGACCTTGGTGGCCGTTTGTCCATCTTATTGTTGTGTATGGCGGTATGTCCGTCGGAGGGCATACTCTATTTGTTATTTTCACTAAGTGTTTTTATAATGTTCGGATGATGTTCTTTTTACGTGCCCTTGTAGGGTTTAAGTTGTGTTTGTATATTTGGGGAAATGGTGCTCGATGTATGTGTCTGTCGGTTTGGGGAACCGGGCAGAATTCCATCTTATAATTGGCTGGTGAATGACGCTCGGAACATGTTAATGATTCATGCCTCGCAGCGTGAATGTTCTATCGCGAGATGAGTGTTCTGCTTGGTCTTGGTATATAGACGATGATGGGATCGTTTGAGGATCCAATCGTGTGATGATGATCCCCTTCGTTCTTGAGGAGGAACTCATCGAAGTGTAAGTTTGGTATGCGATACTTGTACCTAGGTACGCATGTTCGGACGGTATTGGTGTCAGCTGATGCCTTAATTGTAGTATTGTTTGAGTTTCTCGGCGTTCCAAGGACGAGTAAGTTCTTCCTCATTCAAATTTTCTAAGTAGTAGGCTTCGTTGTCCATTTTTGCTCAAACTCGATAGGACCTTTCCTAGTTCGCAACTAGCTTTCCTTCTCTAGAATCCTTGTGGTTTTTCCTGAGGACGAGGATGCCGACCGCGAACGTTCGGTTTATAACTTTGGAATCGTGTCTTAAGGTGATATTTTGCTTAAAGGATGCCTCGTGCAGGGCTACCCCTGATCTAACTTCTTATACTAGGGAAAGCTCCTCGCGTAGTATCTTCGAATTGGTATCCTCGTCCATTGGGGCTTTTTTTCGCCTAGACTGGATGTGCATTTCTATGGGAATAATGGTTTCGGTCCCATATGCAAGTCGAAAAGGGGTTTCCCCAATAGTCGAATGGGGGTAGTCCGGTATGCCCACAAGACGTTGTGCAATTCCTTAACCCATCGTTTCTTGATCTCGTCCAACCTTCGCTTGAGTCATCGAAGGATAACCTTGTTCGCTGCGTCTGCCTGCCCGTTGGTTTACGAGTGTTTGACTTATGCAAAATGTTGTTTAGTATCGAAGTTGGCGATGAACTCTTGGAAGTTCATATCCGTGAATTGGGTGCCGTTGTCGGTAACGATGGCCCGGGGTATTCCAAAGAGGGAGATAATGTTGTGTTTGAAGAAACGCAATATGTTGAGGGCTGTAATTTTGGCCAGAGGTTCAGCCTCAATCCATTTTGTGAAGTAGTCCACTCCAACGATTAAGTATTTGTTTTGGTTTGAACCGACGACGAAAGGACCGAGGATATCTAGGCCTCACCATGCGAATGGCCAAGGGGATGACATCGTTTTGAGTTCATTGGGCGGCGTGAGGTGCATATCCCTATGCCATTGGAATTTATTGCATTTTTCACGTGCTCCTTGGTGTCGTTCTGCATCGTAGGCTAGTAATATCCTACTCGGAGAGCTTTCCTTGCAAGGGATCTTCTGCCCAAGTGTTGGGCGTTTATGCCCTCGTGGATTTCGCGCAAGATGTGTGGAATCAATTCTTCTTCGACACACTTGAGGAGGGGAATGAATAATCATTGGCGGTAGAGCTTTCCTTCGACCAAGACGTATGAGCAAGCTCGTCGCTTGACGATGCTGGCTTCTTTTGGGTCTTCGGGAAGCTCATTGCTGGTTAGGTATTTGTACACTAGGGTCATCCAGCAATTAGTGTCCCTGATTACGTTTATGTCTATCGTCGTTCGATACTAGGTTGAGAAAGTATTTCTGGATGACAGATTTATTTCCTCCTTTTTTCTTCGTGCTCGCGAGTTTTGAGAGTATATCCGCTCATCTATTATTTTCGCGGGGCACATGTTTGACTTCCACAACTTTTGCAATCTTCTCTTTGACCAAGGCCAAGTATTTTGACAAGTTTTCATTTTTAACCTGGTATTCGCCTTTGACTTGCATAGCTACGAGTTGAGAGTCCGTGCAGATAATTATTTCTTCCGCTCCAAGGTCGCCGATGAGTATCAGACCTACGAGGAATGCTTCGTATTATGCTTGGTTGTTGGACGTGAGAAATGATATGGCGAGGGAAACTTCAATCAGGATTCCCTCCTAGTTTTCTAATATGATTCGTGCGCCGCTTACCATTGAGCTCGATGCACTGTCCACGAAAATGGTCCATTTTTTGGACGAGCATATCTGACCCTCTGGGTGGCCATTTCCGCTCCGAAATCAGCGAGGTCCTGTGCCTTGACGGCTGCTTTTCCCTCGTACCGGATATAGAATTCGGATAGCTCTAGCGACCATTTGAGCATTCTTTCGGCCATATCAGGTCGATCGAGGAGTTGTCTAATGGGTTGTTCGGTACGCACCACGATTATGTGCACGAGGAAATAATGTCTAAGTCTCCTTGATGCGTAGAGGAGCACCAGGGAAACCTTTTCAATTTGTTGATACCTAAGTTCGGGCCCTTGTAGTGATTTGCTTGTGAAATAGATTGGTTTTTTTCCCCTCGGGCGTTTCCCATACGAGGGCAGCGCTTATGGCCTCGTTAGTGACGACAAGGTAAAGGAATAAGGTTTCCCCTGCCTTTGGTCGGGAGATAACCGGAGGTTTTGACAGAGCCTTTTTAAGGTGTGTTAGGGCTTGCTCGCACTCCTCTGTCCATTCAAAGGCAACCTCCTTGCGGAGGAGCTTGAAGAAGGGGAATGCGTGCTGAACAGGTTTTGTTACGAAACATGATAACGATGCGAGCACCCCGTTTAAAGACTGGATGGATTTTGTAGAAGTTGGAGTGGACGTTTCGAAGAATTCTCGAAATTTTTCGGGGTTAGCTTCTATCCCTCTTTCGGTTAGATAAAAACCGAGGAAGTTACCTGCCCGTACCCCAAATGCGCACTCGTCAGGGTTGAATCGCATTCTGCACTTGCATGCTTGGTCGAAGATTTTCTTTAGATGGAGAGCATGATCGGTTTCCTCGTGGGATTTAACGATCATATCGTCCATGTATACTTCGAGCATGTTTTTGATCTCCGCTTGAAAGACTTTGTTCATCATTCCCTGGTAAGTAGCGCCCACGTTTTTCAAGCCGAAGGCATTACATTGTAGTAATAGTTGCCCGATTCGGTCATGAAAGCGGTGTACTTTTTGTCGGTCATGGCCATGAGTATTTGATTGTATCCGGAATAGGCATCGAGGAATGATAATAACTTGAAACCTAGAGAGTTATCTACCAACTTATCAATGTTAGGCAAATGGTAAGCATCTTTCGGGAAAGCCTGGTTAAGATCGGTGTAGTCAACGCACATGCACCATTTTCCATTGCTCTTTTTAACTAGTACAACATTCAAGATCCAGGTGGTGTACCTGGCCTCTGTTACCGCCTGCTCGGCTACTTCTACCTTTTCTTAGATTGCTTCCTCCTCCGCTGCGCAACTGCTCAGATCGAGGGATCTATGGACAAATGGTGGCATGCCGTTTCTTGGTCTAATCCCGACATATCTGCAGCGCTCCATGCGAACAAATCAGCGTTTTCCCTAAGGCAGGCTTTGAGTTGCTTCCTCTCCAGGCCGGGAAGATTTGCTCCGATCTTTACTCCCTTCGACGGATCGTCTCCTAGTGCAACCGGCTCGAAATCGCCGTCGGGGATGGGTCGAGCGGATGAAGTGAGCTTTGCGACCAGATGCGTTTGTTCCTCTTTGTCTGTGAATCTGCTGTTGAGGTCTATGGAGTCCACGTGAGGTAGCGCCTTTGGATCTTCGGAAGTGCAGGGGAGGATGGCCTTGGCTGGATTGGGCTTTGTGGTGATGGTGTTGAGGCCTTTAGATGCGGCTTCGTAACACCTGCGAGCAGCTTCTATGTCCCCTTGGAGGGTGCCCACCTGTCCTGAGGATGTATAGTATTTCATTCAGGTGAACTGTAGAAGGTACTGTGATGAGCTCGACCAAGGTAGGTCGTCCTAGAATGCACTGGTACAGGGATGAGCAATCTATCACTAGAAATTGCACCTTGATGAACCTTACGGGTTCCTATGCTCCAAAAGTAACGATCAGGTCAACGTAACCCCAAGGTCTGGACACTGTCTCGTTGAACCCTTGGAGGTCCGAGCCCACGTATGAGGTTAGGTGCGTCTGGTTCAGTTGGAAGGTTACGAAGAGTTGGGAATACAGAATATCGACAGAACTTCCTTGATCGACTAAGATCCTGCAAACGTCGAAATTCGCCATCTGTGCGTGAACCAACAAAGGAATGCTACCGTTAGGTGTCCCTTCGAGGATGTCTTCTTTGTAGAAGGATATGGGAACAGATCCCCCGCGAGGAGGGTCGAGCTCTGGTTAGAACTGGTGCTGATTAGCTGGTCGAATCGCCGCTTCATTGACCCTATCGTAACCTCGTTAGGTCCTGCTCCGGAGATGACCATTGTTGATGGGAAAGATTCCCACGGGATGTACTCAGTGAAATATGTAGGGCCGGTATATGGCTCAGGAATATAAAAGTCTTCTGGCCGCGTGATGCTGAGAGCGACCTGAAGGTTTGCTTCCGCGACAGGTGGAGTGGTGTCTTCAATTTTTTGGACCTCTTGCACTTCCTATCGAGGAGTGTCTTTACTTTTAGAAAACTGTTTGAGATGACCATCCCGAATGAGTATCTCAATGGCGTCTTTAAAGTGAATGCAATCCTCCGTTTTGTGCCCGTGCGATTTGTGGAAACGAAAATACTTTGTTTTGTCAATATTTGGTTTATTTGGCAACTATTTTGGGAATCCGACTCCTGCTTGGCGGAATTCAGAATTCGTACACTCAGATAGAATCTTTTACCTAGTCGAAGTGAGAGGTGTGTAGTCATGGAACCTCCTGACGGGACCCTTGTGCTCCCGCGGCTCACAGGAGCGATCTTCCTTTCTTTTGTCTCCTACCCGACCGGAAGTTAAGGAGTCATCATGTTTGGAAGGCTTGGCGTCCTCATTACGCCTGGTGTCACGTGAAGTGCTTGCTGCCTCCTTTTCCTCGTATTGTATATACGCCTGTGCCTTAAGGAGGAAGGCGTCAAGCGTGGACAGTGTCTCGATCCCTACGGCCCTTCTGAAGTCACTCTGGAGGCGGAGTCCTCTTTTCAAAAGGTATTTCTTCATGTCGTCCGTGGTCGAAACCTAGACAACTTATTTGTTAAACCTTTCGATATATGCTCGGCGAGGCTCCTCTTTCCCTTGAATAATCGCTTTCGTGGATGCTTCGGTTTTGGGATAGCATCTCGAGGCAGTGTAATATCGGGAGAAGGTCCTCCCCAATTTGCTCCATGAGGTGATAGACTCGTGGGGGGGGACTCTTGTACCATGTCATCGCTCCCTTTCTCAAGGTCATGGGGAAGAGGCGGCACTTGATAGCTCCTCGGACACCTCTGTAGTCCAACAAAGCGTCGATGTTTTCAATGTGCTTGTTCGGATCAGTTGTGCCATCATAGATTCCTAGGGGTGGGGGCTTTTCGAGCCCTTTCGGCAGTCTGGTAGACATGATTTCTTCAGAGAGGGAGATGAAGCGGGAGTAGTCGTTATGATGTTTGCAAGAAGGGGATCTTGACCTGTTTCTTGCACCTTTGGGGGATGGTCGTGCCCCTGACTGAATATTCCTACGAGTTTTCTTTGTTTGCGGGGACTTGTTTCGCTTGGGAGACGAACTTGTCCTCTTCTTAATAGATCCGGAAGCCTTCGGGTGCTGGTATTTCCTCTGTCTGTGCGACCTACTACGGGACCGACGAGGCCTCCTTGCCGGGGAAGGGGACCTGGTATGTCTTGATCCTTCCAGAACGTCTAGCCTCTCACTCTGGCATAAGAGGAAGAGGTTGATATTGTTGGTCGCTTTGACCAACGCCACCAGTGTGTTATTTGTCCCCTCTGGAATGGGGATAAGAGGAAGATCATCGGGTGTGATCTCTGGCTGATGGGATGGTTCTGGTGATGGAGACACGGTCCGACCATCTTGGGAATGATTTGGCTCCCCGATGGGAGGGTTGTTTGTGTCACTCTCCCGTTTCTTAATGGGGATGTTAGCGAGGGCGCAAACACTGATGGAATCGTCTTGGTGAGCCATCAAGAAGGAGATTGAAAAGTGATGTTTTGTTTTCACAAATTGAAGATGAGAAAACGGGGAGACAAGTTTCCCACAAACGACGCCACTAATCGTACCCTAGATCTGAATCTCCAATGGCTGCTGACGTGGATCCTGAGGTCTGCTCGAATGATGAGGAGAACGGGAAGGTGTACATGCAAGGTACTCCGATGCCAAATTCAAAACGGGCACAAGAGTTAGCAAGTACAAGTAAAAGTGTTTAAGGAATGAATATTTGATACTTGACCTTCTCAAGTGAGAGAGTTTATATAGAGAGACCCTAACTCGTGGCTAGTGGTTCCTATTTTAGGTCTGGATCGCAGATCCCCTATAAATAGGTAACTGTCAGAAACTAACCGTCGAACGAGCAACCTAGTTGTGATAATGGTGCGTCGGGCACATGATTATCCGAGCAGGAATTGTCTTGGCCGAATAATCTGGGTGATTTCTGCCAATGTAGGGCATATGTCGAGAATGAGTAGAAAGGATCGACCACGACCAGGCGTGGTCGACAAATCGCTACCAATCTAGGGGGATACGAATACGGTGGGTGCCTTCAACATTTGGGCTATTGGGCCATGCCTACTTATTGGGCCATTCCATAACACCTTCTTTCATCTGGATAACACATACAAAATTGTATTCATATAAAATTGTTGGGTTTTTATCTATTGTTAAACCAGATGCTCCTTGGATATGTTTAGTCACTAATCTTAACCATCTACACTCTTTTCTTGCTTCATGAATAGCAATTACTTCAGCATGATATGAAAAAGTTGCTACAAGTGTTTTCTTTTGAGGTCTCTATGATATTGCAGTTCGACCATATGTAAACACATATCAAGTCTGTAATTTAGCATTATGTGGATCTGACAAATATCATGCATCTACATAACCAAGTAAAACTGGTTTTGTATTGTTAGAATAAAACAAACCAAGATCAAATGTACCTCTGAGATATCAAAATATATATTTTATTCCTATGTCTCTTTGTAGGACATGTACTAAATCTTGCTAGTAAATTCACTACAAAAGGTATATCAGGTCTTATATAGTTTTCAAGGTACATGAGTTCTCCAATGACACTAAGGTATGTGGTGACGACTTTCTGAGTCTAACGGTTACTAACGGCAAGTGCACAATCTATCATTTAGTAATAAAAGATATCGATCCCATATAGACTCGATAACCAACCTTGTGTTGTCGGGTGTTACTATGTTTAGATAAGGAGAATGATGTTTTAAGTTTTAAGAAAAATGAAGAATTACTTAATTTAAATTAATGGTAATGATATCGGTACGTAATTGATTCGCCTTTGAGAATTCAATAGAGGTTCAGCTAATTAACGGTTGTTAAGTTATCTCTTCGTAGAAACTCTCGGTTTAAAATTCGTTGACTCACACACTCGTGGTCTTGCGTATTACTATACTCCTAAGTTCAATTGAGCACTCTCGCTGTGTCAATTCAAGTTAGAAATATTTTTGGAAACCTAAAGGTTCTAATTGGTTTTAAAGCGCTTTTGCTGTATTTAAGACAAATTTCCGATTTCAGCTATTTGATTATGATCTCACACTCCCGTGGTCTTAATCCTATCTTTTATACTCTCTTACTCTCATAACGAAAGTTATTTAAAACAAGAAATTGAAACCGGAAAATAACTTAATTTAAAGCATAACCTAATCCTACCGAATTCGTTCCGATTAGACAACTACATACCGATTAACGGTTTGGCCAGACATATTAAATAAAAACAAAGAAATGTATAAGGAGAAGTAATTCATAATATAAATAAATGCAATGATAAATAAACAATAAAGCATTAAAAATTTAAAACCTGGTTGCAATGTTCTTGATCAACCAAACTTTCGAAAACTTGAAAAGTAAACAATAATTTTGTGGCTGGAAATAATTAAAATGACGATAGTTTCCTAATGATGGAAACTATCACTAGGGGTCTCTAAAGGAGAATAAAAAACGAATGCTGAAAAATAAACTTGCGAACTTCGAACGAAAGAAAACGACAGAAAAATTGGACTTGAACGAAGCTCCATTGCAAAATTGCAGTGGCTTCTATTTATAGGCAGTGGCTTAGGTCTGTTGAACAATTGTAGGCTTGGACTTCGATTGGGCTTTGAACTGAGTTGCATAGACTGAGTTGATTAGGGTGGAGGAAAATTCTTTGGTTTGAGTGAAAGATTCTCATAATGTCTCTCTCTGTTGAATTCTGTTTCGTATTTTAGGCTTCTAGAATTTTGACTTGAGACGAGCATTTTAAAACTTAAACAAGCAACTTGCATGTTGAGACGATCAACTTGGATGTGAGACGCCCATCTTGGACATGATACAGTCGTTTCACCTATGAGACGGGCGTCTCACAGGTGGATTATGCCGAATGGTTTTTTCTTGCTCTTTTCCTTCTGTTTTTCCCTCGTTTCTTGTCCAATAAGCTTCCTTTTACACTTTTGCCTCCAAAAGTCATGTTTGATCAAATATCTACAAAACAAACACAATTCTCGCGTAATATCGTCCAAGAAACGTAAATTAACATGTTAAACAATCGAAAACCGCATTAAATAATCAATATGAATTCGAGTTATCAAATTCCCCTAGACTTGAATCTTTGTTTGTCCTCAAGCAAACAATCAAATATGTTTTGAATAAAATACCTTCATATGAAGACATAAACACATCACCTATTCATACGCGGTTGTGCGGCTTTATGTTAAAATAACCAATATTAACTCGAACACCAAATATACACTAATGACACTAAAAACGAATAATGTTCTTAAACCCCTCGTATAAACCAATCTGAATCATGCTATTATAACTCAAACTAATGCTCCTATATCTGTTTCACCCGGTTTCCTTCCGACGCAATCACATTAAGCCCTTTACCTTTACACGCGTATAGTGGAATAGTCTGTTAGTGAATTTGATTCTTCTTTTCATACGGGGTCTGGTACACAAGTTTGGTGACCCTTTATCACACTGAGTGTAAGTTGTGGGGGATCAAATAGTAATTCGCCCTACCAAGTTCAGAACTAGATTCCTCTGAACCAACTGACACCAGTCTCTTTGCTTTGCCTTTTGTGTAGCTTAATTGTTTTACCAATGACTTGCATATTCTTAAGTTTTTTTTTTCTTTTTCTTCTTTTTGGCAATTTTTTGGTCAATCACTTATTTGCATCGGCTTTCCACGTAGCTTGTACTTCAGTCAGTGTTGACTGCTAATATAAACTACTCGGGGCTAATTTAGAACTAAAGCTTCAGATTTCGGTATAACAGGTATCCAAATTGATATCGCTTCTAAGGGTCTAAGGTGTCAAGACTGTATAAATTTTGTTAAGTCTTTTCTCAGTTTCTAACAAAGTTTATTAACCTATATACTTGAAGGATGTGTTAAATGAATACATTCTAAAAGAATAATAAAAAAAATGGTTATGCTAAAAATACTGGAGAGAAATTGAAACTAAAATACTTCGATTAATTTAATTTTATTTCGTACAATGAAAGGAAAATCTAATACCTTCTCCCACACTATCTCGGAAATTGTCCTCAATGTTGCGAGATATAGGTACAATTCTAAAGAAAACAATAAAAACAATAAAAGCTAAAAAAAACTAAACTACTCCTACGATGGTGGTGGTCTCTGGCCTATGCCTCTGGCTCTGGCTATGCCCCGAAGGGCTCTCTGTCCATGGATCTCTATATGGTCAGGTATACCTACATGATAAATGAAATCATACATACCATGAACTTCGCGTGTCAAATCACCCAAAACTTTGGTGTTGGCAGCGATAAGTCTTTCGTGCTCTGTCTGAGCGAGCTCCATCCTCCCCATTCTCCCTGACTTCTCCTGGTAATGCTTCTTCTGCAGCTCTTGGCTCTGAATGATGGCTGTCATAATGTCATCCGTAGACACAGGTTGTTGATTCCTTCGCCGACTTCTAGTGGAGGTGATGATGTTAGTAAAATCAGTGGCTCTCGTATCAGCAGTTTCAGCTTCATCCATGGTCTGCTGTACTTCATCGATCCCGGAAGCTTGTTGCTATTCCTGTGCAGCCGTACCTGGTGAATGAGCTTTGAGGTTGAAGTTCCAATTAGCTCGAACCTTCACATCTGTCCTGGTGTGACAAGGTAAGATGATACTCTGGATGACCTTGTTCCTGACAACCAGGGTGTGTCTTCCATCCTTTATTTGCCTGATTATATGATTGGCTTTGCAGTACTCCATATCAAGGTACAGGGCGGGTGCTCCATGCAGTTGGTTCAAGTTTTCCTCTAAACCCAACTTAAGTGCGATGTCGGTAATCATGCCGCCAAAACAAAAAGGGTGTTTCCCTTTATTGCAGATGTACTCAATGTTGTGAAAGATAAAGGCCACGGGGTTCACACGGATGTCGAAGAAGGCACAGTAAATTAGGAACAACTCTGTCTGATTTACTTTATGATTGTTGAACCTACCGAAGATTATACTGGATACCACCCTCTGAAAATAGAAGATGGCGGGGTTATGGATATGAGTTGCGTACAACGCATCCCACGCCTGCTGACTTTCTTCTGTTAATTCTTCCCACATATTAAAGGCGTTAATCTGCCAATCTCCATCATTTGGAGTGGTTAAGTATACACCTTCGCCTTGCGGAAATCTGAACCACTCACTGAATTGCTCATGAGTGACAGAAAATTCCCTTCCGAAGAGGCGGAATGTGATATTCCCCACCAGGAAGTTTGTTGCATCTTTGGGCGTGTGCTACTCATAGGAACTTAGAAATTCCAAGGCAAGTGTGGTGTAGGTGGGTCTGTTGCATTTGCAAAGTGTCGTGAGATTAGTCTTCTCGATCAAATAGTTGACGCTGTCGAGGAGTCCCAAACGAGTTAGGAACTTCTCATCAACGTAACTAGTGATGTTGATGGTTCTCTCACGGAACTATGTAAAACGCGCCATTTGGAGAACTCCGGCGGAACCTTCTCTTGGAATGAGACTTGTAGGTGTTTGCTATGCCATTATAGAAAGAATTTGGAAAATATAAGATGAAAAGCAAAGAAAACAGAATTTGTTTGTGAAACTTGGACTGGTATGAAACAAAAATAATGCTGTAAATATAGAAACAAAGAGTGGATGAGTGGGGTGGTTGAGAAAATGCTACGAAAATGATGCTCTGAAATGGTTGTGTGAAAATGGGAGTTGGTAGTGGGGATTTTATAGGAGGTAGGGGTATGACCGTTGGGGAGAAAATTGATAGTGGGGATGCAACGGTCGTGAGGACCGTTATAAGGCGAACGTTACAGTGTCTTGAAGGTGAGACGCCCGTCTGGGTTCTGTGACGGACGTCACAAACCTGAGGCGGTTGTCTCAATTCTTGGTCGGTCGTTACAACTCCTAATTCTAAATAACTCCAAATTTTTGTGCTTCTACCCAGTCTGTTATACACGTAATGCATTTGTACACTGCTTTCATGTATATGGTGTGTGTGTGTGTGTGTAACAGGTAACAAAATAAATAATGTAGCAGGTTAACTTCTTATATCAGTACTGGAAATTTTTTAGCAGTAGGTAAACAATAATTCAATATTTGCATCAGACTAGCAGTGCATTATAATTTCATCAAACTGATATATTTAAACACCAATAACAAATGAATTTTAATATTTGGTTAGCGAACTCTTAACACACTTGAGCAATCATAATTTAAAACACACACAAATTAAGAACAAGACCAAAGTACTTTATTAAGGCTTAGAAAATTGCAAGAGTCATAATTCAAAATAAGCTGAAAATTAAAAATCAACTAGAATCAAATTTAACTAAATTAAAAATACTGAAATTTTATAAAAAATGCAAGAAAATATTGAAGAGTATTGATGTTGAAATTTAACAACGAATTTTGCGGATTGAGTCTATCACATATCTAAAATACTCAAACTGACCCATTGCCATATCTCTTAAAGTGACGATATTTATACGCAGGTCGCGGATGTCATACTGAATGGTTTGCATCTCAGCTCGGAGACTTTCTAAAGTAAGCTCAGGATTGTTTGTAGTAGGTGTAGATTTCTCAGCAGGTTTAAGTTTCTCTTTTTCGGGCTTCTCGACTTCTATCATATCATCCAAATCATAGTAATTTGAGGGGGTCTTTGGATCTATTTCAACTTCAAACCAAGTATCTCCCGATTCATAAATTGGATCATCTAGATCATAGAGCCAATTGTGTTTACTATGCACACTCGTGCGCTCATGGTCGGGTAGCAATAAATGCGGTACAACTACACCATTGATCAGAAGCTTAAAATGGTCAGGACCTCGGTCATAAAGCATCTCCCTCTCAAAACATAATGTGATATTTATAGGCCTAAACTCTCCAGGTGGTTTAATATTAATAAGGCGGGTTCTAAATTCCATTGCATCAGCAATCTTGGTAACTAGTCCACCTATCATGATTTGATGGTGTTCACTCTGAATAATTTTGCAAAAATTTGCAAACATGAAAGTCACCACATTAACCTCTTTGGAGGTGAAAGCACAAAACATAATGAATAATTCTTCTCTCGAAACACTGTTATCACTCTCAGCTTTTCCGAACAATGAATATGCTAAGATCATATGGAAGTATCTAATAGATGGGTTATGAATCTCAATAGACAACATAGGGTATAAATCATGATCATGTCGTCCTGAGATACTACTCCAAAAACGGTATAACTCACCATGTGCAAGCAAATCCTTATGTGGTTCCGAGAAAACGGAAGGGCCATCTGGAAACTCTAGAAGGTTAGTCATATCATGAATGTTAAACTCACAGGGGTATCCAAAAGGTCTAAACGTTATATTTCCTCTAGTTAAGCCTTTTCCACAGTTTGGGTTGTAAACCAATGAACTTAGGAATTCTAAGGTCAGCTCATAGTAGGTTCTATGTTTCCTAAGTGCAAATCCTTCCCAGCCTAGCTGGCTAAACAGGTAGTCAATGCTGGCACATATGCCTAAAGCTTTCATGGTAGGTACATGAGCAAATTTGGTCAGGGACATAGGTCGTAGGGCTAAAGATTCATAACGGCGCCTCTGGACGCCATCTCTAAATTCCCCAGTCATATTGGTATTCATGATCAGATCTAGTGAAAAACAGAGAGAGAGAGAGAGAGAGAGAGAGAGAGAAGGTAAAAGGTGGAAAAACTTTAAAAATCCTGGAATCACACAATAAAACAAATCAACATAAAAATCAGTGAGCTTAAAGCATTTAAAAGTCAAAAATTTAAAAACACAAATAAAATGAAAATTTAAAACGAAAATTTATAAAGAATTAAATCGTGGGTAGCCTCCCACTAAGCGCTTCATTTAATGTCTGGGCTTGACACAACTTAAGGGAAACTAATCTAAGGTTTCTGATGCCAATTCTGCCAATTTCAAACCCATTTAAAATTCTTTGTTTTCTACGCAATTATAATGTTTAAGGCATTGCCCATTTACTATAAACGGTGCACTAGACTTACCCTTAATTTCAATAGCGCCACTAGTTAAAACTTTAGTTATTTCGAAAGGACCAGACCATCTAGATTGTAATTTTCCCAGAAACAACCTAAGTCTAGAGTTGAATAAAACAACAACATCTTCCACATTTAATTCTTTCCTAGAGATTCGCTTGTCATGCCATTTCTTGGTTCTCTCCTTATATATGCAGGAATTTTCATAAGCGTCTAGTCTTAGTTCTTCCAATTCATGTAAGTCTAGAATACGTTTCTCACATGAATTAGTGTAGTTAAAGTTTAAGTATTTAATTTCCCAATAGGCTTTATGCTCTAATTCTACTAGCAAGTGGCAAGATTTTCCCTAGACTAATTTGAATGGTGTGGTTCCGATGGGTGTCTTAAAAGTTGTTTTGTAGGCCCATAAAGCTTCAGGTAATTTAATAGACTAATCTTTCCTAGATGAAGCTACATTTTTCTCCAGAATTTGTTTTATTTATCTATTTGAAACTTCTACTTGTCCACTAGTTTGCAGATGGTAAGGTGTAGCTACTCGGTGTCTCACTCCATATTTTAATAAGAGTTTATCAAATATTCTAGACATGAAATGAGAGCCTCTGTTACTTATGATGAGTCTTGGTACACCGAATCTTGGGAAGATAGTGTTCTTAAAAAGAATTATGACTACTCTAGTGTCGTTGTTTGGAGAAGCTATAATTTCTATCCATTTTGAAACATAATCAACAACTACGAGTAGGAATTTATTTCCAAAAGAAGATGGAAATGGTCCCATAAAATCAATTCCCCACACATTGAAAACTTCTACTTCAAGAATTCCTTTATGGGGCATCTCATCACGCCTTGATATGTTACCAGTGTGTTGGCATCGGTCGCAATTTAGAATGGGGAGGTGAACATCTTTCCATAGAGTGGGCCAAAATAGGCTTGATTGAAGGATCTTCGCACAAGTCTTCGAAATGCTTGCATGTCCACCGTAAGGAGTGGAGTGGCACTGGGAAATTATGTTTTCTATTTCTTCAAATGGGATACATCGGCAGTAAATACTATCGGGTCCTCTCTCGAAAAGCAATGGTTCATCCCAGTAATACTATTTTAAATCATGGAAGAGTTTCTTCTTTTGCTGATAAGTGAGATCTGGTGGAAGTACCCCGACAACTAAATAGTTGACTATGTCAGCGTACCATGGCAAAATGGTTTACGCACAAATTTCTTCCACTGTTTCTTCTTGGATTTTTTCGTCTAAAGAAGATATCTAATGTTCTAGTTGGGTTATAAGACGTTCATCGGGGAAGTCATCGTTAATTGGTATTGGGTCGGATTTAATTCCTTCAATACGTGATAAGTGGTCTGCTACTACGTTGTCAGTCCCTTTCTTATCCTTAATTTCTAAATCAAACTCTTGTAGCAATAAGATCCACCTTATAAACCTAGGCTTTGCATCCTTTTTACTTAGAAGGCATCTGATGGTTGCGTGATCGGTATAGATGATAATTTTAGCTCCTACAAGGTAAGAACAAAATTTATCAAGTGCGAACACTACGACTAAGAATTATTTTTTTGTTGTGGCATAATTCATCTGAGCAGGGTCTAAGGTCCTACTTGCGTAATATATAGCGTGTAGTTTCTTATCTTTTCTTTGACCTAAAACTGCGCCAACAACGTAATCACTCACATCGCACATAATCTCGAATGGTAGCGTCCAATTGGTTGGATGCATGATGGGTTCTGTGATAAGAGTTGTTTCGAGGGTTTCAAATGATTTTAAGAAGTCTTTGTCAAAGATAAACTCAGCATCTTTCATTAATAAACCTATCAACGACTTAGTGATTTAGAGAAGTCCTTAATGAATCGTCGGTAAAAACCAGCGTATCCTTGGAAACTTCTTATATATTTCACGATTTTAAGTGGTTGAAGGTATTTTATCACTTATATCTTTGATTTATCTACCTCGACGCCTCTGTTAGATATCACATGTCTTAAGACAATCCCTTGTCTGACCATAAAGTGGCACTTCTCCCAGTTTAGCACAAGATTCACTTTTACGCATCTCTCGAGTACCATTTCTAGGTTAGATAGACATCCTTCAAAACTTAGGCCGCATATAGAAATTTCATCCATAAACACTTATATGATGTCATCTATGAAATCAACAAAGATCGCCATCATGCATCTTTGAAATGTTGTTTGAGTGTTACATAAACCGAATGACATACGTCGATAAGCAAATGTTCTGTAGGGGCAAGTGAATGTTGTCTTTTCTTGGTCATCAGGGTGAATAGGTATTTGGAAAAATCCTGAGTAACCATCTAGGTAGCAAAAGCAAGAATGTTTGGCTAGTTTTTCTAACATTTGATTTATGAAGGGCAAAGGAAAATGATCTTTCCGGGTAGCTTTGTTCAATTTTCGGTAATCGATATACATTCTACTCTCGGTTACTACTCTTTGTGTTATAGATTCGCCTTTGGCATTCTTAGTGACTGTAATGCTTCCCTTCTTTGGTACGACATGAACTGGGCTGACCCACTGAGTGTCGAATATTGGATATATAATTCTGGAGTCTAACAACTTCTTCACTTCGTCCCTGACTACAATACTTAGAATTGGATTAATCCTTCTTTGGGGCTCTCTAGAGGTATTACAATCTTCCTCTAGCATAATTTGATGCATGCATATTGAAGGACTTATTCCTTTTAGATCATATATCTTATAGCCTAACTCGGTTGGGTACTTTCTTAGAACGTCTAAAAGTTTTTCGGTTTCGAGCTGTCCTAAATCCGCATTTACTATAACTGGTCTTCTAAGTTCTGAATCGAGGAATTCATTTCTAAGGTTGTTAGGTAATGTCTTAAGTTCAATATCGCGTTTTTTCGGGCATGGCATTTGATCAGGTGTAAAAGTTAATCCTTCAATTTTGTTTTCGTCCTGATAAGGTTCTTTTGGGGTATCTTCTTGGAAGATCTCAGGAGATGGGAGTTTCATTATATCGGAGTAGGTAATTTCTTCTTTTTCCATTTCTCGTCTGCATTCGTCAATGACGTCAATGAAATAACATGTATTGTCAATGGCTGGAGCTTGGAGAAATTGGGTTAGAATAAATTCTATTTTCTCTTCTCCCACTTCAAATGTCAGCCTGCCTTTCTTTACATCAATCATAGCTCTTGTAGTAGCTAAGAACGATCTTCCTAGTATAATAGGGGTTGTAAAATCTTCCTTGATGTCCATGATTATGAAATCAGTTGGGATGTAGAACTGGGCTATTCATACGGGAACGTTTTCTAGAGTGCCTACTAGGAATTTAACTGAAAAATCAGCTAGCGGGACCAACATCTTTGCTGGTCTCAGCTATCCCATATCCAATTTATTGCAAATTGATAGTGACATAACACTTATACTTGCTCCTAAATCACATAGGGATTTGTCTATGACAAACTTTCCTATTATACAAGGAATAAAGAAACTTCTAGGGTCCTTCAATTTAGGAGGCATGTTATTTTGAATGATTGTGCTACACTCAGCAGTAAGTGTAACTGTTTCGTTCTCCTCGATTTTCTTTTTGTTAGATAAGATTTATTTCAGGAATTTAGAGTATGAGGGCATCTGAGTAATATCTTATGTGTCAGGTATGGTAATGTTTAACTGTTTTAGAAGCTCTACAAATTTCTTGAATTGTATCATTGTTTTAGAATTTATTAACCGTTGGGGGTACGAAATCAGCGGTTTATAGGGTGGTAGAGGTACATAAGTGTCGCTCCCGGGATTTTCATCCTAGTACAAACGCGAAAGTGGCGCGGAAAGGTTAGAGTCGCCAGCCAGACATTTTTATCCCGAATGAATGGGAAAGGTAATGTTGCACAAACCTGAGGAAGAAGGAAAGGACAAGGTCCTGCGAACCAAAGATCTGAGTTCGGGAGTCGGTTACGACCTGGGAAGGTATTAGCACCCAGATCGTCCGCCGTACCCGACGGGATCCACGCTTGCAAAAGAAATTGTTTCAAAGGGTGAGGGTATGAAAACTGCAGCAAAAGAAATGAAAATGAAAAGAAACTGGAACTGGAAAAGAAATGAAATAAGAAAGCGAAAGGAAAAAAAATGTAGGGAAAATAAAGATTGTGCTCGAACGGGCCCTACCCCGCTGCCTACGTACCTCATCGGGATAATGAGGATCAGAGACGCCGTAGTTCCCCTAACTAGGGGTAGAAAAGAAATTGCTTGTGAATTAAAGCTTGAACTGTCTATGCCATTGCTCAGGTGTTGCAGCCTCGGACGACGAGTGCGTAACCGTCTTGCAAAGTGACAAGTAGGAGCAAGTTCGCGTACAGAGCGAAGGAGATGAGAAAAGAATTCCCGAAGGAAAGACGCTTATTGTTTGTTTGGTGTTTTTTAGAAGCTTTTATGAGTGAACGTTTGCATAGGTAAGTGTACCTAAGTCTTACTCAATGGGATGTGTACATCTCATATCATCCCGAAATGGAATGCGCAAGAGGCACACCTATCTATGGAGGAAATCCCCAAAGCTAGTCCCGCAAGTGAAGGCTCAAGCACACTGTCCTATTACCCTTATTAAGTGTTTTTGTGGTTTTTTGGTTAAGAAGTGTTTTTTTAGTTTTTCTTTGTGAGGTACTCATGCTAAGACCTATCCACCACGAGTGATGACTCACACCTCGCCCCGAAATGGAACGCATGTGAGTATCTCATAGCAAAGTCTCATGTCACATGAAAGTACTCAACCTTTATTAAATGAATTAGAATTAAGTTTGAAGATGAGAAGAGAGAGCACCAAAGGATCTCAAAGGAAAAATTCTAAAGGGGGACTAAAATAATCCTAAGTATTCACATGCATGGATATCCTAAAGGTTAGTGAGGTTTCTATCCTAATGAAGAAGGAAGAAGAAGATAGAAGAAGGGATGAGAAAGGCCTAGGCCCAACAAAAGAGAGTTAGTTCACATAAACATAAGAGGAAGAGATAAGAATTAGATATGTGGAACTCAATTCCCACACCTCACACTTACCATAGCCCCTGCAAGGTTAGCATGCACAAGTGAACAAAAATGAACAAATTAACATAACATCATCCAACAATCAGAAGTGAAATGAAGTAAACAAATGCTTAATGCTAATTCAACTCAAATAAATAAAGATGAAAAACTTATGACTTAAAATGAGGCAACATGAGTACATATGGAAACAAATGCGCACCTATGAAAAATGTAATGCAAAACACACAAAACACAAGCACAACGTTCAAAACCAGAATCAAAATGATATAAAGAATGGCCTAAGAGGCCAGCAAGATGAAGAGAGAAGTCACACAATACCAAACAATATCAAAATAGAAGCCATGGAACCAAAAGATGGAATTTAAACACTTAAAGAAACAAATGACTTGAATATGAAGCAAACTCAAAAGTCTAGAAGAACCAAGATCTATCCTAGGACCAGGAAGGTACCCATACCCCAAAGGAACCCCAAACAAGAAGAAAAAGTTGGCACAAGTGCCCTTCTAAGCCTATAAGAAATCTAATGAACCAAAAGAAGCAAAATGGGACAAGGTGAGAACAAAAATCCACAAATAATCAACCAGCCATCTAAAAATTCTAAAACTGAAGCCAAATGACCTTAAAACACATTATATCAACTTGACAAAAGGACTTGCAAAAATTCAGAAAGGAACTAGGTCAAATGGATGTGCAAACACAAGTTAGGACAGAAAACTTACACCACAAGATATCAGATAAAAACTCAAGAAATAAATTCCTAAAAATTCTGAGAAAAATCACATGAAAACTAGAAGATCTTAGGAGCACAATTCAAAAAGAATGGGATCAAAACTCCCAATATTGAAGTCTATAGAAAATCAACAAGACAGGCTGGTCAAGAAATGAAGCAAATGAAGCTATGTACATTGGTGATTTAATTCTGGCACGCCAATCAATGAGAAAAAATAAAATAAAAATGTGACAAAATTCTAGAGACACAAAGGAACATATATGATTTATTTGAGAATTTTTGGATGAATATTTCTATTTTTTATGGATTAAAAGCAAACTGAATAAAAAGAAATTAAAGTGAAACAAAAGAAATTGAAGGAAATGAGTGGGAGGTGCAGACAGCAGGGCTTGAAAGTGTAATCCGAATGGGCCTAGCAGGGAGTGGGGTGCGAAAATCAACCTGGTATGGGCCCAAGTCTGAACACACAAACAACTTTTTTTTAACTTCTTATTCTTTAAACATTATCATTACTCCAATTAATCTTTTCTTTACATTTTTTCTAAACCATTATTATACTAATTAAGTTTTTATATTTCCTAACAGTTTTCTAAACATTATTAATCTCTATCCTTTCATATTTTCCAAACAATTATCTAACAATTATACTAACTAATCTATTCTATTTTCTAAACAAATTATTCTAACAATTATGCTAACTAATCGATTCTATTTTCTAAACAATTTTCCCAACAATTATATTTCCTAATTAATCTCAACTAATTAAAATCTTTTTATTTCCTAAACAAATTCTAAACAATTATATTATTTCCTAACAATCCTTTTCTAAACATGATTATTTAATACTATATTTTTATATTTTCTAACAGTTTTCTAAACAAATATACTAATTAAATTCTAATCAATTATACTAACTAAACTTTATTATATTTTCTATTCTATTTCTGAAACAATTAAACTAATTCTAAAACCATATTATATTTTCTAAAACAATATCTAAAAACAATTAAACTAATCCTTAAACCATATTATATTTTCTAAAACAATTTCTAAAAACAATTACTAATCCTTATCAACAGAATTGAAATACACATATACAGCAAAACCCTCACATAAACTTCTTCATCTTCCTCTCAAAAAAACAAATCCCCCCTTTCTAACCCTAGAGCCGCCGCACACTCATCCCCCACCTCCTTCGTCTTCCTCCCCATACCTACCCGCCGCCGGCCTCTGCCATGACCTTACATCATCAACCATCCTCAAAACCTCCAAACGCCGCCGAACACCCCTCAACCTAGCCGTCGGCGCTCCCATTCCTCAATCTTGCGCCGCCGAACAACATCCATTCACCTCACCGAAGACCGCCGTCCTCTTCCACGACCTCACCTCCACACCTTCATCACCGAAACCTCTTCCTCTCCATCGCCTCATTCTCAACAATACTAGCCCTTGCGAAAATCGCAATCACGTCGACGCTGCCTCCTCCTAGCCGACACCTAAACCTCACCGGAATCCGTCAATCTAAACCTAACTCTAACCTATCTTTCTGCCCTATCCAAAATACAAGTTAAAACAAGAAATCTCCAACGAGCAAAACAAATTACCAACAGCAAGAGCAAACACACAGAAATAACGCAATCAACGATTTACATTTCACAAAGTTTTGATTAACGTACCTGTAAGCGAAAAACGCGTTGCGGTACGCACCTCCTTTAACTCGGCTCCGATTCTCCTTCACCTTTGTTGTTGTGAATCGTCTAGGCTTGATGATGTTGTTGACGTTGCAACTGATGAAGTACGACGAAGAAGCAAGTTCGTCGTTGATGATGCCGGTTCGATCTCGATGAAGTCTATGGCGAGGCAGGTTCAACGTAATGATTGATGAAGATAGGACCTCTGAAGATCGTGGTATCGAATCCAGGATTGACGAAGAATATTGGTTTGGCTGACTGATGACGTTAGTGAGGCATGTTGCAAAGAATGCTTTTCGTAAGTCCTGACTTCTTTCGTTTTCTATCGTTATCCTCCTCCTCCTCTCAGTGATGTTTTTTTGAATTGTTGTTGACAGAGCAGTGATGGCAAGGAGGATTGTCGAATCAACTAGTTGACGATGAAGCTTGAAATCAGTTGTGTTGACGACGATTGATGATGATCATGCTTCTGCAAGTTGATTCACGAGAGCGAAGAAGGATCTGTAAATCGAAGATAACGAAAACGAGGTAAGATTCAGTTTCGCCGCTTCTCGAACTCTTCCTCCATTCTCCTTCGGATTCGAAACGGTTGTGTATCCGTTTGAACCTGGCTTCAATATTCGAATTGCAATTCGTCCGCTTCGAACTGATAGGAACTGCTTCGTTGAATTACTTTGCAGGTTATTGTTGATGATGAAAGTTATGTTCAAGAAGGATCGATCGGTGATGGTGCAGAGTGATGAATCCAGAGTTATGGTGTCATGAAGATGCGTAACTGGATTCGGCTATCGGTGATGATGGAGAGATGAATCGGTTTTGCGTTATTGATGGTGAAGATTGAAGAGAGTGAATTTGTGATACTATTCTGAAAATAATGAAGAGTGAAAAATAAATGAATTCTGTTATGGTGTGAAGAGTGATTCGATTCTGTTATTCTCCTTTTTCTTTTTATTTTCTCATCCTGTTATACTTTTTTTTGTTATGTGATTCTCCCTCTTAACAAACTTTCAAATTCTGTTATGGATTCTTTTTTTCAGTTTGTTATTATTTTTCTTCTTCAAATTCCATTATTTTCTGTTACAATTTTTTCTTCTAATGAGGTGCTATTTTTTGCCTTTAAGATGGAAGGTGGATGCACCACTTTTTGTTCACAGAGAGAAACCCCAAAACATTCACGCTTTTCTTCCCTTTTTCTTTCTCGGCACTCACTCTCCCCTTTTTGTGCACCACGCGTGTCTATCCATGAGTGGAGGAAAGTATCACCTTGCTTTTGCCAATAAGGAAAGAAACGTGATAGCATGAGAAGCATCAAGAGAAGAGAGATAATGGGTGGGCATGCTGACTCACCTGTACTACCAATGTAGTAGCTTCTTTTCATATTTATTTATTTATGTATTTTTTCCATAAAATGAAATGATAAACCCAATAGGTCACGTGAAACATTTATATTGGACATAGAGAATGACAAGTGGTTCACAATAAGAAGAATAAAGGACTAATGACAATAATAAAACATTTTTTTTTTGGATAGAAAGGTTGGGTCAAAAAAAATGGAAAAAGAATGAATAATGAAAATAATAAAAGGAATTTTTGGATAGAAATTGAATAAAGACGAATTTTGAAATAAAATGGATAATGGCCAATATGGATATTGAATTTAGAAAGGAAATTGATCATGAATTGGAAAATCGGACACAGATTATGAATAAATGGATATGAACTTGGAATGGGCTTTTGATCTTGAAAAAGAGTATGGTTATTAAAACGGATGAATGGATAGGAAATAATGGAAATGTTGGATATGAATATGTATTTAAATGATCAAAAAATTGGGAGAACTCGAAACATATACAATGTTTGAGAAATTGGTTTTAATGGATAAAGAAAAAAAAGTTTAGAAATGGATATCGAATTTGATGTTTTTTTTTGTGAAACATATCAATTGCCACCAATCACGCACATAGCCATGAAATCTCAATCAATCACTTCATTCAATTCAACCATCTTGCATCGTTTCCACAGAAAATATTTAATCAAAGAGAAAACACCACCATTGAACAATTCACCAATGAAACAATGATCATCTGAATAAATCATCCCCTGAGCATCTGAACCACTGCTTGGAAAACTGATGACCTTTGCGCATAATGGAACTCAACTTTGAAACACATATCCTGAGAAACAACCACATACGCAGATGACTTGCATTTGCGATAATCCCTCGGTAGCTTGACCAAGATTAGGTCAAACACCTCTCTGCATCAAATTGATGAATTGAAATCACTGCCAGCCTATGCTATGCTAATGGGTGTCATGCTTCATTTTTCTATGCTAATGATGCAGAGGCAATGATATGAGAATGATATGTTAAATGTTATAAAAAAAAGAGGGCAAATTTGGGGTGTTACAATAAGGTTTTTCCTTTTCCTCAGCCTCTTGTTCATTGGTTTCCTTTTCCTGTGTTTTATCGTTTTTCTCTGTTGATTTCTCAGGTTGTTGGTACATGGATGGGTTTTCGGTTCCAGGATCGATAGGTCCATCCAACTCTTTTCCGCTCCTTAGTATGACTGCATTCGCATGACCCTTAAGATTTGGTTGTGGTTGTCCAGGAAAAGTTCCAGCTGGGGCAGAAGTGGATGCTTATTGTTGGGCTACTTGAGAAATTTGGGTTTCTAACATCTTGTTATGAGTAGCTAAAGCATCTACCTTTGTCATCAATTGCTTTATTTGTTCACTAGTATGGATGTTCTGATATAGGAAATCCTTGTTTGTTTGAGCCTGAGCAGCAATGAAGTTTTCCATCATCAGTTCAAGGTTTAATTTCCTAGGAACATTTGGATTGGGTGCAACAACTTTCCGATATCATGGTGGTGCAACTAATGCTTGATTAGGCGCATACAAGGCATTGTTATTCTTGTAAGAGAAATTTGGGTGATTTTTCCATCCTGGGTTGTAAGTATTAGAATAAGGGTTTCCTTAAGCATAATTCACCTGATCTGTGGATAGTCTTGCTAGTAATTGACATTCAGGTGATGTGTGTCCTGGGATTCCACAAATCTCGCAATTTGGAGTTACGACAGCCACGGTGGCTGGTGGTGCTATGGTCAAGTTATCGATTTTCTGAAATATGGCATCCATCTTGGCATTTATGTGATCGAAACTTCTCACTTCATACATTCCTCCTTTAGTCCGGTTCTTCTTTACATGTGTTCTTTCTCCTCCCCACTGGCAATGGTTCTGAGCCATATTTTCAATGAGGTTATAGGCTTATTCATAATGTTTATCCATAAGAACGCCGCCCGCGGTAGGATCTATTATCATCCTAGTGTTTTATAGAAGTCCATTATAGAAGGTTATGATGGTTACCCAATTTTCAAACCCATGGTGTGGACATAATCTTAACAAGTCCTTGTACCTTTCCCACGCATAAAGTGATTCAGCATCTTTTTGTCGAAATCCATTGATTTGAGATCTCAGCATAGCTGTCTTGCTTGGAGGGAAATAACGAGATAAGAAAACTTTCTTCAGTTCTGCCCATGTCGTGACAGAGTTGGCTGGTAATGATTGTAACCAAGCCTAAGCTCTATCTCTTAAAGAGAACGGAAATAGTCTTAGTCTAATTGTGTCTTGGGTTACACCATTTGCTTTCACGATATTTGCGTATTGTACAAACTTCGTCAGATGTTCATTTGGATCGTCTGTCGGGTTTCCAGAAAACTGGTTTTGTTGTACAACTTGCAGCAGTGAAGGTTTGATTTCAAAGTCGTTTTGGGTTATGGCTGGTGCGACAATACTATTATGCGGTTCTTGTTGGTTTGGAGTCGCATAAGACTTGAGTGAACGCGGTGCTCTATTTTCGGCCATGTTTGGTTCTTCAACTGGTTCTGATATAATAATTTCAGGAATAAGGTTTTGTTGGATTCAGTTCGGTGTCTCGAACTTATGAAACGTTCTACTTCGTCGATCAGGGGTTCTAAGTCTTCGCCTCGGGAGCGAGTACTGGGCATACAATTGACAAAGGATAGCTAAATTTGTTGCCTTAGTCTAGATGGCGCAACAACTTACTGCATTATTGACTAAATCTAAGTCCCCGACAACGACGCCAAAAACTTGGTGACGACTTTCTGAGTCTAACGGTTACTAACTGCAAGTGCACAGTCTATCACGTAGTAATAAAAGATATCGATCTCACAGAGACTCGATAATCAACCTAGTGTTGTCCGGTGTTACTATGTTTTGCTAAGGCGAGCGATGTTTTAAGTTTTAAGAAAAATGAAGAAATACTTAATTTAAATAAATGGTAATGATATCGGTACATAATTGATTCGCTTTCGTGAATTTAATAGAGGTTCGGCTAATTAACGGTTGTTAAGTTATCTCTCCGTAGAAACTCTCGGTTTAAAAGTCGTTGACTCACACTCTCGTGGTCTTACCTATAACTATACTCCTAAGTTCAATTGAGCGCTCTCACTGTGTCAATTCAAGTTAGAAATATTTTTTGGAAACCTAAAGGCTCTAATTGGTTTTTAAGCGCTTCCGCTGTATTTAAAACAGATGTCTGATTTCAGCTATCTGATTATGATCTCACACTCCCATGGTCTTAATCCTAATTTTTTATGCTCTCTTACTCTCATAATGAAAGTTATTTAAAACAAGAAATCGAAATCGGAAAATAGATTAATTTAAAGCATAACCTAATCCTACCGAATTCGTTTCGGTTAGACAACTACATACCGATTAATGGTTTAGCAAGACATATTAAATAAAAACAAAGAAAGGTAGAAGGAGAAGTAATTCATAATATAAATAAATGCAATGATAAATAGACAATAAAGCATTAAAAATTAGAAACCTGGTTGCAATGTTCTTGATCAACCAAACTTCCGAAAACTTGAAAAGTAAACAATAATTCAGTGGCTAGAAACAATTAAAATGGCGATAGTTTTCTAATGATGGAAACTATCACTAGGGGTCGATAAAGGAAAATAAAAAACGAATGCTGAAAAATAAACTTACGAACTTCGAACGAAAGAAAATGGAAGAAAAATTGGACTTGAACGAAGCTCCCTTGCAAAATTGTTGTGGCTTCTATTTATAGGCAGTGGCTTAGGTCTGTTGAGCAATTGTAGGTTTGAACTTCGATTGGGATTTGAACTGAGTTGCATAGACTAAGTTTATTAGGATGGAGGAAAATTCTCTAGTTTGAGCGAAAGATTCTCATAACGACTCTCTTTGTTGAATTATGTTTCGTATTTTAGGCTTCTGGAATTTTGACTTGAGACGAGCGTTTTAAAACTGAAACGAGTAACTTGCATGTTGAGACGGTCAACTTGGATGTGAGACGCCCATCTTGGACCTGAGACAATTGTTTCACCTATGAGACGGGCGTCTCGCAGGTGGATTATGCCGAATGGCTTTTTCTTGCTCTTTTCCTTCTGTTTTCCCTCGTTTCTTGTCCAATAAGCTTCCTTTTACACTTTTGCCTCCAAAAGTCATGTTTAATCAAATATATATATAAAACAAACACAATTCTCGCATAATATCTTCCAAAATATGTAAATTAACATGTTAAATAATCAGAAACCGTATTAAATAATCGATATGAATTCGAGTTATCAATATGACACCTCTGAGCCAAGATCCTCTTCATTACTTTCCTTGGGCCTAAAAGGGTCCTTTTCAATATTAAGTGTTCTACCCATCACTGGACTACTCAAAGGGTTTTCCTTTTCCATGTTGAACCTTTTCAATACCCTTTCTATATAATTTGATTGATGCGCCAATATACCATTTTTAATATACTAAATCTATAAACCAAGGCAGAATCTAGTTTTTCCCGGATCTTTCATTTCAAATATCCCTTTAAACAACATCTTGCTTCGTTGATTTTTTTATTAGTCCCAATGATATTTAAATCATCAACATAAAAAACAATTATTACAAATTCAAATATCGTCTTGGAACCTTAACTTGTTCCACTTATCCATTAATGAGGGTAATAAGACTTTTTCTGATGTCCAAATCTTGCTTTAATTTTGTCCCACAAAATCATGAGATCTTTAGCATTTGAATATTCTGTTTGCAATTCATCATCAAGATGATGCTTTATTATTCTGTTTACTTTAAGGCTTTCTCTTTTCCATTTCATTTGGGTCGTTTGTTGATTTTCCATAATTTTCTCCTTCAAGTATTTTGTTAAGTCCCTCACATATAAGGTATTCGATCAAATTGTTATTCCATGTTACGAAGTTGTCCCCAGTTATGCTTAGAATTTTGAATTCAGACTTAAGATTTGACATGATTATATCTATAATCCAGATAGACATAATCCATATTTAATAAACTAAAAAGAATATCAATTTATTCAATAACTACATATTATTCAGAAACCCTCTACTAATAAACCAAGCTATGACTAGTAATGGTAAGACGATATTTATTATTAAAGCTACAAAATTATTACCTAATTCTTCACGCTTAATAATACTGATAAGAAAAATAATAATTACAAGTAGTGTGACGAACAAAAGAAGAATTTTAGCCATTTGAAAAATATCGGTAGATATATTGAGAATGATGTGAAAAAAAATTATGGAAGAAGTTGAAGTATTTATAGAGGTAATTTTGAAGAAAAAGAAGTCGTTATATTATCGTTAGGGAAATGAAAAAGAAAAAAGAAAAAGGTTGATTGTGATTAAAAGAATATAAAACCCAAAAATTAAGTGTGTTAAAAATCATATGACAGTTATAAGCGTTGGAGATAAATATCATATGTTATAACATATAAGGTAGAAGAACACACATGATAAATATTAGAATATACATATCGAGTTTTAGACATTCATTAAATATAAAAGCTAGTAAATACATATGGAGTTTTAAACCTCCATTAAATATAAAAGTTAGTATCTGCATATGAGGTTTTTAAACCTCAATTAAATATAAAAGTTAGTATCTGCATGCAGTGGCGGAGCCAGGAAAGTTATAAAGCCTGAACCAAAATTTAAAGACCGCAAATTCACATTGTATATAATATATAAATAATCATCAATCAAAATAAAAGAGACTCGTCATTTTGTCAACAAAAATATAATTTAAAATAAAAGAGATAAACATAACCTTACAATAGTGAGTTAAATAAAATTACGAGACAAATGTCCTTTCCGAAATTTCTTTGCGGTGAATGTTCGAATAATATCAATATCATCAAGTGACTGGAATATCTCCCGCTCAGTGTAACATACCATTAAGTCATTGAACCACACATCGTTGATCTTATTGCGCAATTTAGACTTGATAATCTTCATTGCTGAAAAATGTTTCTCAACGGATGCTGTCGACACTGGCAATATCAAAGCTAACTCAATAAGTTTATAAACCAATGGAAATATCAAATGTTTCTCAGTTTGAACCATCTTCATAGCCAAACTTTGAACATCTTCACAAGTGGAAAATGAAGCATTTATTCTCACTTGAAGAACATAAGTGTCAAGTTGATCCTTAATTGTTCCTCGGTCATCATCAGAAAAATATGCATGATAAATATCAGTGTTCCGGACTGACCCAACCATCAGAATTGGGCCATATCTATCTCGCGGCCCAAAAAACCCCATCATGCTCGGAGCTATGAAGTCGACTGCTCGACCTACCCTCGGTCGGACAACTACACTGTCGGGCGTGGAGCCTGTCGAGCAGGCTCTTTCCCGCCCCAACGGCTAGTTCCTAATCACCGTCGATTATTGCGGGATCCGCGATCCGCGCCCAACATTCTGGGCCAATGAGCAGCCACTTAGACCAGTATATAAACCCTCTCATTTGAGAGGGTCAGATATTAAAATCTTGACCCAAAAAATATTGTACTTGCTCACTCGTTACTCGTTTTCTGACTTTAGCATCGAAGTGCCTTTGCAGGTACATCCTCATCTTTTCTCCATCATCAACAACACTCGTCCACGCTCGACGCGGCCATATCGGATCCTGGTCTCTAGGTACGATCAGGTGGCGCCGTCTGTGGGAAACAAACTTCCACGTTCTTCTTCACTAAAGAAATTCAAGAACTAAAGTTACTATTCATAAAGATTCATGGCCGCTAACGACATACCGTGCGAAGCCCGCACAGTTGATGGTGTCCTCATTACTCAGCGCGGGAGCAACCTCTTCGCCCCCTCACACGAAGAAGCCGTCCAAGATCGTCAAGACGGAAAGACTGCTTCGCCATCTCCCGAGCGCGATCAATCGCTCGAGAGCCAACCAGAGATCATACCTTCCGTGGCGGCCCCCACCGTATCAGACTTCGCTGCATTGGTTGAGACAATCAATCAAACACATCTCCTGCTCCTGGCACACGGTGCCAAGATAGCCCGTTTGGAGGATGTCGGTCGTCGATCATCTCGATCACCCAAGAGACACCGAAGCCAACGCAGCCTTTCCCTTGAAGGAGGAAAGATAAGGGCCACCACGACGAATCCTCAATACGGAACCGCGGTCGGTCACCCCCACGAAGACCTCGATCACCAGTACCAACCAAGAATCACCACGGGTCACAAGAGGAAGCTCGTCGTTCCCCTCCCCGAAAGGGAAAACGATCTCAATCTCCATCCCCGAAACGATCAAAGAAGAGCAGGTCGAATTCTCCATCCCCGCAACGAGACTGGAAGCGCCGGTTAAGATCCTGCACGATCACCTCTAGCGATGATGATGATATCAGGGGACCCCTATCCTCTGAGATCATGGACGCCAAATTACCGAGAGGAATCGATAAGCCCCCTCCATTGGGTTCGTACGACGGAACGACCGACCCCGACGAGCATATCGATAACATCGACGCTCTACTCGACTACAGAGGCGTCCGAGGAGCAATCGAGTGTCGTCTCTTTCTGACCACCTTAAGGAAAGGGGCGATGACTTGGTATAACAGTCTCGAGCCTGAATCCATCACTTCTTGGAGACAACTTGGTCGAACCTTCTCCAGGTACTTCACCGCTTCCAGGTGCCATCCAAAATCGAAAGCATCTCTTGAGGCCATAATCCAAGGCAAAAACGAACCTCTCAAAACATACATCGAGAGGTTCAATAAAGAAGCCGTCCAGGTCTCAACCACGGACGACATGAAGAAATATTTGCTAGAATGTGGATTGCGCCCGTCTACTGACTTTCACCGTGCGGTGGGTATTGAGACACCCGCTACTCTGGATGCGTTCCTATTGAAGTCCAAGCGTATATCCAATACGAGGAAAAACACGCGGCTAGTTTCGTCCATGATGCTCGACGACGAGATGACGCGAACCTTTCCAAATCAGATGAGCCCTCGACATCTCGTCGGGGAAGCGAAAAAAGAAAGGAAGATCGCTCCCGTGAACCGCGGGAGCAGAGAGGAGCGGTGGGCCGATTTCGTGAATATACGCCTCTGTTGGTGTCGAGGGAGAAAATATTGTCCGAATGTGCTAACTCGGAGTTCCGCCAAGCGGGGGTGCACTTCCCCAAGCAACTACCCACCAAACCAGGCACCGATAAAACCAAGTACTGTCGGTTTCACAAGAGCCATGGACACAACACTGAGGATTGCATCCACCTGAAGGATGCAATAGAGATACTCATCAAAGATGGCCACCTCAAACAGTTCACTAAATCCAAGGAGACCTCCAGGCCGAAGATGCAAGAAGCCATCAAGATCGAGGAAGTAGAGGCAGTCCCCGCGGACACCAACATGCAAGTGGCCTTCGGCATCTATCGCCCGGAAGACTTTTTTCTACCGACCGTCCAACGAGTACAGGTTATCTCTCTTCCCATAGCCCATGAGAAAACTTCCCTTCCTCCATGGTGATCTCGGGAAGGGGGTTCAATAAGATCACGGTCAGTTCCGTAAAAAGGAAGTTCGACCAGCTAATTGCGAAAGGGCCGGCCCTGAATGCCACACTGGACCCCCAAGAGACAATTCAATGTCCATCTCCTTCTATAAAGAAGAACTGTTAGGAGGAGCTCCTAATGCCAGCATTCCATTGCTCATCCGATCCCAAATGGCCAACTTCGACGTCCGCAGAATACTGGTCGACCAGGGTAGCTCATGCGACATCATGTACTTGCAGCTATTTGCTACGCTCCAGCTGAACGAAACTCACCTGACACCATACGTAGGATCGGACCTACAAGGTTTCAACGGTGCGGTATCACGACCGTGGGGTTATGTCGATCTCATAGTCACGTTCGGAGCCGCAGAAACTGCTCGATCAATCCGCGTGTTCTTGGTCGTCAATTGTCCCTCTCTCTACCAATGCATTCTAGGTCGACCAACTCTGGCCGAACTCCTAGCCGTCCCATCCACTGTCCATCTAAAGATGAAATACTACACCACTTCAGGAAGAGTCGCCACCCTGCATGGTGACGTCGAAGCTGCCCGACGTTGTTTCGAAGCGGCCTCTAGAAGCCTTAGCTCGATATTGTGCCAGCCAAAAGCCCCCACTTCAGCTTGCCCCCTGAACACTGATGCACCCGCACCTCTCCCCCAGGTCGATTCCATCGACCTCGATTGCAGGTTTCTAGATGAGGCCGAGAATTCTCAGCAGCCCTCCTCTTCATTGGCGCGACCTATCCCCGACGGTGAATTCGAACTGATCCCGCTGGGAGAGGACCCGAGCAGATGCGTGATGATCGGAGCACACCTCCCAGAATTAGCGAAAAGACAGCTAGAGGCATGCCTGAGGGGGAACGCCGACCTATTCGCATGGAGCCCAGCGGAAATGCCCGGTCTCGATCCAGACGTAGCATGTCACCATCTTTCCATCGATCCGAATCACAAGGCCATCGCCCAACGGAGGAGAAAATAGTCGACCGAAAAAGCTAAAGCGGCCGAAAAAGCAGTAGAAGACCTCCTAGAGGTAAAATTTGTAACGGAAGTCAGGTACACATCCTGGCTTTCCAATGTTGTACTTGTGAAAAAATCTAATAGAAAATGGCGAATGTGCATTGATTATACTGATCTTAACCGGGCTTGCGCGAAAGATGCTTACCCTCTGCCAAATATCGATAAATTGGTCGAAAACTCGGCCGGTTTCAAACTACTCTCATTTATGGATGCTTATTCAGGATATAACTAAATTCCCATTTTCGTGGCCGACAAAAAACACACGGCCTTCATGACCGAGTCGGGCAATTACTACTATAACGTTATGCCCTTCGGTCTAAAAAACGCGGGCGCCAATTATCAGCGCATGATGAACAAAGTATTCCGAGCTGAAATTGGGGACATGCTCGAAGTATACATGGACGACATGATAATCAAATCCCAGGAAGAAACAAATCATGCTTCCCACCTACGAAAGGTGTTCGACCAAGCTCGAAAATGCAAGATGCGTTTCAACCCTAAAAAATGTACATTCGGAGTTCGGGAAGGTAAATTCCTCGATTTCTACTTAACCAAGCGAGGGATCAAAGCCAGCCCGGATAAATGTCGAGCATTCACAAAAATACCTACCCCAAACTTTAAAAAATCCATACAGTCACTGAACGGAGTGCTCGTTTCTCTCACTCGATTTGTGGCTAAATCCTCCCAGCACGCGCTCCCATTCTACTAATTCCTCCGCAAAGAGTCAGCTTTCGAGTGGACCGACGAATGCGAGCAAGCCCCGACTCACCTAAAGAAAACACTATCCGAACCACCGGTACTTTCCATACCCAATGAAGGTGAAACGCTATACCTTTACCTCGCCGTGCCGATCGAGGCCGTTAGTGCATCCCTTATCCGAGAGCTCCCCGAGGGGCAAAAACCCATATACTTCATGAGCAAGGCATTGAACGGCCCCGAACTCAGGTACTTGCAAATCAAAAAGGTAGATATAGCCATACTCTTCGCGGCAAGGAGGTTACGACACTACTTCTTGGCCCATACTATCATCGTCAGAACATACCAACCCATCAGACAGATGCTCAGAAGACCAGACATGGCCGGTCGAATGCTTAAATGGTCGTTAGAATTGGACGAGTTCGACATCAAATACGAAGGACGGCAGGCCCTCAAAGCTCAAGCATTAGCTGAATTTGTAGCAGAACTTACATTCAACGAGCAAACAACAACATCTCCATCTAAATGGACCATTTTTGTCGATGGAGCATCTAGCTCGACAGGCAGCGAGGCCGGGGTCATGTTAGAGAGCGAGGAGGGAACACTTATCGAAGCATCCTTAACCTTGTCTTTGCCTACATCCAATAGATACTTCGAGTTACATCTCCCCTTTGACTTATGTCCATCTCTTTTATCCTCAGTCAGGATACCCAGGAACTTATTCCTTCAATAGAAGTACGACGAACGAAGACGGGAGGTTATAAGTACTATACTATCAAACAAGACGGGAACGAGGTCCTCATATTCTTCAACAACGAATCAGGATTTATTTTCCTTAGCCAGCAGTTGTTATACAGAGATACCCAGACGCTTCAGGCTACATGATTCATACATACATCATTTACATCATATCATAGCATACGCGTCCATAAAACATTTACTTAAGTACATCATGCCATACATGCATACATATTGCACAAACTAACCTCTTCTTTTCAGGATAGTTACAGGCAGGTAAACACTATCAACAACTCAAAACAGTTCAGAGACGATCTATACGAAGGTCTAGTGCTGATACTTAATTCAGAGATGATCGCTACGAAGATTCATTTCTGATGATCAATACTCAAGTTGTCCTTGGAGGGGTAAATGGTCTATACGAAGATCTATTACCTAATCCAGGATATTTCCAGAAGAGATAATCGCTACGAAGATTTATTTTTAATGGTCTATTCAGCAGTTTATCTATGAAATGGTACATAAAGGATCTATACGAAGATCTTGTACTTAGCCCAATATATTACCAAAAGCAATTCAGAAAAGATCGCCACGAAGATTTGATTCTGGTGCTTAAATTAAAGTATGTTCCTAAAAATGGTTCAGAGCCGATCTATACGAAGATCTAAGTACTGACACCTAATGAAGGATATTATTTTCCCCCCAGAGATAATGCAGAGACGATCTATACGAAGATCTAGTGCTGACATTCAACTCAAACCATGTGACAGGAATGATTCAGAGATGGCCTATACGAAGACCTAGTACTGATATCCAGTGTCAACATAAAGATACTATCACCTTCTGATATTATGGATGGCATCTATAAGCCCATCTCCAGTTCTTCCAAGTGGCATATTCAAGCCCACTCAAGCATATACAATCAATCATAAGTGTTACTTTATGCACCGGCGAGTGCAAATTTTTGGGCTTTTGTGTTCAATCCCCTTCAACCTTCCAAGTCACGAATAGCGTACATGCCAATCTAACTCCTCAGGTTTCAGAAAATTGAACAGGGGCAGATGTTGCACCCCAAAATTTGCCCTCACCTAGACAGGAAATTGTGTACTAAGGTGTCCCAATAGGTTCACAAGGTTCACAAGGTGTCTCAAGAGGTTCACAAGGTTCACAACTAGTCAGAAAGCTTGGAAGTTCCCTCAGACAAAGCATCCTCCTAAGCAATGCATCCTAAACTAGGGTTTTGAGTTTCATCAGGCTAAATGGATTTTCAAGGCTTCAAGTGAGCTTCATAGCATCTTATATGTCTTTAAGAATCCCTATGTCAATTTTCAAGGCTTTCCCAAAAAGTTTGCTCAGTCAGATGATCATTTATGCAAAAATCAGTCAAAGTGGTTAAAAAGTCAAACTGAGGTCAACTGTGGTCAAACCAAAGTCAAACTTCATGATTTTTTGTCAACATCAATTTTATGAAGTAAAATTCATCATTTGATCAAGGGTTGATCATGATTCATCAAGGAGATTTCAGATCATCAAGAATCAGGAGTTTCTAAATTAGGGTTTTCATAGGAAAAGTCAACTGAACTTTGACCAGCCATAACTTTCACATGCTTCATCAAGAATTTTCCATACAAATCTCATTTTGAAGGAAATTGAATTCTCTACAACTTTGTGTCTCACAAGCCAAGCCCAAAAATGCTTCATTTGGAAGGTATGAGCTAAGACATTATAGGTCATTTTAAAAGTCAACAAAAAGTCAACATCTTCCAAAGGGCATAACTTGAGAATGGTAAAGGATATTGATATAAAACCAAAGAGGTTTGCTAGAGGACTCTTTAAGATTTCCAAAATGTCCAAGAACACCTCCATATCCTTAAAATTGAGGGATTTGTGTCTTTGCAAAGTTGGGAACTTTTTGAGGGGTTTATTGAGCAAATGGGATCTTAGAGCCAATTCTTTCCACATGGGCTTGCATTTTTATGACCCAATCACTACCATGACATCATGCACTAACCAAAAATCATTTATTCAGATTTTTATTATTTTGATTTTATTTATTTTTATTTTATTCATTTAAAATCATTTTAAATAAAAATAAAATATGAAAACTCAATATTTGAATGAGATTCTTCTTCTAGAAAATCTTAAAAGTCATTTAAAGTTGATTGGAATCAAGCAAATTCGTGCTAGCCTAAAATAGAAAGGTTTGGTGAGATTTTTTCAATATTTGAATCATATCTTTCTTCAATCTCAAGCTATCCAAAAGCCCAAAGAATAAACAAGTTTTATGACCTAAATTCATTCACTATAAGACTATGAACAGGAGACAATGCTAAGGGACGAAAAATTCTGCCTCCAAGAACACCATTGAATTCCAAATTTTCTCACAAAAAGTCACATTCGGTTTTTGACTTAGAGAGATTTTCAAGGCAAAACAAAGGTTGCTTTAGCTTCCTTAAGACTCACTGAACATATTTCAATCATCAAACACATCAAAAGCATGCTCATAAGCCGTAACCGAATCAAGATTGTTCTTGAGTTTTTGATTTTTGATTTTCATTGTTTATGCATCATATACTAATTTTGGTTGTTGATTTGTGTTTAGAATGAAGTTTGCAAGCTTTCTGGATGATTAGATTAAAGATTCTTGACCTGAATCGTAAACGGCCATAACTAGGGTTTATGCTCCTCATTTGGGGTTTTGCGAAATAATGAATATAAATGAATTCTAAAAACATAATTGAACTGGGTTTGTTGTATAGAATGCATTGGTGCTTTCAATTTGATGAATTATTACAGGTTTGATGATCATTGAAGCAAGCTAGGAAAACCTACGAAGTTGGATTCGCAGGTAAATTTGTAGAAGAAAACGCAGATGAATTCGCAGGAAAATTGGAGAAGATGAAGTCAGATGGCGCCAAGATCATATTCAAATATTTGTTTTAAAATAAAAAAATTTCTTGTTCAATCTATGTTGAACGCGCCCCATGTGGCTCAGCTGGTTTGTGTGTTTGCTTGTGATTCCAATGGTCCTAGGTTCGAATTCCCCCCAGGCCATTTTGTTTTGCTGCATTTTATTTAATTTTTACAGGGTTATAATAAAAGGAATACTACCTGTATCATGACACAAGGACGCGCTTGGCCTGGTGGTTGTGGTTGAGGGACTGAAAGATTGAAGCCTAGGGCCTGGGTTCGAATCCCAGCCCCAGGTATGTTTATTTTCTCAATTTTTTCATTATTTTGTTTATTTTTATATTTGTTCAATTTAATTAATTTCTTCAATAATAATTCTTAAAATAAAATGTTCATATTATTTTTATATAAAAAAAACTTATATTTTTTAATTCACAAATTATTTTCTCAAAAATCAAATTATTTATATTTATATTTATTTCATTATATATTATTAATATTATATATATATTTTATAAATAAATTGATTATTTTGTAAATTAATAATTAAAACCCTAATTTTCTCTAACCCTAACCCTAACCCTAATTTTCTTAACTTTCAAATTTAACCTAATTTTCTTTATAAATTATAATTAATCATTAATCATTTATTAAATGTATATAATTTAGTATTTATTTATTTATTATTAAAAATACTATTTTCTTTATTAAAATATTTAAAATACTTCCTAATATTAATTTATTTGTCTAATTTCCTTTTTTTTTTCTTATTGTTATTTTTCTAACCATTTATCTTCACTCTTGTTATTATTATTTATTATTGCTTATCATTATTTATCGTTATTATATTTCTCGATTATATTGTAATTGTCCCAAAACTTTGTAATAGTTTAGTTTATATTTTTGCTTTATTTTTATTATGAATGTATTTACTGTGTGGTTAGTAATTATAGGGCGTGAATAACATGTTTGTAATTAAAATTGACTTAGAATAATTAATTTAAAAAGATAAATATTTGAATACAAACACTCACACACGTAAGTCGATCTTTGATCGCCATCTTGCACTTTCTAGGGTTACCTCTCATGTTGCCTATTTCAAAAGGTCAAGTAAGGTTGTCTTAAGCAAAGTCCCTTCACAAATATCATCAAGTCCCTTTATTCTATAAGATCAAGTCCCTTCGAGGTTGCCTACGGAATAATGATCTTGTCCCTTCGTATAAAAGATGATAAGTCCCTACGAATTGCTAAAGACACTTTGCAGTTGCCTAAAATCAGATGTACCTACACATGTACCTTCTCACATCCAAGGTAATGACTACCTATTTCTTAATAATAGGGATAGTCTTACCATTGAAAGAACATAAGAATAGTAAAGATTTAACATAGGGTAGGTTCCTCTTAATTACTTGCTCACACATTTCAAAATATATTTTACACTTCACTTTTCAAACAAATTTTCAAAAATAAGTCTTTGTATACATCCATACGAGGATCATTACAAAGTACTTAGAAAGTTTTCTAATAACACACTACACCTTTTCAAAACAATTTAAAGTGAGCTAAGTAACTAAGAGCCCATGGATAACCATGGATATAAAGGGTGCTAACACCTTCCCTTTGTATAACCTACCCCCCGAACTCAAAATCTTTTTAAGGTGTTTCCTGTTCTTTTATGTCCTTTCCATTTGGATAAAATAAAAGTCGGTGGCGACTCTTGCTATCTGCAACATGACTAAAAGTCAGTTCTCCCACCGTGTTACACCAGCTGACCCGAAAACGGCCAGCACCGTGCAGCGTAGGTCGTGCTCGTACACGATGGTCGGAAGGAAGATATATCGCCGAGGATTCTCCATACCACTCCTCAGATGCATCGAAGAAGAAAACGTCCCACACGTGTTGAGAGAAGTCCACGAGGGAATCAACGCGCAACACCCTGACGGAAGGTCACTCGCTCGTAAGATCCTACTAGCAGGATATTATTGGCCGACGATGCAGGACGATACGAAAGAGCACGTTAAAAAATGTGACAAATGCCAACGACATGGTGACATACACATAGCTCCCCCTATTGAGTTAAAATCACTGTCGTCCCCATGGCCATTCGCCTGGTGGGGACTAGACATCTTAGGACCCTTCGTCATTGGCACCGGCCAAAACAAGTATCTCATCGTAGGTGTCGACTATTTCACCAAATGGATTGAAGTAGAGGCCCTAGCCAAAATCACCGCACTGAATATCCTACGCTTCTTCAAGCGAAACATCCTCGCTCGGTTCGGCGTACCACTCGCAATCGTGACAGACAATGGTACACAGTTCACCGACAAACACTTCCACGAATCCGTATCCTCGGTCGGAACCAAACAACACTTCTCTTTTGTCGAACACCCCCGGACTAACGAGCAGGCTGAAGCTGTTAACAGAGTGATCTTGAGAGGCCTCAAGCGAAGATTGGACGAACACAAAAAACGTTGGGTCGAAGAGCTGCATAGCGTCCTTTGGGCATACAGGACCACACCTCATTCGACGACCGGAGAATCCCCATTCCGACTAGCATACAGATCCGAAGCTGTCATCCCCGTAGAAATGCATGTACCATCCATGCGCACAGAATTGCCCATGGACCAAGACACTAACTCAGAAACGCTAAGAGAGGAGCTCGACTTAGTCGAAGAAATCCGATCAGGAGCAGCTCCCCGAGAAGCCACGCTTAAACAAAAAATCGCAGCTCGGCACAACACGAAAGTTATTAAACGAGCGTTCGAAGTCGGGAGCCTCATATTGAGGAAAAACCACAAAGACTCCCGAGAAGGGAAACTAGCACCAAACTGGGAAGGCCCGTACCACATTCGTGCAAAAACCGAAAACGGAGCCTACTACTTAGAAAATCTCCAAGGGGAAGGGCTCGCACGACCGTGGAACGTCGAGAAACTCAAACAATACTACAACTAGTATGAAGGTCGCCTTAACCCCTACGAAGGACGAAAGATCCGACCAAACCTGCATGCCCAGGTACAAGCATCGCAGTCCAAAACGTTCAACCAACAGAGCCTCCTCGTCGTAACGAGGAAAGTAACTGTCGCACGAACGGGTACTCAAACGAGCCCGACGTCGCCTAAGTACCACGACCAGGCAGAACCACAGCTCGCGATGGGACGTTCAAGCCACAGATGTCCGAGCCATAAACTTGGCCCGGATACCGACCCAGGATCAACCTCCATACATCGGATTGGTCCCCCAAACCGATGGATCACATCCTTTACGAGCACTCGTCCCCCCTTTTTATCGACCATTACGTCACGCTCCAAATGAGTGCAAACCACTTACCAAAAAATAAATGTTTAAAAAACGAAAGTCCTCCGACGGACGAGCAATCATACACATAATCAAAAAAGCTGCATAAATTGTAAAACGACCACCAAGGTCTGAAATGTTAATTAAAAAGGTTGCGACCCCTAAAGGCCGACTTGTTCGAGATTACATGAAGAGGGTACCACGCCCCCAAACAAAAATTTAAAATTACAAGTAATTTAGGCTCGCAGGCCGACCTAATTACCCTCACCCTCTTGCACCCCAGGCTGGTTGTCATTCGGAAGTTGCTGGACGGTTGGCTGGATCGGCTGCTCGGACTCCCCAAGTTGAGATTCGTCCGCGATCATGTAATCAGGGACCACGATCCGACCATCTTTGACCTTGTACAAGTAGTTGATCTGATCGGTATCGAGGTTCATCTCAGGATGGAGGGCCTTTATCTGGTCCACAACATTCTGGAAACTCAACTTAGTCGAGTCCCTCAGATCCTCGAGACCCTGATCCAGTCGCGCAAGGAAATGCGCCCGACTCATCAACCCCTTGGTGTCCTCATCTTCGTCATCCTTGGGGAAGAAGGTATCTCTTAGCTTCCTATTCTGATCGACGACCTTCTTTTTGTCCACCTCCAGCTTAGAGATCTCGTCCGCCCGCACTGCCAGCTCCTTGGTCGCGGCCTCAGCATCATCGGCAGTTTTCTTCGCTTTCTCTTCAGAGGCGGCCAGGAGAGTCTTCAGTCGGTTAATTTCGAGCTCCTTCCCGGAACTCCCCTAAAAAAACATGGATGCCATCGACCGCATCCGCATCACCGCACTAGCATCCTGCGCCAATGACAGCCTCCGGGAAGGACGGTCCATCTTCTCGAGGTACAGTGAGTCTGCCCGGTCGACCTCCAAAGATGTGCACTCGAAGAAGTTTCGTTGCACGAAGCACGGAGGTAAATGATGCTTTGGCTTTGAAGGGGAGTTCTTCGTCAAATCATTAATGACCGCTCCGACCTTATGTTTTTTGAGGATCGAACCCGAGGACACGCTCGATGATCCTCGAGCAATGGGTCCCAAACCAGAGCCACTCGTATCATTTCCGACCAATCTGGTCTGAATAGTCCTGGCCTTCCATTTGTTGCCCTGCATCAGCCTCTCCTGGATCTTGTCCAGCGACTTCATCGAACCTGCAAAACAAAAGAAACAAGGGTCAGGCCAGTCATGAGCACAAAAGCACGACATACAAACAACAAAATAAAAAAGAAGAAATACCAAATAAATCAGAAACTTTCTTGCCTATTTTTACAGGCCAGGAGAGCTGTGACGTCGATCAGTGGACGTTCCACAACCTCCCCTTCGTCAGAAGCCAACATCACCTTCCCTTCCCCGTTAACCAAAGGGATCAAGGTAAAAGATGATACCAACTTGTGAAATTCTTCAAAACTGGTCGCATCGTCCTCGCCCAGGTTATCCCTTACTTGCACAAAGTTGCATACCGCCCGCCCGTAGTGACTGTGCTCCCAAGAGAAGGGGAACCTCCAGATCCTCCTATGAATCGGTCGACCTTCAGCGTCCAACCGAGGCACGTCATTCTCGTTAGTGTCATTGCCCATAAAGATGATCGTCCTAGTCGCTCCTTTAGTTAAAGGCTCGATCAAGATATAGTCACCTTTGAACGACCTGATCGACTCCAAGTGTGCTTTGAAAATCTTAGCCCGCTGCTTGAAAGAGATGAACCCTTTCCGATCGGTCTCACGCCCCACCTAGCGTTGTAGAGAGAGTAGCCGAAAGAAGAGAGGAAGGGTAGCCCCTTCCCCCAGGTGCTCGCACGTCATATCAAATGCCCTCATGAAAGCGTAGGAGTTAGGGTGAAACTGCGACGGGGCTACCCCCAAATAACAAAGTACCGAGCACACCAGATTGCTAAAGGGCATCCTAATTCCCAAAGTCGTGATGGCATATTCGTACATAGCGAAATTCCTTCCACCGAACTCCGAGAAGATATGGTCATCGTCGCCCGGGAAGGTCACCCTCCAGTGATCGGGATCCCCCACTACTGGCAGAGGATCCGCTCGCGGTCGAGCGTACGAAGAAACTTTGTCTAGTAAATCTTCGACTACCCACTCCTCGGGGGCCAGCATCCTTACTTCTTCTTGCGTGACCTCAGGAGAACCAACCTCCTCCCCTGAGGCTTTTCCGGCATCACTCACTTCGGTCGCTTCCAAATCTCCCGAGGAGCTCCCAGAACCAGACGGGGCAGTCTCAGAGGAGCCCGAGTCCTCCGATGAACTCTCCTTTGAGGAGATGTCGAAGGGATCGACGAGCACGTTTTCACCTGAAAAGTAGAGGAAAAGTGTTGGTGAATTCGATCAGAGTATCAAATCCACCCTTCCACTACCTATCAAGTGAAAGGGCGTGCAGCAGCCCGAAAACAGGGTTCCGGGCAAAAGCCCTCAAGTGATCGACTTCCGAGACAGACGATCAATGCTCAGAAGGACGCAAAACCCTAGCCTTGGTCGAGCATCGACCAAGACCACCGCCCACCGTGAACCAGGGTCCAGAATAGGCGGAATACAACTACTATTAAACCTAAAATCTATACATTGCCCTAATCTACCGGTAAAACCGAATCCTAAACCGCATGCATCGCTACTTCTTAAAAACTAAGTCTAAAAAAGCAAAATAGAAGTCTAACCTTGACCTTGAGATGCCATTACGAAGAAATTTTTGAGAAGTACGGTGGTCGACAACGGTTTGCGGTGAACAGTAGGCAATTGCAAGTGCAACAAAGGAAGGAAGAAGACGAAGCGAAAAGTTCCCACTGTGGGACAACATTACTATTTATAGGGAAAAAGGGGCACGTGCACTGGAGCATGATCCCTATCCCTAGGCAATTATAACCTACGCGCTAGGCCCTATAATAGCCGTCAAAAAATTAAATTGGCACGAATCCCAATACACGATACCTTTTCGTTTCCACTTCCTCTGCGCCGACCTGTGGGCGGGACGCTCGAAAGGTCGATCCCCGACGTCCGTCAGTACTTTCGAGCATCGGGCTGACTTCAAGTCATCGCTTCCTCGACCGAAAGAAACGACTTAGGGGCTCCTGTTCCAGATTGACCCAACCATCCGAATTGGGCCATATCTATCTCGCGGCCCAACGGCCCAAAAACCCCATCATGCTCGGAGCTATGAGGACGACTGCTCGACCTGCCCTCGGCCGGACAACTACATTGCCGGGCGTGGAGCCTGTCGAGCAGGCTCTTTCTCGCCCCAATGGCTAGTTCCTAATCACCGTCGATTATTGCGGGATCCGCGCCCAACATTCTGGGCCAATGAGCAGCCACTTGGACCAGTATATAAACCCTCTCATTTGAGAGGGTCAGGTATTAAAATCTATACCCAAAAAATAATGTACTTGCTCACTCGTTGCTCGTTTTCTGACTTTAGCATCGGAGTGCCTTTGCAGGTACACCCCCATCTTTTCTCCATCATCAACAGCACTCGTCCACGCTCGACGCGGCCATATCGGATCCTGGTCTCTAGGTACGTTCAATCAGCAAGACGAGCAAGCTTATTAAAATCAAACTTGGAGAAAGAGTTCTTAGGGTCAAGACATGAGAAGCAATCAAGGATAATATTACTTCATTCACTAAAGCGATGATCCATCTCAACACATATTTTGTCAATAGTAACATAAAAAATCTATGCACGGTAATGATGAAGATTAGTGATAGTCCTCCCTTCTACCCTTGAACGACCCCGAACCGGTATTTTGTCATCCATATTTGGCACCAGAATACCTTTAGCAACACAAAAATCTTGGACATCGGCAAATAAATTATCCCATCCACTCTCTCTCGTTATGGCCAACCGAGCTTTGACATCATTAACCAATTCCATGGAAATCACAATATTAAGATATTTTCTTTGCAAGCCATTTGAAAGCTCGTTTGTGATACCAAACAACTTTAACATTAACTTCAAAATGAAAGCAAATTTAGATGGTCCACGTCCATCTTCATCAACCATACTAAGCACCTTTAACATAGAGGACCACATTTGATCCAAACGAAGTAATGTAGTATGATGTGAACCCCATCTAGTATCCCTGGGTCTAGTGAGACTAGATGATTGGTGCAAGCCATTTCCTCTAAATATCACACCACTCTCAAGTTTATTTAAAATATCTCGGTGTTGTGCCTCAGTCAAAGCATCCCTCCTCTTACAAGATGCACTTGTTATGGTCACAATCAAGGAGATGTACTCAAAGGAATCATGAATAGACGAGCAACTACTAGCAACAGACACAACAACTAATTGCAAACGGTGAGCATAACAATGGACATAGAAAGCATAAAGGTTTTCATCTAGATATTTCTTTGCAAACCATTAAATTCACCTCTCATATTTAAAGCTCCATCATATCCTTGCCCTCGTATTCTTGAAATCGATAATATGTACTTATCAATTATACCATAAAAAACATCCTTTAACGACTCAGATGTAGTATCTTTGACATGATATAGAGCAATAATTCGTTCCACAACATTCCCTTTGTCATTCAAAAACCTAAAACAAATTCAACAAGTTTACATGGCGACATATAGAATAATAGGCAATGAAAAATGGAAATTGGAAAATACAATTACAAACCTCAACATCACTGCCATTTGCTCTTTGACGAATATATCACGTGACTCGTCAATAAGCACAAAGAATTGTCTATCACCAATCTCTTCCATAATCACCTTGGTAACTTCATGTGCACAACACGTTGCAAGCTCCTTTTGAATGTCACCGCTAGTCATCGTGCAATTTTTTCCACCACAGTCAAAAGCATCCCTCACTTGTTCATTATGAGATTTTACCCAATCTACCATCTCTCTAAAATTGTCCGAGAAGTTGAGGATTCATCATGGCCACGAAAAGCCATGTCTTGTGCTATGAGATATCTCGAACAATCTACAAAACAAGTTAAATGAATCTTATAAAATTCTTCTGATTCCTTGGTTGCTTTAGCACTCTTAATTGTCACACTTTGTCTTTGATTATTATAATCAACATAGTACTTGACACATGAGTTGTGTAAACTATTATGACTACCAATGTGACCTTTTAATCCTTGAGATGCATGCTTCCAATCTCTATATCCGCTTTTAGTGAAGACTTCAAAACCAAAGTGTTCGGCCCTCCCGGGTTTCTTAAAGAGAAAGTAATAAAAACAATAAGTTGCATCCTTTATATCACTGTATTCTAACCATGTATAATTCTTATACTATGATTTACTAAATGCTATTTTAACACTTCCAAATGGAGTACGAGGAAATCTTGGCAAATTTGGTTGTATTGGACCCTTCAATATATATGCCCTCCTCACTTGGTCTTGAATATCCGGAGCATACTCATTAATTTGTTTCCTCATACCTGAGTCACGCACAATCTCATTTGGATTAAACTCATTAATCACATTAGATAGTGGTTCTAATTCGGTTTCCGGTTGCACAACATTTACATTCTCAATATTTTCTTTGTCAACCAAAAATCTCCTCATCTATGAACAAAAGATAAAGATAAAATAATTACAAAATTATAGTTTCAAAATTTAAAAGAATAAGAATCAAATAAATAAAAATCACAATAAGCAATAAAACAAATAAGAATAAGTAATAAGAATCAAATACAAATAAGAATAAATAATAAGAATAAAATTTGTTTGTTTTGTTTTAATGGGATTTATTAAAATCAAAACAAAACAAGTACATATTAATATACGAACCATATTTGTTTTAGAATATGCATCCCTACCCTACAGGCTAGTGACAAAAAGCAAACAGGCGTAAAGTGAGAAACTAAGAAGCACTTTTTTTTCTTTTTCTTTCAATTAATCACACTGTTCAAGATTCTCACTTATCAGTTTATACATATTTGATATTCTACAATAGAATTTCTACTCCACCGACACCAACTTGTTTCCCGCTTCACAGTTCACCAAACGCATAACTGCATAAATTCTGCTTGGAATTTGGATTAATTCCTTTAAATTTCCAAACCCTAACATCTTCAATATCCAGAATTCAATATTTATTTACAAGTTGTGGAAAAAAAATTATTCTACCGTAATAGAAGCCTTCGACGGCGACGAAGAGGAGGAAAGAGAAGAGCCGACGACGAAGGGAAGAGAAGAAACAAAAGAGGAGGGGGGAAGTCAAAGGAGACGTCACATAGTTACGCACTTACACCGATTCCTTTTCCAAACCCTTCTTCTTCGTTCCACTGCTTCTTCTTTCATTTTTTTTTTTAAAATGAATAAAATTTTTTTTGGGCCGGGCCGATCCCGGGCAGTTGCCCACCCCGACCTTAGAAGACTTTACCATATACCCCTATCATTAGACCTATACCCCTACACACATAAAAATTGGACTAAAATACCCTCATATAAATAGTTAAAATCAGTAATTTTTATTTCCATTTTTACTTTTCACTTTCCAAAAAGTCTTCCGGTTTGGAATTTTTTGTAATTAGTATACCGGAAGACATTGTCTAAGTCATCCGGTTTGGAAAATATTTGTGATGCATACCGGAAGACTTTTGATTTTTTTTTTATAATACGTACCGGAAGACTTGGAATAAGTCATCCGGTTTAGTATGTGAAAATAATGTACCGGAAGTCTTTTTACAAGTCTTCCGGTTTTCAACCTTTTTTTTAATTAATTTTTGTTTTAAAAAAATATTTTTTTATTATTTTTTTTTCTGGGAAGATTCAATTTTCACCAAACTTCTAAATTTTTAATATTGACAAAGAAATTTTTAATATTACTAAATTTTATTTGAAAATAAAGAAAACTAATATACTATCTTAAATTAATATTAGTTACAGTGTTATCAATTTAATTTTTTATAAAATACAACATTTAAAATTTTATTAAGTTATTGATGTAATTGATATCATATTATATTTATTTTTTAAATTACTATAAATGACTTTTATTGAATGACATTTCTATTACTATTATATACTAATATGTTTTGCTTTTAACATAAAAAGAAATATATATATATATATATATATATATATATATATATATATATATATATATATATATATATATATATATATATATATATATATATATAACATGATATCAATTACATCAATAATTATAACATCAATAAAAAATAAATATAACATGATATCAATTACATCAATAAATATATCATGATATCAATTACAACAATAAAAAATATTATATTTATTGATGTAATTGATACCATGTTATATTTATTTTTTATTGATCTTATATTTATTGATTCTACTATTTATAAATGTAATTGATATCATGATATCATGTTATAAATTTTTTTATGTAGGGGTATAGGTCTAATTTGATATCATGTTATATTTATTTTTTTATTGATGTTATATTTATTGATGTAATTAATATCATGTTATATCTATTTCTTTTTATGTTAAAAGCAAAATATATTAGTATATAATATATATTAGTATATAATAGTAATAGAAATGTCATTCAATAAAATTTATTTATAGTAATTTAAAAAATAAATATAACATAATATCAATTACATCAATAACTTAATAAAATTTTAAATATTGTATTTTATAAAAAATTAAATTGATAACACTATAACTAATATTAATTTAAGATATTATATTAGTTTTATTTATTTTCAAATAAAATTTAGTAATATTAAAAATTTATTTGTCAATATTAAAAATTTAGAAGTTTGGTGGAAATTGAATGTGAAAGGGTGTATCCTCTCATCTCTGCCTCGTGTGCGCACCACTGGAGAAAACAAATTAATAAAAAAATATTTTTTTAAAACAAAAATTAATAAAATAAATTAATTAAAAAAAGTTGAAAACCGGAAGACTTGTAAAAAGACTTCCGGTACACTGTTTTCCCATACTAAACCGGATGACTTCTTCCAAGTCTTCCGGTATACTAATTACAAAAAATTCCAAATCGGAAGACTTTTTGGAAAGTGAAAATGGAAATAGAAATTACTGATTTTAACTATTTATATGAGGGTATTTTAGTCCAATTTTTGTGTGTGTTGGAGTATAGGTCTAATGGTAGGGGTATATGGTAAAGTCTTCCCGACCTTATGGAAGAACCGCCCTTGTCTGCATGTGATTTTAGACCTCCATTAAATATAAAAGTTAATAACAATATATGAGGGGTTTTAAACCTCCAATAGATATAAAAGTTAGTAACATGGTAGAGTGGTTTTTAAACCTCCACTAAATATAAAAATTAGTAATTGCATACGAGGTTTTAAACCTCCACACAAAATTTATAATAAAAATTGTCTCACTTATTATATAGTACTTGATAAGTTGTCAGTTTTCTATAATCAGATAAATAATAATAAGATTAAAGAGATAAAAACTAGGGGTGACAAAATGGATGGATTAGATGGATATGGATTGGATTGTTAATGGATGGATCAAAACAATCCATGTCCATTAAGAATCCATCAAAGTTTTCTTTAAATTATCCAATCCAATCCATCCATTAAGAAAAAAAATCCATCAAATCCATCCATTAACATATTTTTAGTGGATGGATATCCATCCATCCAAAAAATTATTTTTAATTTTCGAAAAAAATCGATTTTTTTTTTGTATTTAAAAAAATAGACTTTTTTGTATTTTCGAAAAAAAATCAATTTTTTTTGTATTTTTCAAAAAAACGATATTTTTATTTTTGAAACAAATCAGTTTTTTTTTTTTTTTGTATTTTTGAAAATTTTGATTTTCTGTATTTTCAAGATTTTTTGTATTTTCGAAAAAAAACTGATTTTTTTTCCGGAAGACTTTTGTATTTTTCAAAAAATCAATATTTCTATTTTTTGAAAAAAAATTCATTTTTTTATTTATATGTACAGTATATGATTAATATATGAAAAATAATAATTATTATTATAATTACTTTTTTATTTATATGTACAATATATGATTAATATGCTTACGTATTTTACTTTTGAATTTTTCTTTTGAATTATTAATATGTAAATATTAGCCAACATATTTTGAACCGGAAATGTAGATTTACGGGCATAAATATCATAGCGTCCGTTTTGAATCTTATTTAAGGGTCATTTATTTTACTTTTAAAATGTAGATTTTTCTTTTGAATTTTAAAAAATGATTTTTATAAATGTAATTAGAATATTAAAGTTTTTTATTTATTTCTTATAAATAAAAAGTATTTTTAAGCAACTATTTCCAACCGAAAAATAATTAATTTACTGTTCTGTGTCATTGCTTTCGGTTTAATATTAGAACATAGAATTTTGTATCTTCACTCATTATAGGTAATGTGTAACCTCAATTTAACATTTCATAATAATAATAATTATTTTTTTGTATTTTCGAAGAAAAAAAATTTCGGAAAAAAACTGAATTTTCGTATTTTCCAAATGTCAAAAAAAATTTTGTAAAAAATTTGGATTTATTTTTGTATTTTTGGAAAATTTAATTTTTTGTATTTTTGAAAAACTTATTTTTTTTTCGGAAAAAATCGACTTTTTTTGTAATTTTCAAAAACTAATATTTTTCTATATTTTTAAAAAAATCTGTTTTTTTATTTCAGAAATAAAATAATTAAAAAAAAATACATTTTTAAAAAAAATATCTCATGGATATAAATGTAATCCATTGGATCATTAAAATATATTGGATGGATTGGATCAATCCATTAATATAAATGGATGGATTTAATCCAATCCATTAACTTATTGTTATGTGGTGGATGGATTTGATGGATTTTTTAGTGGATGGATTGGATGAATTTTGTGTTAATGGATCCAATTGCCACCCCTAATAAAAACTTTCTAATATAGTATATAATAGTATAGTAAAAACTTGATAAGTATAAAATATACATCTAGTATAGTAAAAACTTTCTATATAAACGATCGTGTTGATAACATGTTAAAAATAACAAAATATAGAAATAAAAGAGACGGAGAGAGTATATTATTTGTCTTAGAATTTTTTTTGTATATTTTACATATAACCAATGTATAATATATATAGTATGAGATTCTAACTATTGAATGTAATAATATATTCTATTATTATGTGTAAAGTTGAAAATCTTTGTCAGTAGAATTTTTTACTATTCACAATATATTTTAAATAGTAATAATATTTTCTTATTATTATAAAGGTTTTGAGATTTTTTAGTAGTCATCAAATTGATGAGGTGGCACTATTAGCTACTATGCAACATATACGAGGAATGAATTGGTGTTTATTTTTCTGAGCTATTATCATATTAACATTTATTCTTAATATTAAAAAAACATCAAAATAAAATCTTAAACATTAAAAATTAATAAATAATCCTCTTTCACCGTATTAGTCATTGATACTCGATAATTTTGATAAAAAGAGAAAAAAAGTTTTAGCAAAACCTCCGGCAACGCTGCCGAGAAAAAAAAGGTTTTAGCAAAATCTCCGACATCGCCGCCGCTTATTGTTGTCGTCTCCGTCATCCTCCGTCGCCTTATTCAACATTACAAACTCCGATCACTAAACCCTAATTTCGATTCGATTCGATTGATTGGTTCATCCATGGGAAAGAAAGGAGGAGCGAAAAATCTCCCAAAATCGGAATCAAAATCTCAACATCCTGTTACATTGAGAGAAGAAGCCACTGGAAAATTGAAAACGAAGCCAATCGTTAACACAAAGGCACATTTGAGAATCGATCATTTGAAAAAGCTTGCGGTGTGGTCCACTACTGATCCTCACATACCGTCTCTGAGTGCCTTCTATGGTCAGCATTTGGCCACCGTTTCAGAGGCCACCGGTGTACCTCCCGATCCTTCTCTACTCATTTGCCAAAGGTTTGCGTTTTCTTGTTTGCTTTCTCTCCATGTTTAGTTAGATATTGCCGAATCCTCTCGGAAACCGACACGGACACTTGCGATTAGTTATAACTTATTCATTTTTTATATTATTATTTGTGTCGGACGTATTAGTGTTAGTGTCGTGTTTTCGATGTCTACTATCATATGGTTTGAAGTGTTAGAGTTAGCATTCATATGGCATACTTTTGATTCATTTGTTAACTATGTAAATTGATAGAATCAAAGAGCATGTATGTGTTGGTTGTTGATATCTTATGATAGACACTTGAGTTGTATCTCGATTTGAAAAAAAAAAAGTTGAACTCGGTTGATGTGAATCTTGAAGCATGTATTGTTGAATTATTTGTTAAGAGTGCAATAATTTGATTGAACCAAAGCTTGTATGTGAGACAATGGTTATATGTATCTTAAGATACATGCAGGTTGTATCTACTTCAGAGCAACACTGAACCTTATTGATATGACTATCTTTGTGCGTGTATTTTACACATGAATCTCGTTGCGAAGCACGGAGTTGTATCTAATTCTAAACATAACTGAACCTTATTGATATGACGCTCTCCATGTGTATGAATCTCATCATGAATCCAGTGTTATCGATGGCGGTCCATGCCGGAGAGCCAAAATGCCGCCATACTGGCCGCTGTGCGGCATCGTTATTGCAGATTATGGCGGAAAAACCCGCAATAGCGGCCAATATTTACCACTGTGGCGAGCCCGAAAACCGCCATGTATATCGGCCATAGCCACCATAGTGCCGCAATTTGATAACACTACGTGAATCGCGATTCATTTTGATGAATTGCGACTTGCTCACAAACGAACTTTATGTAGCCACTTGTCAGTCTCTTTTTTTGTCACTTATGTGTAGTCAACTACTTTTCTTGTTATTTTTATTCATGACTTCAAATCATAGGTTTGTAAATTGTATAAGATAAGATATATTAACTTATGTTTTTGTACATGTCACATATTTTTACTTCAAAATGTCATATTTTAATGGTTCGCGTGTACTCCTAATTGCGAATCTTATCTAATATAGAATTGGAATGTAGACACATGAACCTGATAAAAGCAGTTTCAGCTATGTACTACTCATGCAAGGATTAGTGTGTACAAAGATAGAATTAGAAATGAAATCATTAGTTTGAAAGTTAGGATGTGTAGCTTTCATGGTAGAAAATATGATTAGTAATGTTTTACTTTTAGGTGGTTTTTGCATGCAGTGGTTGAAGCACCAATAGTTACAGTCAAATGGATACCAAGGAAAGTTATAGATCAATCCATTAACAGATATTTTGGTTGAAATGTTTATTAGTAGAATTGATTTATGACACAGTAGTTCATGTAGCCTACTAGGTGGTTTTATTAGGTTTTTATGTGTCATGTATCTTATTCTAATGCATTATAAGATTTGATTCACGATTCGGAAAATACATATTTTGATTTATGGTTTAAATCTCAATTTGATAATCATGGACAATTCCAGGAGCTTTAAAATGTCTTAATTCTATTACTAACATTTGTTGATTTGTTTGAATATTATATCATATATTCGTCTTAGGTTCTCCTTGAGCATTTCATACTTGGAAATTTCCTGTGATTCATAAAAAATGTTTACCATTGTTTGACTTCTCTGCAGGTGCGAAACTGTTCTGCATCCCGGCTTTAATTCAACTGTACGAATCGAGAAGAATAGATCAAAGGTCAGACATAGGCAAAAGAAGTTTGGCAACATGGCCCAAAACAATGTTGTGTACAAGTGCCATTTCTGTTCACATCAGAATATCAAGAGAGGTACACCTAAGGGACATTTGAAAAAACTATGTCCGGCAAAAGATAAACCATCCATAGAATCAACACCCAGCACAATTCCAACTGTGCACAAATCTTTAAAATTAGAGAAACACATGATTAGCAACCATGAAGGTGGTGAAATACTCACTGTTGGTTCAGAAGTTGTAGTTAAGGACGTCGCCCCTTTGAAGGGTGTGGAAACTCCGCTTAGTACAAGTACACCGTCTTTGTTTGAAGCAAAGAAGAGAAGTAGAAACAATTCCGCATCTAAGAACACGTTTGAAACTCCAAGCATGTCTGGAAGAGTTAATACTCAGAGCACTGCAAGCAAAAGACGGAAAAAATCATGGACCAGTTTAAAAGAAATCGCGAAGAGCAAAGAGAGTGAAGTTGCTAATTTGACAATCCCATTTTTTTTATAACTAGGAAGATGTTTGCATATGTCATTTATATCAAGCAATTTTGTTGTTTTTGCTGTGTTTGATGCTCTATTGTAGGATTTTTTGTACTGAGGAATGAGAATATTTAATTTAGTTGTGGATGAAAATGATGGCTCAGATTAATTTTTTTATTCATAACTAACTTTTTTGTTCTATCTCTTAAGCACTTTGTTGATATGATCCTTCTGACTCTCAAGTTAAGAACTTCTCTCTGCATTTGTGTATATCAATTCAATTCACAATGCACCTAAGAACTGCTAAGTGAGCTATATTTTGTTAATTAAACCAGTTTCTCATTGAAGGGCAGCTTTCAAAGATTGAAGTTCAAATTGAGGATGAAATGTTTTGTTAAATTTTGAACTGAATTCAAGAAGGTGAATAGAGGCGAATTTCCAATTACATAAAAATGATTTTAGATTTACATAAATATTTAAAGGGTATATGGTATAAAAACTTAGCTTAATAGAACTGCGAAATTTAAAATATGATACTGCGAAATGTTTTAAATAGTGTAATGTATGGTTTGATGATCAACAATAATGAAGTTGTAAAAAAAAAACATAAAAACTTTAGTTTCAACTTTATAGATTATTATTCATTATAATTTAATTAATGTCATGCAAATGATTAATCTATCTAAAATAAATTTAATGTGATATAAAACCTAATAATATATATAATAAATTCAGATACCTATAATAAATTTAATATGATATAGAACTATAATAAATTCACATTATTAGGTTGTATATCACATTATCTAAAATATGTCACATTACTATTTTTCAGTTTAAAAATATAAGAAAAGAACCAAAAAAAAATATGGGGGCCTATTTTCCCTCAACAAAAATAGGTGGACGAGAAAAAAAAATGCAATTAAGTCTATAATAAACTTTTAAATAATAGTAAAACTTGTAATATACTAATATTTACTCGTATTCTATTGGGTTGAGTTGTAATTGATGATTAAGGAATTACTCTTCTCACATACCTTAAAACATTTCTCTCACACTCTATTGAAAAATTACAATTACTTTTAGATTTTAGAAGTATATTTTTAGATGTATCTCATTCACACACAATTTATTTATTATTGAGTCAGAACTTAATTTTATATCAAAAATTATTATGGAAATGTATTTTCGTATAATTTACGGAGATACACTTCCAAGGCGTGTCTTTTATTTATTTATCAAAACACGCATCAAATCATTTTCTTCCTCATTTCTCTTTTACTCTCTTAAACCATCAAAACCTTTCAAACTTGCAAACTCTCTCAAACTCTCTTAACTCACATCCAAGTTTCTACCATCAACATCCATCCATCAAATAACTCATAATCAAACTCACATTTGGTAAGTTTGTGATTTCTCAATACAATTTTAATTTCTCTATACATTTGTACAAACCATCTCTCCATTATTTACGTGTGTTTATTCCCAACTTTACTTACAAGTGCCAAAAATCCACATTTTACCTTGCAAATTACACTTTGTCATTTTCCACAAATATTATCTCTCCAATTCAAGATTGACCATTAAATAATTGCTTCTTTAAATTCATCAAGTGATACAAACTCCAATCTCACATTGAACTTATAATTCTTGTCCAATTCCTCCATCCTAAACTTATCATACTTTGATTTTTTTTCTCATTATTTGAAGCATCAGGGTCATTACTATCAAACTTGCCACTAGCATAATTAATCTCAATCTCATTATCCACACAACTAGATAAACCTACAATATCACCACCATTTACAAATTTCTTGTAGTGTGTCTATGCTTCTTTGCAACACATTTTACCCTACCTTTTTTTTCTTTCCATTGACATCACATTCTTTCCCAATTATGTCAAAGCCATCATTCAATCCATTGAGCCTCTCATCATCACTATCATCAAATGTTATACTAGCAGCTTCATATTTAGTATAATCTAATTCAACATCACTCCATCACTTTGTTCATCTTATTCAACATTTATTCCACCATGATTCTTTCATCTTCTTCAATATTAATTCCACCATCACCTTATTCATCTTCTTCAACATTTATTCCACCATAATCATGTTTGTATTCTTCAACATTAACTCCATCATCACATTGTTCATATTCTTCAACATTTATTCCAACATCACCTTGTTAATCTTCAACATTAATTCCAACTATGTCTTTAATAGAATGATTATCATATAAGTTCACTACACATTTCATTTCAATGACATATTTATAAACCTCATCAACATCTTTATCATTTACCATTCTCTTGTATTTGTCCTCATCATTTTTATAAGACCGCAACCTATATTTTGAATGATCAAGATCATTAATCTCTTTCAATATATCAGTAGCTTCAAAGAAGCTCCACTTATCAGGATCCATGTCATCTACTACATATTCATGTCCCCCATTGTAATAGAATACACAGTCCCTAACAAATCTACCCCATAAGAAAAATTAAGACTAAAACACATCCTTGGAAATTTCACTTATGAAGTCGAAGCTGGTTCACATGTTAGTGTAAAAGGTATACATATTGTAGTCAAAGTCAGTTCTAGTATGTATGTCTAATTGGGCCTTGTGTTATGGATCCAATTGTTTAACTTAGCTTATACCACAAGTTAGCTTGTAATGGGTAATTGTTAAAAAGCCCATTAGGTTAGTGTGTTAGTTTTCTTATAAATAGCATACTAATATCTCATCTTTTGTATAAGGGAAAATAGGAAGATAAAACCCTAATTCAAAAGTGAGAGAGGTTATTTGTTATTCTTGTATACTTGTAATCTTGTTTCAAGAGAAAGGAAAAAATAGCAGTTTATAACCAATCCTTGTTGTTATCCTTCGTTACCATAAACCCTAACCCTTGAGGGTTTCTTGATCATAAATAAACCTATTATACTTTGTTTCGAAGAGCTGGAACAAGGAGAAATTCCTGTTGAGGTGGAACATAGTGATGCTGAATTGCATGATCCAGATGAAGTCGAAGAAGAAGAAGAAAAAACTGTTGTTGAAGATGAGGAGACTGATAATGAATACCTGTTGGAAAGAGACAAGTCGAGAAGAGTCATCAAGCCACCTCAGAGACTTGGTATGCAGATCTTATAGCTTATGCCTTAATATCTGCAAGTGAAGTTCTAGACGAAGAACCTAGAGACTATAAGGAATTTATGAGGTCAAAAGACTGAATGGCCAAAGGCCATGGATGATAAGACGAAGCCTCTTCATGATAACAACACATGGGAACTGATCGAGAAACCTGCTGGAGCCAGGTTAGTCAGTTGTAAATGGATTTTCAAAGTTAATGAAGGAATCGAAGGAGTGTCGTCAAAGAGATACAAGGCAAGGTTGGTTGAAAGAGGTTTCGCTCATAAAGAAGGTGTCGACTTCAATGATGTGTTTTCTCCTGTTGTAAAGCACATGTCCATTCAAATGTTGCTTGCCATGGTGGCACAATTCAATCTTGAACTGGAATAGAAGGATGTGAATACCGTGTTCTTTTATGGTGATCTTGATGAAAAAATCTTGATGAGGCAACCTGAAGGGTATGTCGAAGAGGGGAAAGAAGCGTACGTGTGTAAACTGAAGAGATCTTTATATGGGATGAAACAATCTCCTCGACAGTGGAATGGGAGATTCAGCAAGTTCATGGCACGCATAAGTTTCATCAGAAGTCAGTTCGACCACTGTGTTTACTTCAGATTTTGATTGGGTAATTCATTTGTTATTATGTTGCTTTATGTGGATGATATTATAATAGCAAGCAACAATGTTGAAGATGTAAAGAGGGTGAAGGATGAACTCAATAAGGAGTTCGATATGAAGGATAAGGGAGTTGTGTCCAAGATTCTTGGGATTGACATCCGAAGAGATAAAAAGAAATCTAAATTATGCTTATCTCAAGAGGCATACCTATGGAAGATTCTCGAAAAGTTTGATATGTCAAATTCAAAGCCTATTGTGACTCCGACAAACCCTCAATTCAAGCTGAGTATAGACCAGTGTCCCAGTACTGATTCCGAAAGAACTTATATGGATATCATTCCATATGCTAATAAAGTAGGTTCTTTGATGTATGATATGGTCTATACTAGACCCTACATAGCATATGCAGTAAGTAAGCAGGTACATGGCGAATTCTGGAAAGGCTCACTAGCAAGCATTGAAGTGGATTCTAAGGTACATAAATGGGTTTCTGAGTAGAGTCCTAATTTATGGTGGAGCCTTGGGTGAAGATAGTAAAATAGCAATCGAAGGATATTTCAACTCTGATTATGCAGGTTGTATGGGTTCTAGAAAATCTATTTTTGGATATGTTTTCACTATGTTTGGTACAACAATTAGTTGGAAAGCAACACTTCAAAAGGTTATTTCCTTATCAACCACTAAAGCATAATATATCACCCTAACTGAAGCTGTAAAGAAAGAATTGTGGCATGAAGGTTTTACAAAGGAGCTGAAACTTCAAGGTTGATGTATCACTGTTAAATGTGATAGTCAAAGTGCAATACACCTGTCGAAGAACTCATCCTATCATGAGCGAACCAAGCACATTGATGTGAGAATGCATTTTGTTAGAGGGGTAATCGAGCGTGGAGAAGTCCAAGTGCTGAAGGTTTCGACAGATCATAATGTTGTTAGTTTTCTTATAAATAGCCTACTGGTCTCTCATCTTTTGTATAAGGGAAAATAGGAAGATAAAAACCTAATTCAAAAGCGAGAGATGTTATTTGTTATTCTTGTATACTTGTAATCTTGTTTCAAGAGAAAGGAAAGAATAACAGTTTATAACCAATCCTTGTTGTTATCCTTGGTTACCCTAAACCCTAACCCTTGTGGGTTTCTTGATCATAAATAAACCTATTATACTTTGTTTCTAAGGCATCTGATTCACAACATTAAGGAAAATAAAAATCATAACTCTCATTCCTTAAAACACCTCCTAAAATTCTATTACACATCCTATTTGATCAAGAATCTATTTCTAGCTGAAAATTCTAATAAATTATAATTTACAACATGATGTTTGAATTCACATCACCATGTGCAAATTTGGATAACTGATTTAACAATGGAGGTGGACCACCAATAATACAAATTCAAAGTCAATATTATTATCTAATTGGTAGTTTTTTGTCACCCAAGTCATAACCACTAAAATTTGCGCAACTATACATTTATGACACTGAGAACGAAGTCCAAAATCAGAAGCATAGTCTAAGGTATGAATTCCTATGTCTTTGATTTAATTTTTAAAATTACCAATATAATTTGTTTTAAATTCATCATAAAGGACATTAAATGTAAGACTTTATATATACTGAAACAATCATTATTATGCTTTATGTCTTCTCATCTAATTCCACAAGTTATTCCTAACACATTCTTCTTCTCATGATTAAGAATACAAAAAACATTGATCCATTGATTGCGCAATTTTTTTTTGAAATTCTATATCAACATAACTTAAAATCATTTAAATGGCCACTTGTCCTCCAATCTTCGAAAGCCTCTTCCATTCTAAAAGTAGGTTATATAAAAATTTAGAATGAAACAAAAGGTTGGTAACTTTTAAAAATTTAGAATAAAACAAAAAATTAGAATCTTTTGTCAATTTCAGAGGTGTTATAGTAGTAAAGAAAGTAGATAAACTTTATCTTCAAAAGGATGTTATTGTTGAGCAAGAAATGAAACACAAGAAAACAAATGCAAGAAATGAAATGCAAGAAAAGAAATGTATGAAATGAAATTCAAGGATGCTATCAAATCTAGAAATATATGCAATGACCATGATTCCTTGGACACTGCGTTCTGAGATAAAAAAAACCATTACTAAAATGGTACCTGGATGATGGGACTGAGTGTAATTGGAGGAGCTCATGGTGGTTACACTAATTTCGTATTACCTCAGCTGGAAACGAAATGTAAGGCAACACAACATTTGAAGAATAAGACAAAACACTTATATATCAAAACTTTTTTTATTAACTATATATTTTATATATTTAAATTTTTAATTAACAATTCTTTAGACATTGTGTTAAAAAAAACGAAAAAACTTTCTATTACATAAAAAGAAAACTTTCCCAACATAAGTAAATATATTTATATTTTTATTACATTAATTTTTAGTTTTAGTAAGAAAAATTACTTTATTTTATTAATATGTTTACGTTCTTACTTATATTAATTATAATTTAATTGATTAAAAGTAGAATTAAAACCATTTAAATGGCCACTTGTCCTCCAATCTTCAAAACCCTCTTTCATTCTAAAAGTAGGTGATATAAAAATTTAGAATGAAACAAAAAGTTGGTTACTTTTAAAAATTTAGAATGAAACAAAAAGTTGGAATCTTTTGTCAATTTCAGAGGTGTTATAGTAGTAAACAAAGTAGATAAACATTATCTTCAAAAGTATGTTGTTGTTGAGCAAGAAATGAAAAGCAAGAAAAGAAATGCAAGAAATGAAACACAAGAAAAGAAATGCTTGAAATGAAATGCAAAGGTGCTATTAAATCTAGAAATATAGGCAATGACCATGATTTCTTGGACACTGTGTTCTGAAAAAAGTATTACTAAAATGATACCTAGATGATGAGATTGAGTGTAGTTGGAGGAGCTCTTGATGGTGGTACTAATTTTGTATTACCTCTGCTGAAAACGAAACGCAACACAACATTTGAAGAATCAGGCAACACACTTATATATCAACACTTTTTTTAGTAACTACTTTAAATTTTATATATTTAAATTTTTAATTAATATTTCTTCCAACATTGTGTTAAAATTAAACGAAAAAACTTTCTATTACATAAAAAGAAAACTTTCCCGGCATAAGTAAATATATTTAGATTTTTATTACATTAATTTCTAGTTTTAGTAATAAAAATTACATTATTTTATTAATATATATTTACATTCTTACTTATATTAATTGTTATTTAATTAATTAAAAGTAGGGTTAAAACCATTTAAATGGTCACTTGTCCTCCAATCTTCAAAACCCTCTTCCATTCTAAAAGTAGGTGATATAAAAATTTAGAATGAAAAAAAAAGTTGGTAACTTTTAAAAATTTAGAATGAAATAAAAAGTTGGAATCTTATGTCAATTTCAGAGGTGTTATAGTAGTAAACAAAGTAGATAAATTTATCTTCAAAAGGATGTTGTTGTTGAGCAAGAAATGAAACGCAAGAAAATAAATGCAAGAAATGAAACACAAGAAAAGAAATGCATGAAATGAAATGCAAGGATGTTATTAAATCTAGAAAGATATGCAATGACCATGATTCATTAGACACTGCGTTTCGAGATAAAAAAAACCATTACTAAAATGATACCTGGATGATGAGACTGAGTGTAGTTGGAGGAGCTCTTGGTGGTGGAACTAATTTCGTATTACCTCTGCTGGAAACGAAATGCAAGGTGTTCCGAACTGGTCCTATAAGTCAGTGTCAAACAAAGGCCCAATACTTCGGGTATAGACCTAAACCGTCGGCCACGACCCACGACCCAATGTACATACATGGAGAGACAGAGTTTCCCTCATATGCACTACGTCACCCAAATGCCCACCATTATCTCCTAAAATATACAGGCAGTTGGACCAAGGGAAATACCAGGTTCTATGTCTTAGTTGCTCCTACGCATTCCTTGGCAGTTCTTCCTTGGGCATAGCTGATCCAACCCAAGGAAGAGCATTGGCCTAGCACTAGGGGCGCACTATAAATACTCTTTTTCACTAGAGGGTCAGTGTAAACACCCCAAATTTTCCCTCACTCATTTTACCATGGCTTGTGATTCTTTTCATTTGTATAAGTTCAATCATATCATCTCATATTACATTTTTGCTTCACTGCATTGGTTCAAAGTCATTTGCATCTAGGGTTTGTGATCTGAGCAATCCCTGAGCTATCTGAGCCACTCCAAGAGTCTCCAATCATCTCAAGAGGGTCCATGTATGTTCAAGAATCATATTATATCCTCAAGATCAAGAAAGTTAGAAAATCACAAGAACTGAGGAAGGCATGGAAGCAGAGCCAAGTTTAATTGCTCAGATGACCTAAAATTAGGGTTTTGGTTTCAGAGGCCATAACTCCTAATTTTTTGGTCATTCTTGTTTCTATTGGTATCTATATGATATGAGGATCATGCATACCAATTTTCATGAAGAAGTTCAATGGGGAAGGCATCTGATCAATAAATGACTTCTTGAGCAAGTCAGTGCAAAATCAGGGCATCTGAGGCCCCCAACTGTCCAACCAAAGGGTCTTCTCCATCATTTTGGGTGTATATGATCTTTATTTTATCTTAGAAGAAGTTAGAAGTTCACAAAATTGAAGAATTTCAAGCCATTTGCAAAGTTGCCATTTTGGGAAAGTGACTTGTAATGCAAACTTGTCATTTTGGGAAAGTTTTTCAACCTCCTCTTTCTTAACCAAAAATGCTTCAAATGAAAATTTCTTGGTCATGAAAGTTGTAGATTGGATCATTCCCTTTTCAAAAAGTACAAGAACTTGATCTAATTCATCATAGAGCTCAAGTTATGGCTTGTCAAAGTTGGGAAAAATCACATAAATTTCACTTTTACACCAAAGAGGGAAACTTGCAAATTCTCATGCCAAGCATTTTTGTGACCTCAAACACACTTCTACATGTCTTAACATCATAATGCATTGCCTAAGGATCAGAATTGGCCCAAGAATCATTTCATCCCATGCCTTGAACATCAAGAAATTCAAAAGGGGCCAAACTTCATGAAAATTGCAAAAGGGCACATAACTTTCCACAAGCTTGCTGAATCACCTCAATTTCAAATCTATGGCTCTCCTTGATCTATGCTGAGCTAGGACAAGCCAAAAGCCAGCTGCAAAACCAGCCCATACCTCAAGTACAAAACTTTTGACATTTTGGCAACTTGCCCATACCAATCAACATAGGCCAGCACCCACTCTCTGACCTATCACAGTTTATTATGTGGATCAAAACCAAGCCAAAGCACACAACATTGCAGCCTAACACTTGAGAATACTCAACATACACAAAATTCCCAAAAAACTGCAAAAGCCTTCGAAACTCATAACTCAACCATCAAACCTCCAAGCTTTTTCCACCATCCAACTCCATAAACATCACTGATCATTTCCCACCCTTCATTTTGCTTTAAAACTCACCATATCCAAAATACGATTTTCACATTTCATGGACTGAACTTCTGCCAACTTCCTTTTGAGGCCATTTAAACTCCAACCAAGCATCACAAGCTCTTGAGGGGAGTCATTGGAGTGGATTTGAAGCAAAGAACTGGCCAGAAAGCTCCTATTTTGAAAGCTCAACTTCAGGTAGCCATGGCATTTATTTTTCCAGAACCTTCATTATATGTTATAGAATGATTCTATGTGTTCCCCTGATTGCCATAATATGTTTGGTTTCGAAAATAGTTGAGAAATAAGCATTTCATAAGCTTCTGAAATTTTTGAGATGTTTTCCATTTTGCTTTGATTCATGTTTTTGATGATGAATAAATGCATTTTGATGGCTGATTCTTGTTGGGGTTGATGAGAGGATCATTTCTGGAGAGTTTTAGGGCTTGGGGTTGCGTATTGAGTGAGATAGCATGTTTGGCTAGCCGGAGAAGATGACCGGAACACTGTTCCGGTCACCTGAAAGTGTTTAGGGTTCAGATTAGGGCTTAATGACATAATTAGCGTAGTTTGAATTATGGCCCTTGGATAGCGCGCGAAGTCAATTCCCTCCCTTTTGAGTTTGAACCTGGGCCTTTGGATTGGCTGACTTTCTCATTTTCTCATTTTATTTAATAATTATTTCATTTGTTTTCTATTTATTTGAACGAATTTTTAAAAATAGCAAATGATATCAAAAAATTCTGAAAATTTTTATCCAAGCTTTTATTAATTTTCAGAAACCAAAAATATTTTTATTTTTATTTTTTGCATTAAAAATTATTTTTAAATCATTTAAATGATTATTTTTAATTAATTAATGAGAGTTAATTAATTAAAAATACATTTAGGTATTTAAAAATTCCAAAAAAATTCAGAGAGCTTTTTAAAAAACATTTAGAAACATTATCAAACCCTTCACACAAATTTCTTTTTTGTTCTTGACCTATTTTGACATTTTTCTTTGGATTTAGGGTTCTTAAAAGTCAATATTTTTACCCTAACTTAGAAAAATCCTTTCTGCCTAACCATGAAGAGTTTGATGTTGGTTCTTTTTGCATTGTATCCCTCATATCATGTAGTTTCTAGGATAAAATTGGTTTGAATTTATTCTTCATTTTCAATTTGTTGTGCATTTTTCCTTTTGAAGTGCCTTAAAACCCTAGCAAACTTGAGAAAATTATAACTTCCATTAGGTTAAGATTTAGGTCTCCCCCTTTGGGCAGTGAACTTGTATAGGGTTAGGGTTCCTTTGATCCTATTTTCAATTTTTTATCATGACATTTGCTTCTGGTTTTGAATTTTGTCTTGCATGTTATGTATAAACCCTAATTTTTGCCTTCATTTGCATTCATCCTTCATATGCTTGCATACATGAACTTGCCATGACATTTTATGCATTCACATGACTTCTAAGACATATTAGGACACATTAGAATCATGTTTGATCATTGCATCATCCATTTGCCATGTTTTGATTTCATTTCATTTCATGTGCATTCATGAGCTTTCATACTTCTTACTTGCCTCATTTGCATTCTCATCTCTTGTATGATCATCCACATCTCATGTTCACCATTTGTATCATCTTTTAGCATCATTCACATCTTAATTTGCTTCTGACTTTGGTGTTCACCTTTGCATCTTATCTCATTCTCATTTCATTTCATTCCTTGTTGCTAACTTTTCAGGTGGTAAGTGTTTGAGAAGTGAATTTGCCTTCACTTCTCATAATCTCTTCTCATATATCTTATGCATTCATTGCTGCATTTTATTTGTGGATTAGAGTGAGTTTTCTCATTCATGCTCTTTCTCCTCTTTCTTTCTTCAAGCAACTTATCTTCTTAAGTGAAGTAAGTTGTCTTGCTTCTTTCTGCTTCTTTTCCTTCCATCCTGCTTCTTCCTTGGTGGCTTTTCTCTTGAAGATCTTCTTGCAAGCCTCATAAACCCTAGTAACAACCAAGCATGATCACAATTAGGGTTTAATTAGTCCCCCATTAGTTTTACCTTTGTGTCATCTTTGAGTCTTCTCTTCTCATCTCTTAATCAAGGACTAAACCCTCAAGGTTTTAAGGCTTTGTGATTAGGGTTATGCCTGTATCCTTCTATTAGGATGGAGTGTATAACTTTAATCCTAAGTTTTAAACCCTTAATGTGTTTAAATCCTTTAATCAATCCATCATAATAATCACTAAGACATCAAGCTTGTAACTTGGGCCTTGCATTAGGGTTCTAATTCTTCCTTAGCTGGTTAAGAAGGACTAACCCTAGTGTTAATGGACAAGTCCCTCTCAAGTTGTCTTACAAACCATAAAATTCACTTCTTAATATTGTCACTAACTAAAATCCATTTAATAAAGGCTTTGTTTTGTCATGAGGTTAATCCCTAATCATGGATTAAGTTGAGGAGCCTTCCTCAGCTTAAATGTTCTCATCTATTATCCTTCTATTAGGATGGTGTAATGAGCCCATTAAATCTTTGATTATGGCTTGAACTCATTACTTAACATTAAACAAAAACAACAAAAACATCTAAATAAATGCAAGTAGGTTAATGATCTTAATCCTACATCATGGTGATTAAGTGTGAGGTGTTTACCTCATGCTTAAGGTATTCTCATTACCCCTAATCAAAGGGAGGATGTGATGAGTTTACTAACCCTTGGTTTAGGCTTAAGCTCATTTTCTTATGACAAACTTCAAAAAAGTAATAAAAGACTGAAAACACAAAAACAAACAATAATCGTCTCCGTCGGGATTCTTTTCTCACCTCATTCACTCACAAACGAGAACTTGCTTCTTCCGTCTAATGCAAGACAGTTTGCACCTGAGCCAAACAGGTCATACACTTGAGCATAGACAAGTAAAAAGTTCACAAGTCAATTTATCTTTCAGTCTCTTTGAGTCGAACTACGGTGTTCTGACTTCCTCATTGCACGAGAGGATACGTAGGCATAACTTAATAGTTATCGAACAAAAGTCTCTGTATATTCCCCCTCTTCCAGCATTATTCTTTAAGCCTCATAGTCTTGAGCTTCATATTCTTTCCTTACACTGACACTCTTTTATTTCACTTCACATTTCTTTTGCACTGACACTTGCATTCTTTTCCAGCTTTTGCACACATTTTAACACTGACACTACCCCTTTGAAACACAAATCTTTCAAGCGTGGATCCCGTCGAGTACGGCGGACAATCTGGGTGCTAATACCTTCCCAGGTTATAACCAACCCCCTTTCTTAGTTTCTCTGGTTCGCAACCGTCTTATCCATATCTTCCTAGGTTTATGCAGCATTACCTTTCCTTCAGGATAAAAAATGCCTAGCTGGCGACTCTTTTCGTTCCTTCTCTTTCACAGACCGTTCGCGTCTGTACCCCTCTTGACCCGGTGTCATTTTGTGGGAGCGACAGTCAGGTATTCTGAAACTATTATTCTCTTCTACCTTTTTTGTACTCGCAATCTCACTTTGGCATCGGAGTGCCTTGCAGATACACCCCCTCCAGTCCAATACTATAATTGTTGCTCAACGTATGGAAGGTTCCTTCTGATCAGGTCAGATCAATGACAACGTCAGTGGGAACCTAAGTTTTCCCCATCTTCCACGACAGAAGATCAAAACTCCACTTCACCTTTCAACCATCTAACATGACCAGTGAACACGGTGACAACCATGCCCTCGGCCTCATCGACTACAATGGGGTGGAAGACAACCAACACATCATCCACAAATCCGACCCAAGAGATGAACATCCTGCCACCCCATCCCCCGAGCCCAAGAACAACGGCGTTCTCGAACCTTAGCTCGCGGATCCCTTCCAACCCATCCCTGTACCGGTTGAAGGTATCCCTACAATGATAGTTATGGTGAACGCGCTCAACCAGACCAACCTCATGCTTTTTCAATAACAAGAGATGATCATGGCATTGGAAACTGAACGCCATACTAACCCTCCTCGACATGGCCACGGATCTCAACCTGAGATACGCCAATTGGAGGCAACTAGGAAGTGAGGACGATCATCGCCTTAACACGGACGATGGTCCCCATCACCAAAGAAAAGCAAGGCCAAGGGGCGCCCTGAACGGTTGAGTGACCAACCAAGGACATCCCCTCGGAGCGACCAGAGCCCCAGGAATGAGGACTACTCACCCATGAGGAGCGACGAGGATGGCCCTCGCTGCCCATTTACTCAGGCTATTATGGAGGCTCCACTCCTAGCGAGCATGGAGAAACTCCTGAATCTAGCGACCTACGATGGGACAACTGACCCCGATGACCACATCGACAGCATTAACGCCATGCTCGACTACCACAATGACATTAGTGGGAACATTAAATGCAGGCTATTCTCGATGACCCTCAGGAAGGGAGCCATGGCGTGGTACAAAAGCCTGGCCCCTGAATCTATCACGTCCTGGAGAAGCATGGTCAGTGTTCACGAGGCACTTCAAAGCCTCCCGACGCCACCCAAAGAATGAAGCAACCCTTGAAGCCATCATACAAGGGAAAATTGAAATGTTGCGCTCATACATCGACCGATTTAACCAAGAAGCTGTCGAGGTGGAAACGACCGATTACATGAAGAAGTATCTCCTCAAGAAAGGGATCCTCCCAAGAAGCGAGCTCAACAGAGCTGTCGGGATCGAGCTTCCTCGCTCCTTCGACGAGCTCCTGCATAAAGCTCAAGCATATATCAGGTACAAGGAAAAGCAAGTCGCCCACAGTGTCCGGAGCAACCACGCTTAAGATGATACCAAAAGTTCCAAGCACGAAGACTATACTGCCCCTCGTCGCACCAGGGAGAGACGAAGAGATGACAAACCTCGCGAGGTCCGTGAAGGAAGAGGACCAGCGAGTCGTTTCTCCATTGAGAGCTCCCCGCAAATGCATTCTCGCCGAATGCATCAACTCTGAATTCAAATAGGGCAGGGTAAGGTTCCTTAAACCTACAACACCCAAGCCCCACACTGAGAAGTCCAAGTACTTCCACTTCTACAGAAGCCACGAGCACATGACTGAAGATTACGTACATCTGAAAGACGCGATCGAGATCCTAATCGAGGAAGGCCACCTCAAACAATACACTAAAAGAAGTGATACTCCCCAGCACGAGGACCATGCTACAAAAAGAAACCGCGAGAACTCCCCGTCCGATGGCTCCCCCTTTCAAGTAGCCCTCTACATATCGCACCCTGAAGATTTCCACATCGGAGGACAACTTGCTGCCCACAACCCGTGGGAGAACTTCCCCGCAGCCTTGGTCATATCCGGAGGAGGAATAAACAAAGAAAACACCGCCGTCTCAGTCAAACGGAAGTTCGACGAGCTCCTACTGACCACATCTGATCAATTAGCGATGCTGACCAAACCTCGGGGAAAATCCAACCCTATATCTTTCTTCCTCGAGGAATTATCGGGCGGTTCACCCAACTCCAACATTCCCTTACTGTTAAGGGCGAAGATGGCACGTTTTAACGTTCGACGCATTCTGGTCGACCAAGGTAGCTCGGTGGATATCATGTATGCCCACCTATTCAGAACTCTCAAACTGGACAAGACAAACCTATCCCTTTATGTTGGATCCGATCTCCAGGGATTCAACGGAGCTACCACAAGACCATGGGGATACATGGAACTACTCGTTTTGTTTGGCGAGAATGAGACAGCCAGAGAGGTTAAAGTTCAATTCATGGTGATTGAATGCCCTTCGCTGCACAACTGCATTCTTGGGTGACCTACTATGCCCGAGTTAACGGCCGTCCCCTCCACTGTCCACTTAAAGATGAAGTATTATAACAAACGTGGCCGCGTGGTCACAATTCACGAGGACATTGAGGCAGCCCGTAGATGCTATGATGCAACAGTCAAGGGATATGCCATAATCAACACCTCCAAAGGCAACAAAAAACCCTGAGTCGAGGATCATCCACCTTCACCTCGAGTCAACTCCATAGACCTTGACAACCTCCTCGGCGAGGACGACTTCGAAGAACAGGGACCCGTCAACAAGAAGTCTCCAGCTCACCCAGAACGCCCAATCCCGGACGGCGAATTCGAGCTTATCCCTTTAGGAGATGACCCCGACAGAACTATGAAGATAGGTACCGGTCTACCGTCGGCAACCAAAGAGCAGCTCGCAACGTGCCTCAAGGAAAACATGTACCTGTTCACATGGAGTGCTGCTGAGATGCCCGATCTCGATCTCGAGGTCGCTTGCCATCAATTAGCCATAGATCCGACCATTAGGCCCGTAGCACAACGTAGGCACAAGAAGTCTCTCGAGAAAGCGGAGGCTGCCGAGCAGGCTGTAAAAGACCTCCTAGAGGCAAATTTTATTTCTGAAGCCCAGTACACAACCTGACTCTCTAATTTAGTTCTTGTCAAGAAAAAAAATAGAAAATGGCGAATGTGTGTTGATTATATTGGTCTTTATAGGGCATGTCCCAAAGATGCTTTTCCTTTGTCTAACATAGATAAATTGGTCGACAACTCGGAAGGTTTTAAACTCCTGTCCTTCATGGACACATACAATGGATATAACCAAATCCCCATGCCGGACACCAAAAAACAGCTCACGGCCTTCATGACCCCGACTGGCAATTACTACTACAACGTTATTTCTTTCATACTGAAGAGCACCGGGGCTACATACCATCGAATGCTGAATAAGGTTTTTTGAGGAGAGATCAGGGACATGCTTGAGGTGTACATGGAAGATATGATAGTAAAGTCACACGAGGAGCTCGATTACGCCCGACATCTCCGAAAAGTCTTCGAGCAAGTAAGGAGGTGCAAAATAAGGTTCAACCCTGAAAAATGCACCTTCGGCGTATGGGCAGGGAAATTCCTCGGCTTCTATCTCACCGAATGAGGAATCGAATCCAACCCCGACAAATGTCGGGCGTTCTCGGAATTCCCAACCCTGAACTCGAAGAAATCCATTCAATCGCTCAACGACATGTTCGCCTCCCTATCCTGTTTAGTCGCTAAATCTGTACAACATGCACTTCCTTTCTTCAAGCTACTACGGAAGGAAGCTGCCTTTGAGTTGACTGAGGAGTGAGAGCAAGCATTGCTCCACCTCAAGAAGGTGCTCTCTGAACCACCAGTACTATTGCGACCTTTGGCAAAAGAAACTTTATACCTATACCTGTCCGTAGCTACCGAGGCGGTAAGCGCAACCCTCATTCGTGAAACAAGCGACGGGCAAAAACCTAACTATTTCACGAGCAAAGCCCTCTAGGGCCCCAAGCTCAGATACCAACAGATTGAGAAAGTCGCCTTGTCCTGATAAACGCAACAAAGAGACTGCGACATTATTTCCTCACCCAAACAATCAAAGTCCGAACAGATCAACCCATAAAACAACTGCTTGGACGTCCTGATATGGCCCGCAGAATGTTGAAGTTGTCATTAGAACTATCAGAATTCGTCATCCAATACGAAAGCAAGAAGGTCCTAAAAGAACATGCCCTAGCCGATTTCGTGGCTGAAATGACGTATAGCCTGACCCCGACTAGTGGCGCCCATAAATGGACGATATTCGTCGACGGCGCCTCGAGTTCGACGGGGAGTGGTACAAATATCATCCTTGAAAAAAAAGACATTATCCTGATTGAAGTATCACTAGCATTGACCTTCCCGACTTAGAATAACCAAGCCGAATACGAAGCATTCCTGGCATGTCTACGGTTGGCCGAAGACCTAGGGGCAAAGGAAGTGAAAATCTCCACCGACTCTCATCTCGTAGCGTCCCAAGTACGAGGATATTATCAGGATAAGAACAACAACCTCATAGAATATATATCCCTAGAAAAACTAGAGAAACTCGACTCTTGGGAGGTTCAACACGTCCCACGAGAGAACAATACCCGAGCATATGTCATATCAAAACTGGCGAGCACACGAAAGAAAAGCAGAAACAAATCTGTGATCCAAGAGATCCTTCCCCGACTAAGCATCGAGAAACCTTCCCCTCCTCTCGAGGTACAGGCCATCGATGACGCTCATTGTTGGATGACTCCCATCCACACCTACCTCACGAGGGACGAACTCCCACCGGATCCAAAAGAGGCATCTGCAACCAAAATAAGGGCATACTCATACGTCCTCCTCAAAGGTAAGCTCTACCGACGAGGTTTCTCCATCCCACTACTCAAATGCATCGAGGAAGAAAAGGTCCCCGACATCTTGGGAGAAATTCATGGAGGAATCAATGCCCAACACCTCGACGGAAAGTCACTGGCACGTAAAGCACTCCGAGCAGACTATTATTGGCCGATGATGCAACACGACACAAAGGAGCACGTCAAGAGATGTTACAGATGTCAAAGACACACAAACATGTACCTAGATCTCCCTAACGAGCTAAAAACACTTTCCTCCCTATGTCCTTTCACATGGTGGGGAATGGACATCCTCAGACCATTCGTGACCGGCTCCTACCAAAACAAATATCTTATTATCAGAGTCGACTACTTCGAAAAATGGATCGAAGCCGAATTCCTCACCAAAATCACAACACAAAATATACTCCATTTCTTTAAAAGGAACATCCTCTCCCGCTTTGACATACCCCAAGTCCTTGTCACCGACAACAAAATGCAATTCACGGACAGAAGGTTTCAGGACTTCGTCGCCAACCTGGGAACCAAGCAGCACTTCACGACCATCGAACATCCCAAACTAACGGTCAAGTAGAGGCGACTAACATGGTAATATTAAGAGGACTGAAGCGCAGGCTAGGTGAGGCAAAGAAAGCTTGGGTGTAGGAGCTATATAGTATACTTTCGGCCTACCGCACGACCCAACATTCAACAATTGGAGAGACTCCATTTCGGCTAACCATGGGAAGGAGGCAGTCATGCCGGTAGAAATCCATGAACCCTCGAGGAGGACGGAAGCACCCCTTGACAAGGAGATGACCGACGAAGCCCTGCGAGTTGAGCTTGATCTCGATCTCGTCGAGGAGATCCGATCCGAAGCAGCCCTCTGGGAAGCATCGCTGAAACAAAAAGTGGCTCTGCACCACGATGTGAAAGTCATCAAAAGGGAATTCCAGATCAACAGCCTTGTCCTCAGACGAAATCAGAAGAGTCTACGAGAAGGCAAGCTGGCCGCAAACTGGGAAGGCCCATACCGAGTCCGGGACAAGACGGACAACAGGGCATACTACCTCAAGAACCTACAAGGTGAAGAACTTGATCGACCCTGGAACGCTGAAAAACTTAAACAATACTATAGCTACACAACGCGATCACAAGAGTATGGGAGGTATGACCATATGTTTCGTCTTTAATCAAAGGGAGGGCTGACACCCTTGAGAAACAAGCATAGTTTTCCTCGGCGGAGGGTACTTCAAATGGAGTCCTGCGTCGTAGTACATCGTCTGTAGGGCACCCAACTCGCGATGGGAAGGCCCAAGCCGTAGGATCAGGGCCTTGAACACGACCATCGTCCCGTTCACAGGCGGTCGTAAAACCCGCCACCTCTCCAGTTCCCTAAACCGATGAGTCTATATTGTCGAGCAAACAAGTTCACATCTCGGTATTGAATCCAAAAGATAAACTTGAAATAAAAATGTTTCATTACACAAACCGGCCAGAACCTGACTGGTAAACAATACAAAGGAAAGAGCCAAGCCCAAGTTATAAGTGGCACGCATGCCATAAAAAAATGGCACGCAGGCCAAAAATGAGGTGGAACGCATGCTAGAAAGAACCCTGACGCGCAAGCCAAACCTATTCATTAACATCCTCTTCCTCTCCTTCATCTTCCGGACCAACAAAAGGGCAGATGATTTCCCCATCGACCACCACATAGTTAAAGGCCGTCCCCTCAGTCATGAGCCCATGGTTGACAACCTTGAGTTAGTCAATAGCTTTGTCGAAACCCACTTGTAAGGTCCCCACGCAATCCATCTCAAGCTGTCTGATCCGAGCAATCAGGTCACCCCAGCTTCGCATGGCCTGGTCCTCTTTGCTCCCCCCTCAACAAGGAGAGCCAATCTCTCCAACACCTCAACCCTCCGAAGAAGACGCTCGTTCTCTACGACAATTTCGTTAAACTCGACCTCCTGGTCCTTTATCTTTTTGTTTTCTCCAATCAGGTTGTCCCGCTCGAGCTTAACCTCATCCATCTTGGACGTCATCCTCTCCTGGAGTTTATATTCTTCCTTGTAATTGGAGAAATCATGGGAAAGTTGGTTCTTCTTAGTTTTAACTGCCCGGAGTGCCTCCTCCGCGGCCCTTAACTCCGGCAACAAGCAGGTGCTGTCGGACAAGACCAAGGCCGTGTCCATGACCCTGATCATGGCAACAACGTCCTAGGATAGGTTAGTCCTCCTGCTCGCCATGTCCTGGTCGAGTATGGCCTTGACCTCCGCAGGCGCCACCCCGACAAAACCTTCAGCACTAAAGGCTTCACGCTCAAGGTAGCAGGAAGGGAGGAGATAGCTTCCTCGGTTCTCAGACGAACCGCCATCCACAACAGCTGCCTGACTCAGTGAGCCCTCAGAGTGGAAGCGTTTATGGGGAGGTGAATCATGCATCGTGATGGGACTGTCAGGAATCCCCATTACATGTGGAGAATTTAGAGTAGGACTGGGGGTCCTAGAGCTGCCGACCACGTCCTTTGTGGCTACATGCATGACACGATTTTTGCTCGATTTCTTTGACTGCTTGGCCGGGGAAGCACCCTTGTTGGCTAGCTTCAGGGTGCATTCTTTGAGATGTGGCATAGCAACTGCAAAACAAGCAATAAGTTAGCAGGAAGAATAAAAAACCAAAGCAAGAAAGAGTCAAGCATAAACTACCTAAAATTCGGAGAGCCTCCTCATTCGACCGACATTCAAGCACGAACCTAATGTTAATCAGCCAAGCCACTAAAATATGTAGCACTTCATCACCTAGAAGCGAATTGCCTAATCGGTCCACGCACGTTGTGGGATCAAAACTTCGGACATAGGCCACCAAATTTTTGTAGGCCAACTTGTCCTCTGACCCCATATGCTCGGCCTTCACGCTATAATGGTCGGTCGACCATCTAAATTGATCCCGTCTCCATTCAAGAGGAATCTTCGACACTAGACGCTCCGTGCCTCGGACACCCCGCTGCACACTGTAAATGTTATCCAGACGCATGCAGTGATAAGCTTCATAGTATACCACATGTCCTTGAAGTTTCAGACAGAATCGTGGTAGGTTTTGAAAAGCCTCATCGGCTATTTGAAAGAAACCCAACTACGACACCCGGAGTCGCCCGACCGCTGCAGATGGAAGAAACAAAAGAAAAGGGGCATCGTGCAACCGATCTCGAGGTGCTGACATACCAGTTCGAACGCTCAAACAAACGCTATGGCATTTGGATGAAGTTGCGAAGGCGCCAAGGCAAACTTCTTGAAAACGCCCGCCTAGAAATCGGTGAAAGGGAGCCAGATTCTCGCCTCCCGAAAAGCAAACTCGTACATGGGGAACCGCTTTCCCCGAAAAGCCGAACAAATCCGTTGCTCGGGGAGAGGGGCGTAGCACTCCCAGTTGTATGGTTCATTTGGGTTTAAGTCCTCCACGATGGTGTGGGCATGTTGTACCCCAAAATTTGCCCTCACATATTTGAGACAAATTGATTCAAAAGGTCTTCTCGCACTCATGGGAATCTCAAAAGTTCAAGGCAATTCAAAAAATGATCACAAGGGTCCTCCAATTATGGTTTTGCTTTCTTGAAAGAAATTGGGATTTCCAAGGCCTATAATGGACTTCATGGTGTTTCATTGTCACACCCCAATTTCGTCCAGACATTTTACCTTCATATTTTTCCTTGTGCCAATTTATTTCAAATAGATGACATGACACAATTGGCAAGAGAGCATGTTCAAGGATCTTGGACTCAAGAGGTCATGAGTTTGAATCCCACCTTCCTCACTTTTATGGTTTTTTTTCTCTCTTCTCTTTCATTTGTTTGTCATTTATTTCTAACCTTTTTTTTACATTACTTTCAAATAAAAAATAAATAAATAAATAAAAATCGTATTTTTCTTTTATTTTTAATTAATTTTCGTATTTTTAAATTAGGCATTTTTTAAAATAATTAATTTTCATTTTTTTCACTTTTCATTCAAAAAATAACCAAATAATAATAAATACAAAAAATATAACAAAAAGGAATAAACATTCTTATTAGTGTGAAATACAAACATTCCCAAAATAAAAGAACATGTTCCATTGGTTTATCAACATCCTTCCCAAATTGGCACCACCAACGATTTATTTTCTTTCCCAAATCCAAATAGAAACAAATCATGATGTTTTAATTTTTTTTCCATTCTCAATACTCCAAGAATCACTATAAAAAGGAGCATACCCATGAGAAAGGGGGGAACCGAAAAAAAAGAGACAAAAGAAGGGAAAAAGAGACGAAAAAGCTGCACCGTTATTCATCATCGATGTCACTTACGATTGTTTTGTTTTATATATATTCTTCTTAATGTACTAACATACACATGTTTTATACACAGGTTATATATATATATATATATATATATATATATATATATATATATATATATATATATATATATATATATATATATATATATATATATATATATATACTAATGTACTAACGTGTTCTTTTTTTTAATTAACATATACTTCTTATTTCTTTCTTAGTCTTATATATACTTCTTTTTTAATTAACATGTACCACTGATTGTTCTTCAGTTGAAGAAAAAAGACCTTGTAAGGTTAATCCATCTCAACATAAGGAATATAAAAGACAGTTTATCAAATTCAGCACTCCAATGTCGCAAACTTTGCAATGCTTGTTGGAGATGAAGCTAGTTTCCTTGGAAAATCCTCCTCAAAATCCTAATACTTCCTCTTCTCGCTATAATCCCAAGGCAAGGTGTGTGTATCACTCCAACTGCCCCGGACATGATACTAATAATTGTTGGGCATTGAAGAATAGGATTCAAGACCTGATTGACGAAGGAATCCTCGAGGTTATGCCAGAAGGCCAGATTGAGTTCTTCTATCGCCCATCAAACATCAAAGCGCCCAGACATCTAGAGTAACCAGTTTAGAGGGAGAGACTTTGAGAACAGTTGAATTTTCATTTGTAATTTATTTTGTTTGTTTAAACACTTACTATTATGTCAAACTTTTGTTTTCATTAATGCATCGCATATGTTTGTCTTGAATTAATCCATTCGTTTCACTATATTTTGAACTATGCTTCATATTTCTATTTTGTGATATTTAACTCCTGATAAAGCTATAAGCCTGTAGAGGGAGGATGACGAAAACAATACCATAATCCTACGCAGTATGCTTTTGAATAAACTATGCTAACGATGTACAAGCATTGTTTCAATTCCTAAACAATGGAGATATAAGGAAGTTAATCCCTAGTCAACCCTTTTGAGCCTATGAAGTAGGAGTTTTCATTCTCACGTAAATTAAAACCCTTATTCATAACCTGGGGCAGCGTAATTACTCAGTTAACTCAATTATGCCAATTGTCTGTGTTGTACACATCTAATGATGGTTCCCTGTAATCACTAAAAGTCTGCAAGCTAATATCTAGCAAAAGAAAAGCTCACTAAGTCAAAAACTATGAAGGAGACTTAGTAAAAATTGAGATGTCCCGCTGACTGTAATCTTGAAACAAACAGTTCAGGCAAAAGGAAGGGATAATAAAGTCAAAAGAAAAAAGAGAGGTCACTATGACTCCTCAACAAAGAAAGATGACTAAATGTTCAAATAAATATTTGGTTTTTGAACTATCACAAATGACAGTGTTACAATTCTAAATTCCTTCGAAGCTTCAATGCATAAGTTAACCGAACATAGGGCTGAATAATATCATGGAGATTGGGTTGGGTACAAATAAAATTTGAGCCTTTATCCTTTGTTTCTTAAACCGTGAACCAGGCCACGTTATAACCCTTTAAAAGTCCTAACTGAAGCATGGTTAGTTTGAAAGCATATTGCCACAAAAAGGTATCCTGACTCCTTTAGGGCTTATTATAAAACTTGAGTTAATATCACAGTTTTCATAAAAAATTGTTTTTCTAAAATAACTCTTTTTCAAAACTTCAAGATAGACATAAGCATTGCATTTTTGAATATATTTGTTTTAATATAACTGAGTGTTTGACACACAGAAGAGCTTACATGATGAATGTTCAATAAACCAGAGTCCTTCCAACAGACAAAGTTGCTTTCTGGATCAAAGCCAATGTATACAAGGGGCATAGTCACTATTTGCCAATCATTAGTGCATACCAAGTTACTGCCCAATTTATTTGGGGCAATCAGGTCAAGATTTAACTATGTTTAAGTAGCCAGGGGCAGATCTCCTCATCTATCTGAATTACCTAGGGTAACATTACAGAGTTCATGATGCCAAGGGCATATTATTCTGGGGCATTCTGTTTGAGGTAGCTCCTTTCATATACTTCCGTTATGAGACAATTCATCCTCAACCAAGGGGCAACGCTCTCTTTCCAAATCTAATACCCGGAGCATATATGGTCCATCACAATTTTAAGGCACGTTCCTCTCATTGTATTACCTTGATATTAGATTCTCAACAAAAGCCATTATGGAAATTAACTATCTATGCCAGTAGTATCAGATGGTGTCAATATCATGTCTTCGGATCCAACAATGAAAATTTCTGGGAAATTATTCAGGAAAGTTAAGAACCTTAGAAGCTCTACATACAATTGGTTATACACTCTCAAAGTTGAAATGATTCTATTTTCGAGTTCAACTTTACTTTTCCCTCTTTATTCAGGTTTACTTTTCCCCTTTTACTAAAGCGAGAAATGTCTGTTGGTTATGTTTGAATGTATATATGCCTTTGAATATGATTGATGTTTACCAGAAATGCATAAAATACAATAATAGCATTTACTAAGAACGAACGGAGGTAAGAATTCAAATAATCTTCACCGGTTCATCCCCAGAGATTAATCTTTACGTATATCCTTACGGAATAGTAATATCTTATACTTCCAACTCTACAAAGTCTCCAAACAGTTTCATATCTTCCGAAGAGTTGATACTTAACCGAATAAGTCTCCCGGATCTATGTCCTTCTCTTTTATCCTCAGTCAAGATATTCAGGAACTTAATCCTTAAATAAGAAGTACGAAGAACGAAAAACAGGAGGTTCTAAGTACGATGTTCTTAAACAAGACGGGAATGAAGTCTTCATACTCCTCAGCAATGAATCAGGATTTATTTTCCCCAGTCAGCAGTTGTTCTACGAAGCTACTTATACGCTTCAACTACATAATTCATATATCATATCATATCATATCATATCATATCATATCATATCATATCATATCATATCATATCATATCATATCATATCATATCATATCATATCATATCATATCATATCATATCATATCATATCATACACATTCTCATAAAATATTATCTTGCAGAATGTGATATATATCATGATATTTGCACCAAACTAACCTTGTTTTTCAGGTTAATTCTCCAGCAGACAAACTTCATCAACAAATTGTTACCTTGGGCCGTCGTTTATCCACCCAAAGGTTATATCATTATCTTGGGACGTCGTTTATCTTCCCGAAGGCTATTTTGAGACGTCGTTTATTCTTCTCAAAAGCCATATTGTTACCTTGGGCCGTCGTTTATCCACCCGAAGGTTATCTCATTATTTTGGGACGTCGTTTATTCTTTCCAAAGGCTATTTTGAGACGTCGTTTATTCTTCTCAAAAGCCATTTTGTTACCTTGGGCCGTCGTTTATTCTTCCCAAAGGTTATCTCATTATTTTGGAACGTCGTTTATTCTTCCCAAAGGCTATTTTGAGACGTCGTTTATTCTTCTCAAAAGCCATTTTTTTTACCTTGGACCATCGTTTATTCTTTCCGAAGGTTATCTCATTATTTTGGGACGTCGTTTATTCTTACCAAAGGCTATTTTGAGACGTCGTTTATTCTTCTCAAAAGCCATTTTGTTACCTTGGGTCGTCGTTTATTCTTCCCGAAGGTTATCTCATTATTTTGGGACGTCGTTTATTCTTCCCAAAGGCTATTTTGAGACGTCGTTTATTCTTCTCAAAAGCCATTTTGTTATCTTGGGCCGTCGTTTATTCTTCCCAAAGGTTATCTCATTATTTTGGGACGTCGTTTATTCTTCCCAAAGGCTATTTTGAGACGTCGTTTATTCTTCTGAAAAGCCATTTTGTTACCTTGGGCCGTCGTTTATTCTTCCCGAAGGTTATCTCATTATTTTGGGACGTCGTTTATTCTTCCCAAAGGCTATTTTGAGACGTCGTTTATTCTTCTCAAAAGCCATTTTGTTACCTTGGGCCGTCGTTTATTCTTCCCGAAGGTTATCTCATTATTTTGGGACGCCGTTTATTCTTCCCAAAGGCTATTTTGAGACGTCGTTTATTCTTCTCAAAAGCCATTTTGTTACCATGATCCGTCGCTTATTCTTCCTGAAGGTTATCTCATTATTTTGGGACGTCGTTTATTCTTCCCGAAGGTTATCTTGGGACGTCATTTATTCTTCTCGAAGGCCATTTTGAGACGTCGTTTATTCTTCTCAAAAGCCATATCATTACCTTGGGCCGTTGTTTATTCACCCAAAAGCTAGATCTTCATATTGGGGATTGCTTTCGTCTCAAAGAAATATATCTGAAGAATTTTTCTCCGAATGGCATCTTTAAGCCCATTCAAGCATCACAACCAACCAACAGTATCATTCTACGCACCAGCGAGTGCAAATGTTTGGGCTTTTGTGTTCAATCCTCTTCAACCTTCAAGTCACGAATGACGTACATGCCAATCTAACTCCTCAGATTTCAGAAAATTGAACAGGGGCAGCTGTTGTACCCCAAAATTTACCCTCACATATTTGAGACAAATTGATTCAAAAGGTCTTCTCGCACCATGGGAATCTCAAAAGTTCAAGGCAATTCAAAAAATGATCACAAGGGTCCTCCAATTATGGTTTTGCTTTCTTTAAAGAAATTGGGATTTTCAAGTCCTCAAATGGACTTCATGGTGTTTCATTCTCACACCCCAATTTCGTCCAGACATTTTACCTTCATATTTTTCCTTGTGCCAATTTATTTCAAATAGATGACATGACACAATTGGCAAGAGAGCATGTTCAAGGATCTTGGACTCAAGAGGTCATGAGTTCGAATCTCACCTTCCCCACTTTTATGGTTTTTTTCAATCACTATAAAAAGGAGCATACCCATGAGAAGGGGGAACCGAAAAAAAAGAGACAAAAGAAGGGAAAAGGAGACGGAAAAGCTGCACCGCTATTCATCATCGATGTCACTTACGATTGTTTTGTTTTATATATATTCTTTTTAATGTACTAACATGTTATATATATATATATATATATATATATATATATATATATATATATATATATATATATATATATATATATATATATATATATATATATATATATATATATATATATATATATATATACACACACACACACACACACACACACACACACACACACACACACATATATATATATATATATATATATATATATATATATATATATATATATATAATAATAATAATAATGTACTAACATGTTTTTTTTTTTAATATATATATATATATATATATATATATATATATATATATATATATATATATATATATATATATATATATATATATATATATATATATAATAATAATGTACTAACATGTTCTTTTTTTTTTTTAATTAACATATACTTCTTATTTCTTTCTTAGTCTTATATATACTTCTTTTTTTAATTAACATGTACTAACGTGTTCTTTTTTCTTTTTTTTAATATATATATATATATATATATATATATATATATATATATATATATATATATATATATATATATATATATATATATATATATATATTTCTTTTATTTTATTTTTATAGTTCTGTTTCGATATTGTTAATTTTTTTACTTACTTTGTTTGAATTAGATCGTGTCGATACGCTGTTCGCATATTTATGTGCATGGGGCGTGACACTCGTATTGATCCAATCCAGTTGCGATGATCGCAATTTTACGTTAGCAACGTCGTTGTTTTTTTTAATTCATAAATTTTTTGTATGTTATACATTTAGATCTGCACATTTTAGGATAACTAACTACCCCGATTTCTTGCCTCGAACCCTTAAATTTTCTCTAAACCTTAAAATTTTTTCATTTTTCTGAACCTTAATTTTTCGTGTAAACCTTACAAATTTCTTATAAAATTTAACCGTGTTATTTTCTCTAAACCATAAACTTTTTTTTTATTAAAATTTTAACCCTGTTTTTTTTCCTAAACCTTAAATTTTTTATATAAACCTTAATTGCTTCTCTAAAACTGATTATATAGTTTCTTTATGAATTTTAAGGTCTTCAACCTTAACTTCTATCACTAACCCAATTTTTTTTTAATCTTAATATTTTTCTCTATAAACCTTGAGCTCTAATTTTCACTCTAACTCTAACTCATTTTTATGTTATTCATTTATTGTTTATCATATTATGTAACTGTTTCATATTTGTAATAATTTAGTTTTTATTTTTCGCCCTATAATTATGTAACTGTCTCCTTGATGTAATAATTTAGTGTTATTTTCCGCCTAATTATTATGTAACTGTCCCGAAGCCATGTAATAGGGTATGAATTTTTATTTTTTGCCTTTATTTTTTTCTATTATTCCCTACGTGGTTAGTAATTTAGGGCGTGCCAAGAACTGAATGAAAATCAATATGGACTTAGATCATTAATTAAAAAAAAAGACTAATTAATCAATAAACTTTTTCTTATAATAATAATAGTAATAATCATATTTTTGTAAATAAATACTAATTATTTTTATAACTTTATTTTTTTTATTACTTACTTATAATAATAAATTTTTATATATTTTGTAAATAATAAAAAGAAACTTAATTAATAATTTTATTAAAAATTCTAATGTTGTACATAATTAGTTATTTTTATAAATTAATTAATATAAATAATTAAAATTAATTAAAGTTGTATTTTTCTAATAATCTTTAATTGTTTATTCTTTTTCTTCTAAATCTAATTTCTTTTTTTACTAATTCTAATAACTTCTAATCTTGTTTATTATTTATTTTGCTTTAATCTTGTTACTATTGCTTCATTATTCTTGCTATTATTATTATTATTGCTTTATTATATCTATATTCTTGTTTTATTTTCATCCAATTATATTGTATCTATCCCAAAGCTTTGTAATAGCCTAGAGATTTATTTTTCCATCTTTATTTTCTTTGTAAATATTTAACTGCGTGGTTAGTAATTTAGGGAATGAGAACTAATTGAATATTAATACGGACTTAGATAATTTAATTAAATAAAATAAATATATGAAATAAATCACTCACACACGTAAGTCGATCTATGATCGCCATCTGCACTTCCTAGGGTATTCCTCTTGGTTGCCTTATTTCAATGGTTAAGTCCCTCAAATATAGGGGTGTTTAAGCAAAGTCCCTTTAAAAATAAATCATCATTGCCCCTCTAAATATTTAAAAGATCAAGTCCCTTCGAGGTTTCCTACGGAATAATGATCTTGCCCCTTCGGTAAATATGATGATAATCCCTTTAAAATGCTAAAAAACACCCCTATATGTTGCCTTCATTGACCATACGATGACCATACGCCTGTCCCTTAATACAATCCAAAGTAATGATTACCTATTCCTTAATAATAGGGGTAGTCTTACTCTTGAAAAAACATAAAAGAACTTGAATGACTTAGCTTAGGGTAGGTATCTCCTAGTTACTTACTCATATCTTAAAACTACTTTTCACACATCACTTTTCTTAAACATTTTTCAAACTTAAAGACTTTGTATACATCCATACGAGGATCATTACAAAGTACTTAGAAAAATTTCTAAACACAAACTACACTTTCTTTTCAAAAACAATTAAGGTGAGCTAAGTAACGAAGAGCCCATGGATAACCATGGATATAAAGGGTGCTAACACCTTCCCTTTATATAACCTACCCCCCGAACCCAAGTCTTTTCAAAAACAGTCTTTCCTGTTCTTTTATGTCCCTTCCTTATGGATAAAATAAAAGTCGGTGGTGACTCTTGCTATCCGCAACATTTATAGAAAGTCAGTTCTCCCACCGTGTTACAGGGCAGTAGTATGATCCTCGACAAAGCGCGAGCCCGTCTCCAACGGCTTGTCGGTGACCCAAGAAAGATCCTCACTCCCAGATGTAGACGACACACTTCTTTTTGCGGGACGTTCTCGATCCACGCTACCTGAAAAGCAGAGGAAACTAGTGAATTCGACGTCACATCAAATTCACCCTTCCACCGTAGTTCAAGTGAAAGGGTGAGGATTAAAAAACGGGAGAGGAGAAGCCTGAAACATTCATATCAGCTCGACATATGCTCAAAATATTTATCTAAGGTGCTCACGTTATTCAAGGGAAACCCTATCTATGCCCGAGAAACTCAAGAAAAACTATCTAAGTCTTCCCGGCGTATTCATGACAAAATACATGACATGCCCAGGACATTCATAAGGATTCTCCCTTTAAAAGCCTGAGAAAAGGCCTCCCGCCTACCACGGCTAATAAGTCACCGTACAAACAGATAAATCAAGCCTAAACTACCAAGAAAGGGGTAGGAAAACAGTACCTGACATGATTTTGGTGATGTGACGATGGTGGCTACAGTGTTGATTGTCCGACGAAGGGAAGAGTGGGAGTCAGAAAAAACATGAGGGGAGGAAAGGAAGCATAAAAAGAAGAAATGGTCCCCTCAAACCCTTTTATAGACGCTGCGTGGGGAGGAAGCGCCTGGGCAATCATTGCCTAGGCCACATAGATTCCTTAGGGAGGCAAGCATTTAATGCACCGTCATGCAGGAAACGAGACGACGTGCATTAAAATCCATTAAAGGGAGAAATGAAAAGACAAGACACATCATTATTGGGAAGTTCAGGGGGCACCGGACATGCGTGTCCCCGACATCTCGAGAACACACGTATCTCCCCGGATCCACGAGAATACACACACATCTTTGACACCCCACGAACGTTCGTTGACTGCCGCTACATGGAATTCTCCTCGACAAAGAGGAAGCCCACGAGGCTACGCCCACCAGTTTAAACGCGCCTCAATTCCGTTCGCTCCCATCCTTCAAATCGCGTCATCGACAAAACAAAGTCAAACACACTCCCACCCATCATTGTAAACTTCGCTAGACACAAATCTGTGATTGTCCTCGACATTACCTAATCATGCCCGACATACTCCCTCTTAAGTCATCACTCCGCTCCGGAGTTTCGACTTAGGAGGCTCCTGTTCCGGACTGGGCATATAAGTCAGTGTCGGGAAAAGGCCTAATACGTAGGGCATAGACCCAAACCGTCGACCACAACCCACGACCCACTGTGCAAACGTGGGGAGACAAAGTCTCCCCCATATGCGCCACTTCACCCAACTTCCCACCATTATATCCAAAAATATAGGGGTAGTTCGACCAAGGGCAAGACCAGGTGCTAGGTCTTACTTGCTCCTACGCATTCCTTGGCAGTTCTTCCTTGGGCCTAGCTGATCCAGCCCAAGGAAGGGCCTTGGCCCAGCGCTGGGAGAACACTATAAATACCCTCTTTCACTAGAGGGTCAGGTATTCTGAAACTATTATTCTCTTCTACCTTTTCTGTACTCGTAATCTCACTTTGGCATCAGAGTGCCTTGCAGGTACACTCCCTTAAGTCCAATACCGTAATTGCTGCTCAACATCTGGAAGGTTCCTTCTGATCAGGTCAGATCACAATGCAACACAACTTTTGAAGAATCAGACAACACACTTATATATCAACACTTCTTTTACTAACTACTTTAAATTTTACATATTTAATTTTTTAACTAACAATTCTTCAGACATTGTGTTAAAAAAACGAATTTTATTTTCTATTAGATAAAAAGAAAACTTTCTCGGCATAAGTAAATATATTTAGATTTTTATTACATTAATTTCTAGTTTTAGTAAGAAAAATTACTTTATTTTATTAATATGTTTACATTCTTACTTATATTAATTATAATTTAATTGATTAAAAGTAGGGTTCAAACCATTAAATGGCCACTTGTCCTCCAATCTTCAAAACCCTTTTTCATTCTAAAGGTTGGTGATATAAAAATTTAGAATGAAACAAAAAGTTGGTAAGTTTTAAAATTTTAGAACGAAACAAAAGTTGGAATCTTTTGTCAATTTCAGAGGTGTTATAGTAGTAAACAAAGTATATAAACATTATCTTCAAAAAGATGTTGTTGTTGAGCAAGAAATGAAATGCAAAAAAAGAAATTCAAAAAAAGAAATGCAAGAAAAGAAATGAAAAGATGCTATTAAATCTAGTAAAATATGTAATGACCATGATTCCTTGGACACTGCATTCTGAGATAATAAAAAGCATTACTAAAATGATACCTGGATGATGGGACTGAGTGTAGTTGGAGGAGCTCTTGGTGGTGGTACTAATTTCGTATTACGTCTGCTGGAAATGAAACGCAATGCAACACAACATTTGAAAAATCAGGCAACATAGTTATATCTCAACACTTTTTTTAATAACTACTTTAAATTTATATATATATATATATATATATATATATATATATATATATATATATATATATATATATATATATATATATATATATATATATATATATATATATATATATATATATATATATATATATAAATTCTTAATTAACAATTCTTCAGACATTGTTTAAAAAAAACGAAAAAACTTTCTATTACATAAAAAGAAAACTTTCCCGACATAAGTAAATCTATTTAGATTTTTATTACATTAATTTCTAGTTTTAGTAAGAAAAATTACTTTATTTTATTGATATGTTTACGTTCTTACTTATATTAATTGCAATTTTATTGATTAAAAGTAGGGTGAAAACCATTTAAATGACTACCTATCCTCCTATCTTCAAACCCCTCTTCCATTCTAAAAGTAGGTGATATAAAAATTTAGAATGAAACAAAAAGTCGGTAACTATTAAAAATTTAGAATGAAACAAAATGTTGGAATCTTTTGTCAATTTCAGAGGTGTTATAGTAGTAAACAAAGTAGATAAACTTTATCTTCAAATGAATGTTGTTGTTGAGCAAGAGATGAAAAACAAGAAAAGAAATGCAAGAAATGAAATGAAATGCAAGAAAAGAAATGCATGAAATGAAATGGAAATATGCTATTAAATCTAGAAAGATATGCAATGACCATGATTCATTGGAAAATGCATTCTGAGATAATAAAAAAAAGCATTACTAAATGATACCTGGATGATGAGACTGAGTGTAGTTGGATGAGCTCTTGGTGGTGGTACTAATTTCGTATTACCTTTGTTGGAAACAAAAAGCAATGCAACACAACTTTTGAAGAATCAGGCAACACACTTATATATCAAAACTTTTTTTGGTAACTACTTTAAATTTTATATATTTAATTTTTTAATTAACAATTCTTTAGACATTGTTTTAAAAAAAACGAAAAAACTTTCTATTACATAAAAAGAAAACTAACCCGGCATAAGTAAATATATTTATATTTTTATTACATTAATTTCTAGTTTTAGTAAGAAAAATTACTTTATTTTATTAATATGTTTACGTTCTTACTTATATTAATTGTAATTTAATTGATTAAAAGTAGGGTTAAACCATTTAAATGGCCACATGTCCTCCAATCTTCAAAACCCTATTCCATTCTAAATGTAGGTGATATAAAAATTTAGAATGAAACAAAAAGTTGGTAACTTTTAAAATTTTAGAATGAAACAAAAAGTTGTAATCTTTTGTCAATTTTAGAGGTGTTATAGTAGTAAACAAAGTAGATAAACTTTATCTTCAAAAGGATGTTGTTGTTGAGCAAGAAATGAAACGCAAGAAAAGAAATGCAATAAATGAAACACAAGAAAAGAAATGTATGAAATAAAATTCAAGGATGCTATTAAATCTAGAAAGATATGCAATGACCATGATTCATTGGAAAATGCGTTCTGAGATAATAAAAAAAAGCATTACTAAATGATACCTGGATGATGAGACTAAGTGTATTTGGATGAGTTCTTGGTGGTGGTACTAATTTCGTATTACCTTTGTTGGAAACAAAACGCAATGCAACACAACTTTTGAAGAATCAGGCAACACACTTATATATCAAAACGTTTTTTGGTAACTACTTTAAATTATATATATATTTAATTTTTTAATTAACAATTCTTTAGACATTGTTTAAAAAAAAACTAAAAAAATTTCTATTACATAAAAAGAAAACTAACCCGACATAAGTAAATATATTTATATTTTTATTACATTAATTTCTAGTTTTAGTAAGAAAAATTACTTTATTTTATTAATATGTTTACGTTCTTACTTATATTAATTGTAATTTAATTGATTAAAAGTAGGGTTAAAATCATTTAAATGGCCATATGTCCTCCAATCTTCAAAATCCTATTCCATTCTAAATGTAGGTGATATAAAAATTTAGAATGAAACAAAAAGTTGGTAACTTTTAAAATTTTAGAATGAAACAAAAAGTTGGAATCCTTTGTCAATTTTAGAGGTGTTATAGTAGTAAACAAAGTAGATAAACTTTATCTTCATAAGGATGTTGTTGTTGAGCAAGAAATGAAACGCAAGAAAAGAAATGCAATAAATGAAACACAAGAAAAGAAATGTATGAAATAAAATTCAAGGATGCTATTAAATCTAGAAAGATATGCAATGACCATGATTTTTTGGACATGCGTTCTGAGATAATAAAAACCATTACTAAAATGATACCTGTATGATGGAACTGAGTGTAGTTGGAGGAGCTCTTGGTGGTGGTACTAATTTCATATTACCTCTTTTGGAAACAAAACACAACACAACATAATATTTGAAGAATCAGGCAATACACTTATATATCAACACTTTTTTTTAGTAATTACTTTAAATTTTATATAGTTAATTTTTTAATTAACAATTCTTCCAACATTGTGTTAAAATAAAACGAAAAAACTTTCTATTACATAAAAAGAAAACTTTCCTGACATTAGTAAATATATTTAGATTTCAATTACATTAATTTCTAGTTTTAGTAAGAAAAATTACTTTATTTTATTAATATGTTTACGTTCTTACTTATTTTAATTGTAATTTAATTGATTAAAAGTAGGATTTAAACCATTTAAATGGTCACTTGTCCTCCAATCTTCAAAACCCTCTTTCATTCTAAAAGTAGGTGATATAAAAATTTAGAATGAAACAAAAAGTTGGTAACTTTTAAAACTTTAGAATGAAACAACAAGTTGGAATCTTTTGTCTATTTCATAGGTGTTATAGTAGTAAACAAAGTAGATAAACTTTATCTTCAAAAGGATGTTGTTGTTGAGCAAGAAATGAAACGCAAGAAAAGAAATGCAAGAAATGAAACGCAAGAAAAGAAATGCATGAATTGAAATGCAAGGATGTTATTAAATCTTGAAAGATATGCAATGACTATGATTCCTTGGACACTGCGTTCCGAGATAAAAAAAAACATTACTAAAATGATACATGGATGATGGGACTGAGTGTAGTTGGAAGAGCTCTTGGTGGTGGTACTAATTTCATATTACCTCTACTGGAAACAAAACGCAAGGCAACACAACATTTGAAGAATCAGGCAACACACTTATATATCACTACTAGAAATACTCTGTTTTTCTGCGGATTTTAGTAAAAATTCCGCAGGAAACACGTTTCCTGCGACTTTTCTTGTGACTTTTCGTCCCCAGCTAAAACCTCCGTGGGTAATACAAATCCGCAGGAAAAGTCGCAGAAATCAAAATCCGCAGGTAAAGTCGCAGGACATATTCGTAGGTAAATGCGCAGGAAAGTATTAAATCGCAGTAAAATCCGCAAAAAAAACCGCAGGTAAATCCGCAGGAAAGTTTTCTCAAATTTTTAATTTTCTTTGTCTAATTCATTTTTTAAATATTATAACACGTTAAATATCAAAATAACAATAATATATAAATTAAAATTTAATTTGAATGAGACAATTCTAAACTAATCACTTTCAAATTTTTAAAGCAACCAAGTTGCTAAATATTACTATGATAAAAAAATGACACAACCAAACACCTAATAATCACTTGTCCAACTAAATTAAAGATAAGAACACAAGAATAAGCAATATTAATAAAACAAATTACATTAACTAGTATACCATAGATCGATACAAAGCATAGTTTTGAAGCAATAACTTCATATCCGAGATTGATGTCGTCTCTGGAACTTAAATAACAGAACCATTCATCAGTGCAATGGCATAAATCGGAGGAGTCTTGGTCTGATTTGTAGAAGGTCTCTAGATTCACAGAACGTGTCACTATTGGCCAGGGAACGAATTCAGCTGAAGCAATTTTGTAAACATGATCCCAAATTCCTTTTGATATTTGAAATTTTGAAGTGAACCTCAGAGTAACATTTCTCTTTCCAACCATGGCCATAAGTCAAACTCTGAAGTCTCAACCTAGAGAAAACCATCAATATTTGACGTATCAAGCTGATACTTTGGAGAAACATTACCCAACACACTTAATTTGAAACAAAAAACACAAGATTCACAATACTAATGAATGCCATTGAAGAAACATTACCCAAAACACTTAATTTGAAAAAACCATCGATATTATACTGAATGAATGCCATTGAAGATGCGATATAGTCGGTATCTTCATATACACAACACTTGTAGGGTTATACTTTAGCCCTGCAAATAGTCGAAAAACAAATCGTTGACATGGAAATATGTCTCCAAATATAATTCAATTTCAGATTGGTGTAAAGAAATTAAATACTTGGATCTTTCGGCAGAACTAGTTCCACAGCTTCACTGGGGAAAACTCTAGCCGAAACTATGCAAGTTTTTGGGCTCGATTGAATTATACGGAGCAGTTTGTCGAGGCTAAAAAGAAATACTCCTGGAAACACCTTATAGAAGTGCTTATCTCCGGCATGAAACAAGAAAAATACTTGAAAGAGTATATACAAATGATGTGTGTAATAGAAAATTTCGAACTTTCTTCTTCTAATTTGTGGAAGTGAAGTAACGAAGATAACTAGCCCGATAACAAGTGCAATCTCCCCAGCAAGGTATATACGTCCCGTCTTTTGCCACATCCAAATCTGTCTTCAAAAACATGATTTGATATTATTTCTATAAGCTCTTTAAAATAATATTTGTTTTTAAAATTCAAATATAGAGATTCTAAATATGGCATTAACAATGATGAAATGAAATAGTGAGTGTATAATGGCTCAATTCAATATATCTGGCTTCGCTGAGCATAGTACGGTTGAATATTTTTCATGATTTGGACGTGAAACGAAAACCTAAGTGAATATAATTAGAAGGATGAAGTAAAGATATATATATGGAGCAAAATAAAGTTGTAAGAGATAGTAGAAGATTGAAGAAACATGAATCCTGAAATATGAATGTATATGTATGAGAATAATGAGAAATCCAGTGGTTGTATTATGTTATATATGAAGATATGTTTCAACAAGTAATAATTAGTGATTGTTGAAGATGTGACAATAGAGAAATGAAGTAAAAACTTACATAAAACTGATTTGCTAAAACAGGTTTCTCTTGACAAGCTAGAGGGAAGAGCTGCCAACGCTGAAACTCACCTTGAAAACTTCTTCCGATGCTTCCGGCACTGTTTGAAGAGAAAGAAGAGAGTGAAAAGTATGTTGTTGATAAATAATAGGGAGAAGAGAGTGAAAAGTATGTAGTTGATACTTTTCAGAACCGCACTTTCAGCCGGTTCCACACCATACACCTAGGGGTGAAACGCGACTTAAATCATAGTTAGCATAAATATAAATAAATCATTACAAAAACGTGTTCATGTATTCACTCTCAAAACAAAAAAGTATGCAGGGAAACAGACCAACCTTGATTTCTGAGTTTTTCTCCTTGAGGAACTTCCCAACACCTGTTACAGTTCCCCCAGTTCCTATCCCTGCAACCAAAGCATCAATTTTCCCTCTGGAGTCTCTCCAAATCTCAGGGTCAGTCGTCTCATAATGAATCTAAAACAAAGAAAAATCATCAGTTAGTGTTTTTTTCATCTCATCGACCAAATTAGAAAATCTGAACTTCAATACCTTTGGATTGGCAGGGTTTTCAAATTGATTGAGCATAAAACTATTAGGCGTCTTCGCTAATAGCTCGTCCGCTTTCTGAAAAACACCATCAATTCCTTTGGCAGCATCTGTCAAATAAACCTCAGCTCCGAAAGCTCGCAGAATAATTTTTCTCTCAAGACTCACATAAGATGGCATAGTCACTAAAAGCTTATAGCCTCTCAGTGCTGCTATCGACGCCAATCCTATACCGGTGTTACCACTTGTAAGCTCAACAAGGACAGTCTTTTCAACCATTGTTCAAAAACATTAAACTCACTTAGATTCTACATTCAACAAAATGAACAATATACAAGCTCATGAGAAAACATGACTATTTACCTTTCCAGGAGTAATTAGGCCTTTGTTTTCAGCATCTTCAATCATGCTTAATGATATTCTGAGTGAAAAAAAAAACAAGATTATCATTACAAATTCTTATATAAGAATCTTAAAACATAAAATTTCAAAAAATTGCATCACATAAAACCCAAACACAACTCAATACACTATATTAACTAACTATCTAACCTCGTCGACGATGTTTCCATCGAAATCCATAACAACGTCGTATTCAACAAAATGGCTAGTAGGCGGCCACTTGTTCCATATCGGTCAGAAAACTCAACCCACGATAGACACCGCGTGAGGACTTGAAAGCCGAACGATTCCTACAGCGGCAGGTGGACCGTCTAACGATGTTACAATGGCTGCAATTATTGTGGAATTTCAAAGAGCAACAACATTTATGGAAGAGTACAAGCAGCGGCAGTATCATAACCATGGCCATATATTCAAGTTGTATGGTAACAACATATTTGAGAAGATGAAAAGCTATTCTACATCACAACAGTAGCAACACATCAGAAGAAATAACAGCCTTATATTTAAGCTTGCAACAACAACAATATGTTTGAAAAAAAAAGAAATCAGTGCACAATAGAAGAATAACATCGAAACGCGACTCACACAAACACTGCGTACCGAACGACATCAAATCTTGACTCACAAGAGCACCGCATAATCAAATCGAAACAAACACAAATACCACACTGAAATGAATAAAAACATAGCTCAACAAAACACTTATCAGACTTTGAACAATGTTCAGTTATCTCTGTTGTGCAATTGAAAAATATGCCTCTATTACATTTAATCAAACATCTTGCTTGCATGTATCATCCACACAATCCTTCATCTATTTCTTATAAGAGGTTTCATAAGAATGCAAACTGATTATTGAAAACATTAATACCTCAGAACATCCTCGGCTGAGTGCTTCAATTCCAACAGAACCGGTACCGCTATACAAGTCTAACCAGCGTCCAGGTCTTAAGGATGAAGGAGAGCCACAAGCCGCCTAAGCATTATGAAAAAAAACAATACTTATGAAAACAGCTCATAACTTTATATTGAAACAATTTGACTTTATTTTGTTGCTGTTATAGAAACAGCATATACATAAACATTTATACGATAAGCACTTATGTTGTATACTAATTTAAGATATAACACTGGCGATTGCGACTGGTACCTGTAATATAGCAAAGGCTGCACCTTTCACAACCTCCATCATGGGACGTACATCCATGCTGTTAGGTGAAAGTAGCTTCTTTCTTCGAGTTGTTCCTCCAATAACCTATGTAGTCATATGAAAGAAATGTCAGACATAAATTCAACAATACATCGTCTCCGAGCAATTTGAGTCAAACTGTGTGCTTTTTCACAAACTGGTGTTGTAAGATTGAAAACTTAGTAACCATCTTTTGCTAATTAATCGAACCAATTGAGGAAGATGTCGGCAGCAAGATAATTATAGTCATGAAAAGCCATGTGGATAATAGTGGTGGGAAAGAAAAAAATCCTATGTTCTTTGCATAGACATCAAACCTTATGTGGCCCAACTACCTCTCAACACTCCCACTAACTTCTTAACAGACAATAACAGACCTGTCATGTAACTTTATCTTAAAAAGCATGATATGAAGTTACGAAATAAACTACTCGCATCGACGGGAAGGTGTAAAATAGGTTGCCCGACAGGCCATGGATTGTTTTAGCCAGGCTTCACTGACACTCATTAACCTCTAAGCCCAACCACTTTGTTATAAAGGATATTTGGAAGTCAAGGACCGAAATAATGTAATTAAGCTTTTCTAAAAAGTTAATTAAAAAGAACTTCTCTAAAGAGTAAGGCATGCTTTACTTGGAATGCACCACTTTTCCACAATATTTTTATAACAATGATTGAACAACCTCACAGCAATTTATCCATAAACACACACACACACACAATCCTTATTTTCCTCATCAATTAGTACTTCCAAGTCCCGAAAACGAGATTACCTGAAGCAATTTATGTGTCGTACGAGGAGTCTTAGTTTCCTCGGGTGGATCCTTCACTTGCTTCCCTCCTCTTGTCTTATGTTGATCCTTTTTCCTCTTAGACTACATAGTTGCATTCACAGCAAAGTTCATAAAACAAAAGATTTAGAGAAAGTTTTCACAACACCACAACACCTGCAACCACATTCATATAATATTTCCTGCAAGACTCCACATGTTGGGTGATATTAAGTATTAACAACACAAAGCTATGGTTCCTTAATGTGGATATGCGTCAAAGTCTATAAATATAAAAATACAATGCCAATAAATATGAATTAACTGGAAGCTTTAACATACTTTCCAGGTACTGTCAACTTCTGGAAACATGCTGCTGTTATCTGTTTAACATTCATTTTATTCAAGTATTATGATTTCAGGTGAAGAAGAACATTATCCACCTTACAGTGTTGATGAGCTATCCACCCACTCCCCATCTCAATTTCCATCTTTTTCCCAAATCATCATCACTGTCATCGGCAGTGGCAACGACGGTGGGAGCAGGAGTTGGCCAACAATAGAAATCTAAACCTATATATACAAACATGAAAAATACATGTGCTTTCTTACTCCAAGCTAAACTTGAAAAAAGATGGCCTAAAAACAAAACTATAAGATGAATAACAACAATGAGTGCATACCTATATCTCATGGCCTCGATGGAGGGTGAAAATCACCAATGAACAAAGTGAGTGACACCGATTAGATTCCAATTGAATGACACTGATTGACCATTATGTTATTCTTCGACGAGATTTTCTGCAACTACAAAAAATAGCGAGTGAAAAGAATCCGTAACGGAACTAAAACAAGTCAAAGAAAAGAAGAAACTTGGTTCAGGAATTTTACCAAACACTTGGTGTCCAGTTGCGAAACGTCAAAAACGTTAACCAATTCACAAATGAAAATGAAGCTCCAATTCGCAACAAAAACAAATAACATCCCTGCAGTAAGTCTATAGCAGCAATTGAAACAAGAGGAGAAGAATTTTCACACAGTTAAATTCCTATTCAAAAAATACGAACTCAACCAAAACAGAGTCACGATTGAAACAATTCCGCACCCGAACCACGAAACAACTCCAAACTGAGTTTAATACACAACCATTTCTGAGTTGTTCATAAGCAAAATACAATTCTGAATCTAAACGAAATTCTGAACCAACATCACACAAGCAGAACTTCGAATTTGAAACCGATTCTGAGTCGAAACATGATGCTAAACCGACACCAAGAGTGATTAGTTGTTGTTGTTACCTTGTTGTCTGAGAGAGAAGAGCAAAAATATGTGAGAATCCATGGTGTTGCGATGAAAAATCGCTTATGGGAAGCATGGTTCCGTGTTTACGTTACCGAAATGCAATAGTGAAACTGTATCTCTTAGACAGTTACAGAGAAGGTTAAGCAAAAGTTGAAAATCAAAGCCAATGCAACCACGAGGGTTCTTTTCATTTTCTGGTAGGTTTTGATTTTTTTTTTTCTTTTGCTCTAATGGTAATGAGAGGGAGAGAGATATTTTTTAATAAAGATTTTTTAATAAAATTAATGGTAAGGATTTTTTAATAAAATTTAAACAAAAACTATTATTATTCAATAATGATAAAAAAAATTGTTGTGAAAAATTATTTTAAAATATGTTTGTTTTATATATATATATATATATATATATATATATATATATATATATATATATATATATATATATATATATATATATATATATATATATATATATATATATATATATATATATATATATATATATATATATATATATATATATATATATATATATTACTTTTTTCCTAAAAATATGTTTGTTTAGAAATATAAGAATTAATAAGTTAATTTTTTATTTTATTTTATTCTAAGAAAAATTATTAAATTATTAAATTTTCTTTAAAAAATAATAAGGATGATACCTCTGACTCGTTTCTAATTACACCCTATATTTGTTTATACACTTCTAAATTTCCTTTACTTAATTCTATTTTCTTATTCAATAAATATTTTTTAATAAAATTAATGGTAAATATTTTTTAATAAAATTTAAACAAAAACTATTAGTATTCAATAAAGATAAAAAAAAGTTGTTGTGAAAATTTATTTTAAAATATGTTTATTTTTATATTATATATTTTTTTCTAAAATATGTTTGCTTAGAAATATAAGAATTAATCAGTTAATTTTGTATTTTATTTTATTCTAAGAAAAATTATTAAATTATTAAATTTTCTTTAAAAAACAATAAAAGGATTGATATAATAAAAAAATTAGAAATATAAAAATTAATATGAAATTAGAATATATTATTTATAATTTTATTTATAATTAATAAAAATATAAAAAAAAATTCAAAAACAAATAGGATTAATAATTCGCAGCAAAAGTTGCAGCAAAACCCGCAACAAAATTCGCAGCAAATCCTGCGATAGAGAATTTGAGTTTTCATGCGAATTAAAATGTAATAAAAACTGCAGGAAAATGAGAATAATATTATAAAATCCAAAGTCGCAGGTAAAGTCTCAGGAATTCCTGCGAATTTTGCTGCGAATTTATTTTCGTAGAAAATAAGTTTTTATATTAGAAATCCGCAGCTAATATCGCAGGTATACCTGCGGATAATTTCCCGCAGAAAAATCCGCAGGTAAATCATGTATTTCTAGTAGTGTATCAACACTTTTTTTAGTAACTACTTTAAATTTTATATATTTAAGTTTTTAATTAAAAATTCTTCATGTGTTAAAATAAAACGTAAAAACTTTCTATTACATAAAAAGAAAACTTTCCTGGCATAAGTAAATATATTTAGATTTTTATTACATTAATTTCTAGTTTTAGTAAATAAAGTTACTTTATTTTATTAATATGTTTACGTTCTTACTTATATTAATTGTAATTTAATTTATTAAAAGTAGGGTTAAATGAAAACACACATGCAAAGTGCTTTCAAATTTCAAAACAACGAATGAATTATGGTATTGTCCAAAACTTGATATTGAGACTAATTTCTTATAGAACCATAGATGGAAGAATATATAATCAACCAACTGAATCAAAAATTGATGCATAGATTATTGGTGATGTTGACATAGAAGAGGAAAAAGATGTCATAAGGAATGTTAGATGAGAGAAACTACGAAGAATATATGAGTTTCATGCAAGTTACTTAACTTATCAATATCCTTTGATTTTTCCATATGGAGAATATGGATATAAACCTAATGTAGCATTTAGATACTTGGAAGTTTTTGAAGACAAAAAGGGATATTGACTTACAATCAGAGAACAAATTTCATTTAAAATTCAAAGGATGTGAGAAGAGGGAAAGTTTTTTGTTATCATCTAGAAGATTATTTCAATAGTTATTGGTTGATTTTTTAACAGCCAAACAAAACTAAGAGTTTAGAAGTGCAATAGTCTAAATTAAGAAGGTGATAAAACTGAAATGTTAGGTTCAAGCACATGGAAAAGAGTGATATTTCCATCATCCTATGTTGGTGGTCATACGTTTATGGATCAATTATACTATGATGGAATGACAATTTGTAACAAGATGGTTTTCCTAATTTGTATATCATATTTACCTGCAATCCCAATTGTCTATAGCTATAATGATAGACCAAATATTATATCTCAATTTTTTAAAATGAAGTTTGCACAAGAAGGGTATTTTAGGAAAAATGCTTGCATGTAAGTTATAATTGTTGCAACTTTACTAATTTTGTTTTAAAATTATCATGATACTTAATAACTCTTTGAATCTTTTTTGTGTATATGTACATAATTGTTTTTCAAATGAGAGAATTGTCACATGCACATATCTAGATTAATTTACATCCTTCTAACAAATACACATGACCTAAAGATATAAACAAAATCATTAGTTCTGAAGTGTCTGGTCCATTCAAGGAGAATAAATTGTACATTTTGGTAAAGAATCAGATGCTTCATGACCCTTGTGGTATGGAAAATAAAGACAAACACTGCATGAAAAATGACAAGTGTTCCAATTATTATCCTAAAAAAATCAAAGTTTAACTATAGTTGATTAATATGGCTATCTTGTCTGTAGAATAAGAGATAATGAATACACAATTACGAAAAAAGGAATCATACTTCACAATGGTCATGTAGTTCCTCACAAACCAATTTTATTATTTAAGTATAAATCACACATCAATATGGATTGGTGCAATTAAAGAACTTCAATAAAATACTTATTCTTTATACTCATCGCCAGTTGATAAGAAATCTAGGCAATCTTTATTAAAGTAGCTAGTATGATTATATTTCTTCATTACATTTTCATAAGGTTGTTTTAAAAAAATCGTGATTAATTCCATAATTTAACACAATTTTCTCAATTAGGACTAATACTCACATATGAAGAAACTAAACAATTGACATTCATGGCAATATAAACACATTTGTAAAGGAGTTCAAGTCAAATCCATATCCTAAGGATTGTGTACTTAATTTCCTAGGAAATAAGTCTATTTATGATGAGAGACAATATGATCCAATTGCTAAAAATCACCTATACCAAGAATTAATCTGCTCATTTACATGTAAATTATGCATACTTTTAATTCGTTTAAACATATAAATTGTTTATATATGTTTGATATTATTAACTAAATTACACCTATCTTATGGTTTAGATGAGTAAAAAGACATCTTTACTAAAACCATGAAAGCGGTTTGAAACAAACACATATGTGTTTTTCTTTTACATGTATATGTTGGAACTGATACAAAATTTAAGTGGAACTCGTTCTTTAAGACACTTCGTTCAAAAAGGAAAATTGTTTTGACTGTTGTATCAAGTGAGATTGCAAGTTTGTCGTTACCAGGAGAAAAGACAAATCATTCCAAATTTAAGATTTTGGTGTTGAAATATTTTACGAATTTAATATTACTCCAATAATTATGTGGCCAAATATATATTTAATTATATTAGCTATTTATTAAAATAAGAACTTTAATTGATTAATTGATTAAGTGGTCAAATAAATTTAAAAGGCTAATTAGATTTCTATTTAGTAATTAATTAATTAATAGGATATGGGCTCAAATATGAGTGGATGTCAGGATGATTCATTTGGGAATAATGAAAACCCTAATTGGTCATCACACTATATATAAGCTATGGTCCACAATATACCGTACACAAGTAGTTTACCTCTTCTCCCCATCTGAAGAGTGTTCAAGGCATTAAGAGTACCGGTTGAGGAATATCCAAAAGCCAACAAGTGTTAGTCACTTGTCTATACAATTTCTAACTTTCAGGATTACCGTCAACAAAACATTTCTCAATAAATTCAGGTATTTCTGCAATCTTCTCTCTCATATATTAACATGTCGTAGATCTAGTAATTATATACATGTTTGTATTATCTATTCTATTCCGCACTAAAGTATGTAACATAATACATAGAACATGTATATATGACTAATAATTATTGATTTAATTCCAACAAGTGGTATCAGAGCAGGTCTTCATGTTTAGTTTATTGAGATTTGTCCTCTAAACATTAAAGTTTATTTATTTTGGATCATGAAACATATATTTGAAATTCAAAGTTTTTTTTTTAATATTCATATATATATTTTAAGATGAATGAAGTTTTAATGAAATTTTTTCAATTTTTTTTTTTTACACTTACTTTAAGTTTATGGTTTGTGTGTTATATTTATTTTCAAAAGATTTATATGGATCCAGTATCTTCCATATTTTGTGTGAATCTTTTAAAATAAATTTGGTTATAAGATATATTTAAATGATATTTGTTTTAGTGATCATATTTGAAATTATATTTATGATTTGAAAACTATAATATGTAAGGATCTATTTTAAGTTATAATTCCTAGAATTATATTTGTGATAATGGAAACTTTTTTAATTTGACATTGAAACTATATGATAAAGATTTGTTTGAAAAATTAAAATTTGAACAGTTTTTTGGAAGAAAAATATTTGTGAAATTTTTGATTTTATTTTAGAGATATATTATTTAATAGTAGTATATATTATGCTAAATATATTTGGAATCACATATATTGTTATGGTCGGTGATTGAAAATCATAAAATTATATTTCTATTAAAAATTTTGATTTTCAACATTTTATTTGTGGCTAGAGAGTATATATTTATGTCAATCATTTGGGAAAGATAAATATTGAATTTAAATCTTATTTTGGTTATTTGATTCTTGGTTTATAATCAAATCTTTTTTTATTTGATTTTCAGTTATTGTTTTATCTTTTATTTTGATTTACATAAAATCTTCACATGAATTTAGATTTTTGAAAGATAAGATAAATACTAATTTGTTTAATATTTATTTAGTTATTATATATTATTTGTGGAAATATTTTGTGTGACTATTTTGAATGTCTCTATAAAAATTATAAGGTAAAACTATAGATTTGATTCTTTAAACTTTGGATACATTGGATTTTAGAATTGGTTTTGTTGATTCTAAAATGATTTATTTAAAGAATTATTTGGTGTATATGTAAATTTGTTTGATATTTATTTGGTATATATAAATATTTAATATTTATCTGATTTGAAGTTATGCATTTAGCATGATTGAGTTGATTGTTATTAAATTTTATACAATTTTTCTTAATTATGTAATTTGTATAAATTCATAAAATTATGTTTTATTGAGAATTTATTCTCACACTAAGGACTTTAAAGAAATATTATTATTAAACAACATCTTAAATGAATATGACCTACATTTGTGGGTAGTACCTTGTAAATTTAAGACTCTTTCCATTGAATTTATTAAAATGTCTAGCAATTTTGGTTGAGTTGGTTGAAACAACACGTTGCAAAAGTAATCTCTGTTGTGTAAATTTGATTCAATCGGAATTACAAAAGATGTAGTCTGTAATTGTTCATGCGAACTGTTATGGTCGGCCAAAAGGAAGACACAGTTTGGCCGAACAATTGCATACATGTGATGGTAAATATATAGTAATTATTAATTTTATCCATGTGGGTAATGATTGATGTCAAAGACATCCATTATTAGACCAAACTTATTACTAATGTTTGATCATTGCGTGAGAGTACCGTTTACAGTTAATTTTTGCAATCAAAGATTGAGAATTAATGGTGTGTTTGATATCTTGTTTAGGTCTTTTAATTTACAAGTAAAGATGAATATCTATATAATAATCTATTCACGTATCAATAATGATGTTGTATGAGTGTAAATCTTTCAAGTGTTTATTTGATTGCACTCACACATATAAGGTAAACTTGTGACGATTTATAATTGTTGAAAAGTTTGAGAAATATAAACTTTAGTCTCAATTTAAAGAATATTTTGAGACATATATTATAATGTTTCTTGAGAATATTGATGTTCCGGACTGACCCAACCATCAGAATTGGGCCATATGTATCTCGTGGCCCAACGGCCCAAAAAACCCGACCATACTCGGAGCTATGAAGTCGACTGCTCGACCTACCCTCGGTCGGACAACTACACTATCGGGCGAGGAGTCTGTCGAGCAAGCTTTTTCTCACCCCCAACGACTAGTTCCTAATCACCGTCGATTATTGTGGGATCCACGATCCGCGCCCAACATTCTGGGCCAATGAGCATCCACTTGGACCAGTATATAAATCCTCTCATTTGAGAGGGCCAGGTATTCAAATCTAGACCCAAAAATATTGTACTTGCTCACTCGTTGCTCGTTTTCTGACTTTAGCATCGGAGTGTCTTTGCAGGTACACCACAATCTTCTCTCCATCATCAACAACACTCATCCACGCTCTACACGGCCATATCGGATCCTGATCTCCAGGTACGATCAGGTGGCGCCGTCTGTAGGAAACAAACTTCCCCGTTCTTCTTCACCAAAGAAATTCAAAAACCAAAGTTACTATTCATAAAGATTCATGGCCGCTAACGACATACCGTGCGAAGCCTGCACAGTTTATGGTGTCCTCATTACTCAGCGGGGGAGCAACCTCTTCACCCCCTCACATGAAGAAACCGTCCAAGATCGTCAGGATGGAAAAACTGCTTCACCATCTCCCGAGCGCGATCAACCCCTCGAGAGCCAACCAGAGATCATACCTTCCGTGACCGCCCCCATCGGATCAGACTTCGCTGCATTGGTTGAGACAATCAATCAAACACATCTCCTGCTCCTGGCACACGGTGCCAAGATAGCCCGTTTGGAGGACACCGGTTGTCGATCATCTCGATCACCAAAGAGACACCGAAGCCAACACAGCCTTTCCCCCCGAAGGAGGAAAGATAAGGGCCACCACGGCAAATCCTCTATACGAAACCGCGGTCGGTCACCCCCACAAAGACCTCGATCACCAGTACCGACCAAGAATCACCACGGGTCACAAGAGGACGCTCGTCGTTCCCCTCCCTGAAAAGGAAGACGATCTCAATCTCCATCCCCGAAACGATCAAAGAAGAGCAAGTCGAATTCTCCATCCCCGCGACGAGACCAGAAGCGCCGGTCAAGATCCTGCACGATCACCTCTAGCAACGATGATGATATCAGGGGACCCCTATCCTCTGAGATCATGGTCGCCAGACTACCGAGAGGACTCAAGAAGCCCCCTCCATTGGGGTCGTACGACGGAACGACCGACCCCGACGAGCATATAGAACATCGACGCTCTACTCGACTACATAGGCATCCGAGGAGCAATCAAGTGTCGTCTTTTTCCGACCATCTTAAGGAAAAGGGCGATGACCTGGTATAAAAGTCTCGAGCCTGAATCCATCACTTCTTGGAGACACCTTGGTCGAACCTTCTCCAGGCACTTCACCGCTTCCAAGCGCCATCCAAAAACGGAAGCATCTCTTGAGGCCATAATCCAAGGCAAAGACGGACCTCTCAGAACATACATCGAGAGGTTCAATAAAGAAGTCGTCCGGGTCTCAACCACGGACGACATGAAGAAATATTTGCTGGAATGTGGATTGTGTCCGTCTACCGACTTTCACCGCGCGGTGGGTATTGAGACACCCTCTACTTTGGATGCGTTCCTCTTGAAAGCCCAAGTGTATATCCAATACGAGGAAAAGCAGGCGGCTAGTTCCGTCCGCGATGCTCGACTACGAGAGGATGCAAACCTTTCCAAATCAGATGAGCCCTCGACATCTCGTCAAGGAAGCGACAAAAGAAAGGAAGATCGCTCCCGTGAACCGCGGGAGCAGAGAGGACCGGTGGGCCGATTTCGTGAATATACGCCTTTGCTGGTGTCGAGGGAGAAAATACTATCCGAATATGCTAACTCGGAGTTCCGCCAAGCGGGGATGCGCTTCCCCAAGCAGCTACCCACCAAACCAGGCACCGATAAAACCAAGTATTGTCGGTTTCACAAGAGCCATGGACACAACACTGAGGATTGCATCCACCTGAAGGATGCAATAGAGATACTCATCAAATATGACCACCTCAAACAGTTCACTAAATCCAAGGAGACCTCCAGGCCGGAGATGCAAGAAGCCATCAAGATCGAGGAAGTAGCGACAGTCCCCGCGGACACCAACATGCAATTGGCCCTCCGAATCTATCGCCCGGAAGACTTTTTTCTACCCGACCGTCCAACGAGTATAGGTTATCTCTCTTCCCATAGCCTATGGGAAAACTTCCCTTCCGCCATGCTGATCTCGGGCGGGGGTTTAGTAAAATCACGGTCGGTTCCGTAAAAAGGAAGTTCGACCAACTAATTGCGAAAGGGCTGGCCCTGAATGCCACACTGGACCCCCCAGAGACAATTCAGTGCCCATCTCCTTCTTAAAGAAGAACTGTTAGGAGGAGCTCCTAATGTCAACATTCCACTGCTTATCCGAGCCCAAATGGCCAACTTCGACGTCCGCACGATACTGGTCGACCAAGGTAGCTCATGCGACATCATGTACTCGCAGCTATTCGCTACGCTCCAGCTCAATGAAACTCACCTGACACCATATGTAGGATCGGACCTACAAGGTTTCAACAGTGCGGTATCACGATCGTGGGGTTACGTTGATCTCATAGTCACGTTCGGAGCCGCAAAAACTGCTCGATCAATCCGCGTCCAGTTCTTGGTCGTCGATTATCCCTCTCTCTACCAATGCATTCTAGGTCGACCAACTCTGGCCGAATGTTGCACCCCAAAATTTGCCCTCACAAAACAAGACTTTGTGTACTATAAGGTTCACAAGGTTCACAAGACATCTTATGAGGTTCACAAGATTCACAAGACACCTTATGAGGTTCACAAGATTCACAAGACATCTTATGAGGTTCACAAGGTTCACAAGACATCTTATGAGGTTCACAAGATTCACAAGACATCTTATGAGGTTCACAAGGTTCACAAGACATCTTATGAGGTTCACAAGGTTCACAAGACATCTTATGAGGTTAACAAGATTCACAAGACATCTTATGAGGTTCACAAGGTTCACAAGACATCTTATGAGGTTCACAAGGTTCACAATGATGTTCACAAGGTTCACAAAGTTCACAATTAGTCAGAAGATTTGACAATTCCCTCAGACAATGCATCCTCCTAAGCAGTGCATCCAAAACTAGGGTTTTGACTTTAATCAGGCTAAATGGACTTCCAAGACTTCAAGTGATTTTCATAGCATCTTATATGTGTTTAAGAATCCCCATGACAAGTTTCAAGACTTTTCCCAAAGGTTTGCTCAGTCAGATGATCAGATAAGTCAAAATCAGTCAAAGTAGTTAAAAAGTCAAACTGAGGTCAACTGTGGTCAAACCTGTTCGCAGTGGTTTCTGGCGAACAACCTCTGGTTAACCAATTTCTTTAGAAAACTGGGTTACTTGCAGGACCAACCATACAAGTCCTGGGATACATGTGCATTGTTTCTGTCGAAATCTTCTTAGAATTTGGTGACTGATTTGTGGTTTGTTTTATCAGTATTGTCAAAGTATTAAGAACTTTGATTTTTGCAAGTAAAGTAAAGTTTGAACTTAAAGATGAAATAAAGTTAAAAGTTTAAACAAGAACAAAAAGACATGTCGAAAGCTGTAAACTTGCAGAAAAATAAATAAAGCTTGAAAATGACATTAAACTTGATAAATGAACAAGTAATTTAAATGACTTTGAAATATAACTGGTGTTCAAACGTACATTGTTCCAAATCTTAGACTCATTTTCTCTCACACTGGGTACTTAGAGTTTTTTAACAGGAATTTTGTATCAATTTTCACACACACATTCTAACCACAAACTATCCTATTTATACATAAACAAAATAACTGCTTAGAACGGAAAAACTATAACTAAACGACAAGTGTCAGCCTGCATGTAAATTTCTTCTCTGAAACCTCCATGTGTCCAACTGCCAAAGGTTACAACCTTTTGAATTTGAATCCCTTCCTTAGTGACGAAAACCTTATAACTCTTCAAACTGTCGAAACCCTTTTTAAAGAAGAAACAAAACTCTTCAGCACTTGCCAAATATTCTTTTGTCAGATGTCCTTTTCTGTCGAAATCATTGAAAAACTATCTTCTGTCGAACCGTCGAAAGAGAACTTTCCTCTGCCAAATACTTAGTCACAAATCACTTCTCAAACTTTATTCTGCCAGAACAATATCTACCTCTCTGTCGAAGTAATGGGATTTTAAACCCTGTCAGCAATCCTTGAAATTACTTCCTTTTATTATCTTTCGACAAAGATAATCTCAAAACCCTTAATTTCAGTCTTGTCGAAATTATGGGTTTACAAATTGCCCCCCAGCAAAGATGTTTTCGACCATCCTTGGAGAAATATCTTTTGCTGTCGAAATGACCTTTGACTTCCTTTCAGTTGCATTTATTGTAAAGTGATTTTGTTGAGTCCCAAGAAAACATCATGATTTCCACTTTACCAAAACGTCATGTCTAGCCCACGTTTTTACACAATCCCCCATAACCCTAGATTGTAGGTAAATCATGGCCTCCCACCAACTGCCACTTTCTAACTTCCACTAAGGGATCAAAAAACACATGTTTCCACTTCCCAATTAAAAGAAAACTTTTCATTTTCCCTCTATTAATTATTTGTCATTTATTTCATCCTCTATAAATATCACTTTCACCACCATTTCATACTTTTCACCTTCTCAAACTCTTCTCTTACCCAAACGCAAGACTCCATTTTAAGACCTCCCAAGCTTCTGTTTCTTCAAACTCTTCATCAAATCAATGGCTCCTCCAAAGACTACCACTGGACAAAGTGCAAAGAAGACAAAGAAGACCATGGATCTTCCTCCTGCTCACGTGTTATCTGGGCCTACTCAAACACAGCACCAACAGTACTTCCCAGAACCCCCAAATGAAAGGGAAAAGGCAAGCATTTACAGGTCACAGGTAATGATTCCCATTTCTGTTTCTGGAATTCATCATGCTATGTTAGGCCCTATTTTTGATCCCACTGCTGATTCTAAACGTTTAAAAGAATTTTACCCCTGCTATTCTGCTTTAAAACCCATAGCTGCTAACAAAAATCCTAAAGAACCTGAAGTCCTTATGGCTTCGACAGAAATAGATTTATCTTATCTAAACCAAAATAGGATTTTTAGGAGTCCTCCTTTGACGAAAGATCCTACTGAGTACCAAACATGGTTTTCCAGGGTCGAAAAAGCCAAAGAAAAGTTTTGGAAGAAAACTGGTATATATAACTTAATCCAATTATCGAAGGAAGGTCCCCGTTATTGCCAAAACATGCTGTTAGCCTCCTTGTACTTTTGGGATAGTACTTACAACACCTTCCACTTACCCTGTGGAATGATGACTCCCACCCTATTCGACATAGCAGCCATAACTGGCCTTAGTCCTTTAGGGGAAATATTTAACCCTGAACACTTGAACAAGGATCCCATAAGCTTCGACACAAAGCATGCTGGGTACTCTGTCTTCATAGCCCATTACCAAGGTAGAAACAATGAAGAAGTCTCTGACATAGAACACATTGCCTTCCTTAGCCTGTGGTTGTCCAAATTTGTATTCTGTACCAGATCCCTTCAGGTGGCCAGAAGTTTTATCATTATGGCGAATCAACTTCACAATGGAGTTGCATTCTGCCTGAGTGAGCTGCTTTTGGCAAACCTTTATGAATCTTTAAGTGAGAGTGTAAGCAACCTCAAGACCCTTAAAGACAAAGGTAACATTAGTCTCACAGGTCCTTTCTGGCTTCTACAACTATGGCTGAATGCCACTTTTGAAACCTTTATCCCCACCAAAATGCCAGTTGACGAAGAGGCAGTCAAAGAAAGGCGTGTCGAATGGCCTAGGCTGGTTCAACTGACCCCTACAGATGATAATACAAGCCTTCGACAAGCATTCACTGGCTACATCATGATGTTCGCCAAACGCTACAAATTTTCTCCTTCCATGGCACCATTCGCCAACAGGCAAGTAGGTCCAAGATGGTTTACTAGAAGACTCCCAGTGGAGAACCAGAAAGATGAAGATTCCTACATCTCCATTTGGGAAGCTTTTCTCATGCCCAGGCACTTCTTCTCCCATCATAGCCTTAACAACACAAAGGTATCCCTCATTGTATACCAGCCCAATTTGGTAGCTAGGCAGTTTGGATTAATTCAGACGAAGACAAAGCCTATCTACCACAAGAAAGGTGCCATCATCTTCTACAACTCATGTCACCATTTCGACAAATGTTTGGAGCTGTACAACAAGTATTTTGACCCTTCTCTGGAAGTTTATCCCACCATTTTCCTACCAAACTTCCTCTGTACTGAAGAATTCGACGTCTGGTGGAAGGAATACTATATCAACAGATTTTTCGACGTAGCAACCTTCACTACTCTTCTGACGAATGCTTTTACTTTTGTGCAGGACAGGAAGAAAAAAGGTACAGATCAGCATATCAAAGAAGTTCACAAGTTTCAAAAGTATTTTGAAACTATTTACAGGCCTGATGATCTTCGTCGAACCATAGCTGAAGCAGCAGTATCTTTAAAATTCAAATTCACAGAGAAATTAAATAAGTTGTGGTTTCCTTCATCCCTTCCACCACATGCACACTATGATTTTGCTTTCACAACTTTTCCTCCAAAATTCCCTCCACTCCCTTCTGCAGAATTTGGAGTGGCCTTGTGTCCTCCATTTCCAGATTGGTTTGTATGTGGATCAGACTTAAAACTGCTCCGTGAAAGAAACAAAAAACCTGCCGAACGCGTGGTTGCGACGAAGTATCATCTGCACAACTTCACTGGGCACCTTCATATTGGGATTGAACATGTTACTGTGGATGAACCCATTCTTGAAGGTGTCGAAGAAATTACATTCTTCTTTTTTACTTCTAACTCTTTTTATTATTATATCAATGTTCATGCAACTTTTCCTTTTCAGCTGTTAGAATTGTCAGGAAGACTACTGGCGAAGGAACTTCTTCAAAAACAGTCGAAAAATCTCCCGCAACTGCTAAAAAGGTTTCGACAAAATAGAACACCCCTCTTTATTTATGCACTTCATATTTTCTCATACTGAACAATTCTCTTTTTCTTTTGTAGGTAACTCGTACCCCAGCAAAGAAAAGAAAACCAGAAGAGAAAGAGGAAAACGTCGAAGAGTCTGAAGACGAATCCCCTGAACCCCAACCTTTGAAAAGAAACAAAGGTCTAAGAATCAAAACAGTGGCATCTCAAAGATCTCTGGTCCAAAGACGAACTCCCCCTGCCAGTCCAGTCAACAAAGTTCCTTCAAGGAGTGAAAGAAGTGGGGACTCAAGTGCCCATACTGAAATTCCTCAGGTAATCATTTCGACAAACACTACCCCAGCCTTGACTGAATGTATCTTTATCTTACAGTTCTTCTTTTATGTTTTTTGCTTGTAGGTTGTTATTGATGTCGAAGAGACTTCTGCAATCCAAGAAGAGCATGCTCCCTCTAATTCTGAGAGGACTCTGGCTGAAAGACTCCAAGATGATGCCACTCCAGATGCAGGGGTCCATGGGCCTCAAACCTTGGATGAATTCGACCTCAGTGATTCTGAGTCTTCCGACAACAACTCTCCTTTTCGACCAAACCCCACTGCAGAAAAAATAAATTCAGATCAAGATGTACCACTTCCATCACCAGCTGCTATACCAAACACTGACGAAAATGCCATTGCTCAGGATGCACAAGGTCCAGATCCAACTGACACCCACCTAGTTGGCCAAGAAAATGTCGAAGAGGAAGTCACTCTGTCGAATCAGCCAGGAGTCAACCTGAGCATAGGAGGGACTTCTCAAAACATTCCTTCTTCATCAAAGATTCCTGTCGAAACCTCTCTGGGTACTGATTCGACAAGTTTATCACATGAAGAGATCGAGAGCTTGAAGGTTAGGAAACCCTTTGAATACTTAAAAGCTTTGCTCGACACCAGGTATAACTTCCAAGATTCCTCTGCCAGTGGTTCGACAGCTTCAGGGGCCACTTCTGACCTTCAACCAATCAATGTCATCATGGATGAGATCAAGACAAGGATCCTTGGAGTTGACCTGTTTGAGGTCTTGGCTGAGAATACTTCTGCTCAATATGATCTGAAGAAGCTCCTGAAAAGTGCCAACTTGCTGGAGGCTTCGACTGAGGAAAGCCATTTGGTGATGGATTTGATATCTTTAATTGATTCTGTTAGCGCTGATCTGGTTCGACAAAAAGAATTCTCCCAAAAGATCACAGCCAAGTTTGAGGAGCAAGTTTCATCATGGAACACAGTGGCTTCTTCGACAGAAAGGATTTCAGAGTTGAATAAGCTTTCTGACGAATACACCAAAGCCGCTGCTGATTGTGAAAACAATATACAAGCTTACCAAGCCCAGATTGCTGATCTCCAAAGAAAAATCCTCCAAGAGAAAGAACGCCAGGCCTCTCTCCAAAAACCAAATCAGGAAGCAATAGACAGTGAACTCCAAAAGGGGTTACAACATGCAGAAACAGCCCAGCAACTTCATAGGGAGCTTGACGAAATGACTGTCAGCAAGAGCCTTTGTGAGCGTCGAATTCAACTCCAAAAGAAAAAATTCGACGAGCTTAAAGCCTCATTCCTTCGACAGTGATTTTGTAATAAGACTTAGGAATTTTTTTTTTTGTTTTAAGGATATTTTCTTTTAGTACTTTTATATGTAATGCTATTTTACGCCATTTGTTTGGCGAAGACAAGTTTCGTTTGCAATTTTAATTTGTTATGGTTTTTATTTCCTGCAATGTTGGTCTATACTTCTTTAAGTACTTCCCATTTATTTTCATCACTCTTCTATCTTTTTCTATTTCTTCGACCTCGTATGCACCATTGGAAAAAACTCTTAGAATTTTAAAAGGTCCTTCCCACTTAGGGGACCATTTTCCCATCATTCTGTCTTTCTTCTCCATGGGTAAAATCACTTTCCAAACTAAATCATTTACTAAAAAGGCTTTGAATTTTACTTTTTTGTTATAAAACTTTTCAACTCTCTCTTTCTGCCTTCTTATTAGTTCTAAAGCACGCAACCTTTCTTCGTCTAAATCAACCAACTCATCCATCATCATATTCCAATAAATTTCAGATGGAATCTCATGATGTCTTTGAATTCGTATTGACTGTAAACAAATTTCGACAGGCAATACCGCATCATGTCCATAGGTTAATTTAAATGGGGTGGAATTAGTTGCTTCCTTAGGAGATGTTCGACAAGCCCAAAGGATTTGATCCAGGGTCTTATGCCAACTTCTGGGTTTTTTCCCCACATGCTTCTTTATCAGGTTTATCACCACTTTGTTGGCTGCTTCGACCTGGCCATTTGCTTGGGCATAATAAGGTGTCGAAGTCAATAACTTAAAACCTGCCTCTCTTGCAAATGCTTGCATATTTCTGCCAGTAAACACAGATCCTTGATCAGTGGTTATAGTCTCTGGTATTCCAAATCTATACATTATGTGTTTCTGGATGAAACCTATGACTGCTTCCTGATCTACATTTGTCAAAGGTATGGCTTCAATCCATTTAGTGAAATAGTCTACTCCTACTAAAATGTACTTCTGCCCTTTTGAAGAAGCTGGTCGAATTTCACCAATTAAATCCAAAGCCCAACCTCTGAATGGCCAAGGCTTTACAATAGAATGTAACTCACTTGCTGGCACATGAGGTACGCCTGCATGGATTTGACATTCCTGACAACCTTTTGCAAATTCGACACAGTCTTTCAACATAGTTGGCCAATACATCCCTTGTCGAAATAACAGCCATTTCATTTTATGTCCTGCTTGGTGGGCACCACATGCACCACTGTGTACATTCGACAAAGCTATATAAGCTTCAGTCTCTCCAAGGCATTTTAGTAGAACTCCTTCTGCAGTCTTTTTAAACAGTTCATTTCCAAAGAGCACATAACTTATGGCTCTGTACTTTATCTTCCTTTCGATTGTCTGATTTGGATTTTGTAAATAATCTTTGATGGGTTTTCTCCAATCTCCATCCTCTAGATTACCTATATTAAAAATCTCAAAGTTTTCTTCATCACCATATCCCAACCTTATTGTCTCCAAATCAGATGGGGATAGCCTAGTGGATAAAACTTTGCCTCTTACTTCGACAACCTTCATCAGATTTTCCTTCGACACTTTATACCCTGAAGCCAGCTGAGCCAGGTCATTTGCTTCCTGATTTTCTAATCTGGGAATGTGTCTAAAGACCACACTGTCGAATCTCTTGAGGAGTCTGTTGGCTATCACAAAGTACATGATCAAATTTTCTTTGACACATTTGTACTCTTTCGTCAACTGTTTAATCACCAACTCAGAGTCACCCATTATTTCGACCTCTGTTGCCCCCAGTTCCAACAAGATTTCAAGTCCAGCTATTAAGGCTTCATATTCTGCCTCATTATTTGAACAGAATCCTTCTATTTTGTACTTGAACTTTGTTGGAACTTTATTGGGAGAAATAATTAACACCCCAACTCCTGTTCCATTTTTGTGACTGGAACCGTCGAAATATAACCTCCAAGGCTCTTTTTCGACATAGTTTGTTTCATTTCCAAGTATAGAGTGGTCAGCTATAAAATCAGCAACTACTTGCCCTTTAACAGCTTTTAGAGGCATATATTTTAAGGAATACTCAGTCAAGGCTAAAGCCCATTTTCCAATTCGACTATGTAAAATAGATTTGGACAACATATGTTTTATTACGTCGAAATGAGAAGATATATGTACATCAACGGGTTTTATATAATGCTTCAATTTTATACAAGAGAAATATACACATAAACATAATTTCTCTATTACACTATATCTAGTTTCAGCATCATTCAAGACTCTGCTGAGATAATAAATGGCTCTTTCGACGCCATGTTCATCTTCTTGACAAAGCATACTTCCTAATGTTCTGTCAGATGCTGATATATAGAGCCTCATGCTTCTTTTTCGACAAGGAGATATTAAAACTGGAGGGTTTGCCAGATAACCCTTGATCTTGTCGAAGGCATCTTGCTGCTCTTGCCCCCAAGTGAAACCTTCCTTCTTCAGTCGAAGCAGAGGTGAGAAGGCCTGAGTCTTTCCACTAAGGTTGGAGATGAACCTTCTGAGAAAGTTGATTTTCCCTAGTAAAGACTGCAATTCCTTCTTTGTCGATGGCGCTTTTGCTTCCATTATTGCTTTAGCTTTGTTTTCATTAATTTCAATCCCTTTCTTGTGGACCACAAAGCCTAAGAAGTCCCCTGCCTGCACACCAAAAGCACATTTAAGAGGATTCATTTTCAAACCAAACTTCCTCATCCTTTCAAAGGACTGTCGAAGATGGTTAATATGGTCCAAGCCTGAAGCAGATTTAATCACAATGTCATCTATATAAATTTGCATAAACGTTTCGATGAAATCATGAAAAATAGAATTCATAGCCCTTTGGTAAGTAGCTCCAGCATTTTTCAAACCAAAGGGCATGACTACCCACTCATATGTTCCTATTGCTCCTGGACAACGAAAAGCTGTTTTTGAAACGTCTTCTTCAGCAATGAAAATCTGGTTGTAACCAGAATAGCCATCAAGCATACTTAAATACTCATGGCCTGCTGCAGAATCTACTAGCATTTCTGCTACTGGCATAGGATATTCATCCTTAGGGGTGGCTGAGTTCAGATCTCTAAAATCAATACACACCCTTAATGTGCCATTTTTCTTAATCACAGGAACAATATTAGCAATCCATTCGACATACCTTGTTGTACGGATGAATTTGCATTTTAGAAGCCTTTCGACTTCCTCTTTGATTTTCGACAGAATCTCAGGTGCAAAACGTCTGGGGGTCTGCTTTATTGGCTTCTTCCCTTCCAGTATTGGCAACTTCAATTCTACCAAACTTCTGTCTAAACCAGGCATTTCGTCATAATCCCAGGCGAAACAGTCTTTAAACTCATTCAGCAGTTGGATTATTTCGACTCTGAGTTGAGGATCCAACTTGGCACTGATGTAAGTGGGCCTTTTTTCTGCCCCCAGTCCCAGATTAATCTCCTCTAAAGGGTCCTGTGCCACCATTTTCATATTGGTTGAGGTTGGATCCTTTTCGAACCCCAAAGGTTCGTCATCATAAATGGCATCAAATCTTTGATTCTGCCATTCACCATTTGAGTCTTCAAAACTCTGATTTGTATGTTGCTCCTCAATATTTTCTTGAGGATATTGTTCTTCGACAACCTGAGTGCTGGCTTCGACAGCCATATTTCTAACTTCAGCCTCAAGGGCCGTTCTGAGTTGTTTTTCGGCTATATAAGCCGAAATCCTTTCCATTGCTGAGACTTCAGTCATTTTCACTGAATTCACTCCCCCATCCAGTTGGGTTGACATGGGCAGTTCCCCAAGTGTAATTTGTTTCCCCAATTATTTCTTTATCCCACTGGAAACCATGTGTAGGATGGAGGTACATGGAACAGTAAGCGTTGTCGGAAGCTGTCAGGTCGAAAGCAGCAGGATTGCATGGTGCTATATGGGCTAGGTTCTTGTCGAAGTTACGACTAATGACATTGTTCACATCAGCTGTGAAGTAACTCTGATCTGCTTCAATGTTTTCGACAATCCCATCTGGCCTCCAGATTGCTATTCTTTGATGCATGGAGGATGGCACAGCCCCGATCCCATGGATCCATTCTCTTCCCAACAGCAAGTTGTAATTTGCTTTTGATGCTATCACCACAAACATTGTGGGCCTAGTGATGGATCCTACAGTCAAGTTCAATTGTATTACTCCCAGTGTTGTCCCTACTTTACCTTCATAATTGGACAGCACCATGTTGTGGGGCTTAGTGTCGGAGTCATCTTTTCCAATCCTCTTTATCATGTAGTGAGGAATTAAATTTACAGCCGCTCCACCATCTATCAGAATTTTATTGACACCCACATTTTCTACCTTTCCTTTTATGAAGAGAGGCTTTAAGTGAGCCTTCATTGCATCATCTGGCTTTTCGAAGAAAGCATTTTGTTCTTCGACACAACCATTATTCATTATGTAGTAGCATACAGGCTTCAAGCCTATGCTATCATCTACCATGTCATCCTCTTCGTCTTCGACTTCCATTATCCTGTCAAAGTCTCTAGGCAGCACAGAAACCACATTGCAAGTTACGTCGAAAGAGGCATCTGATTCTGAACCAAATTCATCTGTGACTTCTTCGTCCACTGGCATTCTGTTGTTTGTTTTCTGCACCTCTATGGTGTCACCAGATCTATTCTCCTGAAAGGTTTCTTTTTCTGCCAGGGGCATCCCCTTGTTCGTAATCTGCACACATTTGCTTGATTCAGCTTCCTTCTGCCCAACCTTTTGGTGTTCTACAGTTCCCTTTTCAATTTTCTTCTGCCTTTGGAATCTTCTCCATTGGGATCTGGACATAGGATTCTTCCCTTTGTAGTTTTCAGAGACGTATTTCGGCTTTGCCTCCTTTTTGACTTCCATTGAGGGACCCCTGTTTACTTCAAAACTCTTCCATCTCTTCTGACCTTGGGCATCCCTTATAGGCTGAACCCATTTGTCATCATTTGGCCTGTTGGATGGTTTGTAAGTGTTGAAACGTCTTTCTCCCACCCCTTGACTGTGATGCTTCCCTCTTCTTGGGTCGAATCTTTCATTTCTGGTTGGTGGGACTGTTCCCCAATTTCTCTTTCTCTGGGTCTTTTCTGCTGCTTCTAAGTCATCAGCTGCTTTCTTGTCGAACACAGCACTGCATCTTGGGCAAAGCATGACTTCTGCGTTTTTCCTTTGACACCTCTGGATGAATTCGACAAGACTCTCGTTCTCTTCTGGGTAAACCAACTTCTGATGCTTTTCTTGATGTTTCTTTCCCTTGTTGGTGTCTGGTCCTCCCTTTTGAGTGATTTCCACCATATGAATCCCAGCACTCTGTTCAGTTGTAATTTTCAATTTGTTCATTTTTTCGACTAGCCTGATTTCCTCTGGGGTGTCCTCCTTTGACTGACTCACATTGCCTTTTGGGTGTAAGCCCTTGTAGATATATTTGCAGCAATGTGCAACCCTTTCGACAGGATGTCCTTCAGTTCTGGTGGTACCACTGTTTGTTGGTTCGACAGTGAGGGGATTGTCATCAGCCCCTGCTGTTTTGATTTCCTCTTGGTTAAGGCCTTCAGTGGCCTCTTTTTGGACAGTGAGGGTTTTACTATCCTCCTCTTCGTCATTGTTTTTGAAAGAATCTCCCCATCCTGTGGGTTTGATTTTGTTGACATCTGTTTTGGAGCTTGGTGGTACTGAATATTTCACCATGAAGTCGAACTTCCCATTTGACTCTCCCAAAGTGTCCCAGATCACCCCTTGCTCAGCATCTCTTTCACAATTTTTCTTGTCGAAGCTTCTTCCCACTTTGACTACATTTCTTCCGTCGAAAGCTTCAGTAGTTTCAGTGGCATTCTCGCTGTCGAAGTCTTCAGAAACTTTGACTTCTTTTGCCTCAGCCTGGTCAGCAGAATTATCACCTTCTTCCACCACATTGACATGGGTGTCGAAACCTTCAGCAGCTTCTATCATGGTGAAGTTGGTGTCGAAGCTTTCAGTAACTTCTACCATTTCAAAATTTTCTTCTGCCATGATCTCCATTTCGACCACGTTTACCATTTCTGGTCCAGCATAATTGGCCTCCACAATCTGCATGGGATTGGAGTCAATCTTCATCTGCTGCTTGCCTTTGTCTCCAAACTTCAGCCTTCCATTTTGGATTGCATTCTGGACAAGATCCCTGAAAAGGTAACATTGAGAAGTTTTATGACCTAAAAAATTATGGTATTTACAAAAACCTCTCTTTTTCTATTGGTCTATAGGAGGCTCCTTAGTGCCTGCTGGTTTTATTAACTGACCATCTTTGACTAATAAATCAAATATTTCATCACACTTAGTGATGTCGAATGTATAGGTTCTTTTAGGGAACCTGTCATTCTTTTCCACTTCGACTGGATTTTTTCCATTCGACGGGGCTAAAACTTTACAAGAATATGGAGGGCCTTGTTTTAATTCTGCAAGATCAATTTCTTGCTGGTCGAAAATGACTGGTTCGTTTTCGTCATAATCATCTTCTTGAATTACTCCTATGTAGGCCACCCTTTCCTTCTTGTTTTTATTTGATCTAAATTTTTCATTTTTTAGTCTTTCTATTTGCCTCACTCTGTCTGCCAGTTGTGCCATGTCTCTCAAGTACTGGGTATCCAGTTTTTTCCTTATGGAATAATCTAGACCCCCTGCAGCCATTTCGACTAGTTCTTGTTCCGGCACTTGCGTAAAGCATCTGGCTTTTAATAATCTAAACCTATTCAAATAGTCATCTATAGGTTCAGAAAATTTTCTTTTGACACTTGCCAACTCTTTCAAACTTATCTTGGTTTGTCCCATATAAAATTGTTCATGGAACAATCTCTCTAATTGGGTCCAAGTAAAGATTGAAGTTGCAGGAAGTGATGTAAACCAAGTGAAAGCATTTTTCGTCAAAGAACTTGGGAAATATTTCATCCTTAAGTTCTCATTATTAGCAATCTCTCCTGCCTCTATCAAATAACGCGCCACATGTTCTATGGTGGATTCACTAGTATCCCCTGAGAATTTTGTGAATTTGGGGACTTTCCACCTTGGTGGTAACTCTTGTTGTAAGACGAATTCAGACAAAGGGGAAGTATAACTAGGCCTTTGTAATCCTACGTTTACTCCATTTTGTGCCATTATTCTCTCAACCATGGTGGCAATATTGTTTTCGACAGGCATGTTATTGTAACGCATTCTCTGCTGTAATACTTCGTCAGCATTTTGGTTTCTCTGGACTATTATCCTTCTTGGTTCCTGTCGAATAGGCTCTTCTACATTAGGTTGTTCGACTATCCCCTCTTGCCCCCTGGGATTTTCATGAGGGTTCCCTAAAGGCCTTTGGTTTATAGTAAGTTCCTCTTCGACAGCCCTATTGGCAGGATTCTGGTTTAATTGTATTCTTTGTTGTGCTTGCGGGACTCCAAAAAAGTCAGCAATGCGTGCCATCTGTTCTGCCAACATTTGGTTTGTTTGGGTAGTGTTTTGTATTAAGGGATTGAACACGTCTCCCATTTGTTGTGTCAAAGCCTGCACCATATCATGATTGCTTTCATCCATCTGTTGACGAATTACTTGTGCAGAATGGTTTGTCAAAGCGGGCATATGGAAACCTGGTGGAATTTGATTCATTCTATTTCCATTTCCACCATATCCTGATCCCTGCAATGGTGATGACACTTGAACCATAGCATCAGAGAATAATGGTGACGAATTATGTAGGCTTGCCATCATTGAAGTTGGCATTCCATACGGTTGTTCCCTCCCAGTCAAAGGCTGAGAATAATTCACATATGGCCTGAATGTATTTCCTCCAGGGGGAGGGGTTCCAAGGGGTCTGGCTTGTCCCATGGTGGAAGAACTAGGCATATTTTGGGATCCTGAACCCGTTGGTATGGAATCTCCCAAAGGAGGCCTAATTTGTTCTAAAACAGGGCCAGACATTGGTATTGCTCCTGACGAAGGGATAGGGTTGGAAACTGGTATTGTTTCGTCAGGAATGTTTGAAGTATTTGGCAAGTTAGCCATGTTTCTTCTTCTTGTTCTCTTTGGTCTTTCTACGTCGGTTACGGCTAGTTTACCGCTTCTAAGAATCATACAACGTAGCAGGGAACAAATTGCCTAAGAAGTTCTTTATTAGATAATTGTCTAATGCACTAGTCCCACTGGGCGTGCCAATTTGTTCGCAGTGGTTTCTGGCGAACAACCTCTGGTTAACCAATTTCTTTAGAAAACTGGGTTACTTGCAGGACCAACCATACAAGTCCTGGGATACATGTGCATTGTTTCTGTCGAAATCTTCTTAGAATTTGGTGACTGATTTGTGGTTTGTTTTATCAGTATTGTCAAAGTATTAAGAACTTTGATTTTTGCAAGTAAAGTAAAGTTTGAACTTAAAGATGAAATAAAGTTAAAAGTTTAAACAAGAACAAAAAGACATGTCGAAAGCTGTAAACTTGCAGAAAAATAAATAAAGCTTGAAAATGACATTAAACTTGATAAATGAACAAGTAATTTAAATGACTTTGAAATATAACTGGTGTTCAAACGTACATTGTTCCAAATCTTAGACTCATTTTCTCTCACACTGGGTACTTAGAGTTTTTTAACAGGAATTTTGTATCAATTTTCACACACACATTCTAACCACAAACTATCCTATTTATACATAAACAAAATAACTGCTTAGAACGGAAAAACTATAACTAAACGACAAGTGTCAGCCTGCATGTAAATTTCTTCTCTGAAACCTCCATGTGTCCAACTGCCAAAGGTTACAACCTTTTGAATTTGAATCCCTTCCTTAGTGACGAAAACCTTATAACTCTTCAAACTGTCGAAACCCTTTTTAAAGAAGAAACAAAACTCTTCAGCACTTGCCAAATATTCTTTTGTCAGATGTCCTTTTCTGTCGAAATCATTGAAAAACTATCTTCTGTCGAACCGTCGAAAGAGAACTTTCCTCTGCCAAATACTTAGTCACAAATCACTTCTCAAACTTTATTCTGCCAGAACAATATCTACCTCTCTGTCGAAGTAATGGGATTTTAAACCCTGTCAGCAATCCTTGAAATTACTTCCTTTTATTATCTTTCGACAAAGATAATCTCAAAACCCTTAATTTCAGTCTTGTCGAAATTATGGGTTTACAAAACCAAAGTCAAACTTCATGATTTTTTGCCAACATCAAGTATATGAAGTAAAATTCATCATTTGATCAAGGGTTGATCATGATTCATCAAGGACATTTCAGATCATCAAGAATCAGAGGTTTATAAATTAGGGTTTTCTCAGGAAAAGTCAACTGAACTTTGACCAGCCATAACTTTCACATACGTCATCAAATTTTTTCCATCCAAAGCTCATTTTGAAGGAAATTGAATTCTCTACAACTTTTTGTCTCACAAGCCAAGCCCAAAAATGCTTCATTTGGAAGGTATGAGCTAAGACATTATAGGTCTTTTTAAAAGTCAACAAAAAGTCAACAACTTCAAAAGGGCATAACTTGAGAATGGTAAATGATATGGAGATGAAACCAATGGGGTTGGTTAGAGGACTCTTTAAGCTTTCCAAAATGTCCAAGAACAACCTCATAGCATTAAAATTGAAGGATTTGTGCCCTTGCAAAGTTGGGAAATTTTTGGGTGGTTTATGAAGAAAATAGGGTCTTAAAACCATAATTCTTCAAATGGGCTGAACTTTTTGTGACCCAAGGTGTTCCATGACATCATGCACGAAATTTATTTAATATTTTCATAATTTAATTTAATTTATTTAATTTATTATGATTTTTTATATTAAAAATCATTTTAAATTTAAATAAAATATCAAATATGAAGATTTAAAATATATTTTGATTTTAGAAAGTCATAAACATGAGTTGGATCAGATTGATGTGCAATTGATGATGATTGTCTTAAGATAGAAAGGTTTCATTCAAAAATATTTGAAATTCAAGCCATGATCTTTTTCAATCTTTTGAATCCAAAAAGTCCAAACAACCATCCAATTTTTTGACCTAGTTTCATTCAACTATAAGTATACAAACCACACAATGCATAGGGGACGAAAATTCTGCCTCAAGAGTAAGTTTCCAATTTTCCAAAACTCACCAAAAACACAATTCGGATTTCACTCTTCAAGCTCTTTCAAGGCAATTTGAAGGTTGATACATGTTCTATGGACATCACAGAACCTATTCCAATCATTAAAAGCATCAAAAACATGACATAATGCATAACCCAAATCAAACTTTTCATGCTTTGATGACTTTTTCGTTTTCTTATATTTGTGTGTTATAAATGAAATTTGATCATTGTTTCATGTTTGTATTGAGTTGTTGATTGTTTCTGGGTTGTTTAATTGAAGTTTTGATACAGGTTTAAGGAATTGCCATTGTTAGGGTTTCGGCCAAGCTTTTAGGGCTTCACACTAAACCTAATATAAATGAATTTGAAAAACATAGGATGATTGTGTGAGCTCTGGGAATCACAATGCCCTAATCAATTGGAAGAAATTGTACCGTTTGCTTGCTGTTTGAAATTCGCAGGTTATGAATATCAAGAACTCGCAGGAAAATGCGTAGGTGATTTCGCAGCAAAATTCGAAGGTAGCCAGGAAGAAGACGAAGACCCTGGCGCGCATTCTGGAATTCAAATATTTGTCTTAATATTTTATTGTATTGTTGTTGATTTGTTTCACAGACGTATGCTTGGCCCAGTGGTGATGAATGCGTGCATATTGCTTCAAGGCTTGGGTTCGATTCCTGGGAGGCAGCATTCTTTTTATTTGATTTTCTCACTTATTCATAGGACTTGATATATTATTATTTGTGATGATTATACACACAGATGTGTCCTTCTGGCTGGATGGTTGGAGTGTATGTTTGTTTGGTTGAGGGTCCTGGGTTCGAATCCCCCCAGGCCCTTTTTGTGTTATTTTTTGTTTTGTTATGATTTTTACAGGATGTGAAACAAAAGCACCAGGATCTCAATCTCTATCACTAGTGCACGCTGGCCAGGATGGTTTTGTGACTTGCATATGAGGTAGGGGACTTGGGTTCAAATCCCAGGTCCTTTCTTTTTGAGCAATTTTCCTTATTTTCTTATTTTTATTTTATTATATTATTTCTATTTCTATTTCATTTAAAATTGATTAATATAAATTATAAAAACATATTTTCTAATACTATTAAAATAGTCTTGTATATATTCCTAAAAATATTATTTTTTTATTTATTTCATGATGTATATATAATTTGTAAATAAATTGATTAATTTTGTAAATTAATAGGAAAAGCCCTAATATTTTATAAAAAAACCTAATTATTTTTACAAACCCTAATTTTCTTTTTTTACAAAAATCTAATTATATTATAACTTTTGATTTATTTATTTGTAAACTTTAATTATGTGCATATTTTTATAATTTGTTTATAATTATTATTTAATATAGTTTTGCATGTAAATAATTTTAGATTATGTTTAAAACAATTAAAAATTCCTTATTTGATCTTATTAATATAATTTATTTTTATAATATGTTTATTTAATTATAATTAACCATTATTTTTATAACATGTATATATAATTTAAATCTTTATAATAATTAGTATATAATATGAATTGTTTATTTTTCTTCTTAAAATCTTAAAAAAATAATTGTTTATTAAAACTTGAACTTTTAATTTATTATTCATTATTATGCTAATTTATTTTATTCTTATTTATGCTATTATTACTAACCTCATTCATTTATATTATATGATTTTTATTATTATTATTGTTACTAACCCAATTATTTATTATTATCTGCTTATTTAATTATTATTATTATGTAGTTGTATCCAATATGTAATAATCGTAGTAATTTTTAATATTTATATTTTAAATGCTATGGTTAGTAAAATAGGGAGTAAAACATGTTTGTACTTAAAATTGAATTTAGATCATTAACTTAAAGATAAATATTTGAACTCGTACACTCACACACGTAAGTCGATCCTGGATCGCCATCTCACTTCTTAAGGGTTACCTCTCAAGTTGCCTAAACAAAAGGTCAAGTAGGGTGTATAAAGCAAAGTCCCTCATCTTATATCATCTAGTCCCTTAAACAGATAAAAAGATCAAGTCCCTTCGAATGTTGCCTTCGTAATGATCTTGTCCCTTTCGAATAAAGATGATAAGTCCCTTCAAATTGCTTATACACCTCACAGTTGCCTAAATAACAGATGTCCCTTCACTTGTCCCTCACATATCCAAGGTAATGACTACCTATTCCTTAATAATAGGGATAGTCTTACCATTTAAAGGATATTCAAGAACAGAAAAGACTTAACTTAGGGTAGGTTCCTCTTATGTACTTGCTCACTTTTCAAAAACATTTCAAACACTTCACATTTTTCAAGCAATTTTCAAAACCAAGGTTTTATATATATATCCGTACATGGATCATTATAAAACACTTAAGAAAATTTCTATTCACACATTACACTTTTCAAAACAATTTAAAGTGAGCTAAGTAACTAAGAGCCCATGGATAACCATGGATGTAAAGGGTGCTAACACCTTCCCTTTACATAACCTACCCCCCGGACCCAAAAATCTTTTAAAGGTCTTTCCTGTTCTTTTATGCCTTTCCTTTGGATAAAATAAAAGTCGGTGGCGACTTTTGCTATCCGCAACATAACTAAAGTCAGTTCTCCCACCGTGTTACACCGAACTCCTAGCCATCCCATCCACCGTCCATTTAAAGATGAAACACTACACCACTTCAGCAAGAGTCGCCACCCTGCATGGTGACATGGAAGCTGCCCGACGTTGTTTCGAAGCGGCCTCTAAAGGCCTTAGCTCGATATCGTACTAGCCAAAAGCCTCCACTTCAGCTTGCTCCCTAAACACTGATGCACCCGCACATCTCCCCCAAGTCGATTCCATCGACCTCGATTGCAGATTTCCAGATGAGGCCGAGAATTCTCAGCAGCCCTCCTTTTCATTAGCCCGACCTATCCCCGACGGTGAATTCGAACTGATCCCGCTGTGAGAGGACCCGAGCAGATATGTGAAGATCGGAGCACACCTCCCAGAATTAGCAAAAAGATAGCTAGAAGCATACTTGAGGGGGAACGCCGACCTATTCGCATGGAGCGCAGCGGAAATGCCCGAGCTCGATCCAGACGTAGCATGTCACCATCTTTCCATCGATCCAAATCACACAGCCATCGCCCAACGGAGGAGAAAACAATCGACCGAAAAAGCTAAAGCGGCCGAAAAAGCTGTAGAAGACCTCCTAGAGGAAAACTTTGTAACGGAAGCCAGGTACACCACCTGACTTTCCAATGTTGTACTTGTGAAAAAATCTAATGGAAAATGGAGAATGTGCGTTGATTATACTGATCTTAACCGGGCTTGCCCGAAAGATACTTACCCTCTGCCAAATATCGATAAATTGGTCGATAACTTGGCCGGTTTCAAACTACTCTCATTTATGGATGCTTATTCAGGATATAACCAAATTCCCATGGCCGTGGCCGACAAAAAACATACGGCTTTCTGACCGAGTCAGGCAATTATTACTACAACGTTATGCCCTTCGGTCTAAAAAATGCGGGAGCCACTTATCAGCGCATGATGAACAAAGTTATCCGAGCTGAAATTGGGGACATGATCGAAGTATACATGGACGACATGATAGTCAAATCCCAGGAAGAAACAGATCATGCTTCCCACCTACGAAAGGTGTTCGACCAAGCTCGAAAATGCAAGATGCGTTTCAACCCTGAAAAATGTACATTCGGAGTTCGGGCAGGTAAATTCCTCTGGTTCTACTTAACCGAGCGAGAGATTGAAGCCAACCCGGATAAATGTCGAGCATTCACAGGAATACCTACCCCAAAATCTAAAAAATCCATACAGTCACTGAACGGAGTGCTCGCTACCCTTGCTCGATTTGTGGCTAAATCCGCCCAGCACGCGCTCCCTTTCTATAAACTCCTCCGCAAAGAGTCAGCTTTCGAGTGGACCGACGAATGCGAGCAAGCCCTGGCTCACCTAAAGAAAGCATTATCCGAACCACCGGTACTTTCCAGACCCAATGAAGGTGAAACGCTATACCTTTACCTCGTCGTGTCGAACGAGGCCGTTAGTGCAGCCCTTATCCGAGAGTTCCCCGAGGGGCAAAAACCCATATACTTCACGAGCAAGGCATTAAACGGCCTCGAACTCAGGTACTTGCAAATCGAAAAGGTAGCTCTATCCATACTCTTCGCAGCAAGGAGGTTACGACACTACTTCTTGGCCCATACTATCATCTTCAGAATAGACCAACCCATCAGACAGATGCTCGGAAGACCAGACATGGCCGGTCGAATGCTCAAATGGTCGTTAGAATTGGTCGAGTTTGACATCAAATACGAAAGACGACAGGCCCAAAAAGCTCAAGCATTATTTTACTTTGTAGCAGAACTTACATTCAATGAGCAAACAACAACATCTCCATCTAAATGGTCCATTTTCGTCGATGGAGCATCCAGCTCGACAGGCAGCGGGGCCGGGGTCATGTTAGAGAGCGAGGAGGGAACACTTATCGAAGCATCCTTAACCTTGTATTTCCCTACATCCAATAATCAGGCAGAATACGAGGCCTTCTTGGCCGGATTACGCCTTGCTGACGACTTGGGAGCAGAAGAGATAATAATATTCACATACTCACAGTTGGTCGCTAACCAAGCACGAGGCGATTTTCAAGCTAAAAATGACAACATGGCCGAATACTTAGCCTTGGTCAAGGAAAATCTAAAATGATTCACATCCGTAGAAGTCAGGCACGTCCCGCGCGAGAACAATATCCGAGCGGATATATTGTCTAAACTGGCGAGCACCAAGAGAAAGGGGGGCAACAAATCCGTTATACAGGAGATACTCCCCCAACCCAACATTAGAAAAACGTCAACAACAATAGACATCAACATCATAGGCGACGCTAACTGTTGGATGACCCCGATATTTAACTACCTGACCAAAGACGAGTTACCAACTGACCCGAAAATGGCCAGCACCGTGCGACGTAGGTCGTGCTCGTACAAGATGGTCTGAGGGAAGATGTATCACCGAGGATTCTCCACACCACTCCTCAGATGCATCGAGGAAGAAAACATCCCCCACGTGTTGAGAGAAGTCCACGAGGGAATCAACGTGCAACACCCTGGCGGAAGGTCACTCGCTCGTAAGATCCTACGAGCAGGATATTACTGGCCAACGATGCAGGACGATACGAAGGAGCACGTTAAAAAATGTGACAAATGCCAACGACATGGTGACATACACATAGCGCCCCCTACTGAGTTAAAATCATTGTCGTCCCCATGGCCATTTTCCTGGTGGGGACTAGACATCTTAGGGCCCTTCGTCATCGACACCGGCCAAAATAAGTATCTCATCGTAGGCGTCGACTATTTCACCAAATGGATCGAAGCAGAGACCCTAGCCAAAATCACCGCGCTGAACATCCTACGCTTCTTCAAGCGAAAAATCCTCGCTCGGTTCAGGGTACCGCTCGCCATCGTGACAGACAATGGAACACAGTTCACTGACAAACACTTCCAAGAATTTGTATCCTCGGTCGGAACCAAACAACACTTCGCTTCTGTCGAACACCCCCAGACTAACGGACGGGCTGAAGCTGCTAACAGAGTAATCTTGAGGGGCCTCAAGCGAAGATTGAACGAACACAAAAAACGCTGGGTTGAAGAGCTGCATAGCGTCCTTTTGGCATACAGGACCACGCCTCATTCGATGACCAGAGAATCCCCGTTCCGACTAGCATACGGAACCGAAGCTGTCATCCCCATAGAAATGCATGTACTGTCCATGCGCACGGAATCGCCCATGGACCAAGACACTAACTCAGAAACGCTAAGAAAGGAGCTCGACTTAGTCGAAGAAATCCGATCAGGAGCTGCTATCCGAGAAGCCACGCTCAAACAAAAAATCGCAGCTTGGCACAACGCGAAAGTTATTAAACAAGCGTTCGAAGTCGGGAGCCTCGTATTGAGGAAAAACCACAAAGACTCCCGAGAAGGGAAACTAGCACCAAACTGGAAAGGCCTGTACCGCGTTCGTGCAAAAACCGAAAACGGAGCCTACTACTTAGAAAATCTCCAAGGGGAAGAGCTCGCACGGCCGTGGAACACCGAGAAACTCAAACAATACTACAGCTAGTATGAAGGTCGCCTTAACCTCTACGAAGGGCGAAAGATCCGACCAAACCTGCATGCCTAGGTACAAGCATCGCATTCCAAACATTCAACCAACAGAGCCTCCTCGTCATAACGAGGAAAGTAACTGTCGCACGAACGGGTACTCAAACGAGCCCGACGTCGCCTAAGTACCACGATCAGGCAAAACCCCAGCTCACGATGGGACGTTCAAGCCACGGATGTCCGAGCCATAAACTTGGCCCAAATACCGACCCAGGATCAACCTCCATACATCTGATCGGTCCCCCAAACCGATGGATCACATCCCTTACAAGCACTCGTCCCCCTTTTTTATCGACCATTACGTCACGCTCCAAACAAGCGCAAAACACTTAACAAAAAATAAACGCTAAAAAAAAACGAAAGTCCTCCGACGGACGAGCAATCATACACATAATCAAAAAAGCTGCATAAATTGGAAAACGACCACCAAGGTCGGAAATGTTAATTAAAAAGGTTGCGACCCCTAAAGGCCGACTTGTTCGAGATTACATGAAAAGGGGACCAAGTCCCCAAACAAAAATTTAAAATTACAAGTAATTTAGGCTCGCAGGCCGACCTAATTACCCTCACCCTCTTGCACCCCAGGCTGGTCATCATTCGGAAGTTGCTGGATGACTGGTTGGATTAGTTGCTCGGACTCCCCAGGTTGATAGTCGTCCACGATCATGTAATCAGGGACCACGATTCGACCATCTTAGACCTTGTACAAGTAGCTGATCTGATCGGTATCGAGGTTTAGTTCAGGACGGATGGCCTTTATCTGGTCCATAACATTCTGGAAACTCAACTTAGTCAAGTCCCTCCGATCCTCGAGATCCTGATCCAGTCGCGCAAGGAAATACGCCCGAATCATCAACCCCTTGGTGTCCTCATCTTTGTCATCCTTGGGGAAGAAGGTATCTCTCAGCTTCCTATTCTGATCGACAACCTTCTTCTTGTCCACCTCCATATTAGCGATCACGTCCGCCCGCACCGCCAGCTCTGTGGTCGCGGCCTCAACATCCTCGGCAGTTTTCTTCGCTTTCTCTTCAGAGGCGGCCAGGAGAGTCTTCAGTCGGTTAATTTCGAGCTCCTTCCCGGAACTCCCCTCAGCAAACATGGATGCCATCGACAGCATCCGCATCACCGCACTGGCATCTTGTCCATCTGCTTGAGGTATTGCGAGTCTTCCTGGTCGACCTCCAAAGATGTGCATTCGAAGAAGTTCCGTTGCACGAAGAACGGAGGTAAATGATGCTTTGGCTTTGCGGGGGCATTCGTCGTCAAATCAGTAACGACCGCTTCGACCTTATGTTTTTTGAGGGTCGAACCCGAGGACACGCCCGGTGATCCTCGAGCGATGGGGCCCAAACCAGAACCACTCGTATCATTTTCGACCAATCTGGTCTGAATAGTCATGGCCTTCCGTTTGTTGCCCTGCATCAGCCTCTCCTGGATCTTTTCCAGCGACTTCATCGAACCTGCAAAACAAAAGAAACAAGGGTCAGACTAATCACGAGCACAAAAGCACGACATACAAACAACAAAATAAAAAACAAGAAATACCAAATAAATCAGACACTTCTTTCCCGTTTTTACAGGCTAGGAGAGTTGTGACGTCGATCAGCGGACATTCCACAGCCTCCCCTTCGTCAGAAGCCATCATAACCTTCCCTTCCCCTTCAACCAAAGGGATCGGGGTAAAAGATGATACCAACTTGCGGAATTCTTCAAAAATGGTCACATCATCCTCGCCCAGGTTATCCCCTACTTGCACAAAGTTGCACACCGGCCACCCGTAGTGTCTGTGCTCCCAAGAGAAAGGGAACCTCTAGATCCTACTACGAATCGGTTGACCTTCAGCGTCCAACCGAGGCACTTAATTCTCGTCAGTGTCATTTCCCATAAAGTTGATCGTCCTAGTCGCTCCTTTAGTCAAAGGCTCGATCAAGATATAGTCACCTTTGAACGACCTGATCAACTCCGAGTGTGCTTTAAAAATCTTAGCCTGCTGCTTGAAAGAGATGAACCCTTTCTGATCGGTCCCATGCCCCACCTGGTGTTGTGGAGAGAATAGCCGAAAAAAGAGAGGAATGGTAGCCCCTGCCCCCAGGTGCTCGCACGTCATCTCAAACTCCCTCATGAAAGCGTAGGAGTTAGGGTGCAACTGCGACGGGGCTACCCCCAAATAACCAAGTACTGAGCACACCAAGTCGCTAAAGGGCATCCTAATTCCCAAAGTCGTGATGTCATACTCATACATAGAAAACTTCCTTCCACCGAACTCCGAGAAGATACGGTGATCATCGCCCGGGTAGGTCACCCTCCAGTGATTGGGATCCCCCACTACTGGCAGAGGGTCCGCTCGCGATCGAGCATACGAAGAAACTTTGTCCACTCTTCAGGGGCCAGCATCCTTACTTCTTCCTGCGCGACCTCAGGAACACCAACCTCTTCCCCTGAGGCTTTCCCGACGTCACTCACTTCGGTCGCTTTCGAATCTCCCGAGGAGCTCCCAGAACCAGACATGACAGTCTCAGAGGAGCCCGAGTCCTCTGATGAACTCTCTTCTGAAGAGATGTCAAAGGGATCGACGAGCACTTTTTCACATGAAAAGTAGAGGAAAGGCGTTAGTGAATTCGATCAGAGTATCAAATCCACCCTTCCACTACCTATCAAGTGAAAGGGCGCGCAGCAGCCCGAAAATAGGGTTCCGGGCAAAAGCCCCCAAGCGATCGACGTCCAAGACAGACGATCAACGCTCAGAGGGACGCAAAACCCTAGCCTTGGTCAAGCATCGACCAAGACCACCATCCACCGTGCACCAGGGTCCAAAATAGGCGGAATACAGCTACTACTAAAACCTAAAATCTATACATTACCCTAATCTACCAGCAAAACCGAATCCTAAACCGCCACACATCACTACTTCTTAAAAACTAAGTCTAAAAAAAATCGGAATAGAAGTCTAACCTTGGCCTTGAGATGCCATTACGAAGAAATTCTTTGAGAAGTATGGTGGTCGACGACGGTTTGTGGTGGTCGGTAGCGGTGAACAGCAGGCAATTGCACGAGCAACAAAGGAAGGAAGAAGACGGAGCGAAAAGTTCCCACTGTGGGATAACATTAATATTTATAGGGAAATGGGGCACGTGCACTGGAGCGTGACCCCTATCCCTAGGCAATTATAACCTACGCGCTAGGCCCTATAGTCAGAACATTAAATTGGCTCGAATCCCAAGACACAGTACCTTTTCGTTTCCACTTCCTCTGCGCCGACCTGTGGATGGAACGCTCGAAAGGTCGATCCCCGACGTTCGTCAGTATTTTTGAGCATCGGGCTACCTTTAAGTCATCACTTCCTCGACCGAAAGCAACGACTTAGGGGGCTCCTGTTCCGGACTGACCCAACCATCAGAATTGGGCCATATCTATCTCGCGGCCCAATGGCCCAAAAAACCCAACCATGCTCGGAGCTATGAAGTCGACTGCTCGATCTACCCTCAGTCGGACAACTACACTGTCGGGCGAGGAGTTTGTCGAGCAAGCTCTTTCTCACCCCAACGACTAGTTCCTAAGCACCGTCAATTAATGCGGGATCCGCGATCCGCACCCAACATTCTGGGCCAATGAGCATCCACTTGGACCAGTATATAAACCCTCTCATTTGAGAGGGTCAGGTATTCAAATCTAGACCCAAAAATATTGTACTTGCTCACTCGTTGCTCGTTTTTCTGACTTTAGCATCGGAGTGCTTTTGCAGGTACACCACCATCTTCTCTCCATCATTAACAACACTCATCCACACTCGACGCGGCCATATCGGATCCTGATCTCCAGGTACGATCAATTGAGTTTGGGGGAGATATGATCAAAGAACAAAATTGAGTGGGAAAGAATTGGTTTTTAACTCAATTCATATAGTTGTTATTTATATAACAAATTTGGACTCACATACGGATATTATTGTTCTTTCTCTCAATTAAGTCAAGAAAGTTATTCTTGAAGATCAAACTCAACATCCTCAAGAATGAGAGCATCAAGTGTCATAAAGAATTGACAGAAAAGAGAAATTCTATTCGGTAATATTGAAAGACTCTATTATGATAGGTGTGACACTTGTTACTTGTTATAATTTTGGAGTTTCATCAGGATGTTCGACTCTGATTCTTTTGGAGGTCTATATATAATTGGCATTCTAACTTAATAAATGACTATAAGTATTTATGTCACTTTGTTGCATATAATAAAAGGTTTAGAAAGACAACTTAGCTATATTGTGACATAAATCAGTCGGATAATGTTTCAACAACTATTTTATAAAGTTCATTGACTTATAAGTTGTTGTTGTTGAAGGATATAACATATAGATAGAAATTGTATGTTAGATGACTTACTAATCAAAGACTTGACATATAAGGTATTTGATATGATTGTCGTCACTAAAGATGTCCTAGATTAGTGGGAGTCACTCATTCTTTACGTTTTATAATATTGTTTTGATATCGATACAGACTTTATGTTAAGATTATCTGCAGAAATAAAGTTTGTGAGGTTATTATTGTTATAACCATTTCTGTATCGTTTGTGCAAATATTGAATTTGCAAACTTCAGTTTGATCTCAATAAAGAATTCAGTTGGACCAATTGGTAATAGGCATGATTCAGAGATCACATTACATGAAATTTCCATGCCACTCATCCATATCGATCTATGTTATCAAGTACGTTGATATGGTGGTCATCGGGGTTCTGTCACGTTATATGTTAGTGACGATAGCCACGATGGTCCCATTGTTGATGTATGAGGTAGACCAGATTGTAAAGTTTAAATCTAAAGATAAATAACATTCAGATGCACGCCTAAATAATTACGATATAATTATTAAGATATATTGGCCAAGTGGGAGATTGTTGGAATATTTTACGAATTTAATATTACTCCAATAATTATGTGGCCAAATATATAATTAATTATATTAGCTATTTATTAAAATAAAAGCCTTAATTGATTAAGTGGTCAAATAAATTTAAAAGACTAATTAGATTTCTATTTAGTAATTAATTAATTAATGGGATATGGGCTCAAATATGAGTGGATGTCAGGATGACCCATTTGGGAATAATGAGAACCCTAATTGGTCATCACACTATATATAGGCTATGGTCCCCAATATACCATACACAAGTAGTTTACCTCTTCTCCCCATATGAAGAGTGTTCAAGGCATTAAGAGTATCAGTTGAGGAATATCCACAAGCCAACAAGTGTTAGTCACTTGTCTATACAATTTCTAACTTTCAGGATTACCGTCAACAAAACCTTTCTCAATAGATTCAGGTATTTCTGCAATCTCCTCTCTCATATACTAACATGTCGTAGATCTAGTAATTATATACATGTTTGTATTATCTATTCTATTCTACACTAAAGTATATAACATAATACGTAGAACATGTATATATGACTAATAATTATTGATTTAATTCCAACATTTGGTTCCTACTGAAACCTCAATTTGTAATATAGACAAATAATTTGAACCTACAGAGTTTCTAAGAGTAACAAATCTAAATATATGAGATGAATATCCTATGTCACACAAAGATAAATAAAGTAAGGCTACTACTACTAATGTCATTTTCAAAGAAGTTTTCTTATAACATTTGATAGGTAAACCTTCACATATATTATTGTGTAAATTATATTTTCTTACTTTTGTAATATATTGAGTTATAATCTCATGAACATTTTAATTATTCTTATAGATCTATAGATTGTGATTTCTCTTAGAATCCTACTCATTCAAATATCAATTGGTGGAATATAAGGCAACATGTTAGAATTAGAGTTTGACCTAATTCACCCTACAAAACCAGTTGGTAAGGTGGGGAGTGTCACTCTATTTAAACCATTTGTGAGTTATATATTTAGCCAATGTGAGACGTGAGTTTATCCCAATACAACACAACTCAAAGAAAAATCAATGTTTTTTTTACGTGCCGGTTAATATTTTGACTTATTTCCTTATTTGAGAACTAAAGATATCATATTAGTTAACCTATTTTAAAATTGCTCAATCATTTATAATACTCCCTTTGTCTTACAATATGTGTTCTCTTTCCTATTTTTATTTGTCTTAAATTATTTGTCCATTTAGATTATTAATGTGATATTTTATTATTTTTTTCCACTAACTTACCCTTATTTATTGTATATTAATTCATATAACTACTCCACTATCTATTATTAATATGGCTATTTTAGTAAATGATATTCATTTTATTATTGAAATCAACACAATTAATCATTATCTTAAAAAGTGTGAAAATCTCAAAGATGACACCTATTGTGAGACGGAAGGAGTAATATTTTACGTTAAACCAAATTTCCGTTTGTATGATTATTTTAATACAAGAGTTTATCTAGTCATTACTCATTACACAATTAAATCACCCATTTCCTATTTATAGGTGTATCTATATATGGTATAATTACATAATTATTTGTATATTTAAATAAATTTACCCGTATCGATATCGATGCACAAGTATCCTACTAGTATTAAATGAGTATATAGCAGTTGCTCTTGTAGCTCAGTGGATAGAATGTTTATTTCCTAAGCAGAAGGTCGTAGGTTCGACCCCTACCTGGCGCGAAAATAATTTTAAGTCATTGATATTATTTAGATTATCCATAGATTTTATTTTTTCTTTTTCTTTTTTTCCTTTCTATGTAGTATATATTTATTTTATTAAAAACAGTAAATTAATATTAAAAATTGTAATAGAAAACAATCATCTTGAAAAATAAGCTAGAATTCAAGAAAGAAACAATTACAACACTATTGTCTAATTAAAAATTTCCTCATAATAAAATCTTGATTAATATAATTCGGTAAATTCCCTTACCAAATATAATCATCATAACACAAATCAGTGGTGGCTAGTCAAACTGCACAAGTATTTACTTCTTCGAATATACTAGAGACATTAAAATTAAAGTTTTTAATTATATAAATGTAGTTATACCATCTAGTTTGAAGCTTTTAAGGGACAATCTTAGGATTAGAAAAAAATCTCGATAAACAAGCATAAAGTTGAATTCCATCCAAATGTCAAACCGTCCTTTTTCATGAAAAATCTCAATGAATAAAATGACAACCATCAATTCAATATAAAAAGAGTTAGATACACCAAAATTATTCACAAATGCTCTCATAAAAGAGTTTCTAATGTCTTTATAAATACTATGGTATTTAGATCAAACTCTAGTGTCGATAAATGTAGCTTTATGGTTCGACAGGAGTTGGGGATGCAGTAGTCAATGTCTGTTCTAAGTATGTCGTTGAAATATGTTAACTCCGTGTTTAAGTTAACATGTGAAATTAGGCCTTATTTCTAAGCCCAATTCTTAAGTTAGCTTGTAGCATAAGTTAGTAGTCTATAAAAAGACTAGTTCCTAAGCTTATTGAGATAAGTTAATTGTTGGTATTCAATTGTAAGTTTTGAACCCTTATTGAGAAAGTGAATAATAAAACAGATTTAACCAATTCTTATTCTTCTTTTTCCTTCTTCTCTATCTTTTGTAAAACCTAATAGGGTTTCTTGTGTTTTTTCAAGAAACTCAATCTTTCTCTTATAATTTGGTTTGTTCTTGGTGATATCAATTCACAGCAAACTGATGCGGTGAGTGTGGAAGAGAAGATGTTGTCAACAAAGTATGAGATTGAGAACTTCACCAGTGTGAATGATTTCAGTTTTTGGCGCTTGAAGATGCAAGCCCTTCTTGTTCAACAAGGTTTATTAGAAGCGTTGAAAGGATCAGAGAAGTAGGATGCTTATCTAGGAGAAGGAAAAAACAACGATGGTCGAAAAATCTCATAGTGCCATTGTATTGATCCTTGATGATAAGGTTCTCCGACAGGTTTCAAAGGAGAAAACTACAGCTAGTGTGTTTACGAAACTTGAAGGTTTGTACATGAAGAAATCGTTGGTTAATCGTCTCTACGTGAAGCAAACTTTGTATTCATTCAAGATGAGTGAAGACAAAGCCTTGGCAGAGCAGCTGGATATGTATAATAAGTTGATTCTTGATCTTGAGAATATCGAGGTCAAGATTGATGATGAATATTGTAACATTCTAAAATTTTCCCTCTGATTTTCATAACATTTGGCATTCCATTCTCATACATTGCATTACATTAAAATCAAAAGAAAGAAAACATACATTCATTGGTTGAGGCCTAAGGTGTGTGATCAGTTGATTTGCAAAGTTGTGATAATTCAAAGTCAAGGAGTAAGAGCTCAGTGCCTCCCAACAAGCCTCAAGGGTCTCTTATGGTCTACACAATATCAACTGAATCCTTAAGTCATTAGAAGAAGTGGATTGATCAAGAAGTTCAAGCAGTGCAACATCTCCTAAAAAGGGCCAAAATTAGGGTTTCTAATTCAAAGGGCTTCCTAATGAAATTTTGGTTCAAACTTGATTTCAATGTTTTCCACATGATGTTAAGTACCTAGGGATGTAATATTGTCCATTGAATCATTTCAGAAGGTTTCCAATTGGTCAGTTACTTGAAAATCAAGAAATTGGGGAAAAAGTCAATTGTGTAGAGGAAAAAGTTAACTCCTGATTTTTTAGGTCAAAATCATGATCCGCACATCAAATATGTCCAATGGTTGAAATTTTATCAAGAAAAGTCAAGATAATCATGGAAAAATCAAGAAATCACAAACTTGCCTAAAATAGAAACTTAGGATTTCTATTTATGGTAAGTTTAGGCCATTTTTGCACCCACTTGCAAGGCTTCTTTCTTCAAGATCAAGGCTTCAAACTTCAGGCCTAAGTTGAGCAAATTAAAGAGCACATCTTGAGCTTCAAATCCATAGAAAGAACACCTTCGTTGGATCAAAATTGAGTGAGATATGATCAATCAAAGTTTGACAAAACTAGGGCAACTTTGCCTAGAAGTTAGGTCATGGGCGTGCTAGAGGCCAGGCAATTCATCAAACAAGTGGTGTGTCAAATGTCAAGCTGAATTACTCCATCAAGAAAGCCTCAAATGAAAAACAATTTAACATCAAAGTTGTTCATTGGCATGTCCTCTACAACTTTGATGTTTAGAAATTTTTCATTTGATCAATAGATTGGAAGATATGAGAGGTCAAACCCAAGGTCCAAGGCTGATCATTCTTGCAGGCCTCTTGCCCCAAAATGCGCCTATCTCATCAGGCCCATATGCAGTCACATATGATCATGTTCATTGCCACTTTTGAATCATTTCAATACATTATTTCATCTTGAATCAAACACCAAACTTGTTCTCTAATATGTCCTCTTTCATTTGAGCACAAGGTCTCTCAAATTCATCCATGGAACTGAGAGATATTCCTCCTCAAATATGAACATATGGCACTGAGTTTCTTGTAGGGCAAGTATCAAGATTTTTTCAGCATTTGTGTTGTTTTTGCTGATTATATACACATGTATACCATACACTAAGTTTGTTTCATTTGGCTAAGCACAACTTACACTCCCATGCACCTTCACACACTTTGTTACATATGTTAAAGGTGCAAAAGAAAAAGTTTGTGAGTATACTTCATCTGAGCCAGACATACATCATTACCATTCATCTTTGAGGCCTCATAATAACATTCATAACCTCCTCCACACATGAACACATTGACATAACCTAGGTTAGCTCGATTCTAACTTCACCTGCATTTTTCTCACTTCACCCTGAACAAACCGTGGTTCTAACTGTTAACCAAGGTGGTTAACAGTTAACCATTAGTATAAATTCATTTCTAATAGATTTTGCATTCAGGTTTTCATCATTCTATAAAATTCGCTCCCAAATTCTCAGAAATTCTCAGAAATTCCCTCTGTTTTGCTCTCTGATTTTCGTGCCAAAGCTTCATAGTATTAATCATCATTTTCATCATTTCTTGATCATCAAGCTCCTCTGGAAAAGATCAAGCTAATAGAAGATCTAATCCTCAAGTATGGCCTCAAGTGCAAACTAAATTTTTCTTCTATTTTCATCAAGAACCAAAGTCTCATAGCTTTTATTTAGCTCTATTGAAAGTTCAAAGAGCTAAGGATCATCCTATCTGGTTTTCTTTGATATTGAAGAAGCTTTTATTTCAGGCTTGAACCCCTAACTAATCTGTGCGATTTCAATTGATTCAAGTTTGTTTGATTGATTTGAGCTTAATAGAAGCATACTAAATGATATGGCTAGTCGATTGGCCTATAGAGGCTTAGATATGAAAACCTAGGGCAAGATGTTTGCTATCGAATCTCTCTGTATATGTGTGCTACATGTTTTTTTAGTCCAGATTCGTGATCTCCTTAAATTTAGCTTTCAATTGATGTGTGGATTGTGAGTTTTAGTACACCTATAAGTTGTTTCCACCGGAGGATGGCCGAAGAAGATGACCAAAATATTCTTCGACCGGTGAGGGTTCCGTTCAGGGTTTTAGGATTAGATTAAGTCGTGTCCATTTGATCTTTTGGCTTGAACAATCCAAATGTTTCTAGAGAATAAATGAACCACGCTTTTATTACGTGCCTTGTTCTTTTCTAAATGTTGACCTTGACTTTCTCCTATGCATGCGTGAACGTGATAGTTGTCATAGGCCTTGCATCTGATCCATTAGATTCGGTTATTTTCATGATACATGTTCATATTCATTTTAATTGGCATAGTTTGATTCTGATTTTTGACTTGGATTTTGGTATGTGTGTATAGGAAATCTTAAGGTACCTAATTCATATTTTTGCTAATTTTTAGAAACATTTCTTGTTAGAGTTCTACCCCCCATCTTTGTGCATCATTAAAGTTTGACCTACTTGAAACTTTGACCAATTAATTGAATTAGTTCCATTGTGAATTTTTGCATGAGCTTTTAACCTATGTCTAGTCTCTGGTTAAGTCCATTTTAGGTTTAATTTGACAATTTTTGAATGTTGTTTGATGCATGTTGGATTACTTGTAAGTGGGGTTGCTTTTCATGAACAATTCTCATAAACTTCTAACCCTAATTGGTTGTGGGCATTTATGCCATTATCTTAGGTCACTTGTGTGTGTTTGCCATGTTTGATTAGAATATTATAGGTCTTGTATGATCTATTATAGGTTCATTTGACTTAGGATTGCCTTTTGGGCTTGTGTGATGCATCTTATGAACATGTTTGACCTAATTCTTCCACATCCTTCATCCCATGCTTCCTACACTAACTTTCATGCATCTATTACTTTCATACCAATCATTTCATTTGAATTATACATCATATATGCCTCTGACTTCATGCATAGCCATTCATACTTGCATGATATGTTGTACCATTGGCCATTCATCTCAAGTATGATATACTTTTGCACTATGTGATAACTTTTTGCATCTTGTTGTGAATGGTTTGAACTTGTGTGACATTTAAATCTAAATTGATTATATGTGCATATTTAATATGCCATTATCATCATATGTTACTGACTTCCATCATTTTAGGTAATTTTTAGTTTATTTGACTTGCACCTTAACATGTGTTCACCATTACATGATGTATGCCCACTTCTTATTACTTTCTCTCCATCTTAATACTCAATCACTCAAATGTTTTTCAACATGTCTTGTATGTTCATTCATAAGAATTATAGGACATCCATTAAGAGGGTATGCTACTGACCTTGGTAGTTCATGGAGCATTAATACATGTTCATCTTGCATATTCATCCATTCTCCCCACACTTAATTCTCTTAGAACTTCCTTAGGGTTTAAGGATTAGTTTTAGTTTAGTTAGCTTGTGTTTGGTTTCTTAGACATAGGGATTTAACTTTAGGATTAGGTTCTGACTTTAGAAGTCATATATCCTTTAGGTACCTTTACCTTTAAACATAGGTCTTGTTTTGAGCCCTAGTTTCACTATAGGATGTATGTGGTGCTTAATTGTCTTTATGCTTTGATCTTATTTCCAATATGTCAATTATTGCAACATTAACATTTTGTGTAGGGGATATGGTAAGTAATTGAGTATGTGGATTGTTTATCCATACTCATACCTCTTCTCCTTTCTCTTTTAAAAGCTTTCTCTTATGTGATTGTGAAAAACATTTTTATGCTTCATTGACATGTCACTTCCTTCCATCCATTGGAGTTCTTCAAACCTCACTAATCGTAGGATCTCCATTGCACAATAACATAGGGTGAGTCTTAGTTTCCATTAGTGTTTTCCCTTTCTTGAGTCTTCTCTCTCTCATCTCAAAAAAATTTCAAAAGACCTAATAAGGTTGAAATGCCTTCTTGTGTTATGGAATTATTCCATGGGGCATTTGCATTTATCCCATCTTAGGGTAATGTGAACTTGTCTAGCATGATGCACAAGTCTAAACTTGAAGTTATTCGCACAAAGAAAAGCTTAAAACGCACTTCTTCACATCAAAATATAAAAACACTTAACAAGTACAATGGGCTTGTGTACTTAAGCCCTAATCTTTGGAACCAAGCCTTGGGGATCTTCTCCTTATTTGGGTGTGCCTCTTCCTCATTCCATCTTAGAGTGATGTAAGAAGTACATACTCCATGGAAAGGGACTTGAATACACTTTCTTATGCAAATTCAATAAAAAGCTTCTAAGAGCTACAAACCAACAATAAGTGTCTTTCCTGCGAGAATTCTCTTTTCATCTACTCACTCTTAACGAAAGAACTCGCTTCGACTTGCCTCTTTGCAAGACGGTAACGCACTCGCTCAAGGTGAGCCTGCAACACCTGATCATAGGCATAAGCTGTTCAATCATAAAAAGCACAAACAAACAAATTTCCTCCCTAGTTTGGGGAACTATGTTGACTCTAATTCTCATTCTCGATGAGATACGTAGGCAGTGGGGTAAGACCTATTCGAGCACATTCTTTATTTTCCCTACATTTTTTCTCATTCCTTCTTTCTTTCTAGTTCAGTAGCAGCTTATTCTCACCCTTTGAAACAACTCAAACAAGCGTGGATCCCGTCGAGTACAATGGACGTGAATGGGTGCTAATACCTTCCATTCACGTAACTGACTCCCTTATCCTGTCTCTTTGGTTCGCAAGAACTTGTTCTTTCCTTTTCCTCAAGTTTGTGTAGCATTACCTTTTCCTTTCCTTGGGATAAAAATGCATGGTTGGCGACTCTGTTTCTTTTCCATGTCACTCTCGCGTTTGTACTAGGATGAAAATCTCGGGAACGACAAATATCAAGTGTTGTTGCTGTTGTCTTTTTTTTTACCTAAGTCTCATTCTCACTTCAAAGAAACTCTCTTGTATGAAAGAGATTCATTGACATTTGAAGATGTTTAATATGTCTTGTACTCTAAGGATTTTAACGAATGAAAGGAGCACAAACCATCTTCTGTTGGTAAAGGTTTGTCTGTTAAGGGGATTTTTTTAAAGAAAGATGGTAGGTTTGAGAAGAAGAAGGGTAAAGTTCTACATAATTCTTATGGTTGTAGTGATCCTACTATTAAGTGTTATCATTGTAAGAAGTAGGATCATACAAGAAAAGTATATCCAGATCGATTGAACAATTATGGTGGAAAGGATAATGGTAATCCATCAATTGTGTAAGATGGTTATGAATCATCTGATGTCCCAGTGGTTTCAAGCAGCGACTCTAGCAAGGAGTGAATTATTCAAGAAGCACCCTGATCGCAACCTTCGATCCATAGTGTCACATCATCGTAGTGCATCGAAAACTTTGTTTCATCGTAATTTCCGCAGTCATCACCATTTTTGATTCCGCAACGAAACAAAAGCCATGTAAATTAAAAAAAAGCTATATGTTATTGCCACATTTTTTTTGCAAAATGAGGGCCGAAAACAAGGGAATCTTTATAAGATAGGAAAGAAATTCAAAAAAAAATTTACAAAAGATTTTTCAAATTTCATCCAAATGGCAGAGAGAAAATAAATATTAATCTCTTTGCTTAAGATGCCTCTAATCATCTTATACAAGTTAGATATTAATTTGTCATGTTAAACCAACTCAATTAATAGCTATATAGGAACATTAGATGTAGGGTGTGGGTTCGAACCAACAACATTCCACTTGTTCTTTTTTTTAAAAATATATCAATTTAATTTAGTGCATGTTTAAAAAAAATTAATTTACACCATCTACATATAAATATTAATTATATATTTATATCGTAGATATTATTTACTATTTTCTTTTCAAAATAAATGAATAAAACATTTTACACATATTAAAAAAGTTTAAATAAAAAGAAAAATATTTTTATTAAAGGGTCATTAACTCATTATCATATATTGGTATATTAAAAAAATATTTTAATATATTCATTTTTATTATCAATGTAAAATAAAAAATGTTAAATTAGGAATTACATGATAAGCGTTTAACAAAAGATACATTCAAGAAAAGTAGTTAATATTAAGATATAAATTGATACTTCACTAACAATATAAAAATATAAATATATTTGATGTTTGATTTTTAATCACGTTTAAAAATCATATATGATGATTGTGACCACCAATTGTATAATAAAAAATTATACAAACAATATATAGCAATTAAATTCTTAAAATTATATTTAAAATAATCTATGCACCAAAGATGCAAAACCTTTTTTACATTGCATCCATTCAAATTACTATGTGATTTTATGGTTGAAAAAAAAAAACTAAATAGAAGTGCCAACAAAAGCATAACTTGTGAGTAAATAAATATTTTTTCTTTTTTCTACCATTTTAATAAGATTTTACCTTTTTTAGAGAATCCGTTCCCACATAATACATGGAATAAATTTAAAGCATTTGGTAACACTATTTGGGTTTGAAAAGAAGGCATTGGTGAAAATGATGAAATTCCTAGAAAAGAAAAGCACCTAGAGTTGTGTCACAGGTAGTTTGAAGCCTCTACATCAAGGACAAATGATGAGAGCATCATGAAGTTGCTGTTAAGAATAAAAGGAAGAGCAAAAGGAGTTCGAAGCTTCTAAATAAATGACAATTGATAAGTGTCATGGAGTTGTTGTTAAAAATAAAGGAAGAGCAAAAGGTGTATTGGAAGTTTGCAAGAGACCAATATATATGACACAAGACATTATACATGTTTCACAAATAAGGAGTACTAAATTGATCGCCAACCTTCACATATCACATTTTTGGGAGAATTTGTTGAAAAATAACTTGTGTCAAACACTTCTAATCAGCTAGAAGAAATGTCCAATCTGATTGTGGAAAAAAGAAATTAAAGAAAAGGGAGAAATAACAGTTCTCTAATGCGACACTTGCTACTTTGGAGTAGACTATTTTCGTGCCTCATAAGGAGGCCCCTTCAATTGAGCCTGGGATTGTACGAAGGCAAATGAAGGAGGCAGAATTTACGTCTAGGAAGAAACTATTGAAAAAGAATACTAAAAGACCCAACCCCTAGGGTTTTGTACAATAATCAAACTACCGAAGAAAAAAAGAAGAGAAATTAAGAAGAAAATGAGGAGGACATAGTCATTGATGACATGATTAAGGAGGCATAAAAGGATGTTGCCGATGAAGAAAAATGAAGAGAACAGAGAGGTATTTGTTATAAAAAAACATCCACCAATGATCAAAGCACTCTCATGTTAGATAGTGATCCATTATTGAACAAAGTTGAGGTAAAGCTAAATGATCAAAGCACTCTCATGTTAGATAGTGTCCCATTATTGAACCAAGTTGAGGTAAAGCTAGCTATTGAAACTTCTACCAAAGAAATAGAAGCTAACAAGAAAAAAGAAGCAAGTGAAGAGAATTAAGAAAAGAAAGCACTACCAAATCATGTCACCCCAGATATCATACTAACCCTTTATAAGAGAAGGAGAAAACCTATGAGCCTTATCCAAAACTAAAGAGCAATATGAAGAAATCTAAGGGTAAGTTACAAGTGTCTGATAAATTTAAAAAGATTGTAGCTCTAGATATTGCACAAGTTAAGGGCATAAATAGTAGTTAAAGTGGTGATGATTCCCCCTATAGTAATAGTAAATGTGATGGATTTATTGTTGTGGTATGTTCGTTCCAACAACAGAGTTCGTCTTTTTGAGGAGCCATATTCTCCTATAATGGACATTTTCCTCCACAATGTGCACTTAAACATAGTGAATATTAGTCCTCCACAAGGTATAGAGTCTTAAGAAATGAATATGGATTTCAACAATTTCTTTAACATGCTTTTCGGCAGAGTTGTTGTTAGGTTTCTTATGGTCCAAGAGAGCATTTCATTATCATTGAATACTTCCATTAACATAAAAGTGGAAAGAGACCAGCCTAGATGCAAACAAAATAATTGACCACATTTTTCTCCAAAATTTTAAGAGAATTTAAATTGGTCAATAATCTCAATGGCTAGATTAGGTTCAATTTGGTGAGAGTAGTTGGAAAAGGAATTGGTAGTGAAGTTTTTTTACTTTTTATTTTTTGCTAAGAAAATGGGGGTAAAAAGGTCTTTGGATGAGGGAGAAAGTCAAATTCGTTTCTTTGTCTTTTTTTCTTCTTTTGAAGAGGTGGTGTTAATAGCATTAAAGGAAAAAAGGCATACTGATAGAAGGTGGATTTGTAGGGTACCTTGAGTTTTTTTCCCCAAGTTTTTCATCAGAATAATGAAGTTTGGTTGCTTTTTATTGTTGATTAAATGATCTTTATTAGCATTAAAATATTTTTATTTCTTGTAGTGAGTTGTTAGCGCACATGTTTATTTAATTTTATGTGTTTAAAATAAAACATCACATTCTTATTTTAATGTTAGTAATTTTAATAAAATAATAATTTGCATAAGTTGAGATGGTCGAGTTGGTCTAAGGCGCCAGATTAAGGTTCTGGTCCGAAAGGGTGTGGGTTCAAATCCCACTCTCAACATTTTTATTTTATTTTACAAAAAGCATAAATATCTAATATATTTTGCTCATGTTAGCATTCTCTTTTTTTTATTAAATAACCTAAAAGAATTATATTTATTTACAATTACCCAAGCATGAAAATTATTATTTTTTAAAGAAGTCAAAATAATATAATGTAATATAATAAAATATTTATCGACATATTAAAGTTCTTAGTTTTAACTAGATTTAATACCCTTTTTGGCACACTTAAAAAAAAAACCTTTCTGATCATGTATGTTAACCTCTGGATTCATTTTGGTTCCTTAATTCATAAAAGGTTCCTATTGGTCCCTTAATCCTTCAATACATACCATGTCAGTCCTTTTTATATCTAATTAACGACATATTTAGCGACTATTTTCTGAATTTTTCTCTCGCTAATAAGACAAAAAGAACTAACATGACATCTTTTGAAGAGTTAAGCAACTAATATGGATCATTTTTAAGTTAAGAGACCAAAATGAACCTCGGGGTTAACATATGGGACCAAAAAGAATACTAAGTCTTCTAACTACTACCAAACAATAAATTTTATTTTCTCAAACAATTGCATTACCGTAAATTCTATGTGACAAAAATTGTGAGAGCTTATGTCTTTCCAAATGATCCATATGCAAGTCAACCAAATCAACTACATATTGAAATATATCTTTTTGGAAACAAATAAGAACCTCCAAATTAAAAATCACAGTCAAAAGACATTATAGGAAGAACACAAGAGACACCCAACTACTAAAAAAAATATTATATCAGATATCCCCAAAATATTCAAAATAAAAAATAAATGATTAATTGTTTTCTTATTCCACGTTCCCATGCACATAAGAGATAGTCAAAATCTAAAAAACCCCAACAAACGAGCTAATATAGGAAAATATTTCCCTTCAAATTCTATTGATGGTGATTTTGTTTTATAAACTTCATATGATGATCCTTCCTTCGACCTTGTCACTGTCGGATCTCCTTACCTTCCTCCGATCAGACCCTGTCGGTCTCTCCTACAGTTTTTACTTTGTCCTCTCATCCTGCAACATGCTTTCCTCCTTAAACAACGACAATAACCTTGAGACTCCTCCTCCCAAGGTGGAAACCTCAACACCACCTCCATCATTCTATCAAGCCGAAATTTCATCTCGCTCTCATTGTTTCCAACATTATGAATAATATTCCCATTGTGCTTAACATGGAAAATAATTGTTATGGCATATGGGCGGAGCTATTTTGTGTTCATGCATGCTCTCACCAGGTTCTGCATCATATTGTGCCTTCAGATAACAAGCCTCAATCGCATGCCACTAACCCCACTTATGACTAGTGGGCCACTTTGGATGCAATCGTGCTTCAATGGATACCTAGAAGTGTTTGGCTGACCTTTTCCAGGATAATTAGAATGCATGTGTTGTCACTCTTGAGGAAGAATTCTCTGAGGTTCACATGGAGACTTTTTCAAATGTCTCTACTTATTTTCAACATAAAAGGATGCTTTCTGACCAATTATGGGGTGTCAGTGCTTCTGTGAACAATTATTATTTGGTCCTTCAGCTCATCTCGGGGATATTCAAACTCCATCATAGATTTGATGTTTATGTTAGAAGATTGTAAGAGTGGTCTTAGTGAGAGGCTTGCACAATGATCTAAAATAGTGAAATCATTCATAGGGTGTGAAGGCTCTTGGAACAACGATGACAAGAAGAAAGTATTGTTTAATAAGAAGGCAATGAACATTCTTACATCAACACTAGGTATGGATGAATTCTTTCGTATTTCAAATTGTAAAACAACAAAAGAAATTTGAGAGAAGTTAGAAGTAACACATGAAGGAATGATAGAGGTAAAAAGATCCAAACTTAACACTTTATCATAATAATATGAGTTGTTTAGAATGTTGTTTGGTGAATTAATTCTTAATTTGAAAAAGAGATTCTCTCACTTAACAAATCATTTGATGGCTCTTGGAAAAAAAATTAAAAATGATGATTTTAATCTCAAAGTCCTTAGATAACTTATAAGTGCATGACAACCAAAGGTGACAACAATATCGAAAAAGAAAAGTCTCTCCAAAATGTCTCTGGATGCATTGTTCGATAAACTTCAAGAACATGAGATAGAACTTGAAAGACTGTAAAAGAATGAAAATAAAAAAACCCAAACTTCTAGCCTTAATAACTAGAGTAAAAAATCATGATAGTAATCAATAGGATGAATCTCAATCCACTAATGATAAGATGGTGCTCTAATCAAGAAATTTGAAAAGTTCTTAAGGAATGAAAGGACAAAGGAAATCAGTCAAAAGGAAGCACCAAAAAGGAAGGTTATTTGCTTTGATTGTGGAAAAATAGAACATGTCAAAAGTGAATGTGCAACACTCCAAAAAAGAATAAAGTAAAAATCATGAAGGAAAAAAAGGCCAAAGAAAACATATGTGGAATGTGATGACAATAAGATAAGTTCATCTTCAGACGAAGAGGAAGAAAACATTACATTAATGGCTTCATACTATTATGATGATGAAGAAAATGAGCTTTTTAATTCCGAAATTAATGATATATCTTGATCCGATGAATTAAAAAAAAATTCCATGAATTACATGAGGAATATTTGAATCTTTATAGAAAATGTTCAAATCAAAATAAATTCATTTTATCTCTAGAAAGTAAGGGTAGTGACATGCAAATTAAATTAATCTAAAACTGTTGAATTAAACTAAGTGATCAAGAAATATTAAAAAAGGGAAAATTGGTTTAGAAGATGTGATAAGTATAAGTAGACAAAGGTATTCAAATGACAAATGTGGCCTTGGATTTTCTAATTTTGATAAATCCGACACAAGTTAAACCATCTTTGTTAAAGCTAGCACAAAATTAAACAATGTGGAATCAAAGAAAGTGCATGTTGTAAATCATCCTAAAATGTCTTATGTTAGAAATAATTCTTATATTTATAAAAGGAATCATTCTTTAGACCCACATGCATTTTATTGTAATAAAAAAGGTCATACTGTTAATGCCTACTACATAAGAAACTATGGTATTCCTTATGGGGAGTATGTATGGGTAAGGCAAGGAACTAACCCAAGAGGACCCAAAGAATATTGGGTACCTATAAATTATTATTAATTATTTTTGTAGGTACTTGAAGACGATATGCTAATAGTGTCAAATTAAGATTGTTTTTCAAGATACAATACCATATGATATGGTAGGATTAAAGTTTCATTGAATTAAATATGATTTAAAAAAGATTGACATTTTAATATCAACATTGACATCAAATCACTGTGAAGAAGATAAGTTATTTTTACATATAATGTATCATTTCCCTTATATATAATGGTTCTTTGGGTTTTACTTTTTTTTATAATGTAAAAAAGGGGAGAAGGGAGATGGTTGTTTTGTTATTTTTAAGGATACCAAAGAAGTCATAGCATAAATTGAAAAATAAAAATGGATATGCAAAAAAGGGGGAGATATACAAGATAGAGGGATAAATCAAATGTCCAGTAAAAACATCTCTTCAATATGTTTTGCCATCATCAAAAAGGGGGAGATTGTGAAAAATATATTCATAATCAATCATAATTTAGTTTTGATGAAGACAAAAGTCTATCATAGAAGAAATATCAAAGAAGAATAAGATTGGAATCAAGTATGAAATTTGCATAAGTTTTGGATTTCAATAGAATTGAATCAGAGATCAAGGTACAATGTGAAATTCAATTGTTATAAACCATAAGTGCTCAATAAATAGTCTTTAACATTGATGCATGCATTGTTTCAAAGTTTTAAGAAGGTTAACTGATTGACCCCTAACATTCAATCGATTGTGTCGCAGTGAGAATTGGACGTCAAGCTATTGATTTAACTTGAATCGCAATTATTAAATGATCACCACCGAAATTTGATTTATCCAAATGGAAAGGTAAAAAGATCGAAAAAAGACTAATTATGGAGAATCTAAGGTTCAAGGATTGGTTATACCTAGGGAAGGTGTTGGCATCCTAAGCATCAATAGTATCCTACGAGAACCTCTTATTAATATTTGTGTTTTATTATTATTGCTTGCTAAAACTAAAGGAAACCTAAGGTTTTTATTTCTAAGGGTGAACAAACATTTGGTTGTGATCAAGGTTCGGAGGGGGGGAGCAAGTGTTATGGCAAACACTCACATGACTTAACAAAGTCACAAAAAGTTGTAAAATAAAATCTGAAGATCTAATGGCTAAGGTCAAGGGGAACTAGGGATTACTAAACTACCTATGACATTGAGTCAACATAGAAGTTATTTCCCTTTGGATTTGAAATAACAAAGTAAAAGTACGAAAGGTATACAAAGTGAGCAAGCTCTTAAGGCTAAGGCAAAGGCTGCAACTTGTGATGAAAATGATTGATTTGTAATTAATAGAGTGGATGACCAAAGAACTAAGCTAAGGTTGGAGGTGCCGCGTAAGGAGATTGACTTACAAGTAAAATAAGGTAGGGCTCAATATGTGGACCGAGAATTCGGGGGTGGCAAGCATGTGTGATGCGTCGATTTATTTAAGTTGGGAGTTTGAGGAACTGTGAAGTGAAAGATAGTTCTGATGGAGATCGTAGAACGACCGACTTACGTGTGTGAATGAGGTGTATGTGAAAATCCACTTGGCCTTAGACCAATGGTCTTATTTTTATTATTATATTATTTTATTGGTTCTCTTTTTCTTTTCTTTTCTTTTTTTTTAAATTTTGATTGAGTTTATTCTTGAATTAAAACTACCTAAATGAAAATCAAATAATAAAAGTGGTAAAAATATTACACGTCATGAGAATGGGGGTACATTTTTCTCAAATGGGGAATTAGAAAAGTAACACGAAAGGTGCAAATTAGGTCGCAAGGGTAAGCAAAGTTACGAAGGAAAATTACTAAAACATAATGACGTTGGATCGTTAAAAAATGTACACAAATTAAAATAGAAGACAAATTGCTACGCATAGGCGGTCATTGCAAATCGAACCAAGAAACAATGGTATGATAAAAAAAAATTAAATCACAAAGTGTAAATCGAAAATTTGACATGTTTGATTCAAGATTTCTCAACATGTTTCAGGATGTCAATCAATTGATCTAGGATGTCAATCGATTGACTCAATTCAAACTTAAAATAAAAATCAAAAGTTGCATTATGTCAATCGATTGACATATATGAGTAAATTGATTGACTCAACTGGGTTTTCAATTTTTTTTGTTTTACAGAGAATATGTCAATCTGTCATACCCTAAATTTTGACCCTGGATTGTCGAATAAATTCTTTCATCTGACTGTATTTTCATTTTACAACGTCTTCATAGCATATCATGCATAATGTCTAAATTATCATCCAAAATAAACTTATTGGATTTACAGTCGATTCAGTCAAACTAAAGTCAACCGTGCGAAAAATCAGTGAACAAAAAATGTCAAATTTAAATTTTCATGACCATTTTATCAAACATTGTTATTAATTATAGATGTGTCTTGTGACTTATAAATAGCCAAATTTGGAGGTTTCAAATAACCTTTTTCATCATATTTTTCAAACAATTCTTATTAATTTTCAAGTACTTATATATAATAACTTCAAAACTTTTTACTTCATAAATTTATTCATTTGAGAAAAAGTTGCATAAACCATTGAGAAATTAAATCATTATATATATTATTGAATTTCTCATTGAAAGAGAATATTAATTTTTCAAGATATTGGAAAGCATACATAGTTGTTTGTATTCATTCTATATGTTTGTTGTATTTTATTCACCAAGTGTGTTGTGATTTTGTCTATAAGGAGTGTGGTTGTACTTTCTACATCTGTTTACAAATAGGGAGTGGTGTTCTTTCAGTTTGTTGGAAAAATGTCATTTGAATCGGGGAGATTCAATGTCTACCATAGGTTTGGTGTTAATGTTAGAAGAATGCAAGATAATTCTTATGTGAGGTCTTTACAAAGATCTAACATAGTGAAATATTTCACAGGGTGTAGAGATACTGAACTACCCTTGTTTGGAAAGAGGAATCATGATATATTTTTCTGCATGTTTATTCGTAAGTTCTTCATTACTATTCCATAAAAATAAAAGAGTTAGGAATATCTGAAAAATAACCAGAAAATTTCATAAAACCTAATTCACGCCCCCTCTTAGGCGCACTCTATACTTATAAAGAAAACATACTTTCATGGTTGTTTTGAACTACGTTGGTGATATATTGATTGTCACAAGCACTCAAATATTTCTTATGCCTATTAGTAGCTCATGGAACATTGGAAGGTTGTGACTTGGTGTGTGAAAAATAATATATTATTGAATATAATTGTAATTTGAGAAATATATTATGGTGAATAATTATATTATTAAGTGATAAAATAATAATTGGAAAATATGAGGTAAGGGGCAAGGTGGTAATTTGGTGGGTTTAGTGAGAGTAAGAGTAGAAGTCCCTAAGTCGGTCTAAGGGATTAAGTTGTAAAAAGAGAAAAAAGATCGTATTCTGAGAGAAGAAGAACGATCGTGAAATTGAGAAGAGGAGAAGAAGAGAAATGGCTAAAGTTGAAGAGGAGAATCCGCGAGGAAGAGGAATATCTCGTCAAAACAAAGGTAAGGGTGAGATTCTTCCATCTCTAAAGGGTTTTATAATGGGAATTGGGTAGGTTGATGATTAAAGTTTGGGGTTTTGGTGGTTTGAATAAGAATTGTGTGGATTAGTTGGTGAATTGTTATTGTTAGTTGATAATGTTATGAATTAGATGGTAAAATAAATAATTACTATGAATTCTGGCTAGATATTGGTATTTTGGGATGAAAATCTGTGCAAGTTTGAGGGCAGAACACAAAGATGAGAACTGCGAAATCGCAGAGCTCGCTTAGCGAACAAGATGGATTTTGGAAAAGCCAGAGCCCGAGAGTTGCTCGCTTAGCGAGCAATCCCCCTCGCTTAGCGAGACCTGGAGCGAAAAATGTTGATTTTTTACTTCCGAAAAATTTCATAAAATTACCTAATTGGTTTAGTAATACTTAGGAATCGATGTGTTGTAGCTGAAGGTAGTAAAAGAGGGGGTATACACATAATTATAGGGATAATTAGTATAACTTGAAAAATGAACATAATTTAGTATGTTTATTGGCTTTTGTTGTTGTTATGAGTCGTTGTTGTTGTGATAATTTATACATCGTTGTTATTGATACATGTATATGTGATATGTGTTTTCTTTGCGTTGGTGGTGATTGAAGTGATTTATGTGGTTATATGTTAAAAATGCATGATGAATATTGATCGGTGTTGAGATAAATCATTGTTGTTGTTGTTGTATGATGTAATCGTTGCATATATGCATGTATGTCATTGGTGTTGCATGACATGTTACATAGTTGGATAACATACCAAGGTGGGGTATGTTAGTTGTTATGATGTTGGTGCGATCATGAAATAGAGATCGTACGTGGCCATGAAATAGGGGTCGAGGGTGTGATCATGAAATATGGATCTTACTGGACCACGAAAGAGAGGTCGAGAGTTCCAACGAGGATTAGATCTTAAAATAGAGATTGGATATGGTACCGCATGCATAGGGTCAGGTAGGGTCTTATTGCATGATTGTTGTTGTTGTATATGATGTTGTCGTTGTTGGTGATGTTGTTGTGTATATGATTTAGTTGTATAGTTGTTGTTGAGAAGTGGTGCTTTATTTTTTATACTTGCTAGTTCTTATTATATTACTCTTTTATGATGTAAGTATCTCACCCCTTTTTTTATTTAAGTTAATTTAGATTTTAGTTTAATTTCAATTTCAATTTATTTAGTTTAACTTCAATTTATTTAATTCAATATAATTTATTTTTTGATAATCATTTTCAAATTTTTTTCTTTTTTATTATTATTATTAGTTTTATTATTATTATTATTATTTATTATTATTACTAATACTTTTCTTTTGTTTTTCTTCATATTCAAAAAAGGAATTGGGTGATCCTCAATGCAAAATGCCAAACAAATTGAAAATGAAAGATAAAAATGAAACAAAATTTATTTTAGAAACTAGAAGTCATGCATAGAACAATGCAAAAAGAATCATTTACAAACTCAACTTGGTTTAAAAGTTATGAATTTTTGAAGTTAGGGTTAAAAATAAACAAATTTAAGAACCCTAATTCAATGAAAAAATGTCAAAGCATGATCAAAACCAAAAAGAAATTTGTATGGTGAGTTTGTAAATGTTTCAAAATGTCCAAGAATACTCTCTGATTTTTTTATGTGATTTTTAAATACTTAAATGTATTTTTAATTAATTAATTTTCATTAATTAATTAAATAAAACATTTAAATGATTTAAAAATATTTTTTAAATGCAAAAAATAAAAATAAAAATATTTTTGGTTTCTGAAAATTAATAAAATGTTTGATAAAAAATTTCAGAATTTTTTGATGATTTTTACTATTTTTTAAAAATTCGTGCAAAATAAAATAAGAAAAATGAAATAAAAATATGAATTAATGAAAGTATGCAAAATGGGGGGACAGGTTGGATTCTGGGTTTGGGAGGGTTGACCTGGCGCGCTATCCTAAGGCTGGAATTCAAACTGAACTAATTCCAATTAATTAATTTAATAATCCTGATTAAATACTAATGACATGATCCTAGCCACACAATGCACGCGGGAACTGAAGATCTAACAGTCCACATTCAAAAAGTGCCCTAACCCTAATTAATCAAGTTAATGACTCTCAGGTGGCCGGAGAAGACATCCGGTCATCTTCTCCGGCCAACCTCTCCCCTGAAAATCTTCAAATCACTCCCCAGGTCATGACAAACTCCCCAAACCTCCAGAAATGATCCCCAAACCCTATAAAACAAGAATCCAGCAACATAATTCATTTATTTTGCACCATAATCATGATTCGAACAAAAACATAAAAATGGACAAAATTTCAGAAAATGCATACACAGTCAATTCTCAACCATTCTTCAAAAATAAATGTTCATTGTGATCAAGGGAACAAACTCTATCATCTCATAACTAAAGAAACGATTTCTGGAAAAATGTTTCAAGAAGATACCTGAGATGAAGCTTTGCCAATGGAGCTGCCTGAGCCTTCTTCTTGATGCAAACACTTTCCTCTAATCACCCTTGAGCTTCTTTGATGCTTTGCTAAAGTGTATGTGACCTCTTTTTGAAGTTCAGTGAAGTTCAGTTTAGGGGGGGTGAAAAATCATATTTGGTGTATGGTGAGTTTCAGGCCATTTTAATGGTTGGGTTTTGTTCTGTGATTGATGCTGAGTTAAATGGTGAAAGAATTTTGAGGTTTTGATGGATGAGGAGTGAGTTTCAAAAGAAAATGCAAGTGGGGAGGTTTTTGTGAACTTGGGCAATGCTGAGGATTCAGGTTGAGTTCTTGTTATGTTTGGCTTGCTTTAGGTTAGTATAAACAAATGCCATTGGTTCAGAGAGTGGTTGTGGCATAGTGTGATTGGTATGGGTGGAAATGCAAAAAGTCAAGATTTCTTGTACTTGAGGTATGGGCAAGTGGAAGGCTTAGTACAAAGGGGTGCAGCAAGGATCAAGGATGGCCATGGAAATCATTTAGAGGCAATTCAACAAGTTTGTGAAAGGTTATGGGAGGTTTTGCAAATTTGACAAAGTTTGGCCCCTTTTGGATTTCTTCATTGGCAAGGCATGAAACTTTGAAATTCTTGGGACAATTCTGAGTTTTAGGCAATGCACTATGATGTTATGATGTGTAGAAGTCAATTAGAAGTCACAAAATTACTTGGTATGTGGTTTTTTGCAAAAATCCCTCTTTGGCATGAAACTTGAAATTATGTGATTTTTGCCAACTTTGGAAAGCCATAACTTGAGTTCCAAAATGAATTAGATCTTGTTCTTGTACTTTTTGAAAAGGGAATGATCCAATATACAACTTTCATGACCAACAATTTTTCATTTGAAGCATTTTTGGTTGAGAAAGAGGAGGTTGAAAAACTTTCCCAAAATGGAAAGTTTACATTACAAGTCATTTCCATTTTTGGCAACTTTTGGTTTTGCTCACTTTTCTCCAAATTTGTGAACTTCTAAGAACTTAAATGATCAAATAAAGACCATATAACTTCAATTTGATGAAAAATCCACTTTGGTTCCATGTTGGGGGGCCTCGGATGCCCTGATTTTGCTCTGACTTGCTCAAGAAGTTACCCAGTGATCAGATGACTTTCACAATGAATTTCTTCATCAAACTTGGTATGTATGATCCTTATATCATATTGAGACCAATAGAAACAAGAATGACCAAAAAATTTGGAGTTATGGCCTCTGAAACCAAAACCCTAATTTTAGGTCATCTGTGTAGTTAAACCCTGGCTCTGCTTCCATGCTTTGCAAGTTCTTATGATTCTTTGACTTCCTTGATCTTTGGAGGATAAAATATGATGATTGAACATACATGGACCCTCTTGAGATGATTTAAGACCTTTGGAGTGGCTCAAATGGATCTTGGATTGCTCAGATCACAAACCCTAGATGCAGATGAACTTGAACCAATGCAGTGAAGCAAAAATGCAACATGATATGATATGATTGAACTAATGCAAATATGAAAGATCACAAGCCATGGTGTGAACTTATTGAGGGAAAATTTGGGGTGTTTACAACGAGGAACTGAACCCTGGAGTCTAGCATTCCACGAGTTCTTTAATGAACCACACCTGGGCTAGCCCCATGCGTAGTGTTTCATTTACCACATATCAAATAACGGAGGAACTGAATTCTGGAGTCTAGCACCCCACATAGTCCTTGAATTAAATCACTTCTAGGCTAGCCCCACGCGACGTGGTTTATTTGCCCTCTCGTTCCTAAAATACCTAATCTTTCAATTAATTATACGAAAGAACTGAACTCAGGAATCTAGCATTCCTCGGGTTCTTGAATTGAATTACTCTTGAGTCTAGCCCTCGGGTTGTAATTCATTCACTCTTTCGTATTCAAAACACTTAACAACTCAAAAGATGAGATATGATCCATCTTCATAGGAAAGATATTCCTCATATTCCCACAAACACAAACAAATCAATTTTTTCAAAACAATTTCTATCAAGGAAGAATGTGGAAATCACTTGTTGATCATATATCCAAGTTCGAAGCTTCTTTCGATTGTATTCCTCAAAGAAATAATGTGGCATTGCTTGTCGATCGCCGTATCCAGGTTTAAAGCTTCTTTCGATTTCATTTCCTCAAATGTTTGTGGTGGAATATGCGAGGTATCTCCCTTAAAGGTGACGACTTGTCTCTTTCTTCAAAACACAATTTAAAACTTACCAACCAATACAAATCATTTTTATATTTAATTAGCGAAGGAACTGAATTCTGGAGTCTAGCATTCCACATAATTCTTTAATGAAACACTCCTGGGCTAGCCCCACACGACGTGGTTCATTCGCCCTTTCGTTTAAAACACCTTAACAAAGGCCAAACATTTTCTCTAAACGAACCTTGTTTAAATCTTTCTTTCTCACAAACAAGCTAGCGCTTCAGCCTCCACCGCGAGTAAAAGCCAACGCTTAGCAGTTAAAAAGTGTTTCAAACAATTGTTCATAAAAAACACAAACCATAGTTGCACGAACTACGAAGCTTTGACTTTCCCATTGCACAAGGGAATACGTAGGTACAGGGATTTCAATCCTTCGCGAGCACACTAATAAAAATCTTTTCTCCGTCATAATAATAATAATAAAATTTATTTTTCTTTAACAAACATATTAACAAACATTTAGAATACAAAGACATTAATTAACATTTAATCGCATAGTTAGACTAAGAGGTTCCCGTTGAGTACAACGGACGTGAGGGGTGCTAATACCTTCCCCTTGCGTAACTGACTCCTGAACTTAGAATTTGGTTTCGTGGACCATTTCTTATCCTGTATTTAGGTTATATCTATATCTCCCTTTTCTCTCATAGAATAAATAGAATTAGGTGGCAAATCTGTTTTTCTTTCCGCGTCCCATCGCGAGGATCGTATTTTTCGAGGTACGACAGGTCCGTCCGACCAAGTAGTTGATTCGTTGCTCGTAGAGTCGTTGAGTTGTTGTGTTGTCGTTGAGTGTTGAGCGTTGTTGTTGTGTTGTTATTGTGTTTATATTATTGTTATTGATTCTAAATCATTATTGTATTGTTGTGTGACAAATTTAGAATGGCTAGAAGAAACGATGTTGCACTTGCTGATGCTGTGCAAGCAATGGCACGGGTCGTGCAAAATCTGATGAATGCTGGGGATCGCGAGAGTTCAGGAAGAATGATCTGCCTACATTCAATTGGAAGTATGACCTTGATGGAGCACAGGATTGGATCAAGGAGATCGAGAGGATCTTTAGAGGGATGGATTGCTCGGAAGGAAGCAAGGTGCGGTTGGATGCACACAGATTGGTGACAGAGGCTGATGATTGGTGGGTTGACACTCGTCAATGGTTGTATACATCTGGTGAGGCATTCACCTGGGCTGTGTTCAAGAGAGAAATCCTGAGGAATTATTTTCCTGAAGATGTTTGAGGAAATAAGGAAATTGAGTTTCTGGAGTTGAAGCAAGGCAGCATGTCGATGATTGAGTATGCTGCAAAGTTCACTGATTTGGCTATGTTCTATCCTCATTATAGCGAGGCAACTGCTGAATTCTCGAAGCGTGTCAAATTCGAGAATGGTTTGAGGCCTAAGATTAAGAAGGAGATTGGTTATCAGAGAATCCGAAGGTTTTCGGATCTGGTGGGTTGTTGTAGGATCTTTGAAGAAGATAGTAAGGCTCGATCTGAGCATTTCAAAGGTCTAGCTGAGAGATGTGGTAAACAATAAATGAATCGTGGAAAACCTTATGCAGCTCCTGCTGATAAGGGTAAGAAGAAATAGAATGAAGGAAAAATGGCAAGTGGGGGAGGTGCTCCTACTTCGCTAAAGTGCTATAGGTGTGGTGAGATGGGTTATTGTGTCAGCGAGTGCACGAGTGACGTGAAGAAATGTTTCAAGTATGGTCAGCCTGGACACTTGATTGTTGAGTGCAATATGAATCTAGTTACTTGCTACAACTATGGAGAGCAAGGTCATATCAGTACGCATTTTCAGAAGCCGAAGAAAATCGTAACTGGAGGAAAGGTGTTCGCTTTGACAGGGACACAGACTTCCAGTGAGGATCGTTTGATTATAGGTCTTTGTCATATTAATAGTATTTCATTGATTTCTATGATTGACACTGGTGCTACACACTGTTTTATTTCCCTTGATTGAGTGAGTAAATTAGGACTTGTTGTTTCTCTGATGCCAGGAAATATGGTTATCGAAACTCCCGCTGGTGGGTCGTTGACTACTTCTCTTGCATGTCTGAATTGTCCGTTATCGATTTATTGTAAGTACTTTGGTATGGATTTGATCTCTTTGCCGTTGAGAAGGTTAGATATAATTTTAGGTATGAATTGGTTGGAGTACAACCATGTTCATATTAATTGCTTTAGTAATTCAGTTCAGTTTCTTACTCCTGGTGAAGAGGAAGAGGAAGCTGGTTATTTGTCGGCTCGAGAGTTGAAAGAGCTTATGAATGAAGAAGCGCAAGTTTTGGCACTGTTTGCATCGTTGTTAGTGGAGAATGATATGGCAATTAGTGAATTGCAAATGGTGAGGGATTTCTCGGAAGTGTTTCCAGATGATGTGGTAGATGTGCCGCCAGAGAGAGAGGTAGAGTTTAGTATTGATCTTGTGCCAGGAACGAGACCTATTTCGAAGGCACTGTATTGTATGTCGGCTTTTGAGTTATCTGAGTTGAAGAAACAGTTAGAGGAACTATTAGAAAAGAAATTTGTGAGACCGAGTGTATCACAGTGGGAAGCACCGATATTGTTGGTAAAGAAGAAGGATGGTAGCATGAGGTTCTGTATTGATTACAGGCAACTGAATAAGGTGACAATTGTAACGTCCCAAATTTTATTTAATTATTTAAATTGGATTTGTGATATTTTATATTATGGAAGAAGGAACTATTATTCAATATGATATTTAATTATAAGAATTATATTATAAAGAATAATTATTTGGTGAATAATAAAATAATGGGAATAATAAGAGGTAAGGGATAAGGTGGTCATTTGGTGAAATTAGTAAGGGTAAAGGTGGAAGTTCATAGATTGGGTCTAAGGGGTTATGTTGGAATAAGGAAAAAGAGAAAAAACAATCGTGTTTGTGAGAACAATAGAACGGTCATGAATAGATGGAAGGAAGAAGAAGAAATGGCTAAGGCTTGAAGAGAATCCACAGAGAAGAAGAGACTGCTCATCAAAACTAAGATAAGGGTGGGATTCTTCTGTCTCTCAAGGGTTAAATAATGGGAATTGGTCTAGTGTTGTTGATTAGAGGAATTAAGGGTTTGAATGATTTGGATGAAAACTGTGTTCAATTGATTATAATTGTCGATATTATGTGATATTTGATGAATTAGATTGATTTAGAATGTTAGGTGTTGTTGTATGTGAATTATATGAACACTTGATGCATTTTGATGTTATAGAAAACTGGTTTTGGGTGGTATTTGAGGTCAAAAGGAAGCAGAAAAATATTTGGGAAAAATTGAGTTTTATCGAGCTCTGACACGGGCCGTGTCCCACGACACGAGCCATGTCCCACGACATAGGCACCCGTGTCAGCCTTCTGGAGGGGTCAAATATGATTTTTTTTTGCTTCAGTGTGCCTGACACGGGCAGTGTCACGCGACACTACCACCCATGTCAGAACATTGTATCTTGGAATTTTGCTGAGTTTTGAGGATGGTGGCGTATGTATCTAACACGGGCCGTGTCATAGGACACGATAGGCCGTGTCATAGGACACGGTAGGCCGTGTCAGGTGTTTGTTTTTGTGATTTATGATGATTTGTAATGTTTCTTCGTGCCAACCTTTGTAGTTGATTTGGTTATTGATGTACGGATGGTAAAACATGATTGTTTTGATGAATAATTGATGTTTATGAAAGAGATGATGCTCATATTGAATTATGTTGTAGTATGCTAAAATATGCATGATGTTGATGAAAATTGTTATTGCTATGTGTTGTTGTTGTCATCGTTGTTAGTGCATGACTTTGATGTTGATAAATGTTGATGTATCTGTTGATGTATGCAAGGAGTTGGTGTTGTTTATGTGTCATTGTTGTTGTTGTTATATGTTTTTATAGTTGAAGATGCATGTTGTAGGTTGTGATAGGATTTATATTGCTATATATGGTTATAGTTGAAGATGCATGTTGTAGGTGTGGATAAGAGTTATTGTTGTTGCTATATGTTGTTGTAATTGATGATGCATTATGTAGATGCTGATTGAAGTTATATGATGTTGTTTTGTGTCGTTGTTTCCCTTGTAGTTATATGTCTTAATAGTTTTAGGGTATTGATGTATATTGATGATATATGTTATTGATGTTGCTAATCGTTATTGTTGTAGTCATGGTAATATGATGCGGTAGTTGGTAGGTGTTATTGTATGTTGTTGATACATGTTATTGATGTGGTTATGTGTTGTTGATGATGCTAATGCATGATAGCATTAATGTTGTATGTTATTGATACATGTTATTGATGTGGTTATGTGTTGTTGATGATGCTAATGCATGATATAGTTTTTGTTGTATGTCGTTGATGGTGTTGTCGTGTGAGGCTGAAGTTGTGGTCATTGCATATGTCATCGGTGTTGAGTGACATGTTGCATAGTTGTATAAGATACCAAGGTGGGGTATGTCGTTTTTGTGATTTTGGTACGGTCATGAAATATTGATCGTATGTGGCCATGAAATAGGGGTCGAGGGTGTGATCATGAAATAGGGGTCATATTGGGCCATGAAAGAGGGGTCGAGAGTTCCGACGGGAACCGGATCTTGAAATAGAGATCGGAATAGGTACCACATGCATAGAGTCAAGTAGAGTCTCGTTGCATAATGATTGTTGTTGTTGTCATTGTGTATGATGTTGATGATATGTATACTGTTGTTGTGTATATGATGTGGTTGTGTATTTGTTGTTGTTTGGAGGTGGTGATCTAGTTAATGATACTTGCTTATTCTTATTATTTTTCTCTTCTGATGATGAAAGTATCTCACTCCTTTGTTGTATGGTTGCATTTGTGCTTCTTCGGAAGTACAGATGATTCAGGTACTTGAGTACGCTTGGAGTACAAGTTGCTTGGTTGAGTCCTAGGAGTCTCTCTGATACGTAACACGGGATTCAGGGATTTTTGGTGTCCATTTATTATTGTTATTAGTTACGTATCAAAATTTTGTGGCAAATAATAATATGAGGATTAGTGATAATGTTATATTTGGAAGTTGTCGTATGATGAATAAAAATGAGATTTTTCCGTTGTTTTAGTAAAGAACTATGTATTTTGGTTTTTGTTGAGAAGTAGCATTCCACTTTTGATTAAAAAAACTCTGATTTTTCTTAATAAAACAGTAATTGTATTTAATTGGAAAAAATGGGTGTTACAAAGTGGTATCAGAGTAGGTCGGTCCGTCCGACCAGGTTGTCGCATGTCGTTTGTTCCCGAGTACGTGATATATGTGTGGCACACTATTGGTACTTGCTTGTTCTCTAATTGTTTATTTGCAGGTGTTAGTTGAAAATAAGTGAGGGAGAAGTTATAGCTTCTCTGGAGTGTTGGCTTGTGGTGGTTGGAATTGCAGTGGTGCAAAGGTTGCTAAGATTTGTGTTAGCTAAGGATTCGCTTGTGAAGCAACTTAGTTCACAAGATGCGAGGAACGCTATTAGAGTTGAGGAATATGGTTTAGGACCATCATGATTGTCGGCTATCTATTGACAAATTGAGGAACTGATCACCCTTAATCCCTTGTTAATAGTAGACTGAATTGTGTTGGATGTAAAAGACATATTTTTCAGCCGAGATAGTATGTTCAGTAGACTGTTTAAAGTTAAGCTAAAGTTTTAGGGGTTTAAAGGAATAGATGAGGATTCTGGTATCTGGAAAAGAGATGGATTTGAGAATTGAGTATGTTGATTGGATATTACTAAAGGTTACTCCTCTATGAGTAGGAAGTTAATTTAAGATCGACGATTGTGAAAAGTTGAATGTTGTATCTACTAAGTACGTAGAGGAACTTTTGAGAGGGGACTCTGATGTCTGATTTGGTTGCGTAGATCATATTGATCAGAAGTAAGGTCACAACGATGGACCATCTGTAGAGTATGAATTGTAATTGTTTTTTGAAGAATAAATTTGAGGTTTTGTTATAAGGAAGGATGGAACTATTCCTTGATCGGCCCCTGGTACTAAGAGGAATAGTTAGGGGATTCATCGAAAAAAAGAAATTATGGAAGCAAGGGTGCCTTCTGGGAAAAATTTGGTGTTATTGATGTAGAAAGATGAGGATAGGAAGTTGCATGTTGATTAGTGAATATTATGAGAATTCACAATTGCAATGGGAATAGATTGGAGTTGATTGACGAATGATCAAGAGTGAGCTGGAATCCATTCGTAGTATTACTGTTGTTGTGAGTTGGATTATCGTGCCTACCAGAACCTTCTGTTAGTTGGGACTTTGTAAGAATAGTATAAAGGGAATGTGGTAATCGGAACCAGATGTTGACAGGTCATGTTGGATGAATTTACTGCGTTGAGGGATGTGGAATGGAGATTTAAGATGTAAGTATTGAGTTATGTTTTGGCATAGTATGATCAGAGGTGGATGAGTCTTTGAAAGTATGAAGGTGTAATTTTTGTCGGAAATTAATTATAATCATGTGTCTTCACAATGTAGTGATGTTGAGTCGTTTAGGAGTGTGGTATATGTTGATATGAAGTATGGATAGTTTCATAGATGTTTTTGAGATGGCGGACCGTGAACTACAAGATTGATTAAAAGATATATGTTGTGATTATTATAGGATGAAGGGAGAGAAATATAAGTATCATCGTATGTGTTGGATCAATAAGAAAAAAGTAAAATAGTAAGTGTGCAATATTTATCTTTCTGGAATTCATGAATTAAGGGTCTAATTATTATGAAATTTGAAACGTTAGAAGGATGATCCAACGAGGGAGTAAATGCAATGTGAAACCATGAAATGATCATGGATGTTGTGTAGAAGATAGTGGTGACTGGTATGTATGGAGTATGAATAATGCCTTTCATAATTTCTTGGATAATTTCGAGATGGTAACTTTTGGAAGATGTTCTGATCTATGATGAACGTAGAAAAAGGATTTGTAGAATGTTGGAAATTGGAATATAAGAATTGGAAGAGATTATAATGTATTTGGACTTAGTTGGTTATTATTGCGGTTTGTGAAAAGTTTTCCAAGTCAGTAATTTGTTGTTTATAATAACTTATGAAAGATAAGTTGTTCGTTGAGAAGGGTTATTGTGATAGAGAGTGCTGGAGAGCCGAAGTAGGAGTTAGCTACGGTTACGGTTTGATTTTGTTTGATTCTGACAAATTGTGGATAAAATATTGGATAATGATTGTGATAAGTTGATAGGTTATTAGTATCTGATCGTAAAATCGTAGTTGGTATTATACGATGAGAGAGGAATTATGGAAGTATTTATCTTACCCATGGATTGGAAGTGGATGAGAGTGAAATTGTGTTGAGTATCCGATAGTATTGTTGTTACGATTGGAGATTGAAGTGTTTGGTAATCACATAAGTATGAAATTTCAATTTGATCGGAAAGAGTGGAGTTTGAGATGACTAAGATAGTCAGAATGTTTGAGGTAGGGAGTTGGGGACTTTTCCTATGTTTGTATTGATAGTTAAAGAGTTGGAATTTAGTTAGCAATCAAGAGACTTGCGTTCAGATATTGAGGTATGCTAAGTGAATTATTATAATTGTGGTGAAGGTTAGAAAGAGTTAAAGTTAGACATGAACTTGTTGTATTTGTTAATTGCATTTATCAGAGTGCACTGCGGAAGCGTGAGGTAGTGTAGTTGTTCGGATTGGTATGACTTGTAGGAATTTGAAGGTTGACGAGGATAATGAGATCATTGGATGTTCTAAGATGGAATTGAGAGAGCGGAAAGTTTAATTGATAATTTTGTACTTCTAGATGGATGGTTATATTGGTTGCGTGTTCAATTGGGAAATTGTAGAGTATATGTCTTGAAGTTGTGAAATCATAAAGCTAGTGGTTTAGCTGTGGTAATATCGTGTTATGGATTTTGGTGTCCTTATCTTTGTTATTTCCTGTTGCCTATGATGATGATTCAGGTGTGTGTAGCTAATTCCTACAATGGGGAATTAGGGAGGTGTCACTTAAGATGATGGTAACTATTGTGTTGTGCCCGGTCTAAGAATGAACTTGTGTGAAGGTTGATTAATTTATGTCGTGAGTTGGTTGTAGAGTGCACTGCATGAGAAATGTGCCTTGTTGTGATTGTCGTCGATAAGTTGTATCGTGTTTGCATTGTTGTAGTATCATTTTCCAGGAAGTGGTGATTGAATAGTGGTTGTGAGGGCGTATAAGAAGTAGTTCGTATTCGGTAAATTTTCGAGGACGAAAATATTCTAAGTAGGGGAGAGTTGTAACGCACCAAATTTTATTTTACTATTTAAATTGGATTTGTGATATTTTATGTTGTGGAAGAAGGAACTATTATTCAATACGATATTTAATTATAAGAATTATATTATATGGAATAATTATTTGGTGAATAATAAAATAATGGGAATAATAAGAGGTAAGGGATAAGGTGGTCATTTGGTGAAATTAGTAAGGGTAAAGGTGGAAGTTCATAGATTGGGTCTAAGGGGTTATGTTGGAATAAGGAAAAAGAGAAAAAAGAATCGTGTTTGTGAGAACGATAAAACGATCGTGAATAGATGGATGGAAGAAGAAGAAAGGGCTAAGGCTTGAGGAGAATCTGCAGAGAAGAAGAGATTGCTCATCAAAACTAAGGTAAGGGTGGGATTCTTCTATCTCTCAAGGGTTAAATAATGGGAATTGGTGTAGTGTTGTTGATTAGAGGAATTAAGGGTTTGAATGATTTGGATGAGAACTGTGATCAATTTATTGTAATTGTCGATGTTACGTGATATTTGATGAATTAGATTGATTTAGAATGTTAGGTGTTGTTGTATGTGAATTATATGAACACTTGATGCATTTTGATGTTATAGAAAACTGGTTTTTGGTGGTATTTGAGGTCAAAACACAACAGAAAAATATTTGGGAAAAATTAAGTGAAATTCTGGTATGACAGACTCAGATGTCTAATATGATGTTGAGACATCTTATCTGTTACTTATAAACATGGTAAGGTATACATATCAGTACTTGAATAATTCTGTTATATCAGAGTCAAACATGCTTCAGGATGTTGGGACATCTGATAGGACATTCAGTTCAGGTACTGCATAAAACATAAAAGATAAAAAGAACACAGCAGAAGTTTGTTAACCCAGTTCAGTGTATAACCACACCTACATCTGGAGGCTACCAAGCCAGGAGGAAATCCACTATTAGTAATATTAATTCTAGACTTAAACCACCCTGTTTAATCTATCACTTAATACTTACCCAATGCAATTTCTACCTAAGACTCACTTAGATAAGAGTACCCTACTCACTCCCCCTCAATCACACAGTGATCTTTTACAATGATTAATAAAATTGAAGTCACACTTCAAACACAACAGCTTGATCTTACTTAGAAGTTTCAATCAAGACACAATACTTCTCTTGCTTACAAGCTTCGAGAATCACAAGTGAAACAGCCACAATAGAGTTCCTTGTTACTCACGGCTGCCACAAGAACACAACCCTAATAATGTTTACATTTTCGGTTGATTGGGTTAATTCTAAACTAGGTTACAAGGTTTCTTTTATAACCTATTCCCAACTGGATTTGGGCCTAAACAATCACAACAATAGCTGCTACAAATATGCAGAAATATCTGCTACAAATATTCCAAAAGATCTTCAACTCCTAAAATATCTCTAAATATAGAAACCTATATTTTTCAATATTTGTCTTCAATTTAAATTGAGTCTTTAAGATCTTCTAGATCAGCACCACATATGATTGCATAATATCTCCAGAATATTCTGCATAATTCAGATCTGATAAATCCAATGTTATCACCTTGAATTAGGGTTTGTTACTTCCTAAATTCTAGGTGATTTTGTTCTTCTGATTAATCTGAATCTTCATAACAAAACTCCCTACAGATGCGCCTTGTTCTGTTTTTATCCATCCATAATTAATTCCAGATAACTCTCCTTAAATATCTCAAATCAGTTAGTCATTAATTAATTCTGGTAGCAGGTCTGAGATGTCTCAACATCTGTTGGGACATCCTGAAAAACTGAACTTACTTCATTTACTGATACAATGTCACAACATCTGATGGGACATCCTGTAAACTGAACTTATTCCATCAACTGATACAATGTCCTAACATCTGGTGTGACATCCTGATATCTTGACTTAAGTTCATTAACTGTTACTCTGTTTGACAGTGTCACAACATTTGGTGTGACATCCTGAACTAAGTTCAACACTTCTTGTTTGTAACATATGACAGTAATGTTGTCATGACAGTTGCAGATGTTTCAACATTCTCTTTGACATCTGTCATGACATTTGCAGATGTTTCAACATTCTCTTTGACATCTGTCATGACATTTGCAGATGTTTCAGCATCTTCTTTGACATCTGTCTGTAGCATATGACAGTAATTCTGTCATGACATTTGCAGATGTTTCAACATCTTCTTTGACATCTGTCTGTAACATTCTTATTCAACATTTGCAGATGTTTCAACATCTTCTTTGACATCTGTCTGTAACATTCTTATTCAACATTTGCAGATACTTCAACATCTTCTTTGACATCTGACTGTGACATATGACAACATCTGTTGGGACATCCTGAATTTAGTTCTTCTACTCTGTTTGATAATGTCCCAACATCTTATAGGACATTCTGAATTGAATTCAACATCTTCTTTGACAACTTCCACATTTATCTGTGTCACCATGTCAGGACATCATGTTTGACATGTTCTTCCAGAATCTATACCATGTTAATATGGAACTTCTTATTCAACATTTTCCAGCCATATTAGTTTTACCAAACATAATGCCAATCATAGAATAATAGCATTAACAATCTCCCCCTTTGGCTTATTTTGGCTAAAACTAATTTACATACAGGTGTAGTAGTACCTTATGTAGATGTTCCTTAACATCACATCTTCATATCAGACCTCACACTATTACTTCTCCCCCTTTTTAGCCATAAAAAGACAAAGGTTCCATAATAAAAATAGAGGTATATAATCTCCATAAGCTTGAAACACACACAAGCTTCACAATTCCTCAAGAATCAAACATAAACTGCAAAGAGCAGCTTTATATAATATAGCCTTCTAGACTCTTAGGATTCTCCTTATCTGGTTAAGGTATTACTCCCCCTTAACACCACAAAATCAAGTGCTCATACTTGTAACACACTCCCCCTATCTAGGATACTCCATGCTTCTCTGTACATTGATGAAAGGAAAACATAAGACGCATCTTCATGTCTTCAAGAGCTCACCCTCTGTTCAATTCCCAATTGAACACATTCACTTCTTGTACCAAAGCATACCTGATTCCTTTCTGGGTTTGTAGTTACCACATACTACACAAGATGAACATCTTCTAGCACACAGGTTCTTGACACTAAGCTTTTACACACCAAAGGCCATACAATCCAGATAAAACACATCCAAACTAATTATGAAATTAGAATGAATGTCCACAAACAAACTTCCAAGCAATCAATACCTGATATACTTCTGGTGGATCAACAGAGATGTGCTCTTCAGTTGAGGCCTTGTGCTGGTCCTCAGATGTTTCAACATCTATTGGGACATCCTGTTGAGCAGGAGTGTCCTTTGCAGCCTGAGTTTGTTGATCTTCTTGTGGGGCTGGCATAGTGTTCAGAGAGATAGATATGCCACTTACCACTCTTTGCTCAGATAGGATCTTGGTTACCAACTCCTTTATGGAATCATCCACATATTCAGAAGCTTTTGGAGTGTTGTACAATGGTGAAGGTATGCCTTTGGTCTTGCTGAAAACTTGATCTTTTTGGAGTTCTTGGCTTTTTAGCACGAGGAACACTTCCAGTCTCTTCTACATGTTTCTTCCAATATAGATCATCTACTTCATCATTCTCCCATATGATTAGGTAGTCTAATAATAGAAACCATGTAGATAAACACCCCAGATAATGTACTAACACTTAGTTAGAACATTTTTCATACACCAAGACCTTATCACCATGATCCTAGATGTGCTTCACCAACTGAACTTACTATAGCATAGTAATCCAAGAACTGAAAATCTTCAACTACACTGTGCCACCAGTTAGAATTAGAAATCCAGAAAGAGTGATAAACTCTCATCCACCTTCAAGAAGAATAAATCCTCTTGAGTCTTCAACTCATCACTCCTCTGCCCAAGAGCAATTTGTTCCAAGACAATCCTCAAGAACAACCAGCTGCCACACTCTGATTATCTTGATTCTTCGAATCCACTTTAAAGATCAACCAATTACCACATTTTGATAACCTCTTTTATGAATCCTCATATGAAAAAGCCAATTGCCACTTTTGTCTTCTTCACGTTTATAATAAAGCTTCCAAAGATATCCTGATCAAAAAAATTGATCTTCACCAATTAGACTCTGATGTTGAACTAGATGTTTAAACATTATTAGCCCACATCCATCTGTTAAATTCAGTTCCTTCTTCTTCCACTTGAAAGAACCTCCTTCCTTTATTGAACAAGAGTTACATGCTCTCATAGACTTGATTTATCCATCAAGTTTGAGTAGACAACCTCCATTCTATTGGTTTTGCAGAAGTTCTTACCAATAACACATATTGATGAGAAACTTCCAATGTTTCTCCAAAGTCTTCAAACCTGCCACTGTCTGATTATTCAGAAGGAATAGTTAAGAACTACACCTCAAAACTATACCAAGGATGCCACCTTTCCTTGAGTAAAGCAGTCTAAACAAATTTATGATATCTCCACCTATCTTAACTCCATGATGAGCATTCTGGACTACACCTAGATCAGAAATAAACCAATCCAAGTAGTCACCAAGATTATGATATGTTCATGGTCTTTCATCTCCATCTTCAGAATCAACAATATCCAGACAAGTTCTTCCCAAGAAACTTTCCAGAAATACATAACTCTTGTCACACACGACTGAAGCCAATGCTACAGCTTATGCAATACCTCTCCCATGATTCTGCACAAACTCTGATGATAAGATGTTCCAACATCTTTTTGAACATCACCAATCTTGAATCACAAGGATAATCAATCAAATATTTGTGAATTCCACAAACAACAATTGATCTTAAATCCTTGTATAATACCTTATCAGATAGTTCTACACAATCTGATCTTTTACTTTTGAAGGATTTTAAGGTTAGCTCCAGATAAGATTAGCAAGATCTCCTTATGTCATGGATAAACAATACTCCAGCTGAGCATGTACTCCACTAATTCTCAATTTCACACCCCTGATGAACATACAAAGAGCACAACTGATAAATATCCACACTTGATTTTATATTCCAAAACAGATGCTCTTAGTTTGCTTGCTACAAAGGGTTTATACTGCCACTATACATGACTAGTAGTGGAAGAGACTACCAGTTCAACAACCATTCTGATCAGACTTCCCAATCTGACATTCTTCCCTTGCTTCTACCAATTGTTGGTCACATTGATAGCTTTAATCATGACCAAAGTCATGCATTTTTCACCCACATTTGTAAATACATTTAGAAGCTTCTTCATCTTCAGATTCATCATTAGATTCATCAGTATTCTGAGTAACCTCTTCCAGCTCCAGCCTTTGAAATACTTCCTCAAGCTTTTTCTTCCTGGCATCCAGATTTTTGCAAGTGTTCTTCAGATCTGCAATCAAGGCAGCTTTGGATATGGGAGTCTTTGCTTTTGAAGGTCCAGCAGATGTCCTAGTGGAAGCTTCAACATCAGCAGCATGATGGCTTAAGAAAAGTTTGTAATGGAAGGCCAGAGGACTTTTTCTTTTGCATACTGAATCCTTCTCAGTAAGGATACCTGGATACTGGCTTAGTATGATTCCACAAAGCAGAGAGAAAAAAACAATGGGAAGCTTTGTTGCAGATGTTCCAACATGCTTCAATGTCTGATAAAAAATATAAGCCCCAAAGTACAGCTTTGCTTGGGTGCCCACAGCATATATGAACCTGCTCAATTCAGTTGCTATTGAGGAGGTATGGTTGGTAGGGACCCAATTTGAAGTGCCAATCCTATGCAGCATTGCATACTTCCTTGTCAGCAAGCTAACAGAAAATTTCCCTTTGACTGGCCAAGCTTTGAATTGATTAGCAGTGATGACCTTGCACACATGGTTATTTATCTTTCCCAGCTCATTAGGTCCATCAGATTCTCTTCCTAGATAGTGGTTGATAACCCTAGAAGAGAATTCCACACATTTCCCTCTTACATACACCTTTCTGAAGTCATCTGATTTACCATCATCACAGTCCTCTTGAAGGTTGACAATGAATTCCTTGACTAGCAGCTCATAGCAAGGTAAAAGTTTGATACTGTCTTGAATAAACCAGCAGAAGAAATTAGGTCAATTACCTCAGTGCACTCAAGTGCATTTCTGCCCAGCTCTCTTTCAAGTGCTACCCTTCTTTGGTATACAAATTTCCATCTGCTCACACTTGACACATGATGGAATGAAACATTGTCCAGAGGAGCTTCTGGAACAGCAGAGGTGGACCTTGAGGGTGCTGGTTTCTTCTTTGGTTGAGATGTTGGGACATCCTCTTCAACATCTGAATCTGGTGGAGTTACAGCTTTCCTCTTTTGGGTATTCACCTTGCTCCATTGTTTAGTAGGACCAAGTATCACTTTGACCTTGTCTTTCTTTGGAGTAGGCTGCTTCTTTTCAGGAGATGAATGTCCTGTAGTCTTCTTTTCCTTTCTAGCCCTAAGCCTTTTGGCTATGCTAGGGTCCACAGAAGCAATGATCATTATCTAAGTCTTCAACATGTAGCATAGATGCCTCCTCTTCCAGGTTAGGAGTAGGTTCTAAACATATGTGATCATCACACATTTGTCTAGCACCCAAAGCATCCATCATCACACCAGTTTCCTTCTTCTGGAACACAAAACTAAGCTTGGTTCATAAACTGTTGATGTGTAGTGTGGTGTTAAGCCATTAGGGTTGACATATCAATTCAGCTTCTTTCTTGATGAAACTTTTTCTTCAGTTCATGATTTAGACAATCATAAACATGTATCTTCACAGGAGAGATTTTCTCCAGCTATACCTAAACAACATAGGACACCATAACCAAGAAGGATATCCTCATTAGGTTACCATAAATAAGCTTAAGAGATAACTTATCAAGATTTTCACTCCCGCATGAAAGATTTGATAATTATACTCTTTTGTTTTGGCTTCAACCTCTCCTTTCATCAAGAACCACTACATTCTGAACTAAGTGTTCTCCAATTCTCACAGAAAACAAAATACAAGCCTCCTTCAAATATAGAATTCTCAGAACCAAGATGTCAGGACATTCTGTTTGACATCATAGCTACACAACAATTCACCAGCAAATTTCCAGCCCTGATAACACCAGACTGGTCCAATATACACCATATGATGAATAGTCCATCCTCCACTTCTAGGGACCATTCAAACACCAATATGAACCTCTCAAGTTCAAACAGCTTTTCATTATATCCTCCTTCTTCCTTTACCATGAACCAGAAAGTATCCCCCTTAGATCTCATCCAGAAACAGACCAGGATGCCTGCTCTGATACCAATTGAAATTCTGGTATGACAGACTCAGATGTCTAATATGATGTTGAGACATCTTATCTGTTACTTATAAACATGGTAAGGTATACATATCAGTACTTGAATAATTCTGTTATATCAGAGTCAAACATGCTTCAGGATGTTGGGACATCTGATAGGACATTCAGTTCAGGTAATGCATAAAACATAAAAGATAAAAAGAACACAGCAGAAGTTTGTTAACCCAGTTCAGTGTATAACCACACCTACATCTGGAGGCTACCAAGCCAGGAGGAAATCCACTATTAGTAATATTAATTCTAGACTTAAACCACCCTGTTTAATCTATCACTTAATACTTACCCAATGCAATTTCTACCTAAGACTCACTTAGATAAGAGTACCCTACTCACTCCCCCTCAATCACACAGTGATCTTTTACAATGATTAATAAAATTGAAGTCACACTTCAAACACAACAGCTTGATCTTACTTAGAAGTTTCAATCAAGACACAATACTTCTCTTGCTTACAAGCTTCGAGAATCACAAGTGAAACAGCCACAATAGAGTTCCTTGTTACTCACGGCTGCCACAAGAACACAACCCTAATAATGTTTACATTTTCGGTTGATTGGGTTAATTCTAAACTAGGTTACAAGGTTTCTTTTATAACCTATTCCCAACTGGATTTGGGCCTAAACAATCACAACAATAGCTGCTACAAATATGCAGAAATATCTGCTACAAATATTCCAAAAGATCTTCAACTCCTAAAATATCTCTAAATATAGAAACCTATATTTTTCAATATTTGTCTTCAATTTAAATTGAGTCTTTAAGATCTTCTAGATCAGCACCACATATGATTGCATAATATCTCCAGAATATTCTGCATAATTCAGATCTGATAAATCCAATGTTATCACCTTGAATTAGGGTTTGTTACTTCCTAAATTCTAGGTGATTTTGTTCTTCTGATTAATCTGAATCTTCATAACAAAACTCCCTACAGATGCGCCTTGTTCTGTTTTTATCCATCCATAATTAATTCCAGATAACTCTCCTTAAATATCTCAAATCAGTTAGTCATTAATTAATTCTGGTAGCAGGTCTGAGATGTCTCAACATCTGTTGGGACATCCTGAAAAACTGAACTTACTTCATTTACTGATACAATGTCACAACATCTGATGGGACATCCTGTAAACTGAACTTATTCCATCAACTGATACAATGTCCTAACATCTGGTGTGACATCCTGATATCTTGACTTAAGTTCATTAACTGTTACTCTGTTTGACAGTGTCACAACATTTGGTGTGACATCCTGAACTAAGTTCAACACTTCTTGTTTGTAACATATGACAGTAATGTTGTCATGACAGTTGCAGATGTTTCAACATTCTCTTTGACATCTGTCATGACATTTGCAGATGTTTCAACATTCTCTTTGACATTTGTCATGACATTTGCAGATGTTTCAGCATCTTCTTTGACATCTGTCTGTAGCATATGACAGTAATTCTGTCATGACATTTGCAGATGTTTCAACATCTTCTTTGACATCTGTCTGTAACATTCTTATTCAACATTTGCAGATGTTTCAACATCTTCTTTGACATCTGTCTGTAACATTCTTATTCAACATTTGCAGATACTTCAACATCTTCTTTGACATCTGACTGTGACATATGACAACATCTGTTGGGACATCCTGAATTTAGTTCTTCTACTCTGTTTGATAATGTCCCAACATCTTATAGGACATTCTGAATTGAATTCAACATCTTCTTTGACAACTTCCACATTTATCTGTGTCACCATGTCAGGACATCATGTTTGACATGTTCTTCCAGAATCTATACCATGTTAATATGGAACTTCTTATTCAACATTTTCCAGCCATATTAGTTTTACCAAACATAATGCCAATCATAGAATAATAGCATTAACATTAAGTTTTATCGCGCTCTGACACGGGCCGTGCCCCACGACTCGGGCACCCGTCTCAACCTTCTGGAGGGGTTAAATATGCTATTTTTTGCTTCTATGTGCCTGACACGGGCAGTGTCATGCGACACGGACACCCGTGTCAGACCATTGTATCTTAGAATTTTGCTGAGTTTTGAGGATGGTGGCGTATGTCTCTAACACGGGCCGTGTCATAGGACACGGTAGGCCTTGTAAGGTGTTTGTTTTTGTGATTTAGGATGATTTGTAATGCTTCTTCGTGCCGATTGTTGTAGTCGATTTGGTTAATGATGTACGTATGGTAAAACATGATTGTTTTGATGAATAGTTGATGTTTATGAAAGAGATGATGCTCATGTTGACTTATGTTGTAGTATGCTAAAATATGCATGATGTTGATGAAAATTGTTATTGCTATGTGTTGTAGTTGTCATTGTTGTTAGTGCATGACTTTGATGTTGATAAATGTTGATGTATTTGTTGATGTGTGCATGGAGTTGGTGTTATTTATTTGTCATTGTTGTTATTGCTATATGTTTTTATAGTTGAAGATGCATGTTGTAGGTGGTGATAGGATTTGATTAATATATATTGTTATAGTTGAAGATGCATGTTGTAGGTGTGGATAAGAGTTATTATTGTTGTTATATGCTGTTGTAATTGATGATGCATGATGTAGATGTTGATTGGAGTTATATGATGTTGTTTTGTGATATTGTTGCTCTTGTAGTTATATGTCTTAATAGTTATAGGTTATTGATGCATGTTGATAATATATGTTGTTGATGTTTCTAATTGTTGTTGTTGTAGACGTGGTAATATGATGTGGTAGTTGGTAGGTGTTATTGTATGTTGTTGATACATGTTACTGATGTGGTTATGTTTTGTTGATGATGCTAATGCATGATACCGTTGATGTTGTATGTTGTTGATACATGTTATTGATGTGGTTATGTGTTGTTGATAATGCTAATGCAAGATATAGTTGTTGTTGTATGTCGTTGATGGTGTTGTCGTGTGAGGTTGAAGTTGTGGTCATTGCATATGTCATCGGTGTTGAGTGACATGTTGCATAGTTGTATAAGATACCAAGGTGGGGTATGTCATTGTTGTGATTTTGGCACGGTCATGAAATAGGGATCGTACATGGCCATGAAATAGGGGTCGAGGGTGTGATCATGAAATAGGGGTCATACTGAACCATGAAAGAGGGGTCGAGAGTTCCGACGGGAACCGGATCTTGAAATAGAGATCGGAATTGGTACCGCATGCATAGAGTCAAGTAGAGTCTCGTTGCATAATGATTGTTGTTGTTGTCGTTGTGTATGATGTTGATGATGTGTATAATGTTGTTGTGTATATGATGTGGTTGTGTATTTGTTGTTGTTTGGAGTTGGTGATCTAGTTAATGATACTTTCTTATTCTTATTATTTTTCTCTTCTGATGATGAAAGTATCTCACCCCTTTGTTGTATGGTTGCATTTGTGCCTCTTTGGAAGTACAGATGATTCAGGTACTTGAGTATGCTCGGAGTACAAGTTGCTTCGTTGAGTCCTAGGAGTCGCTCTGATACATAACACGAGATTCATGGATTTTTTGATGTCCATTTATTATTGTTATTAGTTACGTATCAAAATTTTGTGGCAAATAATAATATGAGGATTGATGATTATGTTATATTTGGAAGTTTCCGTATGATGAATAAAAATGAGATTTTTCCGCTGTTTTAGTAAAGAACTATGTATTTTGGTTTTTGTTGAGAAGTAGCATTCCACTTTTGATTAAAAAAACTCTGATTTTTCTTAATAAAACAGTAATTGTATTTAATTGGGAAAAGTGGGTGTTACAACAATCAAGAACAAGTATCCGCTTCCAAGGATAGATGATCTGATGGATCAGTTGGTTGGTGCTCAGGTGTTTAATAAGATCAACTTGTGATCGGGGTTATCATCAGATAAGAGTAAATGATGAAGATATTCAGAAGACTGCTTTTAGGACCGGTATGGACACTATGAATATGTAGTGATGCCATTTGGAGTTACTATTGCACCTGGTGTATTCATGGAGTATATGAACCGGATTTTCCATGAGTATTTTGACCAATTTGTTGTTGTGTTTATAGATGACATTCTGATTTACTCTAAGTCAGAAGAAGAGCATGCTGAACATTTGCGGGTTGTGTTGGAAGTGTTGAAAGAGAATAAGTTATATGCGAAATTGTTGAAGTGTGAATTTTGGTTGGAAGAGGTGAGTTTTCGTGGTCATGTGATTTCGGAAAAAGGGATTATTATGGATCCGGCCAAAGTAGATGCAGTGCTACAATGGGAGACTCTGAAGCCAGTGACAAAGATTAAAATTTTCTTGGGATTGGCCAGTTATTATCGGAGGTTTATTGAAGGGTTTTCGAAGTTGGCACTTCCATTGACCCAATTGACTTGTAAGAATAAAGTGTTCGTGTGGGATTCTTAGTGTGAGAAGATTTTTATTGAACTGAAGAAGAAGTTAACTACTGCACCAGATTTGATTTTTCCGAAGGCAGATGAACCGTTTGTAGTTTATTGTGATGCTTCCTTGATGGGTTTAGGTGGAGTGTTGATGCGAGATGGTCAAGTTGTGGCGTATGCTTCACGTCAGTTGAGAATTCATGATATGATTTATCCTACTCACGATTTCGAGTTAGCAGCTGTGGTTTTTGTCTTGAAGATTTGGAGACATTATCTGTATGGTTCGAGGTTTGAAGTTTATAGCAATCATAAGAGTTTGAAATACCTGTTTGATCAGAAAGAGCTGAATATGAGGCAGAGATGTTGGTTGAAATTTCTGAAGGATTATGACTTTAGTCTGAATTATCATCCAGGTAAGGCAAATGTTGTAGCTGACGACTTGAGTCAGAAGACATTGCATATGTAGCCGATGATGGCTAGAGAGTTGGAGTTGATTGAAAAATTTAGAGATATGAGTTTGGTTTGTGAACAGACGCCTCATAGTGCGATGTTGGGAATGCTGAAGGTTAATAATGATTTTCTTGATCGTGTTCGAGAGAGTCTGAAATCAGATGTGAAATTGGTGGACTTGATGGTTAATGATGAACGAGTGGGAAATAATTAGTTTCGAGTTGATGAACAGGGAGTACTTAGATTTCTGGATCATATTTGTATTCCAAAAGATCTTGAATTAAAGAGAATGATTCTTGAAGAAGGGCATAAAAGTGGTTTGAGTATTCATCCGAGAGCGATGAAAATGTATCAGGATTTGAAGAATATATTTTGGTGGCCTGGTATGAAGCGAGATGTGGCTCCATTTGTGTATGCGTGTTTGACTTGTCAAAAGTCAAAAGTGGAACATCAGAAACCTGCTGATTTGATGCAACCGTTAGATATTCTCGAGTGGAAATGGGATAGTATATCGATGGACTTTGTTACGAGGTTACCTATTACTCCAAGAGGGCATGATTCCATTTGGGTGATCGTTGATAGGTTGACTAAGTCATCGCATTTCATTCCGATTGGTATTACTTATTCTTTGCAGAGATTGGAAGAGATTTATGTTGGTGCAATTGTGAAATTGCATAGAATACCTTTAAATATTGTGTCGGATAGAGATCTGATGTTTACTTAGAGATTTTGGGAGAGTTTGCAAGATGCATTGGGTTCTAAGTTGAAGTTGAGTTCTGCTTATCATCCTCAGAGTGATGGACAGACGGAGAGAACAATACAATCACTGAAAGATGGAATGAGGAAGAAACACACTGAAGTAAGGAGAAGATCCCCAAGAATTGGTTCTAAGCATTGAGGCTCAAGTACACAAGGCCACTGTACTTATTAAGTGTTTTTGTATTTTTTGATGAAGAAGTACTTGTTAGGTTTTCTTTGTGAAAATGACTTCATGTTTATATTTGTACATCATTCTAGACAAGTTTACATTACCCCAAGATGGGATAGATGCAAATGCCCCATGGGATAGTTTTATGACACAAGAAGTCACTTCAACCTTTATTAGGTATTTTAGAGTTGTTTTGAGGTAAGAGAGAAGACTCAAGTGGAGAAAGGGAATCTCTATGGGAAACTAAGACTCACCCTAAGTTATTATACAATGGAGGTCATAAGGTTAATGAGGTTTGAAGAACTCTAAACCTAGAAGAAAAGAGAAGAAGAACAAGTTCTAGCTAGCTTCAAAGATTGAATATGAGATTAGAACTCAAAGGGGTGGAGGGAAATGAAATGTCAAAGAATCATAAATATGCTTGTCGCAATCACACTTAGAGAAAGCTTAAAAGAGGAAGGAATAAATTAAAATGTGGACGCACATCCACATTCTTCATACTTACCATTAGCCCATGAAAAGGTTAGTAAAATCAATGATTTATGAAATAAAAAATGATAAAAAAGAAGACAACTAAGTACCAAACCTCCTAAATGGATTAGGGTTCAAACTAGACTCAAACCTAAAGTTAAAGGTACCTAAAGGCTAGATAAATTCCAAAGTCAGCAACTACGACATCGCTTCAGCACACAATCAGCTATCACATGCAAATGACATACCAATAGCTTATTACAGCTACCTAAAAACATGACAACATGTGTAATAAGTGCAAAAACAGGGCATGGCAGCATACATTTAACAACTACTATTCAGAAATGCAGTAGTGAAATGTTGGCAGAATTAAGTCATTTAACATGTAAATGCATCAAATAACAACATCAAAGAATGCAACATGATTAATATGAACATGGATATGTGATAATATGTCGTACCCCAAAATTTTCCCTCCCATCTTCAAGACAATGTATCTCAAGAAGTCTCCCAATGATCACAAGGTTCTCAATTGCTCAAAGGAATTCCAGGTTTCATCAGACTAAGCCTCCTCCTAAGCAACAAATCTTAAACTAGGGTTTTGAGTTCTCAAAGAAAATTGGACTTACAAAGCCTCAAGTGGACTTCCTGGTATCCCACATACTTCAAAGGATCCTCATGTCAAGTTTCAAGGCTTTCCCTCCAAGTTTGGTCAGTCAGAGGCTCAAATACTCCAAAATCAATTAACTTGGTCAACAAGTCAATTGTGGTCAACATAAAGTCAAAATTCAAGTATTTTGGTCAACATCAAGATTATGAGGTGAAATTCATCATTTGATCAAGGATTGATCATGATTCATCAAGGAAACCTCAGAATCATCAAGAATCAAGAGTTACTAAATTAGGGTTGTGTAGGAAAAGTCAACTAAACTTTGACCAACCATAACTTTCACATGCTTCATCAAAAATTTCCCATCCAAAGCTCATTTTTAAGGAAATTAAATTCCCTACAACTTTGTGTCTCACAAGCCAATGCCAAAAATGCTTCATTTGAGAGATATGAGCCAAGACATTATAGCTCCTTTAAAAAGTCAACAAAAAGTCAATTATTTCAAAATATCATAACTTAAAAATGGAAAATAAAATGGACATGGGACCAAAAGGAGTAGTTAGAGGACACTCTGAGCTTTCTAAAAAGTCATAAAACACCTTCATGGGATAAAAATTGAAGGAGTTTTGCATTGTTGAAGTTGGGAAATTTTGAGGAGGTGTATGAAGTAAAAAAGGCTAAAACTCAAGTTTTCTTCAAATGGGCCCATAATATTTCAACCCAAACTCAAATATGAGACCATTCACGACCCATTGATCACAATTTCTGATTTTTATTATTTATTTTATATTATATTGAATTTAAATCATTTAAGTCCAATTTTAATTAAAATAAAAAATAAAAAATCAAATATTTGATCTAAGAATTATTTTGGGATCAAATATTTGATAGTTAAGTTGATTGATCATGTCCAAATTCGTGCAAGACCTAAAACGTATGATTATATATGATTTTTTTGACAAATTTGAAAGCATGGTTTCTTCACATCCAAGCAATCCAAAAACAACTCTTTTAAGCCCAAAGTTTTGACCTAAATTACACTATTACATAAGCATAACATGATCACAATACAGGGACGAATTTCAGAAGGCAAGAGGACCATTATCACACTTCAAAGTTTCACAAAACAATCTCAAAATCGGTTTCCTTGATCCAGTCATTCTCCAAGCGTTTTGAAGGTTGAAATCAATTCTTTGAAGCATTCTAAACATGCTCCAATCCTCACCTTCATCAAAAACATGACAAAATGCCATAGCCGATTCAATATTTTCTTGTTTTTTTAGTGAATTTCGATTTCTCACATATACATGTTATAAACTGCATTTGACCATGTATTCATGTTTGTTTTGAAGTTTGGAGACTTTCTGGACCATTTGTTTGAATTTTCATTGCAGGAATCGAAGAACACCATGACTAGGGTTTAAAGCTTGAGATTAGGGGCTTTTGGTAGAGGCGATTTCAAGACGATTTGATGGGATATTTAGACTCCTAACATCATTTGCAATTGATTGACACACAAAGATTTAATTGATTTTGTGTGTATGTGATGTTTCATTAAACACAGGTCTTTTAGCTACGAAAAGTTCGTAGCAAAAACGCAGTCCACTCGTAGCAAATTTCAAATAGCTAGATGAGGAAGACGACCTAGACGCGCACGTTTTCACAATTTGAATATTTGACTTCTCTTATAATTGATTTGTTTTCTATTTCTAACACTTGCGCGCATGTAGCCCAGTGGAGGAGGGATACGTATATGAGGCAAATGGTGTGGGTTCAAACCCAGCCTCCATCAATTTATACAACCTGGTTTTTTTATCTATTATTTTCTTAGTTTTTTCTTTTGTTTTCTTAAATATTTTAATTAAACATAATTAATTACAATTAACTTTAAATTAATTTAAACTAATCACCCCCATTAACTTTATAAATAATCCTTAATAATTTTTCTTATATAACATTTTTTCATTAAAAAAAAATAGTTTAATAGTTTTTTTAATTAAAATTGTAAATTAATTTAAATAATTAGATTTAGATTAATTTTGTTAACCCTATTTAACAAACCATGATTTTTTTTAATCAACACTAAGTTTTCATAAAAAACAATTTCTTTTCTAATTTAATTTAATTTGTCTTATTTATTTTATTTAGAAAGTTGTATATGTCGCACTCTTATGTAATTTTAATCTCTTGCTTTATTCTCGATTATGTAACTGCTTCTCCTATGTAATAGCTTAGGTTTAATTTTATGTATTTTAATTTCCGCAATCCCCCCTAAAAGACAAATGTACCCCCTCCCCTGATGTAATAGCGTAAAACCTTTAATTTTTGCTCTTAATTTTTGCAAATATAACTGCGTGGTTAGTAATTTAGGGAGTGTAAAGATTGTATGATAAATAAATTGGACCTAGCCCATTAATTACAAGATAAATAACTGAAACTGATATTCACACACGTAAGTCGATCGTTCTACGATCAAAATCTTCACCTCTTAGGGTTTCCCCTATTGGTTGCCTTCAATACATGGTCAAGTCCCTCGAACATGGGGGTGTCTTAGTAAAAGTCGCTTCAGATTAAAAAAAAACATCATAGTCCCTTCAAGATTAAAAGATCATAGTCCCTTCAAAGTTGCCTACTGTAGCGGTAAAATCATGAGTGTAAGCTATTAGTTAACTTAACTCAAAGTAAACAGAGTCGACGCCGCGCTTTATTTTTATTCCAAGAGGAAAAGGAAAAAAGAGCGAATAAATCCTAATGAATCTAAAAGCAAAAAGCTAAAGAAACACAACAGAGAAACATGTAAGGGGATAGGTTAAACAATGGGAAGGTTTTACGCACCCAAAATGTCTGTGGTACTCCACGGGAGCCCTTTGAAAAATTTACTGCTTTTGGTTTGAAAGAGTTTTGTTAAATGAGAGTGGGGGATGAGAAAAGAATTAGTTTTTAATGTTTTTGTGTTTGGAGAGGTTTACCACCTCATGCTTACGTACCCACAAAGTGCAATGCGAGATCAAAACCTCGTAGTTCGTGGTACAAATAGTGAAAAGGGTTGGTTGTAATTGGTTTTATTAAGTGAAGAGAATTTGTCATGGCCAAACAAACTACCATGAGAATGAAGGCATGGACTCATACATCATTATGGGGAGGGCGCCAACTCGGATAAAATCAACGAGTATGCCACTAAACCCCCACAAACGACAAGAGACTCAATTACATCAAACTACAACCATGGAGATTGAGAGACTTGCACCCGACTTAAGAATAATGACTCATAATCGACACTCTTTTAAAGAAAATAAACAAAAATGCACAAAGGCACAAAACAACTTGAATGAGTTTGATTATTTTTATTTTTTTAATTAAGGTCAACATGATTAGATTCATTATTTTAAAAGGAAAGAAAGAAGGTAAAAGTCCACTTGACAAAGTCAAGGTTTTGTTTATTAAAGAGGTGATGATTTAAAAAGAAGGAATCCTTTGAAAAAGGGAGAAGATTTTGGAAATTAAAGAAGGGGAGGAGATGAAGGGATTATCCTAAAAAATTAAGGAGATAAGGGAAGAAAGATCTAACCAAACTTGATGATATTTCAAATTATGAGCATAAGAGTTTCATCCTTATAATCTAGAAAATGGCCAAATAAAGGTAAATTCCAACTTCATGAAGGTCAAGGCAAAGGAAATGTGTGCTAAGAATCTAAGTCCAAAATATTCATTCCAAAGCCAAGGATAGTAACCAATAGTCTATAAATTAAAGTCACATGTCTTTTAGAAGTTTAATCCTTTATTAATGTTTTTGTGTCCAAATGGACAAACGGAAAATCAACAACAAAATAAGAGCAAATAATAAACATGATAATGGATGAATAAAGCATAATAAAGAAAAATAAAGTAAAAGTAATAAAAGTGCAAGAATTTAAATGTTAGTAGCAAAAGAAATTAAAGTGCAAGAATCTAAAATATTAATAATAACAATAGTATAATAATATTTACATAATAATGGTATGGTGAACTTAATCAACCACAACCAAAAGAGTAACCAAAACCGAAAGGCAACCGGATCCGCTTAGCATCTTACACTATAGCGATTAATCAAGGCAAACCGAACCGAATTCAATGAAATTTGAAAGGCGATTGGGAGACCCAAAGCACCTACGCATTAAACATTCATAAGTCTCGATTCTTAATGCAATATGATTAACCACTTTGGGATTATGCGATCAACAAGAAATCCGGTCCACAAAAGTGCAAGTACCCAATTAGATTTTTATTCCGAATTAGGGACAAATTTAGGTCTATGTTAAGCAATCGCCGAGTAATTTACGAAGTAATTACCCTATAAATGAGGCCGACCACCACCAATTAAGGTGCATAATATTAGTTTTAATGCATGCGAGATAAACGATATCTAAATCGCTATCCGGACGTAATACCGCACGAAACTAAAGGTGAATACCAAATTGAACCGCACTCATGGTATTCTTCCATCCTTAAGTTCAATCACTCATCTCAGTGGATTCAAGCATGAAAATGTATCACTAAAGCAAAGTACCTTAAATGAATTGAATAATCCACTTAAAGGTAGTTTTGAATTAATAAACATTAACTACTCTAATCTATACCCAAAGTTCATTGAAATTAAGGAGAAATCACTCCCAAAAGTGCTTCCCAAGGTAAAAATAAAAAGAAGGAAGAAGAAGAAGAAATAGGAACCAAAATGGGGCTTGAAACAAGCCAAAAACACCATTCTGTCTTGCGTTTACCGGTTAACCAATTGGTTAACCGGTTAACGCAGACAAAACCTGTGCAGTTTTAAAGATGGTTAACCAGTTAATAGATTGGTTAACCAGTTAGCGTTGTACCAGAAGCAGAAAAATGCAGAAAATTCAGCATGATCCATTTTAAAACCCTTTCTCAAACATTTGATGATCATGATCTGAATTTGCACGAATTTTAAAACCAAAATACAGTGGAATCCCTGCAATCAAACAACAAATAAAGATCCAAAGGATCTAGAAAAAAAAGAAACCAAAGATCTACATCTTGAATGTTGATGATGAATATGGGTTTATGGAGTGAGATGAATTACCAAAAGCACTTTTTCAAATTGAACCAAGCCAAGCTAGATCTTGCTGAAATTGATGAACAAGAGAAGGAAAAGATGAAGGTTTAGCTCAAGTTAGTCAAGAATTCAATGTGAATTCTTGATAACTTCAAAAGAAAGAAAATGAGCTTTAGTGGATTTTTAGTTTTGGGAGAATGTTTTGCAAGGGGTTTTTTTGGCTCTCAAAAGCTTGGTGAATGAATGAAATTGTGGTCCTATTTAAAGACTTTAGGTATGGGAATTTGGTGGAATGGAGTTTGCTTTGGTAATTAAAATTAGGCTTGGTAATTGCAATTTTGGTGGGAAATGGAAAAGAGTGGTGATTGGTGAGGGTTTATGGTAGGAAATGATCAAAGTGATGTAAAGAAATCAGAAATCAATGAATCTAGAATACTCCAATTATATTAATGATCTAAGGGTGCTAAATTTGAATAAAATATTCAAATTTCGCACTGGTTAACCGGTTAACCAAATGGTTAACCGGTTAACCAAGCCAAAATTTGAATATTTTATTCAAATGAGGTTGCTTGGTTAATGTGGCCCAATTCTTTTTGTACGTTGAAGAAGGCATGGCAATAAACACATGAACCTTGGAAATCCTGGAGTGAATCAATTAACTTGGGAAATCCTTGATCAGATAATTTTGAATTATTTGCGGATCAACTTCGACTTTTGTTCTGTGAAATCTTACTCGAGCTGCAAGACTGCTATTTTTAGCATTTCAATGGTTCCTCTTCCTGAAAATAGGTTAGTAAAAGGAAACAAAATATTTTTTTTTTGTTTTGATTAATGGTTAGTAAACATAAACAAATAAAGTAATTAAAGGCAACAATGATCCCCTGTGAGGCATAAACCTAACCCGAGAAGAACCGAGCAACCAGTCTGATCTTGTTTGTATGCAAGATGCAGATGAAATGCGAAGAAAACTTAGGGCAAAAATTAGGGTGCTACAGCTATAAATAAATGATCTTGTCCCTCAATGACCCTACGAAAATGATGATAGTCCCTTCAAATTACTTATACACCCCTACATGTTGCCTTCTATGACCATATGATGACCCTACGCCCGTCCTTTACAATATCCAAGGTAAAGACTACTTACTCCTTAATAGTAAGGACAATCTTACCCCTTAAAGGAAATAAACAACAAGAAAGACCAACTTAGGGTAGGTAGCTCTTGAATACTTGCTCACTCTTCCAAAAACACTCTTTACACCCCACTTTTTCAAAATATCTCTCAAAGCTAAACACTTTGTATATATCCATACGAGGATCATTACAAAGTTAAAAACTTATGAAAATATTTTCTAAACACACACTACACATTTTTTCAAACAAAGTAAAGTGAGTTAAGTAGTTAAGAGCCCATGGATAACCATGGATATAAAGGGTGCTAACACCTTCCCTTTATATAACCTACCCCCCGAACTCAAATCTTTTTAAGAAGGTCTTTCATGTTCTTTTATTCCTTTTCATGTTGGATAAAATAAAAGTCGGTGGCGACTCTTGCTATCCGCACATGGTTTTTGTTAAACAAAAACACCCAAGTCAGTTCTCCCACCGTGTTATAGAACTGGAGACTCTGCTGGGGAGTACTAAGTAAAAGAGGGGTTACCTTAGGATTATATCACTATACTTGTTTGATTTGTTTGCTTTATCTTTACTTGTTGTAGGGATACTGTGAGAAAGATCCTAACCCGGATCTAGTGTACCTTAGGTAAGTAGCAATAAACCAAGGAAATTGTATGGCATATATCGATATGGTTGATCTGGTGGCTATAGCTAATGTGACTTCTTGGTTGGTTCTTATGTTCCTTAAGTAAGTTGAGGATAACATGAGGCTGCCATACGTTGTCATTAACACTAACTACCCTTTAGAACCCTAATTGACCCATATTGGCCATTAGAAAGTAGTGAGATAATCGGCTTTGGTGAAGTCTTAAGTTGGTTGATAATCTATGCTACACTCATTGAGATTCTAATCTTGGGGAGTTTTGGTTGGCAAGTCAATTTCCTGCTGAACAACAACCCTTGAGAAGGATCAATGATATTGAGATTCCTTAGAACTCGGTTACTATTGATATGACATGATGAACCAACTAAACTTTAGTGGGGAGGGTACTTACCTATGGACTTCATGCAAGCCTTTAAACCCGAGGCTATTGTGTGACTTGTTTGTGTGTGCCACTTGTTTGTGTATGAACATAACATCATAACATCATGGCATCATAAGCATAGCATTCTCACTAACCATTTCAAGGACCAAAGGATTTATCTTTGTTCTTTGTTGCAGGTTATAGCCTCCGCTCGTAGGAACACTATCCAGATCAACTTTGTAGGGATACCCTCCAAGCTTAAGGAATTGGTCTCAAAAGTTTCTGAAAGCTCCCAGTTCATCATGAAGCATGGTTATCTACTTGACTTGGTTACCTCGGGGTTTGATGAAGATATGATGAGTGTTTTGTTCCAGTTCTTTGACCCTAAACATCATTGCTTCACATTTCCCGATTATCAGTTGGTGCCCACAATGGAAGAATTCTCCAAACTAATTGGAGTGATTATAATATTGTTGAACAGTTGGGGCATACTCCCTCTAAGATCTATATGTTGTCTATATTGTTATGCTCTGAAACCCATGCTAAGGCTTTGGTGAAATTCCTGAAGTTTGCTCATGTACCATATGAGTTCTTTGTGGACCAGTTTGAAAATTGTGTTGCTAATTTAACGACTGACAATGGCTTAGGCTTTTCTAATGCTGATTTAACTCCAGCCAAGAGAAACCACAACAAAGCTCTGCACATCTCCATTGAGTGTAGGGGCATTACTCTATCTCATGTTTTGATGGATAATGGTTCCTCATTAAATATGTTACCAAAGGATGTTCTGGACAAACTTAATTTTGAAGATGTTGTGCTAAGACCTAGTAACATGGTAGTGAGAGCCTTTGATGGCTCGAGAAGAATGGTGCATGGAGAAGTTGATCTTCCAATCAAAGTAGGTTCTCAAGTCTTTGATTCTACTTTCTATGTGATGGATATTCGTCCTTCCTATTCCTGCTTACTTGGGCGCCCCTGGATACATGAGGCAGGTGCTGTGACTTCCACTTTACACCAGAAGCTGAAATATCATGTGAAGAGTAAAATTGTCACTGTTTATGGTGAAGAAGAGTATATGGTCAGTCATGTGAATACTTTCAAGTATTTTGAGATGGAGGGTGAATTTGTTGAGACTCCTTTCCAAACATTTGAAGTGGTTCCTCAGATTGTTCCCGCTGCTGAGTCTGTCCCTATTGCTAAACCAGTTCCTGTTATTACTAGAGTACCTCCTACAATGGTCTCTTTGAAGGATGTTAGAGTTATGGTTGTACTATTTGGAGTCAGCTTCCTGACATTCCTTACAAGTCTGACAAGTTTGGTTTGGATTTTACTGCAGAGTCTCAAAAGGTTGTTCGTCGCGCTCGTGTTATTCGTATCACCAACAAGGGAGTTCAGAAGGATCGAGTCAATGTTGTGGAAGACTCTAATGAAGACTACAACCTAGACAGTTGGATCTTTCCCACCATTGACAATGGGCTCAACAATTGGAAGGCTGAAGATATTATTCCTATCTCCTTTAGTCAGAAGTAAATGCTATTTTTTGTTTTTCTTATTTTGGTTATGTAATTCGAACAATTAAAAACTCTTAAGCCTTGTGCCTTGCCCGGGGCACAATGGTATGCTTGTTAGGGATGTCATATCATTTGCATATTTTCATTAAATGAAATTAATGGACGTTTTTTCTTTCGTAAATATTGCGCTCTTTGTCTTTCTTTTATTTTTCCTTTATCAAAAAGCTATGTGTTCTTACACACACCCACGTCACTAAAATGCAGATCCTCGTCCACTCTGGATCCCATTAATAACAGTTCTGTTATTGCCATTATAACATCGAGAATCCGATCTACCAAGCTGAGGATGGAAATGAGGAAGACTATGAAGTGCCTGTAGAGCTTGCTAGGTTGCTACAGCAAGAAGAGAAAGTTATACAGCCGCATGAAGAACCGATCAAAGTTGTAAATATGGGAACTGAGAAAGACAAGAGAGAGGTCAAGATGGGTGCTGAGTTGGAAGATAATGTTAAGAACAAGTTGATTCAGATGCTATGTGATTACATGGAAATCTTTGCTTGGTCTTATGAGGATATGCCAGGATTTGATATTGATATTGTGGTTCACCGGCTACCAATGAAGTAAGGTTGTCACCCGATAAAGCAGAAAGTTCGTCGTATGCGTCCTAAAATGTCATAAAAGATCAAAGCTGAAGTGATGAAACAATTTGATGCAGGGTTCCTAGCTGTCCCTTCGTATCCCCAATGGGTTGCAAATGTGGTTCCAGTGCCTAAGAAAGATGGTAAAGTACGCATATGAGTGGACTACAGGGATTTAAACAAATCCAGCCCCAAAGATGATTTTTCGCTTCCACATATTGATGTTCTGGTAGACAACATTGCTCAACATAAGGTATTCTCTTTTATGGATGGTTTCTCTGGTTATAATCAGATTAAGATGGAACTAGAAGATATGGATAAGACGTTTGTCACACAGTGGGGCACCTTTTGTTATAAAGTAATGCCCTTTAGTTTGAAGAACGTTGGAGCAACATGCCAGCGTTCCATGGTGGCCTTGTTCCATGATATGATTCATCACGAGATAGAGGTATATGTTAATGACATGATAGCCACATCCTAGACTGAAGAAGAACATCTTGACCATCTACACAAGTTGTTTGAGAGGTTGAAGAAGTACAAGCTGAGGCTGAATCCAAACAAATGTACCTTTGGAGTTAGATCTGGTAAACTTTTGGGTTTCGTTGTCAGTGGTAAAGGTATTGAAGTTGACCCTGCAAAGGTAAAAGCTATACAAGAAATGCCTGCTCCCTATACTGAGAAAGAAATCAGAGATTTCTTGGAACGCCTGAACCATATTGCAATATTTATTTTCTAATTAACTACTACTTGTGAGCCAATCTTCAAATTGTTGAAGAAAGATCAAGTAATGGAATTGAACGACGAATGCCAGGTAGCTTTTGATGAGATCAAGAAATACCTCCAAGAACCTCCAATATTGATGCCACCAGTTGTTGGAAGACCCTTAATTATGTACTTAACAGTGCTAGACAATTCAATGGGATGTGTGTTGGGGCAACATGACGAGTCTGTTCGAAAAGAGCAAGCAATATACTACCTTAGAAAAAAATTCTACCGAATGTGAAACAAGATACTCGCTGCTCGAGAAAACTTGCTATGTTTTGGCATGGGCTGCTCGCCGACTAAGATAGTATATATTGACTCATACCACTTTATTGATTTCGAAGATGGGTCTTATCAAGTACATATTTGAAAAACCTTCTCTCTTCGGACGAATAGAGAGATGGCAAATGATTTTGACAGAATATGACATACATTACACCACTCAGAAGGCAATTAAAGGAAGTGTGGTAGCTGATCATTTTGCTCATCAAGCGGTGGATGACTACCAGTCTATGAACTTTGAATTTCCAGATGAAGATATTATGTTTGTTACTGATTGTAAAGAACTTAGACAATATGAAGGACCCGAACAGGGATCCCGATGGACTATGATTTTTGATGGAGCTTCTAATGCACTTGGTAATGGTGTTGGTGTTGTGATTATCTCGCCTGAGGGTTGTTATACACCATTTAATGCAAGAATTTGTTTTGATTGTACCAATAATATGGCTGAATATGAAGCGTACATCATGGGTATCAAGGCTGCCATTGAAATGAGGATTCAATTATTGAATGTATATGGAGATTCAGCCCTAGTAGTTAGTCAGATTAAAGGAGAGTGGGACACAAAGAATCCAAATCTCATTCCTTACAGGAAAGCATGTGTTGTCTTTGATTCCATACTTTGAAGAGGTTACTTTTGAACATATTCCACGAGAAGAGAATCAGCTGGTGTAACACCCTAAAATTTGCCCTCTAAATTATTATTATCTAACTGGCTTATGTTTCGTTCATCTGTTTCTTTCATTAGGTCATAACATTTGCCATCATACATTTTCATTGGGCTCCTAAGACATGGGAGCGTAGCATCTCCTTGTGATTGGAATCCTATTCCGAGTATTAAGATTTGGTTCAGTGGAAACGTGAGGATCAACAATCATGGTTTATTCCCTTGATCATATGGCCTTCAAATGATACGCAGAATCAAGGTGATGGCATCGCAGAATAAGTGGCAATCAATGGTGTTTAACTTCAAGTCGAGGTCATGGAAAAGATATCAGGTCGGGATTCAAGTTTCGAGAGGAGTTCATGTTAAGTATTTTTAGCCAAATTTTCATTGATGAACAAAATACCCTTTGCCATATTTCGAGTCTTGATCCATTTAAAATCTTTAAACCGTATCGTTTTTTTACCATCATTCAAATTCGTACAATAGTACTCCACATTCGTTTTAAGTTATATACTATATCCATTAAGGTTTTAAGTCCAAATTAACCCTTTTTTTTACTTTCTTCCAAAAAAGAACAAGCTTGGGCCCGATGTTCAATAAAGCCCAAAACCATATCCAACTTTCAAACCCGGTTCATGACTAGGCCCATTTTTATCATATTGTTATTCCAATCCATTTTTTATATATACAAATAGAGTCCAAATAATGGGAAAGTGAATTCTTTTTGACGTTTTAGTAGAGTATCCTAACAGGTAAGGAAATATATAACAAATAAATCAATTAAAAAGGGGAGAATAAAAAGGTAGAGAAAAAATCAGTTTCTAGTAGAAGTGATTAAGAGAAGTTATCCTCAAGTTACAACAAAATTTATAAAATTGGCTAACAGAAAATTCAGCTAAAAGGGCAGAAATAGAAAAATAGAGGGAGCTGAATGAAGAACAAAAAAAACAAAACTCTAATCAGCTTCAATCTTTTCTTCACTTTCCATCTCCAGATTCTCCAATTTCGATTAACAACATCACTCCTTCAACATTATTGTTATCAATCCTTCGACAACCGCAATCTCTTCTCCAATCAGCAATCTCATAATCTTCCGCATCGTCTTCTTCGACATTTCCTCATCAATTCACATCAACACAACGCATCAATGGTAACCTGCAAGTCATCACAAATAACAATCCGAAGATTCATCAATCAACCTGTATCAGCTTCATATTCACAAAGTGTCTAAGAACAACAACCATTCTCAGATCGGGAATCACCCCACGCAAGGAAAATTGAAGTAGCAGAAGCCGAAGCCGAGAAGAGGGATAAAGCCGAGTTAAGAGATGGAAATGGAACAGTGCGCATATACCTGAGTTGTGAGTTCTGACCCATCGTTTTCGACGCAACTTGGGAATCAACAATCATAATTCGCAACTCAGCACACAAAAATTAGCATCGCATCATCCATCTTCATCGACCGTAAGCAGCCCTTACTTCACTATCACTTATGCAGATTCGAGAATGCACCGCTAGCACCGTCATCATATTCGTGACACCATCGTCATTGCAGATCAACACACAACCTGCAAAGCAAGGAAAACCAAAAAAAATGTGTGAACTATGGTAAGAATCATCCACGAAATCAGAAGAAGAGAGAGTTCGTAAAACAAGTTTGTACAAAAAAATTTAGAAAAAAAGTCGGGATAACTTCAGTGAAGAAGAAAAATCTTAAACTCCTTAAATTCCTTTTAACCAATCCTAAAATCACTCTAACTAAATTCATCACCACCATAACTGAAGAAATAACAGAACTCTAACAGATCCTAACCGATTTCTAACTAAATTTACCAGTAAAATTCCAGAATCATCTTCTGAGATTCATCTATAAAGTTGATTCTTCATTCACTCTTCAGGGCCTTCGTTCATTCTCCACCATACCTCCATCTTCTTCATTTTTGCAGAACTCTTCATCCCTCATTCTCTCTCTTCTTCACCATTCCTCCATAACTCTTCCCCATTCAACTTCTTATTCTTCTTCACTATTCCTCCATCTCCATTACTTCACCCTCTATATCCTTCATCACTCTTCTCTCATCAAACACACCTGTAATCGATTAACAATACTTCATCAATAATAACTCAAAACCGCACAGAAAGAGAAATGGAAGAGGAATCAAGTTGAAATCTGAGAAAAAAGACATTGAACAAAGATCATAATTCACATACCTTTATTCACATCTTCACAAAAATCGTCATAACAACTTCATCGTTTTCGTACGTCCTCAACATCATAATCGTTGATCTATCATCGCAACCCCGATCGAATCTCCATCTTCATCGTGTATCATCAATAACATTAACTAAAAGCCAAGAACGAAGGAGAAGACGAATTAACCACAACATCAACGATTCTTCAATCAGTAACGATTCAGAATCAGAAGCATAAGAACGCTCGCGAACGAAAAGGAGAAGAAGCGAAAGAAGAGAATCATAATTATACCTGTAAACACCCCAAATTTTCCCTCACCCATTCACCATGGCTTGTGATCATTCTCATATGCATAAACACAATCATATCATCTCACATCTCATTTTTGAGTCACTGCATTGGTTCTAAGTCATCTGCATCTAGGGTTTGTGATCTGAGCAATCTCAGGGCTTCTTGAGCCACTCCAAAGGCAACCAATCACTTCAAAGGGATCCATATGTGTTCAAGTATCATATTACATCCTTTCAAAGTCAAAATTTCAAAATAATCACAAGAACTAGGGTTTGAGGGGATGCAGAGCCAGGATTGACTGCACAGTTGACCTAAAATTAGGGTTTTGGTTTCAGAGGCCATAACCCCAAATTTTTTGGTCATTCTTGTTTCCATTGGTCTCTATATGGTATAGGGAGTATGCATATCAATTTTCATGAAGAAATTCCATGGGGAAGTCATCTGATCAAGGGTTGACTTTTCAGACAAGTCAGTGTAAAATCAGGGCATCTGAGGCCCCCAATGACCCAACCAATGGGTGATCTTCATCATTTTGAGTGTATATGATCTTTATTTGATCATATAAGAAGGTTGAAGTTCATAAAAATCAAGAATTTAGGGTTTTTGCAAATGTTGACTTTTTTGGGCATAGTTGACTTTTCAAGAATGCATCATTTTAGGTCATTTTTCAAGCCTTGATTTTTGATCCAAAATGCTTCAAATGGAAAAACTTTGGTCATGAAAGTTGTAGATCTCATCTTTCCCTTTTCAAAAAGTACAAGAACATGATCAAACTCTTCTTGGATCAAAAGTTATGGTGTGGCAAAGTTGGCAAAAATCATTGATTTTCAAGTTATGCACCAAGTGTGAAAATTGCAAGATCATGTACCAAGGCAAATTGCAACTTCTAATTGGCATCAAACCATCACATAAGCATTCTATAAGTCATAAAATTCAGAATGAACCAAGAATGCCCATGGTTTAGGTTTGGTTGGATAAAGAGAATCACATGTGAACCAAAGTTGTAACAAGTTGCAAAACCACTCATTTCATCTCACCAACTTGATGCATTGGATGCTGAACCAAGCTAGCCTCACACACACATCATGCTGCGCAGCCCATGCCCATTGTACTAGCTATAGATCAAGCCATACTTGCCTTACACAAAATTTGGCTTTTTGCAAAAGGTGACTTACCAATCAATAAAGCACATGTCCAATCATCTGACCAATGAGAGAGGTTTATGTGGACAAAGAGCAAGCCATTCCATACATCTAGCAAGGCTGAAACTGACTCATCCAACACATTCACAAAAACACTCCCTTTTGCATAAGCCTTCGAATCTGCCTCCACAAGCTCAGGACACTAAAACCATCTTCATTATTCATCTCACCACACTTCATAGACCTCAAACCACCAAAAGCCAGGCCTGAAACAAGCAAGAACACCCCACTGCCATTCTTCACCTCAACTTGCAGTTCCATTCGAATCTCTCTCCCTAGCTCGCAAACATCAAAACAAACACCACAGACCTTCTCCACACATCATCTGGATCACAAACAACCATTCACCATGACCTGAAACTGCCTGAAACTCCATTGCCATTTCTGACTGAGCTTGAGCAGAAGTTTGTCAAACTCCTCATCCAGCCAACATAAATCCCTTTTGAGCATTCAAACATCATCTGGGGAACAAGTGGAGTGGATTGCACAAGGAGAAGTGGCCAGAAAGTCATCAGAGTGAAAGCTTCGAATCTCAGGTAGCTTGAAAAATATTTTTCCAGAAATCATTTCTTTTGTTCTAAACTTGTTCTTTGTGTCTTCCTGATCATGAGTATGCTTTTGGTTTTGCAAATGGTGATGAAATGAACATTTAATTGATCTCTGAAACTTGCGTGCCCTAGTTCTTATTTTCTTCGATTCAGCTTTGTTAGGGAGAATAAATTTGTGTTGAGTGAGGGTTTTGGTTCGTGAGGGTGTAAGGATCATTTCCCAGTTCTTGGATTTCATTTTAGTTAGCTTTTTGGGGTTTTGGGGATTTTTCAGGGGAGATGCTGCCGGAGAAGACGACCGGAAGTCTTCTCCGGCAGCCTGAATGTCATTAGCCCTAACCTCAGGTCATTAATGTTTGTTTGAATTCTGGGCGTTGGATGCGTTGAAATGTTTGACTCCCCGCGCGAATGGAAGGCTCAGATTCATTCATTTGCCCTAATCTTATTTAATTAAGATAATCATAATTAATTAACTCAGAGGCCATCTGGACCCTCCATTCACGCGCCAGTCAACGCATTCAAACCCAGGGCTCATCTCAGCCTTCCATTTGGCTGACTTCTCCTTTTATTTAATTTTAATTCATTTTCTTTTCATTTTATTTGCATAATTTATTTAAAATAGTTAAAAATTCCTAAAAATTATGAAACTTTTTCTTCTGAGTTTTATAAATTTTTATGACCCAAAAATATTTTTATTTTATTTTTTATCATTAAAAAAGTATTTTTAAATATTTAAAAGATTATTTTTAATTGATTAATGGAAATTAATTTATTAAAAATACTTTTAGGTATTTAAAAATCACCAAAAAATTCATGAAATGTTCTAAGACATTTAGAAACATTGTCCAACCTTCAAACCAAATTTCTTTTTTGATCTTGATGCATTTTAAGAGTTTTTCATTGAATTAAATCATATTTTGTGCATTATTTTGATCATAAGTTCAAAAAATCATTTCTGCCTATTAGAGAAGAGTTGGACATTGATTCTTTTTGCTTTGTTTTGTGTTTGGCATGTAGTTTCTAGGGTAAAATGGCCATGATTTGCTTCCTCATTTTCAATTTGTTTGGTATTTCTTTTGTTTAGGAGCCCTAAAAACCCTAATATCTTAGAAAAATCATAACTTGAGATTGGTTAAGAGTTGAGACATCCCCTTTGGACCTTGGTTTAGTATAGGGTTAGGGATTCTTTGAGTGGCATTTTCCATTTTTTATCTTAGGGTTTGCTTCTGTTTTGGGTTTTTGTTTGTGGTTTGATTCATAAACCCTAATTTGGGCTTTCTTTTGCATCCCTTTTGCATTCTCTTGCATAACATGACTTGCCATGCCATTCCATGCCTCCATTTTGATTCATTTGACATCATAAGACATATAGAAAACATGTGTGATCATTGCATCTTGCATTTGCCATGTTGTATGCTTTGTATGCTTCCTAACTTTCCATGCTTGTTCATGCTTCTAAGCTTGCATCATTTGCATCCATGATCTTGTATGAACATCTCCATGCCTTGCCTCATGCTTGTAGCATCTCATAACATCATTATCATCATCAACATGCTTCTGGTTTTGTTTTTCATCATGTCATTTCATTTCATTTAGCATTGCATTGCTTTTCTTTCTAACATTTCAGGTGGTAAGTGAGGTTGAGAAGTGAATTTGCCTTCACTTCTCATAACTTTTCTTTTCATCTCTCTTGCATCCATTGCTGCATTTCTATATGTGTTTGAGATTGAGCTTGCTCATTCTTGTTTCTCCCACTTTCTTTCTTCAAGTGACTTGACTTCTTGAATGAAGCAAGTTGCTTTGCTTCTCTTGATCCTGTTCATCTGCTTCCTGGTGGTTCTCTTTGAAAACTTCTCTTGTAAACCTCACAAACCTTAGGAACAACCAAGCATGACAATGATTAGGGTTTTGATTAGTCTCCCCTCTTAGTTTTACCTTTGTGTCTCTTTTGAGTCATCTCTTCTTATCTCATAATCAAGGACTAAACCCTAAAGGCTTTAAGGCTTTGTGATTAAGCTTATGCCTGCATCCTTCTCTTAGGATGGAGTGTATAACTTTAATCCTAAGTGTTAAACCCTTAATGTGTTTAACTCCTTTAATCAATTCACTTAATAATCATCAAGACATTACACTTGTAACTTGGGCCTTGCATTAGGGTTCTAATTCTTCCTTAAATGGTTAAGAAGGACTAACCCTAGTGTTAATGGACAAGTCCCCCTCAAGTTGTCTTACAAATCATAAAATTCATTTCATCATCATATCATTAAATAAAATCCACTTAATCAAAGGCTTGTTTTGTCATGAGTTTAATCCCTAATCATGGATTAAGTTGAGGAGTTTTCCTCAGCTTAAACATTCTCATCTATTATCCTTCTATTAGGATGGTGTAATGAGTCTGTTTAATCCTTGATTATGGCTTAATCTCATTACTTAACACTAAACAAAAACACCAAAAACACCTAAATAATCATAAGTAGGTTAATGATCTTAATCCTATACCAAAGGTGATTAAGTGTGAGAATCTGACTTCACACTTAAGGTATTCTCATTACCCCTAAACAGAGGGAAGATGTGATGAGTTTGCTAAATCCATTGGTTTAGGCTTAAGCTCATTAACTTATGACAAACTTTCAAAAGCAATAAAAGACTGAAAACACAAAAACAAACAATAATCGTCTCCTTCGGGATTCTTTTCTCATCATCTTCACTCATAAACGAGAACTTGCTTCTTCCGTCTAATGCAAGACAGTTAGCATCTGTGCCAGACAGATCATACACTTGAGCATAGACAAGCAAGCAGTTCACAAGTCAATTCATCTTTCAGTCTCTTTGGGTCGAACTACGGTGTTCTGACTTCCTCATTGCACGAGAGGATACGTAGGCATAACTTAACAGTTATCGAACAAAAGTCTCTGTACATCCCCTCTCCTTCCAGTTTCATTCTTTAGCCTCATATTCTTGAGCAATTCATTCTCATTCTTACACTGACACATCATTTATACATATCACTTCACTTCTTTTGCACTGACACTTGTACATCTTTTCCAGCTATTCTATACACAAATTGCACTGACACTACCCCTTTAAAACACAAATCTTTTAAGCGTGGATCCCGTCGAGTACGGCGGACAATCTGGGTGCTAATACCTTCCCAGGTTGTAACCAACCCCCTTTCTCAGTCTCTCTGGTTCGCAACCGTCTTATCCGTTTCTTTCTAGGTCTATGCAGCATTGCCTTTCCTCCGGGATAAAAATGCCTAGCTGGCGACTCTATTCATCTCCAGTGAGTTCACGGCTGTGTGTTCTCATTGTCCCTCTCGCCGACCGTTCGCGTCTGTACCTTTATTTGGGCCTAGTCCCATTTTATCGGGAGCGACAGCTTGGCGACTCTGCTGGGGAAGCTTATATTGCAACCAGGGCTTCCGGTTCTTTTTGTGGGTTCCTCCTAGCGCTTGATTGATTTGTGTTTACTGGGGTGTTATGTGCTTATTTGTGCTTGTATTTATTTTTTGCTTTATGCACAGTTTGCTTTACTACTTTCTTTATTGCTTTTGCATTATACCATATTGTCATACTGTACTGCTGGCTGGATCTGGTTTTCCTTTGGTGGGTGGGGTTCTATTGAGAGTTAAGGTCCTATACCTGGGACCTGAGTGACACCTAGGCTAGAGTGAATCATATTCTTTCCCATTCCATTTCGGTCTGGTGCGGGAATATGAAACACGGTTCAGATATGGGTTTCTTCTTGAGAACTCTGTGTTGCAGATTTCCTGCAATGCTAGGGCTATCTGGGAAGCCTGCTAAGTCTGGATGACCTTTTAGTATTAACCTTCAGAAACTGAGGTGAATTAGAGGAGGAACTTTTATGGTTATTGTAAACACTGTACCTCCGGGTTGGAAGTGTTTACACTTCTCATAACTGATCCAAGTCTGAGGATCCTTGTTCTAGAACACCACCAGTGAGGGGGTTGGGCTGTTTACAGGTTTGCAGGTACCTTGACCTCAGAATACCTTGTTACTTTGATTGTTTTAAGAATACTTCAATTTGGGACAGTTCTTGTGATTCTAAACCCTGGACATGTGGCTCTTTATTTGAGTCCCCCACCTTGGTTACTGGTTTTGTAGACCTCCATCTGGAATTCTTGAACACACTTGGAACTATATCAGAACAGTTTGATCAGATCCAGCTCAGTCACAAACCCTTTGCATATCATTTGCATACATAATCATTGCATCATATTGACATTTGCTTGTTTGTTTCAGGGTATCCATCTTCATTTGGTTTTGGTTTTGACCCTATCTTCAGTATTGGCCCATCTTCACCAACACCTGCTTCAGTTATCAGCTGTCTGCTTCAGTTATCACCTGCATCAGCCAGTCAGTGGCCCACTTCTTCAGTATTATCATCAGCACCTGTCTCTACTCAGTCTTCAACATCATGGCCCCTAAAAAGAGCAATGTCACCTATCACTTCTTCCAGCCAGAGCTATCAGACATCAGGAGGATTCAAACCCTGATCACTCCAGATCACATACCTTTGTTCAGGGAGAGTTATGGAGATATACTGGACATGGTCATGGATCTGGACCCTTCACAAAGAAGCCTGATCCACACCTGCATTCAGTTTTATGATCCTCCACTGAGATGTTTTACTTTTCAAGACTTTCAGTTGGGCCCCTTATTGGAAGAGTACTCCTCATTAGTTGGTATGCCTATCAGGAGAGAAATTCCTTTCAACCCTGAGATGGTCTTTCCTGCTAATGGAGAAGTAGCAAAGGCTTTGCACCTGGAACCTGTCCTGATTGAGCAGCATATGACCTCTAAAGCTGGAATCCCTGGTTTTCATCTGGACTTCTTAATCTCTCAAGCTAGTCTGAAGGCTTCCCAGGGGGAGTGGAAAGCTGTTTGTGCTTTGTTGGCCCTAAGTGTATATGGAATTGTATTGTTTGCAGATGAGCCTCGATTCATTAGCAAGAATGCAGTCCATCTGTTCATCTTGAAGAACCCAGTGCCAACTTTATTGGGGGATCTTTACTATTCAGTGCATCAGAGGAATGAAAAGCAGAGGGGGAGATTAGTGAGGTTTTGTGCTCCATTGTTTCACACTTGGCTTCTCAGGCACCTACCCAGGACAGATGCATTTTTAAACCCTCGTCAGCAAAGCAACTGGGCTAAGAGACTCACTGTTCTAACTTCAGCAGACATCAGATGGTGCACTCAGAGCACCAAGGGCAGGGATATCATCACCAGCTGTGGACATTTTCCCAATGTGCCTTTAATAGGAGTTAAGGGAAGTATCAATTACAACCCTCTGCTGTTCAGGAGGCAATTGGGCTATGCACTGGTCCACACTCCTAGGGCACAGGACTTGGTGGAGACTCTCTATTGTGAGAACAAGGTTAGTTTGGCTGTTGTTAGGCAGGCTGCCTGGGCCTGGGATAATGTTCAAACCAAGGGAGTCACCATTCTAGGGAAGTGTAATAATATGGCATCGACACAATATTATGAATGGTCCCGTGCCAGGGCCCAATTCTCTGGGATGCCCTTTACTATAGAAGACATGCCTGAGTCATCTTCAGCACTACCCCCTGCCACTATCAGTTTGGAAGAGCTTGAGAGCTTGAAGGAAAGAAATGAGAAGCTAACCCAGGCTTTGCAGAAGACCCTCCGGGAGAGGAGTGAAGGTATGAGGGAGATTGAGAGATTGGAGAAGTTGAGAGTGGAGCATTTGACTAAGATTGAAAAGTCTGGGGATTATATCAAAAAGTCTAAGGCTGGTGAACAAATTCTGAAAAATGCTTGCAAAGAAGCCCAGTTCCAGAGAGCAAGGACAGACTTGTACTTGAAGGAGAGTCAAGCCCGGTGGGTCAGGATCACCGAGGCTCGTACCCTGGAGGACAAGAGAGTTCAAGACAAGATGGAGCAACTTGAAGCTAATGCAAAAGAACAGCAAGAAGCCTTGGCAGCAGCCCAGAGGGAAATATCAGAATTGAAGATTAAAGCAGGGGTGAAGAGGTCCAAGGACCAAACTCAGCACAAGAGGCTAGCAGCAGCTATTGCAACCCGGAACCTCCTTATTCGGAATCTCACGGAGCGCCCGGCTGATCCTGTGACCGAAGCACTTCTCAAGGAAGTTCGTGAGGATGAGTTTAGCCTTGGTGTTTGACCATTTGCTTGTTGTTGTTTCTATTCCATGTACTTTTACTTTTTGTGATGTATTTTGACCCCTTAAGGGGCTTGTGTTGTAAAATGAACAAGTTGTATTATTTCACCTTATGTAATATATTCATGTTAGTTTACTTCGGAAGCAACATTCAACAGCATCTCCAAGGGTCTGGAAGGGTCAAAACTGAATGCCAAATCGGATACCTTGAGAGCAAATAAGCATAACTGCATTGCATGCTAACCCTTTGTTTGTTTTGTAGGTTTTTGTTTTGTTGTTGCTAACCTCTGTTGTGATGCTCAGGAATTATTGCTAGGCGCCGGGTATTTCCCCTCAACCGTCCGCACCGTTATCCAACCCGAAACAACCTTCCGGGAATTCAAATGGATCAGATGCAGCAGGACCTTACGGAGGTCAGAAACCAGATGGCCAACGAAAGGTTGGAAATGAGAACTCAGATAACACAGTTCATGGAAGTAATGAACAACTTAGCTCAAAGCCAGGAGAGGCTCAGAGCTTTGGTAGAAGGGAGGAATCAAGAAGAGCCCCATGTGGGAACTGCTGGTACAAGTAACAACGAGAGGGTCCAACCTCATGTCAATCCCCCAGTTTTTGGACCCCATCTCCATCCAGAGGCCAACATCCCTGTCAATATACAAGGGACTGCCACAGCAGGGAGGGTACTACAGGAAGACCCTCAAGAAGACCAGTTCACAGTAATGGGAGCTGGGGAAGAAGCTTATGATAGGAGATTGGATGAGATAGCTGAGAAGTTGAGGTCCTTAGAATCTCAAAACTCTTTGGGCTTCGACGTCATGAATATGGGCTTGGTAGACGGGGTCAGGATCCCCCATAAGTTCAAGCCTCCTTGCTTTGAAAAATACAACGGGACTTCATGCCCCCGGACTCACTTACAGTCATTTCTGGGAAGGTTGAAGGCCTATACAATGGATGAGAAGCTCTGGATGTTCTATTTCGAAGACAGCTTAATTGGAGCGTCGAGAGAATGGTACTCTCACTTGACAAGGGCAACTATTAGATGCTGGAAGGACCTGGCAGAGGCCTTCATCAGACAGTATCAGTATAATCTGGACATGGCACCCAATAGGACCCTCCTGATGGGAATGTCACAGTCTTCAAGGGAGAGTTTCCGAGAATATGCCCAGAGATGGAGGCAACTGGCTGCTGCTGTTCAACCGCCTATGTCTGAACGGGAAATGGCAGATATGTTCATGAACACCCTTCAGGGAACTTATATTGACAGGTTGGCTGCTTTCTCTTCCACTAGCTTTGCAGATGTTGTCATAGCCGGGGAGAGAATTGAAAGCTTGTTAAAAATGGGAAAGATCTCAGACAACGGTGCAAGCTCGTCCAGTAGTACAAGAAAGCCTTTTGCAGGCCCGAGAAGAACTGGCGAGACCAATGCCATCCATTCAAGCAGGGGCAGGCCCCAGTATGTTCAGAGGGCAATAGCAGCAGTCACCATTCCTGCTCCAGCTCATCCACAGCCAGTCTATCAACCTCCTCAGCAAAACTATCAGCCACAACCTCAGTACCACCCACAAAATCAGTATCCTCCAAGGAATTACAACAATAGCAACACCAACAACAACAGTCAACAGAGGCCATTTCAGCAGAGGCCTTCTCAAGCTAACAGAGTGATCGATCCAATCCCAATGCCATATGCTACCTTGCTGCCACAACTTCTGAAACTCAACCTGGTTGAGCTAAGAACGTTGGCACATCCGGATCCCAACAGTCTACCCAGGAACTATGACTCCAATGCTAGGTGTGCCTTCCATTCAAACGCACCTGGCCACAGCACAGAAAAATGCAGGGCTCTGCATATGAAGGTACAAGACCTGGTAGACTCCAAGGCTTTGAATTTCGCACCACCACCCAATGTCAATAAGAACCCGATGCCAAACCATGGTGGTCCCCGGATTAACGCTATTGAAGAAGACAAGCCGTCTTATTTAATAACCAGTGTGGGACAGATCAGGACACCATTGGTAGAAATCAAGGCTCAACTCTTGGAATGTCAGATGTTCCCAGGGTGTGAATTGGGTTGTGCTTACTGCAATATCTCCGTAAATGGGTGCGATAATTTGAGGAATGGCATAGATGGCCTTATTCAGAGTGGCCAACTTCAGATCACTACATCATTTCCAACAAATCCAGCAATATCATCAGCAACGGTTTCAGAACCTCCTACAACTGCAGCAACTATTGTTCCTGTCAATTCTTCGGTTTCATCAACAAGTACTTCATCCATCATCTCAACCGATCAGTTTTCAACAAATTTTCCTGCTACAACTTCAGCTTCACTCCATTTTGAACCTCCTACAACAACAACATCATTTCTTCCGACAATATCTCCTACAACACCAGCAACAAATCATGAAGACGTCTCCACTGTCACGATATTCTATGATCCGGAAAACAACTCTGCCTACCATTCAGAAGGTGCTGCTCCCACCAGAGCACCAGTTACAATCTTTTATGATCCACAAACAATTACAGTCCCTTCAGCAGCGGCAATCAGTCCAGTCACTGTCACGGTGCCTGGACCAGTACCATATGAAAGCAATAGGGCCATCCCTTGGCACTATGGCTCTGACGTATACTGCGAAGGAAAAAGAATCACTCTTGAAACATCAACACCTGCACCACAAGTAGATAATGTGGGGGGAGGCGGAGGCTTCACTCGAAGCGGACGTCTCTTTGCTCCACCAATGCAAAGACCTACTGCCGAAGCAGAAGCTGCTGCCAAGGCAAAAGGAAAGAGCCCGGTGCAGGAAGATCAAACAATCAAAGAAGCCTTGAAGACACCGTTCGATCAAGAAGTTGATGAGTTTATGCGAATCATCAAAAAGAGTGATTACAAAATTGTGGATCAGCTTCACCAAACGCCATCCAAGATCTCTATCCTCTCACTGCTGATGTGTTCCGAAGCCCATCGGAATGCATTACTCAAAGTCCTGCACGCAGCTTACGTGCCTGAAGAGATTACTGTCAACCAGTTGGAAACCGTAGTTGGAAATGTTACTGCTAGCAATGGGCTAGGGTTCACCAATACTGACTTGACAGCGGATGGCCGCAACCACAACAAAGCCTTGCACATAACCATGGAATGCAAAGGAGCTGTCCTTTCTCATGTGCTGGTAGATACAGGTTCATCCCTGAATGTCTTACCAAAGAAGGCTCTGGTGAAGTTAGAATATGATGGATTGGCATTGAGACCCAGCAACCTGGTAGTAAGAGCCTTTGATGGTTCTAAGAGATCGGTTCTGGGAGAGATTGAGCTACCTGTGACAATTGGCCCACAGACCTTTAAAACTATCTTTTATGTGATGGACATTCAGCCCGCCTACAGCTGTTTGTTGGGTAGACCCTGGATTCACGCCGCCGGCGCAATAACGTCTACCCTTCACCAAAAGTTAAAATTTGAGTGGGAAGGCCAAGTTGTTACAATCTGTGGGGAGGAGGATATATTTGTTAGCCATCTGGCTACTTATAAGTATATTGAAATGGATGGGGAGATCCATGAAACAATGAGCCAAGGATTTGAAGCCTTGAATGTGAATGAAGCATCTGCTGTATCTGGAATCTCCATGTCATCATACCAACAAGCCCGGAAGGTTGTTGAGGAAGGAACTGCCCTAGGCTGGGGCAAGGTTTTAGCTGTGGAGGAGAAGAAAGACAAATTTGGGTTGGGTTACAAACCAACCCAACATCAAGCAAAGGCTGCTGGAGAGCCTGGTTTTGTCAGTGGGGGGATGCTTACCCCCGATGCTATCAACTGTCTGGAAGACGAGCTGGAAGAAGAACGCAACCTGGAAAGCTGGATTCGTCCAAAGATCCCGGGGAGCAGTGTCTCGAACTGGTCTTCCCAGGAAATTATAAGAGTTACTCATGCAGAGTAATTATTATTTCCTGTATTTTTATAAGCATGCATCAAAGTCTTGCATCTTGCCCAAGATGACAAGACTCATTTTGTAATCGGGCCATCTGTACTTTTTTGTGCAAACAAGATCAATTAATGAAATATCAGACATCTTTTTGCAAATGAGTCTTTTTCTTTTCGTTCACTGTTTTTCCATTTTTCTTTTTGTACAAAAAATAAATGGCAGTGTTTTCAAAATGACAACTTCATTTCACTTTTCTAAATAAGACTAAAATCAGATCACTAAAATGAACAACTTAACCCTTGCAGAGAGTGCCTTCCTGACAGCACCGACAACAGCACGGCTATGACATCGTATGACTTTGACAATCCGATCAATCAAGCTGATGAAGGGGTTGAAGAAGAATATGAGCTTCCTGAAGAGCTAGCCAGGTTGTTAAGACAAGAGGAAAAGGTTATTACCCCTCACCAGGAGGAGGTTGAAGTGATTAATCTTGGTACAGAGGAAGACGTGAAAGAAGTTAGAATCGGGGCCTGCCTGCAAGACTCGGTAAAGAGACAGCTGATTGACCTGCTTCAAGAGTATGTGGACGTGTTTGCTTGGTCTTACCAAGATATGCCCGGGTTGGATACCGATATTGTCGTGCACAAGCTGCCTTTGAGAGAAGAGTGCCCACCGGTTAAACAGAAACTGCGCCGTACTCGTCCAGACATGGCTATGAAAATCAAGGAGGAGGTACAAAAGCAATGGGACGCCGGGTTCCTTGCTGTGACTAGTTATCCGCCGTGGGTTGCTAACATAGTACCTGTGCCTAAGAAAGACGACAAAGTAAGAATGTGTGTTGACTACCGGGATCTGAACAGAGCCAGCCCGAAAGATGATTTCCCATTACCTCACATCGATGTATTGGTTGATAATACGGCTCAGTTCTCGGTATTCTCCTTCATGGATGGATTTTCAGGATACAATCAGATTAAAATGTCACCTGAAGACATGGAGAAGACAACATTCATCACACCCTGGGGCACGTTCTGCTACAAGGTAATGCCATTTGGGCTCAAGAATGCCGGTGCAACATATCAACGGGCTATGGTAACATTATTCCACGATATGATCCATAAGGAAATCGAGTGTTATGTGGATGATATGATTGCCAAGTCCCTTACAGAGGAAGATCACTTGGTGAATCTGCTCAAGTTATTCAAGCGTCTGAGGAAGTACCAACTGAAGTTGAACCCCAACAAATGCACATTCGGGGTGCGGTCCGGTAAGCTGCTGGGATTTATTGTGAGCGAGAAAGGGATTGAAGTTGACCCTGATAAGGTCAAAGCCATTCAAGAGATGCCTGCACCAAAAACTGAGAAAGAAGTTCGAGGGTTCTTAGGTCGATTGAACTATATCTCACGGTTTATATCTCACCTCACGGCAACCTGTGAACCCTTGTTCAAGCTGTTAAGAAAAGAACAGACGGTCAGGTGGAACGAAGACTGCCAGAAGGCTTTTGACAAGATCAAAGAGTACTTGCAAGAACCTCCAATCCTTATGCCGCCAGTCGAAGGAAGACCTCTGATTATGTACTTGACAGTATTAGAAGAGTCAATGGGGTGTGTGCTGGGCCAGCATGACGAGTCTGGTCGAAAAGAGTATGCAATATACTACCTAAGCAAAAAGTTTACCGACTGTGAACAACGTTATTCACTGCTCGAGAAAACTTGCTGTGCTTTAGCGTGGGCTGCTCGCCGACTGAGACAGTATATGTTGACCCACACTACCTTGTTAATCTCAAAAATGGACCCAGTTAAGTACATTTTCGAGAAGCCAGCTCTTACCGGACGGGTTGCAAGATGGCAAATGATCCTTACAGAATACGACATACAGTACACATCTCAGAAAGCCATCAAGGGCAGTGTATTGTCTGAATATCTTGCTGAGCAACCCATTGATGATTACCAGCCAATGAGATTTGACTTCCCTGATGAAGACATCATGTTCATTAAAGCAAAAGATCATGAAGAGCCTATTCACACTGAAGGGCCTGGCCCGGAAGAAGAATGGACTATGATGTTTGACGGGGCTGTTAACATGAATGGTCGTGGTGTTGGTGCAGTACTTATTACACCCAAAGGAGTTCACATGCCTTTCTCGGCAAAACTCACTTTCAACTGCACTAACAACGAAGCTGAATACGAAGCTTGCATTATGGGTCTTGAGGAAGCCATTGACCTCAGGATCAAGACATTGACCGTATTCGGAGATTCAGCTTTGGTAGTCAATCAAACCAACGGCAAATGGTATACACACCAGGATCATCTGATACCTTACAGGGATTATACAAGGAGGTTATTGACTTTCTTCACAACAGTCAAGCTTGAGTATATCCCTCGGGACGAGAATCAGTTTGCAGATGCTCTTGCTACCATTTCGTCCATGATCAAAGTTCAAGCTGCTAACTTTGTACCTCAGATTTCAGTGTCCAGACTCGACAGGCCAGCATATGTATTTGCAGCAGATGTTGTCAAAGATGATAAGCCTTGGTTCCACGACATTAAGTGCTTCTTGGAGGATCAAACATACCCACCTGGGGCATCTTCCAATGATAAGAAGACTTTGAGAAGGCTTGCTGGTAGTTTCTTCTTGAACACTGATGGGTCTTTATATAAAAGGAACTTTGATATGGTACTCCTCAGATGTGTTGATAAGACAGAAGCAGACTTGTTGATGCATGAAGTGCACGAGGGCTCCTTTGGTACCCATGCTGGAGGACATGCAATGGCTAAGAAGTTGTTAAGATCAGGCTATTATTGGATCACAATGGATGCAGACTGTTGTGCCTATGACAGGAAATGCCACAAATGCCAGATCTATGCAGATAAAGTGCATGTGCCTCCCAATCCTTTGAACATAATGTCTTCACCCTGGCCCTTTGCTATGTGGGGCATTGATATGATTGGCAAGATCGAGCCAACTGCTTCAAATGGTCACAGATTCATCCTGGTCGCCATTGACTATTTCACCAAATGGGTTGAAGCAGCCTCATATGCAAATGTTACAAGGCAAGTGGTAGCCCGATTCCTAAAGAGAGATATCATCTGTCGGTACGGAGTTCCCGAGCGAATCATTACTGATAATGGTTCCAATCTAAACAACAAAATGATGGCAGAACTGTGCCGGGACTTCAAGATCCAACACCACAATTCTTCTCCTTACAGGCCGAAGATGAATGGCGCTGTTGAGGCAGCAAATAAGAATATCAAGAAGATTGTGCAGAAGATGGTAGTCACCTACAAAGACTGGCATGAAATGCTGCCATTTGCCTTGCATGGGTATCGCACATCAATCAGGACATCCACTGGGGCAACGCCGTATCAGCTTGTTTATGGTATGGAAGCGGTCCTACCGGTTGAAGTTGAATTACCCTCTCTGCGGGTACTAATGGATGTTAAACTGAGTGAAGCAGAATGGGTTCGGGCCCGATACGAACAACTGAGTCTGATCGAAGAGAAAAGATTGGCTGCAATTTGTCATGGGCAGTTATATCAGAAGAGAATGAAGAAAGCCTTCGATCAGAAAGTCAGGCACCGAGAGTACCAAGTGGGAGATCTTGTGCTGAAGAGAATCCTCCCTCCTCATACCGACCACAGGGGCAAATGGACTCCAAACTATGAAGGGCCATTCGTGGTAAAGAAAGTTTTCTCTGGTGGAGCACTGATGCTCAGCACCATGGATGGTGAAGATTTCCTGTCCCCTGTGAATTCAGATGCAGTTAAAAAATACTCCGCATAAAAAATGACCCGCTGGACATAAAAACAGAATGTAAGTCCAGGCAAAAATAGGGCATCCCGGCGAGTCAAAAACAGAATAAAAGACTCGGGCAAAAATAAGGGAAATAAATGAAAAAATGTACACCCGCTGAGTTGAAAAGCCGCATTGGACAACTCAGGCAAAAATGGGTATCCCGATGGATTGAAAACCCGAAAGGGCGATCCATGCAAAATAAGGGAATAAGCGAACAACTGCATTCTGAATTCGTCTGTATTGTCAGCAACTTGGTTAAAACTCGAAAGGATCAAGCTTCAATCAGAATCAACTTTCTTCAGAAAGCAAGACGAGAAGAACGTCATTGTCATACGAGTCATAGCAGGAGGGGAAGCTCCTCAAAGCGTCGCCAACACTGCCAGCACTCTGTTTCTCAATTTATAACAATCTCCTCATTTCAGGAGATATGTTTCTTTGACTGTATCTTGCCAATTCAGGGCACATGAATTAATAAAATCAGATTTTTCAGTCATGTTTCGTTTTGTATTTTTATTTGCAAAGGATGTCTGGTGTCTCTAAAAAACCAATTGCATAAGTACAGATGCTTTTCTCCCAAAAAATACTAATAATAAAACACATGCTTACAGGGAATATACTTACTCTCGAAAGTACTTAACTCCTATGACGGAATCCAGTAAAGGATACCTCGGGACCTTTTATGCGTTTCCTTACCTTTGCAGGATCGCAGGTATACAGGACGCAACTTGGGGCATGTAAGCTTCATCCCAGCAAGCTGGCAAATCAACCAAAGATCTCAGCATCCGAAATGCTCTATCCCCAGCTGAGTTGCCTCTTGTTGCTCTCCCCAGCTGAGTTGCCTCTCACAATTCCCCAGCTGAGTACAGGAGTCAGGGAATCATCTTCCCACAGAGCTCCAACCTCTATCCAGAAGAGCAGCACATAAAAGATCACAACAGAATGGAGAAAGCCTCTACAAACCCCAGCTGGGTCTCTCATGTCAAAGGATATGTCAATCGGTGACCTATATCCCCAAGCAAATATCATCTTATCAGATCTACCGATGATCTCATCCCCAGCTGGGAGGTTCGCCTCAAACAGATCAACCAAGAGATCTTCACGGCAACGGGATCCGAATCCCGGTTTGATATCTTTGCAAAATCATGGCATCTGCATCATATTATCCCCTCAGAGCGTAGCATTCCGTCTAATACGGAGCATTACGGCAAAAAAAAAAAAAACGCATAGCATAATCATAAGCCATGATCGGAATCAACACTTGTGAATAATAATCATTCATCAGAATACAGAATACTTCCCCCAAAATCCACCAGAGTCCCCAGCAAAAGCAGTTGCCTCACAAATTACAAACACCAGTATATGCACCTCTTGACACCCGTCCGTGTCACCTCTCCCAGTAAAGTCGTCTGAACACTCTTTATAACAAAATAGCCCGTATTACAGATACTTCGTGACACCCGTCCGTGTCATATTACCAGCAGAAAGCCAAAGACATCCTCTTTGCACCCACACATACCTATATACACTTTCCTGACACCCGTCCGTGTCATATCCCCAGCGCAGTCGCCAAGACTTTGTATAGCAGGTACTTGTTCATATTACACTTTTCTCTCTTGGCACCCGTCCGTGTCATTCTCCCCAGCAGTTAAAACACTCATCTATATATACTCACTACTCACGATACACTTATACAGATACTCGTCCGTATCTTGTATACACCATCACTTATCTCCCCACAGATTCGACAGTAGTCCTCGTTCTTTGTTAACCGGTTGGTACTCGTCCGTATCATCATCTCAGAACATTGCGTCTAGTGTTTGTTTCTACATGATACTCGTCCGTATCATAGTCTTAAGGATGCTCGTCCGCATCTTTAATCCATACACTGTGTCAAACACTTTTGTCTTCTTGAATATAGACACTCGTCCGTGTCTACTATTCCCCAGAAGAATCCCTTCAGATTCAACACTCGTCCGTGTTCTCTGTTAACCATTTGATACTCGTCCGTATCATCATCTCTGAACACGTGTCAGTATTTGTTTCTACATGGTACTCGTCCGTATCATAGTCTAAAGGATGCTCGTCCGCATCTTTAATCTATACACAATACCAAACACTTATACTTTCCTTTCTTGGTTGTGAACACTTGTCCGTGTTCACTATATCCCCAGTAGATCACCAACAAAGCTTTTTTTTTTCCTTTATCTAACACTCGTCCTGTGTTATGATACCCCGAGAGCAGCCGTACCCTGCTGAGTGGTCGTCCTCCACTTCTTGATGGTCGTCCTCCATCATGCTCGCCCGATGGCCGTCCCCATCGTTGATCTTTCAGAGCAGCCGTCCCCTGCTAGGTGGTCGTCCTCCACCTTTTGATGATCGTCCTTCATCACTTTATCCAATGGCCGTCCCCATTATTGATTTTGGTTATCTGACACTCGTCCTGTGTCATGATAAACCCTGAGAGCAGCCGTCCCCTGCTGAGTGGTCGTCCTCCACTTCTTGATGGTCGTCCTCCATCTTGCTCGTCCGATGGCCGTCCCCATCGTTGACCTTTTCTATCCGATGGCCGTCCCCATCGTTGATATTTTCGGCAGCCGTACCCTGCCAGGTGGTCGTCCTCCACCTTTGATGGCCGTCCCCATCATATTCTTTTTATCCCCAACAGAGCAGCCGTCCCCTGCTAGGTGATCGTCCTTCACCTTTGATGGCCGTACCCCATCATCTGCTTATTTCATTTATTCTTTAACCCGATGGTCGTCCCCGTCGTGGTCCCTTTTCCTTTTCTTTTAGCCCGATGGCCGTCCCCATCGTCGGTTACCTTGCTTTATGAACTTGATGGCCGTCCCCGTCATGTTTCATTAACTCCCAGAAAATTTTACAGCTTTACCCTGATGGCCGTCCCCATCATATTTTGACATTCCCCAGCTAGTCGGCCGTCCCCGTCTTGGCTTTACCTTTTATCCCCAGCATGTCGGCCGTCCCCGTCATTGCTTTGTTTTCCGCACCTTTACAATATACTTTATTTTCCTTTTACAATCTATATCCCTTTTCTTCTTCATTCTGTGAGTGCAAATTTTGGACTGTCTTTGGTATTCAACCACAAGTTATCTTGTTTGCCTGCTAAGCCGTTGCTTACATCCTGCACAGCTAACTCATGTTTGAATAGGGGCAGCTGTAAACACCCCAAATTTTCCCTCACCCATTCACCATGGCTTGTGATCATTCTCATATGCATAAACACAATCATATCATCTCACATCTCATTTTTGAGTCACTGCATTGGTTCTAAGTCATCTGCATCTAGGGTTTGTGATCTGAGCAATCTCAGGGCTTCTTGAGCCACTCCAAAGGCAACCAATCACTTCAAAGGGATCCATATGTGTTCAAGTATCATATTACATCCTTTCAAAGTCAAAATTTCAAAAGAATCACAAGAACTAGGGTTTGAGTGGATGCAGAGCCAGGATTGACTGCACAGTTGACCTAAAATTAGGGTTTTGGTTTCAGAGGCCATAACCCCAAATTTTTTGGTCATTCTTGTTTCCATTGGTCTCTATATGGTATAGGGAGTATGCATATCAATTTTCATGAAGAAATTCCATGGGGAAGTCATCTGATCAAGGGTTGACTTTTCAGACAAGTCAGTGTAAAATCAGGGCATCTGAGGCCCCCAATGACCCAACCAATGGGTGATCTTCATCATTTTGAGTGTATATGATCTTTATTTGATCATAGAAGAAGGTTGAAGTTCATAAAAATCAAGAATTTAGGGTTTTTGCAAATGTTGACTTTTTTGGGCATAGTTGACTTTTCAAGAATGCATCATTTTAGGTCATTTTTCAAGCCTTGATTTTTGATCCAAAAATGCTTCAAATGGAAAAACTTTGGTCATGAAAGTTGTAGATATCATCTTTCCCTTTTCAAAAAGTACAAGAACATGATCAAACTCTTCTTGGATCAAAAGTTATGGTGTGGCAAAGTTGGCAAAAATCATTGATTTTCAAGTTATGCACCAAGTGTGAAAATTGCAAGATCATGTACCAAGGCAAATTGCAACTTCTAATTGGCATCAAACCATCACATAAGCATTCTATAAGTCATAAAATTCAGAATGAACCAAGAATGCCCATGGTTTAGGTTTGGTTGGATAAAGAGAATCACATGTGAACCAAAGTTGTAACAAGTTGCAAAACCACTCATTTCATCTCACCAACTTGATGCATTGGCTGCTGAACCAAGCTAGCCTCACACACACATCATGCTGCGCAGCCCATGCCCATTGTACTAGCTATAGATCAAGCCATACTTGCCTTACACAAAATTTGGCTTTTTGCAAAAGGTGACTTACCAATCAATAAAGCACATGTCCAATCATCTGACCAATGAGAGAGGTTTATGTGGACAAAGAGCAAGCCATTCCATACATCTAGCAAGGCTGAAACTGACTCATCCAACACATTCACAAAAACACTCCCTTTTGCATAAGCCTTCGAATCTGCCTCCACAAGCTCAGGACACTAAAACCATCTTCATTATTCATCTCACCACACTTCATAGACCTCAAACCACCAAAAGCCAGGCCTGAAACAAGCAAGAACACCCCACTGCCATTCTTCACCTCAACTTGCAGTTCCATTCGAATCTCTCTCCCTAGCTCGCAAACATCAAAACAAACACCACAGACCTTCTCCACACATCATCTGGATCACAAACAACCATTCACCATGACCTGAAACTGCCTGAAACTCCATTGCCATTTCTGACTGAGCTTGAGCAGAAGTTTGTCAAACTCCTCATCCAGCCAACATAAATCCCTTTTGAGCATTCAAACATCATCTGGGGAACAAGTGGAGTGGATTGCACAAGGAGAAGTGGCCAGAAAGTCATCAGAGTGAAAGCTTCGAATCTCAGGTAGCTTGAAAAATATTTTTCCAGAAATCATTTCTTTTGTTCTAAACTTGTTCTTTGTGTCTTCCTGATCATGAGTATGCTTTTGGTTTTACAAATGGTGATGAAATGAACATTTAATTGATCTCTGAAACTTGCGTGCCCTAGTTCTTATTTTCTTCGATTCAGCTTTGTTAGGGAGAATAAATTTGTGTTGAGTGAGGGTTTTGGTTCGTGAGGGTGTAAGGATCATTTCCCAGTTCTTGGATTTCATTTTAGTTAGCTTTTTGGGGTTTTGGGGATTTTTCAGGGGAGATGCTGCCGGAGAAGACGACCGGAAGTCTTCTCCGGCAGCCTGAATGTCATTAGCCCTAACCTCAGGTCATTAATGTTTGTTTGAATTCTGGGCGTTGGATGCGTTGAAATGTTTGACTCCCCGCGCGAATGGAAGGCTCAGATTCATTCATTTGCCCTAATCTTATTTAATTAAGATAATCATAATTAATTAACTCAGAGGCCATCTGGACCCTCCATTCACGCGCCAGTCAACGCATTCAAACCCAGGGCTCATCTCAGCCTTCCATTTGGCTGACTTCTCCTTTTATTTAATTTTAATTCATTTTCTTTTCATTTTATTTGCATAATTTATTTAAAATAGTTAAAAATTCCTAAAAATTATGAAACTTTTTCTTCTGAGTTTTATAAATTTTTATGACCCAAAAATATTTTTATTTTATTTTTTATCATTAAAAAAGTATTTTTAAATATTTAAAAGATTATTTTTAATTGATTAATGGAAATTAATTTATTAAAAATACTTTTAGGTATTTAAAAATCACCAAAAAATTCATGAAATGTTCTAAGACATTTAGAAACATTGTCCAACCTTCAAACCAAATTTATTTTTTGATCTTGATGCATTTTAAGAGTTTTTCATTGAATTAAATCATATTTTGTGCATTATTTTGATCATAAGTTCAAAAAATCATTTCTGCCTATTAGAGAAGAGTTGGACATTGATTCTTTTTGCTTTGTTTTGTGTTTGGCATGTAGTTTCTAGGGTAAAATGGCCATGATTTGATTCCTCATTTTCAATTTGTTTGGTATTTCTTTTGTTTAGGAGCCCTAAAAACCCTAATATCTTAGAAAAATCATAACTTGAGATTGGTTAAGAGTTGAGACATCCCCTTTGGACCTTGGTTTAGTATAGGGTTAGGGATTCTTTGAGTGGCATTTTCCATTTTTTATCTTAGGGTTTGCTTCTGTTTTGGGTTTTTGTTTGTGGTTTGATTCATAAACCCTAATTTGGGCTTTCTTTTGCATCCCTTTTGCATTCTCTTGCATAACATGACTTGCCATGCCATTCCATGCCTCCATTTTGATTCATTTGACATCATAAGACATATAGAAAACATGTGTGATCATTGCATCTTGCATTTGCCATGTTGTATGCTTTGTATGCTTCCTAACTTTCCATGCTTGTTCATGCTTCTAAGCTTGCATCATTTGCATCCATGATCTTGTATGAACATCTCCATGCCTTGCCTCATGCTTGTAGCATCTCATAACATCATTATCATCATCAACATGCTTCTGGTTTTGTTTTTCATCATGTCATTTCATTTCATTTAGCATTGCATTGCTTTTCTTTCTAACATTTCAGGTGGTAAGTGAGGTTGAGAAGTGAATTTGCCTTCACTTCTCATAACTTTTCTTTTCATCTCTCTTGCATCCATTGCTGCATTTCTATATGTGTTTGAGATTGAGCTTGCTCATTCTTGTTTCTCCCACTTTCTTTCTTCAAGTGACTTGACTTCTTGAATGAAGCAAGTTGCTTTGCTTCTCTTGATCCTGTTCATCTGCTTCCTGGTGGTTCTCTTTGAAAACTTCTCTTGTAAACCTCACAAACCTTAGGAACAACCAAGCATGACAATGATTAGGGTTTTGATTAGTCTCCCCTCTTAGTTTTACCTTTGTGTCTCTTTTGAGTCATCTCTTCTTATCTCATAATCAAGGACTAAACCCTAAAGGCTTTAAGGCTTTGTGATTAAGCTTATGCCTGCATCCTTCTCTTAGGATGGAGTGTATAACTTTAATCCTAAGTGTTAAACCCTTAATGTGTTTAACTCCTTTAATCAATTCACTTAATAATCATCAAGACATTACACTTGTAACTTGGGCCTTGCATTAGGGTTCTAATTCTTCCTTAAATGGTTAAGAAGGACTAACCCTAGTGTTAATGGAAAAGTCCCCCTCAAGTTGTCTTACAAATCATAAAATTCATTTCATCATCATATCATTAAATAAAATCCACTTAATCAAAGGCTTGTTTTGTCATGAGTTTAATCCCTAATCATGGATTAAGTTGAGGAGTTTTCCTCAGCTTAAACATTCTCATCTATTATCCTTCTATTAGGATGGTGTAATGAGTCTGTTTAATCCTTGATTATGGCTTAATCTCATTACTTAACACTAAAAAAAAACACCAAAAACACCTAAATAATCATAAGTAGGTTAATGATCTTAATCCTATACCAAAGGTGATTAAGTGTGAGAATCTGACTTCACACTTAAGGTATTCTCATTACCCCTAAACAGAGGGAAGATGTGATGAGTTTGCTAAATCCATTGGTTTAGGCTTAAGCTCATTAACTTATGACAAACTTTCAAAAGCAATAAAAGACTGAAAACACAAAAACAAACAATAATCGTCTCCTTCGGGATTCTTTTCTCATCATCTTCACTCATAAACGAGAACTTGCTTCTTCCGTCTAATGCAAGACAGTTAGCATCTGTGCCAGACAGATCATACACTTGAGCATAGACAAGCAAGCAGTTCACAAGTCAATTCATCTTTCAGTCTCTTTGGGTCGAACTACGGTGTTCTGACTTCCTCATTACACGAGAGGATACGTAGGCATAACTTAACAGTTATCGAACAAAAGTCTCTGTACATCCCCTCTCCTTCCAGTTTCATTCTTTAGCCTCATATTCTTGAGCAATTCATTCTCATTCTTACACTGACACATCATTTATACATATCACTTCACTTCTTTTGCACTGACACTTGTACATCTTTTCCAGCTATTCTATACACAAATTGCACTGACACTACCCCTTTAAAACACAAATCTTTTAAGCGTGGATCCCGTCGAGTACGGCGGACAATCTGGGTGCTAATACCTTCCCAGGTTGTAACCAACCCCCTTTCTCAGTCTCTCTGGTTCGCAACCGTCTTATCCGTTTCTTTCTAGGTCTATGCAGCATTGCCTTTCCTCCTGGATAAAAATGCCTAGCTGGCGACTCTATTCATCTCCAGTGAGTTCACGGCTGTGTGTTCTCATTGTCCCTCTCGCCGACCGTTCGCGTCTGTACCTTTATTTGGGCCTAGTCCCATTTTATCGGGAGCGACAATACCTTAGCATCAGCTTTGCGATCGGCGGTCGTCTCGTAACGCTGCGAACTACGGTTTCGTCAAATCAAAGGAATGCACCTTGATCTTCTTATGGTCGTAGCTTCGGATTCAATAAGAATCCGTTGTTGATTATTCGTTGGTGTGCAATTCGATCCTGTGATTTCGTTTTTGAGTAGGTCGATCTCGTTGTTTGATTAAGATTTTGGAAAAGATAGTGACAGATTCGCAAACAACGCGTAAATTGAAGGAGGGTTAGTGTTTAGGTTTGTAGTGTTGGTTGACCGGGAAGAGCCGGCAGCAGCGGACTAGGTTTTTTGAGGAAGAACTTTGTGGAAGAAGGAGAAAAACGCGTTAGGGAGACGTTCATAATCTGAGTTTGAAGTTTTTTTATTTAAGTGATAACGTGATTTTAAGTTGATTGGTCAGGATTTAACTTTGGTTTGAATTAGAAATTAAAGACTCATAATAATCTTCTTAATTGCACCATTTAAAGTTTTGAAAAGGTCATAAATCAGGTAATTGCTCCACCGCCCAAGTTATTGTGATAAGATTCTCTTCTTCTTGGTCCATTCCGGCGGTGACAAGTGTCACCGTCCGGTAAGACCAATGAAGTGAGTTCGCACGCATGCTACCCCACACTCCCTATCATATACCTTACATTTCAGCCCTTGGATTAGCGTACATATTGACTCATGAGATCACGCGGTCAGGATTAGTCGGTCAGGTTGACTGAGGACACATGTTAGGAACCCCATAGACCTGCGCCCTTGGGCCTCAGCTCAGTTACTATCTGCACCCTTTCTTTGCAAGCCCAATGTTTTTCTAGCTTTTTTTTACTTTGGCTACACCCCCTATCCTATTTTCTTAGTTCTTAATTTTCTGTTTTAATACCTTTTCAATTTTAATCCAAAAAAAATGTCAAAATTCATAATAAAATTCTATAAAAATTATAGTAGCCTTTTAATTCATTTTAGAAATTCTCTATGTTGTTACTTTCTAATTTTTGCCATTTTCCAATTTTATTTTGATTTTCCATTTAATTTGTTTTCTATGGAATTATTTCATCAATACTTCATTTTGTACATTTTATTTCTCCCACTTCCTTTTTGATTTTCATCCCATTATTTTTGCTATGATTAGAGGACTAATAATAGAACCTGGAATAATTTTTGGTATATTTTTTAGGTCATTTTATCCACTGTTTTGATAGTGTTGTTTATGAAAAATTATGATTAGATCTTAGGTAGATTTAAGTGACCATTTGACATAGTTAGGTTATGAATTTTTAGGAGTTTTTTTAACACAATACTAGATTCAGGTTAGGGACCTTAGGGAATTAATTTCATATTTTTTCCATGACTTTTAATATTTTTTTAGTGCATTGATTTTAGTCATTTTTTCCATTGTAAATCCATCTATTTTAGCTTAGGATTTTATGGTACATTAGGACATGGATTAATTAGGCTTAATCTTAGAATATTAGAAGGCCTTAGTGTGGTTTAGCTACTGATTTTAGAATGTTGATATCATGCAACATCCTTTAGTTTTAGGACTTAGGCTTAGAAACCGTTCAAGTGTGTTTACATGAAGCGATTAGCCTTTATATTTGTTTTATGTGCTTTATGTGCATTTTAGAAATTCTTGCAATTTTGTACATTAATTCACCTTGTTTATATTTTGGCATCCTCATCTTCATTTCATTTACTAACATCTTCTTTTTGTGCAATGTATTTTTTTGAGGATTCGCTTATGGATTTGGACTATAATTTTATTATTCCTTGATATTTGTTATGGTTTATACTTCGTGATGTAATAGTTAGAACTTTATATGTGATACCTATAATTAGGATATAAAAAGATAAAATGAAGCGTTAGATGACCAATTTTCAAAAAAAAAGAAAAGGAGTTATTTGATCCAAAATCGAAGAATTTTAAATAAATAAATAAATAAAGTTTCATGTGACTTTAGGATTCCTCGATTATCATTGTTCCACTCCAATACACCCAAAAGCAAGCCTTGTATGTTGCACACCATAAGTCGTGCGTCTCAGCACCACGCGACCGACCCATCTGATCCATCGTTTCATCTCATTTACAATTTATACACGTTTTCACCCACCATGACGTAGGAGGGCCATATCATTCACTATTAATTTTTGTACTCGCATTTCTAGTCTAATATCAGCTTAGGTAGCTTTAAATATTTCAACTTTCACTAACCATAGGTCACCATTAAACTCAATTAACTTAGGGTAAAGTCTAGTTCCCCTTAGAGTTTTTCCTTTCACAATTTGAGTCTCACTTCTCACCTTTAAAGAAAAATAAAAAACATTTAAAAGGAAAGCAGGTACAATACGCCACGAGCCTTAAGCCATATGGGAAATGATTAGTGGAGGTCTCCTTCACTCTTCTAGAATGCTTAAAAAACGTTCCATTGGGGGCGATCTTGGAAAGTATTCGCTCCTGTATCATAGTCTTTAGTGTTGTACCCAAGATAAACATAAAGTCAAAACACTTCTTCTAAAAGGCAATAAACCAACAAGACAACACGTCTTCTCTTCTTATCTCCCATCCTTTGCGGACGAATGCGACTTTCCTCGACAGTTCAAACAGCGATACGGTAAACACCCTCAAGTCAGAGCCGGTAAGACCTGAGTTAGAGCTATGGCAACGTCATCCTAAAAAACACAAACAAGTTCCCGCCTTAGTTAGACGAACTACGACGACTCTGATCCTTATTTTCCTGATGAGGTATGTAGGTAGTGGGGTAGGGCCCATTCGAGCACATTCTTTATTTTCCCTACATTTTCCCCTTTTTTTATTTTCTTTTCCAATTCCCTTTCTCATTTTAGTTCCAATTCCAGTTAGCAATTTTTTTGTTCAGCAGCATCTTATTTCTCACCCTTTGAAACAAAACAAGCAACTGTGGATCCCATCGGGTACGCCGGACGGATTGGGGTGCTAATACCTTCCTAATTCATAACCGACTTCCGGATCCAGATCTTTGGTTCGCAAGGCCTCGTCCTTTCCTTCTTCCTTAGGTTTGTGCAGCATTACCTTTCCCATTCCTTCGGGATAAAAATGCATGGCTGACGACTCTACCTTTTCCGCGCCACTTTCGCGTTTGTACTAGGATGAAAATCCCGAGAGCGACAGTTGACATATGTATTAGCCACTATGTCATCTATGTTCGAAATCAGTTGGGACAATGAAGCTCCTAGAATTACTATTGACATATTAGATGAACCAACATACTGTTATGAGGTTGATACTGAGGGAGTAGAAGAGCAACCTTGGTTCCACAAAGTAAAAAGATATCTTGAAACTCAGGAGTATCTGGAAGGGGCATCTATCAATGACAAAAAGTTTCTGAGGAGATTCTCTGCCAAGTTTTTCCTGAGTAATGGAATTTTGTACAAGCGCAATCATGATTCGACTTTACTTCGTTGTGTGGACAAGAAGGAAGCAAAAGAGATTATGGAACACATGCATGATGGAGTCTTTGGAACTCACTCTAGTGGGCATACAATGGCTAAGAAGATTTTGAGAGCAGGTTACTATTAGTCTACCATGGAAGCTGATTGCTATCAGCACTCCAAAACTTGTCATAAGTTCCAGATTTATGTTGATAAAGTACATGTGCCTCCAGTTCCGTTGAATGTTCTGAACGCTCCTTAGACTCTTGCAATGTGGGGCATTGATATGATTGGTGAGATCAAACCTACCGCTTCCAACAGACATCGTTTCATTCTTGTTGTTATTGATTACTTCACGAAGTGGGTAGAGACAACCTCGTTTGCCTCTGTTACCAAGAATGTTGTTGCTCGATTCATCAAGCATAATCTTATATGTAGGTATGGCATCCCCGAAAGGATTATCACATATAATGGTACTAATATAAAAAATACTATGATTACTGAACTCTGCATGCAGTTCAAGATTAAACATCACAATTCTTCTCCATATCGACCAAAGATGAATGGTGCAGTGGAAACCACCAACAATAATATCAAGAAGATCTTGCAGAAGATGACAATGACATACAAATACAGGCATGAGATGTTACCATTTGCTCTTCATGGTTATCGCACCATATTACGTATTTCAACTGGGGCAACCCCATTCTCTCTTGTCTATAGGATGGAGGCAGTATTACCTATTGAAGTTCAGATTCCTTCTCCGAGAATTATGAAAGATGTAGACTTAGATGAAGATGAATGGATTCAGACTCGGCTTGACTAGATAAATTTGATTGATGAAAAGAGGCTTGTGGTTGTTTGTTATGGTCAGATGTATCAGAAGCGTATGATCAAAGCCTTTAATAAGAAAGTCGAGCAACAAGTATACCAGGCTGGAGATTTGGTGATAAAGCGTATCATATTACCACAGGGTGATCCCAGGGGAAAATGGACTCCCACTTATGAAGGAACATTTGTAGTTAAAAGGGTATTTTCTGGAGGCGCTATGATACTTACCACCATGGATGGTGAAGATTTCCCACAACCTGTGAACGCAAACATAGTCAAAAAATACTACGCATAAAAAGAGACCCACTAGGTTGACTGACATAGGCAAAAATAAGGGCATCCCGACGAACCAAAAGGGTTCGGGAAAAAATTAGGGATATATATGTAAAACTTGTACACCCGATAAGTCAAAAACCTGAAAAGGTGGCTTGGGCAAAAAAGGGTATCCCGGTGGACTGAAAAACTGAAAAGGTTGTTCAGGCAAAAGTTAGGGATTAAAGCGTATGACTATGTCTTGTTGGATCACCCATGTAACCTCAACTAGTTGTGCTATCTATATCAAGTTCAAACAAGTGTAGATCAGTCTAATCGTTTCTCTTCCGACAGCAAAAGATGAGATACTTGAAGATAATGGCAATAACAGAGTTAAAACTTGATAGGATCACTTACACATAGTTGTTTTTCCTTGTTTTTGTACTCTTTTTTCTACGACGAATTCCTCTTACTAGGATTTCCGTCTCTTTGTTCAAACTTGTCTATTTATAGGCCACTTTCAAAACTAATACAATTCTATTTTCGAATTCAGGTTTACTTTTCCCTTTTTACTTAAGCGAAAACGTCCATTGATTATGTTTGAATGTATATATGCTTTTGAATATGATTGGTGTTTACCAAAAATGCATGAAATAATATAAAATTACAATAATAGCATTTACTAAGGACTCTCAGAGGTAGGAATCCCCAGCAAAATTCATATCCAACAGATCTTCGCAGGTTCATCCCCATAGAATAGTCTTTACGAATTTATTTTAGCGAAGTATTCCAAGTAGCCTCTTGTACTTCCAACTCTGCGAGATCCCCAAGAAGATTTCTCTCGAACCTGATATCCTCCGAAGAATTAACACTTGGCTGGATAAGTCTCCCAGGGGAATGTCCGTCTCTTTTATCCTCAGTCAGGGTATTTAGGAATTTAATCTTTCAATAAGAAGTACGACGAACGGAAAACGGAAGATCCTAAGTACAATATTCAGAAACAAGACGAGAACGATATCTTCATATTCCTTAGCAACAAATCGGGATTTATTTTCCCTAACTAGCAGTTGTTACATGAAGCTACTAATATGCTTCGACTACATAATTCATAAATACATCATTTACATCATACCATGGCATACACATCCATAATGCATACGACATTCTTACATATGTTAAGAACATCATGTCATACATGCATACATCAAGTAATCTTGCATAAAACTAACATTTCCTTTTCAGCATAGTTGCAGTCAGATAAACACTATCAATTCCTAGAGACAGATCATAGACGATCTAAAGGAAGATCTAATGATGATACTTAGTGCATGATACTTTCCAGAAGCAGTTAAGAGATAATCAAAACGAAGATTTATTTCTGATAATTAACTCAAGATATTTTCCCAGAGACAGGTCAGAGACGATGTATACGAAGATATAGTACTGATACTTATTGCAGGATATCATTTTCCCCAGAGATAATTCAGAGACGATCTTTACGAAGATCTAGTGTTGATATTTAGCTCGGATATGTTATAGAGACAGTTCGAGATGGTTGAGACGAAGATCTAATTTTGATACTTAGTGCAGTAACAACATTCAGATAAAGTTAAACATAAACATATTTTGATACTCCTATCAACAGATACTTGGGATGGCATCCATAAGCCCATCTCCAAATACTCCGAATGGCATCTTTAAGTCCATTCAAGCAATAAAATCAACCAACATTATTACTTTGTGCACCGACGAGTGCAAGTTTTTGGGCTTAAGTGTTCAATCATCTTCCACCTTCAGGTCACGAATGGCGTACATGCCAATCTAACTCCTCATGTTTCAGAAAATTGAATAGGGGAAGTTGTTGTACCCCAAAATTTTCCCTCCCATCTTCAATACAATATATCTCAAGAAGTCTCCCAATGATCTCAAGATTCTAAATTGCTCAAAGGAATTCCAGGTTTCATCAGACTAAGCCTCCTCCTAAGCAACAGATCTTAAACTAGGGTTTTGAGTTCTCAAAGAAATCTGGACTTCCAAAGCCTCAAGTGGACTTCATGTTATCCCACATACTTCAAAGTATCCTCATGTCAAGTTTCAAGGCTTTCCCTATAGGTTCGGTCAGTCAGATGCTCAGATACTCCAAAATCAGTTAAATTGGTCAACAAGTCAACTGTGGTCAACATAAAGTCAAACTTCAAGATTTTTGGTCAACATCAAGATTATGAGGTGAAATTCATCATTTTATCAAGGTTTGATCATGATTCATCAAGGAAACCTCAGAATCATCAAGAATCAAGAGTTACTAAATTAGGGTTATGTGCAGGAAAAGTCATCTGAACTTTGACCAACCATAACTTTCACATTCTTCATCAAACATTTCCCGTCCAACTCTCATTTTTAAGGAAATTCAATTCCCTACAACTTTGTGTCTCACAAGCCAAGGCCAAAAATGCTTCATTTGAGAGATATGAGCCAAGACATTACAGGTCCTTTAAAAAGTCAACAAAAGGTCAACTTTTTCAAAAGCTCATAACTTAAAAATGGAAAATCAAAAGGACATGGGACCAAAAGGAGTAGTTATAGGACACTCTAAGATTTCTAAGAAGTCCTAGAATTCCTCCATGGGATAAAAATTGAAGGAGTTATGCATTGTTGAAGTTGGGAAATTTTTAGGAGGTTATGAAGTAAAAAAGGCCAAAACTCAAGTTTTCTTCAAATGGGCCCATAATATTTCAACCCAAACTCAAATATGAGACCATTCATGACCCATTAATCACAATTTCTGATTTTTATTATTTATTTTATATTATATTGAATTTAAATCATTTAAATCCAATATTAATTAAAATAAATCATAAAAAATCAAATATTTGATCTAAAAATCATTTTGGGATCAAATATTTGATAGCTAATTTGATTGATTATGTCCAAATTCATGCAAGACCTAAAACGTATGATTATATATGATATTTTTGACAAATTTGGAAACATGATTTCTTCACATCCAAGCAATCCAAAAACAACTCATTTAGGCCCAAAGTTTTGACCTAAATTACACTATTACATTATCATAACATGATCACAATACGGGGACGAATTTCAGAAGGCAAGAGGACCACTTTCACACTTTAAAGTTTCACAAAAAAACTCTTAAAATTGGTTTCCTTGATCCAGTCATTCTCCATGCGCTTTGAAGGTTGAAATCAATTATTTGAAGCATTCTAAACATGCTCCAATCATCACCTTCATAAAAAACATGACAAAAGGCCATAGTCGATTCAATATTTTCTTGTTTTTTTTGTGAATTTCGATTTCTCACATATACATGTTATAAACTACATTTGACCATGTATTCATGTTTGTTTTGAAGTTTGGAGACTTTCTGGACCATTTGTTTGAAGTTTCATTGCAGGAATCGAAGAACACCATGGCTAGGGTTTAGAGCTTGAGATTAGGGGCTTTCGATAGAGGCGATTTCAAGACGATTTGATGGGATATTTAGACTCCTAACATCATTTTCACCTGATTGACATGCTTAGATTTAATTGATTTTGTGTGTATGTGATGTTTCGTTAAACGCAAGTCTTTTAGCTACGAAGAGTTCGTAGCAAAAACGCAGTCCACTCGTAGCAAATTTCAAATAGCCAGATGAGGAAAACGACCTAGACGTGCGCGTTTTCACAATTTGAATATTTGACTTCTCTTATAATTTGTTTGTTTTCTATTTCTAACACCTGTGCGCAGGTAGCCCAGTGGAGGAGGGATATGTATATGAGGCAAAGGGTGTGGGTTCAAACCATGCCTCCATTAATTTTTACAACCTGTTTTTTTTCTATTATTTTCTTAGTTTTTTCTTTTGTTTTCTTTATTATTTTAATTAATCATAATTAATTACAATTAAATTTAAATTAATTTAAACTAATCACCCCCATTAACTTTTTAAATTATCCTTAATAATTGTTCTTATATAATATTTTTTCTTTAAAAAAATAGTTTAATAGTTTTTTTAATTAAAATTGTAAATTAACTTAATTAATTAGATTTCGATTAATTTTTTAACCATAATTTTCATAAAAAACAATTTATTTTCTAATTTAATTCTATTTGTCTTATTTATTTTATTTAGAAAATTGTATAGGTTGCACTCTTATGTAATTTTAATTTCCCGCTTTATTCTCGATTATGTAACTGCTTCTCCTATGTAATAGCTTAGGTTTAATTTTCCGTATTTTAATTTCCGTAATCCCCCTAAAAGAAAAATGTACCCCCTCCCCTGATGTAATAGCGTAGGACCTTTAATTTCCGCTTTTAATTTCTGCAAATATAACTGTGTGGTTAGCAATTTAGGGAGTGTAAAGATTGTATGATAAATAAATTAGACCTAGCCCATTAATTAAAAGATAAATAACTGAAACTGATATTCACACACGTAAGTCGATCGTTCTACAATCGCCATCTGCACCTCTTAGGATTTCCCCTCTTGGTTGCTTTCATTACATGGTCAAGTCCCTCGAACATGGGGGTGTCTTAGTAAAAGTCCCCTCAGATTAAAAAAAATCGTCATAGTCCCTTCAAGATTAAAAGATCATAGTCCCTTTGAAGTTGCCTACAAATAAATGATCTTGTCCCTCAATGACCCTACGAAAATGATGATAGTCCATTCGAATTACTAAGACACCCCTACAGGTTGCCATCTATGACCATACAATGACCCTACGCCCGTCCCTTACAATATCCAAGGTAAAGACTATTTACTCCTTAATAGTAAGGACAATCTTACCCCATAAAGGATATAAATAACAAGAAAGACCAACTTAGGGTAGGTAGCTCTTAAATACTTGCTCACTCTTCCAAAAACACTCTTTACACCCAACTTTTTCAAAACATTTCTCAAAGCTAAACACTTTGTATATATCCATACGAGGATCATTACAAAGTTAAGGACTTATGAAAATATTTTATAAACACACACTACACATTTTTTCAAACAAAGTAAAGTGAGCTAAGTAGTTAAGAGCCCATGGATAACCATGGATATAAAGGGTGCTAACACCTTCCCTTTATATAACCTACCCCCCGAACTCAAATCTTTTTAGGAAGGTCTTTCCTGTTCTTTTGTTCCTTTTCCTGTTGGATAAAATAAAAGTCGGTGGCGACTCTTGCTATCTGCACGTGGTTTTTATTAAACAAAAACACCCAAGTCAGTTCTCCCACCATGTTACAGAATGAAAACATTTCAAACACTTTGCCTCAATGGATTTTTGTAAACAAAAGGATAATGCATATTTTCAAAAGTGAACATTTAATGCAAACAAAGAACCACAAGTGTGAACATGCATCACAATGCATTCTAACTAATGCAAACATTAACATCAAAATGCAACATAAGGCGATAATGCATCAAGAATGTGTGCAAGCATACATGGATCGTGCATCTTTATCAAGCAATATGCAACATTTTCAATTATGCGCGTGAGTGTCCTAAACGTGCATCAAACATGAACGCAATGCAAAACAGAACATCGATTAATTATTAGCATGCCAATAATGAGGTTCAAACATGGAAACAACATTCACAACACACTATGAGCACATATACACAATTATGCCAAAAATCGGAAATGAACAACACGTGTGTCGAAAGATGTCGAAGATAAATGAACCTGCACCAAAATAGCTCCTAAAAACTTCCTAAAATCATATACTAAAGATCCCTGATGATTGGAGGGGAATGGATACAAAAATGCAAGAAAATGCAAGAATTTTTCACTCTGGTTCAGTGGTAACCGGTTACCGTCCTGGGAGTAACCGATTACTTAGTTCAAAAAAGCAGTTTTTATGCAAAATTACACTGAGTAACCGATTACCATCCTGGGAGTAACCGGTTACTCTGGGAACAAAATAAAAAATTATGCATTTTCAAGGAAAATTCAGCAGCAACTTATTCAAATAAGTTCCTAATGTAATGCCTATCAATTGAACATAAAATGTACGCCTAAATGCACCAATTCAACACCAATTGGAACCACAAACACATCAAGATCCTAAAACCTAATTATCCAATTAATCAATGCATCAAAAATCAAGAAAACGCGACGAACACATGTGTCGAGAGAGTGTGAAATAACTTAAAACAGAAGTGATTATGAGTTTCACCAACCTACAAAAGTGAGGTTTGCTCTGGTAATCGTTCCAAAGAGAGATTAACACACTATTGAAGAGAAATCCATAGATCTGAAGCTCTTCCGCAAGAATACACAAAATAAATGCGATTTGACGAAAACCTTGATGAACTCTTCCAAGAATCACTTCCAAGATGTGAATTCAAAACCAAAAAAAATAGAAAATCCTTCAATAATCCATGAAATCAATGCAATGATGGAGGTTTAGCTTCAAATTCTTCAAGTTTCAATGCAAAACTTGAAGAATTTTGGAAGATGAAGCTTTGTGTGGGGTTTTGGAAAATGAGAGAAAAGTGAGAGAAAAGTGAGAGAAAATTGAGAGTGATGAGAGAAAATTGTGAAAAATGAATTCTTCATTGTGAGGTTTCGAGGGAAAAATGATTATATACATCTTAGCTTTGGAATATGCTTTGGGTTAAGAGTGAGGCTTGGATATTAGCTTAGGAGTGAGGTTTGGAAATATGGTTAGGAGTTAGTTAAGAAATATTCTAGAACCTTCCCTTGGAAAGTGGTGGATTGTTCTAGAATATTCCCTTGGAATAGCTAGAATGAAGTGCAAAGTTGAAGTGGAAAAAATGTGGAAAATCCCTCCATGTTGAAAAATGATTTTTTTTGCTAAATTTGCATGTGGTAACCGGTTACATAATTCAAAATTTGAATTTTTTTCCTCTTTTGGGGGGAAACCTTGGATATTCGGCTTTGGTAATTCGTTCTGAGCTTATTTTCCTTCTGAGACCTGATAATTGATATTGCCATCGAATAACCCTTGATCACATGCCTTATGCTTCAACTGATGATATATGCTTTATTTTTATTATTTTTATTATTATGATTCAAATGCAATGTATGAAAGGATATGCTAAATGATGTGGAAATGAAGCATAAGCTACTTGAAATTGGTAATAAATAAGAGGGAAAATTTTGGGGTGTTACAGCTGCCCCTATTCAATCACTATAGACATGAATGTATGGTAACAACTGCTTTTAGACGTTCAAGGTATTTAGGGATTGAATACCTGAATAAACTGGAAATATTGCACTCTGTGTGTAAGAAAAGGACATGGCTTTCAAAGGGAGCGATAATACGAGATCAAGCCAAAGGTGGACTCGAACAAGTAAGACTATGCCGAAGGTAAACTTACGGTAAGGTTTGAGATCAAGCCAAAGGTGAACTCGAAAGCGTAAGACTAAGCTGAAGGTAGACTTACGATAAGGTTCGAGAATAAACTGAACGTGAACTCGAAGAAGTAAGACCAAGCCGAAGGTGAACTTACAAAGAATGAGACTAAGTCGAAGGTAGACTCAAACAAGGATACAAGACCAAGCTGAAAGTGGACTCGTAAACGTAAGACTAAGTCGAAGGTAGACTTATGATAAGGTTCGAGAACAACTCGAAGGTGAACTCGAATAAGTAAGACCAAGCCGAAGGAGGACTTACAAAGAATGAGACTAAGTCAGAGGTACACTCAAACACGAATACAAGACCAAGCCGAATGTGGACTCGAAAAGTAAGACTATGTCAAAGGTAGACTTACAATAAGGTTTGAGATCAAGCCGAAGGTGAACTCGAAAAAGTAAGACCAAGCCGAAGGTGGACTTACAAAGAATGAGACTAAGCCGAAGGTAGACTCAAACAAGGATATGAGACCAAGCCGAAGGTGTACCCATAAATGTAAGACTAAGCCGAAGGTAAACTTATGATAAGGTTCGAGATCAAGCCGAAGATGGACTCGAAAAAGTAAGACAAAGCCAAAGGTAGACTTACAAAGAATGAGACTGAGCCAAAGGTAGACTCAAAAAAAGATATGAGACCAAGCCGAATGTGGACTCATAAACGTAAGACTAAGCCGAAGGTAGACTTATGATAAGGTTAGATATCAAGCCGAAGGTGAACTCGAAAAAGTAAGACTAATCCGAAGGTGGACTCGAAAAAGTAAGAGTATGTCGGAGGTAGACTTACGATAAGGTTTGAGGCCAAGCCGAAGGTGAACTCGAAAAAGTAAGACCAAGCTAAAGGTGGACTTACAAATAATGAGAATAAGTCGAAGGTAGACTCAAACACGAATAAGTGACCAAGCCGAAGGTGGACTCGAAAAGTAATACTATGTAGAAGGTAGACTTACGATAAGGTTTGAGATCAAGTTGTAGGTGAACTCGAAAAATAAGACTCAGCCGAAGGTGGACTTACAAAGAATGAGACTAAGCCGAAGGTAGACTCACGATGAGGTTATCATGAAAGATGACTTTGTAAGGGACAACATGTATTAGAGGGTAAGATTAACAAATCCAAGACCCCTTGGTTACCTCGAAATCATATCTAAGAATGTTCTAGGCATTCTCTGTGGGACTATTCAGGTATGGATTTTTGTTCATAGTTTTGGGCTTTCGTGCACAGTACCAAAACTAGATTATGTCCCGTATGCATATGTTTGAATTTTTCTATGGTGTAATGCTCCATAATGATGGGAATGATATGAGTTTTGAGGATGCAATGCAATGATGATTACTCGATGCAAATACAGGGGGACCTCTTGGTAAGGAGATAATAGGTATCCCTGACCACTTTACTGGGGAGAAATAATCACTGATCTGATTTTATGGACCCCTGCGGGGGACCAACATCTCTGCTGGTGAGGATGCTAATGATATATTGGCTCTGAACTGTCACAACTACCAAAAATAAATTGGATTTTTATAAGTTGAAGAGTGATGACCCTGTTGGGGAAGGTTCCATCTGGAAGGACTCTTATTGAGGGTACGCCACCCTTAGGACTTTGTTGGGGAATTGAAAATCTTCTGACCTTGCTGAGGAAAGGGTTTGTTGATACTCTACTGAGGAATTTTTTTATAGGGGAATCACTCAGTTATAGAGTCCTCTGTTGGGGAGAGCTGCCAATGAAGATTAGACTTTGGTTAGGGAAGACTGCGAGCCACACCATGCAAGAAGGAAAACCATCTGACTTCTCACTATCTTCACCAATGCTAGGGAATCAGGAATCTTCATGTACTGCTGCGGATAAGAAGACTCTTGTGGAGGATACTTCTTCGTTGAAGGAAGACTCTCTGCTTGGGGATATCAACCTTCTATTGCCTTGTTGGGGAGGATTTCAATATCTGACTTTACTGGGGATGATGGAGTATGAGTCACATCAATGAGAATGCTTTCTACTGAGGATAAGAATTTTAAGGTGTCTCTTACTGGGAATAAGAGATACAAAGTATCTCTTAACAATGATACCCTCTGCTCGGGGAACACCAACCCTATTTGTTGCTTTGTTGGAGACAAGCAATCTGTTGAGACTTGCTGAGGAATCATGATCAATGATACCTATTGGGAAACAAAAACAATCCTTGATGCCTCGTGTTGGCAATGACTTTGTTTTAATCTATACCTGCAGATTAATGAACGCAACTAATAATTCCTACAAAAGAGAAAACTAGACAACCCCAAATTCCACAGGTCTATGGTATGATTTCACCATCCCTGTAACTCAACAATTAAAGTATATGTCCAGTGTTTTACTCTAAAGCATGTATTATAAGGCATCAATGTCTTTGCACTGCAATATCTATTACAATATTTGGACGTTTTTGCAATCAACAATGGTAAATGAAAAAAAAAAACAAAAGCTATTTGGATGAAAAAAATTTATTGATTGAAAAGGTGGTCGTGAATAGGTGTTACACTAGGAAGCAATCCCTAGAAAGAGGAAATTGCACCAAAGGAAAAATAAACTATCCTAATGGCAATGTGAAATTAGATCCCATCAAGTTCCAACGCGGCTATGACCCATATGTCCTCGAGACTCTCCACATACTTCGCTTTTTGAGGAAGACGATTGGACTTATTCTTAACCCTCAGATTATCCATTGTTGTAGATGACGAATCACAGACCATGCAGATCGCAGTTGTTTGTTCCAATCCCTCTTTTGCGTGAACCGCCCTTTCGGGTTTTCAATCCACCGGGATACCCATTTTTGTCTGAGTTGTCCAATGCGACTTTTCAACTCACTAGGTTTACATCTTTTGTTCATATCCCTAATTTTTGTCCGAGCCTTTTACTCTATTTTTGGCTCGCCGGGATGCCCTTTTTTGCCTAGACTCTTTATTCTTTTTTTGTCCAGCGGGTCTCTTTTATACAAAGTATTTTTTAACCGCATTTGTGTTGACAGGTGATGAAAAGTCCTTTCCATCCATGGTTGTTAGCATTAAGTCTCCGCCCGAGAAGACCTTTTTAACCATGAATGGACCTTCATAATTGGGAGTCCACTTGCCCTTGTGATATGTTGGAGGAGGAAGGATCTTTTTCAACACTAAGTCAATAGGTATGTACCATCGAGTTCGTACCTTCTGATAGAACACTTGTTTCATTCTTCGTTGATACAATTGTCCATGGCAAACAACTGCTAAACGTTTCTCCTCGATAAGGCTCAACTGGTTGAATCTGGACTAAATCCACTTGGCTTCATCAAGCTTAACATCTGTTGTACCCCAAAATTTTCTCTCATATCTATAAGACCATATGTCTCAAGAGGTCTTATAATGTTCATAAGATTCTCAATTGCTTAAAGGAATTCAAGGTTTCATTAGACAAAACCTCCTCCTAAGCAATAGATTTCAAATTAGGGTTTTGTTTTTCCAAAGGTAAATTGGACTACCAAAGCCTCATGTGGACTTCATGATATCCCATATACTTCAAAGGATCCTCATGACAAGTTTCAAGACTTGCCCTACAAGTTTGGTCAGTCAGATGCTTAGATGATCAATAATCAGTTAACTTGGGTAAAAAGTCAACTGTGGTCAACATACAGTCAAACTTCAAGATTTTTCGTAAACATTAATATTATGAAGTAATATTTGTCATTTTATCAAGGGTTAATCACGATTCATCAAGAAAACCTCAAATTCATCACAAGGCAAAAGTTGCTAAATTAGGGTTTCTAAAGAAGAAAGTCAACTGAACTTTGACTAGACCTAACTTTCACATGTTGCATCATAAATTTCCCATACAAATCTTATTTTGAAGGAAATTCAATTCTTTACAACTTTGTGTCTCACAAACCAAGGCCAGGAATGCTTCATTTGAGAGATATGGGCCAAGACATTATAGATCCTTTAAAAAGTCAACAAAAAGTCAACTTTTTCAAAAGCTAATAACTTGAACATGGAAGATTAAATTGACATGGGACAAAAAGTAGTGATTAAAGGACACTTTAAGCTTTCTAAAAAGTCCAAGAGCACGTTCATATGATAAAAATTGAGAAAGTTATGCATTGTTAAAGTTGAGCAAATTTGAGGAGGTGTATAAGGCAAACAATGACCAAAACTTGAGTTTTTGCCAAATGGGCCTATTTTTCACAATCCAAACTTAATCTTAAGATAGTCCACGACCCCTAAGTCATATTTTATGATTTTTTTCTTTATTTATTTCATATTTTATTGGATTTAATTAATTTAAATTCAATTTTAATTAAAATAAATATGAAAAATCAAAGATTTGATATTTGGATTATTTTAGGATCAAATATCGAGAGTTATTTACATAATATTTGATCCAAATTCGTGCAAAACAAGATGATAAAGATATGATGGCCAAATATGCACCAAAATAGAAAGTTTTTAACACCATTCAAAAGTGAATCAATTTGACCCAAGCCCATGAAGTTTTCTGACCTAAAATGCTCTCCTATATAAACTCATGACCTTCAACAACCTCGAGGACAGAGAGTAGCCTCCAAAGCTAGACCAAAAAATCTCAAATTTTTAAAAGAATAGTGCAAATTCGTGTTCTATTTTCCAGGCGGATTCAAAGCCAACCAACCCTTCCATTCAACCTCTGAGATATCAAAGAGTAAGTTTAGATCAATAACAATGATCAACCATGCCTGAAACACCCATACCATTTAACTCTGGTTGCATCATGTTCGCGAATTTTGTATTTTAATTGTGTTTTTATTTAAACTACTAATCTCATTGTCTTCCTAATATCTAATAGAACAAATTCAACGTATCGCATGAAACCAAAGACCCCGGGTTCGATCCCAGCCTTTTGCATTTTTGTTTTTAGTTTTTTTTTTTACTTTATTTGTTTGTTTTTAATCAACTTATTTAATTAGTTTTAATCTAATAAAATCATAAAACCAAATAAAAATTGAAAAACCTTAGAAAATAAAAAACGGATTTAAATTTTCTTTATCAAATTAATATTTTAGATTTCTACTTCATAAAAGTTTTTTTTACATAATAAAATAAAAATAATAAAAATAATTTAATTCAGGCTTAGATTTCTTAAGTAACTAATTTGTAATTGAATTATAGCTAGTTTTTTTTTCCTTTTCAATTAAAAAAAAATCACAAAAAGATAAATTTGGATTTCCTTTTAATTTGCTAATTATTTTCTTTTTTTAACACAATAAAAAAAATATAGTAAATTTAGGTTTAGATTTTAGGACATAAACTTAATTTAATTAGACTTAATTTCTTTTTTAAATAACTTTGACATTTGATTTTTTTTTATTAACTAAAATTAATTAATTAATTTTTTTTGAATAAAACAAAAATAACAAAAACAATTAACTTAGAAATTCTTAGGTTTTTAATAAATTTCTATCAATTTTGTTTATCTTTTATATATTTAAGTTTCTTAGAGACACTATGTCAAACAAGACCTTAGACAACATTTTTGTTGCCCTTAGACAGCGCTTTAAAGCGTTGTCTAAACCTGTGCTACTATAGGTTTAGACAACACTTTGGTTAATGTCAAAAGCGATGTCTAAAGGGGCTTTATACAGCGCTTTTATTGTCAAAAGCGCTTTCTAAACCCCACTTTAGACAGCGCTTTTTGCCTTTTTTTTAATATACCTTAGACAACGCATTTTTATTTTATTTTAATGGTATACCTTAGACATCGCTTTCTCTAAAAGCATTGTCTAAACCCCGCCTTAGAAAGCGCTTTTAGTTAAAGCACTTTCTAAACCCCACCTTAGACAACGCTTTCAGTTGAAAGCGCTGTCTAAGGTATACGAAAATTTAAAAATATTTTCATATAAAAAGTGTTGTCTACGGTTGCCAAATTATAGACACCTATTTTTATCCACTTTTTCACCTGGTTTTTAAACCAGAATTTGTACCTATTTTCCAATCCAGATTTTGCACCAAATTATCCTATTTAAACCTACTAATTTAGGCACCGATTTATAGATACAAAATAATTGGATTTTTAATCAACAATATCTACGAAACAATTCATACAATCATATCAATTTACGAACCAATTTAAATATACAACATATACTATAACCAATATCTACGAATTTAAATTTTCTTTATCAAATTAATATTTTAGATTTCTACTTCATAAAAGTTTTTTTTACATAATAAAATAAAAATAATAAAAATAATTTAATTCAGGCTTAGATTTCTTAAGTAACTAATTTGTAATTGAATTATAGCTAGTTTTTTTTCCTTTTCAATTAAAAAAAAATCACAAAAAGATAAATTTGGATTTCCTTTTAATTTGCTAATTATTTTCTTTTTTTAACACAATAAAAAAAATATAGTAAATTTAGGTTTAGATTTTAGGACATAAACTTAATTTAATTAGACTTAATTTCTTTTTTAAATAACTTTGACATTTGATTTTTTTTATTAACTAAAATTAATTAATTAAATTTTTTTGAATAAAACAAAAATAACAAAAACAATTAACTTAGAAATTCTTAGGTTTTTAATAAATTTCTATCAATTTTGTTTATCTTTTATTTATTTAAATTTTTTAGAGAAAATGTATAGGTTGCACTTTTAAATGTAATAGTGTAGTTTTTGTTTCTCACACAATTAAATAATGTAACTGTCCCAAAGCCCTATAATAACGTAGATTTATTTTCCTCCCACCTTATATATATATATATATATATATATATATATATATATATATATATATATATATATATATATATATATATATATATATATATATATATATATATATATATATATATATTCAATTGTGTAGTAATTAGACGTGTATGGCAAGACTTAAAAAACAAACGCCAGAATAACCGTAACAACTAAGAAAAAATAACCGAATGGAACACACTTGCACATTTCACCTCTAGGGTAATCTCTCTTGTTGCCTTTCGAATAATGGTCATGTCCCTCAAACGTAGAGATACCTTAACTTGTGCTTAAAGAAATAAATCATCACAGTTTCCTTTCGAATAAAAGATCATAGTCCCTCATTGTCCCTTCAAAGTTGCCTTCAAATAAATGATTTTGTCCCTACGAAAAAGATCATAGTCCCTCGATGATCCTTCGAGTTGCCTTCGAATAAATGATCTTGTCCCTATAAGAATGATGATAATCCCTTCGAATAGCTAAGGTATCTCTACATGTTGCCTTCTATGACCATAACGATGACCCTACGATTGTCCCTCCAAATCCAAGGATAAGACTACTTACTAACTAATAGTAAGGGCAGTTCTATCCCTAAGGAAATGAAATAACAAGAAAGACCTTACAACTTAGGGTAAGTAACTCTTAAATGCTTGCTCACAACTTTCAAAACAAATACTTTTTACACCCCACTCTTTTTTTTCAAAATAATTTCAAACAAGTAAACAATTTGTATACATTCATACGAGAATCATTACAAAGTTAAATCTTTACAAAAATATTTTAATCACACACTACACTTTTCAAACAAAAGAAATAAAGTGAGCTAAGCAATTAAGAGCCCATGGATAACCATGGATACAAAGGATGCTAACACCTTCCCTTTGTATAACTTACCCCCCGAACTTTAAATCTTTTAAAGGTATTTCCTGTTCTTTTATACCTTTCCTAAATTGGATGAAATAAAAGTCGGTGGCGACTCTTGCTTACCGCAACATATTTTGCGACAAAAACTAAAAGTCAGTTCTCCCACCGTGTTACAACATCAATCATTATCCTCAAGGAGGGTATCTCAACTTCAACTGGTAGGATTTCCTTTATACCATACACTAGTGAGAATAGGGTTGCCCCGGTTGATGTACGTATGAATGTACGGTACCCATGCAATGTGAAAGACAACATCTCATGCTGATCTTTATATGTCATAACCATCTTATGTACGATTTTCTTGATGTTCTTGTTGGCCGCCTCGACGGCGCTGTTCATCTTCGAGTGGTATGGAGAAGAGTTGTGATGTTCAATTTTGAAATCCTGACATAACTCCGCCATCATTTTGTTATTGAGTTTGGAACCATTATCAGTAATTATTCTTTTGGGTACTCCGTATCGACAAATGATGTCCCTCTTTAGGAAGCGGGCTACAACCTGTTTGGTGACATTAGCATAAGACGCCGCTTCCACCCACTTGGCGAAGTAGTCAATGGCGACCAAAATGAAGAGATGATCGTTTGAAGCGGTTGGCTTGATCTTTCCGATCAAGCCAATGCCCACATGGAAAATGGCTAAGGAGAAGACATGACACTCAACGGATTAGGAGGCATATGCACCTTATCAGCATAAATTTAACATTTATCACATTTACGGGAGTATTTGCAACAATCAGATTACATGATCATCCAATAATACCCCGACCTCAAAAGTTTCTTTGCCATGGCATGTCCTCTAGCATGGGTACTGAAGGATCCTTCATGAACTTCCTGCATTAACATGTCTGCTTTGTGTCTATCCACGCATCTGAGTAGAACCATGTCGAAGTTCCTTTTGTATATCACATCATCTTGATTTAAGAAGAACCCACCAGCCAACCTCCTCAGGTTCTTCATATCTTTGTTGGATTCCCCTATCGGGTATTCTTGACATTTCAGGAAACGTTTGATATTATAGTACCACGGCTAATCATCGTCTTTGACATCAGCTGTAAACAGATAATCAGGCCTTTCGAGACGAGATATCACAATTCTAGGCACATAGTTCCATTGTTGGACTTTAATAATGGAGGACAAGGTTTCTAGAGCATCAACGAACTGATTTTCATCACGAGGCACATAATGAAGCTTTACCATCGTGAAGAATGTCAATAACCTCCTTGTGTAATCCTTGCATGGAATCAAATGTGGCTGATGGACAAGCCAATTTCTGTTAACTTGATTAACGACCAAAGCTGAATAACCAAAGATATCAAGGGTCTTAATTCGTAAATTAATTGCCTCCTAAATCCCCATTATGCAAGCTTCATATTCTGCCTCATTGTTGGTGCATTCAAACGTCAAACGGATAGCGAATGGCATGTGAACTCCTTCCGGTGTGATAATGACGGCACCAACTATGTTGCCATTCATGTTAACAGCCCCATCGAACATCAAACTCCATTTGGATTGAGGGTCTGACCCCTTCTACGAGAGTGGTTCTTCGCAATCATTCGATTTGAGGACTATGATGTCTTCATCAGGGAACTCAAACTTCATTGGCTGATAGTCATCAATTTGTTGTTGAGCCAGGTAGTTTGATAATACGCTACCCTTGATGGCTTTCTGGGAAGTATATTGAATATTGTATTCAGTCATGACCATCTTCCAACATGCGACCCTTCTGGTTAATGATGGTCTCTCAAAGATGTACTTAACAATATCTATCTTGGAAATTAATAAGGTCGTGTGAGTAAGCATGTATTACCTCAATCACTTAGCATCTCATGCCAGTGTGCAGCATGTCTTCTCAAGCATTGAGTATCTGGACTCACAGTCTGTGAACTTCTTGCTCAGGTAGTAGATGGCATGCTCCTTCCTACCTGTCTTGTCATGTTGACCGAGAACGTAGTCCATTGACCCTTCAATTACTGTAAGATACATAATCAACGACCTCCCCAGAACCGGAGGCATGAGGATTGAAGGTTCTTATAAATACTCTTTTATTTTGTCGAAAGACATTTGGCAATCGTCGTTCCACCTGACAACCTGATTCTTTCTCAAGATCTTGAATATTGGTTCGCACGTAGTTTTTAGGTGAAATATGAATTATGCAATGTAATTCAATCTACCTAAGAAGTCACACACTTATTTTTCAGTTTTAGGCTAAGGAATTTCTTGTAATGCTTTCAACTTTTCATGATCAACTTCAATTCCCTTTTCGCTTACAATGACACCCATCAGTTTACCAGAGTGCACTCTGAAGGTGCATTTGTTTAGATTCAGCCTCAGTCTGAACTTGCGCAGCCTGTCAAATAGCTTGGCCAAGTTGACCAGGTGCTCTTCCTCTATTTGTGACTTTGAAATCATGTCATCAACATAAACTTCAATTTTATGATGAATCATATCATGAAAGAGAGTCACCATTGCCCGTTGGTAAGTTGCCCCAACATTCTTAAGACCGAACAACATCACTTTATAACGGAAAGTCCCCCAAGGGGTGATGAATGTAGTTTTCTCCATGTGATATGGCGAGATTTTGATCAGATTGTAGCCCGAAAAGCCATCCATGAAGGAAAACACCGATTATTGAGTTGTGTTATCGACCAACACATCAATGTGGGGGAATGGGAAATCTTCCTTGGGACTAGCTCTGTTCAAATCTTGGTAGTCAACACACATCCGAGCTTTACCATCCTTCTCTTGTACCAGCATGATGTTGGCAACCCATGGTGGATAACTCGTAACAGCCAAAAACCCATCGTCAAACTATTTTGAACCTCTTCCTTGATCTTTATTGCCATATAAGATCGAGTTTTGCGCAGTTTCTATTTCACTGGCGGGAAGTCTTCTCGGAGCGGTAGCCTGTGTACTACGATATTAGTGTCGATCCTTGGCATATCTTGGTAATACCAGACAAAGATATCAACATATTCTCGGAGCATGGTAATCAATCGACTCTTCACAAATTCTTTTAATACGGCCCCGATCTTATCCTCTTTCTTTTCCTCTTCGGTACCCAGATTTACGATCTTAATAACCTCTTCATGCGGCTGAATCACCCTTTCCTCTTACTTTAACAACCTGGCTAACTCTTCAGGCAATTCACAATCTTCTTCACCTTCCTCGTCGGCTTGGTAAATTGGAATGTCGAAGTCATAGCAGGATTGTCATTGATGGGACACAATGGGGTGCATCTGCATGAATGAGGATTCATGCTTTGTTTTAGAATGAGCGTGAGAAAAAATGAAAGATGTACATTGCCCTTTATTATTTAAAGAAAAAATGAAAAATGAAAGACAGGGAACACCATATCATGAATGCAAAAATCGTCCATTTTATTGATGATTAAACATTGTATATTGAAACAAAGATGCCTTTATAATGAGTTATTACGCCTTGAGAAAGGCATATAGCTTTCACACAAAAGTAAGAAAAACATAGGACAATTAATCTTGTTGCTATGTAACAGTGATGATATTTTTGGACGACCAGTTGTTGAGATCTACTCCTGGGACACTTAACTTGATCCAAGCATATATTTTATAGTCACTGTCAATGACATCCTCTTGAATGGCACAGATACAGCTATAATCCAGCACTAGAGAAAGTGATTAGGCCTTTACGACCTCTAGCATTTTGTGCTGCTATTTTTTGAGTAGGATGATAATCGACTCCGAACATATCTTCCTTTTTAGGAACTTCGATCAACTTGCCTCAACCTTCACTATTTCCCGATTCAATCACCTTGAGGTCTTGTTTGTAGGATGTAATGGACACTCCCTTCATTTTCTCCTTAGAGACCGATGCTGGTGATGATGTTGTTTCAATTTTAACCATCTTGAAGGCTTGGTACAGAGTCTCATATATCTCACCATCCATCTCCACGTACTTGAAGGAAGATAAATGGCTTATGAAGATATCCTTTTCCCCGCATACGGTAATGATCTGTTCTTCCATGACAAACTTCAGATTCTGATGTAAGGTAGAAGACATTGCCCCAACCACATGAATCCATGGGTGTCCCAACAAACAAGTGTAGGTAGGCTGAATATCCATTACTTAGAAAGTGGTGTTGAAAACTTGAGGGTCCACCATGATCGGGAGTTCTACCTCTCCGAAAATGGATCTCTTTGAACCATCGAATTCTCTAACTACCAGATCACTGGTCTGGAGCACTACGCCATCATAGTCTAGCTTGATCAAGGACTTTCTCGAATGCATGTTTAATGAAGACCCCGTGTCAACGGGCACATGTGAAAGCACAACCCCTTTACACTCCATTGAAATATGCAAAGCTCTATTATGATCCCGCCCTTCTGTAATCAAGTCCAAATCTGTAAAATACATCCCATGCCTTGCATTTACACTGTCAACAATGGTCTCGAGCTGGTTGACGAATATCTCTTGAGGAACATAGGCATTATTCAAGATTTTCAACAAAGCATTCTTGTGGGATTCTGAGCACAAAAGTAAGGACAGGATAGAGATTTTGGAAGGAGTCTGATGAAGATGGTCAACTATCTTGTAGTCACTCTTCTTGATGGTTCTTAAGAACTCCTATGTTTCCTTCCTAAAGATGGCTTATGAATTAGGTGTAGGGACTTCATTAGACACAACTTGTTTGCCTTTGGCTTTAGCCTAGGATTTTGCGTTGTCATTTGGTGGTGCCCCACTATTCCTCAGTGTTTGTGGTGCGAACAACCTTTCGCTTCTTGTAAATCCTCCAACCCCTACATTTTCAACTTGATGTTGTATCTTCCCTGGAGTAACTATATCTTGCCTCTGGCCATTACACTAGACTTCAGTGTCATAATTCCATGGAACGACTCTCTCTTTGGTATGGCACAGGTCTTGGAGTAGTAAACATGGCAGGAGTTGGCCTTGCTGGCGCTGAAATTTCAACATGGATGAAGTATATAGCCACTGTAGAAATCTCATATTCTTCATTAACGATTCGATCAAACTGAATACCTCCATCATCAATGAGTTTTTGAATACCAGTCTTCAATTTTTCACATCCATTGGTAGAAAATTCACAATCTTGACAAACCTCCCCGTAACCCGGGAAGAGACCTTTCTTCGAAAAATAGTTCTTCACTGCTAACAAAGGGGTTTTCAGAGAGTTGACATCACAAATCAAGTTCAGTTTGTTGCCGTCTTCTATGGCCCCCACGGATCTCCCATGCCGAGGCATAGGATTCTGGAGAACGTTAGGAGTGAGATCAAAGTTGATAGCCTTCGAGTCCAACAGGTCTTGCACCTTATGCTTCATAGCTTTACAATTCTCAATCGTATGTGTCGCTCCTGGGATTTTCATCCTAGTACAAACACGAACTGGAGTGAGAATGAGAAATGAGAAGGGAACTGGAAAAGAGAATGGAAAAAAAGAGGGAAATGTAGGGAAAATAAAGAATGTACTCGAACGGGCCCTACCCCGCTACGTACGTACCTCATCGGGATAATGAGGATCAGAGTCGGCGTAGTTTGCCTAACTAAGGCGGGAACTATTTATTTGTTTTTTTATAGCTGGAACTGCATATGTCTATGCTCAGGTGTTGCATGCTCGTCTGGTACGAGTGCGTTTACCGTCTTGCATGCGAGACAAGTCGTCGCGAGTTCGCGTTGTGAGTGAATGAGATGAGAAGAGAAGTTCCCGCAGGATAGTCGCTTATTGTTTGTTTTTGTCTTTTATGAGAAATGTTTTGAATTTGTTTGTGAACGTTCTCATACTAAGACATATCCATCGCGGTAAGTACTTACACCTCGCCCCGAAACAGGACGCGTATAAGCACTCTGCAACAAAGTCTCGTGTCGTACAAGAACGTTCGGTTTTTATTAAGTGCTTTATTATTTTTCTTTATGAGGTGAGAAAGAAGAACTCAAGTTACAAAAGGTAAAAACTAAGGGACTAAGACTCAATCCTAATTTTGTTTATTTATTCAAAAGTGGTCCTAATGGTTTATGAGGTTTTCTAATCCTAATGAATGAAAGGAACTAGAAACTAATAGAATTCAACTTACTTCCTAAGGAAGTTAAGTTGATTCTAAGACAATGGGAAGCCTATACCAGTGAGAAATTCAAACAATAAAGCAAAGCATTAAAATTGGAATAAGAAATAAAATCTAAAATAAATGCATATTAAGGTATAAAGCTACAAGTAAGCCTAAACTTCACCTAAATCTATTTATTATAAATTCTAAACCTAAGTGTAAACACCCCAAATTTGCCCTCACCCATTCACACCATGGCTTGTGATCATCTCATATGCATAAACACAATCATATCATCTCATATCTCATTTTTGATTCACTGCATAGATTCAAAGTCATCTGCACCTAGGGTTTGTGATCTGAGCAATCCAAGAGCCTCTTGAGCCACTCCAAAGGCTACCAATCACTTCAAAGGGATCCATGTGTGTTTTTATATCATATTACATCCTTTCAAAGTCAAAAATGCCAAAGAATCACAAGAACTGGGATTGGTATGGAAGCAGAGCCAGGTTTAACTGCACAGTTGACTTAAAATTAGGGTTTTGGTTTCAGAGGCCATAACTCCAAATTTTTTGGTCATTCTTGTTTCCATTGGCCTCTATATGGTATAGGGAGTATACATATCAATTTTCATGAAGAAATTCCATGGGGAAGTCATCTGATCAAGAGTTGACTTTCTGGACAAGTCAGTGCAAAATCAGGGCATCTGAGGCCCCCAATGACCCAACCAAGGGGTGATCTTCATCATTTTGAGTGTATTTGATCTTTATTTGATCATGGAAGAAGGTTGAAGTTCACAAAATTCAAGAATTACAAGTTTTTGCAAAGTTGACTTTTTAGGGCATGGTTGACTTTTAATGAAATGTCATTTTATGCCACTTTTTCAAGCCTTACTTTTTGATCCAAAAATGCTTCAAATGGAAAAACTTTGGTCATGAAAGTTGTAGATTAGATCTTTCCATTTTCAAAAAGTTCAAGAACATGATCTAATTCATTTTGGATCAAAAGTTATGGTGTGTCAAAGTTGGCAAAAATCACTAATTTTCAAGTTATGCCTCAAATGAGAAACTTGCAATTTCATGTACCAAGCCTTCTTGTGACTTCTAATTGACATCAAACCATTACACAAGCATCATGTAAGTCCTAAAGTTCAGATTGGACCAATATTTCCTCATGTTTTATGGCTTGTAAGGCAAGATAGTTTCATAAGAACCAAAAGTGATCAAGTTGCAAAATCATCACCACACTTCCATCCACTTGCTGCCTTGGATGCTGAACCACCCTAGCCCTCTCCCCTCACCTTGCTGCGCATCACACAGCCCATGTACTAGCCTAGAAGTTGCCCATACTTTCTCTTACACAAAAGTTGACAATTTGCAAAAGTGGCCATACCAATCAATAAAGGGCAGGTCACATCATCTGACCAATGAGAGATGTTTATGTGGACAAAATGCTAGCCATTTCATACATCAAGAAAGGCTGAAACACACAAGATCAACACATTCACAAACTCACTCCCTCAAGCAAAAACCTTCGAATCTCATCACACAACTCACAAACACAAAAGCAAACTTCATAGATCAACTCAACATGTTCCTCTGATCACAAAGCATCCATCACCATAGCCTAAAACCTCCAGAATCCCAAATACGATTTCTCTCCCCCATTGAACAGAACCTGCTCAAACCTTCAAACCAGCCACATTCAAAGTTGTCCAAGCACTGCAAACTCATCAGGAAGGTCATTAGAAGCTTTTTGCACCAAGAAAACAGCCAGCAAGTTCAAAGGGTGAAAGCTCCATCTCAGGTAGCCTTTCGAATTAACTTTTCCAGGACCTCTATTTTATGTTACAAAATGATTAAGCATGCTTCACTGATCACACTGAACTTGAAATTATTGAAAATGGTTGAGAAATGAAGTTGTATTGCTTGTCTGAAATTTTGGCAGTTTTTGTTCTTTGCTTCGATTCATGAATATGGCTGGAAATAAATGAGAAATGAGGGTGGGATTGAGTTTAGGGGAGTGAAAGGAACAAATCTGGAGCTTTAGAGCTCCAGAAATGACCTAGGGAAGGATTTGGAAATTCTCAGGGAGGGAGGTCACCGGAGAAGACGACCGGAGCTCGTCTCCGGTGACCTGAAAGTCATTAGTCATTTAATTAGGGTTAGGGCAAATTTTAAATGTGGACCCTTGGATCTGGCTTCCCGCGCGCGTGTGTGTGGTCTGGATCATGTCATTAGTTCATAATTAGGTTTAATTTGTTTAATTAATTAAAATTAGGAAGTTTGAACCTGGGCCGTCCAGATGCGCGCCCAGTCAAACCTTTTGAAACCCAGAATCAATCTCAGCCTCTCCTTCTGCTTACTTCAGTTTATTTTGATTTTTATTTCATTTTTTCTCATTTATTTTCTACAATTTATTTAAAATAGTTAAAATTGTTTAAAAATTATGAAACTTTTTGTCAAGAGTTTCATTAATTTTTGAAACCCAAAAAATATTTTTATTTTCATTTTTCGCATTTAAAAAGTATTTTTAAATATTTAAAAGATTATTTTTAATTGATTAATGAAAATTAATTTATTAAAAATACTTTTAGGTATTTAAAAATCACCAAAAAATTCATGAAATGTTCTAAGACATATAGAAACATTGTCCAACCTTCAAACCAAATTTATTTTTTGATCTTGATGCATTTTGAGAATTTTTCATTGAATTAAAATCATTTTTATGCATTAATTTGATCCAAACTTTCAAAAATCATTTCTGCCTAACCCTAAAGAGTTGGACATTGATTGTTTTTGCATTGCATTATGTTTAGCATGTAGTTTGTGAGATTAAATGGTCATGACTTGATCTTTCATTTTCCATTTGTTTGGTAATTTTCTTGTTTAGGAACCCTAAAACCCTAAGAAACTTAGAAAATTCATATCTTGAGTTAGGTTAGGAGTTGAAACCTCTCCTTTGGGCATTGGGTTAGTATAGGATTAGGGGTCCTTTGAGTGCATTTTCAATTTTTTATAATGTTGTTTGCTTCTGGTTTTGATTTTTGTTTGATGTATTGTTCATAAACCCTAATTTGGGCTTCCATATGCATCCATCTTGCATTCTCTTGCATAACATGACTTGCCATGACATTCCAAGCATCCATTTGATTCATTTGACATCATAAGACATATTGAAAGCATGTTTGATCATTGCATCATGTATTTGCCATGTTGTATGTCATGTGCACTTCATAACTTTTCATGTATGTTCATGGTTCCTAACTTGCTTCATTTGCATTCATGAACTTGTATGATCATTTACATGTGCTGCCTCATGTTTGCATCATTTCATAGCATCATTATCATCTCATATATGCTGCTGGTTTTGGTTTGCATCATGCCATTTCATTCCATTTTGCATTGCATTGCATTTCTTTCCTAACCTTTCAGGTGGTAAGTAACTTTGAGAAGTGAATTTGCCTTCACTTCTCATAACTTCTCTTCATCTCTTTTCATGCATCCTTGCTGCATTTTTGTATGTGTTTGAGATTGAGCTTGCTCATTCTTCCTCTTACCACTTTCTTTCTTCAAGTGACTTGACTTCTTGAATGAAGCAAGTTGCTTTGCTTCTCTTGATCCTTTCATCTGCTTCCTGGTGGTTCCATTGAAGATTTCTCTTGAAAACCTCACAAACCTTAGGAACAACCATGCATGACAATGATTAGGGTTTTGATTAGTCTCCCCTCTTAGTTTTACCTTTGTGTCTCTTTTGAGTCTTCTCTCCTCACCTCATAATCAGGGACTAAACCCTAAAGGCTTTAAGGCTTTGTGATTAAGCTTATGCCTGCATCCTTCTCTTAGGATGGAGTGCATAACTTTAATCCTAAGTGTTAAACCCTTAATGTGTTTAACTCCTTTAATCAATCCATCTAATAATCATCAAGACATCACACTTGTAACTTGGGCCTTGCATTAGGGTTCTAATTCTTCCTTAATTGGTTAAGAAGGACTAACCCTAGTGTTAATGGACAAGTCCCCCTCAAGTTGTCTTACAAACCCTAAAAACCACTTCATCATCATATCACCAAATAAAATCCACTTAATCAAAGGCTTGTTTTGTCATGAGTTTAATCCCTAATCATGGATTAAGTTGAGGAGCTTTCCTCAGCTTAAACATTCTCATCCATTATCCTTCTATTAGGATGGTGTAATGAGTCTGTTAAATCCATGATTATGGCTTAACCTCATTACTCAACACTAAACAAAAACCACAAAAACATCTAATTAATCACAAGTAGGTTAATGATCTTAATCCTACACCATAGGTGATTAAGTGTGAGAATCTGACTTCACACTTAAGGTAATTCTCATTACCCCTAATCAGAGGGAAGATGTGATGAGTTTACTAAATCCATTGGTTTAGGCTTAAGCTCATTGACTTATGACAAACTTTCAAAAGCAATAAAAGACTGAAAACTCATAAACAAACAATAATCGTCTCCTTCGGGATTCTTTTCTCATCTCATTCACTCACAAACGAGAACTTGCTTCTTCCGTCTAATGCAAGACAGTTTGCATCTGTGCCAGACAGATCATACACTTGAGCATAGGCAAACAAGCAGTTCACAAGTCAATTCATCTTTCAGTCTCTTTGGGTCGAACTACGGTGTTCTGACTTCCTCATTGCACGAGAGGATACGTAGGCATAACTTAACAGTTATCGAACAAAAGTCTCTGTATATTCCCCCCTCCTTCCAGCATTATTCTTTTTAGCCTCATTATCTTGAGCATCTTATTCTTGTCCTTACACTGACACTGTATATATCACACTTTGCACTTCTTTTACACTGACACCTGTACATCCTTTTCCAGCTCTTTCATACACAAATTGCACTGACACTACCCCTTTAAAACACAAATCTTTCAAGCGTGGATCCCGTCGAGTACGACGGACAATATGGGTGCTAATACCTTCCCAGGTTGTAACCAACCCCCTTTCTCAGTCTCTCTGGTTCGCAACCGTCTTATCCATTCTTTTTCTAGGTCTATGCAGCATTACCTTTCCTCCGGGATAAAAATGCCTAGCTGGCGACTCTATTCATCTCCAGTGAGTTCACGGCTGTGTGTTCTCATTGTCCCTCTCGCCGACCGTTCGCGTCTGTACCTTTATCAGGGCCTGGTCCCACTTATCGGGAGCGACAGCTTGGCGACTCTGCTGGGGAACCTTATATTGCAACCAGGGCTTCTGGTTCTTTTTGTGGGTTCCTCCTAGCGCTTGATTGATTTGTGTTTACTGGGGTGTTATGTGCTTATTTGTGTTTGTATATTTGTATTTATTTTTGCTTTATGTACAGTTGTTTACTGCTTTCTTTATAGCTTTGCATTATATCATATTGTCATACTGTGCTGCTGGCTGGATCTGTTGTTTGCTTTGGTGGGTGGGTGTTCCATTGAGAGTTAAGGTCCTATACCTGGGACCTGAGTAACACCTAGGCTAGAGTGGTTCATATTCTTTCCCATTTCATCTCGGTCTGGTGCGGGAATATGAAACACGGTTCAGATATGGGTTTCTCCTTGAGAACTCTGTGTTGCAGATTTCCTGCAATACTAGGGCTATCTGGGAAGCCTGCTAAGTCTGGATGACCTTTTAGTATTGACCTTCAGAAACTGAGGTGAATTAGAGGAGGAACTTTTATGGTTATTGTAAACACTGTACCTCCGGGTTAGAAGCGTTTACACTTCTCATAACTGACCCAAGTCTAAGGATCCTTGTTTTAGAACACCACCTGTGAGGGGGGTTGGGTTGTTTACAGGTTTGCAGGTACCTTGGCCTCAGAATACCCTGTTACTTTGTTTGTGTAAGAATACTCCATTTCTGGGACAGTTCTTGTGATTCTAAAACCCTGGACATGTGGCTCTTTATTTGAGCCCCCCACCTTGGTTACTGGACTTATGGACCTCCATCTGGATTTCTTACACACATGGACTTATATCAGAGCACTTGATCATATCCAGCTCAGTCACAAACCCTTGCATATCATTTGCATACATAATCATTGCATCATTCTGACATTTGCTTATTTGTGTTTCAGGGTATCCACTTTCATTTTTGGTTTGGTTTTGACCCTATCTTCAGTATTGACCTATCTTCATCAGCACCTGCTTCAGCTATCAGCTATCAGCTATTTGTTTCAGTCACCTGCACCAGCCAATCAGTGGCCCATTCTTCAGTGTTATCATTAGCACCTATCTTCTCAGCAACATGGCTCCTAAAAAGAGTAACATCACCTACCACTTCTTCCAGCCAGAGCTAACTGACATCAGGAGGATTCAGACCTTGATCACCCCAGACCACATACCATTGTTCAGGGAACACTATGGAGATATACTTGATATGGTTATGGATCTGGACCCCTCACAGAGAAGCCTGATCCACGCTTGCATTCAATTTTATGATCCCCCACTGAGGTGTTTCACTTTCCAAGACTTTCAGTTGGGCCCTTTATTGGAAGAATACTCATCATTGGTTGGTATGCCTATCAGGGGTGGAATCCCTTTCAACCCTGAAATGGTCTTTCCTGGTAATGGAGAAGTAGCAAAAGCTTTGCATCTGGAACCTGTCCTGATTGAGCAGCATATGACCTCTAAGGCTGGAATCCCTGGCCTGCACCTGGATTTCTTGATCTCTCAAGCTACCCTGAAAGCTTCTTTAGGAGAGTGGAAAGCAGTCTGTGCTTTATTGGCCTTGAGCATATATGGGATCATTTTGTTTGCAGATGAGCCCAGATTCATTAGCAAGAATGCAATCCATTTGTTCATTCTAAGGAACCCAGTGCCAACCTTGTTAGGAGATCTCTACTATTCAGTACACCAAAGGAATGAAAAGCAGAGGGGAAGATTAGTGAGGTGTTGTGCTCCTTTGTTCCATACTTGGCTTCTCAAGCATTTACCCAAGACAGATGCATTTTTGAATCCTCATCAGCAGAGAAACTGGGCTAAGAGACTCACTGCACTAACTTCAGCTGATATCAGGTGGTGCACCCAAAGCACCAAGGGCAGGGACATCATCACCAGCTGTGGGCATTTTCCCAATGTGCCCCTAATAGGAGTTAAGGGTAGTATCAATTACAACCCTCTGCTGTTCAAAAGACAACTGGGTTATGCACTGGTCCACACTCCTAAGGCACAGGACTTGGTTGAGACTCTTTATTGTGAGAACAAGCCTAATCTGGCTATTGTTAGGCAGGCTGCCTGGGCCTGGGACAATGTTCAAACCAAGGGAGTAACCATTCTGGGGAAGTGCAACAATGTAGCATCAGCACAGTATTATGAGTGGTCCCATGTCAGGGCTCAATTTTCTGGAATGCCCTTTACCATGGAAGATATGCCTGGATCATCCTCAGCACCACCTCCTGCCACTGTCAGTTTAGAGGAGTTTGAGAGCTTGAAAGAAAGGAATGAGAAGTTGACTCAGGCTTTGCAGAAGACCCTCTGGGAGAGGAATGATGGTAGGTTGGATATTGAGAGGTTAGAGAAGCTGAGAGTGGAGCATCTGGCTAAAATTGAGAAGTCTGGGGATTATATCAAGAAGTCTAAAGCTGGAGAACAAATTCTGAAGAATGCTTGCAAGGAAGCCCAGTTCCAGAGAGCAAGGACAGACTTGTATCTGAAGGAGAGTCAGGCTAGGTGGGTCAGGATCACCGAGGCTCGTACTCTGGAGGACAAGAGGGTCCAAGATAAGATAGAGCAACTGGAAGCTAGTGCCAAAGAGCAGCAAGAAGCCCTGGCAGCAGCCCAGAAGGAGATATCAGAGCTAAAGATCAGAGCTGGAGTGAAGAGGTCAAAGGACCAAAGTCATCACAAGAAGCTAACTGCAACTGTTACCACCCGGAATCTCCTCATCAGGAATCTCACGGAGCGTCCGGCTGATCCTGTGACCGAAGCACTTCTCAAGGAAGTTCGGGAGGATGAGTTTGGTCTTGGTGTTTGACCATTTGCTTGTTGTTGTTTTCATTCCATGTACTTTTATTTTCTTGTAATGTATTTTGACCCCTCAGAGGGCTTGTATTTGTAAACAAACTATGTACCATTGGCTTTTTGTAATATATGTATTAGTTTGTTCCATCCAAGCTTACTTCGAAAGCAACATCAACAGCATCTTCAAGGGTCTGGAAGGGTCAAAACTGAATGCCAAGCCGGATACCTTGAAAACAAATAAGCATACTGCATTGCATGCTAACCCTTTGTTTGTTTTGTAGGTTTTTGTTTTATTGTTGCTAACTCTGTTGTGATGTTCAGGAACTATTGCTCGACGCCGGATATTTCCCCTCAACCGTCCGCACCGTTATCCAACCCGTAACAACCTTCCGGGCATACAGATGGATCAGATGCAGCAGGACCTTACAGAGGTCAGGAACCAAATGACCAACGAGAGGTTGGAAATGAGGAACCAAATGACACAGTTTATGGAGGTAATGAACAACATGGCTCAAAGCCAGGAGAGGCTCAGAGCACTGGTGGAAGGGAGAAATCAAGAGGATCCACATATAGGGACTGCCGGCACCAGCAACAATGAAAGGGTTCAACCTCATGTTAACCCCCTGTATTTGGCCCCCATCTTCATCCAGAGGTCAATATTCCTGCAAATGTTCAGGGGACTGCCACTGCAGGCAGGGTACTGCAAGAAGACCCTCAAGAGGATCAGTTCACAGTAATGGGTGCTGGGGAAGAAGCTTATGATAGAAGGCTGGATGAGATAGCTGAGAAATTGAGGTCCTTAGAGTCTCAAAACTCTTTGGGTTTCGATGTCATGGACATGGGCTTGGTAGACGGGGTCAGGATTCCCCATAAGTTCAAGCCTCCTTGTTTTGAAAAATACAATGTGACTTCCTACCCCCGGACTCATTTACAATCATTTCTGGGAAGGCTGAAGGCCTATACTATGGATGAGAAGCTCTGGATGTTCTATTTTGAAGATAGCTTGACAGGAGCTTCAAGAGAATGGTACTCTCACCTGACAAGGGCAACCATCAGGTGTTGGAAGGATTTGGCAGAAGCTTTCATCAGACAGTATCAGTACAATTTAGACATGGCACCCAACAGGACTCTCCTAATGGGAATGTCACAGTCGTCAAGGGAAAGTTTCCGAGAATATGCCCAGAGATGGAGGCAACTGGCTGCTGCTGTTCAGCCACCTATGTCTGAAAGGGAAATGGCAGATATGTTCATGAACACCCTTCAGGGAACATATATTGACAGGCTGGCTGCCTTCTCGTCCACTAGCTTTGCGGATGTTGTCATAGCTGGGGAGAGAATTGAGAGCCTGTTGAAGATGGGCAAGATTTCTGACAATGGTGCCAGCTCGTCCAGTAGTACAAGGAAGCCTTTTGCAGGCCCAAGAAGAACTGGCGAGACCAATGCCATCCACACCAGCAGGGGCAGGCCCCAGTATGTTCACAGGTCTGTAGCAGCAGTCACCATTCCCGCTCCAGCTCACCCTCAACCAGCTTATCAACCTCCGCAACAAAACTACCAGCCACAACCTCAGTACCATCAACAAGCTCAGTATCCTCCGAGGAACTACAACAACACCCACAACAACACCAACCAGCAAAGGCCATTTCAGCAGAGGCCATCCCAAGCCAATAGGGTGATCGATCCGATCCCTATGCCATATGCTACATTACTGCCACAACTCCTGAAACTCAACCTAGTTGAGCTAAGGACGTTGGCACCTCCAGATCCCAACAGTTTACCCAGGAATTATGACTCCAACGCCAGATGCGCTTTTCATTCAAATGCACCTGGCCATAATACAGAAAAGTGCAGAGCCTTGCACATGAAGGTACAAGACTTGGTAGACTCAAAAGCTCTGAACTTCGCACCACCACCCAATGTTAATAAGAACCCCATGCCGAACCACGGTGGTCCCATAATTAACGCTATTGAAGAAGACAAGTCGTCTTATTTAATAACCAGTGTGGGTCAGATCCGGACACCGTTGGTAGAAATCAAGGCTCAACTCCTCGAATGTCAGATGTTCCCGGGGTGTGAGTTAGGGTGTGCTTACTGCAATATCTCAGTAAATGGGTGCGATAACCTGAGAAATGGCATAGATGGTCTCATTCAGAGTGGCCAACTTCAGATCACCACATCATTTCCAACAAATCCAGCGATCTCATCAGCAACAATTCCAGTATCTCCTACAACTGCAACAACCATTGTTCCCGACAATTCTTCGATTTCATCAACAAGTACTTCATCTATCATCTCAACTGATCAGCCATCAACAAATTTTCCTTCTACAACTTCAGCACCACTCCAGTTTGAATCTCCTACAACAACAACGTCCATCCTTCCGACAATATCTCCTACAACATCAGCAACAAATCATGAAGATGTCTCCACAGTTACAATATTTTATGATCCTGAAAGCAACTCTGCCTACAACTCAGAAGGTGTTACTCCCATCAGAGCACCAGTCACAATTTATTACGATCCACAGACTATCACAACTCCTTCCGCAGCTGCAATCAGTCCAGTCACTATCACGGTGCCTGGACCAGTACCTTATGAAAGCAGTAATGCCATCCCCTGGCATTACGGCTCTGACCTATACTGTGAAGGACAAAAAATCACTTTTGAATTATCAACCCCTGCACCACAAATAGACAATGTGGGAGGAGGCGGAGGCTTCACTCGAAGCGGACGTCTCTTTGCTCCACAAATTCAAAGACCCACTGCCGAAGCAGAAGCTGCTGCCAAGGCAAAAGGAAAGAGCTTGGTGCAGGAAGAGCAGACTATTAAGGAAGCTTTGAAAACACCCTTTGACCAAGAAGTTGATGAGTTCATGCGAATCATCAAGAAAAGTGATTACAAAATAGTGGATCAGCTTCATCAGACGCCTTCCAAGATCTCAATCCTATCATTGCTTATGTGCTCCGAAGCCCACCGGAACGCACTACTCAAAGTCTTGAACGCAGCTTACGTGCCTGAAGAGATCACTGTCAATCAGCTGGAAGCTGTAGTTGGAAATGTTAATGCTAGTCATGGACTAGGGTTCACCAACACTGACTTGACTACGGAAGGCCGCAACTATAACAAGGCCTTGCACATAACCATGGAATGTAAAGGTGCTTTCCTTTCTCATGTGCTGGTAGACACGGGGTCATCCCTCAATGTCTTACCTAAAAAGGCCCTGGTGAAGCTAGAATATGACGGATTGGCGTTAAGACCCAGCAACCTGGTGGTGAGAGCCTTTGATGGTTCAAAGAGATCGGTTCTGGGAGAGATTGAGTTGCCCATAACGATTGGCCCGCAAACTTTCAAAACGACCTTCTACGTGATGGATATACAGCCTGCCTACAGCTGTTTATTGGGTAGGCCATGGATTCACGCCGCTGGCGCCGTGACCTCTACCCTTCACCAGAAGTTAAAATACGAGTGGGAGGGTCAAATCGTTACAATCTGTGGAGAGGAGGATATTTTTGTCAGCCACCTGGCTACCTATAAATACATTGAGATGGATGGGGAGATCCATGAAACAATGAGTCAGGGGTTCGAAGCTTTGAACGTGAATGAAACATCTGCTGTACCTGGAACTTCAATGACATCATACCAACAAGCCCGGAAGGCTGTTGAGGAAGGAACCGCCCAAGGCTGGGGCAAACTATTATCGGTGGAGAAGAAAGAGGATAGATTTGGGTTGGGTTACAAACCAACTCAACAAGATCAAGCAGAGGCTGCAGAAAAGCCCAACTTTGTTAGTGGGGGGATGCTCACCCCCGATGCTGTCAACAATTTGGAAGACGAGCTAGAAGAAGAACGCAACCTGGAAAGCTGGATCCGTCCAAAAGTCCCGGGGAGCAGTATCTCGAACTGGTCTTCCCAGGAAATTATAAGAGTTACTCATACAGAGTAATTATTATTTCCTGTATTTTTATAGCATGCATCAAAGTCTTGCATCTTGCCCAAGATGACAAGACTCATTTTGTAACCGGGCCATCTGTACTTTTGTGCAACAAGATTAATCAATGAAATATCAGACATCTTTTTGCAAATGAGTCTTTTTCTTTTCCGTTCACTGTTTTTCCATTTTTCTTTTTGTACAAAAAAAATAAATGGCAGTGTTTTCAAAATGACGACTTTATTTCACTTTTCTAAGCAAGATTAAAATCAAATCACTAAAATGAACAAACTGAACCCTTGCAGAGTGTGCCTTCCAGACAGCACCGACAACAGCACGACTATGACTTCGTATGACTTTGACAATCCAATCAATCAAGCCGATGAAGGGGTTGAAGAAGAATATGAGCTTCCTGAAGAGCTAGCCAGGTTGTTAAGACAAGAGGAAAAGGTTATTACTCCTCACCAGGAGGAGGTTGAAGTGATCAATCTTGGTACAGATGAAGACGTGAAAGAAGTTAAAATCGGGGCCTGCCTGCAAGACTCAGTGAAGAGACAACTGATTGACCTGCTTCGAGAGTATGTGGATGTGTTTGCTTGGTCTTATCAAGACATGCCAGGTTTGGATACCGACATTGTTGTGCACAAGCTGCCTTTGAGAGAGGAATGCCCGCCGGTTAAACAGAAACTGCGCCGTACTCGCCCAGACATGGCAATGAAGATCAAGGAAGAGGTACAAAAGCAATGGGACGTCGGGTTCCTTGCTGTGACTAGCTATCCACCGTGGGTCGCTAACATAGTACCTGTGCCTAAGAAAGACGACAAAGTAAGAATGTGTGTTGACTACCGAGATCTGAATAGAGCTAGCCCGAAGGATGACTTCCCTTTACCTCACATTGACGTATTGGTGGATAACACAGCTCAGTTCTCGGTATTCTCCTTCATGGACGGATTTTCAGGATACAATCAGATTAAAATGTCACCTGAAGACATGGAGAAGACAACCTTCATCACACCCTGGGGCACGTTCTGCTACAAGGTAATGCCATTTGGGCTCAAGAATGCCGGCGCAACATATCAACGGGCTATGGTAACATTATTCCACGATATGATCCATAAAGAAATAGAGTGTTATGTGGATGACATGATTGCCAAGTCCCTCACTGAAGAAGATCACCTGGTAAATCTGCTGAAATTGTTCAAGCGTCTGAGGAAATACCAACTGAAGCTGAACCCCAACAAATGCACATTCGGGGTGCGATCGGGTAAGTTGCTGGGATTTATTGTAAGAGAGAAAGGGATTGAAGTTGACCCTGATAAAGTCAAAGCTATTCAAGAAATGCCTGCACCGAAGACAGAGAAGGAGGTTCGAGGGTTCTTAGGTCGATTGAACTACATTTCACGGTTCATATCTCACCTCACAGCAACCTGTGAACCCTTGTTCAAGCTATTGAGAAAAGAACAAACGGTCAGGTGGAATGAAGACTGTCAGAAGGCTTTTGACAAGATCAAGGAGTACTTACAAGAACCTCCAATCCTTATGCCTTCAGTTGAAGGAAGACCTCTGATCATGTACTTGACAGTATTAGAAGAGTCAATGGGGTGTGTGTTGGGCCAGCATGACGAGTCTGGTCGAAAAGAGTATGCAATATACTACCTAAGCAAAAAGTTTACCGACTGTGAACAACGTTATTCACTGCTCGAGAAAACTTGCTGTGCTTTAGCGTGGGCTGCTCGCCGACTGAGACAGTATATGTTGACCCACACTACCTTATTGATCTCAAAAATGGACCCAGTCAAGTACATTTTCGAGAAACCAGCTCTTACCGGACGGGTTGCAAGATGGCAAATGATTCTCACGGAATATGACATCCAGTACACCTCTCAGAAAGCCATCAAAGGCAGTGTATTGTCTGAATATCTTGCTGAGCAACCCATTGATGATTACCAGCCTATGAGATTTGACTTCCCTGATGAAGACATCATGTTCATAAGAGCAAAAGATCATGAAGAGCCTGTTCACACTGAAGGGCCCGACCCGAAAGAAGAATGGACTATGATGTTTGATGGGGCTGTTAATATGAATGGCCGTGGTGTTGGTGCAGTACTCATTACACCCAAAGGAGTTCACATGCCTTTCTCGGCAAAACTCACTTTCAACTGCACTAACAATGAAGCTGAATACGAAGCTTGCATTATGGGTCTTGAGGAAGCCATTGACCTCAGGATCAAGACATTGACCGTATTCGGAGATTCAGCTCTGGTAGTTAATCAAACCAACGGAAAATGGTAAACCCACCAGGACCATCTGATACCTTACATGGATTATACAAGGAGGTTATTGACTTTCTTTACAACAGTCAAACTTGAGTATATCCCTCGGGACGAGAATCAGTTTGCAGATGCCCTGGCTACCATTTCATCAATGATCAAAGTTCAAGCTGCCAACTTTGTACCGCAGATTTCAGTGTCCAGACTTGATAAGCCAGCATATGTGTTCGCAGCAGAAGTTGTCAAAGATGATAAGCCTTGGTTCCATGACATTAAGTGCTTCTTGGAGGATCAAACATACCCACCTGGGGCATCTTCCAATGATAAGAAGACTTTGAGAAGGCTTGCTGGTAGTTTCTTCTTGAATACTGATGGTTCTCTATATAAAAGGAACTTTGATATGGTACTCCTCAGATGCGTTGATAAGACAGAAGCAGACCTGTTAATGCATGAAGTGCACGAAGGATCCTTTGGTACCCATGCGGGAGGGCATGCCATGGCCAAGAAGTTGCTGAGATCTGGTTATTACTGGATCACAATGGATGCCGACTGTTGTGCCTACGCCAGGAAATGCCACAAATGCCAGATCTACGCAGATAAGGTGCATGTGCCTCCCAATCCTTTGAACATCATGTCTTCACCATGGCCCTTTTCTATGTGGGGCATTGATATGATCGGCAAGATTGAGCCAACTGCTTCAAATGGCCACAGATTCATCTTGGTCGCCATTGATTACTTCACCAAATGGGTCGAAGCAGCCTCATATGCAAATGTTACAAGACAAGTGGTAGCCAGATTTCTGAAAAGAGATATCATCTGTCGATACGGTGTTCCCGAGCGAATCATTACTGACAATGGTTCTAATTTAAACAATAAAATGATGACTGAACTGTGCCGGGACTTCAAGATTCAACATCACAATTCTTCTCCTTACAGGCCAAAGATGAATGGCGCTGTTGAGGCAGCCAATAAGAATATCAAGAAGATTGTGCAGAAGATGGTAGTCACCTACAAAGACTGGCATGAAATGCTACCGTTTGCCTTGCATGGGTACCGCACGTCAATCAGAACATCCACTGGGGCAACACCGTATCAACTTGTGTATGGTATGGAAGCAGTCCTACCTGTTGAAGTGGAATTACCCTCCTTGCGAGTACTGATGGATGTTAAGCTGAACGAAGCAGAGTGGGTCCGATCCCGATTCGAACAACTGAGTCTGATTGAAGAAAAGAGATTGGCTGCAATCTGTCATGGGCAGTTATATCAGAAAAGAATGAAGAAGGCCTTCGATCAAAAAGTCAGGCACCGAGAGTACCAAGTAGGAAATCTTGTGCTGAAGTGAATCCTCCCTCCTCATACAGACCACAGGGGCAAATGGACTCCAAATTATGAAGGACCATTCGTAGTAAAGAAAGTTTTCTCTGGTGGAGCACTGATGCTCAGCACCATGGATGGTGAAGACTTCCCGTCCCCTGTGAATTCAGATGCAGTCAAAAAATACTTCGAATAAAATGACCCGCTGGACATAAAAACAGAATGTAAGTCCAGGCAAAAATAGGGCATCCCGGCGAGTCAAAAACAGAATAAAAGACTCGGGCAAAAATAAGGGAAAATAAACAAAAAAACGAACACCCGCTGAGTTGAAAAGCCGCATTGGACAGCTCAGGCAAAAATGGGTATCCCGATGGATTGAAAACCCGAAAGGGCGATCCATGCAAAATAAGGGAATAAGCGAACAACTGCATTCTGAATTCGTCTGTATCGCCTACAACTTAGCAAACTTCGAAAGGATCAAGCTTCAATCAGAATCAGCCTCCTTCAGAAAGCAAGACGAGAAGAACGTCGAAAGTCATACGAGTCATGGCGAAAGAGGAAGCTCCTTTGAAAGCGTCGTCAACATTGCCAGCATTTTGTTTCTCAATTTGTAACAATCTCCTCATTCCAGGGGATTTGTTTCTTTGACTGTATCTCGCCAATTCAGGGCATATGAACTAATAAAATTAGATTTTCAGTCATGTCTCGTCTTGTACATTTTCATTTATTTGCAAAAAAAAAAAAAAAAAAAAAAACGTCTGATGTCTAAAAGAAACTGATTGCATAGAATACAGATGTTTATCTTTAAATGAAGCCACATGCTTGCAGGAAATGTACTTACTCTCAGAAGTGCCTAACTCCTATGACGGAATCCAGTAAGGGATACCTCGGGATTATCTTGTGCGCTTCTCTATCTTTTTCAGGATTGCAGGTATCCAGAACGCAACTTGGGGCATGTAAACTTCATCCCAGCAAGCTGACAGATCGACACTCAGCACTCAAAGTATTCTCTCCCCAGCTGAGTTGCCTCTCATGACTCCCCCAGCTGAGTTGCCACTTGCTACTACCACCAGCCGAGTTGTTGTTTCTTCCTCAGCAGAATGCAGAAGTCAGGGAACCATCTCCCCACATAATCCTCAGCCTCTGTCCAGGAGAACAGCGCATAGAAGATCACAACAGAGTGACGAAAGCTTCTACAAACCCCGGCTGGGCCTCTCATTTATTGGAATAAGGTCTATCATTGACCCATTTCCCCAAGCAGAAACATCTCATCAGATCTGCCAATGATCTCATCCCCAGCTGGGATGTCCATTTCAAGCAGATCGGCCGAAGATCTTCGCAGCAACGGGATTTGAATCCCGGTTTGGTAGCTTTGCATAATCATAGCATTTGCATCATATTCACCCACAAAGCGTAGCATTCCGTCTAATACGGAGCATTACGGCAAAAATCAAACATATAACATAATCATAAGCCATGTTATGAACCAAACACTTGTGAATAATGACAATCCTTCAGAATGCAGAATGTTTTCCCAAAATCCCCACCAGAGTCCCTAGCAAGAGCAGCAGCCTCACAATCCATAAACACCAGTATATACTCCTTTTGGCACCCTCCCGTATCATCATTCCCCAGTAAAGTCACCTGAACACTCTTTACGAACAAGATCACCCGTATTACAGATACGTCCTGACACCCGTCCGTGTCATACCCCAGCGGAAAGCCAAAGACATCCTCTTTGCACTCACATATACCTATACACACTTTCTTGACACCCGTCCGTGTCGTATCCCCAGCGCAGTCGCCTACACTTTTACAACCCATATACTTGTTGATATTATCATACTTTTCTCTCCCCAGCAGATAAACATTCATCTATACACCACTCATACTACTCATGTTACACTTATACAGATACTCGTCCGTATTTTGTATACACCACTTATATCCCCGCAGATTCGACATTGGTCCATGTTCTTTGTTAACTAGTTGGTACTCGTCCGTATCATCATCTCAGAACATGCGTCAAGCGTTTGCTTCTACATGATACTCGTCCGTATCATAGTCTTAAGGATGCTCGTCCGCATCTTTAATCCATACACTGTGTCAAAAACTTCTGTCTTCTTAAATATAGATACTCGCCTGTGTCTACTATTCCCCAGAAGAATCCTCTCAGATTCAACACTCGTCCGTGTTCTCTGTTAACCAGTTGATACTCGTCCGTATCATCATCTTTGAACGCGAGTCAGTATTTGTTTCTACCCGATACTCGTCCGTATCGCAGTCTTAAGGATGCTCGTCCGCATCTTTAATCTATACACAAATATCTAAACACTCATACCTTTTGTTTCTTGGGTGTAAACGCTCGTCCGTGTTTACTATTCCCCAGTAGATTGCCAACAAAGCAAGTTTTCTTTTTATCTGACACTCGTCCTGTGTTATGATAAACCCTGAGAGCAGCCGTACCCTGCTATGTGGTCGTCCTCCACCTCTTGATGGTCGTCCTCCATCATGCTCATCCGATGGCCGTCCCCATCGTTGATATTTTTAGCAGCTGTCCCCTGCTAGGTGGTCGTCCTCCACCTCTTGATGATCGTCCTTCATCATTTTATCCAATGGTCGTCCCCATTGTTGATTTTGGTTATCTGACACTCGTCCTGTGTTATGATAAACCTTGAGAGCAGCCGTCCCCTGCTAGGTGGTCGTCCTCCACCTCTTGATGGTCGTCCTCCATCATGCTCGTCCGATGGTCGTCCCCATCGTTGACCTTTTATCCGGCATTCGTCCTATGTCGCGATATTTTCGGCAGCCGTACCCTGCCAGGTGGTCGTCCTCCACCTTAGATGACCGTTCCTCATCTTAACCCAACAGAGCAGCCGTCCCCTGCTAGGTGATCGTCCTTCACCTTTGATGACCGTACCTCATCATCTGTTTATTTCATTTATTCTTTAACCCGATGGCCGTCCCCGTCGTGGTCCTTTTTTCAGTTTAGCCCGATGGCCGTCCCCATCGTCGGTTACTTTGCTTTATGAACTTGATGGCCGTCCCCGTCATGTTTCATTAATCCCTAGAGAATTTTACAACTTTATCTTGATGGCCGTCCCCGTCATGTTTCATTAATCCCCAGAGAATTTTACAACTTTATCTTGATGGCCGTCCCCGTCATGTTTCATTAATCCCCAGAGAATTTTACAACTTTATCTTGATGGCTTTCCCCATCATAATTTCTTACTTTTCCCAGCTAGTCGGCCGTCCCCGTCTTGGCTTTACCTTTTATCCCCAGCGTGTCGGCCGTCCCCGTCATTGCTTTATTTCCCACGCTTTACAATATACTTTATTTTCCTTTACAATCTATATCCCTTTTCTTCTTCATTTTGTGAGTGCAAATTTTGGACTGTCTTTGGTATTCAACCACAAGTTATCTTGTTTGCCTGTTAAGCCGTCGCTTACATCCTGCACAGCTAACTCATGTTTGAATAGGGGCAGCTGTAAACACCCCAAATTTGCCCTCATCCATTCACACCATGGCTTGTGATCATCTCATATGCATAAACACAATCATATCATCTCATATCTCATTTTTGATTCACTGCATAGATTCAAAGTCATCTGCACCTAGGGTTTGTGATCTGAGCAATCCAAGAGCCTCTTGAGCCACTCCAAAGGCTACCAATCACTTAAAAGGGATCCATGTGTGTTTTTATATCATATTACATCCTTTCAAAGTCAAAAATGCCAAAGAATCACAAGAACTGGGATTGGTATGGAAGCAGAGCCAGGTTTAACTGCACAGTTGACTTAAAATTAGGGTTTTGGTTTCAGAGGCCATAACTCCAAATTTTTTGGTCATTCTTGTTTCCATTGGCCTCTATATGGTATAGGGAGTATACATATCAATTTTCATGAAGAAATTCCATGGGGAAGTCATCTGATCAAGAGTTGACTTTCTGGACAAGTCAGTGCAAAATCAGGGCATCTGAGGCCCCCAATGACCCAACCAAGGGGTGATCTTCATCATTTTGAGTGTATTTGATCTTTATTTGATCATGTAAGAAGGTTGAAGTTCACAAAATTCAAGAATTACAAGTTTTTGCAAAGTTGACTTTTTAGGGCATGGTTGACTTTTAATGAAATGTCATTTTATGCCACTTTTTCAAGCCTTACTTTTTGATCCAAAAATGCTTCAAATGGAAAAACTTTGGTCATGAAAGTTGTAGATTAGATCTTTCCCTTTTCAAAAAGTACAAGAACATGATCTAATTCATTTTGGATCAAAAGTTATGGTGTGTCAAAGTTGGCAAAAATCACTAATTTTCAAGTTATGCCTCAAATGAGAAACTTGCAATTTCATGTACCAAGCCTTCTTGTGACTTCTAATTGACATCAAACCATTACACAAGCATCATGTAAGTCCTAAAGTTCAGATTGGACCAATATTTCCTCATGTTTTATGGCTTGTAAGGCAAGATAGTTTCATAAGAACCAAAAGTGATCAAGTTGCAAAATCATCATCACACTTCCATCCACTTGCTGCCTTGGATGCTGAACCACCCTAGCCCTCTCCCCTCACCTTGCTGCGCATCACACAGCCCATGTACTAGCCTAGAAGTTGCCCATACTTTCTCTTACACAAAAGTTGACAATTTGCAAAAGTGGCCATACCAATCAATAAAGGGCAGGTCACATCATCTGACCAATGAGAGATGTTTATGTGGACAAAATGCTAGCCATTTCATACATCAAGCAAGGCTGAAACACACAAGATCAACACATTCACAAACTCACTCCCTCAAGCAAAAACCTTCGAATCTCATCACACAACTCACAAACACAAAAGCAAACTTCATAGATCAACTCAACATGTTCCTCTGATCACAAAGCATCCATCACCATAGCCTAAAACCTCCAGAATCCCAAATACGATTTCTCTCCCCCATTGAACAGAACCTGCTCAAACCTTCAAACCAGCCACATTCAAAGTTGTCCAAGCACTGCAAACTCATCAGGAAGGTCATTAGAAGCTTTTTGCACCAAGAAAACAGCCAGCAAGTTCAAAGGGTGAAAGCTCCATCTCAGGTAGCCTTTCGAATTAACTTTTCCAGGACCTCTATTTTATGTTACAAAATGATTAAGCATGCTTCACTGATCACACTGAACTTGAAATTATTGAAAATGGTTGAGAAATGAAGTTGTATTGCTTGTCTGAAATTTTGGCAGTTTTTGTTCTTTGCTTCGATTCATGAATATGGCTGGAAATAAATGAGAAATGAGGGTGGGATTGAGTTTAGGGGAGTGAAAGGAACAAATCTGGAGCTTTAGAGCTCCAGAAATGACCTAGGGAAGGATTTGGAAATTCTCAGGGAGGGAGGTCACCGGAGAAGACGACCGGAGCTCGTCTCCGGTGACCTGAAAGTCATTAGTCATTTAATTAGGGTTAGGGCAAATTTTAAATGTGGACCCTTGGATCTGGCTTCCCGCGCGCGTGTGTGTGGTCTGGATCATGTCATTAGTTCATAATTAGGTTTAATTTGTTTAATTAATTAAAATTAGGAAGTTTGAACCTGGGTCGTCCAGATGCGCGCCCAGTCAAACCTTTTGAAACCCAGAATCAATCTCAGCCTCTCCTTCTGCTTACTTCAGTTTATTTTGATTTTTATTTCATTTTTTCTCATTTATTTTCTACAATTTATTTAAAATAGTTAAAATTGTTTAAAAATTATGAAACTTTTTGTCAAGAGTTTCATTAATTTTTGAAACCCAAAAAATATTTTTATTTTCATTTTTCGCATTTAAAAAGTATTTTTAAATATTTAAAAGATTATTTTTAATTGATTAATGAAAATTAATTTATTAAAAATACTTTTAGGTATTTAAAAATCACCAAAAAATTCATGAAATGTTATAAGACATTTAGAAACATTGTCCAACCTTCAAACCAAATTTATTTTTTGATCTTGATGCATTTTGAGAATTTTTCATTGAATTAAAATCATTTTTATGCATTAATTTGATCCAAACTTTCAAAAATCATTTCTGCCTAACCCTAAAGAGTTGGACATTGATTCTTTTTGCATTGCATTATGTTTAGCATGTAGTTTGTGAGATTAAATGGTCATGACTTGATCTTTCATTTTCCATTTGTTTGGTAATTTTCTTGTTTAGGAACCCTAAAACCCTAAGAAACTTAGAAAATTCATATCTTGAGTTAGGTTAGGAGTTGAAACCTCTCCTTTGGGCATTGGGTTAGTATAGGATTAGGGGTCCTTTGAGTGCGTTTTCAATTTTTAATAATGTTGTTTGCTTCTGGTTTTGATTTTTGTTTGATGTATTGTTCATAAACCCTAATTTGGGCTTCCATATGCATCCATCTTGCATTCTCTTGCATAACATGACTTGCCATGACATTCCAAGCATCCATTTGATTCATTTGACATCATAAGACATATTGAAAGCATGTTTGATCATTGCATCATGTATTTGCCATGTTGTATGTCATGTGCACTTCATAACTTTTCATGTATGTTCATGGTTCCTAACTTGCTTCATTTGCATTCATGAACTTGTATGATCATTTACATGTGCTGCCTCATGTTTGCATCATTTCATAGCATCATTATCATCTCATATATGCTGCTGGTTTTGGTTTGCATCATGCCATTTCATTCCATTTTGCATTGCATTGCATTTCTTTCCTAACCTTTCAGGTGTAAGTAACTTTGAGAAGTGAATTTGCCTTCACTTCTCATAACTTATCTTCATCTCTTTTCATGCATCCTTGCTGCATTTTTGTATGTGTTTGAGATTGAGCTTGCTCATTCTTCCTCTTACCACTTTTTTTCTTCAAGTGACTTGACTTCTTGAATGAAGCAAGTTGCTTTGCTTCTCTTGATCCTTTCATCTGCTTCCTGGTGGTTCCATTGAAGATTTCTCTTGAAAACCTCACAAACCTTAGGAACAACCATGCATGACAATGATTAGGGTTTTGATTAGTCTCCCCTCTTAGTTTTACCTTTGTGTCTCTTTTGAGTCTTCTCTCCTCACCTCATAATCAGGGACTAAACCCTAAAGGCTTTAAGGCTTTGTGATTAAGCTTATGCCTGCATCCTTCTCTTAGGATGGAGTGCATAACTTTAATCCTAAGTGTTAAACCCTTAATGTGTTTAACTCCTTTAATCAATCCATCTAATAATCATCAAGACATCACACTTGTAACTTGGGCCTTGCATTAGGGTTCTAATTCTTCCTTAATTGGTTAAGAAGGACTAACCCTAGTGTTAATGGACAAGTCCCCCTCAAGTTGTCTTACAAACCCTAAAAACCACTTCATCATCATATCACCAAATAAAATCCACTTAATCAAAGGCTTGTTTTGTCATGAGTTTAATCCCTAATCATGGATTAAGTTGAGGAGCTTTCCTTAGCTTAAACATTCTCATCCATTATCCTTCTATTAGGATGGTGTAATGAGTCTGTTAAATCCCTGATTATGGCTTAACCTCATTACTCAACACTAAACAAAAACCACAAAAACATCTAATTAATCACAAGTAGGTTAATGATCTTAATCCTACACCATAGGTGATTAAGTGTGAGAATCTGACTTCACACTTAAGGTAATTCTCATTACCCCTAATCAGAGGGAAGATGTGATGAGTTTACTAAATCCATTGGTTTAGGCTTAAGCTCATTGACTTATGACAAACTTTCAAAAGCAATAAAAGACTGAAAACTCATAAACAAACAATAATCGTCTCCTTCGGGATTCTTTTCTCATCTCATTCACTCACAAACGAGAACTTGCTTCTTCCATCTAATGCAAGACAGTTTGCATCTGTGCCAGACAGATCATACACTTGAGCATAGGCAAACAAGCAGTTCACAAGTCAATTCATCTTTCAGTCTCTTTGGGTCGAACTACGGTGTTCTGACTTCCTCATTGCACGAGAGGATACGTAGGCATAACTTAACAGTTATCGAACAAAAGTCTCTGTATATTCCCCCCTCCTTCCAGCATTATTCTTTTTAGCCTCATTATCTTGAGCATCTTATTCTTGTCCTTACACTGACACTGTATATATCACACTTTGCACTTCTTTTACACTGACACCTGTACATCCTTTTCCAGCTCTTTCATACACAAATTGCACTGACACTACCCCTTTAAAACACAAATCTTTCAAGCGTGGATCCCGTCGAGTACGACGGACAATATGGGTGCTAATACCTTCCCAGGTTGTAACCAACCCCCTTTCTCAGTCTCTCTGGTTCGCAACCGTCTTATCCATTCTTTTTCTAGGTCTATGCAGCATTACCTTTCCTCCGGGATAAAAATGCCTAGCTGGCGACTCTATTCATCTCCAGTGAGTTCACGGCTGTGTGTTCTCATTGTCCCTCTCGCCGACCGTTCGCGTCTGTACCTTTATCAGGGCCTGGTCCCACTTATCGGGAGCGACACTAAGTCCTAAAACTAAAGGAATTATCTAATATTATCATTCTAAAAATCAGTAATTAAACTATACTAAGTCATTTTAAAATCCTAAGATTAAACCTAATTAAACTAGTTCTTAATGGAGCATAATATCCTAAACTAAACTAGGTCAATTTTACATGTAAAACTAGCCTAAAGATTAATACACTAAAAATATTAAAAGTCCTGGAAAAAATATGAAATTAATCCTATAGGGTCCTAAAAATGACTATAACATTGTACTAAAAAAAATCCTAAAAATTCAGAATTTAACTATGTCTAAAAATCACTTAAATCTACTTAAGGATTAACTACTATTTTTCATGAATTAGGCTACCAAAACAGTGGATAAAATGGCCTAAAAGCCCACCAAAAAATATCCTAAGTTCTCTTATTGGTCCTCTAAACATAGCAAAAAGAATGAGCTAAAAATCCTACAGGAAGTGGAAAAAATAAAATGAACAAAAACAAGTGCAATTAAAGAAATTCCATAAAATGTTAATTAAGAGAAAAATCGAAATTTAATAAAAAATAACCAAAATTCAGAAAATAAAATTGTCACAAATTTCTAAAATGGATTATTAATCTACTGGAATTTTTATAGAATTTTATTATGGTTTTTACTATTTTTTAATGAATTATTTCTAAGCTATATTAACTAAAAAATTAAAGTCTAAAAAAGAATAGAAGGGGGGTGAGCTTAGTGATTTTTTCAGTTATTTTTCTATTTGGGCTTGAGATACAGGGGTGCAGAAAGCAAAAGGGCAAGGCCCAATAAACAAGGAAATGTGGTGTATATGGTGATGTCTTAGTCAATGCTTGTTGACTCTAATCTGGGCCGTACGATCTAGGGTTTGCTTTAGTATTCCAATCATGTGGTTCATGGGCTTGGACATATGCTTGCCTACGGTGTACTTCATGCACATGATCAGACGCAGGGGAAGCCAACCGGACGGTGACACGTGTCACCGCCGGTATGGCTAGGGAATCTGATCTTATCCTCTCTTGGGGATTCAAAACGGTGCAGATTTAATGGATGTTAAATAAGGATTAATGGTGGTTTAGTGATTTTTATTAGTTTTTATTGTTATTTAACATCTCTAATAACACCAATAATCAATTAAAATGAAAACTTCTCATAAAAACAAAAACTAGAATAAGTTACAATGAAAACAAATGAAACCCTAATCTTCTCCCTTCTTCTTCCGCCGCCGTCAACTAATTCGCGCAGCCACCGTCATCACAGGCCTCTCCGCCACCACAAACTCTTCTTCTTCCCGAACCAAAGCCCTCATTTCAACCACGAAAAACACTATTGATCAAAATCTCAACCTAAAATCCCTTTCTACCAAATCCGAAAACAAAACCTAAGTCCTAAAAGATGCCATGCCGAAACTCACGATAGATCAATCATCACGCCAGAACAGTGAACATCAAGCTTAGCAACAACATCAATGGCTTCGTACCTTCGATTTCGTCGATGATGGAGTAACTTCGGCTCGGTGAGAAGAAGCTTTGAAGACGAAAACACTTCGGATGGAGCTTCCGGGCGACGCAAGTGTAGGTAAGTTTCGATTTCGTTTTTCTTGCGTTCTCTGTCTTGTTCTTCTTCCTATGCGCGTTCTTGCTCGCGACCTTTATGTGTTGTTGATTCTGAAATGGTGATTTGTGTTGATGCATTTTCTTGAAAATTTGAAGATTGAACGTTGAAATGATGATGAATTGGTTGGTCGTTGATGGTGATGAAGAGTTAAAGGGTGATGACGATGGATTTGTGGATTGATGTTGAAGGAGGAGTTCGGTAAGAGGGTTGGAGAAGAAGAGGTCGTATGAAGATTGAGGAAGAAGAAGAATGGTGAAGGGATGAAGTTGTGAAGAAGATGTGAGGAAGAAAAAGATTGAAGATGGATGATTGAGGGAGAAGTTTTTGTGAAGAAATTGTGGAAGAAGAAGATTGAACCTTTGTGGAGAAGTTGTGATTTATAGAAGTGAAGATACAACCTTTGTGGAGGATTTTTCAGGTGAACCTTCTAGATACAATCGGTTACTTCTGTTATCCATTTTTCGTTTCAATTCTGTTATGAATTGGTTATTTTTCAGTTATGGATTTTTTGTTATAGAGCAACTGAATTTCTTTCCTTCTCTCTGTATAACTGAAACTGAATTTTGTTATTTATGTTATGCATTTCTGCAGGTGTTTATTCGATGCCTGGAACTAACTGTTGGAACTGGCCCGGGCTGTTTATCCGAACTTGATTTTCTTGTTGAATGATGATAAAGATTAAAAGATGAAGGATTCTGCTTCAGTTATATGTTTCCTCTGTTACTGGTTTTGATGAGTTGAGATGCGGTTTCGGTTACGAAGAATGGTGATGGAGAGTTGTTGATGCTTCAGGTATGAGGCTTATTCTTATTATCGACCCGACTCTGCAATTTTCTTCCTTGGTTTTCTTGTAAATCATGACTCTGTGATGCTGAATTCTTTGTTGGCGAATCTTACTTCTTGGCGTGCGAACCAATTCTGAGTTTTTTATTGTTCTGTAGGATTTAGATTGATTTGATGCAGATGATGCTGCTTGAAGATGATGGTGCGGTTTGAGGATCGTAGGCGACGCTGTTGAAGACTGAGAGTGATGATGATCGGGAATGAAGATGAAGCCGTAGGTTGAAAGGAGTTTGGGAGATTGAAAGAGGATAGTTAGAGAGTGATTGGTGAAAGTTAATTGATTCTGCCTAGCCGCAAAGGTGAACGAATTGTCGTGACTGACGAAAATGAAAGTTGAAGGTGATGTTGGATGATTATAGAGAGATTCTGAGAGATCGTGAGAGATTGAGAGGTTGAATCCAATGTTTTTTTAGCCTTTTTCCCTTCTTGTTATTCTTTTCATGTAACTAATTTATTGACAAGTTATTGAATTTGAGAGTGTAATTGCCACCATTACCCCTTGCTTTTCTCCTCTCTCTTTTTTTTGTGTCAGTTTGTGTATGTATCAGAACAATGATGAGAGCTTGTACTTGTTACGGTGTACACAACTTTATGTTTCCGATTTATAATCATAAGATCTTGTACCAATAACAATAAAATCTATACCACCATTCCCAATTTAAAATTTAAAGATGCTCACTAGTATTGCTTGCATTGCCTCACCAAAGTACACAACCTCCACGAACCATAAGAACTTAATGAGAAGTACAACACACATTACTTAGTCCCCCTTTTTGGTTGCTAAAAATGGACCTTGAATTAATCCTTGGAAAACATGAAAGTTACTGTGAAAAAAAATGGAAATAGTCCATAAACCAACTTTGATTTACTCTAGAATCCATGGTATTGACCTGAAATTCCCTTGACAAAAAATAAGATCAATTATGAACCGAAATAGACACGTCCTTCGATTGCAAGCCATTACTTCAAAGCCTAGGCCCAATGCACTGAGCTTGAATGTATTGCCACTTGGGTCCATTGAACTTGACTTTGAATCATAAACCTTGGACCATATTGACATCATAAAAACATCTCTTGAGTTAGACTCCTTAATTTGCGTCAATCCACATGATGGGTTTTCCTGACTTAATAGAAAATCGCAAAATTTTGCCTAGGCCGAATCTTTCTTCCCAAGTGAATCCTCTAATCATATCTTGTAACATGACTCACATTTATAGTACATCAAACCACAAAACCGCCTATCCTAAACTTGATGCCCAGGTGAACATCTAAATGTTATGAAACAAAGATGGTGCGAACACCCAAAGAACTTCTAACCACATGCATGCTTTGATGATATGAACGATTGTGAATATGACCTAATGGGAGAATGCATATGAAATGTGAAATGTAAAGCCAATGAGGGAGATAAATATGAGGGCAAATTTTGAGGTATTATAGTATGGCCTGGTGCGCCCGAGTGAAACTCGCAATGAGCATTAGCATCATAACCATCCGGGATTTATCTGGGCTTTGGTGGTTGTAAAGTTACGAGTTGGATCATCTGTAATTGAATAAGATTTTGTAAGAGTTGAGAATATGACATGGGCGGAGTCTTAAAATGTCTTTCGAACATCCTTGGCCTTGGTTGATAACCTTGTCGTGCAACTCTTTGTTGTTACTGAGGTTGTTGCTGAGACTATTATTGTGGCACATGTTGGTTGATCACCATGGGGATTGTGACAGCTGCAGTCTGGTAATAAGAACCTTGATTTCCCCTCTTATGTTGGGCGTATATTGCCCCTTCTTCCCCATCCCTTCTCTTCTGACCATTTGAGAATGGTTTCTTAGTCCCGGATGTAGAAGCACCATATTCTGGATTTTTCCTAACTTCATCCAGTTCTTGATCCTTTCTCCTATCATTATGATATCAGAAAATCCGCTCGATGAAAACCCTGCAAGGTGCTCCATGAAATTCCATGGGAGGGTATCCATAAACAAGTTTACCATCTCTCTTTCAAGCATCGGTGGCTGAACTCTAGCAGCATACGTTTAACAGCTACTGTTTAGAAATGCAGTAGTGAAATGCATGGCAGAATTAAGTCATTTAACATGTATATGCATCAAATAACAACATCAAATAATGCAACATGATTAATATGAACATGGATATGCGAGAATGCAAGCATTTCAAACACTTTGCCTCAATGGATTTTTGAAAACAAAAGGATAATGCACATTTTCAAAAGTGAACATTTAATGCAAACAAAGAATCACAAGTGTGAACATGCATCACAATACATTCTAACTAATGCAAACATTAACATCAAAATGCAACATAAGGCAATCATGCATCAAGAATGTGTGCAATCATACATGGATCATACATCTTTATCAAGCAATATGCAACATTTTCAATTATGTGCGTGAGTGTCCTAAACATGCATCAAACATGAATGCAATGCAAAACAGAACTTCGATTAATTATTATCATGCCAATAATAAGGTTCAAACATTGAAACAACATCCACAACACACCATGGGCATACATACGCAATTATGCCAAAAATCGGAAATGAACAACATGCGTGTCGAAAGATGTCGAAGATACATGAACCTCCACCAAAACATCTCCTAAAAAATTCCTAAAATCATATACTAAAAATCCATGATGATTGGAGGGGGAATGGATAACAAAAATGCAAGAAAATGCAATAAATTTTCACTTTGGTTCAGTGGTAACCGGTTACCATCCTAGGAGTAACTGGTTACTTAGCTCAAAAAAGTTGTTTTTGCACAAAGTTACACTAAGTAACCGGTTACCGTCCTGGGAGTAACCGGTTACTCTGGGACCAGAATAAAAAATTCTGCATTTTCAAGGAAAATTCAGCAGTAGCTTATTCAAATAAGTTCCTAATGCAATGCCTATCAATTGAACATGAAATTTACATGTAAATGCACCAATTCAACACCAATTAGAACCACAAACACATCAATATCCTAAAACCTAATGATCCAATTAATTAATGCATCAAAAATAAATAAAAACGCGATGAACACACGAGTCGAGAGAGTGCGAAATAACTTAAAACAGAAGTGATTATGAGTTTCACCAACCTACAAAGCTGAAGTTTGCTTTGGTAATCGTTGCAAAGAAAGATCAACACACTATTGACGAGAAATCTGTAGATCTGAAGCTCTTCCACAAGAATACGCAAAATAATTGCGATTTGACGAAAACCTTGATGAACTCTTCCAAGAATCACTTCCAAGATGTGAATTCAACACCAAAACAGTAGCAAATCCTTCAATAATCCATGAACTTAATGCCATGATGGAGGTCTAGATTCAAATTCTTCAAGTTTCAATGCAAAACTTGAAGAATTTTGGAAGATGAAGCTTTGTGTGGGGTTTTGGAAAATGAGAGAAAAGTGAGAGAAAATTGAGAGTGATGAGAGAAAATTGTGAAAAATGAATTCTTCATTGTGAGGTTTGGAGGGAAAAATGATTATATATATTTTAGGTTTGGAATATGCTTTGGGTTCGGAGTGAGGCTTTGATATTAGCTTAGGGGTGAGGTTTGGAAATAAGGTTAGGAGTTAGTTAAGAGTTGGTTAAGAAATCTTCTAGAACCTTCCCTTGGAAAGTAGTAGATTGTTCTAGAATATTCCCTTGGAATAGCTAGAATGAAGTGCAAAGTTGAAGTGAAAAAAGTGAGGAAAATCCCTCCATGTTGAAAAATGAATTTTTTTGCTAAATTTGCACGTGGTAACCGGTTACTCCCAGGGTGGTAACTGGTTACTTAGTTCAAAATTTGAATTTTTTTTCCTTTTTTGGTGGGAAACCTTGGATATCCAGCTTTGGTCATTCATTCTGAGCTTATTTTCCTTTTGAGACCTGATAATTGATATTGCCAGCGAATAACTTTTGATCATATACCTTATGCTTCAACCGATGATGTACGCATTATTTTTATTATTATGATTTAAATGCAATGTATGAAAGGATATGCTAAATGATGTGGAAATGAAACATAAGCTACTTGAAATTGGTAATAAATAAGAGGGCAAATTTTAGGGTGTTACAATGCAGAAGAAAAAACCGTGGTTAAAGAAGTAGTTGTGTTAGGCATTCACTTTAGAGACGCTATCAATCAAGTTGGAAAGAACAACAATACGGCTGAAAACAAACTAAAACTCGCAGTAGGGAGCACTAACAAAATTCATGTCACTAAAGTGTTAATGAAAAGTCTAGCAAGACGTAAAGCACATAGCAGTAACACCAAGACCCTAATTATTAAGTAAGTACTTGCAAAGGAAATCCTCACCGATGAAAAAGTCATGAAGAAAAGGATTCTCCTGGCTGAAGGCATTGACATTGCTCAAGACCAAAAAAGAGTAAACATTGTTAAGGAAAATACTATGGTTGTAGATGTTGCTGGAGGAAAGAAGGATGATGTTGGAGATGACATGGCCAAGAAACCTAACTCTTTATTTGTTTTCAATTATGGAATGGCGGGCTCTGTTAGGCCTACCAAGATCAATGATTGTATTAATTTGGAACTTTCGGGGTCTAGGTAATCCGTGCGCAATTCCTATTTTAAAATACATCATCCAAAGCCATGAACCAGATGTTTTATTTTTGTTTGAGACAATAAATCATGGCAATAAAATTAATGAATTAAGATATTTGTTGGGGTTCGATTGTTCTTTTAATTTTGATAGAGAAGGTAGAGGAGGCAGAGTGACAATTCTTTGGTGAAATTCCATGCATCATTCCATTCAAAATTATTCAAGCAACCACATTGATGTCCTGGTCCAAGATACTAGACGTGGTAACTGGAGACTAACAGGTTTCTACGGATACCCCGAAAGTATCCGAAGAAGGTTGTCATGGAATCTTATTTGAAACCTCTCTGAAGTTTCCAGTTTTCTGTGGTGCATTCTGGGTGATTTTAACGACATACTCTCAGCAGAAGAGAAGAAAGGTAGAGTAGAAAGGCCAAACTGGTTAATCAGGGGTTTTAGACAAGTTGTACAAGATGTAGGTTTGGTGGACATCCCTATGGAGGGATATCAATTTATGTAGTTTAAAATCCTTGGTAGTGATATATCCATGGAAGAAAAACTAGATAGAGTAATGGCAAACAATGATTGGTGTGCCTTATTTCCAGAAGCAAAGGTGAAATGCTTAACAACTTCTTCGTCAGATAACTACCATATCTTGCTGAGTTGTGAAACTAGAACATTGTTTCATACTTCTCCCAAAAGCTTTAGATTTGAGAATTCTTGGCTAACTGAACCGGAATTCAAGGAATTTGTTATTGATCAATGGAAAAACCATGAGATGGATGATATCATTGGTAAATTGGAGATATGTGGTGAAAATATGAAGAATTGGAGCAAAGACAATTGTCATAAGATTAGGAAAGAAATTGAGGATATAAGCTAGAAGATTGATATAGCGCGACATCATGTGGGGGAAGGAAATATTAATTTCTTCACAACCCTCAAAAGACATATGAATTCCCTTCTAGTCAAAGAAGACATGTTGTCGCTCCCTGGATTTCCATCCTGGTACAAACGTGAAAGTGGCATGGAAAAGATAGAGTCGTCAGCTAGGCGTTTTTATCCCGAAAGAACGGGAATGGTAATGTTGCACAAACCGAAGAAAAGAAAAGAAAGGACACAGGTCCTACAAACCAAAGATACTGGGTTCGGGAGTCGATTACGACCTGGGAAGGTATTAGCACCCCAGATCGTCTGTCGTACCCGACGGGATCTCTGCTTGCAAAGAAAATGTTTCAAAGGGTGAAGAAAAGAAAGTTGCTGCAAAAAAAAAGACTGAAACTGGATAAGAAAAGAAAAGAAATGGGGAAAAATATAGGGAAAATAAAAGAGTGCTCGAACGAGCCCTACCCCGCTGACTATGTACCTCATCTAGACATGAGGATCAGAGTACGTAGTTCCCCTAACTAGGGGTGGAAAGATTGATTTTGTCTTAAGGCTTGAACTGCTTATGTCAATGCTCAGGTGTTGCAGGCTCGGACGACGTGTGCGTTACCGTCTTGCAAAATGACAAGTAGGAGCAAGGTCGTACGTAAAGAATGAGGGTGATGAGAAAAGAAGTCCCGAAAGAGAGATGTTTATTGTTTGTCTAGTGTTTTTTATGAGTTTTTTATGAGTGTAGCACAAGAAAGTGAACTCAAGCTCTTTTCCATGGAATGTGTACTTGCTACTACATTCCAAGATGGAATAATAGAACAATTAAAATAAAATGAGATGTAAACAAGAAAAAGATCAATTTAAAACATCACAACCAGAAGTAACACACTCCATTCATATGCTATGATTACACACACAAAACCATGAAAGGATTGGAGCAAACAACTCATCATAAAGCATTACAAGTAACTATGAAAGAACAAAAACATCTATGAGATAACACAAAGCATACAAAGTAAACAAGCTCGTATAAACCTTTGACGGTAACCCTGAAGATTGTTCTCATAGTCGAACACAATACCTTGAATAAACATGTCATGAGGACCATTACTCCGAGCATAACCAAACTAACGTAGAGCTAAAGAAGGGTTGTAGGTAATGCCCCCTCTTATGCCAAGGAGTGGCACATTAGGGAATTTCCCACAATGGTTAATGATAGTAACATCCTCCAAAGATCGAGAGCACCAGTGAATATCTGAATGAGAAAGTGACATGATCCTCTTAGAACACCTTAACCCTTGACCATTCTTCATCACTGATCGAGGAAGGTGAGAAATAAACCACCTAGAAAGTAAAGGTATGCAGCACATCAGAGTTCCCCTCGCCTTCGTAGTACGAGTGTGAAGAGAATGCAAGATATCTCCAAGTAATGTAGGAACTGGATTGCGAGTCAGGAATATGTTTATGGCGTGTACATCTATGAACTAGTTTGGATTAGGGAACAATACTAAGCCATAGATCAACAAGGCTAAGATCTCCTCAAAAGCATCATAGCTCATAACATCCATGAACATATGAGCTTTCTCCATCAATATCTTAGCAAGAATACCATTAACTCCACTTCTCGTTTCTAGGACAATGTCTGATTTCTTCAAATGTAGGGCTACAACAATGACTTCAGGTTTAGGCTCACTCTCCAAGCCTGTGAAAGGTCTCTGATCAAGGATAGGTATACCCAGTAGTTTGGAGAACTCCTCCATTGTAGGTACCAAATGATAGTCGGGGAACGTGAAGCAGTGATGTTTAGGATCAAAGAAATGGAATAGGACACTCATCATGTCTTCATTGAATCCTGAAGTAACTAGATCCAACAGGTAACCATGCTTCTTGATGAATTGGGAGTTTTCAGAAACTTGAGAGACCAATTCCTTAAGCTTATAAGGTATTCCTACAAAGTTGATTCAGATAGTATTCCTACGAGCAGAAGCCATGACCTGCAACAAATAACAAAGATAAATCCTTTGGTCCTTGAAATGGTTAGTGAAAATGTTATGCTTGTGATGTCATGATGTTATGCTCTATCACAAACATGTGGCACACACAAGCAAGTCACAAAATAGCCCTAGGTTGGAAGGCTTGCATGAGGTTTAAAGGTAAGTACCCTCCACTGAAGTTTAGTTGGTTCATCCTGTCCTACAAAAGTAACCAGGTTCTAAGGGATCTCAATATCACTGATCCTTCCCAAGGGTGGTTGTTTAGTAGGTAACTTACTTGCCAACCAAAACCCTCCAAGTTTAGGATCTCAATGAGCGTAGCATCGAGTATCAACCAACTTTAGACTTCTCCAAAGCCAGCTATCTCACTACTTTCTAAAGGCCAAGATGGGATAACTAGGGTTCTAAAGGTCAGTTAGTGTATTGACAACATATGGCAGCCCCATATTATCCTCAACTTACTTAAGTAACATAAGCACCAACCAAGAAGTCACACTAACTATGGCCACCAGATCAACCATATCGGTATACGCCATACAGTTTCCTTGGTCTATTTCCATTTACCTAGGGTACACTAGATCCAGGTTAGGATCTTTCACACATAAGCCCAACAGATAAATATAAATCAAACAAGACAAACAATTTAAGTGATCTAATTCCTAAGGGTACCCTTCTTTTACTTAGTAACTCCCCAGCAGAGTCGCCAGTTCTATAACACGGTGGAAGAACTGACTTTTTATAAATGTTGCGGATAGCAAGAGTCGCCACCGACTTTTATTTTATCCAAATGGAAAGGACATAAAAGAACAGGAAAGACCTATTTTAAAATACTTGAGTTCGGGGGGTAGGTTATATAAAGGAAAGGTGTTAGCACCCTTTATATCCATGGTTATCCATGGGCTCTTAGTTACTTAACTCACTTTAATTGTTTTTGAAAAGTGTAGTGTGTGATTAGAAAATTTTCTAAGTACTTTGTAATGATCCTCGTATGGATGTATACAAAGCGTTGTTTGAAAATGTTTGAAAATAGTGAGGTGTGAAAAGTATTTTTTAAAGGTGTGAGCAAGTAACTATGAGGTACCTACCCTAGACTAAGTCATTCATGTTCTTATATGTTCTTTCAAGGGTAAGACTATCCCAATTATTAAGGAATAGGTAGTCATTACCTTGGATTTATTAAGGGACGGGTGCAGGGTCATCGTATGGTCAACGAAGGCAACTATAGGGTGTCTTTAGCAATTGGGAGGGACTATCATCTTTTAAACCGAAGGGACAAGATCATTTATCGTAGGCAACCTCGTAGGGACTTGATCTTTTAGAATCTGGGAGGGACTAGATAATTTATTTCCTGGAGGGACTTTGCTTAAGACACCCCACTTTCGAGGGACTTGACCGTTTTAAATAAGGCAGCCAAGAGGAATACCCTAGGAAATGCAGATGGCGATCTTAGATCGACTTACGTGTGTGAGTGTTTTCAATTATTTATCTTATATAATTAATTTTCTAAGTCCGATTAATTTCAATTAGGTTATCACTCCCTATTTACTAACCACACATTTAAATAATAATAATTAAAAAAAACAGAAAAATAACCTACTCTATTACAAGGCTTTGGAGCAGATACATTATAATCGAGCGAGAAAAGAAAAAAATAAATTATAATATAAGGCAAGAAAATATAAATAACAAGATAAAGTGAGAATAATTAAAGAAATAATAATTAAGATAAAAGAAACTAAATAAATTAAAATTTAAAATTTAAAAATTAGATTAAAGTTTTAATTAAACAAAAAAATTAGGTTAAGAGAATTAGAAAAAAGAAGTTTAAGGGTTTATTTAAATTTTTTAGAAAACAATGGTTTAAAATAAAAAATGAATAGATTTATTAAGAAAATATAATTTAAATACTAATAATTATTTAATTTACAAAAATAATAAAGATTAATTATGTACAAAATTAAAATAATTAGACTTTTTAATAAAAGTTATTAATTAAGTTTTTATTTACAAAATATATCAATAATAAAAGTTATATGAAAATTAAAAAAACAAATTATAAATTAATTGATTAAAAAAACTAATGAATTTTAGAAAACATAAAATATTATTTTGTTTGACTTTTTTTATTTAGGAAAGATTTGTATTTGATTAAATTAATTAAATCCTATTAACTAACTAATTTATAATAATAATAATAATTAGAATAAAAGTAAATAATATGAAAATAATAGCAAAAAACATACCTGAGGGAGCCTAGGGTCGAACCCAGGTCTCCAACCTTCCATCACAACCCCTCAACCGACTGGGTTGGACGCGCGTGGTGTCATACAACCAACCTCAATAAAATATATATTAAGTTTACTAAGAACAAATAAATTAATATTTTTTTGCCTCAACCAGGATTCGATCCCTCAACCTTATGCATACAAAGTCAATCCTCTTGCCATCAAGCCACATGGGGCGCGTCTGACATAATAACAACAAAACATTATAATATGTAAAGTTTGTGAAATGTCTGGAAAAATTAAAAAAAAGATGTATCTCACCAAGGATCGAACTCAGGACATGGCCAATACATGCGCGCCTATGGAACCACTGGGCCAACAAACGCTTACTGAAATAAAATAGCAAATAATTGTAAAAATTTAAACCAAAATTTGAATTTTCAGATGGCGCCAAGAGGTCTTCTTCAACCTCTTGACCTACGGAATTTGCTGCGAAAATTCCTATACTTTTTCCTGCGAATTTTCATGCGTACCAAAACCTGCGATTTTCAAATATTACATAATACGTACAATCAAGCCAAATTAATAACACCAATGGACTCCTCATAACTTGTACAATTCATTTACACTATTAAATTCCATTTATAATAGTCAAATCATAAAACCCTAATTCGAAGCCATAAACCCTAGTTATGGTGTTTTGCTTATTCGACCATGAAGCTTCAGGGTTCTTGCCCAGAAACGATCCTCACACCATTACAAACAACAATATGAGATCAAAAATAAGAAACAACACATAAATTAAGAGAATCAAAAAATCAAAAACTCAAGAACATTGTTGATTCGGTTACGGCTTATGAGCATGCTTTTGATGCGTATGATGATTGAATTATGTTCAACAAACATCAATAAAGTAATTGCAATGCATAAAAAACTTTGAATATGGTTAAATTGGCAAAACCGAAAATTGAGTTTTGATGAAAATTTTGAAATTGCTTTTGTGTTCTTGGCTGCCAAAATTTGTATCCTCTGTGTTTGTATATGTTGTATACTTATATGTGAGTGAATTTAGGTCAAGAAAAAGTGAATTATTGGGCCTTTGGAATTACTTAATGGTGAAGGAAGATATAATCAAAATATGAAAAAAAATCCAATATATCCTTGATATTTTGGGTTGTGCACGAATTTGGAGAGTCTCAATTAGTCTTGAATGATTTTTAAAAGCTTCTAGAAGAAGAATCAAATCAAATATTTGAGTTTTTATATTTTATTTTGACTTAAATTGAATTTTAATGAATAAAATCCAAATAAATAATAAATAAATTATAAAAATCACAAATAATTGGAATTGGGTCGTGCTTGATGTTATTGTGAAGATTGGGTTGCAAATTGATAGGCTCATTTGGAAAAAAAATTGGATTTGAGACCCTTTTTGCTCAATGCACCCCTTGAAAATCTCCCAACTTTGACAAGGCATAAATTCCTCAATTTTAAGGCTATTAGAGTTATCTTGGACATTTTAGAAAGCTTAAAGAGTCCTCTAACAAACCCTTTTGGTTCCATGTCAATATCATATACCATTTTCAAATTATGAGCTTTGGAAAAAGTTGACTTTTTGTTGACTTTTAAAAGGACCTATAATGTCTTGGCTCTTACCTTCCAAATGAAGTATTTTTAGGCTTGGCTTGTGAGACACAAATTTGTATAGAATTCAATTTCCTTAAAAATGAGCTTTGAATGGGAAATTTTCGATGAAGCATGTGAAAGTTATGGTTGGTCAAAGTTCAGTTGACTTTTACTATGAAATCCTAATTTAAAAACTTCTTGATTCTTGATGATTTGAGACTTCCTTGATGAACCATGATCAACCCTTGATTAAATGATGAATTTTACTTCCTAACCTTGATTTTTGCAAAAACATCTTGAAGTTTAACTTTAATTTGACCACAGTTGACCTCAGTTTGACTTTTTAACCACTTTGACTGATTTTTGCATATCTGATCATCTTACTGGTCAACCTTATTGGGAAAGCTCTGAAACTTGACATAGGGATTCTTTAAGGCATATGGAATTTTATGAAGCCCACTTAGAGTCTTAGAAGTCCATTTAGCTTATATAAACTCAAAACCATAGTTTTTGATCCATTGTTCAGGAGGAGGCCTTGTCTGATGAAACCTTCAATCCATATGACCAATTGCGAGCTTTCTGAACCTTGTAAACCTTGAGAGAACTCTTGAGACACATTACCTTGATTGTGGGAGAGAAAATTTTGGTGTACAACACAAACATTATACAAGGACCGGGGACCTATATTCTTATCAAAAGGACTCTAAACAACCTATAGGAGTTGGCACAAGTGCCCTCCTAACCTAAGAAGCAATCATGTAACAAGAAAAGACACAAATTAAGACAAGCAAGCAAGAAAATTCAAATTAAATCAAAAATTCATTTAAAAATTCCACAATTAAGCACAAGTGTTCCTTAAACACATAAAAACAAAATACCAAAATGAGAGGTCCACAAACAGAAGCAAACTAGGGTAATGGAGGGCATACATGGCAATTAGGGTTTTGAGAATCATGCACAAAGAAACTTGAAAAAATTCAACATATAAATTCCTAAAAACTATGAGATAAATCCCTAACAAACTACATCATGTCCATGATCCAAAGAAAAAAGAACCAGTTTAAAATTCAAATCTATGATCAAGATAAAAATTAAACAAGGCAACATGTGAATTAAAATGAATAAAGAAAAGAAAATAAACCAAAAAAATATTTCATACACGAAAAATAAAAATAAATGGAAAATAAGATTGTACAAAATTAAAGAAAACTAAATTTTATTTACATGATTTTTCTGGTGATTTTTAGAAACCTCTAACTATTTTTAAAAATTCAAAATCAAACAAATAATAAAAGAACATAAAAATAAAACAAAAGAAGAGGGAGGTGCACTAAGTAACTGAATCAGTTCAAACCAAATGGGATTATAAGCAAGGGGCGCAAATAGCATCTGAGGCCCAGGAATTCTCAGCGTGTTACACCATATTATTGTGGAAATTCAGAAATTCAGGCAAAAATAAGGAACCAATGGATCAAAGCAATGCACAGGATTAAGTCAACAATCAAGCCAAGTAAAACATCCAAGTGATCAGCGCGTGTGTGTATGATACTTATGGTGAGGTGCCACACAACTTATATTATTCAGACTTAAATTATGAAAAGAACTCACGTGCCAGGGAGAGTGCATTTTTAATGTGTTGTCAATATAAGGACCATTCAGATCAAGCATCACACGACTATGGAATCATATTCTTCAATTAAAACTCAAAGCAAATTTCCAGAAACCGGCGACCGGAGCCCTAGCTCCGGCGCCGGAAAATTCAAACATAAGAACAAAACACCACTAAAATGAATGCAAATCTCCAGATCAACTAATTAAATCACGTAGATTTCAAATATGACATTAGATTTTCAAATAGGTCAACACACAAGGCAAATCGAAGACAAACATTTTCATGGATCAATCTTTAAGTCAACAATATAAGCTCAATTCTCACTTATTTTCAAAAGTAAATAGATCACTGAACTCAGAGAAGCATGAGGGTCATAATGCACACAAGCAAAATCAAATCTAGATCTACGAATTTTGGAGCTACCTGAGATTTGCAGAGCTCAAAATAGATCCAGAAATGCCTCCTCCAACTGCAGATCAACCTCTTCTAACCTCTCCTTGAAAAATAAATGCAAGAGAGAGCTTATATTGCTCTAGATCTATAAATTCGAACAGAAATGCACCACACTTGCACCTTGAGAAATATGAAGGAATAACTTGAATGAATGGTGGATTTGTGATTCTTGGAGCTCTAGGATGAAGAATGTGTGATTGATTTTTGAAATGAGTGAGATAATGAAAGGTTTTGAAGCAAAATGCAAATGGAGCAAAAACTTGAGAATGCTTAAATGAGAGAGGTTGAGCTTCCAAATTCGTGTGCAATAGCTTATATATAATGAAAACTCAATGCTGATTAGGGTTTGTAAAAGGATGCATGTGAGAATGGTGTGATGGAAAGGAATTCGAAAATTGGCATTAAATGTGTGATACCATGATTCCTGTGTGCATTCTCCTTTTATTGTGCACAAACTGATCACACACCACTCATTAATCATGAATGAAATGATCCCAACCCTTGGATGTGAATGTACCATGCTTTTAGAGTGCTCTTGCATTTTTGCATTAAGTAGAATATCTCCTCATCCATGCACGATTTTGGTGAATTATCTTGGGTCAAATACCTTTTGTGCAATGTATTGTGATATTATGATCTCATTATGCCCATAAATCAGCTTGGAAATGAATTACAAACCATTTTGCAACTTGGTAGAAAAATGCATTTTATGAAAACCCTAAAATGTGCCAAATTCAAATGACCATAACTTCTTAACCACAAAGGATATGATGGTGTTCTTGTACTTTTTGGAAAGGGGAGAAAAAGCCCTACAAGTTTCAAGTTTGAGGAAAAATCATTTGAGGTCATCTTGGTCATGAAAGAGGCCTTTGAAAACTAAGGCAAAACTTACCAAAAATAGAAATTTTCATTATAAGTCATTTGCCAAAAATAGAAACTCTCCCAAAACCTCTTGATTCTTGATTTTTGACACCACCAAAGTTCTTCTTTGTCCTTAAGAAGGTACCTTGACTTAAAACAATGGGATTGGACCCCTTGAATTCTCACAGTTGACTTTTTAATTGCACAGTTGACCAATTTCTTCCTCCACAAGTAACTGATGAATTGACTGACTTCCTCAATGAGTTTTCTCACCAAATTTCATACCTAGGCTTCAAATACCATATAAAGGACTTTAACCACAAGAATTGGTCAAAAATACAAGAAATCCATGCTCAAAAGCAAAACCCTAATTTATGGCTTATTTGTGTAGGAAATAGTTGCATCCTTGATCTTCTAATGATCTCTCACCCTTCTTGACTCATGTAGGAAATTTTGAGCTTGTATGGGACATGAGGAACCCTTGTGAATCTTTTGCAATGTCACTTGGCCCTTTTCTTTGACTTGTAGAATCATGAATTTCCAGATGACTGATCATATGCCCAATGCTAGAACATGTGAGTGTTATGCCTCATTTTTCTATGCTAGATGCTAAGAATATGATGTGCTTATGATGATTATGATGTGAAAATGATGATAAAAGGGAGAGGGAAAATTTGGAGTGTTACAACTTCCGCTATTCAAACATCTGTTAATCTAAAAAGGACGAAAGCAAAGGTTGTCGGTCGTTCAAGACGAACTGTGATTGAATACTCATAAGAACCAAAAATTTGCACTCTGCCGGAGAATAAAAAGAAATGGGAAATAAACCCAATCCAAAACAACAAACTGCTTGAGACCCTTGTTGTGATGAAAAGTAACTCACAACCAAAATCTTATGTAAATTCAACATCAAACGGAGCAGACGAGCTTCCTTCAAACAAACCTGTTACGCCAGGTAAATAAATAATAAACCTGTTACGCCAGGTAAATACAATCTAGGACGGACGAGCCCTCTTCATATACATTTTCCAGATATATGGTGCTTAAGAAGGACGAGTCCTCTTCAGATAACCTGTTACGCCAGGACGTGTAGTGCACTTAAGCCTGTGGGATAGACATGCACAAATAGGATAGACGAACCCTCTTCATATATCTTTCTTAGATATATGGTTCTAGGACGGACGAGCTCTCTTCATAAATCTGGCTTAGATATGTGGTACTCAAGATAGACGAGTCTTCTTCGGATAATCTGTTACGCCAGGGAACCGGTAAACATTTTGACGTTTAATCCCACCATCAGGAATTCAAACCTCTCCCTAGCCTCCTGAGATCTCTGCATCTTATGGAGCTTCTCCTCTACTTCTGCTTTAGAACTGACTTCATGATGATATAAACCAGTCATCTCTATATTCTCAACTCTTAACTCCTATATCAATGCCTCCAGCTTCTTGTACTTCTCAACAGAGACAGTGTCCTGAACAGGTACTTCCTCCGGGTACAATGGAGCTTTAGCTAAAAATGGAAGAAAGAGAGCCTCTACCCGAGTCTGTAACCAAATAGAAAATGGAGGATATGTCCTTGGGTCTATCTTTCCAAATTCTTTCTTACCTTTCTTTACCTTATGGGCCCAAGCCTGAGATTCCCTAATAAGCAAATCCCTATTTCCTTCCACCGGAGGATATAATGAGTCAATTATTTCTTCATCTGATGGTGCAATCTTCAAGGGATACGCAAATTGTTTCCTTGACAGTACCAGATTGTAGTTGATCACTCATTTCCTACCGAGCAGAGGCACATTAGGAAAATCACCACAACTAACAAGTAACTCCTTGCATAACAAGTCCCTATTACACCCCCAAGCTTTATTCTCGAAAGTTAATCCCATCAACCTCTTGGACCATCTCCACTCCTCTTTCAAGTCTTTGTAGGGCCTGATTTCGGGAGTTGCTTAGCGAACCAGTCAGCAAACAATGGAGCACAACAATTTACTGGTCCACATCTTCCTTTCTCATTTCGATAATGAACGCCGTAATAGAAATCTCCTAACAAGGTTGGTATGGGGTTCCCCTTAGCAAAGATGGACATCACATCCATACTTACAAACTCATTTTCTCCTGGGAAAATACTAGCTCCATACACCATTAAGGCCATCATAACACCAAAATCTACCCACCTATTTTCTTGTGCGTAACCCTCAGCTTCTGCTATGAGTATATCCCAATGGAGTCCTCTACCTTCACTGACTTGCAAACCCTTCTTAACCTTTGCAGCTGGTATATGACACACCTTAGCTATCTCTTCCTCCCGAAGAGCTATCTCTGAACCATAATAAGGTAAACTATTTCTGACAGGAATACCAAGAATGCTAGAAATCTCTTCCAAAGTGGGAGCCAAAATGTAATTTGGAAATACGAAACACCGTAACAGAGGATCATAAAAATGGAGTAAATTATGCAGGTTATCTCTCTGATCTGCAGTTGGCTTGTCTATGTACTTCAAAATCTGACCATATCTCTTTCTGAAGTCACCTAAGACTTGATCGTTCATCAAACCCATCATTTTTTGAATGCTCTTGACCTCTGGTTGGAGAAAAGTGTAATGAACATTTCTCTTTCTTAGCCCTTCTTGACTTCTGCCATCTGGGTAAGGAAAAGCTACCGGAACTGGATGCGAATAATGACCTAAGAAAATGAAAACACAAACAGTTAATGCGAGTATGATGCAATGCAAATGCAATGCAGTCATATGATCAATCTGGATTTTGTTTGGATATAGAACTTTGAGGACCAAAGAGCCAGGTGATCTGAAATCCAATATATCCTATGAACAAAACCCTCTCAGATAATAACTCATAAACCAAGATCAAGAATTCCAGAACTATAGTGTCTGGATAAACACAAAGGACCGCCTTGCTGATTAAAGGTATGTGGAGGTCAATGGTTCATGCAAACCTGTAAACCCCCCCTCCAATCTCACGGATACTGCTCCGGATCAAACATCACAGACTCTCAAAGTCGAATAAAAATAATACGTTCACCATTTCCGAGAAATGGCTCATGACCAAATCAGGGAATCGATTTATCATTATGTACTACTCAAGGAGGTCTCAGCGTGAGTCCGGGAAAAATAAGCATCCCTTATAAGTCCCCAGTTTTGAGCGCTGGAACCGAGAAACAATAGTACATTCATCTCGAAGGGTACAGCACTATCGTCATACGATCAGATGCTCTCACTGAGTTCCTATAAGAGAACCAGACATCCTATGCGAGTTCCCTGTGGGCCCTCGTGTGCGAATGGGTTTGCCACAAAATGTGGTCTGCCACTGTCACCACTGGAGAGGGATGTTTCCACAAAGGTTCTCAATGATCGGTCCCCAGTTGCACATAACTATCAAGGCCGTGAAATGAGAAGGGAAGATCCCTAAATCAAGACATTTCCAAGGCGGTCGCAAATATGGCCGTGGAACTCACTACTACCCCCATGACAAGATCTCATTAGACCAAAGTGGAACCACTCTAAGTCCTAAGGTGCACTCGAGCCTTGGTAATGAGCTCATCTCACAGTAACATTATCACCCAAGTCCCACCAAACAGAAAAAATCCAGTCTAGACAGTCTAGTATAATATGATGCATGGAAAATAAAATATTGAAAACTATAAATAAAGCTGTAAATAAATTGTAAATAAAACAATAAAATAAACAGGCAACAAAAAACAATCAACACCCAAAGAAACAGAAACACGCAAGCGCTAGGAGAGACTCTTAAGGGAACCAAAGATACTCTATTTAGGAAGTCCCCAACAGAGTCGCCATCTGTCGCTCCCTGGATTTCCATCTTGGTACAAACGCGAAAGTGGCGCAGAAAAGGTAGAGTCTCCAGCTAGGCATTTTTATCCCGAAGGAACGGGAATGGTAATGCTGCACAAATCAAAGAAAGAAAAGAAAGGACATAGATCCTGCGAACCAAAGATACTGGGTTCGGGAGTCGGTTACAACCTGGGAAGGTATTAGCACCCCATATCGTTCGTCGTACCCGACGGGATCCACGCTTGCCAAGAAAATGTTTCAAAGGGTGAAGAAAAGAAAGTTGCTGCAAAAAGAAAGACTGAAACTTGATAAGAAAAGAAAAGAAAGGGGCAAAATGTAGGGAAAATAAAAGAGTGCTCGAACAGGCCCTACCCTGCTGCCTATGTACCTCATCTGGACATGAGGATCAGAGTCGTCGTAGTTTCCCTAACTAGGGGTGGAAAGATTGCTTGTGTCTTAAGGCTTGAACTGCTTATGGAAATTCTCAGGTGTTGCAGGCTCGGACGACGAGTGTGTTACCGTCTTGCAAAATGACAAGTATGAGCAAGTTCGTACGTAAAGAGTGAGGGTGATGAGAAACGAAGTCCCGAAGGAGAGACGTTTATTGTTTGTCCGGTGTTTTTTATGAGTTTTTTATGAGTGTGGCACAAGGAAGTGAACTCAAGCTCTTTTCCTTGGAATGTGTACTTGTTACTACATTCCAAGATGGAATAATAGAACAAGCACACCCAAGTAAGGAGAAGATCCCCAAAACTTGGTTCCAGAGATTAGGGCCTAAGCTCACTAACTTGTTGAACTTATTAAGTATTTTTGTACCTTTTGTGAAGAAGTATCTTTTATGATTTTCTTTATGAAAATAGTCTCATGATCAGACTTGTGCATCATGCTAGACAAGCTTGTATTATCCTAATATGGGAAGACTACAAGTGCCCCATGGAATAAGGCTATACACAAGAGACTACTTCACCCATTATTAAATTTTTTTAAGGTTTTTTTGTTTGAAGATGAGAAGAGAAAACACCAAAAGGGTCTCAAAGGTAAAAACTAAAGAGGTGACTAACAACCCTAAATATTATCATGCATGGAAACCCTAGGTTAGTAAGGTTTGAAATCTATCCTAATGAAGAAGGAGGAAAGAGAAGAAAGAAGAAGAAGAAGAAGAAAAGGAGGAAAAGAAAATAGAAGGCAACTTACTTCTCTAAAGAATCTAAGTTGTTTGTAAGAGGGAAGTGATGAAGTTAAACACAAGATGGCATAAGGCACATCACAAAGAAAAATTAGAAAGCAAAATAAGAGATGAGATGAAGACTTGAAATATGGATATCATCCACACTTCACTTACCATGAGACCCTACAAGGAAAGGTTAGAATATACACAAGTAATAAGATGAAACAATTAAAATAAAATGAGATGTAAACAAGCAAAAGATCAATTTAAAACATCACAACCAGAAGTAACACACTCCATTCATATGCTATGATTACACACACAAAACCATGAAAAGATTGGAGCAAACAACTCATCATAAAGCATTACAAGTCACTATGAAAGAACAAAAACATCTATGAGATAACACAAAGAATACAAAGTAAACAAGCATCATACAAATCAATACCAGAACCCTAACATATCAAAGAGGTGCTTAAGAAATAAAAGAAATCATGAAAGGAAGCCTACAAGTTCAAATATTGTCAACATGAGAAGTAAATTGGCCTAAGAAGTGAAGTGAGCATACATACAAGTGTGGGAACCTTCAAGAACAAGGACTTCAAAGCAAGTCAAGATGCTAACATCATACAAGGACCAGGGACCTATATTCATGTCAAAAGGACTCTAAACAACCTATAGGAGTTGTCACAAGTGCCCTTCTAACCTAAGAAGCAAGCATGTAACAAGAAAAGACACAAATTAAGGCAAGAAAGCAAGAAAATTAATATTAAATCAAAACTTCATTTAAAAATTCCACAAACAGAAGCAAACTAGGGTAATGGAGGGCATACATTGCAATTAGGGTTTTGAGGATCATGCACAAAGAAACTTGACAAAATTCAACATATAAATTCCTAAAAATTATGAGATAAATCCCTAACAAACTACATCATATGCATGATCCAGAGCAAAAAGAACCAGTTTGAAATTCAAATCTATGATCAAGATAAAAATTAAACAAGGCAGCATGTGAATTAAAATGAATAAAGAAGAGAAAATAAACTAAACAAATATTTCATACACGAAAAATAAAAATAAATGGAAAATAAGATTGTACTAAATTAAAGAAAACTAAATTTGATTTACATGATTTTTCTGGTGATTTTTAGAAATCTCTAACTATTTTTAAAAATTCAAAAGCAAACAAATAATAAAAGAACATAAAAATAAAACAAAAGAAGAGGGAGGTGCAGAAAGTAACTGAATCAGTTCAAACCAAATGGGCATATAAGCAAGGGGGCGCAAATAGCATCTGAGGCCCAGGGATTCTTAGCGTGTTACACCATATTATTGTGGAAATGCAGTAATTCAGGCAAAAATAAGGAACCAATGGACCAAACCAATGCACAGGATTAAGTCAACAATCAAGCCAAGTCAAACATCCAAGTGATCAACGCGTGTGTGTATGATACTTATGGTAAGGTGCCACGCAACTTGTATTATTCAGACTTAAATTATGAAAAGAACTCACGTGACAGGGAGAGTGCATTGTTAATGTGATGTCAATATAAGGACCATTCAGATCAAGCATCACACAGCTATGGAATCATCTTCTTCAATTCAAACTCAAAGCAAATTTCCAGAAACCGGTGACCAAAGCCCTAGCTCCGGCGCCAGGAAATTCAAACATAAGAACAAAACACCACTAAAATGAATGCAAATCTCCATATCAACTAATTAAATCATGTAGATTTCAAATATGACATTAGATTTTCAAATAGGTCAACACACAAGGCAAATCGAAGACAAACATTTTCATGGATCAATCTTTAAGTCAACAATACAAGCTCAATTCTCACTTATTTTCAAAAGTAATAGATCACTGAACTCAGAGAAGCATGAGGATCATAATGCACACAAGCAAAATCAAATCTAGATCTACGAATTTTGGAGCTACCTGAGATTTGCAGAGCTCAAAATAGATCCAGAAATGCCTCCTCCAGCTGCAGATCAACCTCTTATAACCTCTCCTTGCAAAATAAATGAAAGAGAGAGCTTATATTGCTCTAGATCTTTAAATTCGAACATAAATGCACCACACTTGCACCTTGAGAAATATGAAGGAATAACTTGAATGAATGGTGGATTTGTGATCCTTGGAGCTCTAGGATGAAGAATATGTGATTGATTTTTGAAATGAGTGAGAGAATGAAAGGATTCGAAGCAAAATGAAAATGGAGAAAAAACTTGAGAATGGTGAAATGAGAGAGGCTGAGCTTCCAAATTCGTGTGCAATAGCTTATATATATATATTGAAAACTCAATGCTGATTAGGGTTTGTAAAAGGATGCACGTGAGAATGGTGTGATGGAAAGGAATTTGCAAATTGGCATGAAATGTGTGATAGCATGATTCCTGCGTGCATTATCCCTTGCTTGTGCACAAACTGATCACACACCACTCATTAATCAAGAATGAAATGATCCCAACCCTTGGATGTGAATGTACCATGCTTTTTTAGTGTTCTTGCATTTTGCATTAAGTAGAATATCTCCTCATCCATGCACGATTTTGGTGAATTCTCTTGGGCCAAATCCCTTTTGTGCAATGTATTTTGATATTATGATCTCATTATTCCCTTAAATCAGCTTGGAAATGATTTACAAACCATTTTGCAACTTGGTAGAAAATTGCATTTTATGAAAAACCCTAAAATGTGCCAAATTCAAATGACCATAACTTCTTAACCATAAAGGATATGATGATGTTCTTGTAGTTTTTGGAAAGGGGAGAAAAATCCCTACAAGTTTCATGTTTGAGGAAAAATCATTTGAGGTCATCTTGGTCATGAAAGAGGCCTTTGAAAACTAAGGCAAAACTTACCAAAAATGGAATTTTTCATTATAAGTCATTTGCAAAAAATAGAAACTCTCCCAAAACCTCTTGATTCTTGATTTTTGACACCACCAAAGTTCTTCTTTGAACTTAAGAAGGTCCCTTGACTTAAAACAATTGGATTGGACCCCTTGAATTCTCACAGTTAACTTTTTAATTGCACAGTTGACCAATTTCTTCCTCCACAAGTAACTGATGAATTGACTGACTTCCTCAATGAGTTTTCTCACCAAATTTCATACCTAGGCTTCAAATACCATATAAAGGACTTTGACCACAATAATTGGTAAAAAAAAACAAGAAATCCATGCTCAAAAGCAAAACCCTAATTTATGGCTTATTTGTGTAGGAAATAGTTGCATCATTGATCTTCTAATGATCTTTCACCCTTCTTGACTCTTGTAGGAAATTTTGAGCTTGTATGGGACATGATGAAACCTTGTGAATCTTTTGCAATGTCACTTGGCCCTTTTCTTTGACTTGTAGAATCATGAATTTCCAGATGACTGATCATATGTCCAATGCTAGAACATGTGAGTGTTATGCCTCATTTTTCTATGCTAGATGCTAAGAATGTGATGTGATTATGATGCTTATGATGTGAAAATGATGATAAAAGGGAGAGGGAAAATTTGGGGTGTTACACATGTTATGGAAACAAAGATCAAAAGTTCATTGGTTTGACGACAGAGACCTCAATACCAGATTCTTTCATGTCTCAGCTTCTGCCTGAAAAAAATCGACATTATTCTCTCCCTAACAAATGATAATGGATAAGTTCGTAATTCGAATAAAGACATGTGCAAAATAATCTTGAATACTTCACAGAGTTATTCCTAAAGAAGACTAGCTCTCATGACAGGGTCCTAGAGGCTATTGGAACTCACATTACAGAAGAGGATAATATTATTTTGACTACTCCATTTAGGTTGGAGGAATTTAAAGAAGCTATTTTTCTATGCAGGTTGATAAGAGTCCGAGTCCAGATGGTTTTAATCCAAGATTTTATCATCAATATTGGGACACTTGTGGGATGGATATTTATAATGCTATTTACGCTGACTGGATAGTGGTATCTTCCCTCATAGTCTTAACATGACAAATATTACACTTATCCCTAAAGGCGAGGTTAAAACTTCTCTGAAAGATTGGAGACGGGTTGCCCTATGTAATGTGTTATATAAAATAATTTTGAAGGTTCTAGCTAACTGGCTGAGGAGAGTTCTTGATAAGCGCATTTCAGACAATCAATCAACATTTGTCCAGGGTAGATCCATTCTGGATAATTCCATGGCAGCAAACGAAGTGGTTCTTTACATGAAGACCAAAACTAAAGGTAGGCAATGGGACATAGAGCTCAAGCTGGATATCATTAAAGTTTATGATAGAATTAACTAGGATTATTTGAAAGAGGTTCTTATAACTATGGGTTTCTGTCAGAAATGGGTTAGCTGGATTATGTTATGTGTGGAAACTATTGACTACTCGGTGAACATGAATGATAACAGGTTCAGGACGATTTCCCTAGGTCGATGACTCATGTAAGGGGATCCATTATCGCCGTATCTGTTCATTATGTGTTATGAAGGATTATCAGCTCTTATCAAGCAAGCATAATCCAGAGGGACGTCCATGGGATAAAAATTTACAAGAATACCCCTGTTATTTCTCATCTTCTGTTCGTAGATGACTGTTTCCTGTTCTTTAGAGTGGTAGTGCAATAAGCTACTATGATGAAGAATATCCTCAACATGTATGAGGAAGCATTAGGACAAGCCATTAATTTCCAAAAATTTAATTTTTTTTGTAGTAAGAATGTTAATCATAATGTTAAAAATGCTTTGGTGGATACTTTAGGAGTCCAACAAGTGTTGGGAACTGGAAAGCATCTTTGTGTTCCATCCATGATAGGCAGAAGAAGGAAAGTTACCTTCAAGTTAGTCAAGGATAGAATCTGGAAGAAGATCAATTCTTGGAGTAGCAAGAGTTTATCTCAAGCAGGAAGGGAAACTCTTATTAAATATGTTCTTCAAGCCATCCCATCTTACATCATGAGTATTTTTTTATTGCCTTCTTCTCTAAGCGAGGAAATTGAGAAAATGACGATTTCATTCTGGTGGGGACATAAAAGTGTACGGGGAAAAGGTATACATTGGCTTTCGTGGGATTGATTGTCTATGCCAAAATCAGACGGAGGGATGGAGTTTAAAAACCTGAGGGCTTTTAATTATGATATGTTAAGTAAACAAGCATGGAATCTTACGACCAAGCCCCTTAACCTAATTACTCGACTCTATAAGGCAAGATACTTCCCTAACTATGATTTTATGGATTCGGTAGTTGGGCACAATCCCAATTATGTTTGGAGGAGTATCTGGAGTTCGAAGTTTGTAGTGTGAGGATGGTACAAATGGAGCATTGGCTTGGGAGAAAGGATTTCAGTTGGGGGGGGGGGAATGGCTTAATGGTGGTTCAACATTGGTCAATCCTTGGCCAAATCACCAGGAAGTTGTAAATTTAAAAGTTTCGAATCTAATGGATGAAAATGGCAAACAATGGAATTCAAACATGGCCATGGCTATTCTTGGGGAAGGAAATGCGGCTAAGGTTTTCAAAACCCCACTGTTTGAATCGATATAGAAAGATAGGTTAACCTGGAAGCTGGAAAAGAATTGCATGTTTTTGGTCCATAGTTCTTATCGTTTATGTATTAAAGAAGCCATTGATATTGCTCATCTTAGGATTGACAAGAGATGGAACTTGATCTGGAAACTGAAGACTCCTCCAAGGATAAAAAACCTTATGTGGCGACTATGTAGGAAGTGTGTGCCAACTAGAATGAGATTAAAAGATAAAAGGGTAGACTACCCTTCCGTGTGTGGTGTTTATGGTCTTGAAGAGGAAAGTTATGAGCATTTGTTTCTTCAGTGCACGAAAAGCAGGGAGGGTTGGAAAAGATTGGATGTGTGGACTAGGATGCAACAGTTATCGATTTCTGGAGATGATTTTACTACTTTAATTTTTCATTCTTGCAAGATTCTAATCAAAATGAACAAGCTATGTTCTTATTTGTGTTGTGGAGCATATGGAAGAGCAGGGACAACTTAATTTGGAATAACATTGACGATCCCTCGATTTCCATATGTATACGTGTTTCTCAACTTTTGGATGGGTGGCGAAATTCCCAAGAAATAATATCTAGGCTTCGTTCTCAACATCAAGAGGTTTGTAAGCCCAAATGGAGCAAACCTTCTGCTGGGAGGGTTAAATGTAACATTGATGCATATTTCTCTAATAACAAAGTGGGAATAGACACTTGTATTCGAAACGATGAAGGAATGTTTATTGCTGCCAGTACAAGATGGATCACACTTATTACTGAGTTAGGCTTGGACAATGTTGATTTTGAGCTAGACGCTAAAAGTGTAGTGGATAGTGTGAACATTCAGAATCCTAATGATCCGGAACTATGTGTTATCACTAAAGATTGTAAAAGTTTGTTAGCTCTTCTATTGAGGAACTCTCATGTTAAGTTCGTTAGGAGATAAGTCAATGAGGTTGCTCATGTCTTGGCACAGACGATCCCTAATCTTGCTAGTTTCCATAATTTTAATGATGTACCAACATGTATCCAAACTATTATTTTGAATGAAATATTATAAACTTTTCCCATAAAAAAATTGTATATAAATAGGTACTCATGCTATATAAACATTAACCACACACTTTATTTTATTTTGCAGAAAAAGATAAATTCAAGTGGAGCTATAATGGCAAAAACATTGAAAATTGTATTGAAGTTGGTTTTGTTGTTTGTTGTTAATGTGGTTATTCTATTGGGAAGTGTTGATGGAGCAAGAAGACTAGAAAGTGGTTGTTTTTTTTATAAGTAAGGGATATATTGAATGAGAGAACTAAGGATTCTCTAACATGCTTACAATAGGCGAGAACAAAGCTCGACAAAGAAAATTACAATCCAATTGTATATTACGATAAATAAAAAGAGGATCTTTAGAAAATTCGTAAAAGTTGCAATTGTGATGACTAATGTTCTCGATGAACAACCATCTTCAAATCAAAGTTTTGATACTCCAAACCGCGTCCAAAACATTCCACGTATTATTTCACTAGAAAGTGATTGTGACTATAAACCATTATTTCTAGAAGCTTGTATTATAAATTCAAATTGTTGTTCTCCCGTTATGACTCCACCTTCTTAGTTTTTGTTTTTTTGTTTTTGTTTTTTTTTTGTTTTTGTTGCTATAAACTATTTTGGTTTTAGAAAGAGTAGTGGTTATGTTTATGTAATGATTTTGAGTTGATTATATGAATGATTAAGAACTTAATATTGTTTATAGTTAATTATATGAATGACTTGTCTCTTACAGATATCATAGTATTTTTGTATTATTTCCTTTTTTTGCATTAAAAATTTCTCCATGTATCCATCTAAGTTGTTTGTTTGTAGTTTATAACACAAATATTTATTGTTTTTTTTTAAACAAGAAGTATATTGACGAGAGTATCATAACTAGTAACTACTCAACCCGATTACAACAGTGTACAATACAATGCTCGGACAAAAAAGAAATTACCTACCAATTGACACCTAAGACAAGTGCAACAATGAATTTTTGTTGAATTCGTATAAATTACAATTGGAGTTAGCAATTTCGTCAATGAGCGACCATCGCCACATATGAAACTTAACCTTTCAAATAATGTCCATCACATTCCACTTCGCTTTCTTAAATATAATATCGTTCCTTTGAGTTCATAAACTCCAACATACGGTCAACCAAATTAAACCTTGACTACCCGCTTTCAATCGCTTCGATCTACAATATGAATGCTAAAAAGAGAAGCTTTCCTTAACATTGATTCCTCCAAGGACAGCGATTCTGTTACGCGCAATCCCTCCTAGAACAGAATTATAAGACGCAAATAAAGGCTGGGAATCGTTAGAGACAGCTCGGCGAATCGATCCGGAATGAGTTGCTAATTCAGAAAAATCAAAGCACGTTCTGCAGTGTCTGAGTGAGAAACTGGGGTGTTACTAACGTTCTGACTCTGCAGAATTTCCTGCAAACTGAAATACCCGCTGTTAGAAAATTTATGAAACATTAAAAATAATCATAAATTGTTTTTCTATGTTCAAAGTTTTTTTAAGGGAACAAATTACTACTTTCGTTAAAATAAAAAATATAATTAATTTTATATTGAATACTAAAAATTTATGAGTTATTTTATAAAATTATACACTATTAATATAATAAAAAGAAAAGGAAAAAATATGAAAATGAAATATTTTTTCGGTTACAATTTTCAGATTATTGGTATTGACTCCATAATTATTACACTTCCATACCAATAGTCACATTTAAAATAAGTGTCTATTTAAGTTTTGAAATGTAATTTTAGATTTTATCTTATAATTATATCTTTTTATTAATACTTTTTATTTTAAATGTGATTTTATCTTCCAATTTTAGATTTTATCTTCTAATTATATTTTCGAATTCACCAATAATCAATAAAAATAATATAGCAAAATTATTATTCTCTTTTCATATATTTTCTTAACCAGTGTAAAATATGATATTAATTAAGACGGAGAATGTAAAATTTACAGAATATAAATTTTTTATATTATTGTATAATCTTAATTCTTTTTTAACAAATTATTTTTTTAATTTTGATATTTTACTGTCCTTTAAATAATATTCATTTTATAAAAACATTTACTTTAAATTAATTTTTATTTTGAAATAATTAAACGGACATACCTATACTCTTTTTTTTTTAACGCCTTATTTCATATTTGTTTTTATCTAATTTATTTGATTCATGAAATCCTCATATTTTAAATTAAAAATTACATAATTTATATTAAATAAAAGATACAATTCAAGAAAAGTAATAAATATTAATATTTAATGTTCACTAACCGTATAAATATATTTGGTGTTTGACATTTATTTAAATCACATGATGATTGTGATTTGTAAAACTTTTTATAGGAATAATGTATAGCAATTAATTTCTTAATATCATATTTAAATCTTATTTTACATAAAATCCATTCAAATATGTTTAATTTAGATTATATTTTTCTAAAGTTGAAGCTATATATAAATATAAACGTTAACCAGAGACTTTATTTTATTTTGCATAAAGATAAGTAAGTGGAGCTATAATGGAAAAAACATTGAAAAAGGTGTTGAAGTTGGTGTTGTTATTTGTTGCTATTGTGGCTATTCTACTGGGAAGTGTTGATGGAGCAAGAAGACTAGAAAGTGAACGTGACTATAAGCTAGTAATGCCAGAAGCTTGTATTATAAATCCAAATTGTTGTGCTCCCGTTTGGACTCCACCTTCTTAGTTTTCTGATTTTGTTTTTGTTGCTATTTCTACTATTAACTATTCTGATATGTTTATGTAATGATTTGGAGTTGGTTATATTAATGATTAAGAAATTATTATTATATATTGTTAATTATATCAATCATTTGTCTCTTACAAATATCATATTTGTTTTATGTTAAAAGGTTTTTACACAACATTAATCAATTTGTTTCAATACTTTTAAAATTGTTGTGATATATTGTTCATATATTGATATTATTCATATGATACTGTTCATGTACGGTTTTACTGTTCATTGACACTATTCATTAAAAATATTTTTTTAATTGAAAAATACACTGTTCACCATATAAATACGGTGAACAGTACATGTGGTGTATGTATTGATGTAAGAAAGTGGTGTAAAATAGCAAAGTTGGGTGTTTTAAGGAGGAAAAATTCAGATACTTAGAGAAAATTTTACCTTATATCCTCATAGTTATATTGATATTCTTATTTTTTTTAATTAGTTAATTTATTTTTGTTTATTTTTAATCATTTCACTTTTATTTTTACTATCCATGTCACACTTTCTAAAATTTTACTCAATCATAGTTGTTCCGAAACTTCTTGCAAATGATATTTCAATATGTTTCTTTACTAAACCTAAGACTTCACTGGACTTTTCCGGTTCACTAATTAAAGGGAATAATTGTAGGGGTGTAGGGTAAAAAAAAATTAAAGGAAAACTTTTTTCAATTTGCCGAGTTTTTTAACCTATTCAAAATCATGTTAAAGACAAGTAACACCTAAACAATCGGTACACAAATATTTAGAGACATATACACAAGAGAGTTCAATAAAAAATTCTTCTACTTATTATGATAAATGATAAGTTTTTTACAACTACATGTTGACGTTTTCTTTACATTTCCCACGACACTTAATGCCCTTGATATATTGGAAAAGTATGACGTGTTTGTTAACACCATTTGGAACAGATTTCTAAAGGAAAAAGGTAGTAAGAGAGATTTATAAATTATCAATATGCTCTATAGAATTCATGACGATGATGAAGACTTTTACTAGTCATTGCCTCAATAGTTGGACAAAATGGAAATCACCACCATAATGGAGTCTTTCTTTGTGAATGGGACAAGGTGGTAGAGACCAACCTACTATATTGTGTGTGAATCAGAAACTCATATCCAAGATATGTTGTTATCAGTTTCTAAAACATTCATTGTTGCCAAAGTTTATAATGAAACAATAAACAAATCCAAAATTCATCCATTGTATCACCTCATTCAAGCCAATTATCATAAGGAACATCATTTGTCAAGATATAATCAACTGCTCTCAGAGAAAGGACGATATGTTGTACTTTCCCTATTTAATCACAACTTTGCATAACATGCACTCAATGACAAACAAAATAACAAACTAATAAAACATACTATTGGGTTAGAAAAGAAGGAATTGTTGAAAATGATGAAATTTCTAGAAAAGAAAACCCATATAATAGAGTTGTGTCATAAGTATTTTAAAACTTCTACATCAAGGACAAATGATGAGAATATGAAGAGTAGAAAGATTCTAAAGCCTCTACATCAAGGACAATTGATGAGAGCATCATGGAGTTGTTAAAAATAAAGGAAGAATAAAAGGCATACTGGAAGTTTGCAAGGGATCAATATAAATAACACAAGACATTGTACATCTTTCACAAATAAAGATTACTAAATAGACACATAGCCTTTCACATAAAACTAGAGACATCCAAGTAAAATAAAATGGAGCACACACAAGGTGCTTTAAGGCATCTTTCTCCGCCCAGCCACACTCCCCGGTGGCAAGCAAGTACAGATCACTCGATCCTTAACGTATAGATAACTTTCCTTGTCCAATCACACTCTCAAGTGGCAAGCAAGCACAGGTCACTCATTATATATCAAAAGTATTTTCCCCGCCCAGCCACACTCCCAGGTGCCAAGCAAGCATATATCACTTATTATCTATCAAAGGTACTTTTCCCTCCCAGCCACACTCCTAGGTGGCAAGCAAATATCATATTTAGTTTATGTAATGATTTGGAGTTGATTATATTAATGATTAAGAAATTATTATTACATATTGTTAATTATATCCATCATTTGTCGCTTACAAATATCATATATTTTTATGTTAAAATGTTTTTTCCACTTAAAAAGTGATATGGAACATTTGGTGTAAATAAAAAAGAATATGTAGAGAAAAATAGTTGGGAGTAAAGGGACAAATTACTACTTCTTTTAAAATAAAAATATGATTAATTTTATATTAAATAAAAAATTAATGAGTTATTTTGTAAAATTATACACTATTAATATAATAAAAAGAATAAAATAATAATATTTGTTGAGTTTCAATATTCAAATTATTGATACTAGTATTGACACCCTAATTATTAACACTTTTAGAGTGTGTTTTTTTCGTTACTTTATAAATCTCAATTCTTTTTTAATAAACTAGCGGGATAGCCGTGCTAATAAATTAGCAATATAAAATTAATACATATGGTATTCAGTACACAGTATAAAATATATAGTGATATCATTCTGTACACAATATGCGATTTACTTAATTCAATGTATGAAAAATAAAATTCAAATGACCAGTCTACAATTATATTTTATAGATTTAATATATTAACAGTTGATATGTAATAGATACGTTCACGTCTACCCGTTAAGGAGAATTTCTTGTTTAACTTTACGTTCACCTTTATGAATATCTACATTTGGTATCTTAAAAGAATTTCATAATAGAAGTTTAACTCTACATATTTTATCCATCTTTTATGTAAGAGAATTTCATAATAGAAGTTTAACTCTATAAAATTTTAAATTTCATATTAGAACATTTAAAGTATTCATTTTTTCTTACTTTAGTATGTTTTTTCTTTTCACTATAGTATTTGAATTTTTCAATTATTTATTTTTAATTTAGTAGAAAACAATTGTATAAATTATTACCATTTATCATTATTTTTTCATGATTATTATTTATCATTATTTTTTCATGACTACTAATCATCTTTTCTTTTTCATTATTACTATTTAATAAAATGTAACAATAAAAGTTACTATAAATAAAAATTGGGAGGAAGAGAAAAAAATATATATAAAAACAACACAAATCGAGTGGGTTTAATTTTCTATGGTTATCTTTATAAAAAAAACTACATATAAAAAAATAAATTGATATTGATATTGATATTTTATGTTTTTTTGTTACTAATATAAATACCTATAATATATAAAATCAAACCATTTTTTAAATTATTTATTTAGAATCAAATTAACAAATACAATTATAAAATAAATTAAATTAAATATTAAATAAAAAAAAATAATATTTAACATTTATTAGTGTAGATATCAGTAGGTAAATAAAAAATCAGATCTAAGAATATCATAGATCTCTTGATAATCTATTTTTTTGTATAATCAATAGTTATTTATAATATCAATAAATGTATAATATTAATAGTTAATTACATTATTTTCATATTCATCAATAAAAATATAATATTAATGAATTACATTAAATTAAATTGAAAATTACATTATTTTCATATTCATCAATAAATATATAATACCGAAGCAACATAAATAATATTAATAGAATTGAATCACATTAAATAAAATTGAAACAACATAAATAATATTTTTTTTCAAAGCAGTAATAATTAATTTTTTCAATTTATTTGTATCCCTGTATCTTATAAATTTATATTTGAATATATTTTAAAATTATTAATTATACTATAATTTTTCATAAATTATTATTTTTAATTATGATTTTTGAATCATATATAATTATTTCTAATGATTCTAATATTAATAATGAATCCTTATAATTATTTCTAATGATTCTAATATCAATAATGATTACATTTATTTCTAATTTTATATAAAAGAAATGGACTTTTTTAATTATTATTATTTATAAAAATATTTTTTACTATTTTTTAGCCGAAAAATGATGAGAGTTAGTTATTTATTTGGTAGAAGAATAATATAGTTTTTAAAGTTTTTTTTAGAATTTAATTATTAATGATTTATTATTATTTTATTGGTAGAAATAGAGGGATATTTATTATTATGTCGAACAAATAGGTATTAAAAACCTTAATCTTTTATAGAGAAAAAACTACTCTTAAGTAACAAATCATAAAATCATTATCTTCATAAATCATTAAAATCTTTAAAATGTCTTCAAAAATATCATTAATATCATAAAATAATCATAAATTATTATGATTTACAATCTTAGGTATTCTATTTTCTCATCGTCCTGACAGCAATAATTAATGTTAAGTATATAATAAGACAGATTTTATTGAGGGGGACAGAAATATCCCTATGCCACTCGTAATTTCAAGTATTTTTCAAACTAAAATAACATTTTATTCTCTTTAGTTTTTTAAAATCAAGTACAATCAGAATATAAAAAAACATTATTATAAATAGATTTGATTTAACAATAAAAAAATATTATTATAAATAGATTTGATTTAACAATAAAAAAACATTATTATAAATATATTTGATTCATCCTTTTAAATCATAATCAAATCCAACACTTCACCTTAATTTTATTTAATTTTTTCAAATAAAATGAATGAATATTTAGATTTTTTATATCGACAAAATCGGATTAAAAAATTTAACTAATTAGTAATATTTTTTAATACCAATAAACATTGTAAAATAAACTGTAACAAACCTGTATGAATTTACAATTACACAACACAATGAGTATAAATTAAAAACGGCATATTGCTATCACAGTTACTATCACAAGATAAATGAATGGGTTTATTAAAAGTCTAAGTTACCCTCTTACTCAGTTAATGATGCCTCTCCCATCACCACTGTGTTTTTAATAATCTATGACATTTAAAATATTGCTTCAACTACCCTCTTTTCTCTTTCAAATATTAGGTTTTTTCGTTTCGAATTTTTTGCATTTAAACTAGTTAAAATTCTCAAATGGTAAACTTTTGCGTTGCCATTGATTTTTTTATTTATTATTTGGTTATTATTAAATTTGAGTAATTGGTTAGAATGCTTCAGAGACAAAGCAAGAGTCTGTATTGAAAATTTAAATTTTCTTAGTAAAAGGAAACATTTGATTTTGGATATTATAGTCTTATTCTTGCCTTAACTAAAAGTTGTCTTTAATATGTAATGTTAAATTTTGTTTCGCGGCACTTATTGCATGCCATGGCCTTTCTATGAATGTTTTCATCATCAACTAAATATAACATTTTTTATGCACATATGCAAACGAGGATATTCTGATCTATACGGAAGTGTTTCAGTGATGATTAGGTGGTGTCATTTGTTGCATAGACTTGGGCACTGTTTTCACACTCACTAATCATGGTCTGGTTGATGGAAATTGCTTTTATTTTTTGAATTATCATTAATCGGTTCTTGGAGAAGACGACACCGGTGAAGAATCACCTAGGTTAACGCTTTGTTTGTTCCTGAGAAGATATCAATTAGCATTGTTTGATTGATTTCCACACATGTGAACAAAGAGGGGGAAGCAAGGATAATTCCACTAATAACTACTTGTTGAGTGGGCTAACTTTTTTGTATTTTTTATCATCATTTTCATATCTATTGAGTTTTTATATTGGTTGTACTTAATAGACATTGTGATTGCTTCCCCCTCTTTTTATCGCCAATATAGTTGTTCAACAGAATAATCATATTGTGGGGATGATAAAAACCTTGGTGTTTTACACTGGAAAAGCACCTCGTGGAGATCGAACATCGAGGTTTATGCATGAGTATAGACTTGAAGATAAGGACCTGTCTGACAAAGGGATTGTTCAGGTAATCATTTGTTTCTTAATTGTTTTCTATGGTTAAATGTTATAATATTATGAGCCTTATTAGGGAGAGGGATATGTATAAGTCAGTTTTGAATTGGTGAATGTGTAGCAGTTTTGTAGTTTTGCCTGTGAATGTACATTTTAGTTTTGATACTATTGGCATTTGTTTTCTTCTTTCAATAATCATTAATTACAGTTTATTTCAGTTTTTATTAATTTAGTTCTTATCACTATAAAGTGCAATTCTTACTTCAGAATTGTTGAATTCTTAAAATGGAATTATGTGATTTCATGTTGATTCAATTATGTGTTTGTTTGTTTGTTTGATTTAGGAAAGAAAGAAGGGTGAACTGCATTGACACTGGGATTAAATAATTGTGAGTATTTTTTTATTTGTTTCTATGATGTATTTGACTATGCTTTAATGTATATACTATGCACAAATATATATGATAAGCTGATGTTAGTGTTAAGAGAGCTCTCCAAGAAAGTGACAATGATGTATATGCTGCCATTAAGATCTGTATATAGAATTTAATAATGCTCACAAGTGTAAGTTTATTGTAAGTATATATTTTATTATGATCACAAATGACAATGATCTAGATGTTGTAAGTTTTTGTGTTAACAATAATTAATTTATATTGGCAGGTAGAAAGAAAAAAAGTTAAGTTTCAACTTAGACTGGGCCAAAGATTAAAAGTTAAGTTTCAACTTAGACTTGGCCAAAGATTGTTAATATACTCACTTACTAAACTTAATTATTCTTTGAACTTAATTATTCTTTGTTTCATGTGTTGAAAAACTAAACTAGCGGACCACGGTTTTTTCCGTGGATTAAGCAATTGATCTTATGCAATTTGCTTCTTCTTCGTTTCTTATTGTGTAATTGATGATGGATGGATATTGTAGTTGGATCTACTAATTGTTAGTTGAAAAATGTCTAAAACCATGTCATGTGTTGTTGTTTTCAAGTGAAATTAAACCATGTCATGTGTTGTTGTTTTCAAGTGAAATTCTGTGGTAGGGAGGTTAATGGTCTAATAATGTAGGTATGGATCATCGAACAGGTTTTTCATTCAACTGCTTATGCTTTAAGAGGATTTGCTTAGTTGTTGGCTTCATATTGCATTTATCGGTGATAGTGAAGAACTGCAATTCAGAAGACAACACATTTGGTTTACTGCAATTCAGAAGACAACATATTTGGTTGGCTACAATAGAAGAGTAATGTCAAAGGGAATGTTATTCATAAACCAAATGTTATTCATAAACCATTCGCGTGTGCATGTTGCTTCTTAAATAATCTTATTTGGATTATTTTGGGTACTTAAAACAAAAGAATTTAGTTCACTGAAAATTTGGTGGAATGATATTGTTATAGAGTATTTCCACTTTTAAGGTATCACAATCTTATACTACATTATTATAAAATCAATTTAATATTATAAAATTAATTTAATACATTTCATAAATAAAATATCTTATAAATTTAAATAAATATTATAAATATATTTTTATAAATGATTTCTAAACAAAAATAATATTTAAAAAATAAAACGTGTCACCAATCGGTGGTCACAGGTATATTATACCAAAATCTGTACGAACACACATTTTTTTTATAATTAAAAAAAAACTATGAATCCAAAGACGGATAAAATATAAATATATTTATTTATGTTACTCTATTGAATAGATATCAAAACAAAATTAATATAACTAATACAAATAAATTAAAATATATTGTCATAATGTATATTAATTGAAATTTAATTATGTTTCTATCAAATTAGTGATTCACTTTTTAATATTTCACATTTCTCATTTTAGAAATAAAAAATAATAAAGTGGAATCATTAAGTTTATTTAAAGAAGTTAAATGGATGAATTGAAATTACTTAAGTTATAGGTTTTCTTAATCATTAAGTTTCTTTAATTTTCTTTAAAAAAAATTAAATCACTAACTTTATTTCAATTAAAAAAGGTTTAGTTATTTATATACAATACCATTCGATTCATAAATAATTTACCTTATTATTTTTTAATATATCTTAAAAAGAAGGGTAAGAATCTTTCAAATATTTTATTAGACCTTATCATTAAATAAATTATATAATTATTACTCTGACTTTTTTTGTGAATGTCTTAATATTTATTTATTTAATATTCTTTAATAACCTTGAAATAAATTTTAAATAATATAATCTGTAATTTTATTTTTATTTTATATAAGATTATTACTTGGTTTAAATAAAAAAGAAAAATATTATTCTATTATAAGTTTATAATATATAAAAAAATTATAAAAAGTTTAGTAATGTATTATATAAAGAACAATTACATATTAAATATAAGAACCACATAAAAAACAATTATATATTTATAAATAGGAACAAGATTGTTTGTATATTATTCTATTATAAGTTTATAATATATAAAAAGTATAGTAGTATTATATAAAGGACAATTACATATTAAATATAAGAACCACATAAAAACAATTATATATTTATAAATAGGAACAATATTGTTTATTATTATACATAAAATAGTGGAGAATACAAAAAAATAATAGTGTATAGTGTTTTTAAACTATGAGTTGATAGGAGAATTGCACATTTTATTGATGTTGTATTTTAAAATGTATATACACAGAAGTTAATCCATTTATATAATTAAATAAATAATCACACTAAAAAATTTGGGGTACCAAATAAGCATATAATTTAAATGAATTAAATGAACGAAACATAAATAATATATGAATAAATAGTATCAAAATTATATGATATTTTTTATTAATCATACAATTTGTTTGTTATTTATAATTTTAACCGGATAAGTTCATCAATGATCAATACATATATATATATATATATATATATATATATATATATATATATATATATATATATATATATATATATATATATATATATATATATATATATATATATATATATATATAATATAAAGTAATTGAAATATTAAAATTAAAACTTTAACGGGGTCAATTTCATCCAAATAAAAAATAATATAGAACAGATACACACGGGTACATATATGGTACTTATATTAACACATTTAATTAAATATTGAATAATAAAGAGAATAAATTTACCATTAATTTAAATATTTTTTATAAATAATTCAAAATTTTTTTTATTTATATGTAGGAATAATTATACCGTTGATTCAAATATTTAAATATATTAAATAATATATTTGATTTGTAAATTGATTTTTCTCTATACATTCTACTGTCGCTCCCACTAAATGAGGCTAACTCAAATAGGGTACAGACGCGAACGATCGGCGAAAGGAGAGAACACACAAGGGTGAACTGAAAAGAAAAGAGTCGCCAGCTAGGCATTTTTATCCCGAAGGAAAGGTAATGCTGCATAAACCTAAGAAAAGATGGATAAGACGGTTGCGAACCAGAAAAACTAAGAAAGGGGGTTGGTTACAACCTGGGAAGGTATTAACACCCAGATTGTCCGCTGTACTCGACGGGATCCACACTTAAAATATTTTTGTTTTAAAGGGGTAGTGTCAGTGCTATCTGTGTATCAAAGCTGGAAAGAATGCAAGTGTCAGTGCTGGAAGAAAGTGAAGTGAAATATGTGAAGTGTCAGTGCTGGAACAGGAGTGCAAAGCTCAAGACTATGAGGCTTAAAGGATAATGCTGGAAGAGGGGGGAATGTACAGAGACTTTTGTTCGATAACTGTTAAGTTATGCCTACGTATCCTCTCGTGCAATGAGGAAGTCGGAACACCGTTGTTCGACTCAAAGAGACTGAAAAGGTAAATTGATTGATGAACTGCTTACTTATCTATGCTCAAGTGTATGACCTGTCTGGCTCAGGTGCTAACTGTCTTGCATTAGACGGAAGAAGAAAGTTCTCGTTTGTGAGTGAATGAGGTGAGAAAAGAATCCCTGAGGGGACGATTATTGTTTGTTTTTTGAGTTTTCAATCTTTTATTGCTTTTTTGGATTTGTCATAAGAAAATGAGCTTAAGTCTAAACCATGGATTAGTAAAATCATCACATCTTCCCTCTGATTAGGGGTAATGAGAATACCTTAAGTATGATGTAAACACCTCATACTTAGTCACCGTGATGTACGATTAAGATCATTAACCTACTTGCATTTATTTAGATGTTTTTGGAGTTTTTGTTTAGTGTTAAGTAATGAGTTTAAGCCATAATCAAGGATTTAATGGACCCATTACACCATCCTAATAGAAGGATAATAGATGAGAACATTTAAGCTGAAGAAGGCTCCTCAACTTAATCCATGATTAGGGATTAACCTCATGACAAAACAAAGCCTTTATTAAAGTGGATTTTAGTTACTGGTGAGATTAAGAAGTGAATTTTAGGGTTTGTAAGACAACTTGAGGGGGACTTGTCCATTAACACTAGGGTTAGTCCTTCTTAACCAATTAAGGAAGAATTAGAACCCTAATGCAAGGCCCAAGTTACAAGCTTGATGTCTTAGTGATTATTAGGTGAGTTGATTAAAGGATTTAAACACATTAAGGGTTTAACACTTAGGATTAAAGTTATACACTCCATCCTAATAGAAGGATGCAGGCATAAGCTTAATCACAAAGCCTTAAAACCTTTAAGGTTTAGTCCTTGATTAAGAGATGAGAAGAGAAGACACAAAGATGACACAAAGGTAAAACTAATGGGGGACTAATCAAACCCTAATTGAGATCATGCTTGGTTGTTCCTAGGGTTTATGAGGCTTGCAAGAAATCTTCAAGAGAGCCACCAAGGAAGAAGCAGATGAAATGAAAAGAAGCAGAAGAAGCAAGACAACTTACTTCACCTAAGAAGATAAGTTGCTTGAAGAAAGAAAGAGGAGAAGGAGCATGAATGAGCAAGCTCACTCTAATCCGCAAGTAAAAATGCAGCAATGATGCATAAGAGATATGAGAAGAGGTTGTGAGAAGTGAAGGCAAATTCACTTCTCAAACACTTACGACCTGAAAAATTAGCAACAAGAAATGACATGAAATGAAAATGAGATGAAATGCAAAGATGAAAACCAAAATCAGAAGCATGTTAGGATGTAAATGATGTGAAGAAGTGATACAAATGGATGTCATGATATGTGGATGATCATACAAGGGATGAGAATGCAAATGAAACATATAAGAGGCATGAAAGCTTATGAATGCACATGAAATGAAATGAAAGCAAAACATAGCAAATGGATGATGCAATGATCAAACATGATTTCAATATGTCCTAAGATGTCCTATATGTCATGTGGATGCACAAAATGTCATGGTAAGTTCATGTATGCAAGCATGTGAAGAATGAATGCAAATGAAGACAAAAATTAGGGTTTATGTACAAGACACAAGGCAAAATTCAAAATCAGAAGCAAATGACAAGATAGAAAATTGAAAATGGGATTAAAGATACCCTAAACCTATACAAGTTCACTGCCCAAAGGGGAAGACCTAACTCTTTACCTTAAAGAAGTTATGATTTTCCTAAGTTTGCTAGGGTTTTAAGGGACCTCACAATGAAAAAATGCAAAACAAATTGAAAATGAAAGATAAATTCAAACCAATTTTATCCTTGAAACTACATGACATGAGGAATGTAATACAAAAAGAACCATCATCAAACTCTTCATGGTTAGGCAGAAAGGATTTTTCTAAGTTAGGGTAAAAATATTGATTTTTAAGAACCCTAAATCCAAAGAAAACTGTCAAAATAGGTCAAGAACCAAAAAGAAATTTTTGTGAAGGGTTTGATAATGTTTCTAAATGTTTCAAAAAGCTCTCTGAATTTTTTTGGAATTTTTAAATACCTAAAATCATTTTTAATTAATTAATTCTTATTAACTAATTAAAAATAATCATTTAAATGATTTAAAAATAATTTTTAATGCGAAAAATAAAAATAAAAATATTTTTGGTTTCTGAAAATAAATAAAAGCTTGAATAAAAATTTTCAGAATTTTTTGATATCATTTGCTATTTTTAAAAATTCGTTTAAATAAATAGAAAACAAATGAAATAATTATTAAATTAAATGAGAAAATGGGAAAGTCAGCCAATCCAAGGGCCCAGGTTCAAATTCAGTTTGGAGGGAATTGACTTCGCGCGCAATCCAAGCCTCTCACTCAATCTCCCTCAATACGCAACCCCAAGCCCTCAAACTCTCCAGAATCAAACATCTAACAACCCTAAACATGAATCCAGCCCTAAAACTCATTTATTTTTCCTCAAGAACACGAATCAAAGCAAAACGGAAAATACGTCAAAAATTTCAGAAGCATGATACATCCTTGTTTCTCAATCATTTTCAAAAGTAAAGACATCATGATCATCAGGAGAACACATAGAATCAATTGAGAACTTAAAACGAAGGTTCTGGAAAAAAAGTTCTTGAGCTCACCTGAACTAGAGCTTTCACTTTTGGTACTTTCTGGCCAGGTCTTTGCTTCAAATCAGCTCCAATGATCCTCCTGAAGAGTTTGTGATGCTTGTTTGGAGTTTAAATGGTCTCTAAATGAAGTTGGCAGAAGTTCAGTTCAAGAAATGTCAAAATCGTGTTTTTGTTGTGGGAGGTTTCAGGGCAAAGTGATGGTTGGAAGATGATTAGAGAGTCATGGTGAGTTGTTCTATGGAGTTTGTTTTGAGGTTTGAAGCTTGGGTGCTGAGTTTCGAAGAGTTTTGCAGGTTTGAGAGTTTTTGGCAATGCTGAGGATTCTCAAGTGTTAGGCCTCAATGTTATGTGCTTTTGCTTGGTTTTGATCCACATGATAAGCTGTGATAGGTCAGAGGGTGGGTGGTGGCCTATGTTGATTGGTATGGGGCAAAATGCATAAGTCAAGAGTTGGTGTACTTGAGGTATGGGCACATGGCAGGCCAAGGACAATGGGGTGTCCTGCGCAGCTGGCTTTAGGGAGGTCCATGGGATCAGTTTTGAGGCAAGGCAACAAGAGAGAAGAAAGTTATAGGGTGTTTTGCAAATTATGAAAGTTTTGGCCCCTTTGAGAAATCTTAATGATCAAGGCATGAAACTTGAGAAATCTTTGGGCAATTCTGAATTTTATGTCATGTACTATGTTTTTGTAATGGTTGGAAGTGTGTTTGAAGTCACAAAATGCTTTGGCAAGTTGTTTTGCAAGTTTCCCTCTTTGGCACATAAGTGAAATTTTGTGATTTTTCCCAACTTTGCAAGGCCATAACTTGAGTTCTATGATGAATTAAATCAAGTTCTTGTACTTTTTGGAAAGGTAATGATCCAATCTACAACTTTCATGACCAAGCATTTTTCATTTAAAGCATTTTTGAATCAAAAAGAGGAGGTTGAAAAACTTTCCCAAAATGGCAAGTTTGCATTACAAGTCACTTTCCCAAAATGGCAACTTTGCAAATGGCTTGAAATTCTTCAATTTTGTGAACTTCTAACTTATTATAAGATCAAATAAATATCATAAACACCAAAAATGATGGAGAAGACCCTTGGTTGGATGATTGGGGGCCTCAGATGCCCTGATTTTGCACTGACTTGTTCAAGAAGTCATCTAATGATCAGATGCCTTCCCCATTGAATTTCTTCATGAAAATTGGTGTGCATGATCCTTATAACATATAATGACCAATAAAAACAAGAATGACCAAAAAAATTGGAGTTATGGCCTCTGAAACCAAAACCCTAATTCTAGGTCATTTGTGCAGTTAAACCTGGCTCTGCTTCCATGCCTTTCTTAGTTCTTGTGATTTTCTGACTTTCTTGATATTGGGAGGATATAATATGATGCTTGAACATACATGGACCATCTTGAGATGATTGATGACCTTTGGGGTAGCTCAGATAGCTCAGGGATTGCTCAAATCACAAACCCTAGATGCAGATGACTTTGAACCAATGCAGTGAAGTAAAAATGCAATGTAAGATGCTATGATTGAACTTATGCAAAAGATCAAAAGCCATGGTGAAATTAGTGAGGGCAAATTTGAGGTGTTTACAGCTGCCCCTATTCAAACATGAGTTAGCTGTGCAGGATGTAGGCGCCTGGCTTATCAGACAAACAAGATAACTTGTGGTTGAATACCAAAGACAGTCCAAAATTTGCACTCACTGAATGAATAAGAAAAGGGATATAGATTGTAAGAGAAAATAAAGTATGATTATAAAGTGCGGGCGACGGAGGATGACCGTCGAGCGGAGGACGATTGCTGGGGATAAAGCAATGACGGGGACGGCCGACATGCTAGGGAGATGGAAGTATTATGATGGGGACGGCCATCAGGTTTATAAAGTAACGGGTAAACAACGATGGGGGAGGCCATCGGGTTAATGAAATCAAAGGTGAAGGACGATCACCTAGCAGAGGACAGATGCTCTGTTGGGGATAAGGATGAGGGATGGTCATCTATGGTAAAGGACGATCACCTGGCAAGGTATGGTTTCCAAAAGTATCACAACATAGGACGAATTCCGGATAGAAAAGGTCGACGATGGAGACGGCCATCGGATAAGCATGATGAAGGACGATCATCAAGAGGTGAAAGACGATAACCTAGCAGGGTACGACTGCTCTCAGGGTTTATCGCGACATAAGACGAATATCAGATAACAAGATCAACGATGGGGACGGCCATCAGATAAAAATAATGAAGGACGATCATCAAAAGGTGAAGGACGATCACCTAGAAGGGGACGGCTGCTAAAATATCACGACATAGGACGAATGTCGGATAGGGAAGGGTTCCAATAATGGAGACTCCGCTGGGGATGATGAAAGAAGATCATCAAAAGGTGAAGGACGATCACCTGGCAAGGTACGGTTGCCGAAAGTATCCAACATATGACGAATGCCGGATAGAAAGAAATAATTGGGATTTGCTGGGGACTCTTCCGGGGAATGGTAGACACAGACGAGTGTCTAAATTCAAGAAAGAAAAGGTATAAATGTTTGACACTGTGTATAGATTAAAGATGCGGACGAGCATCCTTAGGTCCCTGATACGGACGAGTATCGGTAGAAACAAACGCTGACGCATGTTCAGAGATGGTGATACGAACGAGTATCAACTGGTTGACGAAGAACACGGACAAGTGTCGACTCTGGGGGGAAATAGGTGTGTACAAGATACGGACGATCATCGGTTATGAGTAAAAAGTATGATCGAGACACAGACGAGTGTTCACCTCACTGGGGATGGTGTGATACGGACGAGTATCACAAAGGGAAGTGTACAAATTATAAGAGATATTCTGAGGATTTGAGGGGATAGGATGACACGGACGGGTGTCGGAAGGAGTGTATTTGCAAAGAAGATGCCTTGGCATTCTGCTGGGAAATTTGGGAGGTATTCTGTATAATGTTGATGGTATGTCAGTATTCACATGTGACTGATTCAAAACATGGCTTGTGATTATGCAATATGTTTGATTTTTGCCGTAATGCTCCGTATTAGACGGAATGCTACACTCTGAGGGGAAATATGATGCAAATGCTATGATTATGCAAAGATACCGATCCAGGATTCAGATCCCGCTGCGGTGAAGATCCCTGGCTGATCTGCTTGAAGGAGTGTCTCAGCTAGGCATGAGGTCATTGGTAGATTTGATATATGATTCTGTTTGGGGAAATAAATCACTGATGGACCTATCTTGGTAATGAAGAGCCCAGCTGGGGTCTTGTGGAAGCTTCCGTCACTTTGTTGTGAGATCTTCAGGTATTGTTATTCTGGAGAGAGGCTGGAGCTCTGCGGGGAGATGGTTCCCTGTCTTTGCACTTGGCTGGGGAGGAACGATCACTGAACGACCTTCCTAGAGGTTTCTGTAGATATCCTGTTAAGGATGATGAACTCAGTTGGGGAAATGAGCCTTTCCTGATACTGTCCTGGACAAGGAGCTGAGGAATTCATGATTTGGCCTCTTGTTGGGGAGAAGCTTTCATGCCCCATGCTGCGCTTTGGATTCCTGCAATCCTGTTATGACAAAGAAACGTACAAGTATCCCGAGGTATCCCTTACTGAATTCCATCATAGGAGTTTAGACACTCCCGGGAGCAAATATATTTCCTGTAAGCATGTGATTTAGGAAAGACGCATTTGTATTTATGCAATCAATATTTTAAGGACATCAGACATTTTTGCAAAATGAAAGTAAAATGTACGAGACTAAGTGTGACTGAAGATCTGATTTTATTAATTTGTGTGCCCTGAATTGGCAAGTACAGTCAAAGAAACAGATCCCCTGAAATGAGGAGATTGTTACAAATTGAGAAACAAAAAGATGCTGGCAATGTTGATGACGCTTCAGTGTGCTTCCTTTTTCTATGACCCGTATGACACTCGACGCTCTTCTCGTCCTGCTTTCTGAAGAAGGTTGATTCTGACCGATGCTTTAACCTTTCGAAGTTTGCCATGTTGTGAGTGATACCGACGAATTCAGAGTGCAGTTGTTCGCTTATTCCCTTATTTTGTGTGGATCGCCCTTTCGGGTTTTCAATCCACCGGGATACCCATTTTTGCCTGAGCTGTCCAATGCGGCTTTTCAACTCAGCGGGTGTACATTTTTCTTAGTTTTTCCCTTATTTTTGCCCGAGTCTTTTATTCTGTTTTTTTGACTCGCCGGGATGCCCTATTTTTGCCTGGACTTACATTCTGTTTTTATGTCCAGCGGGTCATTTTATGCGAAGTATTCTTTAACTGCATCTGAATTCACAGGGGATAAGAAACCTTCACCATCCATAGTACTGAGCATCAGCGCTCCACCAGAGAAAACTTTCTTTACTATGAACGGACCATCATAATTTGGAGTCCACTTGCCCCTGTGGTCTGTATGAGGAGGGAGAAGTCTTTTTAGCACAAGATCTCCTACTTGGTGTTCCCGAAGCCTGACTTTCTGATCGAAGGCTTTCTTAATTCTTTTCTGATATAACTGCCCATGACAGATTGCAGCTAATCTCTTCTCTTCGATCAAATTCAGTTGTTCGTATCGGGATCGGACCCATTCTGCTTCATTCAATTTGACATCCATTAGTACCCGCAAGGAGGGTAATTCAACTTCAACAGGTAGGACTGCCTCCATACCATACATAAGTTGATACGGTGTTTCCCTAGTGGATGTTCTGATTGAGGTACGGTACCCATGCAAGGCAAATGGTAGCATTTCATGCCAGTCTTTGTATGTGACCACCATCTTCTGCACAATCTTCTTGATATTCTTGTTAGCTGCCTCTACAACGCCATTCATCTTTGGCCTGTAAGGAGAAGAATTATGGTGTTGGATCTTGAAGTCCCGGCATAATTCTGCCATCATTTTGTTGTTTAAGTTGGAACCATTATCAGTAATGATTCGCTCGGGCACTCCATACCGGCAGATGATATCTTTCTTCAGGAATCGGGCTACCACTTGCCTGGTGACATTGGCATACGAAGCTGCTTCAACCCACTTGGTAAAATAGTCAATGGCTACCAGGATGAATCTGTGGCCATTTGAAGTAGTCGGTTCAATCTTGCTGATCATGTCAATGCCCCACATGGAAAAAGGCCAGGGTGAAGACATCACATTCAGGGGATTAAGAGGCACATGCACCTTATCTGTATAAATTTGGCATTTATGGCATTTCCTGGCATAAGCACAACAGTCCGCATCCATCGTGATCCAGTAGTAGCTTGATCTTAGCAACTTTTTAACCATTGCATGCCCTCCAGCATGGGTACCAAAAGATCCTTCGTGCACCTCGTGCATCAACAAGTCTGCTTCTGTCTTATCAACACATCTGAGAAGTACCATATCAAAGTTTCTATTGTACAAGGAACCATCAGCATTCAAGAAGAAACTACCAGCTAGCCTTCTTAACGTCTTCTTATCATTGGATGATGCCCCAGGTGGGTATGTTTGATCCTCCAAGAAGCATTTGATGTCATAGAACCAAGGCTTATCATCTTTGGCAAGGTCTGTAGAGAATACGTACGCTGGTCTGTCAAGTTTGGATACTGAAATCCGAGGCACGAAGTTGGCAGCTTGAACTTTGATCATGGATGAAATGGTAGCCAGAGCATGTGCAAACTGATTTTCATCTCGAGGGATATACTCAAGCTTGACTGTGGTGAAAAATGTAAGTAACCTCCTCGTATAGTCCCGGTAAGGTATCAGATGCTCCTGGTGAGTATACCATTTTCCGTTGGTTTGATTGATTACCAAAGTTGAATCTCCGAATACAGTTAAAGTCTTGATTCTGAGGTCAATGGCTTCCTCAAGACCCATAATGCAAGCTTCGTATTCAGCTTCGTTGTTAGTGCAGTTAAAGGTGAGTTTTGCCGAGAAAGGCATGTGAACTCCCTTAGGTGTAATGAGTACTGCACCAACCCCACGACCATTCATATTAACAGCCCCATCAAACATCATAGTCCATTCTTCTTCTGGGTCAGACCCTTCAGTGTGAATAGGCTCTTCATGATCTTTTGCTTTTATGAACATGATGTCTTCATTAGGGAAGTCAAATCTCATAGGCTGGTAATCATCAATGGGTTGCTCAGCAAGATAGTCAGACAATACACTGCCTTTGATGGCTTTCTGAGAGGTGTACTGAATATCATATTCTGTGAGAATCATTTGCCATCTTGCAACCCATCCGGTAAGTGCTGGCTTCTCAAAAATGTACTTAACTGGGTCCATCTTTGAAATCAATAAGGTAGTGTGGGTCAACATATACTGCCTCAGTCGGCGAGCAGCCCACGCTAAAGCACAACAAGTTTTCTCGAGCAGTGAATAACGTTGTTCACAGTCGGTAAACTTTTTGCTTAGGTAGTAAATTGCATACTCTTTTCGACCAGACTCGTCATGTTGGCCCAACACACACCCCATTGACTCTTCTAATACTGTCAAGTACATGATTAGAGGTCTTCCTTCAAATGGAGGCATGAGGATTGGAGGCTCCTGTAAGTATTCCTTGATTTTGTCAAAAGCCTGTAACACGGTGGGAGAACTGACTTTAAGTTATGTTGCGGATAGCAAGAGTCGCCACCGACTTTTATTTTATCCAAAAGGAAAGGGTATAAAAGAATAGGAAAGACCTTAAGAGATATTTTTTTTGGGTCCGGGGGGTAGGTTATGTAAAGGGAAGGTGTTAGCACCCTTTACATCCATGGTTATCCATGGGCTCTTAGTTACTTAGCTCACTTTTGAATTGTTTTTGAAAATGTAGTGTGTGAATAGAAAAATTTTCATATGAGTTGATAATGATCCATGTACGGATGCGTAAAAACTTGTTTTTGAAAATTTGTTTGAAATTGTGAAGGGTTTGAAAAGTTTGAATAGTGAGCAAGTACATAAGAAGAACCTACCCTAAAGTTTAAGTCTTTCTTGTTCTTTATCCTTTAAATGGTAAGACTATCCCTACTATTAAGGAGTAGGTAGTCATTACCTTGGATGTAAGGGACATGATAGGGACATCTGTTTTGTGAAGGCAACTGTGGGGTGTATTAAGCATACTTGGAGGGACTATCATCATTATTCGAAGGGACTTGATTTGTAAAGGCAACCATTAGGGACTTGATGATTTTTTCTTTTAAGGGACTTGCTTTTTACACCCCACTTGACCTTGTGATTAGGCAACAATGAGGGATAGCCTTAGAAAGTGTAGGATGGCGATTAAAAATCGACTTACGTGTGTGAGTGTTCAATATTATTTATCTTATGATTAAAGTGATCTAAATTTATTTTAAGTAGCATATATGTTTTGCACTCCCTAAATTACTAACCATAGCAACAATTAAATAATTAAAAATTTACATCTAGGAGCATTTACAAAATAATAATAAGCAAAATAAATAGCAAAATATGAATAATAAGCAAAAAATAATAAATTAGCAATAAATAAATAATGGGTTAGTAGTAATAAAAATTAAGAAATAGGGTTAGTTAAAATAATAATAATATTAAATAATAATCAAAAAGTTAGTAATAAAATAAGTGAGGTTAATAAATAATAAAAATTAGTGAAATAATAATAATTAGAAAAATAAACAAGGTTAGAGAAATAATAATAAAAATATAAGATAATAATAAATAATAACATGGTTAGTAACAATAATTAAAGTAAATAGAATTAAATAAAAAATATTATAATGACATGATTAGAATAATAAACAAAAAATTGGATTTTAATGTATAAACACTTATTTAGAAATATGAATATTTAAATAATTACTATAACATAAAAATTTTTAAACATAATATAAATTATAAATTTTAATCTTTACAAATTTAATTATTTCTAAATATATCAACAATTATTTAAAAAATATTTTAAATATCATGTTCATAAAAAATAATCATATTTACAAAATTTACAAGAATCATATTAAAGAAATAAATAAATATATATATAATAATTACATTAAGAATTAGAAAATAAAATTATTTAGAATTAGGTTTTATTTTAGAAAATATTTTTAGGGTTTGATTTATACAAAATTATTTTAACTAATACATATATTATAATTTACATAAAATAATAAAGAACATAATTTTTGACTTAGAAAACATATATACATAAAATATATTTAATTTGTTTAATAGAATAATCAAAATAAAAAGAAGAAAATAAAATATGAAAAAAACTTACCTGACTGGGATTTGAACCCAGGTCAGTGTGCTTGCCAACAACAACAATAACCACCAGGCTAGCCCACACGCAGGCAACAATGAAGGGAGGAGAATTTGTTTTGTGCTTTGCCTGAAAAAACCAGAAAATAATCAAAAAACAAAAGGCCTGGGGGTGGTGTTGAACCCAGGACCTTACAGATACACACATGCGCGCATTACCACCTGGCTGGGAGAGCCCTTCTGGTAGTATAGTGACAACATAATATAATATATTGAGTCTTCTTATTATCCTGAAAAATAGAAAAAAAACGATGTACGAGACCAAGACTCGAACTCAGGCCCCATAGGTTACACGCGCGTTACTCTCACCACTGGACCAAGCATGCTTTGGTGAATAAGATTAGAAACAATATAATAAAATATTATAACCAATTTTCAAATTTCCAGAAGCGCGCGAACAGCTTTGTCTTCAACCTCCTATCCTTCGAAATTTCCTGCGAATTCAGATGCAAATTTTCCTGCGAGTTCTTCAATGTTCTCAACCTACGAAAACGAAACTCAAGCAAAACAATATCAATTCAAGAAATTAATTGGTGTTTCATAATCCTGGTGGTTCATAGAACATTCCTATGTGTCCAGAATTTATTTATATTTGTTGAATCATCAAACCCTAAAATTGAGCTCTAAACCCTAATAATGGCCGCGGGTGATATAGGTCATGAAGCTTCAATCCAATTGTCCAGAATCGTTCCTTGGAACCTCACAAACATAGAAACTCAAACAAAATTCATTAACAATGCACAAATAAACAGAATCGAAAAATTGAAATTCAAGACAAAGTTTGATTCGGGTAGAGCAATATGGTGCACATGGGATGCATATGAGTGCTGCTTTAGCTTCAGTGATGTCTAAAGAACATCTCCATGTTTTTATTTTACCTTCTAGTGCACTGGATTGAAGAATCCGAATTGGTGTTTTAGCTTGAACTTTTGAACTATGAAACTTACCTTTGGCTGCTGGAAATTCGTCCATGAGGGCTAGGGTTGTGTTTAGTATATATATGTGAATCATTCTAGGTCAAAATATTGATTAGTTGTGCGGAAGATTTGATACTTGAAGATTGAAAAAGATGGTGTCATGAAATTCAAATATTGGCTCATGAAAGCTTGCTATTTTTGGATAAATCACATGATTTCTTTCTCTTTCAACTTCAATCAACAATTAAGACTTTCTAGAAGCATTATCCAAATAAAATCTCTTATTTTCATATTTTATTTATATTTAAAATGATTTTTAATGATTTAAATCAAATTAAATAGAAATAAAAATAATAAAAATCAGATTTTCCATGGTTTGGGTCGTGCATAGTACTAGTGTATGGATTGGATCACAATTTAGCAAGCCCATTTGGAAAGAATTGGTCCTAGACCCCCATTTTCAATATAAACCATCACAAAATTTCCCAACTTTGCAAGGGCATATCTCCATCAATTTTAAGGGTATGAGGGTGTTCTTGGACATTTTGGAAAGCTTGAAGAGTCCTCTAAACAACCCCATTGGTTTCAGGTCCATATCATTTACCAATCTCAAGTTATGCCCTTTTGAAGTTGTTGACTTTTTGTTGACTTTTGAAATGACCTATAATGTCTTAGCTCATATCTTCCAAATGAAGCATTTTTGGGCTTAACTTGCAAGATCAAAGTTGTAGATAATTCAATTTCCTTCAAAATGAGCTTTGGATGGAGACTTGGTGATGAAGTATGTGAAAGTTATGGCCGGTCAAAGTTCAGTTGACTTTTACTAAGGAAACCCTAATTTAGAAACTCCTGATTATTGATGATCTGGAATATCCTTGATGAATCATGATCAACCCTTGATCAAATGATGAATTTTACTTCATATACTTGATGTTGGCAAAAAATCATGAAGTTTGACTTTGGTTTGACCACAGTTGACCTCAGTTTGACTTTTTAACTGCATTGACTGATTTTGACTTATCTGATCATCTGACTGAGCAAACTTTTGAGAAAAGTCTTGAAACTTGTCATGGGGGTTCTTATGTACATATAAGATGTTATGAAGCTCACTTGAGGTATTGGAAGTCCATTTAGCCTGATTAAAGTCAAAACCCTAGTTTTGGATGCACTGCTTAGGAGGTGCATTGTCTGAGGGAATTGTCAATTCTTTTGACCAATTGTGAACTTTGTGAACCTTGTGAACCATCATAAAATGTCTTGTGAACTTCATGAGAGGTATTGTGAATCTTGTGAACCTTGTGAACCTTCAAGAAGTAACTTGTGGACTTCATGAACCTCATGAAAGGTATTGAAAGCATTGTGAATCTTGTGAACCTTGTGAACCTTCATGAAGTGACTTGTAGACTTCATGAGCCTCATGGAAGGTCTTGTAGATGTTTGAGAAACTTGTGAACCTTGTGAACCTTCATAAAGTAGCTTGTAGACTTTATGAACCTCAGGGAAGGCCTTGAAAGTGTTGGGAAACTTGTGAACCTTGTGAACCTTCTTAAAACACAAAGTCTTGTATTGTGAGGGAAAATTTTGGGGTGCAACAGCTGCCCCTGTTCAATTTTCTGAGACCTGAGGGGTTAGATTGGTATATTTGCCAGTCATGACCTGGAAGGTTGAAGGGGATTGAACACAAAAGCCCAAAAATTTGCACTCACCAGTGCATTAGAGTGATACAGATGGCTAGTTGAATATGATTGAGTGGGCTTAAAGATGCCACTAGGGGAAAGTTCTTCAGATATATTTCTTGGAAGATAAAGCAGTCCAAAATATGGAGGTATAATGAAAGCTGTCAGGAGTCTGGAGCAGTCCTGAGGTATTGATGATATGCTTTCAGGAGACTGGAGTAATCCTGATGTAACAGCATGTCTTCAGGGGGGGTGAAAAGCTATCAGGAGGCTGGAGCTGTCCTGAGGTAACAATATAATTTCAAGAGGATAGAGCAATCTTGAGAGATTGATGATATGCTTTCAGGAGACTGGAGTAATCCTGATGTAACAGCATGTCTTCAGGAGGATAGAGCAATCAATAATGATAACCCTAAAGCAGTCTTGAAGTAATAATATGATTTCAGGAGGATAGAGCAATCAATAATGATAACTCTAAAGCAGTCTTGAAGTAATAATAGGATTTCAGGAGGATAGAGCAATCAATAATGATAACTCTAAAGCAGTCTTGAAGTAATAATAGGATTTCAGGAGGATAGAGCAATCAATAATGATAACTCTAAAGCAGTCTTGAAGTAATAATAGGATTTCAGGAGGATAGAGCAATCAATAATGATAACTCTAAAGCAGTCTTGAAGTAATAATAGGATTTCAGGAGGATAGAGCAATCAATAATGATAACTCTAAAGCAGTCTTGAAATAATGAGAAGTTGTCAGGAGGATAAGGCAACCCTGAGGTAATAATATGATATGCTTTCAGGAGACTGGAGTAATCCTGATGATCATAAGTTTGTTTGTTGGATAATTAACCTGAAAACAAGGTAACATTCTGTAAAATAATATTAGTTTATGCTTTATGTATGCATGTATAATATGATGCACTTAGGTAATGTATTATGCACTTATGTATATGTATGTTATGGTATGATATAAATGATGTATGTATGATATGATACTGCCGGAAGGGACTTGGCAATCATGTCATCCACATAACATTCAATTTCTTTATGGATCATGTCATGGAATAATGTTACCATAGCCCGTTGATAAGTGGCACCAGCATTCTTCAGTCTGAATGGCATTACCTTATAACAGAATATGCCCTAGGGTGTGATGAAGGTCGTCTTCTCCATGTCTTCAGGTGATATTTTGATCTGATTATATCCTGAAAATCCATCCATGAAGGATAATACCGAGAACTGAGCCGTATTGTCGACCAATACATCAATGTGAGGTAAAGGGAAGTCATCTTTCGGGCTGGCTCTGTTCAGGTCCCGGTAATCCACACACATCCTCACTTTTCCATCCTTCTTAGGCACAGGTACAATGTTAGCAACCCACGGCGGATAACTAGTCACAGCAAGGAAACTGGCGTCCCACTGTTTTTGTACCTCTTCTTTTATCTTCATTGCCATATCTGGACGAGTACGGCGCAACTTCTGTTTCACCGGCGGACAGTCTTCTTTCAGAGGCAGCTTATGCATAACAATATCGGTGTCCAACCCTGGCATATCCTGATAAGACCAAGCAAAAACATCCACATACTTCCGAAGCATGTCAATAAGTTGCTCTTTTACTGAATCTTGCAGACAGGCCCCGATTTTAACTTCTTTCAAATCTTCTTCCCTACCAAGATTAACCGTCTCAACTTCCTCCTGATGAGGAGTTATAATCTTCTCCTCTTGTCTTAACAATCTGGCTAGTTCTTCAGGTAGCTCATAATCTTCTTCAACCCCTTCTTCGGCTTGATTAATCGGATTGTCAAAGTCATGCAGAGTCATAGCAGTGTTGTTGTCGGTGTAGTCTGGAGGGCACTCTCTGCAAGGGTTTAGATTTGTTCATTTTAGTGATCAATTTTATCTTGTTTAGAAAAAGTGAAAATGAAGTTATTATTTTGAAAAACATTTCCACTTTATTTTTTGTACAAAAAATGAAAAATGAAAAACAGTGAGCGGGAAAAAAAGAGACTCATTTGCAAAAGATGTCATGATATTCATTAATTGATCGTTTGCACAAAATACAAGATGGCCCGATTACAAAATGAGCCCTGACATCTTGGGCAAGATGCAGGACTTGATGCATGCTTAAAGACAGGAAATAATAATTACTCTGCCGGAGTAACTCTTATAATTTCCTGGGAAGACCATTTTGAGACACGATTCCCCGGGATCCTTGGACGTATCCAGCTTTCCAGGTTGCGCTCATCTTTTGACTCATCTTCCAAGCTATTCACAACATCCGGGGTGAGCATCCCCCCACTGACAAACTTGGGCTCCTTTGTAGCCTCTGGTTGATCTTGTCGAGTTGGTTTGTAACCCAACCCGAATCGGTCCTCTTTCTTCTCCACGGGCAGCAGCTTGCCCCAGCCTTGGGCGGTACCTTCCTCAACAACCTTTCGGGCTTGTTGATATGAGGTGATGGAAGTCCCTAACACAGCGGATGTTTCATTAATATTCAGGGCCTCAAACCCTTGACTCATGGTTTCGTGTATCTCCCCATCCATTTCAATGTATTTGAAAGTAGCCAGCTGGCTAACGAAGATATCCTCCTCCCCACAAATGGTAATGACTTAGCCCTCCCACTCAAATTTTAACTTCTGGTGAAGGGTTGACGTCATGGCGCCAGCGGCGTGTATCCATGGTCTACCCAATAAACAGCTGTAGGCAGGCTGTATATCCATCACAAAGAAGGTCGTTTTGAAAACCTGTGGGCCAATCATTATGGGTAATTCTATCTCTCCCAGAAATGATCTTTTAGAACCATCAAAGGCTCTTACTACCAAGTTTCTTGGGCGTAGTGCCAATCCATCATGTTCCAGCTTCACAAGGGCTTTCTTGGGTAGGACATTGAGGGATGACCCTGTGTCTACCAGTACGTGAGAAAGAACTGCACCCTTAAATTCCAAGGTAATGTGCAAAGCCTTGTTGTGATTGTGACCTTCCACTGTCAGATCAGTGTTGGTAAATCCTAGCCCATGACTAGCGTTGACATTTCCAACCACGGCCTCTAATTGATTGACGGTAATCTCCTCCGGCACATAAGCTGCGTGCAGGACCTTCAAAAGTGCGTTCCGATGAGCCTCGGAGCACATTAGCAATGATAGTATGGAGATTTTGGAAGGCGTTTGGTGAACCTGGTCCACCACCTTGTAATCACTTTTCTTTATGATTCTCATGAATTCATCAACCTCTTGATCAAAAGGAGTCTTCAAAGTTTCTTTAACAACTGGTTCTTCTTGCACCATGCTCTTCCCTTTTTCCTTAGCGGCAGCTTCTGCTTCAGCAATGGGTCTAGGTATTTGCGAGGCAAAGAGACGTCCGCTTCTAGTGAATCCTCCGCCTCCCCCCACATTGTCTATCTGAGGTGAAGAAGTTGATGATTCTAAAGTGATTTTCTGCCCCTCGCAGTATAGATCTGAGCCATAATGCCAAGGGATGGCATTATTGCTTTCGTAAGGAACTGGCCCAGGTACTGTGATAGTAACTGGACTGATAGTAGCTGCAGAGGGGACCACAATGGTGTGCGGATCATAATATATGGTAACCGGAGCTCTGACAGGAGTAGTAATTTGTTGTGAGTTGTTGGAAGGAACATTTGCAGGATCGTAATATATCGTAACCGTTGAGACGTTTTCATTAATTGTTGCTGATGTTGTAGAAGGTGTTGAAGTTGTAGCAGGAATTGATGGAATAACGGGTGTTGTCGTTGTAGAAGGAATTATGACTGAACTTGTATCCGTTGAAGTGATTGATTGAGCAGTTGTTGGAGTTGTAGTAGAATCTGTTGGAACAATGGTTGCTGACATTGTAGGAGTATCTGTGATTGTTGATGAAGGAATTGTTGGAGTTGTAGTTACTGTTGTCATAATCTGAAGGATACCATCCTTAATAAGACCATCTATGCCGTTTCTCAGTCTCTCACATCCATTAACAGCAATGTTGCAATATCCACAGCCGAGCTCACATCCGGGGAACACTTGGCATTCTAACAGCTGGGCTTTGATTTCAACCAAGGGTGTTCAGATTTGTGCAACACTGTTGATTAAAGTGGATGGTTTGCCCTCCTCAATAGCATTAATCCTAGGCCCGTTGTGACTAGGCATTGGATTTCTTGTAACATTTGGAGGAGGTGCAAAATTGAGAGCTTTCGAGTCCACCAGATCCTGGACTTTCATCTATAAGGCCCTGCATTTTTCAGTATTATGCCCTGGTGCGTTTGAGTGGAATGCACACCTGGCATCTGCATCATAGTTCTTTGGCATATTAAGAGGATCCGGAGGTGCCAATGTCCTTAACTCAACCAGGTTGAGCTTCAGAAGTTGTGGCAAGAGTGCAGCATACGACATTGGAATTGGGTCAATTACTCTGTTTGCTTATGATGGCCTCTGTTGGAAAGGACGCTGTTGTTGATTACCGTTGTTGTTGTTATACGACCTTTGTTGCGGATAATGAACTTGTTGTTGATACTGTGGTTGTTATTGTGGAGGATATGATGATTGTTGTGGCATGGGAGCTGGGATAGTAACAGCTGCTACTGACCGGTGAGCATACTGGGGCCTGCCCCGACTTGCATGAATAGAATTAGTTTCACCTGCCCTTCGGGGTCCTACAAATGGTTTTCTGGGATTGCTGGAGGAACTTGCACCACTGTCGGTGATTTTGTCCATCTTCAAGAGACTTTCAATCCTCTCACCAGCTATGACCACATCAGCAAAACTTGTAGAGGAGAAAGCAGCTAGCCTATCAATATAAGTCCCTTGCAATGTATTCATAAACATGTCAGCCATTTCCCTCTCTGACATGGGTGGTTGGACAACAGCAACAAGCTGTCTCCATCTTTGAGCATACTCCCGGAAGCTCTCTCTAGAAGATTGAGACATTCCCATTAGGAGGGTCCTGTTGGGAGCCATGTCCAGGTTGTATTGATACTGACGGATGAATCCTCGGCCAAATCTTTCCAACATCTTATGGTGTCCCTAGACAAATGTGAATACCACTCCCTCGAAGCTCCGGTCAGACTGTCCTCAAAGTAGAACATCCACAAATTTTCATCCATAGTATAGGCTTTGAGCCTTCCCAAAAAAGACTGCAGGTGAGTGCATGGACAGGAGGTACCATTGTATTTTTCAAAGCATGGGGGTTTGAATTTGTGGGGAATTCTCACCCCATCCACTAGGCCCATGTCCATCACATTGAAGCCCAAAGAATTCTGAGACTCCAAAGATCTTAACTTTTCAGCAAGCTCATCCAATCTCCTGTCATATACCTCATCTCCAGCTCCTATGACAGTGAACTGTTCTTCCTGGGGATCCTCCTGCAGGATTCTGCCCCCAGTAGTGTTACCTTGAACATTCCTCGGGATGTTAACCTCTGGATCCAGATGAGGTCCAAATATTGGTGGGTCAATACGAGGCTGGCCCCGTTCATTGTTGTTAGTTCCTCCTGTTCCAAGATGAGGCTCCTTAGGAGTTTGTCTTTCCACCAGCTCTCTTAACCTTTCTTGACTCTGGGCTAAGCCAGTCATTACTGCCATAAACTGAGACATCTGATTTCTCATCTCCACTCTCTCATTGGCCATTTGGTTTCTGACCTCAGACAGGTCCTGCTGTACTTGTTCCATTTGAATGCTGGGAAGGTTGTTACGAGTTGGGTACCGGTGCGCGCGGTTAACAGGGAACACTCGACGGCGAGCAATATTTCATGAGATCACAACAAAGTTAGAAGCAATAATAATAACAAAACCTACAAAACAAAAACAAAGTTAGTATGCAATGCAGTATGCTTATTTGTTTTCCAAGGTATCCGGTTTGGTTCTTGGTTTTGACCTTTCCAGACCTCGAGGAAGATGCTTGATGTTGTTGAGAGAAAGCCTAAATGAAAAAAACAAACTAAAATATACATTACAACTGATGAATAATACATAGTCTATTTTACAATACATGCCCCTGAAGGGTCAAAACACAACAAAAGAAAAAGTACATCAAATGGAAACAAACAACAAGCAAAGAATCAGACATCCAGTCCAAACTCATCTTCTCTGACCTCCTTCAAGAGGGCCTCAGTCACTGGACCAGCTGGGTGCTCTGTAATGGTCCTAATGAGGAGGTTCCTGGTGGCAATAGCAGTGGTCAGCTTCTTATGTTTGTCTTGGTCCTTTGATCTCTTCGATCCTGCTCTGAGCTTTAACTCTGAAATCTCCTTCTAGGCTGCCAACAAAGCTTCTTGCTGCTTCTTCTCATTGGCCTCTAGCTGTTCAATCTTGGCTTGAGTCTTCTGGTCTTCTTGTGTACGGGCTTCGGTGATCCTGCCTAGCCTGACTTTCTTGCAGATAGTGCTCAGCCCTAGCTTTCTGAATTTTGGCCTCTTTACAGGCATTCTTCAATATTTGTTCCCCAGCCCTTGCTTTCCTTATGTAGTCTTCTGTCCTTTCAATTTTGGTCATATGCTCAACCTTGAGCTTCTCCAATCTCTCAATGTCCAAACGACCATCACTCCTTTCCCAAAGAGTCTTCTTTAGAGCCTCAGATAACTTCTCATTCCTTTCTTTCAACTTCTCAAATTCTTCTAGGCTAACAGTTGCTGCAAGCTGTACTGTAGATGGTCCAGGTATGTCTTCCAAGGTGAAAGGCATTCTGGTAATCTGAGCTCTAGTATGGGACCAGTCATAGTACTGAGATGAAGCAACATTATTACATCTTCCAAGAATAGCTACTCCTTTTGTCTGGATGTTGTCCCAAGCCCAGGCCGCTTGCCTGACAACAGCTGAATTAGGTTGAACTTCACAATACAAGGTTTCCGCTAAATCCTGTCCTCTGGGAGGGTGAACTAAGGCATAACCAGTTGTCTCTTAAACAGTAAAGGATTGTAGTTGATGCAACCCTTTACTCCTATCAGAGGCACATTTGGGTACTGTCCACAGCTGGTGATAATGTTTTTGCCTTTGGTGCTCTGGGTGCACCATTTGATATCATCTGAAGTCAAAGCAATGAGCCTCTTGGCCCAATTCTTCTGTTGGTGTGGGTTCAAGAAGGCATCTGATTTAGGCAGGTGTCTGAGCAGCCAGGTGTAAAACAAAGGAGCACAACATCTTACCAACTTCCCCCTTTGTTTCTCATTCCTTTGATGGATGGAATAATAGAAATCTCCCAGCAATGTAGGTACTGGGTTCTTCAGGAGAAACAAATGGATGGCATTCTTGCTGACAAATTTGGGCTCATCTGCAAACAGTATAGCCCCATATATGCTGAGGGCTAACAGTGCACAAACTGCACTCCACTCTCCTAAAGAAGCTTTCAGGATGGCCTGAGAAATCAAGAAGTCCAAATGCAAACCAGGGATCCCAACTTTTGTTGTCATACTTTGCTCAATCAGGGCAGGCTCCAAGTACAGTTCCCTTGCTATCTCTTCATTTCTGGGAGTGGTTATTTCTGGGTTGAAGGGGATTCCACCTCTGATAGGTACTCCAATTAATAAAGAAAACTCTTCCAGCAGAGGCCCTAACTGAAAGTCTGGAAAGGTGAAACATCTCAATGGAGGATCATAAAACTGTAAACATGTGTGGATCATGCTCCTCTGAGAAGGATCAAGGTCCATAACCATGTCCAGGATACCTCCATAGTGCTCTCTAAACAGTGGTATGTGGTCAGGTGTGATGAGTGACTGGACCTTCCTGATACCAGTCAACACAGGCTCAAAGAAGTGGTAGGATATGTTGCTTTTCCTGGGAGTAGCCATGAGTGCTTGCTGAAGAAACTGAAGATAAGTGATGATGAAGATCACAGACTGAGATGCTGAAGGTGGACCACTGACAGCCTGGTGCTGGTGAGGATGGAGATAATCTGAAGCAGATGCTGATGAAGACATCTGAAGCAGAGGTCTATGCTGATGAAGGGGTCAAAACCAAAACCAAGATAATGAGGTGGATACACTGAAAAGCAAATAAACAAATGTTAAATGATGCAATGATGAATATGCAAATGATATGCAAGGGTTTGTGATCAAGCTGGATCTGATTATCTGTCTTGATATAAGGCCCATATATGTTCAAAAGTCCAGATGAAGGCTTGAGAATCCAGTAATCAGGGTGGTGGGCTCAAATAAAGAGTCACATGTCCAGGGTTAATCACAAGAACTGTCCAAAGTGAAGTATTCTTAAACAAAAACAGTAACAGGGTATGATGTGGCCAAGGGTTCCTGCAAACCTGTAAACAACCCAACCCCCTTACATGTAATGTTCTAGAACAAGGATCCTCAGACTCGGGTCAGTTATGAGAAGTGTAAACACTTCTAACCCGGAGGTACAGTGTTTACAATAACCATAAAAGATCCTCCTCTAATTCACCTCAGCTTCTGAAGGTCATAATAAAAGGTCATCCAGACTTAGCAGGCTTCCCAGATAGCCCTAGCGCTACAGGAAATCTGTAGCACATAGTTCTCAAGAAGAAACCCACATCTGAACCGTGTTTCATATTCCCGCACCAGACCGAGATGGAATGGGAAAGAACATGAACCACTCTAGCCTAGGTGTCACTCAGGTCCCAGGTATAGGACCTTAAACTCTCAATGGAACCCCACCCACCAAAACAACAATCCAGATCCAGCAATGACAGTATGACAATATGCATAAGACTGTAAATGAAAGCAATAAATAAAGCTGTACATAAAGCAGTAAATAAAGCAAAATAAATAACACACATAGCACATGACACCCCAGTAACCACAAATCAAACAAGCACTAGGAGGAACCCACAAAAAGAACCAGAAGCCTTGGTTGCAATATAAGGGTCCCCAGCAGAGTCGCCAAGCTGTCGCTCCCACTAAATGAGGCTAACTCAAATAGGGTACAGACGCGAACGGTCGGCAAAAGGAGAGAACACACAAGGGTGAACTGAAAAGAAAAGAGTCGCCAGCTAGGAATTTTTATCCCGAAGGAAAGGTAATGCTGCATAAACCTAAGAAAAGATGGATAAGACGGTTGCGAACCAGAAAAACTGAGAAAGGGGGTTGGTTACAACTTGGGAAGGTATTAGCACCCAGATTGTCCGCCGTACTCGACGGGATCCACGCTTAAAAGATTTGTGTTTTAAAGGGGTAGTGTCAGTGCTATCTGTGTATCAAAGCTGGAAAGAATGCAAGTGTCAGTGCTAGAAGAAAGTGAAGTGAAATATGTGAAGTGTCAGTGCTGAAACAGGAGTGAAAAGCTCAAGACTATGAGGCTTAAAGGATAATGCTGGAAGATGGGGGAATGTACAGAGACTTTTGTTCGATAACTGTTAAGTTATGCCTACGTATCCTCTCGTGCAATGAGGAAGTCAGAACACCGTAGTTCGACTCAAAGAGACTGAAAAGGTAAATTGACTGATGAACTGCTTACTTGTCTATGCTCAAGTGTATGACCTGTCTGGCTCAGGTGCTAACTGTCTTGCATTAGACGGAAGAAGCAAGTTATCGTTTGTGAGTGAATGAGGTGAGAAAAGAATCCCTGAGGGGACGATTATTGTTTGTTTTTTGAGTTTTCAATCTTTTATTGCTTTTTTGGATTTGTCATAAGAAAATGAGCTTAAGCCTAAACCATGGATTAGTAAACTCATCACATCTTCCCTCTGATTAGGGGTAATGAGAATACCTTAAGTATGAAGTAAACACCTCATACTTAGTCACCATGATGTAGGATTAAGATCATTAACCTACTTGAATTTATTTAGATGTTTTTGGAGTTTTTGTTTAGTGTTAAGTAATGAGTTTAAGCCATAATCAAGGATTTAATGGACCCATTACACCATCCTAATAGAAGGATAATAGATGAGAACATTTAAGCTGAAGAAGGCTCCTCAACTTAATCCATGATTAGGGATTAACCTCATGACAAAACAAAGCCTTTATTAAAGTGGATTTTAGTTACTGGTGAGATTAAGAAGTGAATTTTAGGGTTTGTAAGACAACTTGAGGGGGACTTGTCCATTAACACTAGGGTTAGTCCTTCTTAACCAATTAAGGAAGAATTAGAACCCTAATGCAAGGCCCAAGTTACAAGCTTGATGTCTTAGTGATTATTAGGTGAGTTGATTAAAGGATTTAAACACATTAAGGGTTTAACACTTAGGATTAAAGTTATACACTCCATCCTAATAGAAGGATGCAGGCATAAGCTTAATCACAAAGCCTTAAAACCTTAAAGGTTTAGTCCTTGATTAAGAGATGAGAAGAGAAGACACAAAGATGACACAAAGGTAAAACTAATGGGGGACTAATCAAACCATAATTGTGATCATGCTTGGTTGTTCCTAGGGTTTATGAGGCTTGCAAGAAATCTTCAAGAGAGCCACCAAGGAAGAAGCAGATGAAATGAAAAGAAGCAGAAGAAGCAAGACAACTTACTTCACCTAAGAAGATAAGTTTCTTGAAGAAAGAAAGAGGAGAAGGAGCATGAATGAGCAAGCTCACTCTAATCCACAAGTAAAAATGTAGCAATGATGCATAAGAGAGATGAGAAGAGGTTGTGAGAAGTGAAGGCAAATTCACTTCTCAAACACTTACCACCTGAAAAATTAGCAACAAGAAATGACATGAAAATGAGATGAAATGCAAAGATGAAAACCAAAATCAGAAGCATGTTAGGATGTAAATGATGTGAAGAAGTGATACAAATTGATGTCATGATATGTGGATGATCATACAAGGGATGGGAATGCAAATGAAACATATAAGAGGCATGAAAGCTTATGAATGCACATGAAATGAAAGCAAAACATAGCAAATGGATGATGCAATGATCAAACATGATTTCAATATGTCCTAAGATGTCCTATATGTCATGTGGATGCACAAAATGTCATGGTAAGTTCATGTATGCAAGCATGTGAAGAATGAATGCAAATGAAGACAAAAATTAGGGTTTATGTACAAGACACAAGGCAAAATTCAAAATCAGAAGCAAATGACAAGATAAAAAATTGAAAATGGGATCAAAGATACCCTAAACCTATACAAGTTCACTGCCCAAAGGGGAAGACCTAACTCTTTACCTTAAAGAAGTTATGATTTTCCTAAGTTTGCTAGGGTTTTAAGGGACCTCACAATGAAAAAATGCAAAACAAATTGAAAATGAAAGATAAATTCAAACCAATTTTATCCTTGAAACTACATGACATGAGGAATGTAATACAAAAAGAACCATCATCAAACTCTTCATGGTTAGGCAAAAAGGATTTTTCTAAGTTAGGGTAAAAATATTGATTTTTAAGAACCCTAAATCCAAATAAAAATGTCAAAATAGGTCAAGAACCAAAAAGAAATTTGTGTGAAGGGTTTGATAATGTTTCTAAATGTTTCAAAAAGCTCTCTGAATTTTTTTGGAATTTTTAAATACCTAAAAGCATTTTTAATTAATTAATTCTTATTAACTAATTAAAAATAATCATTTAAATGATTTAAAAATAATTTTTAATGCAAAAAATAAAAATAAAAATATTTTTGGTTTCTGAAAATAAATAAAAGCTTGAATAAAAATTTTCAGAATTTTTTGATATCATTTGCTATTTTTAAAAATTCGTTTAAATAAATAGAAAACAAATGAAATAATTATTAAATTAAATGAGAAAATGGGAAAGTCAGCCAATCCAAGGGCCCAGGTTCAAAGTCAGTTTGGAGGGAATTGACTTCGCGCGCAATCCAAAGGCCAGAATTCAAACTTCACTAATTATGATTAAAACCCTAATCTGAGCCTTAATCACTTTCAGGTGACCGAAATAGTGTTATGGTCATCTTCTTCGGCTAGCCTCTCACTCAATCTCCCTCAATACGCAACCCCAAGCCCTCAAAATCTCCAGAATCAAACATCTAACAACCCTAAACATGAATCCAGCCCTAAAACTCATTTATTTTTCCTCAAGAACACGAATCAAAGCAAAACGGAAAATACGTCAAAAATTTCAGAAGCATGATACATCCTTGTTTCTCAATCATTTTCAAAAGTAAAGACATCATGATCATCAGGAGAACACATAGAATCAATTGAGAACTTAAAACGAAGGTTCTGGAAAAAAAGTTCTTGAGCTCACCTGAACTGGAGCTTTCACTTTTGGTACTTTCTGGCCAGGTCTTTGCTTCAAATCAGCTCCAATGATCCTCCTGAAGAGTTTGTGATGCTTGTTTGGAGTTTAAATGGTCTCTAAATGAAGTTGGCAGAAGTTCAGTTCAAGAAATGTCAAAATCGTGTTTTTGCTGTGGGAGGTTTCAGGGCAAAGTGATGGTTGGAAGATGATCAGAGAGTCATGGTGAGTTGTTCTATGGAGTTTGTTTTGAGGTTTGAAGCTTGGGTGCTGAGTTTCGAAGAGTTTTGCAGGTTTGAGAGTTTTTGGCAATGCTGAGGATTCTCAAGTGTTAGGCCTCAATGTTATGTGATTTTTCTTGGTTTTGATCCACATGATAAGCTGTGATAGGTCAGAGGATGGGTGGTGGCCTATGTTGATTGGTATGAGGCAAAATGCATAAAGTCAAGAGTTGGTGTACTTGAGGTATGGGCACATGGCAGGCCAAGGACAATGGGGTATCCTGCGCAGCTGGATTTAGGGAGGTCCATGGGATCAGTTTTGAGGCAAGGCAACAAGAGAGAAGAAAGTTATGTGGTGTTTTGCAAATTATGAAGGTTTTGGCCCCTTTGAGAAATCTTAATGATCAAGGCATGAAACTTGAGAAATCTTTGGGCAATTCTGAATTTTATGTCATTTACTATGTTTGTGTAATGGTTGGAAGTGTGTTTGAAGTCACAAAATGCTTTGGCAAGTGGTTTTGCAAGTTTCCCTCTTTGGCACATAAGTGAGATTTTGTGATTTTTCCCAACTTTGCAAGGCCATAACTTGAGTTCTATGATGAATTAGATCAAGTTCTTGTACTTTTTGGAAAGGGAATGATCCAATCTACAACTTTCATGACCAAGAATTTTTCATTTGAAGCATTTTTGAATCAAAAAGAGGAGGTTGAAAAACTTTCCCAAAATGACAAGTTTGCATTACAAGTCACTTTCCCAAAATGGCAACTTTGCAAATGGCTTGAAATTCTTCAATTTTGTGAACTTCTAACTTCTTCTAAGATCAAATAAAGATCATAAACACCCAAAATGATGGAGAAGACCCTTGGTTGGATGATTGGGGGCCTTAGATGCCCTGATTTTGCATTGACTTGTTCAAGAAGTCATCTAATGATCAGATGCCTTCCCCATTGAATTTCTTCATGAAAATTGGTGTGCATTATCCTTATAACATATAATGACCAATAGAAACAAGAATGACCAAAAAAATTGGAGTTATGGCCTGTGAAACCAAAACCCTAATTCTAGGTCATCTGTGTAGTTAAACCTGGCTCTGCTTCCATGCCTTTCTCAGTTCTTGTGATTTTCTGACTTTCTTGATCTTGGGAGGATATAATATGATGCTTGAACATACATGGACCCTCTTGAGATGATTGATGACCTTTGGGGTAGCTCAGATAGCTCAGGGATTGCTCAAATCACAAACCCTAGATGCAGATGACTCTGAACCAATGCAGTGAAGTAAAAATGCAATGTGAGATGCTATGATTGAACTTATGCAAATGAAAATATCACAAGCCATGGTGAAATGAGTGAGGGCAAATTTGGGGTGTTTACATCTACACACTTCAAATGCATTATACAAGACAACATTATTCAAATGCTTTTAATAATAATCATCGCATCTTTATTTATTAAAATTATCAAATCATCACACCTCAAATTAGCGCATTATATATATATATATATATATATATATATATATATATATATATATATATATATATATATATATATATATATATATATATATATATATATATATATATATATATATAGGGAGCATACTAGTGAAAATGACATTTTTATGTAAGAACATGAGAATGAATCTGAACCATTAGATTTTAAAATAAATGGTTGAGATTATGTTTCTTTTATTTCTCTCTCCATCATTATTAAAATAAATGAATTAAATTAAAATATTATGATAAATAACAAATAATCTCAACCATTTATTTTAAAATCTAATGGTTCTGATTCATTCTCATGTTCTCACATAAAAATGTCATTTTCACTATATATATTCCCTATATATATATATATATATATATATATATATATATATATATATATATATATATATATATATATATATATATATATATATATATATGAGGGAATATTCTTAAGTTTATAAAACTTACTTCACATCCTCACCTTTAAATCATTTTTAATCAATGGCTAAAAATAATCCGTAATTTTTCTCTCTCCATATTTAATTATTGATTATTTGCAGAAAACTTGCAGCTTAAGGGTGAAGATGTGGAGTAAGTTTTATAAATTTAGTCTTTGAGTAAGAATATCCCCACTATATATATATATATATATATATATATATATATATATATATATATATATATATATATATATATATATATATATATATATATATATATATATATATATATATATATATATATATATATATATATATATATATATTCACATTATTCATTTTAAAATTTCTTTCTCTCACGTTTTTTCTATATTTTCAATTTTCATTTATTGCTTATTTTTTGGAAAAAAGAAAGTTTTAATATTTTAATATCATAGTAATTAATATATAAGAAAGTTTTACTTTATTGTTTTAAAAAATAAAATAGACAAATAGAGAGAATAAAAATATTTGTTTAAAAATTATGTCTATTTAAACTTTGGTCTATTACATTTTTATTATATTTTAAAAACAAAAATGTGCGTATAAACACACAGATATTGATATGGTACATGTATATCGTACTGAAATTAAGCTAATTATTTAAGTATTAAATAATAATGTGAGCAACTTTAACATTAATATTTTTTTTTTGTTACTAATATTTATTTATACAATTATAATATTTTCAAATACTATATTATTAGTTGATATTTATAAAACTAAATGACCGCATATATTTGAAATTATTTTAAATTTAAGAATGAGGTGTAATGAAACATATTTTAGCTGGGTATTAAAGTGGAAGTATACTTTTCTGAAGCAATTAAACATAAATTAAATTAATTTGCTTTGTTTTGCTTCAGTTATCTGAAATACATATCACTATCCCACGAAATTTATATTTCTAATATTACTTGCATAAAATGTATTTGTTTATATTAACATTTATAAAACTAAATCATTGTATAAATACTTTTATAAAAAAATTCAACCGACGTCCACATGTATTGATTCTATCTTTTTTATTTTAATGTTTTAACGTCATAGTAATTAATATATAAGAAAATTTTAATATTATTTTAAAAATAAAATAGACAAATAGAGAGAACAAAAATATTTGTTTAAGAACAATGTCTATTTATATTTTTATTATATTTTAAAAATAAAAGTGTGTCTCCTAACACACAGGTATTGATATGATATATGCATATAGTAATGATATTAAGATAATGATTTAAGTATTAAATAATAATGGGAACAATTTTATCATTGATTTTAATTTTTTTTTACTAATATTTATTTATGCAATTAAAATGATATTTTCAAATACTATGTTATTAGTTGATATTTATACAACTAAATGATTGCATATATTATAAATTATTTTAAATTTAAGAATGAGTTGTAATGAAACCTATTTTAGCGAGTTTTAAAGTGGAAGCATACTTTTCTATAGCAATTAAACATAAATTAAATTAATTTTGTTTGTTTTCTTCGGTAATCTGAAATACACATCACTGTCTGGACGAACACACGGATACTGATATGGTACATGCATATCGTAATGACATTAAGTTAATGATTTAAGTATTAAATAATAATGAGAATAACTTTACCATTGATTTTAATATTTTTTTATTTTTTTTACTAATATTTATTTATACAATTAAAATAATATTTTTAAATACTATGTTATTAGTTGATATTTATACGACTAAATGATTGCATATATTTAAAATTATTTTAAATTTAAGAACGAGTATTGATGAAACAATTTTAGTCGAGTTTTAAAGTGGAAGTATATTTTACTGTAGCAATTAAACATAAATTAAATTAATTTTTTTTTGTTTATCTTCAGTTATCTGAAATACACATCACTATCTCGACAAACACACACGTATTGATATGAGTATGCCACGAAATTGATATTTCTAATATTACTTGCATAAAATGTATTTGTTTATATTAACATTTATAAAATTAAATCATTGTATAAATATTTTTATATAAAATATCAACCGACGTCCACGGGTATTGATTCTATCTTTTTTATTTTAATGTTTTAACGTCATAGTAATTGATATATAAGAAAAATTTAATATTATTATAAAAATAAAATATACAAATAGAGAGAACAAAAATATTTGTTTAAAAACTGTGTCTATTTATATTTTTATTATATTTTAAAAATAAAAATGTGTCTTCTAACACACAGGTACTATATGGTATATGCATATCGTAATGATATTAAATTAATGATTTAAGTATTAAATAATAATTGGAACAACTTTACCATTGATTTTAATATTTTATTTATTTTATTTATTATTATTTATTTGTACAATTAAAATACTATTTTCAAATACTATATATGTTATTAGTCGATATTTATACAATTAATTGATTGCATATATTAAAAATTATTTTAAATTTAAGAACGAGTTGTAATGAAACATATTTTAGTCAAGTTTTAAAGTGGAAGCAAACTTTTCTATAGCAATTAAACATAAATTAAATTAATTTTCTTTGTTTTGCTTCAGTTATCTGAAATACACATCACTGTCCGGACGAACACATGAGTACTGATATGGTACATGCATATCATAATGATATTAAGTTAATAATTTAAATATTAAATAATAATGTGAATAAATATACCATTGATTTTAATATTTTTTATATATTTTACTAATATTTATTTATACAATTAAAATAATATTTTCAAATACTATGTTATTAGTTGATATTTATACAACTAAATAATTGCGTATATTTAAAATTATTTTAAATTTAAGAACGTGTTGTAATTGAACATATTTTAGTCAAGATTTAAAGTGGAAGTATACTTTTCTGTAGCAATTAAACATAAATTAAATTAATTTGTTTTGTTTCGGTTATCTGAAATACACATCACTGTCCGGACGAACACACGGGGACCGATTGGGTCGAAATTGATATTTGTAATAATACTTGAATAAAATACTTTTGTTTATGTTAACATTTATAACCCTAAATCATTGCATAAATATTTTTATAAAAAATCTGAACTGATGCCCACGGGTATTGATTCTATTTTTTTATATTTTAAATACAAATTATATTTTTTATATTTTTACTAATTTTTATTAATCCTATTTACTTAGAAAAATAAATACGTGTAATGAATACGCGTAACACACCGGTACTCGAGCGAACACCTGAATACTGGTATGGATATCCCACGAAGTTGATATTTGTAATAATACTTACCTGAAATGTATTTATTTATATTAATAATATTTATTTATACAATTAAAATAATTTTTATCAAATACTATGATATTTTTTCATATTCATAAAACTAAATCATTACATAAATACTTTTATAAAAATTACAAATGATGTCCACAGATATTAATTATATTTTTTTTTTGTAAAATATACATTATATTTTTTATATTTATCAATATTTATTAATCTTATTTTTATTAATACTATTTTTTTTTGTTTTTTATATAATTAATTATTTTAAATCTTGGTTTTTATTTTCAATTCCTTTTAACAACAATTGCGCGTCACCGACGGGTACCCTGCACGGGTATTGTACTAGTTACTAAAAAAACCAATATTTTTAGTAGGCAGTGAATTAGGATTTTTTTTGGGTAGCATTTTTCTTTCTTTCATAAATTCTGGCCTGAGCTTATTATATATTCAAATAAAATATAAGTAACCAAAACTTTAAACAAATATGTAAAATGACCAAAGTAAAATAAAAATGAATGGTATTCTCTTTTTCTTATGAACATGTCCAACACATCCATAACCTAAATACCCATAGGAAAAACAATCTGCAGGCTGAAACACTTTTTGTAATCCATGTATGTCTGCATAATGCATATATTGGTAAAATTGTATAGTCGACCATAAAAAAAATATCATAGCAAGTAAGTAATGCACACACCCATTGTACTCCACTTAATGAAGGTAGAAGTTAGGAAGCATCTTAATAAAACATTTATATCATATGGTATTCCAAAATTGCATTTAGAAAATAAACAAATCTTGTAACACAACAACAAATATGTTTTGAACAAATTGAATTAAAGATGAAGAAATTTAGCTGGGGCATTTCAGCGAACACTTGGTGTGTGACGATAACTTTAGCATAGAATCAACAACAAAACATGAAACAACTGAAACAGAATAACAAGCTAACCAAAATCGAAAAACTCAGAACAAATCAAAACTAAAGCTTACCATAATTGTAGAGGTGTAGGATAAAAAAAAATTAAAGGGAAACTTTTTTCAATTTGCCGAGTTTGTTAACCTATTCAAAATTATTTGCACTATGATTTAATATATATATATATATATATATATATATATATATATATATATATATATGTATATATACTAATCATGTTAAAGACAAGTAACACCTAAACAATCGGTACACAAATATTTAGAGACATATACACAAGATAGTTCAATAAAAATTCTTCTACTCATTATGATAAATGATAAGTTTTTTACAACTACATGTTGACGTTTTCTTTACATTTCCCACGACACTTAATGCCCATGATATATTGGAAAAATATGACGTGTTTGTTAACACCATTTGGAACAGATTTCTAAAGGAATAAGGTAGTAAGAGAGATTTATAAATTATCAATATGTTCTATGTAATTCATGACGATGATGAAGACTTTTACTAGTCATTGCCCCAATAGTTGGAAAAAATGGAAATCACCACCATAATGGAGTCTTTCTTTGTGAATGGGACACGATGGTAGAGACCAACCTACTATATTGTGTGTGAATCAGAAACTCATATCCAAGATATGTTGTTATCAGTTTCTAAAACATTCATTGTTGCCAAAGTTTATAATGAAACAATAAACAAATCTAAAATTCATCCATTGTATCACCCCATTCCAGCCAATTATCATAAGGAACATCATTTGTCAAGATATAATCAACTGCTCTCAGAGAAAGGAAGAGATGTTGTACTTTCCCTATTTAATCACAACTTTGCGTAACAGGCACTCAATGACAAACAAAATAACAAACTAATAAAACATACTATTGGATTAGAAAAGAAGGAATTGGTGAAAATGATGAAATTTCTAGAAAAGAAAACCCATATAGAGTTGTTTCATAAGTATTTTAAAACTTATACATCAAGGACAATTGATGAGAATATGAAGAGTAGAAGGATTCTAAAGCCTCTACATCAAGGACAATTGATGAGAGCATCATGGAGTTGTTAAAAATAAAGGAAGAAAAGAAGGAATACTGGAAGTTTGCAAGGGATCAATATAAATAACACAAGACATTGTACATCTTTCACAAATAAAGATTACTAAATAGACCCATAGCCTTTCCATAACACATTTTGGGCTAGTTTGATGAAAAATAACTTGTGCCAATCATTTTTACTCAGCTAGAAGAAAAAAACAATTCTACATTGTGACACTTGCTACTTAGGATGAGAATAATTTCGTGCCTCCTAAGAAGGTCCCTTCACCCGAGCTTGTGACTGCACCAAGGCAAGTGAAGGAGGCATAATTGACGTTTCAGGAAGAAACTGTTGAAAAAGAATACCAGAAGACCCAACCTCTAGGGTTTTGGACATTAATCAACTTGTTAAAAAAGAGAAAAATGAATAATAAAATGAGGAGGACATGGCCCTTGATGACATGATCGAGGAGACATAAAAGGAGGTTGGTGATAAAGAAAAGGAAAAATAAAAGAAAAAATAGCTAGTTGTTAAAGAAGCTTCCACCAATGATTAGAGCGCTATCATCTCATACAATGTCCCATTATTGAACCAAGTTGGGGAAATCTAATTGTTAAAACTCATACCAAAGAAATATAAATTGATACGGAAAATAAAGTTAACAAAGAAAATGAAGAAAAAGAAAAACTACCAATCGATGTGACCTTAGAGATGATACCAACCTTATATATAAGAGAACGAGATGGCCTCTGAGCCTTATCTAAAACTAAAGAGAAATACAAATAAATCTAATGGTAAGTTGTAAGTGTCAAATAAATTAGAAAATATTGCAACTCTAGAAAGGTTGAATATGCCCCTTCTTTGGTCACTAAGGAGAGGGGTCGTATCGAAGTTTTAAATGAGAATGCATTGGTTAATGATCTATTTAGAAAGGCTTCCAGTGTAATTCTAAATATTGGTACAAGTTAAAGGATCGAGATTGGCATAAATGATAGTGAAAATAATGATGACTTCCTCAATAGTAATAGTAAATGCGGTGGATTAATTATTGTAGGTAACAATGGTCGTTCCAAAAAGAGAGGTAGTCTTTCGTCGAAACCATATTCTCCCATAATGGACATTTTCCTCCACAATATGCAGATGGACATAACTAATATCAGTTATCCACAAGGTAGAGAGTCTTAAAAAAGGAATATGGATTTCAACATTGACAATGAAGGTGTGGTGATACTTATGAACCACTTATTTAACATGCCTTTTGGTAGAGTTGTTGCCAGGCCTCTTATGTTCAAAAAGAGAATATAATTATCATTGAAGAGTTCCATTAACATAAGAGTGGAAAGAGACTAACCTACATACAAATAGACTAAGTGACCATAATTTTCTTCCGAATTTCGGGAGAATTTTAATTGGTCGATAATCTCAATGGCAGGATTATGCTCAATTTAGTGAGATTAGTTAGAAGATACATTGACAATGAAGCTTTTATTTTCATTTTTTGCTAAACAAATGGGGGTAGAAAGGTATTTGGGATAAGGGAGAAAGTTAAACTCATGTATTTGTCTTTTTTTCTTTTGAGGAGACGGGGTCAAGAGTATTAAAGGGGAAAAAACATACTGATATAAGGTGGGTATATGTGGAATCTTGAGTTTTTCCATTTGAGGAATGATTGATTTTTGTGTTTGGCTTTGTGAATGGTAGTGAAAAGTTTTTCATTGGAATAATGAAGTTTGGTTGCTTTTTATTGTTGATTGAATGATGTTTATTAGTATTATGATCTTTTTATTTCTTGTAGTGAGTTGTGTTACCAAAGATATTTATTTAGTTGTATGTTTTTATTATAAAACATCATATTCTTATTTTAATGTTTGTAATTTTAATACACCAACATTTTCCATAAGTTGAGATGGCCGAGTTGGTCTAAGGCGCCAGATTAAGGTTCTGGTCCGAAAGGGCGTGGGTTCAAATCCCACTCTCAACAAATTATTTATTTTATCAAAAATATTAATATTTATTATATTTTACTCATGTTAGCATTCTTATTTTTTTTATTAAACATCATAGACGAATTATATTTATTTACAATTACTCAAACACATTTTTTTTTAAAAGCAAGAATAATATAATATAATAAAATGCCATCTTAAATTTCTTAGTTTTAACTACTACCAAACAAGGACTTTTATTTTTGTCATATAATTGCATTATCATGGAATTTCGTTTGAAAAAAAATGTGAGAACTTCTCTCTTTCCAAATGATCCATATGCAAACCAACCAAATCAACTACATATTGGAATAAATCTTTTTTAGAAACAAATAAGAACCTTTAAAGCAAAAATTATAGCCAAAAGATGATATAGAAAGAATACAAGAGACATCCAACTAATAAAAAACATTATGTCAAATATCATCAAATATTCACACTAAAAAAATGATCAATTGTCTCCTTTTTTTCACATTCTTAATCCCATAAGAGATAGTCGAAGTCTAAGACATCCCATCAAGCAAGCTAATATAGGAATATATTTGCCTTCAAATTTTATTGATGATGATGTTGTTTTATAAACTTCAATACGATGATCCTTCATGCATATGATCTCAAAATATCTTTTTTGTTATTATCAAAACTGTTTACATGCAAAATAATGCTATACATCATAGAAAAATAATCCAACAAAGGGAACCTGAAGATGATGGATATTTTATGTCTTTTAGAGTATTTTATTATTATAATATCATGTGTTTGCAGTTGAAGAGGTCCATGATGACAAGCCTTGGTATCATGATATTAAATGTTTCCTCCAGAGTCAGGAATACCCACTTGGGGCATCCGATAAAGATAAGAGAACTTTGAGGAGATTGGAAGGCAATTTCTTCCTGAATGGAAATGTGCTTTATAAGAGAAATTTTGACATGGTCTTGCTCAGATGCGTGGATAGACACGAAGCAGACATGTTAATGAAAGAAATTCATGAAGGATCTTTTGGCACTCATGCTAATGGACATGCAATGGCTAAAAAGATGTTGAGAGTAGGTTATTATTGGTTGACAATGGAATCTGATTGTTGCAAGTATGTGAAAAAGTGCCATAAGTGTCAAGTGTATGCTGATAAGATTCACGTGCCACCAACTTATCTCAATGTGATTTCTTCCCCTTGGCCTTTTTCTATGTGGGGAATTGATATGATTGGTATGATTGAGCCCAAGGCTTCGAATGGACATCGTTTTATTCTTGTGGCAATTGAATACTTCACCAAGTGGGTGGAAGCACATCATATGCTAATGTGACCAAGCAAGTTGTGGTTCGGTTTATCCAGAATAACATTATCTGCAGATATGGTGTTCCGAATAGAATCATTACTGATAATGGTTCGAACTTGAATAATAAGATGATGAAAGAACTTTGTGAAGAATTCAAGATTCAGCACCATAATTCTTCTCCTTATAGACCGAAGATGAATGAGGTTGTTGAAGCTGCGAATAATAACATTAAGAAGATCATTCAGAAGATGGTTGTGACATACAAGGACTGGAATAAGATGCTCCATTTTTCTTTTCATGGGTATCGTACATCTGTCCGCACTTCAACAGGGGCAACCCATTTCTCACTTGTTTATGGTACAGAAGCAGTGCTCCCCGTTGAAGTTGAAATCCCATCAATGAAAGTTCTGATGGAAGCCAAGTTGACTGAGGCTGAATGATGTCAGAGTAGATTTGACCAGTTGAATTTCATTGAGGAAAAGAGAATAACAGCTTTGTGTCATGGTAGGTTGTACCAGCAAAGAATGGAGAAAGCTTTTGACAAGAAGGTCAAACCTCGTGTATTTAGAGAAGGCGACCTCATGCTCAAAAAGATCCAGTATTTCATAAAGATTCTCGGGGAAAGTGGACTCCGAACTATGATGGCCTATATGTTGTCAAGAAAGCCTTCTCTGGCGGATCATTAATTCTTGCAACTATGGATGGTGAGGAGATCACTCGCCCTGTGAATGCGGATGCAGTCAAGAAATACTTCGCCTAAAAAATAAAAGAACAACTCGCTAAGTTGAAAACCCGAAAGGGAGACTTAGGAAAAAATGAGCGTCTCGGTGGATTGAAAACCCGAAAGGGCGGTCCAGGAAAAAATTAGAGACATAAACAGAAATAATTATCCCGGTAGATTGAAAACCCGAAAGGGCAATCTAGGCAAAAGTTAGGGATCATGGCAAGTAACTGCGTCGACAGACTGGATCACTTGTAACGACCGAGGAATTCAGATTTTATCCCTCAAAAGAATTGCCCATCAAAGATTCTTATTCACTCATCCTTGACTGAAGTTTCGGACACAGTGGAGTTCAAAGTTGATAGGGAGAATAGTGATCATTGTATTTCAATGTAGCCCTTTTCCATTTATTTACCATTTTCAAACTTGTAAAAATCCATGGAGTCATACCATTTGCTGACTACCATTCTATCAATGAATTTGAGCATTTATCCAATTGTTTGCAATTCTTTATATTGTTTTTGTTTACAAAATTTAAATTTATTGTTGATGATGATTTTTGAAACAAAATTAATAAATTTAATCTTTGAAGATGATAAAAATATTTTTCTTTTGATAAATGAACAAAGAAAGGATATCAATAGTGACTCCAGGGATGACAAAGTCCGGATGTGTGTAACTTGTCTCTCCCAAAGCAGGGTTTGATTCGATTGTGTCCATATGGAATTCCTGAATAGTCTTGGCAGGATGATGTTAGTGATGTTTTATTCCCCAACAATGAGCATGAACGGGAATTGTATGAATGTTCTTAATTTGAGTTCCAATGTCTTCCCCGAAAGAATTGTTGGAAGGGATGTTCTTAAGAATACCCAGTTGAGTTTTGATCTCTTCCTCAACAAGTTATCTTTAATTTGATAAGCATTGGGAATCCTCAGCCGAGTTCTTGTTCCTCAGTTTGAGTTGGTTGCATCCTTTAGCAGAAGTATTGATATATCAGTCAGTTTAGAGGTTTTCTTTCACCTGATGATGGGTATTGATTTAAAATCCCTCATAATTGTGTTTTGGATATGATGTTAACTTCTGGTTTCCCCATGTGGGTCAGCAATTCCGGAATTTTTAGTGATGAATGATCTCCATAGATCTTTCTCACGGATTCCCAGTAGGTCTGCATGTGTTAGTAGTCAGTCGGTTCCTATGTGATCTTCAGCAGGTCTTGGACTCTTTCCCCAAGTGGAGCAGGAATAGTATGATGATTATTCCCCGCAGAAGTTTGATCAAGATTTCTTTTGTCCCTAGAAAGGATTGTGGAAGCTTTTTTCCCCATCCTCAGCAGATTATTACCTTTCCTCAGCAGGGTGATGTCCCTATACAAAGTTGATGATTGATGTTTGAGGCTCTAGAAGATTATGCTTTATTTGCATCACTGGTAGATCTTTATCTCGTTTCCTCAAACAGAGTTATGAAGATATTTGTCCCCATCAGTGTTTAGCAGGGACATTTCCATATTTTCCCCAAAGAATGGAAGATTTTGTGTTGTTGGTGTCTCTCCAACATGTTTTTCCTCTCAGAGAGAAATTTTGGATGTTATCCTTTTACGGATTCTCGAAGATTGTTTGTGGATTGGATCCCTAGCAGATGTTTTCTCAGTATGAGTTAAACCTTGTAGTAGGATTTTATTCCTTTGATGGCTTTTGATGTTCTCCTGCAGGATCTCAAATTGAATCTCCAGCATGTTTCCCTGCATTGTTGCCTTGGGATTAGCCGAGTATCTGGTTGTTATAGTGTTTGTGTCACCCGTTGCTTATCTTTATGTCTGTTTTGTCAGCATATTCATACGCATACTCATACGCATAAGCATAGCATCATTTGCTTTCATTCTTGCATTTATCATTATTCCTTACTGTTTGGTGTGGTTTTTCCCCACAGAGTGTGTGTGTTGTCTTCCTCTCAAGTTTAGAGTGTCAATCCTTAAGCAGAAAGTGTTTATCCTTTCTAATTCCCCACTGAGTTTGTTTCTCGTGGATATTTTAATTCAGTTTCCTCCCCTGGTTTATTATCTGGATGGAATTTCCCCAGTTGAGATATTTCCTCCTCGGGATGAGTCTTGTTTGATCGTTTCTTTCCAACTTGTTCTTGGATTGAACTTTGGTCCTCTTTGTGAGTAATATTGCTTTGGAATTAAGCTATCGTTGTTTGATAGTGGGTAATATTTTCTCCAGCTTGAGTATATTACTTTGGAATTAAACTATCAGTTATTCGATAGTGGGTAATATTACCAAGTTAATCAAGTTCTTTTGCTTGTACTCCTACCTAGTAAATCCGGTAGTTGAGAGTTCTTCTTCCTACCTAGTAAAAAGGTAATAGAAGTTATTTCCCTTTGCTTTAGCTCTTACCCAGTAAATAAGGTAGTTGATCATGCTCCTACCTAGTAAATCAGGTAGTTGATCATTTTCCTACCTAGTAAAAAGGTAGTGGAAGTTATCCCTCTTTGTTTTGCTCCTATCCAGTAAATTGATAGTTGAGTCCCTTATATTTCCTACCCAGTAAACAGGTAGTTGATGATTCTTTTCCAACTCAGTATTCCTCCATTTTTGTACTCGAATACTTTGTTTGGTTGATATTTCCTGGAAGAGTGTTTACTTTTCCTCGTTGAATCTTTTACCTTGATTATATCATATACCTTTTCCCAAGTTGAGTCAGCTATCCAGTGATTTATTTTCCTGGTAAACGCTTTTGGTATCTGTTGTTTCCCCAACGGGATTTTCTTCTGTGTCCCAAGCTTTTGCTTTCCTCTAGTGGTCATATTTTTCCCCACAGAGATCTTGGGCTTGCATATCATATCATATTCATATCATATCATATTCTCTTAGGACAAAAATTGGGTTTTCTGTATTTAAGTGTCTCCCATCTTGTAGAGACGAAGATGTCAATCTTCATATCTCCGGATTGAAGAAACTTAAATAGGGTCAGCTGTAGCACCCTAATTTTTGCCCTAAGATTTCTTCATATTTCATCTGCATCTTTCATACAAACAAGATCGCACTGGTTGCTCGGTTTTTCTCGCGTGTAGGTTTGTGCTTCACAGGGGATCACCATTGCTATTGTTTTTTATTCGCTTTATATTTGTTTATGTTATTAATCACTAACCAAAATTCAAAAATATGTTTTAGTTCGCTTCTTCTTCTTCTTCTTTGTGCTTTCAGGAGTTGCAGGGTTTTCAGAGGCCGATAGTGATTTTATTTCAAATATGGTTGTTCAGTTATGATCTGATTCAGATGGATGTTTGACCTAATATTGGTCAAACTATCAGGGGATTATTTCAACTGCAAATTATTTGTGTCGGTGGTTATTTCTCAGGCAGTGTGTATTCATCGATAAGTTGTGTTGTGTGCGAAAAATGCTATGGTTTATTGAGTTGTGATTCATGAGAAGATTGGTCCAAATTATTGAGTGGTCGTCAGTTCATCAGTGGTTTATCTGTGGATTTATTTCCCAAAGATCGATCCAGATATATTTGAAAGGATTAAAAAATTCAAGTTGATGGATGTTGTTTCAGTGGCAATTATTCAGTGGCTTGGGGTTGGTTTCATTCATCGGGCGTGTGGAAAAATTCAAATTTTGGTTCCGGGCTTAAAATAAAAATCATCATTTCTTTCATTATCCGATTCATACATTTTTCTAGATTACCATTTTTTACCTCATCCTTATTTCAATTATCCAATTATTTTCTATCCATCAATGCATAGCAAGTCAGGTGTTTATTTTATCAGCTCATTCTCCAAGCTGCCACGTCAAGTTTTCCTAGCTACACTTCCAAGCCAAACTTATACACAACTTCATCACGTTTTTTCAACTCCATATTTTAATCCCAGCCACACACATGAATAACCAAGCCATAACACATGTCATCATGCCTTCCACACAATCAAAACGCAAGTGAAAATAACACAAAATGCATCACAAATTCAGCATAGACACACGTGTATTACACCACCTCAAAACGCACAAGAATGAGAATGAAACGCACAGAAAATTCAGCAAGTAGCACGCTTGAAGCTGAACCGAAACGCAATGAATTACTCCAAAACGGCATAAAAAAATTCTGCTCAATCTCCACCAAATGTTCTATAAATAGGAGCCTCTATTCATTCATTTGGTAAGCTTAAAAAGCCTCTTAAAACTCTCTCCAAATTCCTACAAAAATCAAACACTACTCTTCAAAATTCAATTTCCCAATCTTCATAAACTTGAATCAAATTCATCAATCCTATCCAAACTCACAAATCCGAATCAACAACAACACAAAAATAATAAGAGAGAAAGAGTTGGAAGCAAATCTCACCATTTTTGAAGGTATTGGAGTTTCTTACGTCAAACTTTCCGTTTCAGATTTCGTTTCATACAAGCGCCGACGAGAGAAATAGATTGTATATTCGGAATCCTTGTAATCTCACGGTCGAAACAGTATATCATCGGAGCTTCGTCGCTCCGATTTGACGGAGCTCCGAAATGGTGGAGGAGCTTGTGAATAGTGTTTTGCGTTTGAATTACACGATGAAGAAGATGATGTTGTTTCTTTTTTTTCTTTTCTTGTTTTTGTTATAAGACTTTAGTGAATGTGGGCTTAGAAGATTTTTAGTGGTCCATTTCTATTACTACCACCAATTTGTGCCATACTCCCTCCATGTATTCTTTTTTTTTCTTTTAAAACATTTGTTTTAATAATTGTTTTTTTTCTTTTCTTTTCTTAAAATTTTTTTCTAGCATTTATGCATATTTGAATCCTTTTATTCTCATTCAAAAAAGATCTTGTAAAAATAATTTGAAAATATTTTAGTGATTCATTTGATTTTTTTTTTTGGTTTATATTAATTTTCCTCTTGATTTTCAATTTGTTGGTTGTTAAGTGGATCATAAATATTAGATTCAATTTCTTTCATCTTACTTTTCTTTTTGGTCGATGAGATCTCCGATTCAATGATTGTTGATTTTCAAAGATGCTTAATATTCATTATTTCAAATCTATGGATGAATGATCATTTGGATCATTCTCCATACTTTGGATCGTGATAGATTGCATTCGATGATTCAATGTGAAATCTCGATTAAGATTAGACCGTTACTCTTTTTCTTTTCGTGCGACATGTTTTCGGAGGATGATCCATTATATCATTTCTCTAACATGTATTAGCACAAATATTTTCCACCTTAATTGGTGGTGGCCGGCCTCATTTGTAGGGTAATTACTTCGTAAATTACTCGGCGATTGCTTAACATAGACCTAAACTTGTCCCGAATTCGGAATAAGATCCAATTGGATCCGATTGCCTCTCGATTTTGTTTTTTTTTGTTGTGTTTGATTAAGTTCATCATACCATTTCTATGTAAATATTATTATACTATTAATATACTAACATTTTAATTTATTCTCGCACCTTATCCTCTTTATTTCAATCTCTCGCTCCTTATCTCTTTTATTATGCTCTTATTATACTATATCATCCATCATTTTGTTTATGTTCATATGGTTATGCTTGTGATTTTTCCTTTGTCCATTTGGACACAAAAACATTAATAAAGGATTAAACATCTAAAAAGACTTGTGTTGCACCCCAAAATTTGCCCTCCACAAGACAAGACATTGTGTACTAAGAGGTTCACAAGGTTCACAAAGTTCACAAGACATCTCATGATATTCACAAGGTTCACAAGATTCACAATTAGTCAGAAAATTTGACAATTCCCTCAGACAATGCATCCTCCTAAGCAATGCATCTTAAACTAGGGTTTTGACTTTCATCAGGCTAAATGGACTTCCAAGACCTCGGGTGAGCTTCATAGCATCCTATATGTGTTCAAGAATACCCATGTCAAGTTTCAAGACTTTCCCAAAAGGTTTGCTCAGTCAGATGATCAGATAGGCTAAAATCAGTCAAAGTAGTTAAAAAGTCAAACTGAGGTCAACTGTGGTCAAACCAAAGTCAAACTTCATGATTTTTTGCCAACATCAAGTATATGAAGTAAAATTCATCATTTGATCAAGGGTTGATCATGATTCATCAAGGAGATTTCAGGTCATCAAGAATCAGGTGTTTCTAAATTAGGGTTTTCATAGGAAAAGTCAACTGAACTTTGACCAGCCATAACTTTCACATGCTTCATCAAAAAATTTCCATCCAAAGCTCATTTTGAAGGAAATTGAATTCTCTACAACTTTGTGTCTCACAAGCCAAGCCCAAAAATGCTTCATTTGGAAGGTATGAGCTAAGACATTATAGGTCCTTTTGAAAGTCAACAAAAAGTCAACAACTTCAAAAGAGCATAACTTGAGAATGGTAAAATATATGGACATGAGATCAAATATATTGGTTAGAGGACTCTTTAAGGTTTCCAAAATGTCCAATAACACCTTCATAGCATTAAAATTGAAGGATTTGTGCCCTTGCAAAGTTGGGAAATTTTTGGGAATTTTATGAAGCAAATAAGGCCTTAAAGTCAATTTTTGCTAAATGAGCCCACCAAATTGCCATTCAAACTTTAAAAACTCATCAAGTACGACCCAACCCACTCATTTTCTGATTTTTTATTTTTTATTTCATATTTATTTGAATTTTATTCATTAAAATACAAATTAAATTGAAATAAAATATAAAAATCATATATTTGAAAAGGATTTGGTTTCTAGAAAGTCTTAAGACTTATTTAGACTTGATTGATACAAAAATAATGGAGACCATACCAAAATAGCAAGGCTAGATCAAGAATTTTCAAAATTTAAGATCACATCTTTTTCAATCTTAAAAGGTCCAAAAATCCACAAGTTTGATTAATCTCTTGACCTAATTTCATTGTATCATATATATACAACATAATGCCAAGCGCTATTCACGGATTCAGAGCCCTAAGAACACCAAATCGAATTTCAAAAATTCAAGCATAAACTCAATTTCGGTTTCATGCATACCTGCCATTCCCAAACTATTTGAAGGTTGCAATAGCTTCTTGGAAGCATTTAGAATGTTTCTGAATCATTACATACATCGTGAACCTCATAAATCATAGAAATCCGAATTCAATTTTTTCTTGAAATTTCAAATTTTCGATTACATCAATTCATGAGATATAAACTGTTTCTATTCATTGATATTTGCTTCTTATCGTGTGTGGATTGTTTTTATGTGCTTTAATTGAATTTTCATGGCAGAATCAAGAAGAAGCCATGGCTAGGGTTCGGACCTTCGAATTAGGGTTCCGTTATTTACTCAATTTAAATGATTTTGAAAACCATGGCAAGATTGTATGGACTATGGGGAATCGTTTTATGTTAACAATTGGATCCAATTTTACGTGTTTCATAGGTATACAAAAACCTAGTTCTTCTGTAAAAAATATGTGCAGGAAATTTCGCAGGAAAATGTGCAGCAAGGAGGTTGAAGACGATGGCGCCAAAATCGTAGTTTGAAATTTGGTTTTATTTTATATAATATTATTTGCAGGATATTATCAAAGTGGCGTGATGGCCTGGTGGTTTTGGTACGCGTATGGCATGATGAGAAGCCTGGGTTCGAATCCGGCCAAGGACATTTTTTGTTTGTTTTAATTTCATTGGTTTTACAGGATGATAACAAAACCATCTTGGGGTGGATTGCTACCATCAGCACGCAGTGGCCTAGTTGGTTATGCTTCTGATTATCCAGGTAAAGGACATGGGTTCAAATCCCAGGTCCTGTTTTTTTAGGTTTTGTTTCATTTATTTTGTTATTTCTTTATTTTTATTCTTTAAATTAATTAAAGTAGTTTCTAAAAAATAACTAAATCATTTTTTTTAATAAAACTTTATATTCTTTTAAATTTTATATTATTTTCTTAAAATCTAATTAGTATAGTTATTTTATTATATGTTTTTTTATATGTATATAATTTAATTAAGTTTAAGTTAAAAACCTATTTTCTAAAAAATTCTAACCTTAATTTCATAAACCCTAATTCTATTTTCTAAAATTTCTAAAACCCTATTTTTTTACCTTAATTATTTTATTTAAATATTAAACTTAATAAATTTTTTTAATGTATATAATTAAATAATTAATCCTGCTTTATTTTGTAAATAAATTAGTACATGGTTTATTATTATATTTATTATTTTATTTTCATCTCAAAATTCTTAAAATTGGTTTATTTAATTTATATATGTTTTGTATATTTGTTCTAATATTTTCTTTCTTATAATTATTTTTATTACTAACCCTTTTTTATTATTTATTTATATACTTGATATTTAAATCGTTTTTATACTTATGTAACTGCAAAAGCCTTGTAATAGTTGTAGGTTTTATTTTCCGTCTTTATTTTATTTATAAATGTTTATATTGCCATGGTTAGTAATTATAGGGAGTGATAACCTATTTGCTTTAAAATTAATTTAGATCACTAATTTAATAAGATAAATATATGAACATATACACGCACACACGTAAGTCGATCTTTGATCGCCATCTCACTTCCTAAGGTTATCCCTCATGTTGCCTTAAAATAAAAGGTCAAGTAAGGTGTCTAAAAAGCAAAGTCCCTTCTCATAAACAAATCATCTAGTCTCTTCCAATATTATAAGATCAAGTCCCTTCGATGTTGCCTTCGTAAATGATCTTGTCCCTTTCGAATATAAGATGATAAGTCCCTTCGTATTGCTAAGACACCTTACAGTTGCCTAAACACAGATGACCCTTCACATGTCCCTTATAACATCCAAGGTAATGACTACCTATTCCTTAATAATAGGGCTAGTCTTACCATTGAAAGAACATTTAAGAACAGAAAAGATTTAATTTAGGGTAGGTTCCTCTTAAGTACTTGCTCACTTTTATTCAAAGATACTTCATTACACTTCACATTTTCAAATAAATTTTCAAAACAAAGTCTTTATATACATCCATACGAGGATCATTATAAAGTACTTAGAAAATTTTTAATCACACACTACACTTTTCTCAAAAACAGTTTAAGTGAGCTAAGTAACTAAGAGCCCATGGATAACCATGGATATAAAGGGTGCTAACACCTTCCCTTTATATAACCTACCCCCCGAACTCAAAAATCTTTTAAGGTCTTTCCTGTTCTTTTATGCCCTTTCCTTTGGATAAAATAAAAGTCGGTGGCGACTCTTGCTATCTGCAACATAACTAAAGTCAGTTCTTCCACCATGCTACAACTTGTAACTTTAACTTTGGACTATGGTCACTATCCTTAGCATTGGACTTGGAATTTGGACTTAGATTCTAGGATCATTCCTTTGCTTGAGCTATTATGGATTGGAGACCTTAGCCGATTTGGTTCACTTGTTTATGAAGATGGAAGTCCTATTGTTTTAAAGAATGTTCACCATACGGTTTGGTTGTTCTTCCCTTAACTATTGTTTTAAAGATCATTCCTTAGCTTTTTTATTTTAGATTCATTAGGTTTTATTCGCTCTTTTTCCCTTTTCCATTTGGAATAAAATAAAAGCGCGGTGGCGACTCTGTTTACCTTGAGTTAAGTTAGCTAATAACTTACACTCATGATTTTACCGCTACAGTGATACTTATGAACCACTTATTTAACATGCCTTTTGGCAGAGTTGTTGCTAGGCCTCTTATGTTCCAAAAGAGAATATAATTATCATTGAAGACTTCCATTAACATAAGAGTGGAAAGAGACTAACCTACATACAAACAGACTAAGTGACCATAATTTTCTTCCGAATTTCGGGAGAATTTTAATTGGTCGATAATCTCAATGGCTGGATTATGCTCAATTTAGTGAGATTAGTTAGAAGATACATTGACAATGAAGTTTTTATTTTCATTTTTTGCTAAACAAATGGGGGTAGAAAGGTATTTGGGATAAGGGAAAAAGTTAAACTCATGTATTTGTCTTTTTTTCTTTTGAGGAGACGGGGTCAAGAGTATTAAAGGGGAAAAACATACTGATATAAGGTGGGTATGTGTGGAATCTTGAGTTTTTCCATTTGAGGAATGATTGATTTTTGTGTTTGGCTTTGTGAATGTTAGTGAAAAGTTTTTCATTGGAATAATGAAGTTTGGTTGCTTATTATTGTTGATTGAATGATGTTTATTAGAATTATGATCTTTTTATTTCTTGTAGTGATTTGTGTTAGCAAAGATATTTATTTAGTTGTATGTTTTATTATAAAACATCATATTCTTATTTTAATGTTTGTAATTTTAATACACCAACATTTTCCATAAGTTGAGATGGCCGAGTTGGTCTAAGGCTCCAGATTAAGGTTCTAGTCCGAAAGGGCGTGGGTTCAAATTCCACTCTCAACAAATTATTTATTTTATCAAAAATATTAATATTTATTATATTTTACTCATGTTAGCATTCTTATTTTTTTTTATTAAACATCATAGACGAATTATATTTATTTACAATTACTCAAACACGAAAATTTTATTTTTTTTAAATAGCAAGAATAATATAATATAATAAAATGTCATCTTAGATTTCTTAGTTTTAACTACTACCAAACAAGGACTTTTATTTTTGTCATATAATTGCATTACCATGGAATTTCGTTTGAAAAAAATGTGAGAACTTCTCTCTTTCCAAATGATCCATATGCAAACCAACCAAATCAACTACATATTGGAATAAATCTTTTTTAGAAACAAATAAGAACCTCTAAAGTAAAAATTATAGCCAAAAGATGATATAGAAAGAATACAAGAGACATCCAACTAATAAAAAACATTATGTCAAATATCATCAAATATTCACACTAAAAAAATGATCAATTGTCTCCTTTTTTTCACATTCTTAATCCCATAAGAGATAGTCGAAGTCTAAGACATCCCATCAAGCAAGCTAATATAGGAATATATTTGCCTTCAAATTTTATTGATGATGATGTTGTTTTATAAACTTCAATACGATGATCCTTCATGCATATGATCTCAAAATATCTTTTTTGTTATTATCAAAACTGTTTACATGCAAAATAATGCTATACATCATAGAAAAATAATCCAACAAAGGGAACCTGAAGATGATGGATATGTTATGTCTTTTAGAGTATTTTATTATTATAATATCTATTTTTAAAATTAATTTTTATTCAAATTTCACTTGTAAATAAATCTATTTAATGAATTACCTTAAGCGTTCCTAACTCAATGATTATGCAAGTTTTAATTTATTGTAACTATAATAGACGAATTGACTGATCGAGAATGAACAAGGAAATAAAAAGCATTGGAAATTTTTTGTCCCAAACTCATAGCACTTGATCCAAAATGAAAGGCATTTCATTAAAGGAAAAAATCATGATTCACAAGTTATTAAAAACATGAGGCATTCCATCACGAACGTGAGGCATTTTATCAAATTATGAGGCTTTACATCAATAAAGAAAAAACTATCATTCACAACTTGTTAAGAACATGAGGTGTTCCATCACGAACGTGAGGCATTTCATCAAATTGTAGGATTTACATTAATAAAGAAAAAAATCATCATTCATAAGTTGTTATAAACATGAGGTGTTCCATCACGAATGTGAGGCGTTTCATCAAATTGTGAGACTTTACATCAAAACCTAAGGACTTTCCTTGAAAACTTTGAGTGATAATTGAATTTTCACTACTACGGAAAACTCTTTTCACAACGGTTGGAAAATGGGTACCATCACGTCGTTCATATCGTTGTTAAGTAGAGTATCGTTGTAAGTTAATTGTTTCTACAATGGTCTGTAAGTTGTCATTGAAAGCCAGAACGCGTGCCACATATCACAACGGTTAGAATTATAAATCGTTGTGATATATACACTTAGGTACTTGGTTCGAAACCCATAAGTAACAAATTAGCCAAACATATAAATTACTTTTAATCTCGGTTATAATAGATAACTGTCATTGAAAGTCACCAGATTTTATTATATTATATATAGATTGCTTGTTTTTCTTACACCTCACTAAAGAAATACTTGGATTCAAATTGATAAAGAAGTCTATAATGAAAATTAAACTATTCTTGAAAACCAATTTAATGAAACCATTATTGTTTTCTAATTGCATTCATCTCATAGTGCATCTCATGACGATGTTTACATATATTAAGATATACTGACCTGACTCTTTAGATGCATCGCTATCTTCGATTATAGTTAAATTTCCATAAGAATAATTTATTGGATAATCTGCCTCATCATCGTCATTATCGTTTATTATCGTAACTTTTATAATCATAATTTTCACGATTATAAGTGTTGATGATGAGGTAGACTATCCAATAAATTATTGTTATGGAAATTTAACTTTAGTTGAATTCAGCGATGCATCTAATGAGCCAGATCATTATACTATAATATATGTAAACATCATGAGATGAATGACGAGACACATGCAATTCAAAAACAACAATAGTTTGTTTAACTTGGTCTTCAAATATAACTTAATTTACAGATTATAAGTATATATGTCAATTTAAATGAATGTATTTTAAGTGAGGATTAGTGAATCAAACAATCTACATAAAATATAATAAACTCAAACAACATCATACACCAGAACTAGATATTATAAATTAATCAACAAAACCCTAACCGCATACAATATCAAAAACTATGTGAAGTTGTTTCAAGAACGTGCATTTTATTAGAAATTATCACTGCTTGAGTTTGAGTTTCATCTAGTTTGTGAAGCAATAAAAAAACACAAGGTGGATGAAGTTTCCATAATGACTTCATACTTCTTGTATTTTTTTTTTCCATTTCTACACAAATCATATGAACCTTATCATCTCATACTATACGATTCCTACCACTGCTTGCTATCACCATGTATCATCCCCTTAATCTACAAACTTCAACAATGAGCTTCTTCAGTTAAAACTAAACCCTGAAACCATAATCCAGTGAATATTAAAGAGAGAGCAGGAGAACATACCATCTTCATTGTCGTCATAGTGTGGGTTATACCATGAATTTCCAAACTATGAATTTCATCTAGTTTGTGAAGCAATGAAAAATAAATACAAGCTGGAAAAAGCTTACACAAAAGCTTCATACTTGTTATATTTCTTTTCATTGTTTCTAAAACTAGATGACGTTTGCTGCCACAGTTGTTTCTTCATTCACTAACATCTTGTTTGTGAAGCTATGAAGAAGAAGTACAAGGTGGATGAAGTTTCCATCATAGCTTCATGCTTCTTGTACTTTTTTCCATAGCTACACAAACATTATGTATCATAGCCAAAGTATGGTCTTTGTTAAGGTAGTGAAGACGAATCTGGAAAAAATGAGAACAATCAACAAAAACAACATCAAACAAACGAGATAAGGAGAAATATCTAACAATAGATGGAAGGATAAGACGAAGAGAAAAAAGGGATTCTAGGGTTTCGCTATGAAGGAAATGATGCTACTGTCAATATTTGAAAGTTAATTCGCTTATATATGGGTAAACAATTTAACAACGGTTAAAAATAAGGACCATAATGATAAGTACTAATTTATAATAAATATATCACAACGTTTAACCAGAAGAACCGTAGTGTTAACCCTTTTTAAAAAAATAGAAAAGAAAAGGTGCTCCTTAACATTAAAGGAATAAAATATTTTATGGCGTTGAGGTTCGAACCAATGAAAGTTTGATTATATCACAATGGTTGGTTTTGTAACCGTTGTTATATACAAATAATTTTTAAACAAAAAATAAAAATAAATATGGTAGCGTCTTAGTAAATATATGTCACCGCGGTGTAGGGAAAAACTGTGGTGAGCATGGCATTGTTGTTAGCGCGTTTTGTAGTAGTGTTTGTATAAATATGAGGGGCATCATCCGAAACGTGAGGTGTTTCCCTAGCAAAGTAAATCATGCAACATGTCCTAAATATTATAAATGAAAGGTTTTTGTATAGTAGTATTTAAGTATAATATAAATAAGGAATAAGGTTTGAAATTTCGAACGAAGAAAGGGATTTTTATATGGGATTGACAAACGATGTACAAGGATGAGATAAGTCATTGTTCAACATATGAGACTAGAGTTGAAGCTTCTCATAGCCATTTATTATATGTTCATAGCTTTGATAGGATCATTGTTGGCATGACTTAGCATCAATCATGGCATGTTAATAAATGTATACTTATGCTTTTGCATTGCATTTGAAATCTATTCATGTTTTGATCAAATCATGTGCATATTGAGAAAAGTTACATAATGTTGCAAAAAAAATCACAAAATCATTTAATTTTCATCCATTAATTGCATGATGATGTTGCATTTCATTGTTAATAACTCATTGAATGTTGTTGCATTAACTTGACATAATCCTTTGCATTCCATGATTTGCATTAAAATTCATGTGGTTGCATTTTGAAAATAATTGAAATCTGCCTTGTTTTTATAGCTGTATTTTGAAGCAGGAGCTGTAAAAACATGATGCATTCATTTATGTTTTGACCTTTTACACCTATTTTGCATATTGTTTGGAAGCTGTAATAGGTTGTTTGTGTTTTGCATTGCATTAAGTAGTTGTTTGTGCTATAGGAGTTGTAGTAGCTGCTGGATTTTGGCTTTGCATATAGGTCCCTTAGACTTAGGATTGAGTCTAGATTAGGTCATAGGTGCATTAGGATATGTTTGGTACATGCTTACTTTGATTCCTTTTATCGCATTTGCTTTATCCTACTAACCTTTGTTTTGTAGGGAGGTGGAGGTAAGTTTATTCACAACTTATTCCTTTTAAACTTTTTATGCTTTCTAAGTGTGTTTGCTTTAGCATTTTGTGCTTAGTTTGTACAACTTCATGCTAATCCCATTTAGAAATGACTTAGATTCCTTAGGAAGTAAGTTTCTTTCTAAGTCCATTTTCTTTTCTTTTCTCATTAGGATTAGAAAACCGCACTAACTTAGGTTCGTCCATGCATGACAACATTTAGGATTATTAGTCCGCCTTAGACTTTTACCTTTGGTTCTCTTTTCTTTCTTTCTCATCTCAAAGAAAAGTTAAAAAAACCTATTAAAGGTTGATCTTCTCGTACACCATGAGACTTTGCCGTGTATTACTTATGCGCGTCCCGTTTCGGGGAGAGGTGTAAGGCATCTACCACGATGAACAAGTCTTAGTATGATAAATGTTTCACAAACAACAAACTTAGAAAACACTTCTTTAAAAGATAGTAAACAAATAACACTCGTCTTTTCCTTCGGGAATTCTTTTCTCACCTTACTCACTTTCAACGTGAACTTGCTACGACTTGCCTCATTTGTAAGAGAGTTGCACACTCGTACCAGACGAGCCTGCAACACCTGAGCATAGGCATAAGCAGTTCAAGCTATAAAAAAACACAAACCGAGTTTCCGCCTTAGTTAGGCGAACTACATCGACTCTGATCCTCATTTTCCTGATGAGGTGCGTAGGCAGTGGGGCAGGGCCCGTTCGAGCACACTCTTTATTTTCTCTACATTTTTTCCTTTTCGTTCTTTCTTTTCCATATCCCTCTCTTTCTCACTTCCATTCCAGTTAGCGGTTCTTATTCAGCAGCATTTTATTCCTGACCCTTTGATACAGACTAACAAGTGTGGATCCCGTCGGGTACGACAAATGATCTGGGATGCTAATACCTTCCCAGTTTGTAACCGACTCCCAAATCCAGATCTTTGGTTCTCAGGACCTTGTCCTTTTCTTTTATCTTAGGTATGTGCAACATTACCTTTCCCATTCATTCGGGATAAAAATGACTGGCTGACGACTCTACGTTTTCCGCGCCACTTTCGCGTTTGTAGTAGGATGAAAATCCCGGGAGCGACACTATGCAATTAAAATTCTCTAATATCAATTGTTATTAATTCTCTAATATCAATCTCATTGTTTCCTAAACTATCAAAGATAATGAGCATATCAACCAAATCAACACCGATTGAAAACATAAATTCCCAATCATAAATCATTAAAATCTTTAAAATGTCTTCAAAAATATCATTAATATCATAAAATAATCATAAATTATTATGATTTACAATCTTAGGTATTCCATTTTCTCATCGTCCTGACACATCAACAATAATTAATGTTAAGTGTATAATAAGACAGATTTTATTGAGTGGACAGAAATGTGCATATGCCACTCGTAATTTCAAGTATTTTTCAAACTAAAATAACATTTTATTCTCTTTAGTTTTTTAAAATCAAGTACAATCAGAATATTAAAAAAATATTATTATAAATAGATTTGATTTAAGAATAAAAAAACATTATTATAAATAGATTTGATTCATTCTTTTAAATCATAATAAAATCCAACACTTCACCTTAATTTTATTTAATTTTTTCAAATAAAAAGAATGAATATTTAGATATTTTTATATAGACAAAATCGGATTAAAATATTTAACGAATTAGTAATATTTTTTAATACCAATAAACATTGTAAAATAAACTGTAACAAACCTGTATAAATTTACAATTAATGTGTTTATTAAAAGTCTAAGTTACCCTCTTACTCAGTTAATGATGCCTCTCCCATCACCACTGTGTTTTTAATAATCTATGGCATTTAAAATATTGCTTCAACTACCCTCTTTTATCTTTTCTCTTTCATTTGTTTCCTCTTTTCTCCATATACTTCAAATATTACGTTTTTTTGTTTCGAATTTTTTGCATTTAAACTATAGTTAAAATTCTCAAATTGTAAACTTTTGCGTTGGCCATTGATTTTTTTTAATTATTTAGTTATTATTAAATTTGAGTAATTTGTTAGAATACTTCAGAGACAAAGCAATAGTCTGTATTGAAAATTTAAATTTTCTGAGGTGAATAATTTGGTAAAAGGAAACATATGATTTTGGATATTATAGTCTTATTCTTGCCTTAACTAAAAGTTGTCTTTAATATGTAATGTTAAATTTTGTTTCGCGACACTTATTGCAAGCTTTCCCATGCCATGGCCTTTCTATGAATGTTTTCATCATCAACTAAATATAAACATTTTTTATGCACACGTGGAAGAGAAGATGTTGTCAACAAAATATGAGGATATTCCGATATATACGGAAGTGTTTCGGTGATGATTAGGTGGTGTCATTTGTTGCATAGACTTGGGCACTGCTTTCACACTCACTAATCATGGTCTGGTTGATGGAAAGACTGATTTCATTACTTTTATTTTTTGAATTATCATTAATCATGTCAAGGGGGTCTTGGAGAAGAGGACACCGGTGAAGAATCACCTAGGTTAACGCTTTGTTTGTTCTTGAGAAGATATCAATTAGCATTGTTTGATTGATTTCCACACATGTGAACAAAAAGGGGGAAGCAAGGATAATTCCACTAATAACTACCTGTTGAGTGGGCTAACTTTGTTGTATTTTTTATCATCATTTTCATATCTATTGAGTTTTTATATTGGTTGTACTTAATAGACATTGTGGTTGCTTCCCCCTCTTTTTATAGCCAATATAGTTGTTCAACATAATAATCATATTGTGGGATGATAAAAACCTTGGTGTTTTACACTGGAAAAGCACCTCGTGGAGATCGAACATCGAGGTTTATGCATGAGTATAGACTTGAAGATAAGGACCTGTCTGACAAAGGGATTGTTCAGGTAATCATTTGTTTCTTAATTGTTTTCTATGGTTAAATGTTATAATATTATGAGCCTTATTAGGGATAGGGAGAGGGATATGTATAAATCAGTTTTGAATTGGTGAATGTGTAGCAGTTTCGTAGATTTACCTGTGAATGTACAGTTTAGTTTTGATACTATTGGCATCTGTTTTCTTCTTTCAATAATCATTGATTATAGTTTATTTCAGTTTTTATTAATTTAGTTCTTATCACTATAAAGTGCAATTCTTACTTCAGAATTGTTGAATTCTTAAATGGAATTATGTGACTTCATGTTGATTCAATTTTGTGTTTGTTTGTTTGTTTGATTTAGGAAAGAAAGCAGGGTGAACTGCATTGACACTGAGATTAAATAATTGTGAGTATTTGTTTATTTGTTTCTATGATGTATTTGACTATGCTTTAATGTATATACTATGCACAAATATATATGATAAGCTGATGTTAGTGTTGAGCGAGCTCTCCAAGAAAGTGACAATGATGTATATGCTGCCATCAAGATCTGTATATAGAATAAGTGTAAGTTTATTGTAAGTATATATTTTAATTATGATCACAAATGACAATGATCTAGATGTTGTAAGTTTGTTGTGTTAACAATAATTAATTTATACTGGCAGGTAGAAAGAAAAAAAAGTTAAGTTTCAACTTAGACTGGGAAAGTTAAGTTTCAATTATTCTTTGAACTTAATTATTCTTTGTTTCATGTGTTGAAAAACTAAACTGGCGGACCACGGTTTTTTCCGTGGATTAAGCAATTGATCTTATGAATTTGCTTCTTCTTCGTTTCTGAATTTGTGAATTATTGTGTAATTGATGATGGATGGATATTGTAGTTGGATCTACTAATTGTTAGTTGAAAAATGTCTAAAACCATATCATGTGTTGTTGTTTTCAAGTGAAATTAAAACATGTCATGTGTTGTTGTTTTCAAGTGAAATTCTGTGGCAGGGAGGTTGATGGTCTAATAATGTAGGTATGGATCATCGAACATGTTTTTCATTCAACTGATTATTCTTTAAGAGGATTTGCTTAGTTGTTGGGTTCATATTCCATTTATTGGTGATAGTGAAGAACTGCAATTGGGTTTATATTGCATTTATCGGTGATAGTGAAGATTTGGTTGGCTACAATAGAAGTGTGGTGATAGTGAATATTTGGTTGGCTACAATAGAAGTGTAATGTCAAAGGGAATGTTATTCATAAAGCGTGTGCACGTTGCTTCTTAAATAATCTTTATTTGGATTATTTTGGGTACTCAAAACAAAAGAATTTAGTTCACTGAAAATTTAAAACGATTTTGGATTTCAGATAGAGTATTTCCACTTTTAAGGTATCACAATCTTATACTACATTATTATAAAATCAATTTAATATTATAAAATTAATTTAATACATTTCATAAATAAAATATCTTATAAATTTAAATAAATATTATAAATATATTTTTATAAATGATTTCTAAACAAAAATAATATTTAAAAAATAAAAACGTGTCACCAATCGGTGCTCACAGGTATCATACCAAAATCTGTACGAATACACATTTTTTTTATAATTAAAAAAAACTATGAATCCAAAGACGGATAAAATATAAATATATTTATTTATGTTACTCTATTGAATAGATATCAAAACAAAATTAATATAACTAATACAAATAAATTAAAATATAGTGTCATAATGTATATTAATTGAAATTTAATTATGTTTCTATCAAATTAGTGATTCACTTTTTAATATTTCACATTTCTCATTTTAGAAATAAAAAGTAATAAAGTGGAATCATTAAGTTTATTTAAAGAAGTTAAATGGATGAATTGAAATTACTTACGTTATAGGTTTTTTTAATCATTAAGTTTCTTTAATTTTCTTTTAAAAAAATTAAATCACTAACATTATTTCAATTAAAAAAGGTTTAGTTATTTATATACAATACCATTCTATTCATAAATAATTTACTTATTATTTTTTAATATATCTTAAAAAGGGTAAGAATCTTTCAAATATTTTATTAGACCTTATCATTAAATAAATTATATAATTATTACTCTGACTTTTTTGTGAATGTCTTAATATTTATTTATTTAATATTCTTTAATAACCTTTAAATAAAATTTAAATAATATAACCTGTAATTTTATTTTTATTTTATATGAGATTATTACTTGGTTTAAATAAAAAAGAAAAATATTATTCTATTATAAGTTTATAATATATAAAAAATTTATAAAAAGTTTAGTAATATATTATATAAAGAACAATTACATATTAAATATAAGAACCACATAAAAAACAATTATATATTTATAAATAGGAACAAGATTGTTTATATATTATTCTATTATAAGTTTATAATATATAAAAAGTTTAGTAATATATTATATAAAGTACAATTACATATTAAATATAAGAACCACATAAAAACAATTATATATTTATAAATAGGAACAAGATTGTTTATTATTATACATAAAATAGTGGAGAATACAAAAAAAAAATAGTGTACAGTGTTTTTAAACTATGAGTTAATGGGAGAATTGCACATTTTATTGATGTTGTATTTTAAAATGTATATACACGGAAGTTAATTTATTTATTTAATTAAATAAATAATCACACTAAAAAATTTGGGTACCAAATAAGCATATAATTTAAATGAATTAAATGAACGAAACATAAATAATATATGAATAAATAGTATCAAAATTATATGATTTTTTTTATTAATCATACAATTTGTTTGTTATTTATAATTTTAACTGGATAAGTTCATCAATGATCAATACATATTTATCTATATATATATATATATATATATATATATATATATATATATATATATATATATATATATATATATATATATATATATAAATTTATTGAAATATTAAAATTAAAACTTTAACGGGGTCAATTTCATCCAAATAAGAAATAATATAGTACAGATACACATGGGTACATATATGGTACTTATATTAACACATTTAATTAAATATTGAATAATAAAGAGAATAAATTTACTATTAATTTAAATAATTCAAAAAAAATTATTTATATGTAGGAATAATTATACCGTTGATTCAAATATTTTAATATATTAAATAATATATTTGATTTGTAAATTGATTTTTCTCTATACATTCTACACACTTCAAATGCATTATACAAGACAAAATTATTCAACTGCTTTTAATAATAATCATCGCATCTTTATTTATTAAAATTATCAAATCAACACACCTCAAATTAGCGCATTATATATATATATATATATATATATATATATATATATATATATATATATATATATATATATATATATATATATATATATATATATATATATATATATATATATATATATATATATTTATATATATATTTATATATAGGGAGCATATCTGGTGAGAATGACATTTTTATGTAAGAACATGAGAATGAATCTGAACCATTAGATTTTAAAATAAATGATTGAGATTATGTTTCATTTATTTCTCTCTCCATCATTATTAAAATAAATGAATTAAATAACAAATAATCTCAACCATTTATTTTAAAATCTAATGGTTCAGATTCATTCTCATGTTCTCACATAAAAATATCATTTTCACTAGATATGTTCCATATATATATATATATATATATATATATATATATATATATATATATATATATATATATATATATATATATATATATATATATATATATATATATATATATATATATATATATATATATATATATATAAGGGAATATTCTTAAGTTTATAAAACTTACTTCACATCCTCACCTTTAAATCATTTTTAATCAATGGCTGAAAATAAACCGTAATTTTTCTCTCTCCATATTTAATTGTTGATTATTTGCAGAAAACTTACAGCTTAAGGGTGAGGATGTGGAGTAAGTTTTATAAACTTAGTCTTTGAGTAAGAATATCCCCACTTTATATATATATATATATATATATATATATATATATATATATATATATATATATATATATATATATATATATATATATATATATATATATATATATATATATATATATTCACATTATTCATTTTAAAATTTCTTTCTCTCACGATTTTTCTATATTTTCAATTTTCATTTATCGCTTATTTTTTGGGAAAAAGAAAGTTTTAATATTTTAATATCATAGTAATTAATATATAAGAAAGTTTTACTTTATTGTTTTAAAAATAAAATAGACAAATAGAAAGAATAAAAATATTTGTTTAAAAATTATGTCTATTTAAATTTTGGTCTACTTACATTTTTATTATATTTTAAAAACAAAAATGTGTGTATGAACACACAGATATGATATGGTACATGTATATTGTATTGAAATTAAGCTAATTATTTAAGTATTAAATAATAATGTGAGCAACTTTACCATTAGTATTTTATTTATTTTTGTTACTAATATTTATTTATACAATTATAATATTTTCAAATACTATATTATTAGTTGATATTTATAAAACTAAATGACCGCATATATTTGAAATTATTTTAAATTTAAGAACGCGGTGTAATGAAACATATTTTAGTTGGGTATTAAAGTGGAAGTATACTTTTCTGTAGCAATTAAACATAAATTAAATTAATTTGCTTTGTTTTGCTTCGGTTATCTGAAATACATATCACTATCACATGAAATTTATATTTCTAATATTACTTGCATAAAATGTATTTGTTTATATTAACATTTATAAAACTAAATCATTGTATAAATATTTTTATAAAAAAATTCAACCGACGTCCACATGTATTGATTCTATCTTTTTTATTTTAATGTTTTAACGTCATAGTAATTAATATATAAGAAAATTTTAATATTTTTTTAAAAATAAAATAGACAAATAGAGAGAACAAAAATATTTGTTTAATAACAATGTCTATTTATATTTTTATTATATTTTAAAAATAAAAGTGTGTCTCCTAACACAAAGGTATTGATATGGTATATGCATATAGTAATGATATTAAGTTAATGATTTAAGTATTAAATAATAATGGGAACAATTTTATCATTGATTTTAAATTATTATGTTTACTAATATTTATTTATGCAATTAAAATGATATTTTCAAATACTATGTTACTAGTTGATATTTATACAACTAAATGATTGCATATATTTTAAATTATTTTAAATTTAAGAACGAGTTATAATGAAACCTATTTTAGTCGAGTTTTAAAGTGGAAGCATACTTTTCTATAGCAATTAAACATAAATTAAATTAATTTTCTTTGTTTTCTTCGGTAATCTGAAATACACATCATTGTCTGGACGAACACACGGGTACTGATATGGTACATGCATATCATAATGATATTACGTTAATGATTTAAGTATTAAATAATAATGAGAATAACTTTACCATTGATTTTAATTTTATTTTTATTTTTTTTACTAATATTTATTTATACAATTAAAATTATATTTTCAAATACTATGTTATTAGTTGATATTTATACGACTAAATGATTGCATATATTTTAAATTATTTTAAATTTAAGAACGAGTATTAATGAAACATATTTTAGTCGAGTTTTAAAGTGGAAGTATATTTTACTGTAGCAATTAAACATAAATTAAATTATTATTTTTTGTTTTGCTTCAGTCATCTGAAATACACATCACTATCTCGACAAACATACGCGTACTGATATGAGTATGCCACGAAATTGATATTTCTAATATTACTTACATAAAATGTATTTGTTTATATTAACATTTATAAAATTAAATCATTGTATAAATATATTTATATAAAATATCAACCGACGTCCACGGGTATTGATTCTATCTTTTTTATTTTAATGTTTTAACGTCATAGTAATTGATATATAAGAAAATTTTAATATTATTATAAAAATAAAATAGACAAATAGAGAGAACAAAAATATTTGTTTAAAACTGTGTCTATTTATATTTTTATTATATTTTAAAAATAAAAATGTGTCTCCTAACACACAGGTACTGATATGGTATATGCATATCGTAACGATATTAACTTAATGATTTAAGTATTAAATAATAATTGGAACAACTTTACCATTGATTTTAATATTTTATTTATTTTATTTACTAATATTTATTTTATAATTAAAATACTATTTTTAAATACTATATATGTTATTAGTCGATATTTATACAATTAAATGATTGCATATATTTAAAATTATTTTAAATTTAAGAATGAGTTGTAATGAAACATATTTTAGTCGAGTTTTAAAGTGGAAGCATACTTTTCTATAGCAATTAAACATAAATTAAATTAATTTGCTTTGTTTTGCTTCGGTTATCTGAAATACACATCGCTGTCCGGACGAACACACGAGTACTGATATGGTACATGCATATCATAATGATATTAAGTTAATAATTTAAATATTAAATAATACTGTGAATAACTTTACCATTGAATTTAATATTTTTTTTACTAATATTTATTTATACAATTAAAATAATATTTTCAAATACTATGTTATTAGTTGATATTTATACAACTAAATAATTGCATATATTTAAAATTATTTTAAATTTAAGAATAATTTGCTTTGTTTTGCTTCGGTTATCTGAAATACACATCATTGTCCGGACGATCACACGAGTACTGATATGATACATGCATATCATAATGATATTAAGTTAATGATTTAAATATTAAATAATAATGTGAATAACTTTACCATTGATTTTAATATTTTTTATATATTTTCCTAATATTTATTTATACAATTAAAATAATATTTTCAAATACTATGTTATTATTTGATATTTATAAAACTAAATAATTGCATATATTTAAAATTATTTTAATTTAAGAACGAGTTGTAATTGAACATATTTTAGTCGAGATTTAAAGTGGAAGTATACTTTTCTGTAGCAATTAAACATAAATTAAATTAATTTGTTTTGTTACGGTTATCTGAAATACACATCACTGTCCGGAAGAACACACGGGTACCGATTTGGTCGAAATTGATATTTGTAATAATACTTGAATAAAATATTTGTTTATGTTAACATTTATAACCCTAAATCATTGCATAAATATTTTTATAAAAAATCTGAACTGATGCCCACGGGTATTGATTATATTTTTTTATATTTTAAATACAAATTATATTTTTTATATTTACTAATTTTTATTAATCCTATTTACTTAGAAAAATAAATACGTGTAATGAATACGCGTAACACACTGGTACTCGAGCGAACACCTGAATACTGGTATGGATATCCCACGAAGTTGATATTTGTAATAATACTTACCTGAAATGTATTTATTTATATTAATAATATTTATTTATACAATTAAAATAATATTATCAAATACTATGTTATTTTTTCATATTCATAAAACTAAATCATTATATAAATACTTTTATAAAAAATACAAATGATGTCCACAAATATTAATTATATATATTTTTTTTGTAAAATATACATTATATTTTTTATATTTATCAATTTTTATTAATCTTTTTTTTATTAATCTTATTTTATTAATCTTATTTTTATTAATACTATTTTTTTCTTTTTTATATAATTAATTATTTTAAATCTTGGTTTTTATTTTCAATTCCTTTTAACAACAATTGCGCGTCACCGACGGGTACCCTGCACGGGTATTATACTAGTTACTAAAAAAACCCAATATTTTTAGTAGGCAGTGAATTAGGATTTTTTTTTGGGTAGCATTTTTCTTTCTTTCATAAATTCTGGCCTATTGAGCTTATTATATATTCAAATAAAAGACTGCATTACCAAAATTTTAAACAAATATGTAAAATGGCCAAAGTAAAATAAAAATGAATGGTATTCTCTTTTCCTTATGAACATGTCCAACACATCCATAACCTAAATGCCCATAGGAAAAACAATCTGCAGGCTGAAACACTTTTTGTAATCCATGTATGTCTGCATAATGCATATATTGGTAAAATTGTATAGTCGACCATAAACAAAATATCATAGCAAGTAAGTAATGCACACCACCATGGTACTCCACTTAATGAAGGTAGAAGTTAGGAAGCATCTTAATAAAACATTTCATATCATATGGTATTCCAAAATTGCATTTAGAAAATAAATAAATCTTGAAACACAACAACAACAACAAATATGTTTTGAACAAATTGAATTAAAGATGAAGAAATTTAGCTGGGGCATTTCAGCGAACACTTGGTGTGTGACGATAACTTTAGCATAAAATCAACAACAAAACATGAAACAACTGAAACAGAATCACAAGCTAATCAAAATCGAAAAACTCAGAACAAATCAAAACTAAAGCTTACCATAATTGTAGAGGTGTAGGATAAAAAAAAATTAAAGGGAAACTTTTTTCAATTTGCCGAGTTTTTTAACCTATTCAAAATTATTTGCACTCTGATTTAATATATATATATATATATATATATATATATATATATATATATATATATATATATATATATATATATACTAATCATGTTAAAGACAAGTAACACCTAAACAATCGGTACACAAATATTTAGAGACATATACACAAGAGAGTTCAATAAAAATTCTTCTACTCATTATGATAAATGATAAGTTTTTTACAACTACATGTTGACGTTTTCTTTACATTTCCCACGACACTTAATGCCCATGATATATTGGAAAAATATGACGTGTTTGTTAACACCATTTGGAACAGATTTCTAAAGGAATAAGGTAGTAAGAGAGATTTATAAATTATCAATATGCTCTATGTAATTTATGACGATGATGAAGACTTTTACTAGTCATTGCCCCAATAGTTGGACAAAATGGAAATCACCACCATAATGGAGTCTTTCTTTGTGAATGGGACAAGATGGTAGAGACCAACCTACTATATTGTGTGTGAATCAGAAACTCATATCCAAGATATGTTGTTATTAGTTTCTAAAACATTCATTGTTGCCAAAGTTTATAATGAAACAATAAACAAATCCAAAATTCATCCATTGTATCACCCCATTCCAGCTAATTATCATAAGGAACATCATTTGTCAAGATATAATCAACTGCTCTCAGAGAAAGGAAGAGATGTTGTACTTTCCCTATTTAATCATAACTTTGCGTAACAGGCACTCAATGACAAACAAAATAACAAACTAATAAAACATACTATTGGATTAGAAAAGAAGGAATTGGTGAAAATGATGAAATTTCTAGAAAAGAAAACCCATATAGAGTTGTTTCATAAGTATTTTAAAACTTATACATCAAGGACAAATGATGAGAATATGAAGAGTAGAAGGATTCTAAAGCCTCTACATCAAGGACAATTGAGGAGAGCATCATGGAGTTGTTAAAAATAAAGGAAGAAAAGAAGGCATACTGGAAGTTTGCAAGGGATCAATATAAATAACACAAGACATTGTACATCTTTCACAAATAAAGATTACTAAATAGACCCATAGCCTTTCCATAACACATTTTGGGCTAGTTTGATGAAAAATAACTTGTGCCAATCATTTTTACTCAGCTAGAAGAAAAAAAAAATTCTACATTGCGACACTTGCTACTTAGGATGAGAATAATTTCATGCCTCCTAAGAAGGTCCCTTCACCCGAGCTTGTGACTGCACCAAGGCAAGTGAAGGAGGCATAATTGACGTTTCAGGAAGAAACTGTTAAAAAAATACCAGAAGACCCAACCTCTAGGTTTTTGGACATTAATCAACTTGTTAAAAAAGAGAAAAATGAATAATAAAATGAGGAGGACATGGCCCTTGCTGACATGATCGAGGAGACATAAAAGGATGTTGGTGATAAAGAAAAGGAAAAAATAAAAGAAAAAATAGCTAGTTGTTAAAGAAGCTTCCACCAATGATTAGAGCATTATCATGTCATATAATGTCCCATTATTAAACCAAGTTGGGGAAATCTAATTGTTGAAAATCATACCAAAGAAATATAAATTGATACGGAAAATAAAATTAACAAAGAAAATGAAGAAAAAGAAAAACTACCAATCGATGTGACCCTAGAGATGATACCAACCTTATATATAAGAGAACGAGATGGCCTCTGAGCCTTATCCAAAACTAAAGAGAAATACAAATAAATCTAATGGTAAGTTGTAAGTGTCAAATAAATTAGCAAATATTGCAACTCTAGAAAGGTTGAATATGCCCCCTCTTTGGTCACTAAGGAGAGGGGTCGTATCGAAGTTTTAAATGAGAATGCATTGGTTAATGATCTATTTAGAAAGGCTTCCAGTGTAATTCTAAATATTGGTACAAGTTAAAGGATCGAGATTGGCATAAATGATAGTGAAAATAATGATGACTTCCTCAATAGTAATAGTAAATGTGGTGGATTAATTATTGTAGGTAACAATGGTCGTTCCAAAAAGAGAGGTAGTCTTTCGTCGGAACCATATTTTCCCATAATGGACATTTTCCTCCACAATATGCAGATGGACATAACTAATATCAGTTATCCACAAGGTAGAGAGTCTTAAAAAAGGAATATGGATTTCAACATTGACAATGAAGGTGTGGTGATACTTATGAACCACTTATTTAACATTCCTTTTGGCAGAGTTGTTGCTAGGCCTCTTATGTTCCAAAAGAGAATATAATTATCATTGAAGACTTCCATTAACATAAGAGTGGAAAGAGACTAACCTACATACAAATAGACTAAGTGACCATAATTTTCTTCCGAATTTCGGGAGAATTTTAATTGGTCGATAATCTCAATGGCTGGATTATGCTCAATTTAGTGAGATTAGTTAGAAGATACATTGACAATGAAGTTTTTATTTTCATTTTTTGCTAAACAAATGGGGGTAGAAAAGTATTTGGGATAAGGGAGAAAGTTAAACTCATGTATTTGTCTTTTTTTCTTTTGAGGAGACGGGGTCAAGAGTATTAAAGGGGAAACAACATACTGATATAAGGTGGGTATGTGTGGAATCTTGAGTTTTTCCATTTGAGGAATGATTGATTTTTGTGTTTGGCTTTGTGAATGGTAGTGAAAAGTTTTTCATTGGAATAATGAAGTTTGATTGCTTTTTATTGTTGATTGAATGATGTTTATTAGTATTATGATCTTTTTATTTCTTGTAGTGAGTTGTGTTACCAAAGATATTTATTTAGTTGTATGTTTTTGTTATAAAACATCATATTCTTATTTTAATGTTTGTAATTTTAATACACCAACATTATCCATAAGTTGAGATGGTCGAGTTGGTCTAAGGCGCCAAATTAAGGTTCTGGTCCGAAATGGCGTGGGTTCAAATCCCACTCTAAACAAATTATTTATTTTATCAAAAATATTAATATTTATTATATTTTACTCATGTTAAAATTCTTATTTTTTTATTAAACATCATAGACGAATTATATTTATTTACAATTACTCAAACACGAAAATTTTATTTTTTTTAAAAAGCAAGAATAATATAATATAATAAAATGTCATCTTAGATTTCTTAGTTTTAACTACTACCAAACAAGGACTTTTATTTTTGTCATATAATTGCATTACCATGGAATTTCGTTTGAAAAAAATGTGAGAACTTCTCTCTTTCCAAATGAGCCATATGCAAACCAACCAAATCAACTACATATTGGAATAAACCTTTTTTAGAAACAAATAAGAACCTCTAAAGTAAAAATTATAGCCAAAAGATGATATAGAAAGAATACAAGAGACATCCAACTAATAAAAAACATTATGTCAAATATCATCAAATATTCACACTAAAAAAGCGATCAATTGTCTCCTTTTTTCACATTCTTAATCCCATAAGAGATAGTCAAAGTCTAAAACATCCCATCAAGCAAGCTAATATAGGAATATATTTGCCTTCAAATTCTATTGATGATGATGTTGTTTTATAAACTTCAATACGATGATCCTTCGTGCATATGATCTTAAAATATCTTTTTTTTTATTATCAAAAGTGTTTACATGCAAAATAATGTTATACATCATAGAAAAATAATCCAACAAAGGGAACCTGAAGATGATGGATATTTTATGTCTTTTAGAGTATTTTATTATTATAATATCTATTTTTAAAATTAATTTTTATTCAAATTTCACTTGTAAATAAATATATTTAATGAATTACCTTAAGCGTTCCTAACCCAATGTTATGCAAGTTTTAATTTATTGTAACAATAATAGACGAATTGACTGATCGAGAATGAACAAGGAAATAAAAAGCATTGGAGAAATTTTGTCCCAAACTCATAGCACTTGATCCATAATGAAAGGCATTTCAATAAAGGAAAAAATCATGATTCACAAGTTATTAAAAACATGAGGCATTCCATCACGAACGTGAGACATTTTATCAAATTATGAGGCATTACACCAATAAAGAAAAAAACTATCATTCACAAATTGTTAAGAACATGAGGCGTTCCATCACAAACATGAGGCGTTTCATCAAATTGTAGGCTTTACATCAATAAATAAAAAAATCATCTTTCATAAGTTGTTATAAACATGAGGTGTTCCATCACGAATGTGAGGCGTTTCATCAAATTGTGAGACTTTACATTAAAACCTAAGGACTTTCCTTGAAAACTTTGAGTGATAATTGAATTTTCACTACTACGGAAAACTCTTTTCACAACGGTTGGAAAATGGGTACCATCACGTCGTAAGTTAGTTGTTTCTACAACGGTCTGGAAGTCGTCATTGAAAGCCAGAACGCGTGGCACATATCACAACGGTTAGAATTATAAATCGTTGTGATATATACACTTAGTTACTTGGTTCGAAACCCATCATCAACAAATTAGCCAAACATAGAAATTACTTTTAATCTCGGTTACAATATATAACTATCATTGAAAGTCACCAGAGTTTATTATATTATATATAGATTGCTTGTTTTTCTTACACCTCACTAAAGAAATACTTTGATTCAAATTGATAAAGAAGTCTATAATCTGAAAATTAAACTATTCTTGAAAATCAATTTAATGAAACCATTATTATTTTCTAATTGCATTCGTCTCATCGTGCATCTCATGATGATGTTTACATATATTAAGGTATATTGACCTGACTCCTTAGATGCATCGCTATCTTCGATTATAGTTAAATTTCCATAAGAATAATTTATTGGATAATCTTCCTCATCATCATCATCATCATCATCGTTTATTATCGTAACTTTTATAATCATAATTTTCACGATTGTAAGTGTTGATGATGAGGTAAACTATCCAATAAATTATTGTTATGGAAATTTAACTTTAGTTGAATTCAGTGATGCATCTAAGGAGCCAGATCATTATACTTTAATATATGTAAACATCATGAGATGAATGACGAGACACATGCAATTCAAAAACAACAATAGTTTGTTTAACTTGGTCTTCAAATACAACTTAATTTACAAATTATAAGTATATATGTCAATTTAAATGAATGTATTTTAAGTGAGGATTAGTGAAACAAACAATCTACATAAAATATAATAAACTCAAACAACATCATACACCAGAACCAGATATTATAAATTAATCAACAAAACCCTAACCGCATACAATATCACAAACTATGTTAAGTTGTTTCAAGAACGTTCATTTTATTAGAAATTATCACCGCTTGAGTTTAAGTTTCATCTAGTTTGTGAAGCAATGAAAAAAACACAAGGTGGATGAAGTTTCCATAATGACTTCATACTTCTTGTATTTTTTTCCATTTCTACACAAATCATATAAACCTTATCATCTCATACTATACGATTCCTACCACTGCTTGCTATCACCATGTATCATCCCCTTAATCTGCAAACTTTAACAATGAGCATCTTCAGTTAAAACTAAACCCTGAAACCATAATCCAGTGAATAGTAAAAGAGATCAAAAGAGAGAGCAGGAGAACATACCATCTTCGTTGTCGTCGTAGTGTGTGTTATACCATGAATTTCCAAACTATGAATTTCATCTAGTTTGTGAAGCAATGAAAAATAAATACAAGGTGGAAAAAGCTTACACAAAAGCTTCATACTTGTTATATTTCTTTTCATTGTTTCTAAAACTAGATGACGTTTGCTGCCACAGTTTTTTCTTCATTCACTAACATCTTGTTTGTGAAGCTATGAAGAAGAAGTACAAGGTAGATGAAGTTTCCATCATAGCTTCATGCTTCTTGTACTTTTTTCCATAGCTACACAAACATTATGTATCATAGCCAATGTATGGTCTTTGTTAAGGTAGTGAAGACGAATCTGAAAAAAATGAGAACAATCAACAAAAATAACATGCAACAAACGATATAAGGAGAAATATCTAACAATAGATAGAAGGAGAAGAAGAGGATAAAAAATGGATTATAGGGTTTCGCTATGAAGGAAATGATGCTACTGTCAATATGTGAAAGTTAATCCGCTTATATATGGGTAAACAATTTTACAACGGTTAAAAATAAGGACCGTAATGATAAGTACTAATTTATAATAAATATATCACAACGTTTAACCAGAAGAACCGTAGTGTTAACCCTTTTAAAAAAAATAGAAAAGAAAAGGTGCACCTTAACATTAAAGGAATAAAATATTTTATGGCGTTGAGGTTCGAACCGATGAAAGTTTGATTATATCACAATGGTTGGTTTTGTAACCGTTGTTATATACAAATAATTTTTAAACAAAAAAACAAAATAAATATGGTAGCGTCTTAGTAAAGATATGTCACCGCGGTGTAGGGAAAAACTGTGGTGAGCATGACATTGTTGTTAGCGCGTTTTGTAGTAGTGTTTGTATAAATATGAGGGGCATCATCATAAACGTGAGGTGTTTCCCTAGCAAAGTAAATCATGCAACATGTACTAAATATTATAAATGAAAGGTTTTTGTATAGTAGTATTTAAGTCTAATATAAATAAGGAATAAGGTTTGAAATTTCGAACGAAGAAAGGGATTTTTATATGGGATTGACAAACGCTTTACAAGGATGAGATAAGTCATTGTTCAACATATGAGACTAGAGTTGAAACTTCTCATAGCCATTTATTATATGTTCATAGCTTTGATAGGATCATTGTTGGCATGACTTAGCATCAATCATGGCATGTTAATAAATGTATACTTCTGCTTTTGCATTGCATTTGAAATATATTCATGTTTTGATCAAATCATGTGCGTATTGAGAAAAGTTACATAATGTTGCAAAAAAATCACAAAATCATTTAATTTTCATCCATTAATTGCATGATGATGTTGCATTTCATTGTTAATAACTCATTGAATGTTGTTGCATTAACTTGACATAATCTTTTGCATTCCATGATTTGCATTAAAATTCATGTTGTTTCATTTTGAAAATAATTGAAATCTGCCTTGTTTTTATAGCTGTATTTTGAAGCAGGAGTTGTAAAAACATGATGCATTCATTTCTGTTTTGACCTTTTACACCTATTTTACATGTTGTTTGGTAGCTGTAATAGGTTGTTTGTGTTTTGCATTGCATTTAGTAGTTGTTTGTGCTATAGGAGTTGTAGTAGCTACTGGATTTTGGCTTTGCATATAGGTCCCTTAGACTTAGGATTGAATCTAGCTTAGGTCCTAGGTGCATTAGGATATGTTTGGTACATGCTTACTTTCATTCCTTTTATCGCATTTTCTTTATCCTACTAACCTTTGTTTTGTAGGGAGGTGGAGGTAAGTTTATTCACAACTTATTCCTTTTAAATTTTTTATGCTTTCTAAGTGTGTTTGCTTTAGCATTTTGTGCTTAGTTTGTACAACTTCATGCTAATCCCATTTAGAAATGACTTAGATTCCTTAGGAAGTAAGTTTCTTTCTAAGTCCCTTTTCTTTTCTTTTCTCATTAGGATTAGAAAATCGCACTAACCTAGGTTCGTCCATGCATGACAACACTTAGGATTATTAGTCCCCCTTAGACTTTTACCTTTGGTTCGCTTTTCTTTCTTTCTCATCTCAAAGAAAAGTATAAAAAAACTAATAAAGGTTGATTTTCTCGTACGCCATGAGACTTTGCAGTGTATTACTTATGCGCATCCCGTTTCGGGGAGAGGTGTAAGGCATCTACCACGATGAACAAGTCTTAGTATGATAAATGTTTCACAAACAACAAACTCAGAAAACACTTCTTTAAAAGACAGTAAACAAATAACACTCGTCTTTTCCTTTGGGAATTCTTTTCTCACCTCATTCACTCTCAACGCGAACTTGCTACGACTTGCCTCATTTGCAAGACAGTTGCGCACTCGTACCAGACGAGCCTGCAACACCTGAGCATATGCATAAGCAGTTCAAGCTATAAAAAACACAAACCAAGTTTCCGCCTTAGTTAGGCGAACTACATCGACTCTGATCCTTATTTTCCCGATGAGGTACGTAGGCAGAGGGGCATGGCCCATTTGAGCACACTCTTTATTTTCTCTACATTTTTTCCTTTTCGTTCTTTCTTTTCCATTTCCCTCTCTTTCTCACTTCCATTCCAGTTAGCGGTTCTTATTCAGCAGCATTTTATTCCTAACCCTTTGATACAGACTAACAAGCATGGATTGTAACACCCCATTTTCTACCCACGAAATATAAAACAAAATCAGAGTCTTACAAATATTTTTTTTTCTACAAACGGGATATTACATATTCAACTTTAACAATTTATTCCATATTTTAAGGAAATCATAACAAATACGTAACACTTCCTCTTAAATTCAACAACCATGTAATTCACTCCAATAATTCAACTTCATAAAGTTTTACGCAGCGGATTTATAATTCTGAATCATAACATCTTTACGCAACGTAATAACAACTTAACATAAGAAGTGAACAACCATAAATCCTTCAGACAATTAAATTCAGCAATAATTAAATGATCAACAAAGCAGACACACGACAATCCCCCCGAGTGCTACGTATCAGAGCGACTGACCACCGACTCGACCCATGGTAACCGACTACTTCTCAATATTACCTGCACATTGTCACATAAGGACAACATTCAACAGAAAGGGTGAGTTACAATAATTATAAGCAGTGTATGAAAAACAATATAATGACTAAGGATCGTAAACAAGCACCACTTCACAAATTAAATGAAATGTCAACACAACAAATCAACAATAATGCAACTTTAATGAGACTCGACTAGTTATGCATGTGGTACCATTCGGAGTAAACTCCCAACTTTAAAAAATCTGTCAATTTATCGAGGCATCAAGGCATAAGCCTTCAACGTTCAACTTTAATTGCCAATCCAGGCCAACGTGGTGTGAGCAACGGCTCTGACAATGCACATGACTTAAATGATATACACGACTTTAAACCCAGACAACATAATTGAAATTCTGGTATGACAGACTCAGATGTCTAATATGATGTTGAGACATCTTATCTGTTACTTATAAACATGGTAAGGCATACATATCAGTACTTAAATAATTCTGATATATCAGAGTCAAACATGCTTCAGGATGTTGGGACATCTGATAGGACATTCAGTTCAGGTACTGCATAAAACATAAAAGATGTAAAGAACACAGAAGTTTGTTAACCCAGTTCAGTGTATAACCACACTTACATCTGGAGGCTACCAAGCCAGGAGGAAATCCACTATTAGTAATATTAATTCTAGACTTAAACCACCCTGTTTAATCTATCACTTAATACTTACCCAATGCAATTTCTACCTAAGACACACCTTAGATATGAGTACCCTACTCACTCCCCCTAAATCACACAGTGATTTTGTTTACAAGTTTAATTAAATTGAAGTCACACTTCAAACAAAAAACAGCTTGATCTTACTTCACAGTTTCAATCAAGTCACAAAACTTCTCTTGCTTACAAGCTTCGAGAATCACAAGTGAAACAGCCACAATAGAGTTCCTTGTTATGCAAGGCTGCCACAAGAACACAACCCTAATAATGTTTACATTTTCGGTTGATTGGGTTGATTCTAAACTAGGTTACAAGGTTTCTTTTATAACCTATTCCCAACTGGATTTGGGCCTAAACAATCACAACAATAGCTGCTACAAATATGCAGAAATATCTGCTACAAATATGCAGAAATATCTGCTACAAATATTCCAAAAGATCTTCAACTCCTAAAATATCTCTAAATATAGAAACCTATATTTTTCAATATTTGTCTTCAATTTAAATTGAGTCTTTAAGATCTTCTAGATCAGCACCACATATGATTGCATAATATCTCCAGAATATTCTGCATAATTCAGATCTGATAAATCCAATGTTATCACCTTGAATTAGGGTTTGTTACTTCCTAAATTCTAGGTGATTTTGTTCTTCTGATTAATCTGAATCTTCATAACAAAACTCCCTACAGATGCGCCTTGTTCTGTTTTTATCCATCCATAATTAATTCCAGATAACTCTCCTTAAATATCTCAGATCAGTTAGTTATTAATTAATTCTGGTAACAGGTCTGAGATGTCTCAACATCTGTTGGGACATCCTGAAAAACTGAACTTACTTCATTTACTGATACAATGTCACAACATCTGATGGGACATCCTGTAAACTGAACTTATTCCATCAACTGATACAATGTCCTAACATCTGGTGTGACATCCTGATATCTTGACTTAAGTTCATTAACTGTTACTCTGTTTGACAGTGTCACAACATTTGGTGTGACATCCTGAACTAAGTTCAACACTTCTTGTTTGATATCTATATGTAACATATGACAGTAATGTTGTCATGACAGTTGCAGATGTTTCAACATTCTCTTTGACATCTGTCATGACATTTGCAGATGTTTCAACATTCTCTTTGACATCTGTCATGACATTTGCAGATGTTTCAGCATCTTCTTTGACATCTGTCTGTAGCATATGACAGTAATTCTGTCATGACATTTGCAGATGTTTCAACATCTTCTTTGACATCTGTCTGTAACATTCTGTCATGACATTTGCAGATACTTCAACATCTTCTTTGACATCTGACTGTAACATTCTGTCATGACATTTGCAGATACTTCAACATCTTCTTTGACATCTGACTGTGACATATGACAACATCTGTTGGGACATCCTGAATTAAGTTCTTATACTCTGTTTGATAATGTCCCAACATCTGATAGGACATTCTGAACTGAATTCAACATCTTCTTTGACAACTTCCACATTTATATGTGCCACCATGTCAGGACATCATGTTTGACATGTTCTTCCAGAATCTATACCATGTTAATATGGAACTTCTTATTCAACATTTTCCAGCCATATTAGTTTTACCAAACATAATGCCAATCATAGAATAATAGCATTAACAATCTCCCCCTTTGGCTTATTTTGGCTAAAACTAATTTACATACAGGTGTAGTAGTACCTTATGTAGATGTTAAGGAACTTCTACATAAGGTACTACTACACCTGTATGTAAATTAGTTTTAGCCAAAATAAGCCAAAGGGGGAGATTGTTAATGCTATTATTCTATGATTGGCATTATGTTTGGTAAAACTAATATGGCTGGAAAATGTTGAATAAGAAGTTTCATATTAACATGGTATAGATTCTGGAAGAACATGTCAAACATGATGTCCTGACATGGTGGCACAGATAAATGTGGAAGTTGTCAAAGAAGATGTTGAATTCAGTTCAGAATGTCCTATCAGATGTTGGGACATTATCAAACAGAGTATAAGAACTTAATTCAGGATGTCCCAACAGATGTTGTCATATGTCACAGTCAGATGTCAAAGAAGATGTTGAAGTATCTGCAAATGTCATGACAGAATGTTACAGTCAGATGTCAAAGAAGATGTTGAAGTATCTGCAAATGTCATGACAGAATGTTACAGACAGATGTCAAAGAAGATGTTTCAACATCTTCTTTGACATCTGTCTGTAACATTCTGTCATGACATTTGCAGATACTTCAACATCTTCTTTGACATCTGACTGTAACATTCTGTCATGACATTTGCAGATACTTCAACATCTTCTTTGACATCTGACTGTGACATATGACAACATCTGTTGGGACATCCTGAATTAAGTTCTTATACTCTGTTTGATAATGTCCCAACATCTGATAGGACATTCTGAACTGAATTCAACATCTTCTTTGACAACTTCCACATTTATCTGTGCCACCATGTCAGGACATCATGTTTGACATGTTCTTCCAGAATCTATACCATGTTAATATGGAACTTCTTATTCAACATTTTCCAGCCATATTAGTTTTACCAAACATAATGCCAATCATAGAATAATAGCATTAACAATCTCCCCCTTTGGCTTATTTTGGTTAAAACTAATTTACATACAGGTGTAGTAGTACCTTATGTAGAAGTTCCTTAACATCACATCTTCATATCAGACCTCACACTATTTCTCCCCCTTTTTAGCCATAAAAAGACAAAGGTACCATAATAAAAATAGAGGTATATAATCTCCATAAGCTTGAAACACACACAAGCTTCACAATTCCTCAAGAATCAAACATAAACTGCAAAGAGCAGCTTTATATAATATAGCCTTCTAGACTCTTAGGATTCTCCTTATCTGGTTAAGGTATTACTCCCCCTTAACACCACAAAATCAAGTGCACATACTTGTAACACACTCCCCCTATCTAGGATACTCCATGCTTCTCTGTACATTGATGAAAGGAAAACATAAGACGCATCTTCATGTCTTCAAGAGCTCACCCTCTGTTCAATTCCCAATTGAACACATTCACTTCTTGTACCAAAACATACCTGATTCCTTTCTGGGTTTGTAGTTACCACATACTACACAAGATGAACATCTTCTAGCACACAGGTTATTGACACTAAGCCTTTACACACCAAAGGCCATACAATCCAGATAAAACACATCCAAACTAATTATGAAATTAGAATGAATGTCCACAAACAAACTTCCAAGCAATCAATACCTGATATACTTCTGGTGGATCAACAGAGATGTGCTCTTCAGTTGAGGCCTTGTGCTGGTCCTCAGATGTTTCAACATCTATTGGGACATCCTGTTGAGCAGGAGTGTCCTTTGCAGCCTGAGTTTGTTGATCTTCTTGTGGGGCTGGCATAGTGTTCAGAGGGAAAGATATGCCACTTACCATTCTTTGCTCAGATAGAATCTTGGTTACCAACTCCTTTATGGAATCATCCACAAATTCAGAAGCTTTTGGAGTGTTGTACAATGGTGAAGGTATGCCTTTGGTCTTGCTGAAAACTTGATATTTTTGGAGTTCTTGGCTTTTTAGCATGAGGAACACTTCCAGTCTCTTCTACATGTTTCTTCCAATATAGATCATCTACTTCATCATTCTCCCATATGATTAGGTAGTCTAATAATAGAAACCATGTAGATAAACACCCCATATAATGTACTAACACTTAGTTAGAACATTTTTCATACACCAAGACCTTATCACCATGATCCTAGATGTGCTCCACCAACTGGACTTACTATAGCATAGTAATCCATGAACTGAAAATCTTCAACCACACTGTGCCACCAGTTAGAATCAGAAATCCAGAAAGAGTGATAAACTCTCATCCACCTTCAAGAAGAATAAATCCTCTTGAGTCTTCAACTCATCACTCCTCTGCCCAAGAGCAATTTGTTCCAAGACAATCCTCAAGAACAACCAGCTGCCACACTCTGATTATCTTGATTCTTCGAATCCACTTTAAAGATCAACCAATTACCACATATTGATAACCTCCTTTATGAATCCTCATATGAAAAAGCCAATTGCCACTTTTGTCTTCTTCACGTTTATAGAACAAGAGTTCCATGCTCTCATAGACTTGATTTATCCACCAAGTTTGAGTAAACAACCTCCATTCTATTGGTTTTGCAGAAGTTCTTACCAATAACACATATTGATGAGAAACTTCCAATGTTTCTCCAAAGTCTTCAAACCTGCCACTGTCTGATTATTCAGAAGGAATAGTTAAGAACTGCACCTCATAACTATACCAAGGATGCCACCTTTCATTGAGAAAGGCAGTCTTAACAAATTTATGATATCCCCACCTATCTTAACTCCATGATGAGCATTCTGGACTACACCTAGATCAGAAATAAACCAATCCAAGTGGTCATTATGATATGTTCATGGTCTTTCATCTCCATCTTCAGAATCAATAATGTCCAGACCAGTTCTTGCCAAGAAACTTTCCAGAAATACATAACTCCTGTCACACAAGACTGAAGCCAATACTACATCTTATGCAATACCTCACCCATGATTCTGCACAAACTCTGATGATAAGATGTTCCAACATCTGTTTGAACATCACCAATCTTGAATCACAAGGATAATCAATCAAATATTTGTGAACTCCACAAACAACAATTGATCTTAAATCCTTGTATAATACCTTATCAGATAGTTCTACATAATCTGATCTTTTAATTTTGAAGGATTTTAAGGTTAGCTCCAGATAAGATTAGCAAGATCTCCTCATGGATAACCAATACTCCAGCTGAGCATAAACTCCATTAATTCTCAATTTCACACCCCTGATGAACATACAAAGAGCACAACTGATAAATATCCATACTTGATTTTATATCCCAAAACAGATGCTCTTAGTTTGCTTGCTACAAAGGGTTCATACTGCCACTATCCATGACTAGTAGTGGAAGAGACTACCAGTTCAACAACCATTCTGATCAGACTTCTCAATCTGATATTCTTCCCTTTCTTCTAGCAATTATTGGTCACATTGCTAGCTTTAATCATGACCAAAGTCATGCATTTATCACCCACATTTGTAAATACATTTTAGAAGCTTTTTCATCTTCAGATTCATCATCAGATTCATTAGTATTCTGAGCAACCTCTTCCAGCTCCAGCCTTTGAATTACTTCCTCAAGCTTTTTCTTCCTAGCATCCAGCTTTTTGCAAGTGTTTTTCAGATCTGCAATCAAGACAGCTTTGGATATGGGAGTCTTTGCTTTTGAAGGTCCAGCAGATGTCCTAGTGGAAGCTCCAACATCAGCAGCATGATGGCTCAAGAAAAGTTTGTAATGGAAGGCCAGAGGACTTTTTCTTTTGCATACTGAATCCTTCTCAGTGAGGATACCTGGATACTGGCTTAGTATGATTCCACATAGCAGAGAGGGAAAAGCAATGGGAAGCTTTGTTGCAGATGTTCCAGCATGCTTCAATGTCTGATCCAAAATATAAGCCCCAAAGTCCAGCTTTGCTTGGGTGCCCACAGCATATATGAACCTGCTCAATTCAGTTGCTATTGAGGAGGTATGGTTGGTAGGGACCCAATTTGAAGTGCCAATCCTATGCAGCATTGCATACTTCCTTGTCAGCAAGCTAACAGAAAGTTTCCCCTTGACTGGCCAAGCTTTGAATTGATTAGCAGTGATGACTTTGCACACCTGTTTATTTGTCTTTCCCAGCTCATTAGGTCCATCAGATTCTCTTCCTAGATAGTGGTTGATAACCCTAGGATAGAATTCCACACATCTCCCTCTTACATACACCTTTCTAAAGTCATCTGATTTACCATCAGCACAGTCCTCTTGTAGGTTGACAATGAATTCCTTGACTAGCAGCTCATAGCAAGGTGAAAAGTTTGATACTGTTTTGAATAAACCAGCAGAAGAAATTAGGTTGATTACCTTAGTGCACTCAAGTGTATTTCTGCCTAGCTCTCTTTCAAGTGCTACCCTTCTTTGGTATACAAATTTCCATCTGCTCACACTTGACACATGATGGAATGAAACATTGTCCAGAGGAGCTTCTGGAACAGCAGAGGTGGACCTTGATGGTGCTGGTTTCTTCTTTGGTTGGGATGTTGGGACATCCTCTTCAACATCTGAATCTGGTGGAGTTACAGCTTTCCTCTTTTGGGTATTCACCTTGTCTTTCTTTGGAGTAGACTGCTTCTTTTCAGGAGTTGAATGTCCTGCAGTCTTCTTTTCCTTTCTAGCCCTAAGCCTTTTGGCTATGCTAGGGTCCACAGAAGCAATGATCTCTGTGACAGAGTCATTATCTAAGTCTTCAACATGTAGCATAGATTCCTCCTCTTCCAGGATAGGAGTAGGTTCCAAACATATGTGATCATCACACATTTGTCTAGCACCCAAAGCATCCATCATGTTAGCAGGATATCACACCAGTTTCCTTCTTCTGGAACACAAAACTAAGCTTGGTTCTGAAACATTATTGCTTTCAAGATTACTATCTTTTCTTCAATCAGCTCCAACTGAAGTGCTATAACATTATGAAAGATACTTTGCACACATACAATAGACAGTAGCATCTCAAGGAGTATTCAGCTTCATAGCTTCAGAGAAAAAAAAAACAATCTTTTAGGTCTTTGATTCAACATTTACCATATACTGTTGATGTGTAGTGTGGTGTCAAGCCATTAGGATTGACATATCAATTCAGCTTCTTTCTTGATGAAACTTCCTTCAGTTCATGATTTAGACAATCATAAACATGTATCTTCACAAGAGAGATTTTCTCCAGCTATACCTAAACAACATAGGACACCATAACCAGGAAGAATATCCTCATTAGGTTACCATAAATAAGCTTAAGAGATAACTTATCAAGATTTTCACTCCCGCATGAAAGATTTGATAATTATACTCTTTTGTTTTGGCTCCAACCTCTTCTTTCATCAAGAACCACACTATTCTGAACTAAGTTTCTTCCAGTTCTGTAATCACATGATAGAACATCAAACTTGACATTATGAACTGAAGCTTTACAACAACCTTTGTATGAAGTATTGGGGAACCACTATCAGACATAGCACATCATAAATAATAGAGCAATTCCTTGGAGATAAATAAACTTTTCCACAGTAAGATCCTCCAAAAGATATTGAAACACAATGTCAAGACATCTTATCTGACATCAGCAACCCTATGTGAATACAACACCATTATATCATATGATGAATAGTCCATCCTCCACTTCTAGGGACCATTCAAACACCAATATGAATCTCTCAAGTTCCAACAGCTCTTCATTATATCATCTTTCTTCCTTAACCATGAACCAGAAAGTATCTCCCTTAGATCTCATCCAGAAACAGACCAGGATGCCTGCTCTGATACCAATTGAAATTCTGGTATGACAGACTCAGATGTCTAATATGATGTTGAGACATCTTATCTGTTACTTATAAACATGGTAAGGCATACATATCAGTACTTAAATAATTCTGATATATCAGAGTCAAACATGCTTCAGGATGTTGGGACATCTGATAGGACATTCAGTTCAGGTACTGCATAAAACATAAAAGATGTAAAGAACACAGAAGTTTGTTAACCCAGTTCAGTGTATAACCACACTTACATCTGGAGGCTACCAAGCCAGGAGGAAATCCACTATTAGTAATATTAATTCTAGACTTAAACCACCCTGTTTAATCTATCACTTAATACTTACCCAATGCAATTTCTACCTAAGACACACCTTAGATATGAGTACCCTACTCACTCCCCCTAAATCACACAGTGATTTTGTTTACAAGTTTAATTAAATTGAAGTCACACTTCAAACAAAAAACAGCTTGATCTTACTTCACAGTTTCAATCAAGTCACAAAACTTCTCTTGCTTACAAGCTTCGAGAATCACAAGTGAAACAGCCACAATAGAGTTCCTTGTTATGCAAGGCTGCCACAAGAACACAACCCTAATAATGTTTACATTTTCGGTTGATTGGGTTGATTCTAAACTAGGTTACAAGGTTTCTTTTATAACCTATTCCCAACTGGATTTGGGCCTAAACAATCACAACAATAGCTGCTACAAATATGCAGAAATATCTGCTACAAATATGCAGAAATATCTGCTACAAATATTCCAAAAGATCTTCAACTCCTAAAATATCTCTAAATATAGAAACCTATATTTTTCAATATTTGTCTTCAATTTAAATTGAGTCTTTAAGATCTTCTAGATCAGCACCACATATGATTGCATAATATCTCCAGAATATTCTGCATAATTCAGATCTGATAAATCCAATGTTATCACCTTGAATTAGGGTTTGTTACTTCCTAAATTCTAGGTGATTTTGTTCTTCTGATTAATCTGAATCTTCATAACAAAACTCCCTACAGATGCGCCTTGTTCTGTTTTTATCCATCCATAATTAATTCCAGATAACTCTCCTTAAATATCTCAGATCAGTTAGTTATTAATTAATTCTGGTAACAGGTCTGAGATGTCTCAACATCTGTTGGGACATCCTGAAAAACTGAACTTACTTCATTTACTGATACAATGTCACAACATCTGATGGGACATCCTGTAAACTGAACTTATTCCATCAACTGATACAATGTCCTAACATCTGGTGTGACATCCTGATATCTTGACTTAAGTTCATTAACTGTTACTCTGTTTGACAGTGTCACAACATTTGGTGTGACATCCTGAACTAAGTTCAACACTTCTTGTTTGATATCTATATGTAACATATGACAGTAATGTTGTCATGACAGTTGCAGATGTTTCAACATTCTCTTTGACATCTGTCATGACATTTGCAGATGTTTCAACATTCTCTTTGACATCTGTCATGACATTTGCAGATGTTTCAGCATCTTCTTTGACATCTGTCTGTAGCATATGACAGTAATTCTGTCATGACATTTGCAGATGTTTCAACATCTTCTTTGACATCTGTCTGTAACATTCTGTCATGACATTTGCAGATACTTCAACATCTTCTTTGACATCTGACTGTAACATTCTGTCATGACATTTGCAGATACTTCAACATCTTCTTTGACATCTGACTGTGACATATGACAACATCTGTTGGGACATCCTGAATTAAGTTCTTATACTCTGTTTGATAATGTCCCAACATCTGATAGGACATTCTGAACTGAATTCAACATCTTCTTTGACAACTTCCACATTTATCTGTGCCACCATGTCAGGACATCATGTTTGACATGTTCTTCCAGAATCTATACCATGTTAATATGGAACTTCTTATTCAACATTTTCCAGCCATATTAGTTTTACCAAACATAATGCCAATCATAGAATAATAGCATTAACAATAATCTTCATGAGGCCTTACGGCCTGCGCCATCTCCATGGCATCTTCCATGGTCTGCGCCATCCCCAAGGGTATGTGGGGCCCACCCTACCAAAGTGGCCCCTTACTAAAAAATTCCATATCTTCTTCCCAATTCATTTTCTAGCATCCAATTATTTTTAATATAATTCAATATATTAATTAAAGTTTAGTTATAATTTATGTATATTCACAAACTCAGCAACATTGCAACACAACACAACATGAAAATAATTTATTGATAAATTTCCATAATCGCCATAACAATCGACGAAGACGTATCAACCTAATTACCCAATCAAAATATTGGATTTCATACCCGATTATAATAATTTAACCCACCCTTACCTTAGATTGGATTGAAGGTTGTTCTTACGGTTGGATTCCGGAATTTGTTTCTCGTTCTTTCACGTTCGTGCAGTAGTTTCCAATTCCCCTTTTTCTTCCTTAATTCTCTAACTTCTGTTTCTACTTTTTGTTTCCATCACTTATATTTTTATTTCTTTTTATTAAATTACTAAATATTAAAATTTCTAATGGGCCTAAACATAACACCTCCCATTTTACTAAATAGTACACAAAAGAAGCCCACTTACTCAAATAACACAACAACTATATTATTATTTCTTATAATATTTCTACGACTTCCGACTAAATTTCCGACTTATCGATTAAATTAACTAAGACACTAAATATTCCTACTAACCACAATAAGTATTAAAATGTTAAAATAATAATTAATTCTTTCGGTGTTACAACTCTCCCCCACTTAAGATATTTTCGTCCTCGAAAATTTACCTGCTTCAAACAGCTCAGGATAGGAGTCTCGCATCTTGCTCTCCAATTCCCATGTCATGCTTTCGCCCGTAGCTTCCAACCAAACGACTTTGACCAGTATGATTTCTTTTCCTCGAAGAGTCTTTGTTTCACGACCTTCAACTCGTACAGGCTTTGTCTCCATTGTGAGATTATCCCGCACTTGCACATCGTCCATACTAACCACATGAGACGGATCTGAGATATACTTCTGAAATTGCGACACATGGAATACATCTTGCAAATTCGAAAGATTTGGTGGTAATGTCATCCGATAAGCAACTTTTCCAACTCGTTCCAAGATTTGATACGGACCAATGAAGCGAGGAGTGAGCTTTTTAGACTTCAAAGCCCTCCCGACACCGGTCACAGGCGTGACTCTCAAAAACACATGGTCACCAGCTTGAAATTCTAAATCCTTCTTCCGCTTGTCATGGTAACTCTTCTGCCTACTCTGAGAAGCTTTCATCTTCTCTCGGATAAACTTCACTTTCTCGGTAGTTTCTCGAACTAACTCTGGTCCAAGTACCACACCCTCACCAGATTCATGCCAACACAACGGAGTCCTACACCTACGACCATACAATGCTTCAAAAGGCGCCATTCCGATACTAGAATGGTAACTATTATTGTATGTGAACTCAATCAATGGAAGATAAGTGTCCCACGAACCTCCTTGCTCAAGAACACAAGCTCTCATCAAATCCTCCAATGACTGAATAGTTCTCTCAGTTTGGCCATCCGTTTGAGGATGATATGCTGAACTCAACCTCAACTTAGAACCCAACGAATCTTGCAGACTTTTCCAAAATTCCGACGTAAACCTCAGATCTCTGTCCGACACAATACACAGAGGAACACCATGCAACTTTACAATTACTCGGATGTAAATCTCTGCCAACTTCGCAATTGGGTAAGTGATGTTAATAGGTATGAAGTGAGCCGACTTCGTGAGTCTATCAACAATCACCCAAATCGAATCATGCCCTCTTAAAGTAACGGGCTGCCCCGTTACAAAGTCCATAGAAATGCTATCCCATTTCCATTCTGGAACTTCCAACGGTTGCATCAACCCAGCAGGATTCTGATGCTCAATCTTCGACTTCTGACACGTTAAGCACGCATACACAAAACGAGCCACATCTTCTTTCATTCCGGGCCACCAAAATATTTTCTTTAAATCTTGATACATTTTAGTAGCTTCTGGATGAATACTCAAACTGCTTCTATGACCCTCTTCTAGAATACTTCTTTTCATAATTGCGTCAATAGGAATACAAATTCTTTCACCTAATTTCAACACACCTCTCGCATCAATCTTAAAGTCACTCTTCTCTGATTGACCACCACGATTAAGGATATCTACTAATTTCACATCCAATTTCTGTGCCTCTCGGATACTATCCATAAAATCATTATTAATCTTTAGCATTCCTAACATTACACTCTGCGGGGTTACTTCGCAAACCAAACTCATATCACGAAATTGCTCAATTAATTCCAACTCTTTAATCATCATTGCTGACACATGCAAAGTCTTTCTACTTAAAGCATCGGCCACAACATTTGCTTTACCTGAATGATAATTCAAACCGAAATCATAATCCTTAAGCAATTATAACCATCTACATTGTCTCATATTCAGCTCTTTCTGATCAAATAAATACTTTAAACTTTTATGATCACTGAAAACTTCGAATCTGGAACCATAAAGGTAATGCCTCCAGATTTTTAGCACAAACACCACAGCAGCAAGTTCAAGATCATGCGTAGGATAGTTCTTTTCATGAATTCTCAACTGTCGCGACGCATAAGCAATTACTTTATTATTTTGCATAAGCACACCCCCTAAACCCATCAATGAAGCATCACAGTAAATTACAAACGGTTCCTCCGGATTTGGCAAAGTCAAAACCGGCGCCGACGTCAATCTCCTTTTTAATTCATTAAAACTCTCTTCGCACTGAACATCCCACACGAAAGTTTTACCTTTACAAGTTAATTTAGTTAACGGAAGTGCTAACTTAGAAAATCCTTCAATAAACCTTCTATAATATCCAGCTAATCCTAAAAAGCTTCTAATCTCGGTAGCCGACTTAGGAGTCTCCCATTGCAATACATCTTCTACCTTGGAAGGATCCACAACAATACCTTTTCCTGAAATTACATGGCCGAGAAAACTGACTTCTCTTAACCAAAACTCACACTTGGACAGCTTCGCATACAATTTCTTATCTTTCAAAACATCCAACACTAATCTCAAATGTTCCTTATGCTCTTCTTCTGACTTAGAGTAAATTAAAATATCATCAATTAATACTACCACAAAATGGTCCAGATAAGTTTGAAAAATACGATTCATGTATTCCATAAATACTCCCGGTGCATTAGTCACACCGAAAGGCATCACAGAATACTCATAATGTCCATACCGAGTTCTGAACGCTGTCTTCTGGATATCTTCATCTTTCACTTTGATCTGATGATAGCCCGATCTCAAATCAATTTTACTGAACACACAAGCACCCACTAATTGATCCATCAAATCATCTATTCTCGGTAGTGGATACTTATTCTTGATCGTTACTTTATTCAATTGTCTATAATTAATACAAAGCCTCATACTACCATCTTTCTTCTTTACTAGCAACACTGGAGCTCCCCACGGTGATACACTTGGTCTTATAAACTTCTTCTCAAGTAAGTCTTCCAACTGCTTCTTTAATTCATACAATTCAGATGCCGACATTCTATACGGTGCCATCGAAATAGGCCTAGTACCAGGTACCAGATCAATAGTAAATTCAACTTTCCTCTCTGGCGGCACACTAGGGATCTCATCGGGAAAAACTTCAAGAAATTCTTTCACTACTAACAATTCATCAATCTTAGCTTTACTCTCAACCGACAACGTTGCCATCAAAGAAAACATCTGAGCTTCCTCTTTCATCAATTTTTGTAATTCTCTAAAAGATAATAAGCCAACTCCTTCCTCTTCAGGAGTACTGGAAAACCTTACAGACTTATGATAACAATTTATATGAACATAGTTATACTCTAACCAGTTCATACCAAGAATTACATCCATCCCAGCCAATGACAAACACACTAAATCAACATAGAAATCTTTATCGAAGATCGACAAAGGACATTTTAAACATACCAAAGAAGTAGTTATCGATCCCTTAGCTGGGGTCTCAACAATCAATTCACCATCCAAAGCGGACAATTTTAAACCCAGTCTTCGAGCACAGTTAGCAGAAATAAAATAGTGTGTAGCACCGGTATCAATAATAGTAATTAAAGGAGTACCATTTATGAAACATGTACCTCGGATAAGTCTGTCCTCACTGGAGGTTTGAGTTCCGGTCAATGCGAACACCTTCCCAGTTTGAGATTTCTTTGGCTTCTGACACTGACTTCCAATATGCCCTTCTTCGCCACAATTAAAACAAATAATTTCCTTGTGCTTGCAATCAGCTATTGCATGCCCAGTCTTACCACAGCAAAAACACCTTTTTACCTCAGCAGTGCATACATTACTCTTATGACCAGCCTGACCACATTTGAAGCAAACTATACCAGTAGGAGCACCTCCCCCACTAGTTCTCTGAGCCGGAGCAGCTCTTTGTTTCCCTTTTCAAGCTAGAGCATCATACGGCTTGCCACGGTTTTGATGTTGCTTGCCTCTGCGATCACTGACAACCTTGTAATGAGCATTATTGTCCTCTTCAAATATCCTGCAGCTATCAACCAATTCAGTAAAAATGTGTATCTTCTGATACCCAACAACCTTCTTAATTTCAGAGCGCAACCCGTTTTCAAACTTGATGCACTTTGAAAATTCAGCACCAACACCAGTGTAATGAGGATAAAATTTGGACAACTCTACAAATTTTGTAGTATAATCCGTGACAGACATGTTTCCTTGCTTCAGCTCAAGGAACTCAATTTCTTTCTTACCATGGACATCTTCCGGATAATACTTTCTCATGAATTCCCTACGGAATACATCCCACGTAATGACTTCACCTGCCGCAGTCAACCTCTCATGAGTCTCTAGCCACCAGTCATCAGCTTCAACTGCTAGCATGTGAGTACCATATCGAACCTTCTGAGCTGGAGTGCAATCCATAACACGGAAGATTCTCTCGATTTCTTTCAACCATCCCAAAGCTGCATCTGGATCATGCTTCCCTTTAAACACCGACGGATTCTCTCTTTGAAAAGTCGCCAAGCTACGTGATCCAGCGTCTCCACCAGCATTTGGCAAGTTCTGCACAGCTTGTGCCATCACTTGCATTACGGCAGCCATTGCAGCGTCATTTCTTCCAGCCATTTCAACTTATCACTACAACACAACTAAAAGTTAAATTAGTAACAATACACAATTGTTAGACAGTAACGACACGACAACTGGCCGGACAAACCGACCTGCTCTGATACCACTAATGTAACACCCCATTTTCTACCCACGAAATATAAAACAAAATCAGAGTCTTACAAATATTTTGTTTTTCTACAAACGGGATATTTACATATTCAACTTTAACAATTTATTCCAAATTTTAAGGAAATTATAACAAATACGCAACACTTCCTCTTAAATTCAACAACCATGTTATTCACTCCAATAATTCAACTTCATAAAATTTTACGCAGCAGATTTATAATTCTGACTCATAGCATCTTTAAGCAACGTAATAACAACTTAACATAAGAAGTGAACAACCATAAATCCTTCAGACAATTAAATTCAGCAATAATTAAATGATCAACAAAGCAGACACGCGACAATCCCCCCGAGTGCTACGTATCAGAGCGACTGACCACCGACTCGACCCACGGTAACCGGCTACTTCTCAAGATTACCTGCACATTGTCACATAAGGACAACATTCAATAGAAAGGGTGAGTTACAATAATTATAAGCAGTGTATGAAAAACAATATAATGACTAAGGATCGTAAACAAGCACCACTTCACAAATTAAATCAAATGTCAACACAACAAATAAACAATAATGCAACTTTAATGAGACTCGACTAGTTATGCATGTGGTACCATTCGGAGTAAACTCCCAACTTAAAAAAATCTGCCAATTTATCGAGGCATCAAGGCATAAGCCTTCAACGTTCAACTTTAATTGCCAATCCAGGCACACGTGGTGTGAGCAACGGCTCCGACAATGCACGTGACTTAAATGATATACACGACTTTAAACCCAGACAACATAATAACAATAACAACACGACCACTTTTCCAAATTAATCAACTTATATTCAACTTTGGCTTATAAAGCCTACAACATAATAACTTTAAGACTTTCCGCAACCGGAACAACTTACCGGCATCAGTTGTACCTGTAACATAACTTTACGACGTAATTTCGACAAAAGCAACGCATCAAAATCAACAATAATATTACACGACTTATCCCGACAAATTTTGTTAAATTCCGAGGAACTAAGTTTTTCCGCCTAATTCGGCTAAACCGACTAACTCAGCATTGTTTTTAACATTTTGCGGTTAATACGGCCCTTTAAGAAATTCTGCCAAAAATTCAATATTCTAAAATTCACTGTTATGAAAAGGGTATCTTCTAAATTCGGTTTGCTGTCAAAATTTTAAACTTCCCTACTGCTAATATGTTCTGCCTCATCACACTGATATGTAAGCTCTGTATAAAGAAAATCATTTAATACATGTTCTAATTTAGTTGACAAAATCATGATATTACTAATTAATAATATTTCTACTGTTCCTAAAGTATTAATTAGTGTTGGATAAAATAGAACTAATTAATGATGTATTCACCTAATTAGATTAATTATTAGTTTAATTAAGTGAATAAATTGAACACAAAAAAATAATGGCTACAGGACCCCTCCTATGGGCCTGCGCCACCTCATGATCATCACCTACCGCATGGCCCGCGCCATGCTGCACTTATGGCCAGCGCCATGATCTTCATGAGGCCTTACGGCCTGCGCCATCTCCATGGCATCTTCCATGGCCTGCGCCATCCCCAAGGGTATGTGGGGCCCACCCTACCAAAGTGGCCCCTTACTAAAAAATTCCATATCTTCTTCCCAATTCATTTTCTAGCATCCAATTATTTTTAATATAATTCAATATATTAATTAAAGTTTAGTTATAATTTATGTATATTCACAAACTCAGCAACATTGCAACACAACACAACATGAACATAATTTATTGATAAATTTCCATAACCGCCATAACAATCGACGAAGACGTATCAACCTAATTACCCAATCAAAATATTGGATTTCATACCCGATTATAATAATTGAACCCACCCTTACCTTAGATTGGATTGAAGGTTGTTCTTACGGTTGGATTCCGGAATTTGTTTCTCGTTCTCTCACGTTCGTGCAGTAGTTTCCAATTCCCCTTTTTCTTCCTTAATTCTCTAACTTCTGTTTCTACTTTTTGTTTCCATCACTTATATTTTTATTTCTTTTTATTAAATTACTAAATATTAAAATTTCTAATGGGCCTAAATATAACACCTCCCATTTTACTAAATAGTACACAAAAGAAGCCCACTTACTCAAATAACACAACAACTATATTATTATTTCTTATAATATTTCTACGACTTCCGACTAAATTTCTGACTTATCGATTAAATTAACTACGACACTAAATATTCCTACTAACCACAATAAGTATTAAAATGTTAAAATAATAATTAATTCTTTGGGCGTTACAACTCTCCCCCACTTAAGATATTTTCGTCCTCGAAAATTTACCTGCTTCAAACAGCTCAGGATAGGAGTCTCGCATCTTGCTCTCCAATTCCCATGTCATGCTTTCGCCCGTAGCTTCCAACCAAACGACTTTGACCAGTATGATTTCTTTTCCTCGAAGAGTCTTTGTTTCACGACCTTCAACTCGTATAGGCTTTGTCTCCACTGTGAGATTATCCCGCACTTGCACATCGTCCATACTAACCACATGAGACGGATCTGAGATATACTTCCGAAGTTGCGACACATGGAATACATCATGAAAATTCGAAAGATTTGGTGGTAATGCCATCCGATAAGCAACTTTTCCAACTCGTTCCAAGATTTGATACGGACCAATGAAGCGAGGAGTGAGCTTTTTAGACTTCAATTCCAATTATCGATTCTTATTCAACAACATTTTATTCCTGACCCTTTGATACATACTAACAAGCGTGGATCCCGTCGGGTACAGCGAATGATCTGGGATGCTAATACCTTCACAGTTTGTAACCGACTCTCAAACCCAGATCTTTGGTTCGAAGGACCTTGTCCTTTCCTTTTCTCTTAGGTATGTGCAGTATTACCTTTCCCATTCATGAGGGATAAAAATGTCTGGCTGACGACTCCACCTTTTCCGCGCCACTTTCGCGTTTGTACTAGAATAAAAATCCCGGGAGCGACACTATGCAATTAAAATTATCTAATATCAATTGTTATTAATTATCTAATATCAATCTCACACTTTCCTAAACTATCAAAGATAATGAACATATCAACCAAAACAACACCAATTGAAAACATAAATTCCCAATTATAATTAACCTGCAGACAAAGAATTTCATTCAAATAAATTACATAACAAACTTTAACCATTTACAAAATATAAACTCAAATTTAAACCTAATCCAAATTCAAAACTAAAATATAGATTCATTCTAATTAATCTCCAAACACTCAGTACCAAAATTTCAACTCAAATCATGAACTTAGCCTACAAAACAGAAGAAAGGCAAAATGAAATTTCCATAAGAATGCAAAACCCGAACATAAACCTCAAGAAGAAGAACAAAAATGCAATGCCCATTATTAAATAGTAGACAAAGAAGAACAAAAATGCAACACCCACCAACAAACCACAACTACGTCAGAGCCAAAAGATTTTCAGAAGTTGCATAACAAAAAAAGACTTGTTATAAGATAAAAACAAATGAGATGTTGAAACTTGTTTATTCAATAATATTGTAAATTGAGACTACCCACTTTATGAATCTGGTTTCAAGGAATAATGGAATATAAGTGATGTGAGGAGACAATGGAACCTGCTCTTAAATAAAAGAGTTTTAAAATGATATCGAAATAAAAAACATAAGAAGTATAATCAAACCGTCGGTAATCTTCATCCTCGTTTTGCAGATCTAGAAGGAGAAGAAAAATTGAATTATTTTTGCAGATCTAAAAGGAGACAGAAAATTTAAGCAAAACTGAAAAGTTTTGCACAGGAACAATGAGGTTTAGATGAATTGGATTGGCACCACATTCACCAGCGAGAGAAACATCTGCAAAGAAAGAAATAATGAAAATCAACAGGAAACAAATGAAAGACAAAGCTGAGTGAAAACAAATGTATCAGGTCGGAGTAAATAATTTGGCAAATGAAGGAATAAAAGGAAATGAATTAGGAGTCCAAAGGTTTATTTAGTATTTTCAATGCAAGTTTGTGTTAAAAGTTTTGAGAAAGGTAAAGATATGATAAACATTGGAAGAAGAAATTGGATTGTCAGCATTAATTAGTAGGAATATTAATTTATTTAAAAAAATTATATATATAAATAATAAATTGATTTAAATAATGATCAGATGTATTACAAAAAAAAACATATTTAAAAAAAAGTGTCATAATAATCATAAATGCATTTATTGATTAATTTAAAAATATATTAATTAATTAATTAATTAATTTCGATTACTATAAATAAAATATAACAATAAAAGTTATTATAAATAAAATACAAACAACCACAATTAATTATTATTTACATTGAGTCTTAATGAGATGTAAACACTATTATTTATTTTATTTTGCACCAGAATCTATTTGATTTTGTATTAATAAAATAATATGCAATATTCCTTATATAAATAAAATGTATTAGTAAATCGAAAACGAATAGTTGTCACAAAGAGATTCATAATCTTGTTTATTATATGTATTTCATTTGAATTTTTCAAATATTATTTTTAATTTATTATTTTTTCTTGACTAATTTATTAAAAAATGATTTTATAATTTTAAATAATAAAATTAAAATAACATTCTCTAATATTAAAAGTAATTTAAATTTTATTGAAAATAATACAAAATTATTACAATTTATTTCAAATCTAAAATTATAAAAAAAATACATTAGTTGTATATTTATTACAATTAATTAAATTTAACAATTAAAATAGAAATTAAAAAAAAAAATTATCTTTGATATATTTTATCTTTTTTATTTATCCTATCATTAATATTTATTACTATTATATAGTATTATTTTTTAATTGGTTGGTAAAAAATATATGAACCAATTATATTGCGTTAGTCTTATTGATATTATTAAAAAATTGTAACATTTCATTATTTGTCCCGCTAATTTATTATTATATTATATAATAAATATAAAATTTTATTTAACATATTATTAATATTTAGTACTATTATTTAGTATTATTTTTAATTGATTGATAAACAATATATGAACCAATTATATTACATTAATATTAATTGTTATTATTAAAATTAGAATAAAATAACAAATCAAGTGTATTTAATTTTCTATGCAATTAATTCTTTATAGGAAAAGATACAAATGAAAAAATAAATTGATAAAATGGTTTTTAATACTAAATCATAAAATTAAAATAGCATTTTTTTAATATTAAAAGTTATTTTAATTTATAAAGATAAAATAATACAAATTATTACAATTTATTATAAATCTAAAATTACAGACAAAATAAAATACAATCAATAATACGATCTTCTTTTTATTCTTAGTTAAGAAAAATAAATACGACTTATTTTATCTCCCATTTTAAGGGCATTAAGATAGGCCTATAAACCATGTATGTTATTGTTGGAAACCAATCCATCTCCTGCATAATCGTAAAAAATACTTAAAACTTAACATAATAAAAGATGAAATTTCAAACCATTGATCTCCAAATTGAATAAAATAACAAAAGTAAAAAAATAAAATCCGCAAACTCAAAGTCCATATCCTCCATCCAAACTACTTCAAACACAATCCTGCAAAGACATCATTTACATTAGACAATAAAAAAAATCATGATATATAATTTTAATTATGCAAAAGACTGCAAACTCAAAGTCCATATCTTCCATCCAAACTTCTTCAAACACAATCCTGCAAAGATATCATTTACAAAAATTATGATATATAATTTTAATTATGTAAAAGACTGCAAACTCAAACTCCATATCCTCCCTCCAAACTTCTTCAAACACAATCCTGCAAAGACATCATTTACCTTAGACAATAAAAAAATTATGATATATAATTTTAATTATGTAAAAGACTGCAAACTCAAAGTACATATCCTCCTTCCAAACTTTTCAAACTTTTTCAAACACAATCCTGCAAAGACATCATTTACCTTAGACAATAAAAAAAATCATAATTTTAATTTTAATTATGTAAAACACTGCAAACTCAACGTTCATATCCTCCATCCAAACTTCTTTAAACACAATCCTGCAAAGACATCATTTACATTAGACAATAAAAAAATTATGATATATAATTTTAATTAGGTAAAAGACACCAAACTTAAAGTCCATATCCTCCTTCCAAACTTCTTCAAACACAATCCTGCAAATCATGAGAAATCATTCTTGGACACTTTGAAATCAAAAAAGGCGATTAAATTAGTATATATTATAGACTAATAAAAAGGAGTATAATTAGGCTATAAATTTTAATATATTTTTATTTGAAGACGTATGTTTACACTTAACTGCAATTAGGCTATAAATTTCAATATATTTTTATTTGAAGCACTGGTCATAGACCATATATATTTACACTTAACTGCAATCTTCCACAAGAACTTTGAGTAACTGCAATCTTCCACAATCTTCCACAAGAACTTTGAGTAACTGCAATCTTCCACAAGTACTTTGAGTCATCAGTATCATTGACAGTTTCGATGGGACCCTTATAAACTTAAAACAACAACAGAAAGGACATAGTCTACCAAGACATTAGAGGAACCACGTTGTAACTTGTAATCATATTTATCGTGATTTTCTATGGAGAGATTGAGTGTAAATGAAAAGAGGAAAGAATATGAAAGGTAACCAAAAAAATAAATTGAGCATAAATTATAACAATTCAAAGTTGACGACCAAATATGAGGATTGGAATTCACAGTTTGGGTAAAATTAATTTAATACTAAAATTATGTAAGTATAATGAATATTAGTTAGTTGGCTACGAAATCAATTGGTAGTGTATTGATCAGTTGACAATATTAATAATTATTTGCGAAATTTATTATTTGACAACCATTAAAAAATAAAGAAAATTAAGAAAACTTGTGGAGATAAATAAAAATAAATTGAGCGTAAAAGGGAAATGAGAGATTGGAATTTCTAACGTTACAAATATGAGTGTTATAACAATTCACCAAATATGAGGATTGAAATTCAAAGTTTCGAGTAAAATTAATTTAATAAAATTTAATACTAAAACTATGTAGGTATAATGAATATTAATTAATTATTGATAGTGTATTAATCAGTTGAAATTTAATAATTATTTGACAACAGAATTTATTATTTGACCCCTATTAAAAAAATTAAGAAAATTAAGAAAAAATGTGGAGATGTCACGTCAGATAAAATAAATTACAAATCAACAGAATTCTTTATAAATTCGGATGGTCAATTTTAACTCTTAGTTTTAGTCTAAATTTAAGTAGTCAAAAGGTTTAAAACATAATTTCCAGGTACTTTAGAATTTATATATTTATAGTAGATAATTATTGATCTTATCTGGTGATCATAATTCAACGCTGATGTAACGGGCACAAGAGCTAGCAAGTACGAGTAAAGTGTTTTAGGAGAGAATATTCAATACCTGACCATCTCAAATGAGAGAGTTTATATAGAGAGCCCCCAGTGCGTGGCCAACGGTCCCTATTTTTGGGTCTGGATCGCGGATTCCCAAAAATAGGTAACTTTCAAGAATGGGGCGAGGATGAGCATTGTGCACGGGAGACGTTTGTGTCTGGCGCGAAGCCCCCGAGCGACGGTTGCCCTGGTCGATTCTGGACAGTCCCTGTCGTAGTCGAGCAGAGGCCATGGACGAGGAGGAAGGGACGAGCACAATGGCAATGGGTCCCTTGGATAATGAGTTATTGGGTCGTTTCTGGGTCGAAAAGGGTTGGGTCATACTTAGTTGTTGGTCCAGTCCAGAATAATTATAATCTGAAAAGTAAACCTTGTACCCCTACCCCTACATAATTTTCAATATTCTAATTTTTTCCTTTCAATATTTAATTAATTATTTTTAACTTTTACTACGAAGTCAGATTAAAAAAATATTATTTTTTTACATTGTACGAGACGAACCGGAAGTACCATGGGTAGGTTTTCCGGTGCAGAAATTTCCAAACAGGAAGTAGCCGAGATAGGTTATCCGGTTAACGAAAATCCTTCACCGGAAGTAATACGCTTGTGTTATCCGGTTTAGGTTTTTCTTAACCGGATTTAGCTATGTTGGGTTTTTCCGGTTCGTATATATATATATATATATATATATATATATATATATATATATATATATATATATATATATATAAAATTATAATTTTTACAATTTTTTTAGGAGATAAGAATTTGCCTTTGATGATATGCGGGAAGGATGACTTAAAAGTAGATACAACAGAGATATTCTCTACTACTCAAAAATTTTCTACTAGAGAAGAGGCGACTCGATGGATAAGGGAGGTTGGACTCAGAAATAGGGATACTATTACCAACACCAGAAATATTCGAGAATCCTCTCTTCCCAATAGTTGGAAAATACTCGTGAATCCAACATTGTCATCAAAATATGAAAATAATCAGTTAAAAGTATTATAAATTAAATAATACAATTATAAAGTAACTTAAAATAAAATATTTGTACATGTAGAAGAGTGGCATATCCATCAAGCTTCTTGCACGAATAAAATGAAGCATCTCCTAGGTATCTGTAAAGTGTGACAAGTGCAACAACTCCCCAACAATATCTACCACATCTGTCCAGGTCCTCAAACAACGGTAAATACTTTGCTACTTTGCCTCTACAAGAGTAAAGGTCTTATCCGTAAAAATAAGGCAGCTAAGTATCAACAACATATACACCCTGGCCGCACAATCAAATCTCCCCTCAACTTGAAACACGGACCTCCTCGGCTGAATCCTCCAAACGAATACCCATTAGACGAATAGCCAGACTAATAGCATTTGTGTCAATAATCCCTTCTTCAGGGATACATAACTCGCCTCTAATAGATATGTGAAGGAGGCAGGATACATCGTCCAACATGATGGTCATCTCACCAAACGACATATGAAACGACGACGTCTCAGGATGCCATCTATTAGCAAATGCAGATATGAGGTTCGCATCGATCTTATAAGTTTGTTGCCATGTGCAGTAACCTTAAGCTCTTTCTTCGGTGGTTTCTGCTGAAAAAGATACATATTATATGTCATTATCCACTAAGAATTAAAATAAGATTTATTCACTATTGAAAGGTTATAGGTTGCCTTACCTCGTCATCCCACAAATGTCGAGCAACGTGATTCTAGTACCTCACCAAAAGTGAGGTATTGGTCCTCCGAGGAATGGTGGATGCGGTGGAACATGAGGCGCAATAGGATTAGTAGTCTGAAGTGCCCCAAGTTCCGACTGATACAGATGAGTAGGAACTGTCCTTCCATCGGACAATCACCGATGAATATATCCGTCACGCCCTCTGATTCGAGACACTAGAAAAAAAGCAGAAAAAATTATACAAAAAAACATTAAAAAAAAAAAAAAAACATAAACAAAACACAACCGGATGTAGCTAGGAGGCTACATTCGGTGTGTATTTCTCAAATCCTCTTAACCGGATATAGCTAGAGAGCTAAATCTGGTGTTGAACCTTGCTGAACCGGAAGTAGCCCTCAACCTACTTCCGGTGTGTAACATAAAAACAACATGAATCGGATGTCACTTACTGGTGTTTTCCGGAGTGCAAATGGAAGAACCAGATGTAGCCTCTCTTGGTTATCCGGGAGCGAAAATGACAATAGTGAATTTTTGATCAAAAAAAGTGTCTGGCAAAAATGAGGTGAAAAAGTTAAAATTTTCGAAATACAAACTATTTATATGAGGGCAATTTTGTCCAAAAAATCTAAGCGTAGGGATATGGGGACGATTGTAGGGATACACAGTTCAATTTTCTTATAATCTTAAAATTATTATATCTAAAATGGTGAAATACTGGTATCGGATACACATTCATATTAGATATTCGTACCATATTTCATTTTTTTCATTTTTCGATTTTAATGAAATTTGTAGTTTTTTCAAATATCAATATATAATATTTTATATGAGAAATGAGAAATTTTAATAAATAAATAAGAATAATAATAATTAAAAATAATAATAATTAAGAAATTTTAATTAATAAAAAAAATGTCAATAAATAAATTCAACGACTTTACTACTTTTATAGATTAGATTAAATTAATTTGATGCATGTTTTAAAAAAGAAAAATTTACACCATCAAATATATTGATATTAATTTCTATTATTATATCAAAAAATTTATATACTCTTTTTGTTTCAAAATAAATGAATGAAGCATTTCCCACCTATTAAAGAAATACAAATAAAAAAATTTAAAATTTGATTATCATATATTGGTGTTTTACAAAATATTTTGATATATTTACTCTTATTATCAATTATTATCAATGTAAAATTAAATATTTTAAATTAAAAATTACATAATTTATATTAAATAAAAGATACAATTCAAGAAAAGTAATAAATATTAATATTTAATGTTCACTAACCGTGTAAATATATTTGGTGTTTGACATTTATTTAAATCACATGATGATTGTGATTTGTAAAACTTTTTATAGGAATAATGTATAGCAATTAATTTCTTAATATCATATTTAAATCTTATTTTACATAAAATCCATTCAAATATGTTTAATTTAGATTATATTTTTCTAAAGTTGAAGCTATATATAAATATAAACGTTAACCAGAGACTTTATTTTATTTTGCATAAAGATAAGTAAGTGGAGCTATAATGGAAAAAACATTGAAAAAGGTGTTGAAGTTGGTGTTGTTATTTGTTGCTATTGTGGCTATTCTACTGGGAAGTGTTGATGGAGCAAGAAGACTAGAAAGTGAATGTGACTATAAGCTAGTAATGCCAGAAGCTTGTATTATAAATCCAAATTGTTGTGCTCCCGTTTGGACTCCACCTTCTTAGTTTTCTGATTTTGTTTTTGTTGCTATTTCTACTATTAACTATTCTGATATGTTTATGTAATGATTTGGAGTTGGTTATATTAATGATTAAGAAATTATTATTATATATTGTTAATTATATCAATCATTTGTCTCTTAATTGAGAAAATTGAGAAAATGACGATTTCATTCTGGTGGGGACATAAAAGTGTACGGGGAAAAGGTATACATTGGCTTTCGTGGGATTGATTGTCTATGCCAAAATCAGACGGAGGGATGGAGTTTAAAAACCTGAGGGCTTTTAATTATGATATGTTAAGTAAACAAGCATGGAATCTTACGACCAAGCCCCTTAACCTAATTACTCGACTCTATAAGGCAAGATACTTCCCTAACTATGATTTTATGGATTCGGTAGTTGGGCACAATCCCAATTATGTTTGGAGGAGTATCTGGAGTTCGAAGTTTGTAGTGTGAGGATGGTACAAATGGAGCATTGGCTTGGGAGAAAGGATTTCAGTTGGGGGGGGGGGAATGGCTTAATGGTGGTTCAACATTGGTCAATCCTTGGCCAAATCACCAGGAAGTTGTAAATTTAAAAGTTTCGAATCTAATGGATGAAAATGGCAAACAATGGAATTCAAACATGGCCATGGCTATTCTTGGGGAAGGAAATGCGGCTAAGGTTTTCAAAACCCCACTGTTTGAATCGATATAGAAAGATAGGTTAACCTGGAAGCTGGAAAAGAATTGCATGTTTTTGGTCCATAGTTCTTATCGTTTATGTATTAAAGAAGCCATTGATATTGCTCATCTTAGGATTGACAAGAGATGGAACTTGATCTGGAAACTGAAGACTCCTCCAAGGATAAAAAACCTTATGTGGCGACTATGTAGGAAGTGTGTGCCAACTAGAATGAGATTAAAAGATAAAAGGGTAGACTACCCTTCCGTGTGTGGTGTTTATGGTCTTGAAGAGGAAAGTTATGAGCATTTGTTTCTTCAGTGCACGAAAAGCAGGGAGGGTTGGAAAAGATTGGATGTGTGGACTAGGATGCAACAGTTATCGATTTCTGGAGATGATTTTACTACTTTAATTTTTCATTCTTGCAAGATTCTAATCAAAATGAACAAGCTATGTTCTTATTTGTGTTGTGGAGCATATGGAAGAGCAGGGACAACTTAATTTGGAATAACATTGACGATCCCTCGATTTCCATATGTATACGTGTTTCTCAACTTTTGGATGGGTGGCGAAATTCCCAAGAAATAATATCTAGGCTTCGTTCTCAACATCAAGAGGTTTGTAAGCCCAAATGGAGCAAACCTTCTGCTGGGAGGGTTAAATGTAACATTGATGCATATTTCTCTAATAACAAAGTGGGAATAGACACTTGTATTCGAAACGATGAAGGAATGTTTATTGCTGCCAGTACAAGATGGATCACACTTATTACTGAGTTAGGCTTGGACAATGTTGATTTTGAGCTAGACGCTAAAAGTGTAGTGGATAGTGTGAACATTCAGAATCCTAATGATCCGGAACTATGTGTTATCACTAAAGATTGTAAAAGTTTGTTAGCTCTTCTATTGAGGAACTCTCATGTTAAGTTCGTTAGGAGATAAGTCAATGAGGTTGCTCATGTCTTGGCACAGACGATCCCTAATCTTGCTAGTTTCCATAATTTTAATGATGTACCAACATGTATCCAAACTATTATTTTGAATGAAATATTATAAACTTTTCCCATAAAAAAATTGTATATAAATAGGTACTCATGCTATATAAACATTAACCACACACTTTATTTTATTTTGCAGAAAAAGATAAATTCAAGTGGAGCTATAATGGCAAAAACATTGAAAATTGTATTGAAGTTGGTTTTGTTGTTTGTTGTTAATGTGGTTATTCTATTGGGAAGTGTTGATGGAGCAAGAAGACTAGAAAGTGGTTGTTTTTTTTATAAGTAAGGGATATATTGAATGAGAGAACTAAGGATTCTCTAACATGCTTACAATAGGCGAGAACAAAGCTCGACAAAGAAAATTACAATCCAATTGTATATTACGATAAATAAAAAGAGGATCTTTAGAAAATTCGTAAAAGTTGCAATTGTGATGACTAATGTTCTCGATGAACAACCATCTTCAAATCAAAGTTTTGATACTCCAAACCGCGTCCAAAACATTCCACGTATTATTTCACTAGAAAGTGATTGTGACTATAAACCATTATTTCCAGAAGCTTGTATTATAAATTCAAATTGTTGTTCTCCCGTTATGACTCCACCTTCTTAGTTTTTGTTTTTTTGTTTTTGTTTTTTTTTTGTTTTTGTTGCTATAAACTATTTTGGTTTTAGAAAGAGTAGTGGTTATGTTTATGTAATGATTTTGAGTTGATTATATGAATGATTAAGAACTTAATATTGTTTATAGTTAATTATATGAATGACTTGTCTCTTACAGATATCATAGTATTTTTGTATTATTTCCTTTTTTTGCATTAAAAATTTCTCCATGTATCCATCTAAGTTGTTTGTTTGTAGTTTATAACACAAATATTTATTGTTTTTTTTTAAACAAGAAGTATATTGACGAGAGTATCATAACTAGTAACTACTCAACCCGATTACAACAGTGTACAATACAATGCTCGGACAAAAAAGAAATTACCTACCAATTGACACCTAAGACAAGTGCAACAATGAATTTTTGTTGAATTCGTATAAATTACAATTGGAGTTAGCAATTTCGTCAATGAGCGACCATCGCCACATATGAAACTTAACCTTTCAAATAATGTCCATCACATTCCACTTCGCTTTCTTAAATATAATATCGTTCCTTTGAGTTCATAAACTCCAACATACGGTCAACCAAATTAAACCTTGACTACCCGCTTTCAATCGCTTCGATCTACAATATGAATGCTAAAAAGAGAAGCTTTCCTTAACATTGATTCCTCCAAGGACAGCGATTCTGTTACGCGCAATCCCTCCTAGAACAGAATTATAAGACGCAAATAAAGGCTGGGAATCGTTAGAGACAGCTCGGCGAATCGATCCGGAATGAGTTGCTAATTCAGAAAAATCAAAGCACGTTCTGCAGTGTCTGAGTGAGAAACTGGGGTGTTACTAACGTTCTGACTCTGCAGAATTTCCTGCAAACTGAAATACCCGCTGTTAGAAAATTTATGAAACATTAAAAATAATCATAAATTGTTTTTCTATGTTCAAAGTTTTTTTAAGGGAACAAATTACTACTTTCGTTAAAATAAAAAATATAATTAATTTTATATTGAATACTAAAAATTTATGAGTTATTTTATAAAATTATACACTATTAATATAATAAAAAGAAAAGGAAAAAATATGAAAATGAAATATTTTTTCGGTTACAATTTTCAGATTATTGGTATTGACTCCATAATTATTACACTTCCATACCAATAGTCACATTTAAAATAAGTGTCTATTTAAGTTTTGAAATGTAATTTTAGATTTTATCTTATAATTATATCTTTTTATTAATACTTTTTATTTTAAATGTGATTTTATCTTCCAATTTTAGATTTTATCTTCTAATTATATTTTCGAATTCACCAATAATCAATAAAAATAATATAGCAAAATTATTATTCTCTTTTCATATATTTTCTTAACCAGTGTAAAATATGATATTAATTAAGACGGAGAATGTAAAATTTACAGAATATAAATTTTTTATATTATTGTATAATCTTAATTCTTTTTTAACAAATTATTTTTTTAATTTTGATATTTTACTGTCCTTTAAATAATATTCATTTTATAAAAACATTTACTTTAAATTAATTTTTATTTTGAAATAATTAAACGGACATACCTATACTCTTTTTTTTTTAACGCCTTATTTCATATTTGTTTTTATCTAATTTATTTGATTCATGAAATCCTCATATTTTAAATTAAAAATTACATAATTTATATTAAATAAAAGATACAATTCAAGAAAAGTAATAAATATTAATATTTAATGTTCACTAACCGTATAAATATATTTGGTGTTTGACATTTATTTAAATCACATGATGATTGTGATTTGTAAAACTTTTTATAGGAATAATGTATAGCAATTAATTTCTTAATATCATATTTAAATCTTATTTTACATAAAATCCATTCAAATAACTTTATGATTTTGCACGGTCAATTGATAAATATTAATTTCTTATAAAATCCAATAATTTTGAGATGCTTTTGTTTATAAATATATTGATTATTTTTAAACCGAATAAGTAATCAATGATATCAATATCAATCCTAAATCAACTTTTTTAAGATTGTAATTAATTTGTTAACCAAAAAATAAAAGATTGTAATTAATTTTAGGAAAAAAATATTGAACGCAATTAATGAAATAATATGTTTAATTTAGATTATATTTTTCTAGAGTTGAAGCTATATATAAATATAAACGTTAACCAGAGACTTAATTTAATTTTGCATAAAAGATAAGTAAGTGGAGTTATAATGGAAAAAACATTGAAAAAAGTGTGGAAGTTGGTGTTGTTATTTGTTGCTATTGTGGCTATTCTACTGGGAAGTGTTGATGGAGCAAGAAGTCTAGAAAGTGAATGTGACTATAAGCTAGTAATGCCAGAAGCTTGTATTATAAATCCAAATTGTTGTGCTCCCGTTAGGACTCCACCTTCTTAGTTTTCTGATTTATGTTTAAAGGTTTTTACACAACATTAATCAATTTGTTTTAATACTTTTAAAATTGTTGTGATATATTGTTCATGTATTGGTACTATTCATATGATACTGTTCATATGGTGTATGTATTGATGTAAGAAAGTGGTGTAAAATAGCAAAGTTGGGTGTTTTAAGGAGGAAAAACTCAGATACTTAGAGGGAGAAAAATTTACCTTATATCCTCATAGTTATATTGATATTCTTATTTTTTTTTTAAATAGTTGATTTTATTTTTGTTTATTTTTAATCATTTCACTTTTATTTTTATTATTCATGTCACACTTTCTAAAATTTTACTTCAATCATAGTTGTTCAGAAACTTCTTACAAATGATATTCAATATGTTTCTTTACCAAACCGGAGACTTCGCTGGACTTTTCCGGTTCAAAAAAAAAAAACCTTAATCGGAAGTCCTACCAAAAGAGTTCTGGTTCTAGATTAAAACAAGGACCGTATTGGAACACTCTTTGCAATTTTCTGGTTTGTTTCTCACGTGTATCGGAGACATATTAAGAATGATTTTCGGTTTGAAAGTTTTGTGTACAGGAACTCTTTTCGTAAGATTTTTCGGTTTGCTTTCGTTAAATGTATTTTTTTTACTTTTTTTTTTATATTGCAGATGTGAGAATTCCTCCTCAAATAGGAGCTAAAGACCAAATTATGAATTATGAATTATAAATTATGTTATTCAATTTTTATTTCAAAATATGAATCATGAATTATGAATTATAAATTATGAATTATGTCATTCAATTTTTATTTCAAAACATGAAACATAAATTATGTTATTCAATTTTTAATTTCATATGCCTCAATAACACATAACTGGATTCAAACTTAAACATATGTCTAATAGTTAACACATAAACATATCACAATTAGGTAAATGAGTCTAAAAGTTAACACATAAACATAAGTCAACAAGTCTAAAAGTTAACACATAAATCTAAACATAGGTCAATGTGAATGAACAATACGTAAAGCTTCAAATAACTCAACAAATTATGGATCATCCTCTTCAACATTAACCTGTCGAAGATAACGATGAATCAATATAGAAAAACAAGCCCAACTAGGATCAGATGGTCCTACTTCGTAAACAGGAACTGACACATTCATCATTTGTATCAGATGGGGTGGTGGTCGGTGTTGTCGGACGAATCACAACCCCAACACTCTGATGGTAACTAATTCATTTAACATTAATATCACTAGCCATCGTATAATCAAGAGGTGAGGGTGGAACATATTGCCTGTATCCAAACTGACACATACATCTGTCAGGAAATTATGGAACAATTGTGTCACCCCACGTAAGACACCCCCTATATAGACATAACTCATCAAACCGACATCATATTCTATGATCCTCTAATGGATGCCGTATTACATCATTAAGTGTCAGCTCGTCCAAAATAGGCCGCAAGTCATCCACCTTCATGACTCATTGCCTATAGCAACCCCTTCACTAATATCTCGAGGGCTCCAAAAGACTCCCTTGACGGGCAAGTGAAGCAGACAAAAGACATCATCCAGAGTAATAGTTATCTCACCAAACTACATGTGAAATGAAGGTGTCTCTAGATGCCATCTCTCTGCAAAAGCGGAACTTTGGTTTATGTCTATCTTCGTCAAACTGATTCTCTGGAATGAAGATAGACCAGACCTAGAAATCCAATTATCCATCTCTCTTGGAAGTTGATGTAAAATCCTATGAATCAACTTCAACCCATGTCTTGCAAACTTCAACTCTTTCTTCAGATCTCTCCTAAAAACAATTAAAAGTAAGCATATATGTCTAGCATTATTTTGGAACCCTCATATTTTATTCAATATCAAATAATTTTAGTTTACTTACCTCACAAAACCATACATGTCTAGAAATACAATGTTTGTACTTAACAAAAAGAAATGTATCGTACGAACCTTCTGGAAAGCCAACTAGTTGTGTTGTGGATGCAGATGCACCAATATGTTCTTCCTCAGCCAACCTCGACGAAGCGCCCGTCCTACACCAGGATCTGGAATCTTACTGATCGTACCTGGAGATCAGGATCCGATATGGATGTCGTCGAGCGTTGTTGAAGGACGGTTGATAAGGAGAGGAGGGGGTGTACCTGCAAGGCACTCCGATGCTGAAGTAAGACACTGAGCAAAGAGTGAGCAAGTACAAGAATTAAGGTCAGAGAATTGAATACCTGACCCTCTCGAATGAGAGGGTTTATATATTGGTCTAAGTGGAAGATTATTGGTCCAAACCGTTGGGCACGGATCGCGGAATCCATATGAATAGGTAACGGTCAAAACTAGTCGTTGGAAGACTTCGTCTTGGTCGGTATGACTTTGGTCGACAAGGACCATTATTCTTAATGTTGCTCGACGTCGAGCGTGCCACAAAGCTGGTATGCTTGGCCCAATTCTGGGAATTGGGCCTGCCCAGAACAGGAGCCCCCCAAGTCGTTGCTCGTGCGGAGGAGCGGCGACTTAGTGATGGTTTCGTGTCCAAGGGTATGCAGTGCACGAACCAAGAAGTTGTTTCGTCGATGATCCCAAGGCTTTCTTGTAAGCTTTTTTGTTTCATCTTCTTCTCCACTGCCATGCTCGTTCATCAGTCGTTGCTTTCAACCGTCGACCACCGCATTCATCCGTCGACCACCGCTTCCAAAGTTAATTTCTTCTGCAAATGGCTTCCCAAGCTTAAGGTACGACTTTTATTTGCGTTTATACTAGTCATAGGATTGATATTTAGCAATGTATGCGGCATAGGATAGAGTTTCCGGTAGTTTAGGTTTAAACAAGTAGGTAAAAGATCTTCTGCCACCGTTGTTCGTCGACTACGAACCCTAGTTCGTGGTCGATGATGGTCCTGGTTGACTTTGACTCGGGACCTGGCAAGTACCTAGGTTTAGATTCTCCTATCTCCGATGTTGGGCATTAGCCATCGCCTTGTGCGGTGGTTAGCCGGGGGCTATGGCTCGGGACCTTATTCCTGGGTCGACATGCGCCCTTTCACTTGTCGAGCGGTGGAAGGGTGGATTTGATATTCTTAATCGAATTCACTGACGCCTTTCCTCTACTTTTCAGGTGAAAATTCGCTCATGGACCCGCTTGATGTCTCCTCGGAAGAGGTATCCTCGGAAGACTCTGGTTCTTCCGCATCTGTTCCCTCTGACTCTGGGAGTTCGTCAGGAGAATCAGACGCGAGCACAATGGAAGAAGGAGCTCCTGACTCTGGAGAGACGACGGATTCGCCTCGCTGCCCTGAAGACATAAGGACCACTCCCGAACAATGGGTAGTGGAGGATTTGCTCGACAAAGTATCGTCGTTTTCGAGGCCTCGCGCGGAGCCACTGCCCACTGTTGGTGACCCGGAGGATTGGGTCGTCACTTGCCCGGGGGATGACGACCGTATCTTCTCAGACTTCGGTGGTCGCAAATTTTCGATGTATGAGTACGCGACTTCAGTCCTGGGGGTAAATTTGTTCTTTCGTCTATGTTCGCTGCAGCGTCAAGTAGGGCGGGGGACCGACCGAAAGGGATTTGTTTCCTTCAAGCAGCGGACCAAGATTTTTAAAGCTCACTCAGAGTCTATCCGGGCTTTCAAGACGAATTATTTTTTTATTAAACCGGCGAGCGCGGAAGCTGTGAGGGCGCTAAGTTTCTTTGGGATAGACACCGATAAGAATGACGAGCCCAAACTCGACGATCAAGGACAGGTGATTTCGAGGAGGCTCTGGCTATTTCCTTTCTCGTGGAGTTACGTTCACTACGAGCGACCGGTTAGCGAGTTTGTCCAAGAGGGGGACTCTCTGAACGAGGATGATGCGTCCAGCTTTGAGGCCTTTAGGAAATTGATAGCCTCGTTTACCCCGACTCCTTTGCTGGACGGAGAAGGTAAAATAATGTTGGACCAGGACGGGGGAGAGGCTATGGAGCGTCCTCTGATTGACGTCACAGACCTGCTGGCGTGTAATACTGGGCAAGAAGTGTCCGAGTTTTTTGGTATTTGTTTTTATTTTTGCTTGTTACTATGTCTTGATAATTTTCTGTCGTCCGTGACTAATCTTATGTGCTCTTTTTCTTTCCTTTGCAGGCTCCCTGTCGAACCCTCTTGACAAGATTCAGGAGCGTCTACATCAGCATCAGAAGAAGAGGTCGCAGGTTGTTCAGACCAAGTTGACTGAGATGAGCGGCTCTGGGTCGGGCCCTCTGGTCCAAGGTTCTCCAAGTGCGTCTATCGGCTCTCTCATGAAAAAGCACAAGTCTGCAGCGACCGTAGACTTGATGGCCAATGCTCCTCCTAAGCTGAAGCATGTGCCGCCGCCTTGCTTTGTGAAGCGGAATTTTTTCGAAGGGACGAGCATGGAGGTTGACTGGGAGGACTCTCTGTTTCTCGAGGCAATGGATCACCCTGCCCGACGGCTGTCTCTGGCTCAGGATGCGAGCGCTGTCATGCGGGTTTTGTCTATAGCCTGGATGACAGCCGAAGGAAACCCTGGGCAGGAAAGGGAGGTAGCAAAGTTGAAGGAGCTGTTGGCTTCCACTGAGAGGAAGTTGACGGCGGCCTCAGAAGAAGCCACTGCCACTGCTAAAGAGCTGACCGAGCAAGGGGACATCATTGCTAAGCAGGAGGTCGACAAGAGGAGGGCCTTAGAGTAGAGTAAAAAGCTAAAGGATGCTTTCTGCCCAAAGGAGGACGAGGATGCTAAGACTAAGAACCTGGTGACCAGGGCACAGTTCCTTGCTCGGATCGACCAGGATATAGAAGATCTGAACTCGTCGACTGAGCTCAGTTTCCAAAACGCCGTGGATCAGATAAGAGCTCTTCATCCCGAACTGGATTTGGATACCAGTCGGATTAGCTACCTCTACAAAGTCGAGGATAGCCAGATAGTGGTTCCTTCGGAATTGGTCGTGGAGGATTCTCAGCCCGGGATGACTGCTCAGCCCGGCCAGTCAGAGGGGCAGCCGAACCAAGGCGAAGGTCAACCTGGTGCTTCGGATAGGGAGGGTAATTAGTTTTGGCCTGCGTGTCGTTATTTTGTAACTTAATGTGTTTCTCTTGGGAGTGTGGTCCCCTTTGTATGTAACCATGAACAAGTCGGCCCTTCGGGGTCGCATTTTTGCAGTAAAATTCTATGTTCTTGATGGTCGTTTATTATTTTACAATGTTTTTTGTTTAACTGTGCGTCCGTCGGAGGACTGTTCTCTTTATGTTTTATAAATGCTAAGTGTTTGACGTTTTTGTAATGATTGGATGTAATTGAGTAAATATGGGGTGTGTGTTTGTGATCCGTTGGTTTGGGGGACCAACTAGATTTTGGATTCTGGCTCCTGGTCGGTGCCCGGGCCAAGGTAATGGCTCGGGCTCCGAGGCTTGAACGTCCCATCGCGAGCTGGGGTTCTGCCTGGTCGTGGTACGTAGGCGACGTCGGACTCGTTTGAGTATCCGCCCATGCAACAGTTATCTCCTTCTCTTGGAAGGAGACCCTGACAATCATGTTATTTTGGGTTGCCGTGCTTGTACCTGGGCACACAGTTCTTAGTCGGACCTATCGCTTCTCGCTTGAGAGTCGAGCAAGGTGACTCTGTAAGTTAGCTGTAATATTGCTTGAGCTTCTCGGCATTCCACGGTCGAGCAAGTTCTTCCCCGTGTAGATTTTCCAAATAATAGGCTCTGTTTTCGGTTTTTGCTTGGACGCGGTATGGGCCCTCCCAATTAGGCGTAAGTTTTCCTTTGCGGGATTCTCTGTGATTTCTCCTTAGAACGAGACTACCCACCTCGAACGTTCGTCTTATGACTTTAGAATCGTGTCGAGCGGCTATTTTTTGTTTGAGAGTGGCTTCTCGGAGAGCAGCTTTTGATCGGATTTGTTCAACCAGGTCAAGCTCGTCTCTCAAAACTTCGGAGTTGGTATCCTGGTCCATTGGGGACTCTATTCGTCTGGATTAGATGTGCATTTCCACAGGGATTACTGCCTCGTTCCCATATGCCAACCGGAATGGGGATTCACCGGTCGTTGAGTGGGGGGTGGTTATATACGCCCACAGCACATTGTGTAACTCCTCGACCCAGTGTTTCTTGTGTCCGTCTAGTCTTCGTTTTAGGCCTCTTAGGATTACCCTATTCGTGGCTTCTGCTTGTCCGTTAGTTTGGGGGTGCTCCACGGAAGCGAAGTGCTATTTTGTTCCTACTAATGCAAAAAATTCTTTGAAGTGTCTATCTGTAAACTGGGCACCGTTATCGGTTACAATAGCGAGCGGTACTCCGAACCGGGCGAGGATGTTTCTCTTAAAGAAGCGTAGTATGTTGAGTGCAGTAATTTTGGCCAAGGCCTCAGCTTCTATCCATTTGGTGAAATAATCGACGCCTACAATGAGGTATTTATTTTGGCCGGATCCGAAGACGAATGGCCCTAAGATATCCATTCCCCACCATGCAAACGGCCACGGGGAAGATAGTGATTTTAGCTCGGTAGGGGGTGCTACGTGTACGTCCCCGTGTCGTTGGCATTTGTCACATCTCTTTACGTGTTCTTTCGCGTCGTGCTGGAGTGTAGGCCAATAGTATCCTGCTCGGAGAATCTTTCAGGATAACGATCGTCCGCTCGGATGTTGTGCATTAATTCCTCTGTGGACCTCTCTTAGTACGTGTGGGACGTTCTCTTCTTCTACGCACCTGAGGAGTGGTGTAGAGAATCCTCGATGATACATACGTCCACCCACCAGGGAGTACGAGCACGACCTTCGACGCACGATGCTGGCCGTTTTCGGGTCTGCCGGTAAATCCCCTTTGGTTAGGTAATCAAACACTTGGGTCATCCAGCAGTTCGCGTCGCCTACGAGATTAACGTCTAGGTGGGTTGAAGATTGTCCAATGCTTGGTCGGGGGAGCACTTTTTGTATAACGGATTTGTTGTTTCCTTTCTTTTGAGTGCTTGCCAACTTGGAAAGGACATCAGCCCGGGTATTATTCTCTCGCGGGACATGTTTGACTTCCACGCTTGTGAATCGTTTTAGTTCTCCTTTTACAAGGGCCAGGTATTCGGCCATATTGTCGTTTTTGGCCTGGAAATCTCCTCGGACTTGGCTAGCGACCAGCTGGGAATCTGTGAAAATTGTGATCTCTTCTGCTTCCAGGTCGGTTGCGAGCCGTATGCCTGCCAGGAAGGCTTCGTATTCCGTCTGGTTGTTGGAAGTGGGGAAGGATAAAGTTAAGGATACTTCAATGATGTTTCCTTCTTCGTTTTATAAGATAACTCCAGCTCCACTATCCGCCGGGCCAGATGCTCCTTCCACGAAGATAGTCCATTTGGATGGGGATTTCGGCTCCTGCTCGGTGAAAGTGAGTTCTGCCACAAAGTCGGCCAGCGCTTGAGCTTTGAGAGCTTGTCTCCCCTCGAATTTGATGTCGAATTAGGACAGTTCCAACGACTATTTTAGCATTCGCCCGACCATATCTGGTCGACCGAGCAATTGTCTTATGGGTTGGTTTGTTCTTACGATGATGGTGTGGGCCAAGAAATAATATCGTAGCCTTCTGGCTGCAAAAAGGAGGGCCAGGGCCACCTTTTCTACTTGGAGGTATCGAATTTCAGGGCCGTGGAGTGCCTTGCTCGTAAAATAGACAGGTTTCTGTCCCTCGGGTAGGTCGCGTATGAGGGTTGCGCTTACGGCCTCGTTTGCCACGGCGAGATAGAGGTAAAATGTCTCCCCTTCCTTGGGCCTGGACAAAACTGGGGGCTCAGATAGTTCCCTTTTCAAGTGGGACAAGGCTAACTCGCATTCCTCCGTCCATTCAAAAGTAGCCTCTTTGTGGAGGAGCTTGTAAAAGGGGAGGGCGTGCTGAGCGGACTTTGCCACAAATCGAGCGAGGGAAGTGAGGACCCTGTTCAACGATTGTATGGATTTTTTAGAATTAGGGGTCGGAAGTTCTGCGAATTCCCGACATTTGTCAGGATTGGCTACGATACCTTGTTCGGTTAAATAGAATCTGAGGAACTTCCCCGCTCGGACTCCAAACGTGCACTTCTCGGGATTAAAACGCATCTTGCACTTCCGTGCTTGATCGAATACCTTTCGTAAGTGGGACACGTAGTCCTTCTCTTGCTGAGATTTGACGATCATATCGTCCATGTACACCTCAAGCATGTCCCCGATTTCTGCTCGGAATACTTTATTCATCATACGCTGATATGTCGCGCCTGCGTTTTTTAGACCGAAGGGCATAACGTTATAATAGTAGTTTCCCGATTCGGTCATGAAGGCCGTGTAATTTTTGTCGGACACGGCCATGGGTACCTGATTATACCCTGAGTAGGCGTCCATGAAGGACAATAGCTTGAAACCGGACGAATTGTTGACCAATTTATCAATGTTAGGCAAAGGATATGCGTCTTTCGGGCATGCCCGGTTAAGATCAGTATAATCAACACACATTCTCCACTTTCCATTAGATTTCTTGACAAGTACAACATTTGAGAGCCAGGTTGTGTACCTGGCCTCGGTTACAAATTTTGCCTCTAGGAGGTCTTTAACAGCAGATTCGGCCGCTTTGGTTTTCTTGGTCGACTGCTTCCTCCTACGCTGGGCGACCGCTTTGTGTGTTGGGTCGATGGAGAGGTGATGGCAGGCTGTCTCGGGGTCGAGCCCTGGCATTTCTGCGGCGCTCCAAGCGAACAGATTTGCGTTTCCTTTGAGGCAGGCCTCTAACCGTCGTTTTGCCAAGTCGGGCAGATGTGCCCCGATTTTAACGCACAGGGTCGGATCATCTCCTAAAGGAATCAGCTCGAACTCTCCGTCTGGAATTGGCCGGGAAAGTGAGTTGGTCAGCTTTTGAATGCTCTCGTTATCGTCTGAGAACCTGTAGTCCAGATCGATCGAGTATACCTGAGGAAAAGCCCTGGATGTTTGTGGAGCATCTGGTGAAGTCGATGCTGAAGGACTCGGTTGGTAAGATATTGAGCTAAGACCTTTAGATGCCGCTTTAAAACATCGGCAGGCAGCATCGACGTCACCGTGCAGTGTAACAACCTTGCCCGAAGTAATATAATACTTCATCTTTAGGTGGACGGTGGATGGAACAACGATCAGCTCGGCCAATGTCGGTCGTCCCAAAATGCACTGGTATAGCGACGGGCAATCCACAACTAGGAATTGGACGCGAACCGTTCTGGCTGTCTCGGATGCCCCGAAGGTGACGAACATATCGACGTAGCCCTATGGTCGGGAGACCGCTCCATTGAAACCTTACAAGTCTGACCCGACGTACGGAGTCAGGTGTGTTTCGTTCAACTGGAGTGTTGAAAATAACTGGGAGTACATGATGTCGCAGGAGCTGCCTTGGTCCACTAAGATTCTCCTTACATCAAGATTGGCCATTCGCGCTCGAATACGTAGCGAGATGCTGGCGTTTGGTGCCCCTCCTAAGAGTTCCTCCCGGTAAAAGGCAAGGGGTATTGAGCCTTCCCTTGGTGGGTCCAGGGTTGCATTCTGTGCAGGGCCTTTCGTAATCAGCTGGTCGAATTTTCTCTTTACGGATCCGACAGTGATTTTGTTAAAACCTCCCCTTGAGATGACCATTGCAGATGGAAAGGTCTCCCATGGGTTGTGGGAGGAAAGGTACCTCGGACTCCCCGTGTCATCGGGCAGGAAGAAATCCTTCGGGCGATAGATGCTTACGGCGACCTGCATGTTCGCATCCGCTGGAATGGGTACAGCCTCCTCGATATTTTGAGTCTCCTGTGCTTCTTGTCGAGGAGTGTCCCTGGATTTGGTAAATTGTTTAAGGTGCCCGTCCTTAATAAGTATTTTGATTGCATCCTTGAGATGGATGCAGTCTTCGGTATTGTGGCCGTGACTTTTGTGGAATCTGCAATATTTTGTTTTTTCCGTGCCCGGTTTGCTAGGTTGCTGCTTTGGAAAGCGGAACCCGGCTTGCCTGAATTTTGAGTTGGCACATTCGGACAAGATTTTCTCCATAGAGACCAGGAGTGGAGTATATTCGTGAAATCGGCCGACGGGTCCTCTGTGCTCCCGCGGTTCACGGGAGCGATCATCCTTTCTTTTGTCTCCTCCCCGACGAGATGTCGAGGGTTCATCGACCCGGTGAGGCTTCGCGTCTTCGCGACGTCGAGCATCTCGGACGGAGCTAGCTGTCTGCTTTTCCTCATATTGGATATAAGCTTGGGCTTTCAACAAGAATGCGTCAAGGGTGGCTGGGGTCTCGATGTCGACTACCCGGTGAAAATCGGTTGATGGGCGTAGTCCCCGTTCCAACAAGTACTTCTTCATGACGTCCGTTGTGGACACCTGGACTGCTTCTTTATTGAACCTTTCGATATAAGTTCTTAAAGGTTCATCTTTCCCTTGGATGATCGCTTCGAGCGACGCTTCCGTCTTCGGGTGTCGCCTAGAGGCGGTGAAGTGCCTTGAAAACGTGCGTCTGAGTTGTTTCCAGGAAGTGATGGACTCTGCTTCAAGGATTTTGTACCACGTCATCGCTCCTTTCCTCAGAGTTGTAGGAAAGAGGCGACATTTGATCGCTCCTCGTACCCCTCGGTAGTCGAGCAACGCATCAATATTCTCGATATGCTCATCCGGATCTGTGGTCCCATCATATGAGCCTAGTGGTGGAGGTTTTTCTAAACCCCTTGGAAGTTTAGCCGCCATGATTTCTGACGAGAGGGGGCCCCGGGTGTCCTCGTCGTCGCTAGAGTTGAACGAAGGGGATCTGGGCGCGCGCTTCTTTGCTCGCCGAGGTGATGTGGATCTTGATCTGCTCCTTCTTAATTTTCTTGGAGGGGAAGACCGCGAAGGAGATGGGCGAGGGTCGATGCGTCCCTTCCTCTTTCTCTTGGGAGGAGAGGGACTACGCCTTCTTTGGTGTCTCGCGGGAGACCGGGGTCGACAATTATTGTCCTCGAGGCGGGCAATCTTCTCGCCATGGGCGAGGAGCAACAAATTTGTCTGATTCAGAATTTTGGCTAGTGCGGCGAAGTCAGATCCTGAAGGAGTCGGGGGAAAAGGAACTTCCGGGCGACTCTCCAGAGGTTGGTCGCGGTCGGAAGAAGGCGAGGTTGTCTTCCCGTTTGGGTGATCTTGCAAGGTTTCTTCATGCGGAGGATGATGAATGTTGCTCTCACGTTGCGTGAGGATCATGCCGTCGTTCGACCGGTTGTCCATATTGTTGTCTCGAGCAGCCGTGGATCTTGGTAAAAAACTTTGGTTCTTTGAAGATTTTGAGAGAGAAGAACGGGGAAATCAGATTCTCACAGACGGCGCCACCTGATCGTACCTGGAGATCAGGATCTGATATGGCTGGCGTCGAGCGTTGTTGAAGGACGGTTGATAAGGAGAGGAGGGGGTGTACCTGCAAGGCACTCCGATGCTGAAGTAAGACACTGAGCAATGAGTGAGCAAGTACAAGAATTAAGGTCAGAGAATTGAATACCTGACCCTCTCGAATGAGAGGGTTTATATATTGGTCTAAGTGGAAGAGTATTGGTCCAAACCGTTGGGCGCGGATCACGGAATCTGTATGAATAGGTAACGGTCAAAACTAGCCGTTGGAAGACTTCGTCTTGGTCGGTATGACTTTGGTCGACAAGGACCATTATTCTTAACGTTGCTCGACGTCAAGCGTACCACAAAGCTGGTATGCTTGGCCCAATTTTGGGAATTGGGCCTGCCCAGAACACTTACCATCCTTGCCTCGTGTGCGCGCCATTGAAAAAAACATTAAGAGAGAACCAAAAAAAATACATGCTAAGAGAGAACCAAATTACACAAGCACCGGAACCAAAACACTCTATATGACACTTCTGGGTAAGAATAGAACAAAATTGAAAGACATATGAAATGAGTTCCGGTACACATTTTCAAAACCGAAAGCCATTTTCACTGAGTTTCGGTAACCTTATAAAACTGGAACACCTACTTGATCTGTTTCGGTATACAATATGTGAATCGAAAGACTTTTGCTGAGAGTTCCGGTTTGTAGGGCGAAAATTATTGTGTCGGAACACTTCTGCGTGAATGAAATGTGATTGAAAATTTTCTGAAAAAATAACTATTTATACGAGAGTATTTTGATCCAAAAATTTTTAGTATAGAAATATGAGAATAATTGTAGGGATGTAGGGTAAAAAAATTAAAGGGAAACTTTTTTCAATTTGTCGAGTGTTTTAACCTATTCTTTACATTTCCCACGACACTTAATGCCCATGATATATTGGAAATATATGGCGTGTTTGTTAACACCATTTGGAATAGATTTCTAAAGGAAGAAGGTAGTAAGAGAGATTTATAAATTATCAATATGCTCTATGGAATTCATGACGATGATGAAGACTTTTACTAGTCATTGCCCCAATAGTTGGACAAAATGGAAATCACCACCATAATGGAGTCTTTCTTTGTGAATGTGACAAGGTGGTAGAGACCAACCTACTATATTGTGTGTGAATCAGAAACTCATATCCAAGATATGTTGTTATCAGTTTCTAAAACATTCATTGTTGCCAAACTTTATAATGAAACAATAAACAAATCCAAAATTCATCCATTGTATCACCTCATTCCATCCAATTATCATAAGGAACATCATTTGTCAAGATATAATCAACTACTCTCAGAGAAAGGAGGAGATGTTGTATTTTTCCTATTTAATCACAACTTTGCGTAAGAGGCACTCAATGACAAACAAAATAACAAACTAATAAAACATACTATTGGGTTAGAAAAGAAGGAATTGGTGAAAATGATGAAATTTCTAGAAAAGAAAACCCATATAGAGTTGTGTCATAAGTATTTTAAAACTTCTACATCAAGGACAAATGATGAGAATATGAAGAGTAGAAGGATTCTAAAGCCTCTACATCAAGGACAATTGATGAGAGCATCATGGAGTTGTTAAAAATAAAGGAAGAATAAAAGGCATACTGGAAGTTTGCAAGGGATCAATATAAATAACACAAAACATTGTACATCTTTCACAAATAAAGATTACTAAATAGACCCATAGCCTTCTACATAAAACTAGAGACATCCAAGTAAAATAAAATGGAGCACACACAAGGTGCTTTAAGGAATCTTTCCCCGCCCAGCCACACTCCCTGGTGGCAAGCAAGTACGAATAACTCGATCCTTAACGTATAGGTAACTTTCCTTGTCCAGTCACACTCTCAGGTGGCAAGCAAGCACATGTCACTCATTATCTGTCAAAGGTACTTTCCCCGCCTAGTCACACTCCTAGGTGGCAAGCAAGCACATGTCACTCATTATCTATCAAAGGTACTTTTCCCGCCCAGCCACACTCCCAGGTGGCAAGCAAATATCATATTTGGTTTATGTAATGATTTGGAGTTGATTATATTAATGATTAAGAAATTATTATTACATATTGTTAATTATATCCATCATTTGTCGCTTACAAATATCATTTTTTTTATGTTAAAAGGTTTTTTTCCACTTAAAAAGTGATATGGAACATTTGGTGTAAATAAAAAAAAAATCTGTAGAGAAAAATAGTTGGAAGTAAAGGGACAAATTACTACTTCTTTTAAAATAAAAATATGATTAATTTATTATTGAATAAAATATTAATGAGTTATTTTGTAAAATTATACACTATTAATATAATAAAAAGAAAATAATAATAACATTTTTTGGGTTACAATATTCAGATTATTAATACTAGTATTGACACCATAATTACTAACACTTTTAGAGTGTGTGTTTTCGTTACTTTATAAATCTCAATTCTTTTTTAATAAACTAGCGGATACCCGTGCTAATAAATTACAAATATAAAATTAATATTTTTTACATATGGTATTCAGTACACAGTATAAAATATATAGTGATATCATTCGGTACACAATATGCGATTTACTTAATTTAATGTATGAAAAATAAAATTCAAATGATCAGTCTACAATTATATCTTATAGATTTAATATATTAATAATTGATATGTAATAGATACGTTCACGTCTACCCGTTTCCCGTCAATGAGAATTTCATGTTTAACTTTACTTTCAAGTTTATGAATATCTACACTTGTCATCTTAAAATTTCATCTATTATGTAGGAGAATTTCATAATAGAAGTTTAACTCTACATATTTTATCCATCTTTTATGTAAGAGAAATTCATAATAGAAGTTTAACTCTACAAAATTTTAAATTTCATATTAGAACATTTAAAGTATTCATTTTTTCTTACGTTAGTATGTTTATTCTTTTCACTATAGTATTTGAATTTTTCAATTATTTATTTTTAATTTAGTAGAAAACAATTGTATAAATTATTACCATTTATCATTATTTTTTCATGATTATTATTTATCATTATTTTTTCATGACTACTAATCATCTTTTTTTTTTCCATTATAACTCGAGGGGTAATTTTCTATGGTTATCTTTATAAAAAAACTAAAAAATAAATTGATATTGATATTGATATTTTATGTTTTTTTGTTACTAATATAAATACCTATAATATATAAAATCAAAACATTTTTTAAATTATTTATTTAGAATAAAATTAACAAATTAAATTATTAAATAAATTAAATTAAATGTTAAATAAAAAAAATATTTAACATTTATAAGTGTAGATATCGGTAGGTAAATAAAAAATAAGATCTAAGAATATCATAGATCTCTTGATAATTTAATTTTTTTTGTATAATCAATAGTTATTTATAATATCAATAAATGTATAATATTAATAGTTAATTACATTATTTTCATATTCATCAATAAAAATATAATATTAATGAATTACATTAAATTAAATTGAAAATTACATTATTTTCATATTCATCAATAAATATATAATACTGAAGCAACTTAAATAATATTAATAGAATTGAATCACATTAAATAAAATTTGAAACAGCATAAATAATATTTTTTCAAAGTAGTAATAATTATTTTTTTCAATTTATTTGTATCCCTGTATCTTATAAATTTATATTTGAATATATTTTAAAATTATTAATTATAGTATAATTTGTCATAAATTATTAATTTAAATTATGATTTTTGAATCATATATAATTATTTCTAATGATTCTAATATTAATAATGAATCCTTATAATTATTTCTAATGATTCTAATATCAATAATGATTACAATTATTTCTAATTTTATATAAAAGCAATGAATTTTTTTAATTATTATTATTTATAAAAATATTTTTTACTATTTTTTAGCCGAAAAATGATGAGAGTTACTTATTTATTTGGTAGAAGAATAATATAGTTTTTAAAAAAAATTTTAAAATTTAATTATTAATGATTTATTATTATTTTATTGATAGAAATAGAGGGATATTTATTATTATGTCGAACAAATAGGTATTAAAAACCTTAATCTTTTATAGAGAAAAAACTACTCTTAAGTAACAAATCATAAAATCGTTATCTTCATAATTTCAAGACAAATTTTATTGAGTGGAGAGAAATGTGCATATGCCACTCGTAATTTCAAATATTTTTCAAACTAAAATAACATTTTATTCTCTTTAGTTTTTTAAAATCAAGTACAATCAGAATATAAAAAAACATTATTATAAATAGATTTGATTTAAGAATAAAAAAATATTATTATAAATAGATTTGATTCATCCTTTTAAATCATAATCAAATCCAACACTTCACCTTAATTTTATTTAATTTTTTCAAATAAAATGAATGAATATTTAGATTTTTTTTATATAGACAAAATCGGATTAAAAACTTTAACGAATTAGTAATATTTTTTAATACCAATAAACATTGTAAAATAAACGGTAACCTATATAAATTTACAATTACACAATTAGTATAAATTAAAAACGGCATATTGTTATCACAGTTAGTATCACAAAATAAATGATATGATTGTATATCTATCTTATAAGAAAAGAATGTGTTTATTAAAAGTCTAAGTTACACTCTTACTCAGTTAAGTTAATAGTGACGCATTTAAAATATTGCTTCAACTACCCTCTTTTATCTTTTCTCTTTCATTTGTTTCCTCTTTTCTCCATATGCTTCAAATATTATATTTTTTCGTTTCGAATTTTTTGCATTTAAACTATAGTTAAAATTCTCAAATTGTAAACCTTTGCGTTGCCATTGATTTTTTTTTTTAATTATTTGATTATTATTAAATTTGAGTAATTTGTTAGAATGCTTCAGAGACAAATTGAAAATTTAAATTTTCCGAGGTGAATAATTTAGTAAAAGGAAACATTTGATTTTAGATATTATAGTCTTATTCTTGCCTTAACTAAAAATTGTCTTTAATATGTAATGATAAATTTTGTTTCCCGACACTTATTGCAAGCATTCACATGCCATGGCCTTTGTATGAATGTTTTCATCATCAACTAAATATAAAGATTTTTTATGCACATATGCAAACGAGGATATTCCGATCTATACGGAAGTGTTTCGGTGCTGATTAGGTGGTGTCATTTGTTGCATAGACTTGGGCACTGTTTTCACACTCACTAATCATGGTCTGGTTGATGGAAAGACTGATTTCATTGCTTTTATTTTTTGAATTATCATTAATCATGTCAAAGGGTTCTTGGAGAAGACGACACCGGTGAAGAATCACCTAGGTTAACGCTTTGTTTCTTCCTGAGAAGATATCAATTAGCATTCTTTGATTGATTTCCACACATGTGAACAAAGAGGGGAAGCAAGGATAATTCCACTAATAACTACCTGTTGAGTGGACTAACTTTGTTGTATTTTTTATCATCATTTTCATATCTATTGAGTTTTTATATTGGTTGTACTTAATAGACATTGTGCTTGCTTCCCCCTCTTTTTATAGCCAATATAGTTGTTCAACAGAATAATCATATTGTGGGGATGATAAAAACCTTGGTGTTTCACACTGGAAAAGCACCTCGTGGAGATCGAACATCGAGGTTTATGCATGAGTATAGCCTTGAAGATAAGGACCTGTCTGACAAAGGGATTGTTCAGGTAATCATTTGTTTCTTAATTGTTTTCTATGGTTAAATGTTATAATATTATGAGCCTTATTAGGGAGACAGATATGTATAAGTCAGTTTTGAATTGGTGAATGTGTAGCAGTTTTGTAGTTTTGCATGTGAATGTACAGTTTAGTTTTGATCCTATTGGCATCTGTTTTCTTCTTTCAATAATCATTGATTACAGTTTATTTCAGTTTTTATTAATTTAGTTCTTATCACTATAAAGTGCAATTCTTACTTCAGAATTGTTGAATTCTTAAATGGAATTATGTGACTTCATGTTGATTCAATTTTGTGTTTGTTTGTTTGTTTGATTTAGGAAAGAAAGCAGGGTGAACTGTGCACAAATATATATGATAGGCTGATGTTAGTGTTGAGAGAGCTCTCCAAGAAAATGACAATGATGTATATGCTGCCATCAAGATCATTATATAGAATTTAATAATGCTCACAAGTGTAAATTTATTGTAAGTATATATTTTAATTATGATCACAAATGACAATGATCTAGATGTTGTAAGTTTGTTGTGTTAACAATGATTAATTTATATTGGCAGGTAGAAAGAAAAAAAAGTTAAGTTTCAACTTAGACTGGGCCAAAGATTGTTAATATACTCACTTACTAAACTTAATTATTCATTGAACTTAATTATTCTTCTTTGTTTCATGTGTTGAAAAACTAAACTAGTGGACCACGGTTTTTTCCGTGGATTAAGCAATTGATGTTCTTCAATTTGCTTCTTCTTCGTTTCTGAATTGTTATTGTTGTGAGTTATTGTGGAATTGATGATGGATGGATATTGTAGTTGAATCTACTAATTGTTAGTTGAAAAATGTCTAAAACCATGTCATGTGTTGTTGTTTACAAGTGAAAGATTTTGTGGCAGGGAGGTTGATGGTCTAATAATGTTAGATCATGCGTCTATCGCAAGACAACAACTCATGGATCATCGAATTTCAGAGAGAAGGCGATACCTTTTATGGGAATAACGAGAAATAATGCTCAAGAGAATCCAGGTTTGCTTAGTTGTTGCTTAGTTGTTGGATTCATATTGCATATTTTTTGCAATTTAGAAGACAACACATTTGGTTCTTGCAATTCAGAAGACAACACATTTGGTTCTCTACAATAGAAGAGTAATGTCAAAGGGAATGTTGTTCATAAACCCATTAGCGCATTCGCGCGCACGTTTCTTAAATAATCTTTATTTGGATTATTTTGGGTACTCAAAACAAAATAATTTAGTTCACTGAAAATTTATTTTTATAAAACAAAAAGGTGGAATGATATTGTTGTTAGTGTATGTGATTCAGAATAATAATGCAATGCTAGATTTTGGATTTCAGGTATCACAATCTTATACTACATTATTATAAAATCAATTTAATATTATAAAATTAATTTCATAAATTTCATAAATAAAATATCTTATAAATTTAAATATATTTTTATAAATGATTTCTAAACAAAAATAATATTTAAAAAAATAAAAACATGTCACCAATCGGTGGTCATAGGTATCATACCAAAATCTGTACGAACACACATTTTTTTATAATTAAAAAAAAACTATGAATCCAAAGACATATAACATATAATTATTTATGTTACTCTATTGAATAGATATCAAAACAAAATTAATATAACTAATACAAATAAATTAAAATATACCGTCATAATGTATATTAATTGAAATTTAATTATGTTTCTATCAAATTAGTGATTCACTTTTTAATATTTCACATTTCTCATTTTAGAAATAAAAAGTAATAAAGTTGAATCATTAAGTTTTATTAAAGAAATTAAATGGATGAATTGAAATTACTTATGTTATAGGTTTTTTTAATAATTAAGTTTCTTTAATTTTCTTTTAAAAAAATTAAGTCATTAACTTTATTTCAATTCAAAAAGGTTTCGTTATTTATATATAATACCATTCGATTCATAAATAATTTACCTTATTATCTTTTCATATATCTTAAAAAGAAGGGTAAGAATCTTTCAAATATTTTATTAGACCTTATCATTAAATAAATTATATAATTATTACTCTGACTTTTTTGTGAATGTCTTAATATTTATTTATTTAATATTCTTTAATAACTTTTAAATAAATTTTAAATAATATAAACTTATATGAGATTATTACTTGGTTTAAATAAAAAAGAAAAATATTATTCTATTATAAGTTTATAATATATAAAAAGTTTATAAAAAGTTTAGTAATGTATTATATAAAGAACAATTACATATTAAATATAAGAATCACATAAAAAACAATTATATATTTATAAATAGGAACAAGATTGTTTATATATTATTCTATTATATATTATTCTATTATAAGTTTATAATATATAAAAAGTTTAGTAATGTATTATATAAAGGACAATTACATATTAAATATAAGAATCACATAAAAACAATTATATATTTATAAATAGGAACAAGATTGTTTATTATTATACATAAAATAGTGAAGAATACAAAAAAAAATAGTGTATAGTATTTTTAAACTATGAGTTGATAGGAGAATTGCACATTTTATTGATGTTGTATTTTAAAATGTATATACACAGAATATATATATCAAATTAGCGTATTATATATATATATATATATATATATATATATATATATATATATATATATATATATATATATATATATATATATAAGGGAATATTCTTACTTCAGGAGTAAGTTTATAAAACTTACTCAACATCCTCACCTTTAAATCATTTTTAATAAATGGCTGAAAATAAACCGTAAATTTTCTCTCTCCATATTTAATTATTGATTATTTGCAGAAAACTTACAGCATAAGGGTGAAGATATGGAGTAAGTTTTATAAACTTAGTCTTTGAATAAGAATATCCCCAATATACATATATATATATATATATATATATATATATATATATATATATATATATATATATATATATATATATATATATATATATATATATATATTCACATTATTAATTTTAAAATTTCTTTCTCTCATGGTTTTTCTATATTTTCAATTTTCATTTATCGCTTATTTTTTTGGGAAAAAGAAAGTTTTAATATTTAATATCATAGTAATTAATATATTAGAAAGTTTTACTTTATTGTTTTAAGAATAAAATAATCAAATAGAGAGAATACAAATATTTGTTTAAAAATTATGTCTATTTACATTTTGGTCTACTTACATTTTTATTATATTTTAAAAACAAAAATGTGCGTATGAACACATAGATATTGATATGGTACTGAAATTAGGCTAATTATTTAAGTATTAAATAATAAAGTGAGCAACTTTACCATTAATATTTTATTTATTTTTGTTACTAATATTTATTTATACAATTAAAATATTTTCAAATACTATATTATTAGTTGATATTTATAAAACTAAATGACCGCATATATTTGAAATTATTTTAAATTTAAGAACAAGGTGTAATGAAACATATTTTAGCTGGGTATTAAAGTGGAAGTATACTTTTCTGTAGCAATTAAACATAAATTAAATTAATTTGCTTTGTTTTGCTTTGGTTATCTGAAATACATATCACTATCCCACGAAATTTATATTTCTAATATTACTTGCATAAAATGTATTTGTTTATATTAACATTTATAAAACTAAATCATTGTATAAATATTTTTATAAAAAAATTCAATCGACGTCCACATGTATTGATTTTATCTTTTTTATTTTAATGTTTTAACGTCATAGTAATTAATATATATAAAAAATTAATATTATTTTAAAAATAAAATAGACAAATAGAGAGAACAAAAATATTTGTTTAAGAACAGTGTCTATTTATATTTTTATTCACAAGAGAGTTCAATAAAAATTCTTCTACTCATTATGATAAATGATAAGTTTTGTACAACTACATGTTGACGTTTTCTTTACATTTCCCACGACACTTAATGCCCATGATATATTGGAAACATATGACGTGTTTGTTAACACCATTTGGAACAGATTTTTAAAGGAATAAGGTAGTAAGAGAGATTTATAAATTATCAATATGCTCTATGGAATTCATGACGATGATGAAAAAATTTACTAGTCATTGCCCCAATAGTTGGACAAAATGGAAATCACCACCATAATGGAGTCTTTCTTTGTGAATGGGACAAGATGGTAGAGACCAACCTACTATATTGTGTGTGAATCAGAAACTCATATCCAATATATGTTGTTATTAGTTTCTAAAACATTCATTGTTGCCAAAGTTTATAATGAAACAATAAACAAATCCAAAATTCATCCATTGTATCACCTCATTCCAGCCAATTATCATAAGGAACATCATTTGTCAAGATATAATCAACTGATCTCAGAGAAAGAAAGAGTTGTTGTACTTTCCCTATTTAATCACAACTTTGCGTAACAGGCACTCAATGACAAACAAAATAACAAACTAATAAAATATACTATTGGGTTAGAAAAGAAGGAATTGGTGAAAATGATGAAATTTCTAGAAAAGAAAACCCATATAGAGTTGTGTCATAAGTATTTTAAAACTTCTACATCAAGGACAAATGATGCGAATATGAAGAGTAGAATGATTCTAAAGCCTCTACATCAAGGACAATTGATGAGAGCATCATTGAGTTGTTAAAAATAAAGGAAGAATAAAAGGCATACTGGAAGTTTGCAAGGGATCAATATAAATAACACAAGACATTGTACATCTTTCACAAATAAAGAGTACTAAATAGACCCATAGCCTTTCCATAACACATTTTGGGCGAATTTGTTGAAAAATAACTTGTGCCAGTCATTTTTACTCAACTAGAAGAAAAAAACAATTCTACATTGCGACACTTGCTACTTAGGATGAGAATAATTTTGTGCCTCCTAAGAAGGTCCCTTCACCCGAGCTTGTGACTGCACCAAGGCAAGTGAAGGAGGCATAATTGACGTTTCAGGAAGAAACTGTTGAAAAAAATATACCAGAAGACCCAACCTCTAGGGTTTTGGACATTAATCAACTTGTTAAAAAAGAGAAAAATGAATAATAAAATGAGGAGGACATGGCCCTTGATGACATGATCGAGGAGACATAAAAGGATGTTGGTGATAAAGAAAAGGAAAAAATAAAAGAAAAAATAGCTAGTTGTTAAAGAAGCTTCCACCAATGATTAAAGGACTATCATGTCATACAATGTCCCATTATTGAACCAAGTTAGGGAAATCTAATTGTCGAAACTCATACCAAAGAAATATAAACTGATACGGAAAATAAAGTTAACAAAGAGAATGAAGAAAAAGAAGAACTACCAATCGATGTGACCCTAGAGATGATACCAACCTTATATATAAGAGAACGAGATGGCCTCTGAGCCTTATCCAAAACTAAAGAGAAATTCAAATAAATCTAATGGTAAGTTGTAAGTGTCAAATAAATTAGCAAATATTGAAACTCTAGAAAGGTTGAATATGCCCCCTCTTTGGTCACTAAGGAGAGGGGTCTTATCGAAGTTTTAAATGAGAATGTATTGGTTAATGATTTATTTAGAAAGGCTTCCAGTGTAATTCTAAATATTGGTACAAGTTAAAGGATCGAGATTGGCATAAATGATAGTTAAAATAATGATGACTTCCTCTATAGTAATAGTAAATGCGATGGATTAATTATTGTAGGTAACAATGGTCGTTCCAAAAAGAGAGGTAGTATTTCGTCGGAACCATATTTTCCCATAATGGACATTTTCCTCCATAATATGCAGATGGACATAACTAATATCAGTTATCTACAAGGTAGAGAGTCCTAAAAAAGGAATATGGATTTCAACATTGACAATGAAGGTGTGGTGATACTTATGAACCACTTATTTAACATGCCTTTTGGCAGAGTTGTTGCTAGGCCTCTTATGTTCCAAAAGAGAATATAATTATCATTGAAGACTTCCATTAACATAAGAGTGGAAAGAGACTAACCTACATACAAACAGACTAAGTGACCATAATTTTCTTCCTAATTTCGGGAAAATTTTAATTGGTCGATAATCTCAATGGCTGGATTATGCTCAATTTAGTGAGATTAGTTAGAAGATACATTGACAATGAAGTTTTTATTTTCATTTTTTGCTAAACAAATGGGGGTAGAACGGTATTTGGGATAAGGGAGAAAGTTAAACTCATGTATTTGTCTTTTTTTTTCTTTTGAGGAGACGGGGTCAAGAGTATTAAAGGGGAAAAAACATACTTATATAAGGTGGGTATGAGGGGAATCTTGAGTTTTTCCATTTGAGGAATGATTGATTTTTGTGTTTGGCTTTGTGAATGGTAGTGAAAAGTTTTTCATTGGAATAATGAAGTTTGGTTGTTTTTTATTGTTGATTGAATGATGTTTATTAGTATTATGATCTTTTTATTTCTTGTAGTGAGTTGTGTTAGAAAAGATATTTATTTAGTTGTATGTTTTTATTATAAAACATCATATTCTTATTTTAATGTTTGTAATTTTAATACACCAACATTTTCCATAAGTTGAGCTGGCCGAGTTGGTCTAAGGCGCCAGATTAAGGTTCTGGTCTAAAAGGGCGTGGGTTCAAATCCCACTCTCAACAAATTATTTATTTTATCAAAAATATTAATATTTATTAAACCCACTCTCAACAAATTATTTATTTTATCAAAAATATTAATATTTATTATATTTTACTCATGTTAGCATTCTTATTTTTTTTATTAAACATCATAGACGAATTATATTTATTTACAATTACTCAAACACAATTTTTTTTAAAAGCAAGAATAATATAATATAATAAAATGTCATCTTAGATTTCTTAGTTTTAAATACTACCAAACAAGGACTTTTATTTTTGTCATATAATTGCATTACCATGGAATTTCGTTTGAAAAAAATGTGAGAACTTCTCTCTTTCCAAATGATCCATATGCAAACCAACCAAATCAACTACATATTGGAATAAATCTTTTTTAGAAACAAATAAGAACCTCTAAAGCAAAAATTATAGCCAAAAGATGATATAGAAAGAATACAAGAGACATCCAACTAATAAAAAATATTATGTCAAATATCATCAAATATTCACACTAAAAAAGTGTTCAATTGTCTCCTTGTTTCACATTCTTAATCCCATAAGAGATAGTCAAAGTCTAAAACATCCCATCAAGCAAGCTAATATAGGAATATATTTGCCTTCAAATTCTATTGATGATGATGTTGTTTTATAAACTTCAATATGATGATCCTTCGTGCATATGATCTCAAAATATCTTTTTTTTTAGTATCAAAAGTGTTTACATGCAAAATAATGTTATACATCATAGAAAAATAATCCAACAAAGGGACCCTGAAGATGATGGATATTTTATGTCTTTTAGAGTATTTTATTATTATAATATCTATTTTTTAAATTAATTTTTATTCAAATTTCACTTGTAAATAAATCTATTTATTGAATTACCTTAAGTGTTCCTAACCCAATGATTATGCAAATTTTAATTTATTGTAACAATAATAGACGAATTGACTGATCGAGAATGAACAAGGAAATAAAAAGCATTGGAGAAATTTTGTCCCAAACTCATAGCACTTGGTCCAAAATGAAAGGCATTTCAATAAAGGAAAAAATCATGATTCACAAGTTATTAAAAACATGAGGCATTCCATCACGAACGTGAGGCATTTTATCAAATTATGAGGCTTTACATCAATAAAGAAAAAAACTATCATTCACAAATTGTTAAGAACATGAGGCGTTCCATCACGAACGTGAGGCGTTTCATCAAATTGTGAGGCTTTACATCAATAAAGAAAAAAATCATCATCCATAAGTTGTTATAAACATGAGGTGTTCCATCACGAATGTGAGGCGTTTCATCAAATTGTGAGACTTTACATCAAAACCTAAGGACTTTCCTTGAAAACTTTGAGTGATAATTGAATTTTCACTACTACGGAAAACTCTTTTCATAACGGTTGGAAAATGGGTACCATCACGTTGTTCATATCATTGTTAAGTAGAGTATTGTTGTAAGTTAGTTGTTTCTACAACGGTCTGGAAGTCGTCATTGAAAGCCAGAACGCGTGCCACATATCACAACGGTTAGAATTATAAATCGTTGTGATATATACACTTAGGTACTTGGTTCGAAACCCATCAGCAACAAATTAGCCAAACATAGAAATTACTTTTAATCTCGGTTACAATAGATAACTGTCATTGAAAGTCACCAGAGTTTATTATATTATATATAGATTGCTTGTTTTCCTTACACCTCACTAAAGAAATACTTGGATTCAAATTGATAAAGAAGTCTATAATCTGAAAATTAAACTATTCTTGAAAACCAATTTAATGAAACCATTATTGTTTTCTAATAGCATTTGTCTCATCGTGCATCTCATGATGATGTTTACATATATTAAGGTATATTGACCTTACTCCTTAGATGCATCGCTATCTTCGATTATAGTTAAATTTCCATAAGAATAATTTATTGGATAATCTACCTCATCATCATCATCTTTTATTATTGTAACTTTTATAATCATAATTTTCACGATTATAAGTGTTGATGATGAGGTAGACTATCCAATAAATTATTGTTATGGAAATTTAACTTTAGTTGAATTCAGCGATGCATCTAAGGAGCCAGATTATTATACTATAATATATGTAAACATCATGAGATGAATGATGAGACACATGCAATTCAAAAACAACAATAGTTTGTTTAACTTGGTCTTCAAATACAACTTAATTTACAGATTATAAGTATCTATGTCAATTTAAATGAATGTATTTTAAGTGAGGATTAGTGAAACAAACAATCTACATAAAATATAATAAACTCAAACAACATCATACACCAGAACCATATATTATAAATTAATCAACAAAATCCTAACCGCATACAATATCATAAACTATGTTAAGTTGTTTCAAGAACGCGCATTTTATTAGAAATTATCACCGCTTGAGTTTGAGTTTTCATCTAGTTTGTGAAGCAATGAAAAAACACAAGGTGGATGAAGTTTCAATAATGACTTCATACTTCTTGTATTTTTTTTCCATTTCTACACAAATCATATGAACCTTATCATCTCATACTATACGATTGCTACCACTGCTTGCTATCACCATGTATCATCCCCTTAATCTGCAAACATCAACAATGAGCATCTTCAGTTAAAACTAAACCCTGAAACCATAATACAGTGAATAGTAAAGAGAGATCAAAAGAGAGAGCAGGAGAACATACCATCTTCGTTGTCGTCGTAGTGTGGGTTATACCATGAATTTCCAAACTATGAATTTCATCTAGTTTGTGAAGCAATGAAAAATAAATACAAGGTGTAAAAATCTTACACAAAAGCTTCATACTTGTTATATTTCTTTTCATTGTTTCTAAAACTAGATGACGTTTGCTGCCACAGTTGTTTCTTCATTCACTAACATCTTGTTTGTGAAGCTATGAAGAAGAAGTACAAGGTGGATGAAGTTTCCATCATAGCTTTATGCTTCTTGTACTTTTTTCCATATCTACACAAACATTATGTATCATAGCCAAAGTATGGTCTTTGTTAAGGTAGTGAAGACGAATCTGAAAAAAATGAGAACAATCAACAAAAACAACATGCAACAAACGAGATAAGGAGAAATATCTAACAATAGATGGAAGGAGAAGAAGAAGAGAAAAAAGGGATTCTAGGGTTTCGCTATGAAGGAAATGACGCTACTGTCAATATGTGAAATTTAATTCGCTTATATATGGGTAAAAAATTTCACAACGGTTAAAAATAAGGACCGTAATGATAAGTACTAATTTATAATAAATATATCACAATGGTTAACCAGAAGAACCGTAGTGTTAACCCTTTTTAAAAAAATAGAAAAGAAAAGGTGCACCTTAACATTAAAGGAATAAAATATTTTATGGCGTTGAGGTTCGAACCGATGAAAGTTTGATTATATCACAATGGTTGGTTTTGTAACCGTTGTTATATACAAATAAGTTTTAAACGAAAAAACAAAATAAATATGGTAGCGTCTTAGTAAAGATATGTCACCGCGGTGTAGGGAAAAAATGTGGTGAGCATGGCATTGTTGTTAGCGCGTTTTGTAGTAGTGTTTGTATAAATATGAGGGGCATCATCAGAAACGTGAGGTGTTTCCCTAGCAAAGTAAATCATGCAACATGTCCTAAATATTATAAATGAAAGGTTTTTGTATAGTAGTATTTAAGTCTAATATAAATAAGGAATAAGGTTTGAAATTTTGAACGAAGAAAGGGATTTTTATATGGGATTGACAAACGCTTTACAAGGATGACATAAGTCATTGTTCAACATACGAGACTAGAGTTGAAGCTTCTCATAGCCATTTATTATATGTTCATAGCTTTGATAGGATCATTGTTGGCATGACTTAGCATCAATCATTGCATGTTAATAAATGTATACTTCTGCTTTTGCATTGCATTTGAAATCTATTCATGTTTTGATCAAATCATATGCATATTGAGAAAACTTACATAATATTGCAAAAAAATCACAAAATCATTTAATTTTCATCCATTAATTGCATGATGATGTTGCATTTCATTGTTAATAGCTCATTGAATGTTGGTGCATTAACTTGACATAATCTTTTGCATTCCATGATTTGCATTAAAATTCATGTTGTTGCATTTTGAAAATAATTGAAATCTGCCTTGTTTTTATAGCTGTATTTTGAAGCAGGAGTTGTAAAAACATGTTGCATTCATTTCTGTTTTGACCTTTTACACCTATTTTGCATGTTGTTTGGTAGTTGTAAAAGGTTGTTTGCGTTTTGCATTGCATTTAGTAGCTGTTTGTGCTATAGGAGTTGTAGTAACTGCTGGATTTTGGCTTTCATTTAGATCCGTTAGACTTAGGATTGAGTCTAGATTAAGTCCTAGGTACATTAGGATATGTTTGGTACATGCTTACTTTCATTCCTTTTATCGCATTTGCTTTATCCTACTAACCTTTGTTTTGTAGGGAGGTGGAGGTAAGTTTATTCACAACTTATTCTTTTTAAATTCTTTATGCTTTCTAAGTGTGTTTGCTTTAGCATTTTGTATTTAGTTTGTACAACTTCATGCTAATCCCATTTAGAAATGACTTAGATTCCTTAGGAAGTAAGTTGCTTTCTAAGTCCCTTTTTTTTCTTTTCTCATTAGGATTAGAAAACCGCACTAACCTAGGTTCGTCCATGCATGACAACACTTAGGATTATTAGTCCCCCTTAGACTTTTACCTTTGGTTCGCTTTTCTTTCTTTCTCATCTCAAAGAAAAGTAAAAAACACCTAATAAAGATTGATCTTCTCGTACGCCATGAGACTTTGTTGTGTATTACTTATGCGCATCCCGTTTCGGGGAGAGGTGTAAGGCATCTACCACGATGAACAAGTCTTAGTATGATAAATGTTTCACAAACAACAAACTCAAAAAACACTTCTTTAAAAGACAGTAAACAAATAACACTCGTCTTTTCCTTCGGGAATTCTTTTCTCACATCACTCACTCTCAATGCGAACTTGCTACGACTTGCCTCATTTGCAAGACAGTTGCGCACTCGTACTAGACGACCTGCAGCACCTGAGCATAGGCATAAGCAGTTCATGCTATAAAAAACACAAACCGAGTTTTCGCCTTAGTTAGGCGAACTACATCGACTCTGATCCTCATTTTCCCGATGAGGTACGTAGCCAGTGGGGCAGGGCCCGTTCGAGCACACTCTTTATTTTCTCTACATTTTTTCCTTTTCGTTCTTTCTTTTCCATATCCCTCTCTTTCTCACTTCCATTCCAGTTAGCGATTCTTATTCAACAACATTTTATTCCTGACCCTTTGATACATACTAACAAGCGTGGATCCCGTCGGGTACATCGGATGATCTGGGATGCTAATACCTTCACAGTTTGTAACCGACTCCCAAACCCAGATCTTTGGTTCGAAGGACCTTGTCCTTTCCTTTTCTCTTAGGTATGTGCAGTATTACCTTTCCCATTCATGAGGGATAAAAATTCCTGGCTGACGACTCCACCTTTTCCGCGTCACTTTCGCGTTTGTACTAGAATGAAAATCCCGGGAGCGACACTATGCAATTAAAATTATCTAATATCAATTGTTATTAATTATCTAATATCAATCTCACAGTTTCCTAAACTATCAAAGATAATGAACATATCAACCAAAACAACACCAGTTGAAAACATAAATTCCCAATTATAATTAACCTGCAGACAAAGAATTTCATTCAAATAAATTACAGAACAAACTTTAACCATTTACAAAATATAAACTCAAATTTAAACCTAATCCAAATTCAAAACTAAAATATAGATTCATTCTAATTAATCTCCAAACACTCAGTACCAAAATTTCAACTCAAATCATGAACTTAGCCTACAAAACAGAAGAAAGGCAAAATAAAATTTCCAGAAGAATGCAAAACGCAAAACCCGAACATAAACCTTAAGAAGAAGAACAAAAATTTCAACTCAAATCATGAACTTAGATGAATTGGATTGGCACCACGTTCACCAGCGAGAGAAACATCTGCAAAGAAAGAAATAATGAAAATCAAGAGGAAACAAATGAAAGACAAAGCTGAGTGAAAACAAATGTATCAGGTCGGAGTAAATAATTTGGCAAATGAAGGAATAAAAGGAAATGAATTAGGAGTCCAAAGTTTTATTTAGTATTTTCAATGCAAGTTTGTGTTAAAAGTTGTGAGAAAGGTAAAGATATGATAAACATTGGAAGAAGAAATTGGCCTGTCAGCATTAATCACTACTAGAAATACATGATTTACCTGCGGATTTTTCTGCGGGAAATTATCCGCAGGTATACCTGCGATATTAGCTGCGGATTTCTGATATAAAAACTTATTTTCTACGAAAATAAATTTGCAGCAAAATTCGCAGGAATTCCTGAGACTTTACCTGCGACTTTGGATTTTATAATATTATTCTCATTTTCCTGCGGTTTTTATTACATTTTAATTCGCATGAAAACTCAAATTCTCTATCGCAGGATTTGCTGCGAATTTTGTTGCGGGTTTTGCTGCAACTTTTGCTGCGAATTATTAATCCTATTTATTTTTGAACCTTTTTTTTATATTTTTATTAATTATAAATAATATATTCTAATTTCATATTAATTTTTATATTTCTAATATTTTTATTATATCAATCCTTTTATTGTTTTTTAAAGATAATTTAATAATTTAATAATTTTTCTTAGAATAAAATAAAATACAAAATTAACTAATTAATTCTTATATTTCTAAGCAAACATATTTTAGAAAAAAATATATAATATAAAAATAAACATATTTTAAAATAAATTTTCACAACAACTTTTTTTATCTTTATTGAATACTAATAGTTTTTGTTTAAATTTTATTAAAATATATTTACCATTAATTTTATTAAAAAATCTTTATTGAATAAGAAAATAGAATTAAGTAAAGGAAAGTTAGAAGTGTATAAACAAATATAGGGTGTAATTAAAAACGAGTCAGAGGTATCATCCTTATTATTTTTTGAAGAAAATTTAATAATTTAATAATTTTTCTTAGAATAAAATAAAATAAAAAATTAACTTATTAATTCTTATATTTCTAAACAAACATATTTTAGGAAAAAAGTAATATATATATATATATATATATATATATATATATATATATATATATATATATATATATATATATATATATATATATATATATATATATAAAAACAAACATATTTTAAAATAATTTTTCACAACAATTTTTTTTATCATTATTGAATAATAATAGTTTTTGTTTAAATTTTATTAAAAAATCCTTACCATTAATTTTATTAAAAAATCTTTATTAAAAAATATCTCTCTCCCTCTCATTACCATTAGAGCAAAGAAACAAAAAATCAAAACCTACCAGAAAATAAAAAGAACCCTCGTGGTTGCATTGGCTTTGATTTTCAACTTTTGCGTAACCTTCTCTGTAACTGTCTAAGAGATACAGTTTCACTATTGCATTTCGGTAACGTAAACACGGAACCATGCTTCCCATAAGCGATTTTTCATCGCAACACCATGGATTCTCACATATTTTTGCTCTTCTCTCTCAGACAACGAGGTAACAACAACAACTAATCACTCTTGGTGTCGGTTTAGCATCATGTTTCGACTCAGAATCGGTTTCAAATTCGAAGTTCTGCTTGTGTGATGTTGGTTCAGAATTTCGTTTAGATTCAGAATTGTATTTTGATTATGAACAACTCAGAAATGGTTGTGTATTAAACTCAGTTTGGAGTTGTTTCGTGGTTCGGGTGCGGAATTGTTTCAATCGTGACTCTGTTTTGGTTGAGTTCGTATTTTTTGAATAGGAATTTAACTGTGTGAAAATTCTTCTCCTCTTGTTTCAATTGCTGCTATAGACTTACTGCAGGGATGTTATTTGTTTTTGTTGCGGATTGGAGCTTCATTTTCATTTGTGAATTGGTTAACGTTTTTGACGTTTCGCAACTGGACACCAAGTGTTTGGTAAAATTCCTGAACCAAGTTTCTTCTTTTCTTTGACTTGTTTTAGTTCCGTTACGGATTCTTTTCACTCGCTATTTTTTGTAGTTGCAGAAAATCTCGTCGAAGAATAACATAATGGTCAATCAGTGTCATTCAATTGGAATCTAATCGGTGTCACTCACTTTGTTCATTGGTGATTTTCACCCTCCATTGAGGCCATGAGATATAGGTATGCACTCATTGTTGTTATTCATCTTATAGTTTTGTTTTTAGGCCATCTCTTTTCAAGTTTAGCTTGGAGTAAGAAAGCACATGTATTTTTCATGTTTGTATATATAGGTTTAGATTTCTATTGTTGGCCAACTCCTGCTCCCACCGTCGTCGCCACTGCCGATGACAGTGATGATGATTTGGGAAGAAGATGGAAATTGAGATGGGGAGTGGGTGGATAGCTCATCAACACTGTAAGGTGGATAATGTTCTTCTTCACCTGAAAAACTTACTTGCAATTTAGGTTTAGATTTTGGTACTATTTAGATTAGCTTTTAGATTTATATAAGTGTGTTTAGTAGTCTTGATCACATTAGCTTAAATTGATTATTTAGGTGTAAACATGATTTTAACATATTTGAAGTGCTTGAGTATACTTGATTTCACTCACCTGAGGTCTAAACACATTTTGGTTGTCGGTGTTTTATGCCTTAACCTGTTTTGTTGTATTAACTTAAATGAGATGATTATATGGTTTTAACTAAAATGTGATGATTATATGGAAAATCTCATACTTGAAGTTCTTTTAGCAAATCTCATTGATTGCAAATCCATGCGTGTTAATGTAAGTCAATATATAAACATGTACCCATTAGAATATGTGGTCCGATTGTTCCTCCTCCTGGAGTTTCTTTTTACTCGAATTATTCACCGTCTGCTCAATAACTGAGACAGGGTTGGAACCTGTTGCTGTTTCTGTTCGCCATTACGAGGAACATGATGGAAATGAGGAAAGTGAGAGATCTCTTGTTCCAAGATATGATAAAGGTATTACCAGTACCATTGATGTTCATTGACACTTTACTATATGCAGGGGATCATAAAGATTTAGAAAATACAGTGTTGGTTAGTGTAAGATGGTATTGTACCTACAAGAATTCTTGATATTGTATCAATAAGTGATCTTGTGAGGGCAGGATACCTTCCATACAAATATCTGCATTTGTTTTAATGCAATGCCTTCCGTTGTTGTATAGTCATAATGCAATGGCGTATATAAAAGATGATAGGATTAGCAAAACTTGTGCCGTGAACTTCACTGTTAGTATAGATCCTTTGTTTTATATGATAATTGATTAAGCTGCAACTTTTGTGAAGTAATTTCTGTAAAATTTTGCAGGTTCAGAATAGAATGAAAGCTCCAATCTATGTATATTATCAGCTTGGTAACTTTTACCAGAACCATCGCCGGTATGTGTAATCAAAAGAAATATGTTGTTAAAGATTTTGTTGTGAAAGAATCGCTTTTAGAAGCTTCCATTTGTTTGTTACAAACTCTTTTAAGAGTCAAGAATCTGAAATAATAATCCAATAACTGTTTTAAATAAGCTGTTTTGAGTTGTCTTATCTGCATAATCACTTTTTATACCTGAATAAGTGATTTTCAGTATGGTAGACAAATACAACATAACTTATCTTTTTTTTAAAAGTTAATCTCTAAATTATTGAATCAAAATCACTTGTTTTAATTCGTATCAAACGGGTCCTAATTGTTCTGGATTTTGGATGATATTTGGTTGCAGATATGTTAAAAATAGAGATGATAAACAACTGAGGAGTAAGGCAGATGCGAATGAAGTGAGCAATTGCCAGCCTGAAGCCTATACTCCTAATGGTCAACCAATTGTTCCTTGTGGCCTTATTGCGTGGAGTTTGTTTAATGACACATACAGAATTTCAAATAATAATAAGGACTTGGTGATCAACAAAAAGAACATAGCATGGAAAAGTGACCAAAAGGCCAAATTTGGGTTTGACGTTTATCCTAGGAATTTTCAGTCTGGAGGTTTGATTGGGGGTGCTAGACTTAATGAGAGCATACCTGTAAGTAATTATTTACATATATTCATTGCTTTATAATTCTTGTCGGGTTAAATATGTTTATGTTCTGTTTTTCTGACAAAATTCCTCGAGAAAGTTAATATGTGTGTTGATGTGGTGGAATGAAACAGTTGAGTGAACAAGAAGATCTGATTGTTTGGATGAGAACAGCAGCACTCCCTACTTTCAGAAAATTATACGGGAAGATTGAAGTTGACCTTGAAGTTAACGATGAAATAACGATAGTAATCGAGAACAACTATAATACATATGAGTTTGGAGGAAGGAAGAGTGTGGTTCTGTCAACCACAACATGGATTGGTGGAAAAAATGACTTCTTGGGGATTGCATATATTCTCATTGGTGGCCTTTCCTGGTTGTACTCTCTAGTTTTCCTAATTATGTATATGATGAAGCCAAGGTTAGGAAAATTCTACACATTCTATTCTCAATTTCTCATCATTATTTTATATTATGGGTGAAAATATTTGGATTATTCTATGTTACTGCTTAACTGAAGACATTGTTTATGTTGTTGTGTATATGCAAACCCCTTGGAGATCCAACATACCTGTCTTGGAACAGAATTCATGAATCTAGGAGGTGATGATATTAGGATATTTAATCTTTAGAAAGGGTCTGTCATGAGGCTTGTGTACTTCATGATTCAACTCTAATCTAGATGTATGATATTTGATAGATTAGTATGTGGCAAATTATAGGCCATTTTGAGGAGCATTTGGTAATGTTTTATATATTTTTTTTATTTAATTTTAGATCCACATATATAACATATTTACCATATAGAATTTTAATTAAGTGTTTTGGGTAATGTTTCTTCAATGGCATTCATTAGTATTGTGAATCTTGTGTTTTTTGTTTCAAATTAAGTGTGTTGGGTAATGTTTCTCCAAAGTATCAGCTTGATGCGTCAAATATTGATGGTTTTCTCTAGGTTGAGACTTCAGAGTTTGACTTATGGCCATGGTTGGAAAGAGAAATGTTACTCTGAGGTTCACTTCAAAATTTCAAATATCAAAAGGAATTTGGGATCATGTTTACAAAATTGCTTCAGCTGAATTCGTTCCCTGGCCAATAGTGACACGTTCTGTGAATCTAGAGACCTGCTACAAATCAGACCAAGACTCCTCCGATTTATGCCATTGCACTGATGAATGGTTCTGTTATTTAAGTTCCAGAGACGACATCAATCTCGGATATGAAGTTATTGCTTCAAAACTATGCTTTGTATCGATCTATGGTATACTAGTTAATGTAATTTGTTTTATTAATATTGCTTATTCTTGTGTTCTTATCTTTAATTTAGTTGGACAAGTGATTATTAGGTGTTTGGTTGTGTCATTTTTTATCATAGTAATATTTAGCAACTTGGTTGCTTTAAAAATTTGAAAGTGATTAGTTTAGAATTGTCTCATTCAAATTAAATTTTAATTTATATATTATTGTTATTTTGATATTTAACGTGTTATAATATTTAAAAAATGAATTAGACAAAGAAAATTAAAAATTTGAGAAAACTTTCCTGCGGATTTACCTGCGGTTTTTTTATTTCCTGCGACTTTTTTTGCGGATTTTACTGCGATTTAATACTTTCCTGCGTATTTACCTGCGAATATGTCCTGCGACTTTACCTGCGGATTTTGATTTCTGCGACTTTTCCTGCGGATTTGTATTACCCACGAAGGTTTTAGCTGGGGACGAAAAGTCACAAGAAAAGTCGCAGGAAACGTGTTTCCTGCGGAATTTTTACTAAAATCCGCAGGTAAATCCGCAGAAAAGCAGAGTATTTCTAGTAGTGAATTAGTTGGAATATTAATTTATTATATTAAATTAAAATATTAAAAGTAGAAATAAATACTAAAGATTGAGAAAAAATGAGGGAGTGACACATAAGCAATAACAAATGTCAAATTAACCATAGTAAAGCAGGATTGTCATAAGTCAATTTTAACCCTGAAATCATAATAGTTTAAACATTTTGTCAGAAGGGTATATGTGGTTTTTCCGGTACTTTAGAATTTATATATTATAATAGATAATAGATAATAGAAGATAGATACCTATAACATATAAATTCATACTATTTTTTAAATTATTTATTTAGAATCAAATTAACAAATAAAATTATCAAATAAATTAAATGTTAAATCAAAAAATAATATTTAACATTTATAGTGTAGATATAGTAGGTAAATCAAAAATCAGATCTAAGAATATCATAGGTAAATAAAAAATTAGAGTACCATTTAATAAAATTTTATTTCATTATTAATTATAGTGATAGAAAAAAAATATTATTTTTCATTAAAATAAAGTGTTATGATAATCATAGGTGAATTTATTAATTATTAAAAATAATTATATATATATAAAATAATAAATTGATTTAAATAATGATTAGATGTATTACACAAAAAAACATATTTAAAAATAAGTGTCATAATAATCATAAATGCATTTATTGATTAATTTAAAAATATATTAATTAATTAATTAATTAATTTCGATTACTATAAATAAAATATAACAATAAAAGTTATTATAAATTAAATACAAACAACCACAATTAATTAATTATTATTTACATTGAGTCTTAATGAGGTGTAAAACACTATTATTTATTTTATTCTGCACCAGAATCTATTTGATTTTGTATTAATAAAATAATATGCAATATTCCTTATATAAATAAAATATATTAGTAAATCTAATCCAATATTTTATTATATGTATTAACAATACAAATAAATCGAAAACGAATAGTTGTCACAAAAGACTCATAATCTTGTTTATTATACGTATTTCATTTGAATTTTTCAAGTATTATTTTTAATATATTATTTTTTCTTGGCTAATTTATTAAAAAATGATTTTATAATTTTAAATAATAAAATTAAAATAACATTCTCTAATATTAAAAGTAATTTAAATTTTATTGAAAATAATACTAAATTATTACAATTTATTTCAAATCTAAAATTATAAAAAAAAATACATTAGTAGTATATTTATTACAATTAATGAAATTTAACAATTAAAATAGAAATTAAAAAAAATTATCTTTGATATTTTTTATCTTTTTTATTTATCATATCATTAATATTTATTATTATTATATAGTATTATTTTTTAATTGGTTGGTAAAAAATATATGAACCAATTATATTGCGTTAGTCTTAATATTATTAAAATTGGAACAAAATAAAATATAATTCATCCCATTTGATTCAAGAAAAAAATTGTAACATTTCATTATTTACCCCGCTAATTTATTATTATATTATATAAAAAATATAAAATTTTATTTAACATATTATTAATATTTATTACTATTATTTAGTATTATTTTTAATTGATTGATAAAAAATATATGAACCAATTATATTACATTAATATTAATTGTTATTATTAAAATTGGAATAAAATAACAAATCAAGTGCATTTTATTTTCTATACAATTAATTCTTTATAGGAAAAGATACAAATGAGAAAATAAATTGATAAAATGGTTTTTAATACTAAATTATAAAATTAAAATAGCATTCTTTAATATTAAAAGTTATTTTAATTTATAAAGATAAAATAATAAAAATTATTACAATTTATTATAAATCTAAAATTACAGAAAAAATAATAATACAATCATATTGACAAATACGACTTATTTTATCTCCCATTTTAAGGGCATTAAGATAGGCCTATAAACCATGTATGTTATTGTTGGAATCCAATCCATCTCCTGCATAATTGTAAAAAAACTTAAAACTTAACCTAATAAAAGATGAAATTTCAAACCATTGATCTTCAAATTGAATAAAATAACAAAAATAACAAAAATAAAATCCTAAACCTACAAACTCAAAGTCCATATCCTCCATCCAAACTTCTTCAAACACAATCATGCAAAGACATCATTTACATTAGACAATAAAAAAATCATGATATATAATTTTAATTAGATAAAAGACTGCAAACTCAAATTCCATATCCTCCATCCAAACTTCGTCAAATACATCATTTACATTAGACAATAAAAAAATTATGATATATAATATTATGATATATAATTTTAATTATGTAAAAGACTGCAAACTCAAAGTCCATATCCTCCATCCAAACTTCTTCAAACACAATCCTGCAAATCATGAGAAATCATTCTGGGACACTTTGAAATTTTGCATTACCAGCTGCCACAAAAAAGGCGGCACACTCACTTGAATCTTAAATAAAAAAACGATTTAAATTAGTATATATTATAGACTAATAAAAAGGAGTATAATTAGGCTATAAATTTCAATAAAGCATACCTTGAAATCAACCAAAACCATCTCAATATATTTTTATTTGAAGCACTTGTCAAAGACCATATATACTTTGAGTCATCAATATCATTGACAGTTTGGATGGACCAGCCATGTATAAACCTTATAAACTTAAAACAACAACAGACATCTGGAAAGAATATGAAAGGTAAATTTAATAAAATTTAATACTAAAATTATATTATGTAAGTATAATGATTATTAGTTAGTTGGCTACGAAATGATCAGTTGACAATATTAATAATCATTTGACAACAAAATTTATTATTTGAACACCATTAAAAAATAAAGAAAATTAAAAAAACTTGGGGAGATAAATAAAAATAAATTGAGCTGATAGATTGGAATTTCTAACGTTCCAAATATGAGTGTTATAACAATTGACCAAATACGAGGATTGAAATTCAAAGTTTCAGAGTAAAATTAATTTAATAAAATTTAATACTAAAACTATGTAGGTTTAATGAATATTAATTAGTTATTGATAGTGTATTAATCAGTTGAAATTTAATAATTATTTGACAACGAAATTTATTATTTGACCACTATTAAAAAATAAAGAAAATTAAGAAAAATTGTGGAGAGGCCACGTCAGATAAAATAAATGACAAATCAACAGAATTTTAACTCTTAGTTTTAGTCCAAATTTAACGTGTAGTCAGTTTAGAACGGAATTTCCAAGTACTTTAGAATTTATATATTTATAGTAGATCATTATTGATCTTACCTGGTGATCATAATTTCAACGATGATGTAACGGGCACAAGAGCTAGCAAGTACGAGTAAAGTGTTTTAGGAGAGAATATTCAATATCTGACCCTCTCAAATGAGAGGGTCTATATAGAGAGCCCCCAACGCATGGTCAATGGTCCCTATTTTTGGGCCTGGATCGCGGATTCTCAAAAATAGGTAACTTCCAAGAATGAGGCGAGGACGAGCATTGTGCTCGGGAGACGTTTGTGTCTGGCACGAAGCCCTTGGATAATGAGTTATTGGGTCGTTTCTGGGCCGAAAAGGGTTGGGTCATACTTAGTTGTTGGTCAAATCCAGAATAATATTAATCTGAAAAGTAAACCTTGTACCCATACCCCTGTATAATTTTCAATATTCCAATTTTTCTCTTTCAATATTTAATGAATTATTTTTAACTTTTAATACGAAGTCAGATTAAAAAAATATTTTTTTTTACATTGGACGAGACGAACCGGAAGTACCATGGGTAGATTTTCCGGTGCAGAACAGGAAGTAGTCGGGATAGGTTATCCGGTTAACGAAAATCCTTCACCGGAAGTAATACGCTAGTGTTATCCGGTTTAGGTTTTTCTTAACCGGGTTTAGCTATGTTGGGTTTTCCGGTTCGTATATATATATATATATATATATATATATATATATATATATATATATATAATTATAATTTTTACAATTTTTTTAGGAGACAAGAATTTGCCTTTGATGATATGCGGGAAGGATGACTCAAAAGTAGATACAACAGAGATATTCTTTACTACTCAAAAATTTCCTACTAGAGAAGAGGCGACTCGATGGATCAGGGAGGTTGGACTCAGAAATAGGGTTACTATTACCAACACCAGAAATCTTCGAGAATCCTCTCTTCCCAATAGTTGGAAAATACTCGTGAATCCAACACTGTCATCAAAATATGAAAATTATCAGTGAAAAGTATTATAAATTAAATAATACAATTATAAAGTGGCATATCCATCAAGTTGCTTGCACGAATAAAATGAAGCATCTCCTAGGTATTTGTAAAGTGTGACAAGTGCAGCAGCTCCCCAACAGTATCTACCAAGTCCACCCAACAGTATCTACCACATCTGTCCAGGTAAATACTTTTCTACTTGCCTCTACAAGAGTAAAGGTCTTATCCGTAAAAATAGTGCAGCTAAGTATCAACAACATATACACCCTGGCCGCACAATCAAATCTCCCCTCCACTTGAAACACGGACCTCCTCGGCTGCATCCTCCAAACGAATACCCATTAGACGAATAGTCAAACTAATAGCATCTGTGTCAGTAATCCCTGGGGATACATAACTCGCCTCTAATAGATATGTGAAGGAGGCAGGATACATCGTACAACATGATGGTCATCTCGCCAAATGACATATGAAACGACGACGTCTCAGGATGCCATCTCTCAGCAAATGCAGATACGAGGTTTGCATCGATCTTATAAGTTTGCTGCCATGTGCAACAACCTTAAGCTCTTTCTTCGGTGGTTTCTCTTGAAAAAGATACATATTATATGTCATTATCCACTAAATATTAAAATAACATTTATTCACTATTGAAAGGTTATAGGTTGCCTTACCTCGTCATCCCACAAATGTCGAGCAACGTGATTCTGGTACCTCACCAAAAGTGAGGTATCGGTCCTCCGGGGAATGGTGGATGCGGTGGAATTTGAGGCGCAATAGGATTAGTAGTCTAAAGTGCCCCAAGTTCCGACTAATACAGATGAGTAGGAACTGTCATTCCATCGGACAATCGCCGATGAATATATCTGTCACGCCCTCTGATTCGAGACACTAGAAAAAAAGCAGAAAAAATTATACAAAAAAAACAACAACAAAAAAACAAAAAAAAACATAAAAAACAAAAAACAAATTAAAAAAACATAAATGAAACACAACCGGATGTAGCTAGAAGGCTACATCCGGTGTGTATTTCCCAAATCCTCTTAACCGGATATAGCTAGAGAGCTAAATCCGGTGTTGAACCTTGTTGAACCGGAAGTAGCCATCAACCTACTTCCGGTGTGTAACATAAAAATAACATGAATTGGATGTCACTTACTGGTGTTTTCCGGAATGCAAATGGAAGAACCAGATGTAGCCTCTCTTGGTTATCCGGGAGCGAAAATGACAATAGTGAATTTTTTATCAAAAAACGTGTCTGGCAAAAATGAGGTGAAAAAGTTAAATTTTTCGAAATACAAACTATTTATATGAGGACAATTTTGTCCAAAAAATTTAAGCGTATGGATATGGGGACGATCGTAGGGATACAAGGTTCAATTTTCTTATAATCTTAAAATTAGTATATCTAAAATGGTGAAATACTAGTATCGGATACACGTTCATATTAGATATTCGTACCATATTTCATTTTTTTCATTATTCGATTTTAAATGAAATTTGTAGTTTTTTCAAATATCAATATATAATATTTTATATGATAAATGATAAATTTTAATAAATAAATAAGAATAATAATAAATAAAAATAAAAATAATTAAGAAATTTTAATTAATAATAAAAAAAATGTCAATAAATAAATTCAACGACTTTACTACTTTTATAGATTAGATTAAATTAATTTGATGCATGTTTTAAAAAAGAAAAATTTACACCATCAAATATATTGATATTAATTTCTATTATTATATCAAAAAATTTATATACTCTTTTTGTTTCAAAATAAATGAACGAAGCATTTCCCACCTATTAAAGAAATATAAATAAAAAAATTTAAAGTTTGATTATCATATATTGGTGTTTTACAAAAATATTTTGATATATTTACTCTTATTATCAATTATTATCAATGTAAAATTAAATATTTTAAATTAAAAGTTACATAATTTATATTAAATAAAAGATACAATTCAAGAAAAGCAATAAATATTAATATTAATGTTCACTAACCGTATAAATATATTTGGTGTTTGACATTTATTTAAATCACATGATGATTGTGATTTGTAAAACTTTTTATAGGAATAATGTATAGCAATTAATTTCTTAATATCATATATAAATCTTATTTTACATAAAATCCATTCAAATATGTTTAATTTAGATTATATTTTTCTAGAGTTGAAGCTATATATAAATATAAACGTTAACCAGAGACTTAATTTAATTTTGCATAAAAGTTAAGTAAGTGGAGCTATAATGGAAAAAACATTGAAAAAAGTGTTGAAGTTGGTGTTGTTATTTGTTGCTATTGTGGCTATTCTACTGGGAAGTGCCAGAAGCTTGTATTATAAATCCAAATTGTTGTGCTCCCGTTAGGACTCCACCTTCTTAGTTTTCTGATTTTGTTTTTGTTGCTATTTCTACTATTAACTATTCTGATATGTTTATGTAATGATTTGGAGTTGGTTATATTAATGATTAAGAAATTATTATTATATATTGTTAATTATATCAATCATTTGTCTCTTACAAATATCATATTTGTTTTATGTTAAAAGGTTTTTACACAACATTAATCAATTTGTTTCAATACTTTTAAAATTGTTGTGATATATTGTTCATGTATTGATATTATTCATATGATACTGTTCATGTACGGTTTTACTGTTCTATGACACTATTCATTATAAATATTTTTGTAATTGAAAAATACATTGTTCACCATATAAATACGGTGAACAGTACATGTGGTGTATGTATTGATGTAAGAAAGTGGTGTAAAATAGCAAAGTTGGGTGTTTTAAGGAGGAAAAATTCAGATACTTAGAGGGAGAAAATTTTACCTTATATCCTCATAGTTATATTGATATTCTTAATTTTTTTTTTAAATAGTTAATTTATTTTTGTTTATTTTTAATCATTTCACTTTTATTTTTACTATTCATGTCACACTTTCTAAAATTTTACTTCACCGAAACTTCTAACAAATGATATTCAATATGTTTTTTTACTAAACCAAACACTTCGCTGGACTTTTCCGGTTCACAAAAAAAACCTTAATCGAAAGTCCTACCAAAAGAGTTTTGGTTCTAGATTAAAACAAGGACCGTATTGGAACACTCTTTGCAATTTTCTGGTTTATTTCTCACGTGTATCGGAGACATATTAAGAATGATTTTCAGTTTGAAAGTTTTGTGTACTGGAACTCTTTTCGTAAGATTTTCGGTTTGATTTCGTTAAATGTATTTCTTTGACTTTTTTTTATATTGCATGTTCCGGCCCAACTTTCTCTTGTCGACCTCTAATTTGGCGATTATAGTTGCTCGCTCAGCAGGCTCTGTGGTAACCCTTTTCACCTCCTCGGTGGACGCCGTCAGCTTGGCCTCGGAGGCAGACAGTTGCTCTTTGAGCTTGCTGTTCTCCCGCTCCAGCTTGGGAGACCCTTCAGCCGTCATCCAGGCCATAGTCAGGACCCGCATCATCGCGCTCGCGTCCTGGGCCAATGAGAGCCGCCGAGCAGGGCGATCCATCCCCTCCAGGAATAAAGAATCTGCCCGGTCCACATCCATTGCGTTCCCCTCGAAGAAGTTCCGAACGACGAAACACGGGGGTATCCCATGCCTTGGCTTTGGAGGAGCGCCGGCCGTCAGATCCACAGTGGTCGCCGCCTTATGTTTCTTCATTAAAGAACCGGTGGAAGCCCCCGGAGAGCCCTGAACCAGTGGACCCGAGCCTGAACCACTTGCCTCGGTCAACTTGGTCTGCACGACCCTCGACCGTTTTCGCTGCTGCTGAACTAGCCGCTCATGGATTTTGTCCAGAGGATTAGTCAAAGAACCTGAAAAGAGGAACGAAACCAAGATTAGCTACGAGCAACGAAATCAAATAAAAAACTTAACGAGCATAAACAAACAGGTACCGAAAAAATCAGCTATCTCCTGCCCGTTATTACAGGCCAACAGATCAGTAACATTGATCAGGGGACGCTCCAATGCTTCTCCCCCATCCTGATCGACCATAACTTTGCCTTCCCCGTCCAATAGAGGGGTCGGAGTAAAAGAAGCTATCAACTTCCTAAAAGCTTCGAAGCTGGCCGCGTCATCATCATTCAGGGTGTCCCCCACCTGAACGAATTCCCCCACTGGCCGCTCATAATGCACGTAACTCCAAGAAAAAGGGAACATCCACAACCTCCTCGGAATCACTTCCCCTTGGTCGTCCAATCTGGGCTCGTCGTTTTCGTCAGTATCAATTCCAAGGAAACTCATGGCTCTCACGGCCGCATCGCTCGCAGGTTTTATCAAGAAGTAATCGGTCTTGAAAGCCCGGATAGACTCCGAGTGAGCCTTGAAAATCTTGGTCCGTTGTTTGAAAGACACGAACCCCTTCCGATCGGTCCCTCGCCCGACTTGGCGTTGTAGGGAAAAGAGGCGAAAGAAGAGAGGGAGCGTGGCCCCAACGCCCAAGAAAGAACACGTCATCTCAAACGCCCTGAGGAAGGCATATGAGTTCGGATGCAGCTGAGAAGGGGCTATGCAAAGATGTCCGAGCACAGCACCCACAAAATCGCTGAAGGGCAGCGTAACTCCCAAGACCGAAGTGGCGTACTCATACATAGAAAACGCTCGGCCACGAAAGTCTGAGAAGATCCGGTCGTCGTCTCCCGGGCAGGTCACGACCCAGTCAGCAGGATTCCCAACAATTGGCAGCGGTTCCGACCTAGGCCTCGAGAAAGAAGACACTTTGTCCAGCAAGTCTTCGACCACCCATTCTTCGGGCGAGACCCTCGACCGGGTAGGACACTGAGGCGATTCTGTCGACTGCCCCGTGGTACTCGTACTCGAACTGTCAGAAGAGCTTCCCGAGCCTGAGGGTATGGACGCAGACGATTCCGTACTCTCCGAGGACGTATCCTCAGAAAGCACAACCAGCGGGTCCTCGAGCAAGTTATCACCTGAAAAGCAGAGGAAAGGCATCAGTGAATTCGATCAAGAATATCAAATCCACCCTTCCACCGCTCGACAAGTGAAAGGGCGCGCCTCAGCTCAGGAATTGCATCCCAAGCTGTAGCCCTGGCTAACCATTGCTCGAGGCAACGGCTGACGCCCAACAGTATACAGATGACAAAAATCTACCAAGAGAATCTAAAGCCTAAGTCGACCAAGGTCTGTGTCGACCCTAAAGCTAGGGTTCGTGGCCGACCAGTTACGGTGGCAGGAACTTTAAGAGTTTCTAATTCTAAATCCTAAAACTACCGGTAAAATCACCTTAAACCGCATGCATTCTACAGAAACTAAGCTATATACGCTCAAGAGAGAAGAAAAGAACGGTACCTTGAGCTTGAGAAGACATTTTGGAGAAGATTAAGCTTCTGTGAATGGTGGTCGGTAGGAACTGGCGGTGGTCGACGGCTGAAGCAACGGTGGTTGAACGAGCAGAGGCTTGAGAGAGGAGATGAAACGAAAAGGTCAAAATGGACCCTGGGAATCCTATTTATAGGGAAGAAGACACGTGTGCGCACGCGTGACCCCTACACGCTAGCCCCTAGGCTAGCCGTCAAATCATTAATAGGCGCGAATATCCAGATATTCCAGCTTTTCGTTTCACATTCCTCTACCGGGCAACGTATCGCTTGCCCGGAAGACCGATAGCATGGATCTTCGACCATGGCATCCCACTCCGTCGATCACCATGTCGTCTCTTCTAAGTCACTGCTCGACAGTTCGAACAATGACTTGGGGGGCTCCTGTTCCGGCCCGGCCCAATCCCTCTTATTGGGCCAGAAAGATTGATCCATCCACCTCGCTCGACGTCGAGCATAACCATGAAAGTGGTCCTCAGTCGACCACCAGCGATCCGGATTTGAAGAGATCTTCTAACGGATAATATTGACCGTTTCCTATCTTCACGGACCCCTCGATCCGCGCTTCACCTAACAACCCAATAGATTTCTAGTCAGCCCCTTATAAAAACCCTCTCATTTGAGAGGGGGAGGTATTCAATTTTCAACCCTAACACTAGTACTTGCTCACTGTTGCTCGGATACTTACTTTGGCATCGGAGTGTGTTGCAGGTACACCCCTTTTTCTCCTCGACGACCATTTCCGCTCGCTCTCGAGTCCAGCCGTATCGGATCCTGATCTCCAGGTACGATCATTGCAGATGTGAGAATTCCTCCTCAAATAGGAGCTAAAGACCAAATTATGAATTATGAATTATAAATTATGTTATTCAAATTTTATTTCAAGATATGAATCATGAATTATGAATTATGACATTCAATTTTTATTTCAAAATATGAAACATGAATTATGTTATTCAATTTTTAATTTCATATGCTTCAATAACACATAATTGGATTCAAACTTAAACATAAGTCTAATAGTTAACACATAAACATATCACAATTAGGTAAATGAGTCTAAAATTTAACACATAAACATAAGTCAACAAATCTAAAAGTTAACACATAAACCTAAACATAGGTCAATGTGAATGAACAATACGTAAAGCTTCAAATAACTCAACAAATTATGAATCATCCTCTTCAACATCAACCTGTCGAAGATAACGATGAATCAATATAGAAACACAAGCCCAACTAGGATCAGATGGTCCTTCTTCGTAAACAGGAACTGACACCTCTCTTGGCGCATCACGGGGGTACCAAATGAGGATGTGAAACACGATAATACCATTAAAGATATTCATCATTTGTATTAGATGGGGGTGGTGGTCAGTGTTGTCGAACGAATCACAACCCCAACACTCTGATGGTAACTAATCCATTTAACATTAATATCACTAGCCATCGTATAATCAAGAGGTGAGGGTGGAACATATTGCCTGTTTCCAAACTGACACATACATCTGTCAGGAAATTATGGAACAATTGTGTCATCCCACGTAAGACACCCCCTATACAGACATAACTCATCAAACCGACATCATACTCTATGATCCTCTAATGGACGCCGTATTACATCATTAAGTGTCAGCTCGTCCAAAATAGGCCGCAAGTCATCCACCTTCATGACTCATTGCCTATAGCAACCCCTTCACTAATATCTTGAGGGCTCCAAAAGACTCCCTTGACGGGCAAGTGAAGCAGACAAGAGACATCATCCAGAGTAATAGTCATCTCACCAAACTACATGTGAAATGAAGGTGTCTCTAGATGCCATCTCTCTGCAAAAGCGGAAATTTGGTTTGTGTCTATCTTCGTCAAACTGATTCTCTGGAATGAAGATAGACCAGACCTAGAAATCCAATTATCCATCTCTCTTGGAAGTTGACGTGAAACCCTATGAGTCAACTTCAACCCATGTCTTGCAAACTTCAAATCTTTCTTCAGATTTCTCCTAAAAACAATTAAAAGTAAGCATATATGTCTAGCATTATTTTGGAACCCTCATATTTTATTCAATATCAAATAATTTTAGTTTACTTACCTCACAAAACCATACATGTCTAGAAATACGATGTTTGTACTTAACAAAAAGAAATGTATCGTATGACCCTCCTGGAAAGCCAACTAGTTATGTTGTGGATGCAGATGCACCAATATATTCTTCCTCAGCCAACCTCGACGAAGCGCCCGTCCTAAACCAGGATCCGGAATCTTACCATCCTTGCCTCGTGTGCGCGCCATTGAAAAAAACATTAAAAGAATCAAAAAATACAAACCGGAAATCATTTGATAGGAGTTCTGGAATGACGAATAACAAAATCGAAACACATGCTAAGAGAGAACCAATATAGACAAGCACCAGAACCAAAACACTCTCTATGACACTTCTGGGTAAGAATAGAACAAAATTGAAAGACATATGAAATGAGTTCCGGTACACATTTTCAAAACCGAAAGCCATTTTCACTGAGTTTCGGTAACCTTATAAAACTAGAACACCTACTTGATCTGTTTCGATATACAATATGTGAATCGAAAGACTTCTGCTGAGAGCTCCGGTTTGTAGGGCGAAAATTATTGTGTCGGAACACTTCTGCGTGAATGAAATGTGATTGAAAATTTTCTGAAAAAATAACTATTTATACGAGAGTATTTTGATCAAAAATTTTTTAGTATAGAAATATGGGAATAATTGTAGGGGTGTATGGTTAAAAAAATTAAAGGAAATTTTTTTCAATTTGTCGAGTTTTTTAACCTATTCTTTACATTCCCCACGACACTTAATGCCCATGATATATTGGAAAAATATAGCGTGTTTGTTAACACCGTTTGGAACAAATTTCTAAAGGAATAAGGTAGTAAGAGAGATTTATAAATTATCAATATGCTCTATGGAATTCATGACGATGATGAAGACTTTTACTAGTCATTGCCCCAATAGTTGGACAAAATGGAAATCACCACCATAATGGAGTATTTCTTTGTGAATGTGACAATGTGGTAGAGACCAACCTACTATATTGTGTGTGAATCAGAAACTCATATCCAAGATATGTTGTTATCAGTTTCTAAAACATTCAATGTTGTCAAAGTTTATAATGAAACAATAAACAAATCCAAAATTCATCCATTGTATCACCTCATTCCTGCCAATTATCATAAGGAACATCATTTGTCAAGATATAATCAACTGCTCTCAGAGAAAGGAAGAGATGTTGTATTTTCCCTATTTAATCACAACTTTGCGTAAGAGGCACTCAATGACAAACAAAATAACAAACTAATAAAACATACTATTGGGTTAGAAAAAGAAGGAATTGGTGAAAATGATGAAATTTCTAGAAAATAAAACCCATATAGAGTTGTGTCATAAGTATTTTGAAACTTCTACATCAAGGACAAATGATGAGAATATGAAGAGTAGAAGGATTCTAAAGCCTCTACATCAAGGACAATTGATGAGAGCATCACGGAGTTGTTAAAAATAAAGGAAGAATAAAAGGCATATTGGAAGTTTGCAAGGGATCAATATACATAACACAAGACATTGTACATCTTTCACAAATAAAGATTACTAAATAGACCCATAGCCTTTCACAAAAAACTAGAGACATCCAAGTAAAATAAAATGGAGCATACACAAGGTGCTTTAAGGCATCTTTCCCCGCCCAGCCACACTCCCCGGTGGCAAGCAAGAACGAATAACTCGATCCTTAATGTATAGATAACTTTCCTTGTCCAGCCACACTCTCAGGTGGCAAGCAAGCACAGGTCACTCATTATCTATCAAAGGTACTTTCCCCGCCCAGCCACACTCCCAGGTGGCAAGCAAGCACAGGTCACTCATCATCTATCAAAGGTACTTTTCCCGCCCAGCCACACTCCCAGGTGGCAAGCAAATATCATATTTGGTTTATGTAATGATTTGGAGTTGATTATATTAATGATTAAGAAATTATTATTACATATTGTTAATTATATCCATCATTTGTCGCTTACAAATATCATATATTTTTTTATGTTAAAAGGTTTTTTTCCACTTAAAAAGTGATATGGAACATTTGGTGTAAATAAAAAAATATATGTAGAGAAAAATAGTTGGGAGTAAAGGGACAAATTACTACTTCTTTTAAAATAAAAATATGATTAATTTTATATTGAATAAAAAATTAATGAGTTATTTTGTAAAATTATACACTATTAATATAATAAAAAGAAAATAATAATAACATTTTTTGGGTTACAATATTCAGATTATTGATACTAGTATTGACACCATAATTAGTAACACTTTTAGAGTGTGTGTTTTCGTTACTTTATAAATCTCAATTCTTTTTTAATAAACTAGCGGGATACCCGTGCTAATAAATTACAAATCTATCATATAAGAAAACCCATTCATTGGGTTTAAAAAACTGACACGTGGATGGCTTAAAATCGCTTCATCCTCTTCTCCCATCATCAAGACTTCCAAACATTTATTGTCACTAACATAATTATATTATCTTTATAATTGTTAAAACTTCCAAACATTCATGATTCGTTAAAATCACTTTATCCTCTTCTCCTGTCATCAAAACTTCAAAACATTCATTATCACAAATATAATTAAATTCCCCTTATAATTGTTAAAACTTCCAAACATTGATTGTCACAGACATAATTATATTTCTTTTATAATTGTTAATTAATACACAAAATATATTTAAAAATATATCTAAAATATAATTATATAATTAATACACCAATCATGATATATGATTAAATTTAAATAACAAATATATTTTATTTGATTTTATTTTATCTCTTTAATTAATTATAAATAAAATAAAATTCGAATAAATGATTATAATTTATAATTATAGTATGATCAGTTATTATTAACATTATATTAAAATTTATATATTATTAACATTGTATTAAAATTTATAGAGAAATTTATAAATTATAAAGGGAATATAATTTGTTAATTAATTAAATTTTTGAGATATAATACAATATAAATGAACATAATTATATATAACAAGCAAAACGTTCTATCATATAAGAAAATCCACTCATTGGACTTAAAAAACTGACACGTGGATGGGTTAAAATCACTTGATCCTCTTCTCCCATCATCAAGACTTCTAAACATTTATTGTCCATAACATAATTATATTATCTTTATAATTGTTAAAACTTCCAAACATTCATGATCCGTTAAAATCACTTTATCCTCTTCTCCCATCATCAAAACTTCCAAACATTCATTATCGCAAATATAATTAAATTCCCTTTATAATTGTCATAGACATAATTATATTTCCTTTATAATTGTTAATTAATACACAAAATATATTTAAAAATATATCTAAAATATAATTATATAATTAATACACCAATCATGATATATGATTAAATTTATATAACAAATATATTTTATTTTATTTTATTTTATCTCTTTAATTAATTATAAATAAAATAAAATTCGAAAAAATGATTATAATTTAAAATTATAGTATGATCAATTATTATTAACATTATATTAAAATTTATATATATTATTAACATTGTATTAAAATTTATAGAGCAATTTATAAATTATAAAGGAAATATAATTTGTTAATTAATTAAATTTTTGAGATATAATACAATATAAATGAACATAATTATATATAACAAGCAAAACGTTCTATCATATAAGAAAACTCGTGGATGGGTTAAAATCGTTTCATTCTCTTCTCCCATCATCAAGACTTCCAAACATTTATTGTCACTAACATAATTATATTATCTTTAAAATTGGTAAAACTTCCAAACATTCATGATCCGTTAAAATCACTTTATCCTCTTTTCCCATCATCAAAACTTCCAAACATTCATTATCACAAACATAATTAAATTCCCTTTATAATTGTTAAAACTTCCAAACATTGATTGTCACAGACATAATTATATTTCCTTAATAATTGTTAATTAATACACAAAATATATTTAAAAATATATCTAAAATATAATTATATAATTAATACACCAATCATGATATATGATTAATTTTATATAACAAAATATTTTATTTTATTTTATTTTATCTTCTTTAATTAATTATAAATAAAATAAAATTCGATAACATTAAATTAAAATTTATATATATTATTAAAATTGTATTAAAATTTATAGAGCAAATTATAAATTATAAAGGGAATATAATTTGTTAATTAATTAATTTTTTTTGGATATAATACAATATAAATGAACATAATTATATATAACAAGCAAAACGTTCTATCATATAAGTAACCCCGTGGATGGGTTAAAATCGAAGACTTCCAAACATTTATTGTCACTAACATAATTATATTATCTTTATAATTGTTAAAACTTCCAAACATTCCTGATCCGTTAAAATCACTTTATCCTCTTCTCCCATCATCAAAACTTCCAAACATTCATTATCACAAACATAATTAAATTTCCTTTATAATTGTTAAAACTTCCGAACATTGATTGTCACAGACATAATTATATTTCCTTTATAATTGTTAATTAATATACAAAATATATTTAAAAATATATCTAAAATATAATTATATAATTAATACACCAATCAAAATATATGATTAATTTTATATAACAAAATATTTTATTTTATTTTATTTTATCCTCTTTAATTAATTATAAATAAAATAAAATTCGATAACATTATATTCAAATTTATATATATTATTAACATTGTATTAAAATTTATAGAGCAATTTATAAATTATAAAGGGAATATAATTTGTTAATTAATTAAATTTTTGAGATATAATACAATATAAATGAACATAATTATATAAAACAAGCAAAACATTTTAATTATATTGGGTTCATAATTACTAACCAAAATTCTGTTATTCCCACTTCTTACTAAGGTCTTTATACTGTCAGTAAACACATTTCCAACACTTACTAGCTACTGAGATTATGTAATTTATAAAAGGAATATAATTTGTTAAACAATGTAATACAATATAAATGAACATAATTATATTAAATGGATGAGTATCAAATGTGTCATATTAATTATATTCGTTTTAATTTATATATAATAAGTAAAACGTTTTATGTATATTGGGTCCATAATTACCTATGAATTCGTCAATCTCCCTGAATTCCACTTTTTTTGAACGGTTATTGTATTGTGCTAATGATTCAATAATAATCGTTTTGTAATCGTTTGATATTTGAAACGTGCCATAAATGATGATTTTGGTAGTATTTATTACTTGTCTCATCTTCATCATTGTTTGTGTCTCGTTGTCATATTCATCTTATCCATATCCATGCAAAAATCAGCGACATCAATGACAACAAAGTGGAAGGTGGATGTCAGAGTGCATCATAAGTGGAAAGTTGTCTCTAACAACAAAGAGCATTTTGAGATGATATTTGTTGACAAATCCATAAATTTGTGTTATTTTTTGTTAATTTCTTTATTGGATTGTTTCATTTGTACGTTCATTTATTTTTGTATTGTAAGGTTAAGTTTATTTTAATGTTTTCATTACCGGGTGGTGATATACATATTGTTGTCCCAGCAGCACATATGCCCTTATTTTACGAAAAATTAGCATTGGATCATACTTACATGGTATCCAACTTTAAGGTTCAAAGTAATGTTTTGCCTTTCAAACCTTCGTCGCACAAATATATGCTCAAGTTTACTGGAGGTACGTCTGTTGGTGATGAAAACAAACATGAAATACCACCGAAACCGCTGGTGTTTACAAGTTTTTCTGATATAATCAGTAGCAATTTTAAGAACGAAGTGCTCTCATAGGTGAAATTTGTTTTCCATGTTTTTTTTCTTCATATTTGGAATGGTTGAGAGTATTGGATTTTCTCAGATGCAGTTAGGTGCTAAAAAACAGTAGGTTAATATGGTATTGAGGGATCACAGGTTTGTATATATGCAGTTTCGACGATAGTCTTAAAATATAGAATGTCTTTTAATGTAAATTCCCTGTAAATTTTAAATCACTGTTATGTAATTTTGTTTAGCAACAACATCGTGAACTGCACCCTTTGGGAATCGTATGCCGAGCAATTCATCAAGTTCAACCAGGATCGGATTAATGAGTCTACTACAATTGTTGTTCTGCTTCAGTATGCAAAAGTCAAGCAAGAGGGTTAGTTGGTTTACGTTGTTATTGGGTTGTAATTATTTAATGACTATTGAAAGTTGTGTTACTATGTTAATGTAGGCAAGTTTCCGTTGTCAGTGGCAAACACCTACAATGTCACCACACTTTGCCTGGATGTTTCTTTCCCACCAATCAAATATTTTATGGACAGGTACATTTATTAAATGTATTGTGTGTCATTTTATATGTTGGATTAGTCATTTTGTTAGGTGAATAATTTATGAATTTGGTTGTCTATGCAACATGCCTAAGGATACTATGGTTACTGTATCTGGTCAGCTAGGCTCTAATTCTCAACTTTCATCCCAAACCTCTGAGAATACCCAAATGACTCCGATGCAAAAGCTACTTTCTAAGGCTGTGGTTATGCCTATCAGTGATATGATTAACCTCCGTGATGTATGTACTAATTTGGTTGCATTTTTTGCATTTGCATGGTATCTGTTGTGGTGAATCATTTTGGTTTTTTCGATGTTTATGTTGTTTGCTATTTATACAGCTCACGTTTTGTGCTACTGTTGCCACAACAAAAATATTGGTGGCGTCTCCCTTTGGCTGGTACTATCGTGCCTGCCCTGTATGCCCCTGCATTGCACGTGGTGAAAATCCCCTGTTTGAGTGTGATGCAGGTCATTCAACCGAGGCGGAAATCTTTAGGTCTTATTCCTTCTCATCTAATATATGTTGTTGCCATGAAAACTTTAGTGTTCATGGTATATGTATTTGATTGAATTTAATATGACTATTATTTAATGTATTGTAGGTATAAGATTGAGATCAAAGTTGATTACGCGGGGAATGCGAGTACCTTTTGGGGTTATCTGCTTCTCAGATGTGTCATACTATGATACAAGTTAATACATTTCTTAACATAGGATTAACATGTGCGGTTTTACAAACACTAATACTAATTGTTTTACTTACTTATATAGGTTGGAATTAATGATCCACTGGAATTCCCATTGGCACTCGATCAAATGTTAGATTTAGAGATGGCTTTTAAGGTTAAGTGGCATCCACGTTGGAAGAATGGGTCGGTTGTTATGCTACTAAAGAATGACCTTTCATCAAACAACTTAAAGCTCAATGGGAATCAATAGAGGTCCGCTACATCAACATTGCTTTTGTATTTTAGGGTGTTTTTTAGTACATCTACAACTTTTCTGCTAAGTGTATGTTTATTTCCCAACACAGGCCGCTGCTATGGCCCATCTGTAACTTCAGATCCACTGCAGGTATTTGGCTAATTGAAATGATTTGCAATATGTTATATTTTGATAGTTGTGGCATTTATATTGTTAAACATTGAAAAAAATGTTATTATCTTTAGATTAAAGTGATTGTTGATGAAGCTAAAACAGATGTCCGGGAAGATGTTGGTTTGGTTACGGTATCATCCATTTCATTCCAATTTATTAATGGTTTGTTTTCTATCCTTTAAAACTATATATTGGCCTATATAACTCATACATTTTTCTCGAATGATTATGACACAGGATCTTGAAATCACTTCTAAGCATAACCCAGATCCTATAACTCCTGTTGGGAAAAGACACTTACCAGATGGATCAAGTGACTCATCAACCTCTGAAGGATTATATGATGGAGAATTGTCATCTAACAAGCTTAAGAAGATTATCAAATTAGAGAAGATTGATTAGTTGTGACTATAGTTTGTTAGCTGTGTTTGTTGCTTTTTTTCCGATTGTTGTTATTTTCATTTTGGGTCTCTTTTGAGTGTGAAATTGGAAATGTCAAATTAGACTTGTGTTACTTTCAGTCATATTAACTTCATGTTAGGTCAAATATATTTCTGCATTTTTTTTATATTCCACTCATCTTCTGTTAAAGTTCATTAATCATATTTTATTAGTAATTTATATATACGAACTAAAACCAAAATCAGTAGATATTATACATAGGTACCATTGTATAACCTCTGGCATAAGTTTGTGTTAATGTAACTTTAAAATATGCATTCTCAGTATTAGCTCTTTCATTATTACCTTTTTCTGTTTTTAGCTACAAAATTTAAAAATAAAACGATTTTCAATATTTACAAATTATTAATTCCTACTTTAGAACTCTTTGGTAACATACTAGAATCAACATCAAAATATTATAGTGTTGTTTAGTGAAAATACTATTACGTGGTTTAGTTACGTGGTTTAGTAAAAATATTATTATAACACTATATAATGAGAAAAATTGTAACTCTTTACATATGTAATTATTATTACTTATATAAAATAAATTATGTTTCGTTCAAAATATAAAATGAAATTAATGAATTAATATTTTATAAAATTATAAAATCAAAACATAAAAAAGGTATTGATTTGAGGGTCCATATTGTAAATTTAAAGAGATAATTGAATTAATTTTATATAATAAATATTTTTTATTTGATTTTATTTTATCCTCTTTAATTAATTAAAAATAAAATAAAATTCGAAAAAGTGATTATAATTTATAATTATAGTATGTTCAGTTATTATTAACATTGTATTAAAATTTATATATATATTATTAACATTGTATTAAAATTTATAAGGCAATTTATAATTTATAAAGGGAATATAATTTGTTAATTAATTACATTTTTGAGATGTAATACAAACATAATTATATTAAATGGATGGGTATCAAGTTTTAAAATATGACATCTGATTGCGTCATATTAATTATCGTTATGATTTATATATAACAAGCAAAACGTTTTAATTATATTGAGTGCATAATTATTTTGAAAAAGAAAGATGTGATGTAATCATTATAAATGAACATAATTATATTAAATGGATTGGAAATTCCATATTTTTTGAACGGTATTGTGCTAATTATTCAATAATACATAATTCCCCATTCTCATTATTACCTTTTCTGTTTCTAGCTACAAAATTTAAAAATAAAACGATTTTCATTATTTACAAATTATTTAAATATAAAACGATTTTCATTTTTAAAATAAATTTAATGCATTTTGTAAGAATATAAAATACAAATTAATACATTTGGTAAGATATTAAAATTAAATTCTATAATTGTACAACACGCATTAAATTACTTTTAAAACTTACCATATTCTATAACTGATCACGTGAAAACACTATTATTTGGTTTAGTGAAAATATTATTAAAATACTATATATATATATATATATATATATATATATATATATATATATATATATATATATATATAATGAGAAAAACTATATGTAATTATTATTTGTGTTAAATATATGACATACACTGTCATGACATACAAACCACACATTAATTTTTCACTTAAATCCATAACTTTCATTCTTTTGATATTCCACTCCAACTTGCAATATATATATATATATATATATATATATATATATATATATATATATATATATATATAATATATATATATATATATATATATATAAATATATATATATATATATATATATAAATATATATAAATATAAATATATATATATATATATATATTCAAAATATATATATATATATATATATATATATATATATATATATATTCAAAATATATATATATATATATATATATATATATATATATATATATATTCAAAATATAAAATAAATATCCGGATGATTATATAAAATAAATTATGTTTCGTTCAAAATATAAAATGAAAATTAATGAATTAGGATTTTATAAAATTATAAAATCAAAATATAATGTATTGATTTGAGGTTCCATATTGTAAATTTTAAGAGATTATATTAAAAATAAATATCATTGAAAATATTATATACATTTAATGTATTTTATAAAATTATAAAATTAAAATTAATGTATTTTGTAAAATAATAAAAGTAAATGTAAAAATGTATAACATTAATGGTCAAATCTATAATAAAAGTAAAACACTTAAATTTCAAATGATTAAATAAAATAAATCACGTGTCATTTAAAACATAAAATACAATTAGTGAATTAAAATTTTATAAAATTATAAAATCAAAACTGAAAAATGTATTGATTTGAAAATAATAATTAAATTTTATATATAAAATAAATTATGTTTCGTTCAAAATATAAAATGAAATTAATGAATTAAGATTTTATAAAATTATAAAATCAAAACCTAAAAATGTATTGATTTAAGGGTCCATATTGTAAATTTTAAGAGATTATATTTAAAAAAAATATCATAAAAAATATAATATGGATTTAATGTATTTAGTAAAATTATAATTTTAAATTATTGTGAATTAAAATTTAAAAAATAAAATAAAATTTGTGAATTAAAATTTTATAAAACTATTAAATCAAAACTTAAGAGTATATTGACTGAGCCTATATTAAATTTTATTCATTTTGTAAGAGTATAAAATAAAAATTTATATATTAGATAAGATATTAAATTAAAATTCTATAACTCTACAACATGCATTAAATTACTTTTAAAACTTACCAAATTCTATAACTGATAACAGTTTAGTGAAAATACTATTATTAGGTTTAGTGAAAATATTATTAAAACACTATAAAATGAGAAAAACTGAAACTCTATACATATGTAACTATTATTATTTATATAAAATAAATTATGTTTCGTTCAAAATATAAAATGAAATTAATTAATTAAGATTTTATAAAATCAAAACATAAAAAATGTATTGATTTAAGGGTCCATATTATAAATTTTAAGAGATTATATTAAAAAAATTATCATTAAAAATATAATTAACATTTAATGTATTTTGAAAAATTATAAAATTAAAATTAATTTATTTTGTAAAATAATAAAATTAAATTGTAAAAATATATAACATTAATGGTCAAATCTATAATCAAAGTAAAAAATTTAAATTTCAAATGATTAAATAAAATAAATCATGTGTCATTTAAAACATAAAATAAAATTAATGAATTAAAATTCTATATAAATCATGTGTCATTTAAAACATAAAATAAAATAAAATTAATGAAATAAAAAAAAGTAATAAAAAAGTAATATAAATTTAAAGCATTTTTTAAAGATTATAAAATAGAACTTTATATATTTTGTAACATATTACATTTAAATTCTATAACAGACGTTTCTAATGTTAACTACTTCTAATGAATAATTAATAATTAAATACTTTTAAAACTTACTTTATAATTATAATTATAATGAATAATTAAATACTTTTAAAATACTTTTTCCCATCAACACATAAATGATCACGGTTTCTACTATTTTTAAATGTACTTTTCCTATTCCCATGTAAAGTCCCTTTTTTTCACAAACCACACAATCTTTTCATGATTTTTTAGATTTCTTACTTTATCTAGAAACAATGATAACATATTACCCTGAAAAATATCAAACTGTATCAGCTATTGTTAGACATAGAAGGAGACTTATTTTGAAAACCCGAAGAAATTCACGTAATGATGTCAAAGCGCATGAACCTACTTCTTCTAATTTCCCTGATTCTATATCATTTCAAACATCTATTGTTTCCCCCTTAACATCCAATGTAATAACTTCAAATTCTTCTACTGATGCATATCAATATTTTGAAAAGACTTATAATTCAACTATTGCGAGAAAGAGAAGGAAGCTACTCTTGGATAACAAGAAAAGGGTCTGTAATGACTCTAACTTCCCTAAGACCGTGGCTTCCCTAACATTGAAGCACCGACATCGAGTTAATAACAATATTCCACAACTTCATAATGAACATCCATTGCCCAAAAATTCAGTTCATTTTGTTAAACACAACTGTAACAGAAGTCACGCATCTACTTCTACCGCACATCATATACCAACTGAGTCACACTATTCAGACGATGTAGAATCAAATTCTGACAACGATTTTGGTTTGCCTAATAGCTCTGACACAGATACCGACACGGATCATGAACCGTTAATAGATTCTTATTTGCAAGGTACGTTCCATTACTTAAATTAATTTCTAAAATCATAAAAATAGTTTACTTATATTAATAACTTTTTTATCTGGTTTGTCGTTTGTAGAATATTGTGATATAGGAGACCAAACATCACTGTGTCTATATTGTAATTCATGTATGTGGTATCAAGAACGTATTGACAAACCAAAAAAAACAACTAATCCAAAGTTCCATCGTTGCTGCCGGGGTGGAAAAATTGTATTACCCTTACTAGAGGAACCGCCACAACTATTGCAACATCTTCTGTATAATAGAACATGTCCAGAGAATTGAATACCTGACCCTCTCGAATGAGAGGGTTTATATATTGGTCTAAGTGGAAGAGTATTGGTCCAAACCGTTGGGCGCGGATCGCGGAATCCGTATGAATAGGTAACGGTCAAAACTAGCCATTGGAAGACTTCGTCTTGGTCGGTATGACTTTGGTCGACAAGGACCATTATTCTTAACATTGCTCGACGTCAAGCGTGCTACAAAGCTGGTATGCTTGGCCCAATTCTGGGAATTGGGCCTGCCCAGAACACTTACAATCCTTGCCTCGTGTGCGCGCCATTGAAAAAAACATTAAAAGAATCAAAAAATACAAACCGGATATCATTTGATTGGAGTTCTGGAATGACGGATAACAAAATCGGAACACATGCTAAGAGAGAACCAAATTACACAAGCACCGGAACCAAAACACTCTCTATGAAACTTCTGGGTAAGAATAGAACAAAATTGAAAGACATATGAAATGAGTTCCGGTACACATTTTCAAAACCGAAAGCCATTTTCACTGAGTTTCGGTAACCTTATAAAACTGGAACACCTACTTGATCTGTTTCGGTATACAATATGTGAATCAAAAGACTTTTGCTGAGACCAACCTACTATATTGTGTGTGAATCACCACCATAATGGAGTCTTTCTTTGTGAATGTGACAAGGTGGTAGAGACCAACCTACTATATTGTGTGTGAATCAGAAACTCATATCCAAGATATGTTGTTATTAGTTTCTAAAACATTCATTGTTGCCAAACTTTATAATGAAACAATAAACAAATCCAAAATTCATCCATTGTATCACCTCATTCCATCCAATTATCATAAGGAACATCATTTGTCAAGATATAATCAACTGCTCTCAGAGAAAGGAGGAAATGTTGTATTTTCCCTATTTAATCACAACTTTGCGTAAGAGGCACTCAATGACAAACAAAATAACTAACTAATAAAACATACTATTGGGTTAGAAAAGAAGGAATTGGTGAAAATGATGAAATTTCTAGAAAAGAAAACCCATATAGAGTTGTGTCATAAGTATTTTAAAACTTCTACATCAAGGACAAATGATGAGAATATGAAGAGTAGAAGGATTCTAAAGCCTCTACATCAAGGACAATTGATGAGAGCATCATGGAGTTGTTAAAAATAAAGGAAGAATAAAAGGAATACTGGAAGTTTACAAGGGATCAATATAAATAACACAAAACATTGTACATCTTTCACAAATAAAGATTACTAAATAGACCCATAGCCTTCTACATAAAACTAGAGACATCCAAGTAAAATAAAATGGAGCACACACAAGGTGCTTTAAGGCATCTTTCCCCGCCCAGCCACACTCCCTGGTGGCAAGCAAGTGAATAACTCGATCCTTAACGTATAGATAACTTTCCTTGTCCAGTCACACTCTCAGGTGGCAAGCAAGCACAGGTCACTCATTATCTGTCAATGGTACTTTCCCCGCCTAGTCACACTCCTAGGTGGCAAGCAAGCACATGTCACTCATTATCTATCAAAGGTACTTTTCCCGCCCAGCCACATTCCCAGGTGGCAAGCAAATATCATATTTGGTTTATGTAATGATTTGGAGTTGATTATATTAATGATTAAGAAATTATTATTACATATTATTAATTATATCCATCATTTGTCGCTTACAAATATCATTTTTTTTTATGTTAAAAGGTTTTTTTCCACTTAAAAAGTGATATGGAACATTTGGTGTAAATAAAAAAAATCTGTAGAGAAAAATAGTTGGGAGTAAAGGGACAAATTACTACTTCTTTTAAAATAAAAATATGATTAATTTTATATTGAATAAAATATTAATGAGTTATTTTTTAAAATTATACACTATTAATATAATAAAATGAAAATAATAATAACATTTTTTGGGTTACAATATTCAGATTATTAATACTAGTATTGACACCATAATTACTAACACTTTTAGAGTGTGTGTTTTCGTTACTTTATAAATCTCAATTCTTTTTTAATAAACTAGCGGATACCCGTGCTAATAAATTACAAATATAAAATTAATATTTCTTACATATGGTATTCAGTACACAGTATAAAATATATAGTGATATCATTCGGTACACAATATGCGATTTACTTAATTCAATGTATGAAAAATAAAATTCAAATGATCCGTCTACAACTATATCTTATAGATTTAATATATTAATAGTTGATATATAATAGATACGTTCACGTCTACCCGTTTCCCGTCAATGAGAATTTCATGTTTAACTTTACGTTCACGTTTATGAATATCTACACTTGGCATCTTAAAATTTCATCTATTATGTAGGAGAATTTCATAATAGAAGTTTAACTCTACATATTTTATCCATCTTTTATGTAAGAGAAATTCATAATAGAAGTTTAACTCTACAAAATTTTAAATTCATATTAGAACATTTAAAGTATTCATTTTTTCTTACGTTAGTATGTTTTTTCTTTTCACTATAGTATTTGAATTTTTCAATTATTTATTTTTAATTTAGTAGAAAACAATTGTATAAATTATTACCATTTATCATTATTTTTTCATGATTATTATTTATTATTATTTTTTCATGACTACTAATCATCTTTTCTTTTTCATTATAACTCGAGTGGGTTAATTTTCTATGGTTATCTTTATAAAAAAACTACATATGAAAAAATAAATTGATATTGATATTGATATTTTATGTTTTTTTGTTAATAATATAAATACCTATAATATATAAAATCAAACCATTTTTTAAATTATTTATTTAGAATAAAATTAACAAATTAAATTATTAAATAACTTAAATTAAATGTTAAATAAAAAAATATTTAACATTTATAAGTGTAGAAATCAGTAGGTAAATAAAAAATCAGATCTAAGAATATCATAGATCTCTTGATAATTTAATTTTTTTTTGTATAATCAATAGTTATTTATAATATCAATAAATGTATAATATTAATAGTTAATAACATTATTTTCATATTCATCAATAAAAATATAATATTAATGAATTACATTAAATTAAATTGAAAATTACATTATTTTCATATTCATCAATAAATATATAATACTGAAGCAACTTAAATAATATTAATAGAATTGAATCACATTAAATAAAATTTGAAACAGCATAAATAATATTTTTTCAAAGTAGTAATAATTATTTTTTTTCAATTTATTTGTATCCCTGTATCTTATAAATTTATATTTGAATATATTTTAAAATTATTAATTATAGTATAATTTGTCATAAATTATTAATTTAAATTATGATTTTTGAATGATATATAATTATTTCTAATGATTCTAATATTAATAATGAATCCTTATAATTATTTCTAATGATTCTAATATCAATAATGATTACAATTATTTCTAATTTTATATAAAAGCAATGAATTTTTTTAATTATTATTATTTGTAAAAATATTTTTTACTATTTTTTAGCCGAAAAATGATGAGAGTTACTTATTTATTTGGTAGAAGAATAATATAGTTTTTAAAGTTTTTTTTAGAATTTAATTATTAATGATTTATTATTATTTTATTGATAGAAATAGAGGGATATTTATTATTATGTCGAACAAATAGGTATTAAAAACCTTAATCTTTCATAGAGAAAAAACTACTCTTAAGTAACAAATCATAAAATCGTTATCTTCATAATTTCAAGACAAATTTTATTGAGTGGAGAGAAATGTGCATATGCCACTCGTAATTTCAAGTAACCAATAAACATCGTAAAATAAACGGTAACCTGTGTATAAATTTACAATTACACAATGAGTATAAATTAAAAACGGCATATTGCTATTACAGTTACTATCACAAAATAAATGATATGATTGTATATCTATCTTATAAGAAAAGAATGTGTTTATTAAAAGTCTAAGTTACCCTCTTACTCAGTTAATAATGACGCATTTAAAATATTGCTTCAACTACCCTCTTTTATCTTTTATATTTTCTCTTTCATTTGTTTCCTCTTTTCTCCATATGCTTCAAATATTATGTTTTTTCGTTTCGAATTTTTTGCATTTAAACTATAGTTAAAATTCTCAAATTGTAAACCTTTGCGTTGCCATTGATTTTTTTTTTAATTATTTGATTATTATTAAATTTGAGTAATTTGTTAGAATACTTCAGAGAATTGAAAATTTAAATTTTCCGAGGTGAATAATTTAGTAAAAGGAAACATTTGATTTTAGATATTATAGTCTTATTCTTGCCTTAACTAAAAATTGTCTTTAATATGTAATGTTAAATTTTGTTTCCCGACACTTATTGCAAGCATTCACATGCCATGGCCTTTGTATGAATGTTTTCATCATCAACTAAATATAAAGATTTTTTATGCACATATGCAAACGAGATATTCCGATCTATACGGAAGTGTTTCGGTGCTGATTAGGTGGTGTCATTTGTTGCATAGATTTGGGCACTGTTTTCACACTCACTAATCATGGTCTGGTTGATGGAAAGACTGATTTCATTGCTTTTATTTTTTGAATTATCATTAATCATGTCAAGGTCTTCTTGGAGAAGACGACACCGGTGAAAAATCACCTAGGTTAACGATTTGTTTCTTCCTGAGAAGATATCAATTAGCATTGTTTGATTGATTTCCACACATGTGAACAAAGAGGGGAAGCAAGGATAATTCCACTAATAACTACCTGTTGAGTGGGCTAACTTTGTTGTATTTTTTATCATCATTTTCATATCTATTGAGTTTGTATATTGGTTGTACTTAATAGACATTGTGCTTGCTTCCCCCTCTTTTTATAGCCAATATAGTTGTTCAACAGAATAATCATATTGTGGGGATGATAAAAACCTTGATGTTTCACACTGGAAAAGCACCTCGTGGAGATCGAACATCGAGGTTTATGCATGAGTATAGCCTTGAAGATAAGGACCTGTCTGACAAAGGGATTGTTCAGGTAATCATTTGTTTCTTAATTGTTTTCTATGGTTAAATGTTATAATATTATGAGCCTTATTAGGGAGACAGATATGTATAAGTCAGTTTTGAATTGGTGAATGTGTAGCAGTTTTGTAGTTTTTCCTGTGAATGTACAGTTTAGTTTTGATCCTATTGGCATCTGTTTTCTTCTTTCAATAATCATTTATTACAGTTTATTTCAGTTTTTATTAATTTAGTTCTTATCACTATAAAGTGCAATTCTTACTTCAGAATTGTTGAATTCTTAAATGGAATTATGTGACTTCATGTTGATTCAATTTTGTGTTTGTTTGTTTGTTTGATTTAGGAAAGAAAGCAGGGTGAACTGCATTGACACTGAGATTAAATAATTGTGAGTATTTGTTTATTTGTTTCTATGATGTATTTGACTATGCTTTAATGTATATACTATGCACAAATATATATGATAAGCTGATGTTAGTGTTGAGAGAGCTCTCCAAGAAAGTGACAATGATGTATATGCTGCCATCAAGATCTGTATATAGAATTTAATAATGCTCACAAGTGTAAGATTATTGTTTCTGAATTGTTATTGTTGTGAGTTATTGTGGAATTGATGATGGATGGATATTGTAGTTGAATCTACTAATTGTTAGTTGAAAAATGTCTAAAACCATGTCATGTGTTGTTGTTTACAAGTGAAAGATTTTGTGGCAGGGAGGTTGATGGTCTAATAATGTTAGATCATGCGTCTATCGCAAGACAACAACGCATGGGGCATCGAATTTCAGAGAGAAGGCGATACCTTTTATGGGAATAACGAGAAATAATGCTCAAGAGAATCCAGGTTTGCTTAGTTGTTGCTTAGTTGTTGGATTCATATTGCATATTTTTTGCAATTTAGAAGACAACACATTTGGTTCTCTACAATAGAAGAGTAATGTCAAAGGGAATGTTGCATTCGCGCGCACGTTTCTCAAATAATCTTTATTTGGATTATTTTGGGTACTCAAAACAAAATAATTTAGTTCACTGAAAATTTATTTTTATAAAACAAAAAGGTGGAATGATATTGTTGTTCTTCTGGTGTGTATGTGATTCAGAATAATAATGCAATGTGAGATTTTGGATTTCAGGTATCACAATCTTATACTACATTAGTATAAAATCAATTTAATATTATAAAATTAATTTAATACATTTCATAAATAAAATATCTTATAAAAGAAATTAAGTTTAATTAAAGAAATTAAATGGATGAATTGAAATTACTTATGTTATAGGTTTTTTTAATAATTAAGTTTCTTTAATTTTCTTTAAAAAAAATTAAGTCATTAACTTTATTTCAATTCAAAAAGGTTTCGTTATTTATATACAATACCATTCGATTCATAAATAATTTACCTTATTATCTTTTAATATATCTTAAAAAGAAGGGTAAGAATCTTTCAAATATTTTATTAGACCTTATCATTAAATAAATTATATAATTATTACTCTGACTTTTTTGTGAATGTCTTAATATTTATTTACTTAATATTCTTTAATAACCTTTAAATAAATTTTAAATAATATAAACTTATATGAGATTATTACTTGGTTTAAATAAAAAAGAAAAATATTATTCTATTATAAGTTTATAATATATAAAAAGTTTATAAAAAGTTTAGTAATGTATTATATAAAGAACAATTACATATTAAATATAAGAATCACATAAAAAACAATTATATATTTATAAATAGGAACAAGATTGTTTATATATTATTCTATTATATATTATTCTATTATAAGTTTATAATATATAAAAAGTTTAGTAATGTATTATATAAAGGACAATTACATATTAAATATAAGAATCACATAAAAACAATTATATATTTATAAATAGGAACAAGATTGTTTATTATTATACATAAAATAGTGAAGAATACAAAAAAAAATAGTGTATAGTATTTTTAAACTATGAGTTGATAGGAGAATTGCACATTTTATTGATGTTGTATTTTAAAATGTATATACACAGAATATATATATCAAATTAGCGTATTATATATATATATATATATATATATATATATATATATATATATAAGGGAATATTCTTACTTCAGGAGTAAGTTTATAAAACTTACTCAACATCCTCACCTTTAAATCATTTTTAATAAATGGCTGAAAATAAACCGTAAATTTTCTCTCTCCATATTTAATTATTGATTATTTGCAGAAAACTTACAGCATAAGGGTGAAGATATGGAGTAAGTTTTATAAACTTAGTCTTTGAATAAGAATATCCCCAATATACATATATATATATATATATATATATATATATATATATATATATATATATATATATATATATATATATATATATATATATATATATATATATTCACATTATTAATTTTAAAATTTCTTTCTCTCATGGTTTTTCTATATTTTCAATTTTCATTTATCGCTTATTTTTTTGGGAAAAAGAAAGTTTTAATATTTAATATCATAGTAATTAATATATTAGAAAGTTTTACTTTATTGTTTTAAGAATAAAATAATCAAATAGAGAGAATACAAATATTTGTTTAAAAATTATGTCTATTTACATTTTGGTCTACTTACATTTTTATTATATTTTAAAAACAAAAATGTGCGTATGAACACATAGATATTGATATGGTACTGAAATTAGGCTAATTATTTAAGTATTAAATAATAAAGTGAGCAACTTTACCATTAATATTTTATTTATTTTTGTTACTAATATTTATTTATACAATTAAAATATTTTCAAATACTATATTATTAGTTGATATTTATAAAACTAAATGACCGCATATATTTGAAATTATTTTAAATTTAAGAACAAGGTGTAATGAAACATATTTTAGCTGGGTATTAAAGTGGAAGTATACTTTTCTGTAGCAATTAAACATAAATTAAATTAATTTGCTTTGTTTTGCTTTGGTTATCTGAAATACATATCACTATCCCACGAAATTTATATTTCTAATATTACTTGCATAAAATGTATTTGTTTATATTAACATTTATAAAACTAAATCATTGTATAAATATTTTTATAAAAAAATTCAATCGACGTCCACATGTATTGATTTTATCTTTTTTATTTTAATGTTTTAACGTCATAGTAATTAATATATATAAAAAATTAATATTATTTTAAAAATAAAATAGACAAATAGAGAGAACAAAAATATTTGTTTAAGAACAGTGTCTATTTATATTTTTATTCACAAGAGAGTTCAATAAAAATTCTTCTACTCATTATGATAAATGATAAGTTTTGTACAACTACATGTTGACGTTTTCTTTACATTTCCCACGACACTTAATGCCCATGATATATTGGAAACATATGACGTGTTTGTTAACACCATTTGGAACAGATTTTTAAAGGAATAAGGTAGTAAGAGAGATTTATAAATTATCAATATGCTCTATGGAATTCATGACGATGATGAAAAAATTTACTAGTCATTGCCCCAATAGTTGGACAAAATGGAAATCACCACCATAATGGAGTCTTTCTTTGTGAATGGGACAAGATGGTAGAGACCAACCTACTATATTGTGTGTGAATCAGAAACTCATATCCAATATATGTTGTTATTAGTTTCTAAAACATTCATTGTTGCCAAAGTTTATAATGAAACAATAAACAAATCCAAAATTCATCCATTGTATCACCTCATTCCAGCCAATTATCATAAGGAACATCATTTGTCAAGATATAATCAACTGATCTCAGAGAAAGAAAGAGTTGTTGTACTTTCCCTATTTAATCACAACTTTGCGTAACAGGCACTCAATGACAAACAAAATAACAAACTAATAAAATATACTATTGGGTTAGAAAAGAAGGAATTGGTGAAAATGATGAAATTTCTAGAAAAGAAAACCCATATAGAGTTGTGTCATAAGTATTTTAAAACTTCTACATCAAGGACAAATGATGCGAATATGAAGAGTAGAATGATTCTAAAGCCTCTACATCAAGGACAATTGATGAGAGCATCATTGAGTTGTTAAAAATAAAGGAAGAATAAAAGGCATACTGGAAGTTTGCAAGGGATCAATATAAATAACACAAGACATTGTACATCTTTCACAAATAAAGAGTACTAAATAGACCCATAGCCTTTCCATAACACATTTTGGGCGAATTTGTTGAAAAATAACTTGTGCCAGTCATTTTTACTCAACTAGAAGAAAAAAACAATTCTACATTGCGACACTTGCTACTTAGGATGAGAATAATTTTGTGCCTCCTAAGAAGGTCCCTTCACCCGAGCTTGTGACTGCACCAAGGCAAGTGAAGGAGGCATAATTGACGTTTCAGGAAGAAACTGTTGAAAAAGAATACCAGAAGACCCAACCTCTAGGGTTTTGGACATTAATCAACTTGTTAAAAAAGAGAAAAATGAATAATAAAATGAGGAGGACATGGCCCTTGATGACATGATCGAGGAGACATAAAAGGATGTTGGTGATAAAGAAAAGGAAAAAATAAAAGAAAAAATAGCTAGTTGTTAAAGAAGCTTCCACCAATGATTAAAGGACTATCATGTCATACAATGTCCCATTATTGAACCAAGTTAGGGAAATCTAATTGTCGAAACTCATACCAAAGAAATATAAACTGATACGGAAAATAAAGTTAACAAAGAGAATGAAGAAAAAGAAGAACTACCAATCGATGTGACCCTAGAGATGATACCAACCTTATATATAAGAGAACGAGATGGCCTCTGAGCCTTATCCAAAACTAAAGAGAAATTCAAATAAATCTAATGGTAAGTTGTAAGTGTCAAATAAATTAGCAAATATTGAAACTCTAGAAAGGTTGAATATGCCCCCTCTTTGGTCACTAAGGAGAGGGGTCTTATCGAAGTTTTAAATGAGAATGTATTGGTTAATGATTTATTTAGAAAGGCTTCCAGTGTAATTCTAAATATTGGTACAAGTTAAAGGATCGAGATTGGCATAAATGATAGTTAAAATAATGATGACTTCCTCTATAGTAATAGTAAATGCGATGGATTAATTATTGTAGGTAACAATGGTCGTTCCAAAAAGAGAGGTAGTATTTCGTCGGAACCATATTTTCCCATAATGGACATTTTCCTCCATAATATGCAGATGGACATAACTAATATCAGTTATCTACAAGGTAGAGAGTCCTAAAAAAGGAATATGGATTTCAACATTGACAATGAAGGTGTGGTGATACTTATGAACCACTTATTTAACATGCCTTTTGGCAGAGTTGTTGCTAGGCCTCTTATGTTCCAAAAGAGAATATAATTATCATTGAAGACTTCCATTAACATAAGAGTGGAAAGAGACTAACCTACATACAAACAGACTAAGTGACCATAATTTTCTTCCTAATTTCGGGAAAATTTTAATTGGTCGATAATCTCAATGGCTGGATTATGCTCAATTTAGTGAGATTAGTTAGAAGATACATTGACAATGAAGTTTTTATTTTCATTTTTTGCTAAACAAATGGGGGTAGAACGGTATTTGGGATAAGGGAGAAAGTTAAACTCATGTATTTGTCTTTTTTTTTCTTTTGAGGAGACGGGGTCAAGAGTATTAAAGGGGAAAAAACATACTTATATAAGGTGGGTATGAGGGGAATCTTGAGTTTTTCCATTTGAGGAATGATTGATTTTTGTGTTTGGCTTTGTGAATGGTAGTGAAAAGTTTTTCATTGGAATAATGAAGTTTGGTTGTTTTTTATTGTTGATTGAATGATGTTTATTAGTATTATGATCTTTTTATTTCTTGTAGTGAGTTGTGTTAGAAAAGATATTTATTTAGTTGTATGTTTTTATTATAAAACATCATATTCTTATTTTAATGTTTGTAATTTTAATACACCAACATTTTCCATAAGTTGAGCTGGCCGAGTTGGTCTAAGGCGCCAGATTAAGGTTCTGGTCCAAAAGGGCGTGGGTTCAAATCCCACTCTCAACAAATTATTTATTTTATCAAAAATATTAATATTTATTAAACCCACTCTCAACAAATTATTTATTTTATCAAAAATATTAATATTTATTATATTTTACTCATGTTAGCATTCTTATTTTTTTTATTAAACATCATAGACGAATTATATTTATTTACAATTACTCAAACACAATTTTTTTTAAAAGCAAGAATAATATAATATAATAAAATGTCATCTTAGATTTCTTAGTTTTAAATACTACCAAACAAGGACTTTTATTTTTGTCATATAATTGCATTACCATGGAATTTCGTTTGAAAAAAATGTGAGAACTTCTCTCTTTCCAAATGATCCATATGCAAACCAACCAAATCAACTACATATTGGAATAAATCTTTTTTAGAAACAAATAAGAACCTCTAAAGCAAAAATTATAGCCAAAAGATGATATAGAAAGAATACAAGAGACATCCAACTAATAAAAAATATTATGTCAAATATCATCAAATATTCACACTAAAAAAGTGTTCAATTGTCTCCTTGTTTCACATTCTTAATCCCATAAGAGATAGTCAAAGTCTAAAACATCCCATCAAGCAAGCTAATATAGGAATATATTTGCCTTCAAATTCTATTGATGATGATGTTGTTTTATAAACTTCAATATGATGATCCTTCGTGCATATGATCTCAAAATATCTTTTTTTTTAGTATCAAAAGTGTTTACATGCAAAATAATGTTATACATCATAGAAAAATAATCCAACAAAGGGACCCTGAAGATGATGGATATTTTATGTCTTTTAGAGTATTTTATTATTATAATATCTATTTTTTAAATTAATTTTTATTCAAATTTCACTTGTAAATAAATCTATTTATTGAATTACCTTAAGTGTTCCTAACCCAATGATTATGCAAATTTTAATTTATTGTAACAATAATAGACGAATTGACTGATCGAGAATGAACAAGGAAATAAAAAGCATTGGAGAAATTTTGTCCCAAACTCATAGCACTTGGTCCAAAATGAAAGGCATTTCAATAAAGGAAAAAATCATGATTCACAAGTTATTAAAAACATGAGGCATTCCATCACGAACGTGAGGCATTTTATCAAATTATGAGGCTTTACATCAATAAAGAAAAAAACTATCATTCACAAATTGTTAAGAACATGAGGCGTTCCATCACGAACGTGAGGCGTTTCATCAAATTGTGAGGCTTTACATCAATAAAGAAAAAAATCATCATCCATAAGTTGTTATAAACATGAGGTGTTCCATCACGAATGTGAGGCGTTTCATCAAATTGTGAGACTTTACATCAAAACCTAAGGACTTTCCTTGAAAACTTTGAGTGATAATTGAATTTTCACTACTACGGAAAACTCTTTTCATAACGGTTGGAAAATGGGTACCATCACGTTGTTCATATCATTGTTAAGTAGAGTATTGTTGTAAGTTAGTTGTTTCTACAACGGTCTGGAAGTCGTCATTGAAAGCCAGAACGCGTGCCACATATCACAACGGTTAGAATTATAAATCGTTGTGATATATACACTTAGGTACTTGGTTCGAAACCCATCAGCAACAAATTAGCCAAACATAGAAATTACTTTTAATCTCGGTTACAATAGATAACTGTCATTGAAAGTCACCAGAGTTTATTATATTATATATAGATTGCTTGTTTTCCTTACACCTCACTAAAGAAATACTTGGATTCAAATTGATAAAGAAGTCTATAATCTGAAAATTAAACTATTCTTGAAAACCAATTTAATGAAACCATTATTGTTTTCTAATAGCATTTGTCTCATCGTGCATCTCATGATGATGTTTACATATATTAAGGTATATTGACCTTACTCCTTAGATGCATCGCTATCTTCGATTATAGTTAAATTTCCATAAGAATAATTTATTGGATAATCTACCTCATCATCATCATCTTTTATTATTGTAACTTTTATAATCATAATTTTCACGATTATAAGTGTTGATGATGAGGTAGACTATCCAATAAATTATTGTTATGGAAATTTAACTTTAGTTGAATTCAGCGATGCATCTAAGGAGCCAGATTATTATACTATAATATATGTAAACATCATGAGATGAATGATGAGACACATGCAATTCAAAAACAACAATAGTTTGTTTAACTTGGTCTTCAAATACAACTTAATTTACAGATTATAAGTATCTATGTCAATTTAAATGAATGTATTTTAAGTGAGGATTAGTGAAACAAACAATCTACATAAAATATAATAAACTCAAACAACATCATACACCAGAACCATATATTATAAATTAATCAACAAAATCCTAACCGCATACAATATCATAAACTATGTTAAGTTGTTTCAAGAACGCGCATTTTATTAGAAATTATCACCGCTTGAGTTTGAGTTTTCATCTAGTTTGTGAAGCAATGAAAAAACACAAGGTGGATGAAGTTTCAATAATGACTTCATACTTCTTGTATTTTTTTTCCATTTCTACACAAATCATATGAACCTTATCATCTCATACTATACGATTGCTACCACTGCTTGCTATCACCATGTATCATCCCCTTAATCTGCAAACATCAACAATGAGCATCTTCAGTTAAAACTAAACCCTGAAACCATAATACAGTGAATAGTAAAGAGAGATCAAAAGAGAGAGCAGGAGAACATACCATCTTCGTTGTCGTCGTAGTGTGGGTTATACCATGAATTTCCAAACTATGAATTTCATCTAGTTTGTGAAGCAATGAAAAATAAATACAAGGTGTAAAAATCTTACACAAAAGCTTCATACTTGTTATATTTCTTTTCATTGTTTCTAAAACTAGATGACGTTTGCTGCCACAGTTGTTTCTTCATTCACTAACATCTTGTTTGTGAAGCTATGAAGAAGAAGTACAAGGTGGATGAAGTTTCCATCATAGCTTTATGCTTCTTGTACTTTTTTCCATATCTACACAAACATTATGTATCATAGCCAAAGTATGGTCTTTGTTAAGGTAGTGAAGACGAATCTGAAAAAAATGAGAACAATCAACAAAAACAACATGCAACAAACGAGATAAGGAGAAATATCTAACAATAGATGGAAGGAGAAGAAGAAGAGAAAAAAGGGATTCTAGGGTTTCGCTATGAAGGAAATGACGCTACTGTCAATATGTGAAATTTAATTCGCTTATATATGGGTAAAAAATTTCACAACGGTTAAAAATAAGGACCGTAATGATAAGTACTAATTTATAATAAATATATCACAATGGTTAACCAGAAGAACCGTAGTGTTAACCCTTTTTAAAAAAATAGAAAAGAAAAGGTGCACCTTAACATTAAAGGAATAAAATATTTTATGGCGTTGAGGTTCGAACCGATGAAAGTTTGATTATATCACAATGGTTGGTTTTGTAACCGTTGTTATATACAAATAAGTTTTAAACGAAAAAACAAAATAAATATGGTAGCGTCTTAGTAAAGATATGTCACCGCGGTGTAGGGAAAAAATGTGGTGAGCATGGCATTGTTGTTAGCGCGTTTTGTAGTAGTGTTTGTATAAATATGAGGGGCATCATCAGAAACGTGAGGTGTTTCCCTAGCAAAGTAAATCATGCAACATGTCCTAAATATTATAAATGAAAGGTTTTTGTATAGTAGTATTTAAGTCTAATATAAATAAGGAATAAGGTTTGAAATTTTGAACGAAGAAAGGGATTTTTATATGGGATTGACAAACGCTTTACAAGGATGACATAAGTCATTGTTCAACATACGAGACTAGAGTTGAAGCTTCTCATAGCCATTTATTATATGTTCATAGCTTTGATAGGATCATTGTTGGCATGACTTAGCATCAATCATTGCATGTTAATAAATGTATACTTCTGCTTTTGCATTGCATTTGAAATCTATTCATGTTTTGATCAAATCATATGCATATTGAGAAAACTTACATAATATTGCAAAAAAATCACAAAATCATTTAATTTTCATCCATTAATTGCATGATGATGTTGCATTTCATTGTTAATAGCTCATTGAATGTTGGTGCATTAACTTGACATAATCTTTTGCATTCCATGATTTGCATTAAAATTCATGTTGTTGCATTTTGAAAATAATTGAAATCTGCCTTGTTTTTATAGCTGTATTTTGAAGCAGGAGTTGTAAAAACATGTTGCATTCATTTCTGTTTTGACCTTTTACACCTATTTTGCATGTTGTTTGGTAGTTGTAAAAGGTTGTTTGCGTTTTGCATTGCATTTAGTAGCTGTTTGTGCTATAGGAGTTGTAGTAACTGCTGGATTTTGGCTTTCATTTAGATCCGTTAGACTTAGGATTGAGTCTAGATTAAGTCCTAGGTACATTAGGATATGTTTGGTACATGCTTACTTTCATTCCTTTTATCGCATTTGCTTTATCCTACTAACCTTTGTTTTGTAGGGAGGTGGAGGTAAGTTTATTCACAACTTATTCTTTTTAAATTCTTTATGCTTTCTAAGTGTGTTTGCTTTAGCATTTTGTATTTAGTTTGTACAACTTCATGCTAATCCCATTTAGAAATGACTTAGATTCCTTAGGAAGTAAGTTGCTTTCTAAGTCCCTTTTTTTTCTTTTCTCATTAGGATTAGAAAACCGCACTAACCTAGGTTCGTCCATGCATGACAACACTTAGGATTATTAGTCCCCCTTAGACTTTTACCTTTGGTTCGCTTTTCTTTCTTTCTCATCTCAAAGAAAAGTAAAAAACACCTAATAAAGATTGATCTTCTCGTACGCCATGAGACTTTGTTGTGTATTACTTATGCGCATCCCGTTTCGGGGAGAGGTGTAAGGCATCTACCACGATGAACAAGTCTTAGTATGATAAATGTTTCACAAACAACAAACTCAAAAAACACTTCTTTAAAAGACAGTAAACAAATAACACTCGTCTTTTCCTTCGGGAATTCTTTTCTCACATCACTCACTCTCAATGCGAACTTGCTACGACTTGCCTCATTTGCAAGACAGTTGCGCACTCGTACCAGACGACCTGCAGCACCTGAGCATAGGCATAAGCAGTTCATGCTATAAAAAACACAAACCGAGTTTTCGCCTTAGTTAGGCGAACTACATCGACTCTGATCCTCATTTTCCCGATGAGGTACGTAGCCAGTGGGGCAGGGCCCGTTCGAGCACACTCTTTATTTTCTCTACATTTTTTCCTTTTCGTTCTTTCTTTTCCATATCCCTCTCTTTCTCACTTCCATTCCAGTTAGCGATTCTTATTCAACAACATTTTATTCCTGACCCTTTGATACATACTAACAAGCGTGGATCCCGTCGGGTACATCGGATGATCTGGGATGCTAATACCTTCACAGTTTGTAACCGACTCCCAAACCCAGATCTTTGGTTCGAAGGACCTTGTCCTTTCCTTTTCTCTTAGGTATGTGCAGTATTACCTTTCCCATTCATGAGGGATAAAAATTCCTGGCTGACGACTCCACCTTTTCCGCGTCACTTTCGCGTTTGTACTAGAATGAAAATCCCGGGAGCGACACTATGCAATTAAAATTATCTAATATCAATTGTTATTAATTATCTAATATCAATCTCACAGTTTCCTAAACTATCAAAGATAATGAACATATCAACCAAAACAACACCAGTTGAAAACATAAATTCCCAATTATAATTAACCTGCAGACAAAGAATTTCATTCAAATAAATTACAGAACAAACTTTAACCATTTACAAAATATAAACTCAAATTTAAACCTAATCCAAATTCAAAACTAAAATATAGATTCATTCTAATTAATCTCCAAACACTCAGTACCAAAATTTCAACTCAAATCATGAACTTAGCCTACAAAACAGAAGAAAGGCAAAATAAAATTTCCAGAAGAATGCAAAACGCAAAACCCGAACATAAACCTTAAGAAGAAGAACAAAAATTTCAACTCAAATCATGAACTTAGATGAATTGGATTGGCACCACGTTCACCAGCGAGAGAAACATCTGCAAAGAAAGAAATAATGAAAATCAAGAGGAAACAAATGAAAGACAAAGCTGAGTGAAAACAAATGTATCAGGTCGGAGTAAATAATTTGGCAAATGAAGGAATAAAAGGAAATGAATTAGGAGTCCAAAGTTTTATTTAGTATTTTCAATGCAAGTTTGTGTTAAAAGTTGTGAGAAAGGTAAAGATATGATAAACATTGGAAGAAGAAATTGGCCTGTCAGCATTAATCACTACTAGAAATACATGATTTACCTGCGGATTTTTCTGCGGGAAATTATCCGCAGGTATACCTGCGATATTAGCTGCGGATTTCTGATATAAAAACTTATTTTCTACGAAAATAAATTTGCAGCAAAATTCGCAGGAATTCCTGAGACTTTACCTGCGACTTTGGATTTTATAATATTATTCTCATTTTCCTGCGGTTTTTATTACATTTTAATTCGCATGAAAACTCAAATTCTCTATCGCAGGATTTGCTGCGAATTTTGTTGCGGGTTTTGCTGCAACTTTTGCTGCGAATTATTAATCCTATTTATTTTTGAACCTTTTTTTTATATTTTTATTAATTATAAATAATATATTCTAATTTCATATTAATTTTTATATTTCTAATATTTTTATTATATCAATCCTTTTATTGTTTTTTAAAGATAATTTAATAATTTAATAATTTTTCTTAGAATAAAATAAAATACAAAATTAACTAATTAATTCTTATATTTCTAAGCAAACATATTTTAGAAAAAAATATATAATATAAAAATAAACATATTTTAAAATAAATTTTCACAACAACTTTTTTTATCTTTATTGAATACTAATAGTTTTTGTTTAAATTTTATTAAAATATATTTACCATTAATTTTATTAAAAAATCTTTATTGAATAAGAAAATAGAATTAAGTAAAGGAAAGTTAGAAGTGTATAAACAAATATAGGGTGTAATTAAAAACGAGTCAGAGGTATCATCCTTATTATTTTTTGAAGAAAATTTAATAATTTAATAATTTTTCTTAGAATAAAATAAAATAAAAAATTAACTTATTAATTCTTATATTTCTAAACAAACATATTTTAGGAAAAAAGTAATATATATATATATATATATATATATATATATATATATATATATATATATATATATATATATATATATATATATATATATATATATATATATAATATAAAAACAAACATATTTTAAAATAATTTTTCACAACAATTTTTTTTATCATTATTGAATAATAATAGTTTTTGTTTAAATTTTATTAAAAAATCCTTACCATTAATTTTATTAAAAAATCTTTATTAAAAAATATCTCTCTCCCTCTCATTACCATTAGAGCAAAGAAACAAAAAATCAAAACCTACCAGAAAATAAAAAGAACCCTCGTGGTTGCATTGGCTTTGATTTTCAACTTTTGCGTAACCTTCTCTGTAACTGTCTAAGAGATACAGTTTCACTATTGCATTTCGGTAACGTAAACACGGAACCATGCTTCCCATAAGCGATTTTTCATCGCAACACCATGGATTCTCACATATTTTTGCTCTTCTCTCTCAGACAACGAGGTAACAACAACAACTAATCACTCTTGGTGTCGGTTTAGCATCATGTTTCGACTCAGAATCGGTTTCAAATTCGAAGTTCTGCTTGTGTGATGTTGGTTCAGAATTTCGTTTAGATTCAGAATTGTATTTTGATTATGAACAACTCAGAAATGGTTGTGTATTAAACTCAGTTTGGAGTTGTTTCGTGGTTCGGGTGCGGAATTGTTTCAATCGTGACTCTGTTTTGGTTGAGTTCGTATTTTTTGAATAGGAATTTAACTGTGTGAAAATTCTTCTCCTCTTGTTTCAATTGCTGCTATAGACTTACTGCAGGGATGTTATTTGTTTTTGTTGCGGATTGGAGCTTCATTTTCATTTGTGAATTGGTTAACGTTTTTGACGTTTCGCAACTGGACACCAAGTGTTTGGTAAAATTCCTGAACCAAGTTTCTTCTTTTCTTTGACTTGTTTTAGTTCCGTTACGGATTCTTTTCACTCGCTATTTTTTGTAGTTGCAGAAAATCTCGTCGAAGAATAACATAATGGTCAATCAGTGTCATTCAATTGGAATCTAATCGGTGTCACTCACTTTGTTCATTGGTGATTTTCACCCTCCATTGAGGCCATGAGATATAGGTATGCACTCATTGTTGTTATTCATCTTATAGTTTTGTTTTTAGGCCATCTCTTTTCAAGTTTAGCTTGGAGTAAGAAAGCACATGTATTTTTCATGTTTGTATATATAGGTTTAGATTTCTATTGTTGGCCAACTCCTGCTCCCACCGTCGTCGCCACTGCCGATGACAGTGATGATGATTTGGGAAGAAGATGGAAATTGAGATGGGGAGTGGGTGGATAGCTCATCAACACTGTAAGGTGGATAATGTTCTTCTTCACCTGAAAAACTTACTTGCAATTTAGGTTTAGATTTTGGTACTATTTAGATTAGCTTTTAGATTTATATAAGTGTGTTTAGTAGTCTTGATCACATTAGCTTAAATTGATTATTTAGGTGTAAACATGATTTTAACATATTTGAAGTGCTTGAGTATACTTGATTTCACTCACCTGAGGTCTAAACACATTTTGGTTGTCGGTGTTTTATGCCTTAACCTGTTTTGTTGTATTAACTTAAATGAGATGATTATATGGTTTTAACTAAAATGTGATGATTATATGGAAAATCTCATACTTGAAGTTCTTTTAGCAAATCTCATTGATTGCAAATCCATGCGTGTTAATGTAAGTCAATATATAAACATGTACCCATTAGAATATGTGGTCCGATTGTTCCTCCTCCTGGAGTTTCTTTTTACTCGAATTATTCACCGTCTGCTCAATAACTGAGACAGGGTTGGAACCTGTTGCTGTTTCTGTTCGCCATTACGAGGAACATGATGGAAATGAGGAAAGTGAGAGATCTCTTGTTCCAAGATATGATAAAGGTATTACCAGTACCATTGATGTTCATTGACACTTTACTATATGCAGGGGATCATAAAGATTTAGAAAATACAGTGTTGGTTAGTGTAAGATGGTATTGTACCTACAAGAATTCTTGATATTGTATCAATAAGTGATCTTGTGAGGGCAGGATACCTTCCATACAAATATCTGCATTTGTTTTAATGCAATGCCTTCCGTTGTTGTATAGTCATAATGCAATGGCGTATATAAAAGATGATAGGATTAGCAAAACTTGTGCCGTGAACTTCACTGTTAGTATAGATCCTTTGTTTTATATGATAATTGATTAAGCTGCAACTTTTGTGAAGTAATTTCTGTAAAATTTTGCAGGTTCAGAATAGAATGAAAGCTCCAATCTATGTATATTATCAGCTTGGTAACTTTTACCAGAACCATCGCCGGTATGTGTAATCAAAAGAAATATGTTGTTAAAGATTTTGTTGTGAAAGAATCGCTTTTAGAAGCTTCCATTTGTTTGTTACAAACTCTTTTAAGAGTCAAGAATCTGAAATAATAATCCAATAACTGTTTTAAATAAGCTGTTTTGAGTTGTCTTATCTGCATAATCACTTTTTATACCTGAATAAGTGATTTTCAGTATGGTAGACAAATACAACATAACTTATCTTTTTTTTAAAAGTTAATCTCTAAATTATTGAATCAAAATCACTTGTTTTAATTCGTATCAAACGGGTCCTAATTGTTCTGGATTTTGGATGATATTTGGTTGCAGATATGTTAAAAATAGAGATGATAAACAACTGAGGAGTAAGGCAGATGCGAATGAAGTGAGCAATTGCCAGCCTGAAGCCTATACTCCTAATGGTCAACCAATTGTTCCTTGTGGCCTTATTGCGTGGAGTTTGTTTAATGACACATACAGAAATTCAAATAATAATAAGGACTTGGTGATCAACAAAAAGAACATAGCATGGAAAAGTGACCAAAAGGCCAAATTTGGGTTTGACGTTTATCCTAGGAATTTTCAGTCTGGAGGTTTGATTGGGGGTGCTAGACTTAATGAGAGCATACCTGTAAGTAATTATTTACATATATTCATTGCTTTATAATTCTTGTCGGGTTAAATATGTTTATGTTCTGTTTTTCTGACAAAATTCCTCGAGAAAGTTAATATGTGTGTTGATGTGGTGGAATGAAACAGTTGAGTGAACAAGAAGATCTGATTGTTTGGATGAGAACAGCAGCACTCCCTACTTTCAGAAAATTATACGGGAAGATTGAAGTTGACCTTGAAGTTAACGATGAAATAACGATAGTAATCGAGAACAACTATAATACATATGAGTTTGGAGGAAGGAAGAGTGTGGTTCTGTCAACCACAACATGGATTGGTGGAAAAAATGACTTCTTGGGGATTGCATATATTCTCATTGGTGGCCTTTCCTGGTTGTACTCTCTAGTTTTCCTAATTATGTATATGATGAAGCCAAGGTTAGGAAAATTCTACACATTCTATTCTCAATTTCTCATCATTATTTTATATTATGGGTGAAAATATTTGGATTATTCTATGTTACTGCTTAACTGAAGACATTGTTTATGTTGTTGTGTATATGCAAACCCCTTGGAGATCCAACATACCTGTCTTGGAACAGAATTCATGAATCTAGGAGGTGATGATATTAGGATATTTAATCTTTAGAAAGGGTCTGTCATGAGGCTTGTGTACTTCATGATTCAACTCTAATCTAGATGTATGATATTTGATAGATTAGTATGTGGCAAATTATAGGCCATTTTGAGGAGCATTTGGTAATGTTTTATATATTTTTTTTATTTAATTTTAGATCCACATATATAACATATTTACCATATAGAATTTTAATTAAGTGTTTTGGGTAATGTTTCTTCAATGGCATTCATTAGTATTGTGAATCTTGTGTTTTTTGTTTCAAATTAAGTGTGTTGGGTAATGTTTCTCCAAAGTATCAGCTTGATGCGTCAAATATTGATGGTTTTCTCTAGGTTGAGACTTCAGAGTTTGACTTATGGCCATGGTTGGAAAGAGAAATGTTACTCTGAGGTTCACTTCAAAATTTCAAATATCAAAAGGAATTTGGGATCATGTTTACAAAATTGCTTCAGCTGAATTCGTTCCCTGGCCAATAGTGACACGTTCTGTGAATCTAGAGACCTGCTACAAATCAGACCAAGACTCCTCCGATTTATGCCATTGCACTGATGAATGGTTCTGTTATTTAAGTTCCAGAGACGACATCAATCTCGGATATGAAGTTATTGCTTCAAAACTATGCTTTGTATCGATCTATGGTATACTAGTTAATGTAATTTGTTTTATTAATATTGCTTATTCTTGTGTTCTTATCTTTAATTTAGTTGGACAAGTGATTATTAGGTGTTTGGTTGTGTCATTTTTTATCATAGTAATATTTAGCAACTTGGTTGCTTTAAAAATTTGAAAGTGATTAGTTTAGAATTGTCTCATTCAAATTAAATTTTAATTTATATATTATTGTTATTTTGATATTTAACGTGTTATAATATTTAAAAAATGAATTAGACAAAGAAAATTAAAAATTTGAGAAAACTTTCCTGCGGATTTACCTGCGGTTTTTTTATTTCCTGCGACTTTTTTTGCGGATTTTACTGCGATTTAATACTTTCCTGCGCATTTACCTGCGAATATGTCCTGCGACTTTACCTGCGGATTTTGATTTCTGCGACTTTTCCTGCGGATTTGTATTACCCACGAAGGTTTTAGCTGGGGACGAAAAGTCACAAGAAAAGTCGCAGGAAACGTGTTTCCTGCGGAATTTTTACTAAAATCCGCAGGTAAATCCGCAGAAAAGCAGAGTATTTCTAGTAGTGAATTAGTTGGAATATTAATTTATTATATTAAATTAAAATATTAAAAGTAGAAATAAATACTAAAGATTGAGAAAAAATGAGGGAGTGACACATAAGCAATAACAAATGTCAAATTAACCATAGTAAAGCAGGATTGTCATAAGTCAATTTTAACCCTGAAATCATAATAGTTTAAACATTTTGTCAGAAGGGTATATGTGGTTTTTCCGGTACTTTAGAATTTATATATTATAATAGATAATAGATAATAGAAGATAGATACCTATAACATATAAATTCATACTATTTTTTAAATTATTTATTTAGAATCAAATTAACAAATAAAATTATCAAATAAATTAAATGTTAAATCAAAAAATAATATTTAACATTTATAGTGTAGATATAGTAGGTAAATCAAAAATCAGATCTAAGAATATCATAGGTAAATAAAAAATTAGAGTACCATTTAATAAAATTTTATTTCATTATTAATTATAGTGATAGAAAAAAAATATTATTTTTCATTAAAATAAAGTGTTATGATAATCATAGGTGAATTTATTAATTATTAAAAATAATTATATATATATAAAATAATAAATTGATTTAAATAATGATTAGATGTATTACACAAAAAAACATATTTAAAAATAAGTGTCATAATAATCATAAATGCATTTATTGATTAATTTAAAAATATATTAATTAATTAATTAATTAATTTCGATTACTATAAATAAAATATAACAATAAAAGTTATTATAAATTAAATACAAACAACCACAATTAATTAATTATTATTTACATTGAGTCTTAATGAGGTGTAAAACACTATTATTTATTTTATTCTGCACCAGAATCTATTTGATTTTGTATTAATAAAATAATATGCAATATTCCTTATATAAATAAAATATATTAGTAAATCTAATCCAATATTTTATTATATGTATTAACAATACAAATAAATCGAAAACGAATAGTTGTCACAAAAGACTCATAATCTTGTTTATTATACGTATTTCATTTGAATTTTTCAAGTATTATTTTTAATATATTATTTTTTCTTGGCTAATTTATTAAAAAATGATTTTATAATTTTAAATAATAAAATTAAAATAACATTCTCTAATATTAAAAGTAATTTAAATTTTATTGAAAATAATACTAAATTATTACAATTTATTTCAAATCTAAAATTATAAAAAAAAATACATTAGTAGTATATTTATTACAATTAATGAAATTTAACAATTAAAATAGAAATTAAAAAAAATTATCTTTGATATTTTTTATCTTTTTTATTTATCATATCATTAATATTTATTATTATTATATAGTATTATTTTTTAATTGGTTGGTAAAAAATATATGAACCAATTATATTGCGTTAGTCTTAATATTATTAAAATTGGAACAAAATAAAATATAATTCATCCCATTTGATTCAAGAAAAAAATTGTAACATTTCATTATTTACCCCGCTAATTTATTATTATATTATATAAAAAATATAAAATTTTATTTAACATATTATTAATATTTATTACTATTATTTAGTATTATTTTTAATTGATTGATAAAAAATATATGAACCAATTATATTACATTAATATTAATTGTTATTATTAAAATTGGAATAAAATAACAAATCAAGTGCATTTTATTTTCTATACAATTAATTCTTTATAGGAAAAGATACAAATGAGAAAATAAATTGATAAAATGGTTTTTAATACTAAATTATAAAATTAAAATAGCATTCTTTAATATTAAAAGTTATTTTAATTTATAAAGATAAAATAATAAAAATTATTACAATTTATTATAAATCTAAAATTACAGAAAAAATAATAATACAATCATATTGACAAATACGACTTATTTTATCTCCCATTTTAAGGGCATTAAGATAGGCCTATAAACCATGTATGTTATTGTTGGAATCCAATCCATCTCCTGCATAATTGTAAAAAAACTTAAAACTTAACCTAATAAAAGATGAAATTTCAAACCATTGATCTTCAAATTGAATAAAATAACAAAAATAACAAAAATAAAATCCTAAACCTACAAACTCAAAGTCCATATCCTCCATCCAAACTTCTTCAAACACAATCATGCAAAGACATCATTTACATTAGACAATAAAAAAATCATGATATATAATTTTAATTAGATAAAAGACTGCAAACTCAAATTCCATATCCTCCATCCAAACTTCGTCAAATACATCATTTACATTAGACAATAAAAAAATTATGATATATAATATTATGATATATAATTTTAATTATGTAAAAGACTGCAAACTCAAAGTCCATATCCTCCATCCAAACTTCTTCAAACACAATCCTGCAAATCATGAGAAATCATTCTGGGACACTTTGAAATTTTGCATTACCAGCTGCCACAAAAAAGGCGGCACACTCACTTGAATCTTAAATAAAAAAACGATTTAAATTAGTATATATTATAGACTAATAAAAAGGAGTATAATTAGGCTATAAATTTCAATAAAGCATACCTTGAAATCAACCAAAACCATCTCAATATATTTTTATTTGAAGCACTTGTCAAAGACCATATATACTTTGAGTCATCAATATCATTGACAGTTTGGATGGACCAGCCATGTATAAACCTTATAAACTTAAAACAACAACAGACATCTGGAAAGAATATGAAAGGTAAATTTAATAAAATTTAATACTAAAATTATATTATGTAAGTATAATGATTATTAGTTAGTTGGCTACGAAATGATCAGTTGACAATATTAATAATCATTTGACAACAAAATTTATTATTTGAACACCATTAAAAAATAAAGAAAATTAAAAAAACTTGGGGAGATAAATAAAAATAAATTGAGCTGATAGATTGGAATTTCTAACGTTCCAAATATGAGTGTTATAACAATTGACCAAATACGAGGATTGAAATTCAAAGTTTCAGAGTAAAATTAATTTAATAAAATTTAATACTAAAACTATGTAGGTTTAATGAATATTAATTAGTTATTGATAGTGTATTAATCAGTTGAAATTTAATAATTATTTGACAACGAAATTTATTATTTGACCACTATTAAAAAATAAAGAAAATTAAGAAAAATTGTGGAGAGGCCACGTCAGATAAAATAAATGACAAATCAACAGAATTTTAACTCTTAGTTTTAGTCCAAATTTAACGTGTAGTCAGTTTAGAACGGAATTTCCAAGTACTTTAGAATTTATATATTTATAGTAGATCATTATTGATCTTACCTGGTGATCATAATTTCAACGATGATGTAACGGGCACAAGAGCTAGCAAGTACGAGTAAAGTGTTTTAGGAGAGAATATTCAATATCTGACCCTCTCAAATGAGAGGGTCTATATAGAGAGCCCCCAACGCATGGTCAATGGTCCCTATTTTTGGGCCTGGATCGCGGATTCTCAAAAATAGGTAACTTCCAAGAATGAGGCGAGGACGAGCATTGTGCTCGGGAGACGTTTGTGTCTGGCACGAAGCCCTTGGATAATGAGTTATTGGGTCGTTTCTGGGCCGAAAAGGGTTGGGTCATACTTAGTTGTTGGTCAAATCCAGAATAATATTAATCTGAAAAGTAAACCTTGTACCCATACCCCTGTATAATTTTCAATATTCCAATTTTTCTCTTTCAATATTTAATGAATTATTTTTAACTTTTAATACGAAGTCAGATTAAAAAAATATTTTTTTTTACATTGGACGAGACGAACCGGAAGTACCATGGGTAGATTTTCCGGTGCAGAACAGGAAGTAGTCGGGATAGGTTATCCGGTTAACGAAAATCCTTCACCGGAAGTAATACGCTAGTGTTATCCGGTTTAGGTTTTTCTTAACCGGGTTTAGCTATGTTGGGTTTTCCGGTTCGTATATATATATATATATATATATATAATTATAATTTTTACAATTTTTTTAGGAGACAAGAATTTGCCTTTGATGATATGCGGGAAGGATGACTCAAAAGTAGATACAACAGAGATATTCTTTACTACTCAAAAATTTCCTACTAGAGAAGAGGCGACTCGATGGATCAGGGAGGTTGGACTCAGAAATAGGGTTACTATTACCAACACCAGAAATCTTCGAGAATCCTCTCTTCCCAATAGTTGGAAAATACTCGTGAATCCAACACTGTCATCAAAATATGAAAATTATCAGTGAAAAGTATTATAAATTAAATAATACAATTATAAAGTGGCATATCCATCAAGTTGCTTGCACGAATAAAATGAAGCATCTCCTAGGTATTTGTAAAGTGTGACAAGTGCATCAGCTCCCCAACAGTATCTACCAAGTCCACCCAACAGTATCTACCACATCTGTCCAGGTAAATACTTTTCTACTTGCCTCTACAAGAGTAAAGGTCTTATCCGTAAAAATAGTGCAGCTAAGTATCAACAACATATACACCCTGGCCGCACAATCAAATCTCCCCTCCACTTGAAACACGGACCTCCTCGGCTGCATCCTCCAAACGAATACCCATTAGACGAATAGTCAAACTAATAGCATCTGTGTCAGTAATCCCTGGGGATACATAACTCGCCTCTAATAGATATGTGAAGGAGGCAGGATACATCGTACAACATGATGGTCATCTCGCCAAATGACATATGAAACGACGACGTCTCAGGATGCCATCTCTCAGCAAATGCAGATACGAGGTTTGCATCGATCTTATAAGTTTGCTGCCATGTGCAACAACCTTAAGCTCTTTCTTCGGTGGTTTCTCTTGAAAAAGATACATATTATATGTCATTATCCACTAAATATTAAAATAACATTTATTCACTATTGAAAGGTTATAGGTTGCCTTACCTCGTCATCCCACAAATGTCGAGCAACGTGATTCTGGTACCTCACCAAAAGTGAGGTATCGGTCCTCCGGGGAATGGTGGATGCGGTGGAATTTGAGGCGCAATAGGATTAGTAGTCTAAAGTGCCCCAAGTTCCGACTAATACAGATGAGTAGGAACTGTCATTCCATCGGACAATCGCCGATGAATATATCTGTCACGCCCTCTGATTCGAGACACTAGAAAAAAAGCAGAAAAAATTATACAAAAAAAACAACAACAAAAAAACAAAAAAAAACATAAAAAACAAAAAACAAATTAAAAAAACATAAATGAAACACAACCGGATGTAGCTAGAAGGCTACATCCGGTGTGTATTTCCCAAATCCTCTTAACCGGATATAGCTAGAGAGCTAAATCCGGTGTTGAACCTTGTTGAACCGGAAGTAGCCATCAACCTACTTCCGGTGTGTAACATAAAAATAACATGAATTGGATGTCACTTACTGGTGTTTTCCGGAATGCAAATGGAAGAACCAGATGTAGCCTCTCTTGGTTATCCGGGAGCGAAAATGACAATAGTGAATTTTTTATCAAAAAACGTGTCTGGCAAAAATGAGGTGAAAAAGTTAAATTTTTCGAAATACAAACTATTTATATGAGGACAATTTTGTCCAAAAAATTTAAGCGTATGGATATGGGGACGATCGTAGGGATACAAGGTTCAATTTTCTTATAATCTTAAAATTAGTATATCTAAAATGGTGAAATACTAGTATCGGATACACGTTCATATTAGATATTCGTACCATATTTCATTTTTTTCATTATTCGATTTTAAATGAAATTTGTAGTTTTTTCAAATATCAATATATAATATTTTATATGATAAATGATAAATTTTAATAAATAAATAAGAATAATAATAAATAAAAATAAAAATAATTAAGAAATTTTAATTAATAATAAAAAAAATGTCAATAAATAAATTCAACGACTTTACTACTTTTATAGATTAGATTAAATTAATTTGATGCATGTTTTAAAAAAGAAAAATTTACACCATCAAATATATTGATATTAATTTCTATTATTATATCAAAAAATTTATATACTCTTTTTGTTTCAAAATAAATGAACGAAGCATTTCCCACCTATTAAAGAAATATAAATAAAAAAATTTAAAGTTTGATTATCATATATTGGTGTTTTACAAAAATATTTTGATATATTTACTCTTATTATCAATTATTATCAATGTAAAATTAAATATTTTAAATTAAAAGTTACATAATTTATATTAAATAAAAGATACAATTCAAGAAAAGCAATAAATATTAATATTAATGTTCACTAACCGTATAAATATATTTGGTGTTTGACATTTATTTAAATCACATGATGATTGTGATTTGTAAAACTTTTTATAGGAATAATGTATAGCAATTAATTTCTTAATATCATATATAAATCTTATTTTACATAAAATCCATTCAAATATGTTTAATTTAGATTATATTTTTCTAGAGTTGAAGCTATATATAAATATAAACGTTAACCAGAGACTTAATTTAATTTTGCATAAAAGATAAGTAAGTGGAGCTATAATGGAAAAAACATTGAAAAAAGTGTTGAAGTTGGTGTTGTTATTTGTTGCTATTGTGGCTATTCTACTGGGAAGTGCCAGAAGCTTGTATTATAAATCCAAATTGTTGTGCTCCCGTTAGGACTCCACCTTCTTAGTTTTCTGATTTTGTTTTTGTTGCTATTTCTACTATTAACTATTCTGATATGTTTATGTAATGATTTGGAGTTGGTTATATTAATGATTAAGAAATTATTATTATATATTGTTAATTATATCAATCATTTGTCTCTTACAAATATCATATTTGTTTTATGTTAAAAGGTTTTTACACAACATTAATCAATTTGTTTCAATACTTTTAAAATTGTTGTGATATATTGTTCATGTATTGATATTATTCATATGATACTGTTCATGTACGGTTTTACTGTTCTATGACACTATTCATTATAAATATTTTTGTAATTGAAAAATACATTGTTCACCATATAAATACGGTGAACAGTACATGTGGTGTATGTATTGATGTAAGAAAGTGGTGTAAAATAGCAAAGTTGGGTGTTTTAAGGAGGAAAAATTCAGATACTTAGAGGGAGAAAATTTTACCTTATATCCTCATAGTTATATTGATATTCTTAATTTTTTTTTTAAATAGTTAATTTATTTTTGTTTATTTTTAATCATTTCACTTTTATTTTTACTATTCATGTCACACTTTCTAAAATTTTACTTCACCGAAACTTCTAACAAATGATATTCAATATGTTTTTTTACTAAACCAAACACTTCGCTGGACTTTTCCGGTTCACAAAAAAAACCTTAATCGAAAGTCCTACCAAAAGAGTTTTGGTTCTAGATTAAAACAAGGACCGTATTGGAACACTCTTTGCAATTTTCTGGTTTATTTCTCACGTGTATCGGAGACATATTAAGAATGATTTTCAGTTTGAAAGTTTTGTGTACTGGAACTCTTTTCGTAAGATTTTCGGTTTGATTTCGTTAAATGTATTTCTTTGACTTTTTTTTATATTGCATGTTCCGGCCCAACTTTCTCTTGTCGACCTCTAATTTGGCGATTATAGTTGCTCGCTCAGCAGGCTCTGTGGTAACCCTTTTCACCTCCTCGGTGGACGCCGTCAGCTTGGCCTCGGAGGCAGACAGTTGCTCTTTGAGCTTGCTGTTCTCCCGCTCCAGCTTGGGAGACCCTTCAGCCGTCATCCAGGCCATAGTCAGGACCCGCATCATCGCGCTCGCGTCCTGGGCCAATGAGAGCCGCCGAGCAGGGCGATCCATCCCCTCCAGGAATAAAGAATCTGCCCGGTCCACATCCATTGCGTTCCCCTCGAAGAAGTTCCGAACGACGAAACACGGGGGTATCCCATGCCTTGGCTTTGGAGGAGCGCCGGCCGTCAGATCCACAGTGGTCGCCGCCTTATGTTTCTTCATTAAAGAACCGGTGGAAGCCCCCGGAGAGCCCTGAACCAGTGGACCCGAGCCTGAACCACTTGCCTCGGTCAACTTGGTCTGCACGACCCTCGACCGTTTTCGCTGCTGCTGAACTAGCCGCTCATGGATTTTGTCCAGAGGATTAGTCAAAGAACCTGAAAAGAGGAACGAAACCAAGATTAGCTACGAGCAACGAAATCAAATAAAAAACTTAACGAGCATAAACAAACAGGTACCGAAAAAATCAGCTATCTCCTGCCCGTTATTACAGGCCAACAGATCAGTAACATTGATCAGGGGACGCTCCAATGCTTCTCCCCCATCCTGATCGACCATAACTTTGCCTTCCCCGTCCAATAGAGGGGTCGGAGTAAAAGAAGCTATCAACTTCCTAAAAGCTTCGAAGCTGGCCGCGTCATCATCATTCAGGGTGTCCCCCACCTGAACGAATTCCCCCACTGGCCGCTCATAATGCACGTAACTCCAAGAAAAAGGGAACATCCACAACCTCCTCGGAATCACTTCCCCTTGGTCGTCCAATCTGGGCTCGTCGTTTTCGTCAGTATCAATTCCAAGGAAACTCATGGCTCTCACGGCCGCATCGCTCGCAGGTTTTATCAAGAAGTAATCGGTCTTGAAAGCCCGGATAGACTCCGAGTGAGCCTTGAAAATCTTGGTCCGTTGTTTGAAAGACACGAACCCCTTCCGATCGGTCCCTCGCCCGACTTGGCGTTGTAGGGAAAAGAGGCGAAAGAAGAGAGGGAGCGTGGCCCCAACGCCCAAGAAAGAACACGTCATCTCAAACGCCCTGAGGAAGGCATATGAGTTCGGATGCAGCTGAGAAGGGGCTATGCAAAGATGTCCGAGCACAGCACCCACAAAATCGCTGAAGGGCAGCGTAACTCCCAAGACCGAAGTGGCGTACTCATACATAGAAAACGCTCGGCCACGAAAGTCTGAGAAGATCCGGTCGTCGTCTCCCGGGCAGGTCACGACCCAGTCAGCAGGATTCCCAACAATTGGCAGCGGTTCCGACCTAGGCCTCGAGAAAGAAGACACTTTGTCCAGCAAGTCTTCGACCACCCATTCTTCGGGCGAGACCCTCGACCGGGTAGGACACTGAGGCGATTCTGTCGACTGCCCCGTGGTACTCGTACTCGAACTGTCAGAAGAGCTTCCCGAGCCTGAGGGTATGGACGCAGACGATTCCGTACTCTCCGAGGACGTATCCTCAGAAAGCACAACCAGCGGGTCCTCGAGCAAGTTATCACCTGAAAAGCAGAGGAAAGGCATCAGTGAATTCGATCAAGAATATCAAATCCACCCTTCCACCGCTCGACAAGTGAAAGGGCGCGCCTCAGCTCAGGAATTGCATCCCAAGCTGTAGCCCTGGCTAACCATTGCTCGAGGCAACGGCTGACGCCCAACAGTATACAGATGACAAAAATCTACCAAGAGAATCTAAAGCCTAAGTCGACCAAGGTCTGTGTCGACCCTAAAGCTAGGGTTCGTGGCCGACCAGTTACGGTGGCAGGAACTTTAAGAGTTTCTAATTCTAAATCCTAAAACTACCGGTAAAATCACCTTAAACCGCATGCATTCTACAGAAACTAAGCTATATACGCTCAAGAGAGAAGAAAAGAACGGTACCTTGAGCTTGAGAAGACATTTTGGAGAAGATTAAGCTTCTGTGAATGGTGGTCGGTAGGAACTGGCGGTGGTCGACGGCTGAAGCAACGGTGGTTGAACGAGCAGAGGCTTGAGAGAGGAGATGAAACGAAAAGGTCAAAATGGACCCTGGGAATCCTATTTATAGGGAAGAAGACACGTGTGCGCACGCGTGACCCCTACACGCTAGCCCCTAGGCTAGCCGTCAAATCATTAATAGGCGCGAATATCCAGATATTCCAGCTTTTCGTTTCACATTCCTCTACCGGGCAACGTATCGCTTGCCCGGAAGACCGATAGCATGGATCTTCGACCATGGCATCCCACTCCGTCGATCACCATGTCGTCTCTTCTAAGTCACTGCTCGACAGTTCGAACAATGACTTGGGGGGCTCCTGTTCCGGCCCGGCCCAATCCCTCTTATTGGGCCAGAAAGATTGATCCATCCACCTCGCTCGACGTCGAGCATAACCATGAAAGTGGTCCTCAGTCGACCACCAGCGATCCGGATTTGAAGAGATCTTCTAACGGATAATATTGACCGTTTCCTATCTTCACGGACCCCTCGATCCGCGCTTCACCTAACAACCCAATAGAATTCTAGTCAGCCCCTTATAAAAACCCTCTCATTTGAGAGGGGGAGGTATTCAATTTTCAACCCTAACACTAGTACTTGCTCACTGTTGCTCGGATACTTACTTTGGCATCGGAGTGTGTTGCAGGTACACCCCTTTTTCTCCTCGACGACCATTTCCGCTCGCTCTCGAGTCCAGCCGTATCGGATCCTGATCTCCAGGTACGATCATTGCAGATGTGAGAATTCCTCCTCAAATAGGAGCTAAAGACCAAATTATGAATTATGAATTATAAATTATGTTATTCAAATTTTATTTCAAGATATGAATCATGAATTATGAATTATGACATTCAATTTTTATTTCAAAATATGAAACATGAATTATGTTATTCAATTTTTAATTTCATATGCTTCAATAACACATAATTGGATTCAAACTTAAACATAAGTCTAATAGTTAACACATAAACATATCACAATTAGGTAAATGAGTCTAAAATTTAACACATAAACATAAGTCAACAAATCTAAAAGTTAACACATAAACCTAAACATAGGTCAATGTAAATGAACAATACGTAAAGCTTCAAATAACTCAACAAATTATGAATCATCCTCTTCAACATCAACCTGTCGAAGATAACGATGAATCAATATAGAAACACAAGCCCAACTAGGATCAGATGGTCCTTCTTCGTAAACAGGAACTGACACCTCTCTTGGCGCATCACGGGGGTACCAAATGAGGATGTGAAACACGATAATACCATTAAAGATATTCATCATTTGTATTAGATGGGGGTGGTGGTCAGTGTTGTCGAACGAATCACAACCCCAACACTCTGATGGTAACTAATCCATTTAACATTAATATCACTAGCCATCGTATAATCAAGAGGTGAGGGTGGAACATATTGCCTGTTTCCAAACTGACACATACATCTGTCAGGAAATTATGGAACAATTGTGTCATCCCACGTAAGACACCCCCTATACAGACATAACTCATCAAACCGACATCATACTCTATGATCCTCTAATGGACGCCGTATTACATCATTAAGTGTCAGCTCGTCCAAAATAGGCCGCAAGTCATCCACCTTCATGACTCATTGCCTATAGCAACCCCTTCACTAATATCTTGAGGGCTCCAAAAGACTCCCTTGACGGGCAAGTGAAGCAGACAAGAGACATCATCCAGAGTAATAGTCATCTCACCAAACTACATGTGAAATGAAGGTGTCTCTAGATGCCATCTCTCTGCAAAAGCGGAAATTTGGTTTGTGTCTATCTTCGTCAAACTGATTCTCTGGAATGAAGATAGACCAGACCTAGAAATCCAATTATCCATCTCTCTTGGAAGTTGACGTGAAACCCTATGAGTCAACTTCAACCCATGTCTTGCAAACTTCAAATCTTTCTTCAGATTTCTCCTAAAAACAATTAAAAGTAAGCATATATGTCTAGCATTATTTTGGAACCCTCATATTTTATTCAATATCAAATAATTTTAGTTTACTTACCTCACAAAACCATACATGTCTAGAAATACGATGTTTGTACTTAACAAAAAGAAATGTATCGTATGACCCTCCTGGAAAGCCAACTAGTTATGTTGTGGATGCAGATGCACCAATATATTCTTCCTCAGCCAACCTCGACGAAGCGCCCGTCCTACACCAGGATCCGGAATCTTACCATCCTTGCCTCGTGTGCGCGCCATTGAAAAAAACATTAAAAGAATCAAAAAATACAAACCGGAAATCATTTGATAGGAGTTCTGGAATGACGAATAACAAAATCGAAACACATGCTAAGAGAGAACCAATATAGACAAGCACCAGAACCAAAACACTCTCTATGACACTTCTGGGTAAGAATAGAACAAAATTGAAAGACATATGAAATGAGTTCCGGTACACATTTTCAAAACCGAAAGCCATTTTCACTGAGTTTCGGTAACCTTATAAAACTAGAACACCTACTTGATCTGTTTCGATATACAATATGTGAATCGAAAGACTTCTGCTGAGAGCTCCGGTTTGTAGGGCGAAAATTATTGTGTCGGAACACTTCTGCGTGAATGAAATGTGATTGAAAATTTTCTGAAAAAATAACTATTTATACGAGAGTATTTTGATCAAAAATTTTTTAGTATAGAAATATGGGAATAATTGTAGGGGTGTATGGTTAAAAAAATTAAAGGAAATTTTTTTCAATTTGTCGAGTTTTTTAACCTATTCTTTACATTCCCCACGACACTTAATGCCCATGATATATTGGAAAAATATAGCGTGTTTGTTAACACCGTTTGGAACAAATTTCTAAAGGAATAAGGTAGTAAGAGAGATTTATAAATTATCAATATGCTCTATGGAATTCATGACGATGATGAAGACTTTTACTAGTCATTGCCCCAATAGTTGGACAAAATGGAAATCACCACCATAATGGAGTATTTCTTTGTGAATGTGACAATGTGGTAGAGACCAACCTACTATATTGTGTGTGAATCAGAAACTCATATCCAAGATATGTTGTTATCAGTTTCTAAAACATTCAATGTTGTCAAAGTTTATAATGAAACAATAAACAAATCCAAAATTCATCCATTGTATCACCTCATTCCTGCCAATTATCATAAGGAACATCATTTGTCAAGATATAATCAACTGCTCTCAGAGAAAGGAAGAGATGTTGTATTTTCCCTATTTAATCACAACTTTGCGTAAGAGGCACTCAATGACAAACAAAATAACAAACTAATAAAACATACTATTGGGTTAGAAAAAGAAGGAATTGGTGAAAATGATGAAATTTCTAGAAAATAAAACCCATATAGAGTTGTGTCATAAGTATTTTGAAACTTCTACATCAAGGACAAATGATGAGAATATGAAGAGTAGAAGGATTCTAAAGCCTCTACATCAAGGACAATTGATGAGAGCATCACGGAGTTGTTAAAAATAAAGGAAGAATAAAAGGCATATTGGAAGTTTGCAAGGGATCAATATACATAACACAAGACATTGTACATCTTTCACAAATAAAGATTACTAAATAGACCCATAGCCTTTCACAAAAAACTAGAGACATCCAAGTAAAATAAAATGGAGCATACACAAGGTGCTTTAAGGCATCTTTCCCCGCCCAGCCACACTCCCCGGTGGCAAGCAAGAACGAATAACTCGATCCTTAATGTATAGATAACTTTCCTTGTCCAGCCACACTCTCAGGTGGCAAGCAAGCACAGGTCACTCATTATCTATCAAAGGTACTTTCCCCGCCCAGCCACACTCCCAGGTGGCAAGCAAGCACAGGTCACTCATCATCTATCAAAGGTACTTTTCCCGCCCAGCCACACTCCCAGGTGGCAAGCAAATATCATATTTGGTTTATGTAATGATTTGGAGTTGATTATATTAATGATTAAGAAATTATTATTACATATTGTTAATTATATCCATCATTTGTCGCTTACAAATATCATATATTTTTTTATGTTAAAAGGTTTTTTTCCACTTAAAAAGTGATATGGAACATTTGGTGTAAATAAAAAAATATATGTAGAGAAAAATAGTTGGGAGTAAAGGGACAAATTACTACTTCTTTTAAAATAAAAATATGATTAATTTTATATTGAATAAAAAATTAATGAGTTATTTTGTAAAATTATACACTATTAATATAATAAAAAGAAAATAATAATAACATTTTTTGGGTTACAATATTCAGATTATTGATACTAGTATTGACACCATAATTAGTAACACTTTTAGAGTGTGTGTTTTCGTTACTTTATAAATCTCAATTCTTTTTTAATAAACTAGCGGGATACCCGTGCTAATAAATTACAAATCTATCATATAAGAAAACCCATTCATTGGGTTTAAAAAACTGACACGTGGATGGCTTAAAATCGCTTCATCCTCTTCTCCCATCATCAAGACTTCCAAACATTTATTGTCACTAACATAATTATATTATCTTTATAATTGTTAAAACTTCCAAACATTCATGATTCGTTAAAATCACTTTATCCTCTTCTCCTGTCATCAAAACTTCAAAACATTCATTATCACAAATATAATTAAATTCCCCTTATAATTGTTAAAACTTCCAAACATTGATTGTCACAGACATAATTATATTTCTTTTATAATTGTTAATTAATACACAAAATATATTTAAAAATATATCTAAAATATAATTATATAATTAATACACCAATCATGATATATGATTAAATTTAAATAACAAATATATTTTATTTGATTTTATTTTATCTCTTTAATTAATTATAAATAAAATAAAATTCGAATAAATGATTATAATTTATAATTATAGTATGATCAGTTATTATTAACATTATATTAAAATTTATATATTATTAACATTGTATTAAAATTTATAGAGAAATTTATAAATTATAAAGGGAATATAATTTGTTAATTAATTAAATTTTTGAGATATAATACAATATAAATGAACATAATTATATATAACAAGCAAAACGTTCTATCATATAAGAAAATCCACTCATTGGACTTAAAAAACTGACACGTGGATGGGTTAAAATCACTTGATCCTCTTCTCCCATCATCAAGACTTCTAAACATTTATTGTCCATAACATAATTATATTATCTTTATAATTGTTAAAACTTCCAAACATTCATGATCCGTTAAAATCACTTTATCCTCTTCTCCCATCATCAAAACTTCCAAACATTCATTATCGCAAATATAATTAAATTCCCTTTATAATTGTCATAGACATAATTATATTTCCTTTATAATTGTTAATTAATACACAAAATATATTTAAAAATATATCTAAAATATAATTATATAATTAATACACCAATCATGATATATGATTAAATTTATATAACAAATATATTTTATTTTATTTTATTTTATCTCTTTAATTAATTATAAATAAAATAAAATTCGAAAAAATGATTATAATTTAAAATTATAGTATGATCAATTATTATTAACATTATATTAAAATTTATATATATTATTAACATTGTATTAAAATTTATAGAGCAATTTATAAATTATAAAGGAAATATAATTTGTTAATTAATTAAATTTTTGAGATATAATACAATATAAATGAACATAATTATATATAACAAGCAAAACGTTCTATCATATAAGAAAACTCGTGGATGGGTTAAAATCGTTTCATTCTCTTCTCCCATCATCAAGACTTCCAAACATTTATTGTCACTAACATAATTATATTATCTTTAAAATTGGTAAAACTTCCAAACATTCATGATCCGTTAAAATCACTTTATCCTCTTTTCCCATCATCAAAACTTCCAAACATTCATTATCACAAACATAATTAAATTCCCTTTATAATTGTTAAAACTTCCAAACATTGATTGTCACAGACATAATTATATTTCCTTAATAATTGTTAATTAATACACAAAATATATTTAAAAATATATCTAAAATATAATTATATAATTAATACACCAATCATGATATATGATTAATTTTATATAACAAAATATTTTATTTTATTTTATTTTATCTTCTTTAATTAATTATAAATAAAATAAAATTCGATAACATTAAATTAAAATTTATATATATTATTAAAATTGTATTAAAATTTATAGAGCAAATTATAAATTATAAAGGGAATATAATTTGTTAATTAATTAATTTTTTTTGGATATAATACAATATAAATGAACATAATTATATATAACAAGCAAAACGTTCTATCATATAAGTAACCCCGTGGATGGGTTAAAATCGAAGACTTCCAAACATTTATTGTCACTAACATAATTATATTATCTTTATAATTGTTAAAACTTCCAAACATTCCTGATCCGTTAAAATCACTTTATCCTCTTCTCCCATCATCAAAACTTCCAAACATTCATTATCACAAACATAATTAAATTTCCTTTATAATTGTTAAAACTTCCGAACATTGATTGTCACAGACATAATTATATTTCCTTTATAATTGTTAATTAATATACAAAATATATTTAAAAATATATCTAAAATATAATTATATAATTAATACACCAATCAAAATATATGATTAATTTTATATAACAAAATATTTTATTTTATTTTATTTTATCCTCTTTAATTAATTATAAATAAAATAAAATTCGATAACATTATATTCAAATTTATATATATTATTAACATTGTATTAAAATTTATAGAGCAATTTATAAATTATAAAGGGAATATAATTTGTTAATTAATTAAATTTTTGAGATATAATACAATATAAATGAACATAATTATATAAAACAAGCAAAACATTTTAATTATATTGGGTTCATAATTACTAACCAAAATTCTGTTATTCCCACTTCTTACTAAGGTCTTTATACTGTCAGTAAACACATTTCCAACACTTACTAGCTACTGAGATTATGTAATTTATAAAAGGAATATAATTTGTTAAACAATGTAATACAATATAAATGAACATAATTATATTAAATGGATGAGTATCAAATGTGTCATATTAATTATATTCGTTTTAATTTATATATAATAAGTAAAACGTTTTATGTATATTGGGTCCATAATTACCTATGAATTCGTCAATCTCCCTGAATTCCACTTTTTTTGAACGGTTATTGTATTGTGCTAATGATTCAATAATAATCGTTTTGTAATCGTTTGATATTTGAAACGTGCCATAAATGATGATTTTGGTAGTATTTATTACTTGTCTCATCTTCATCATTGTTTGTGTCTCGTTGTCATATTCATCTTATCCATATCCATGCAAAAATCAGCGACATCAATGACAACAAAGTGGAAGGTGGATGTCAGAGTGCATCATAAGTGGAAAGTTGTCTCTAACAACAAAGAGCATTTTGAGATGATATTTGTTGACAAATCCATAAATTTGTGTTATTTTTTGTTAATTTCTTTATTGGATTGTTTCATTTGTACGTTCATTTATTTTTGTATTGTAAGGTTAAGTTTATTTTAATGTTTTCATTACCGGGTGGTGATATACATATTGTTGTCCCAGCAGCACATATGCCCTTATTTTACGAAAAATTAGCATTGGATCATACTTACATGGTATCCAACTTTAAGGTTCAAAGTAATGTTTTGCCTTTCAAACCTTCGTCGCACAAATATATGCTCAAGTTTACTGGAGGTACGTCTGTTGGTGATGAAAACAAACATGAAATACCACCGAAACCGCTGGTGTTTACAAGTTTTTCTGATATAATCAGTAGCAATTTTAAGAACGAAGTGCTCTCATAGGTGAAATTTGTTTTCCATGTTTTTTTTCTTCATATTTGGAATGGTTGAGAGTATTGGATTTTCTCAGATGCAGTTAGGTGCTAAAAAACAGTAGGTTAATATGGTATTGAGGGATCACAGGTTTGTATATATGCAGTTTCGACGATAGTCTTAAAATATAGAATGTCTTTTAATGTAAATTCCCTGTAAATTTTAAATCACTGTTATGTAATTTTGTTTAGCAACAACATCGTGAACTGCACCCTTTGGGAATCGTATGCCGAGCAATTCATCAAGTTCAACCAGGATCGGATTAATGAGTCTACTACAATTGTTGTTCTGCTTCAGTATGCAAAAGTCAAGCAAGAGGGTTAGTTGGTTTACGTTGTTATTGGGTTGTAATTATTTAATGACTATTGAAAGTTGTGTTACTATGTTAATGTAGGCAAGTTTCCGTTGTCAGTGGCAAACACCTACAATGTCACCACACTTTGCCTGGATGTTTCTTTCCCACCAATCAAATATTTTATGGACAGGTACATTTATTAAATGTATTGTGTGTCATTTTATATGTTGGATTAGTCATTTTGTTAGGTGAATAATTTATGAATTTGGTTGTCTATGCAACATGCCTAAGGATACTATGGTTACTGTATCTGGTCAGCTAGGCTCTAATTCTCAACTTTCATCCCAAACCTCTGAGAATACCCAAATGACTCCGATGCAAAAGCTACTTTCTAAGGCTGTGGTTATGCCTATCAGTGATATGATTAACCTCCGTGATGTATGTACTAATTTGGTTGCATTTTTTGCATTTTCATGGTATCTGTTGTGGTGAATCATTTTGGTTTTTTCGATGTTTATGTTGTTTGCTATTTATACAGCTCACGTTTTGTGCTACTGTTGCCACAACAAAAATATTGGTGGCGTCTCCCTTTGGCTGGTACTATCGTGCCTGCCCTGTATGCCCCTGCATTGCACGTGGTGAAAATCCCCTGTTTGAGTGTGATGCAGGTCATTCAACCGAGGCGGAAATCTTTAGGTCTTATTCCTTCTCATCTAATATATGTTGTTGCCATGAAAACTTTAGTGTTCATGGTATATGTATTTGATTGAATTTAATATGACTATTATTTAATGTATTGTAGGTATAAGATTGAGATCAAAGTTGATTACGCGGGGAATGCGAGTACCTTTTGGGGTTATCTGCTTCTCAGATGTGTCATACTATGATACAAGTTAATACATTTCTTAACATAGGATTAACATGTGCGGTTTTACAAACACTAATACTAATTGTTTTACTTACTTATATAGGTTGGAATTAATGATCCACTGGAATTCCCATTGGCACTCGATCAAATGTTAGATTTAGAGATGGCTTTTAAGGTTAAGTGGCATCCACGTTGGAAGAATGGGTCGGTTGTTATGCTACTAAAGAATGACCTTTCATCAAACAACTTAAAGCTCAATGGGAATCAATAGAGGTCCGCTACATCAACATTGCTTTTGTATTTTAGGGTGTTTTTTAGTACATCTACAACTTTTCTGGTAAGTGTATGTTTATTTCCCAACACAGGCCGCTGCTATGGCCCATCTGTAACTTCAGATCCACTGCAGGTATTTGGCTAATTGAAATGATTTGCAATATGTTATATTTTGATAGTTGTGGCATTTATATTGTTAAACATTGAAAAAAATGTTATTATCTTTAGATTAAAGTGATTGTTGATGAAGCTAAAACAGATGTCCGGGAAGATGTTGGTTTGGTTACGGTATCATCCATTTCATTCCAATTTATTAATGGTTTGTTTTCTATCCTTTAAAACTATATATTGGCCTATATAACTCATACATTTTTCTCGAATGATTATGACACAGGATCTTGAAATCACTTCTAAGCATAACCCAGATCCTATAACTCCTGTTGGGAAAAGACACTTACCAGATGGATCAAGTGACTCATCAACCTCTGAAGGATTATATGATGGAGAATTGTCATCTAACAAGCTTAAGAAGATTATCAAATTAGAGAAGATTGATTAGTTGTGACTATAGTTTGTTAGCTGTGTTTGTTGCTTTTTTTCCGATTGTTGTTATTTTCATTTTGGGTCTCTTTTGAGTGTGAAATTGGAAATGTCAAATTAGACTTGTGTTACTTTCAGTCATATTAACTTCATGTTAGGTCAAATATATTTCTGCATTTTTTTTATATTCCACTCATCTTCTGTTAAAGTTCATTAATCATATTTTATTAGTAATTTATATATACGAACTAAAACCAAAATCAGTAGATATTATACATAGGTACCATTGTATAACCTCTGGCATAAGTTTGTGTTAATGTAACTTTAAAATATGCATTCTCAGTATTAGCTCTTTCATTATTACCTTTTTCTGTTTTTAGCTACAAAATTTAAAAATAAAACGATTTTCAATATTTACAAATTATTAATTCCTACTTTAGAACTCTTTGGTAACATACTAGAATCAACATCAAAATATTATAGTGTTGTTTAGTGAAAATACTATTACGTGGTTTAGTTACGTGGTTTAGTAAAAATATTATTATAACACTATATAATGAGAAAAATTGTAACTCTTTACATATGTAATTATTATTACTTATATAAAATAAATTATGTTTCGTTCAAAATATAAAATGAAATTAATGAATTAATATTTTATAAAATTATAAAATCAAAACATAAAAAAGGTATTGATTTGAGGGTCCATATTGTAAATTTAAAGAGATAATTGAATTAATTTTATATAATAAATATTTTTTATTTGATTTTATTTTATCCTCTTTAATTAATTAAAAATAAAATAAAATTCGAAAAAGTGATTATAATTTATAATTATAGTATGTTCAGTTATTATTAACATTGTATTAAAATTTATATATATATTATTAACATTGTATTAAAATTTATAAGGCAATTTATAATTTATAAAGGGAATATAATTTGTTAATTAATTACATTTTTGAGATGTAATACAAACATAATTATATTAAATGGATGGGTATCAAGTTTTAAAATATGACATCTGATTGCGTCATATTAATTATCGTTATGATTTATATATAACAAGCAAAACGTTTTAATTATATTGAGTGCATAATTATTTTGAAAAAGAAAGATGTGATGTAATCATTATAAATGAACATAATTATATTAAATGGATTGGAAATTCCATATTTTTTGAACGGTATTGTGCTAATTATTCAATAATACATAATTCCCCATTCTCATTATTACCTTTTCTGTTTCTAGCTACAAAATTTAAAAATAAAACGATTTTCATTATTTACAAATTATTTAAATATAAAACGATTTTCATTTTTAAAATAAATTTAATGCATTTTGTAAGAATATAAAATACAAATTAATACATTTGGTAAGATATTAAAATTAAATTCTATAATTGTACAACACGCATTAAATTACTTTTAAAACTTACCATATTCTATAACTGATCACGTGAAAACACTATTATTTGGTTTAGTGAAAATATTATTAAAATACTATATATATATATATATATATATATATATATATATATATATATATATATATATATAATGAGAAAAACTATATGTAATTATTATTTGTGTTAAATATATGACATACACTGTCATGACATACAAACCACACATTAATTTTTCACTTAAATCCATAACTTTCATTCTTTTGATATTCCACTCCAACTTGCAATATATATATATATATATATATATATATATATATATATATATATATATATATATATATATATATATATATATATATATATATATATATATAAATAAATATATATATATATATATATATATATATATATATATATATATATATATATATATATATATATATATATAAATATATATAAATATAAATATATATATATATATATATATTCAAAATATATATATATATATATATATATATATATATATATATATATATATATATATATATATTCAAAATATATATATATATATATATATATATATATATATATATATATATATATATATATATATATATATATATATATATATATATATATATATATATTCAAAATATAAAATAAATATCCGGATGATTATATAAAATAAATTATGTTTCGTTCAAAATATAAAATGAAAATTAATGAATTAGGATTTTATAAAATTATAAAATCAAAATATAATGTATTGATTTGAGGTTCCATATTGTAAATTTTAAGAGATTATATTAAAAATAAATATCATTGAAAATATTATATACATTTAATGTATTTTATAAAATTATAAAATTAAAATTAATGTATTTTGTAAAATAATAAAAGTAAATGTAAAAATGTATAACATTAATGGTCAAATCTATAATAAAAGTAAAACACTTAAATTTCAAATGATTAAATAAAATAAATCACGTGTCATTTAAAACATAAAATACAATTAGTGAATTAAAATTTTATAAAATTATAAAATCAAAACTGAAAAATGTATTGATTTGAAAATAATAATTAAATTTTATATATAAAATAAATTATGTTTCGTTCAAAATATAAAATGAAATTAATGAATTAAGATTTTATAAAATTATAAAATCAAAACCTAAAAATGTATTGATTTAAGGGTCCATATTGTAAATTTTAAGAGATTATATTTAAAAAAAATATCATAAAAAATATAATATGGATTTAATGTATTTAGTAAAATTATAATTTTAAATTATTGTGAATTAAAATTTAAAAAATAAAATAAAATTTGTGAATTAAAATTTTATAAAACTATTAAATCAAAACTTAAGAGTATATTGACTGAGCCTATATTAAATTTTATTCATTTTGTAAGAGTATAAAATAAAAATTTATATATTAGATAAGATATTAAATTAAAATTCTATAACTCTACAACATGCATTAAATTACTTTTAAAACTTACCAAATTCTATAACTGATAACAGTTTAGTGAAAATACTATTATTAGGTTTAGTGAAAATATTATTAAAACACTATAAAATGAGAAAAACTGAAACTCTATACATATGTAACTATTATTATTTATATAAAATAAATTATGTTTCGTTCAAAATATAAAATGAAATTAATTAATTAAGATTTTATAAAATCAAAACATAAAAAATGTATTGATTTAAGGGTCCATATTATAAATTTTAAGAGATTATATTAAAAAAATTATCATTAAAAATATAATTAACATTTAATGTATTTTGAAAAATTATAAAATTAAAATTAATTTATTTTGTAAAATAATAAAATTAAATTGTAAAAATATATAACATTAATGGTCAAATCTATAATCAAAGTAAAAAATTTAAATTTCAAATGATTAAATAAAATAAATCATGTGTCATTTAAAACATAAAATAAAATTAATGAATTAAAATTCTATATAAATCATGTGTCATTTAAAACATAAAATAAAATAAAATTAATGAAATAAAAAAAAGTAATAAAAATTTAATATAAATTTAAAGCATTTTTTAAAGATTATAAAATAGAACTTTATATATTTTGTAACATATTACATTTAAATTCTATAACAGACGTTTCTAATGTTAACTACTTCTAATGAATAATTAATAATTAAATACTTTTAAAACTTACTTTATAATTATAATTATAATGAATAATTAAATACTTTTAAAATACTTTTTCCCATCAACACATAAATGATCACGGTTTCTACTATTTTTAAATGTACTTTTCCTATTCCCATGTAAAGTCCCTTTTTTTCACAAACCACACAATCTTTTCATGATTTTTTAGATTTCTTACTTTATCTAGAAACAATGATAACATATTACCCTGAAAAATATCAAACTGTATCAGCTATTGTTAGACATAGAAGGAGACTTATTTTGAAAACCCGAAGAAATTCACGTAATGATGTCAAAGCGCATGAACCTACTTCTTCTAATTTCCCTGATTCTATATCATTTCAAACATCTATTGTTTCCCCCTTAACATCCAATGTAATAACTTCAAATTCTTCTACTGATGCATATCAATATTTTGAAAAGACTTATAATTCAACTATTGCGAGAAAGAGAAGGAAGCTACTCTTGGATAACAAGAAAAGGGTCTGTAATGACTCTAACTTCCCTAAGACCGTGGCTTCCCTAACATTGAAGCACCGACATCGAGTTAATAACAATATTCCACAACTGCATAATGAACATCCATTGCCCAAAAATTCAGTTCATTTTGTTAAACACAACTGTAACAGAAGTCACGCATCTACTTCTACCGCACATCATATACCAACTGAGTCACACTATTCAGACGATGTAGAATCAAATTCTGACAACGATTTTGGTTTGCCTAATAGCTCTGACACAGATACCGACACGGATCATGAACCGTTAATAGATTCTTATTTGCAAGGTACGTTCCATTACTTAAATTAATTTCTAAAATCATAAAAATAGTTTACTTATATTAATAACTTTTTTATCTGGTTTGTCGTTTGTAGAATATTGTGATATAGGAGACCAAACATCACTGTGTCTATATTGTAATTCATGTATGTGGTATCAAGAACGTATTGACAAACCAAAAAAAACAACTAATCCAAAGTTCCATCGTTGCTGCCGGGGTGGAAAAATTGTATTACCCTTACTAGAGGAACCGCCACAACTATTGCAACATCTTCTGTATAATAGAACATGTCCAGAGAATTGAATACCTGACCCTCTCGAATGAGAGGGTTTATATATTGGTCTAAGTGGAAGAGTATTGGTCCAAACCGTTGGGCGCGGATCGCGGAATCCGTATGAATAGGTAACGGTCAAAACTAGCCATTGGAAGACTTCGTCTTGGTCGGTATGACTTTGGTCGACAAGGACCATTATTCTTAACATTGCTCGACGTCAAGCGTGCTACAAAGCTGGTATGCTTGGCCCAATTCTGGGAATTGGGCCTGCCCAGAACACTTACAATCCTTGCCTCGTGTGCGCGCCATTGAAAAAAACATTAAAAGAATCAAAAAATACAAACCGGATATCATTTGATTGGAGTTCTGGAATGACGGATAACAAAATCGGAACACATGCTAAGAGAGAACCAAATTACACAAGCACCGGAACCAAAACACTCTCTATGAAACTTCTGGGTAAGAATAGAACAAAATTGAAAGACATATGAAATGAGTTCCGGTACACATTTTCAAAACCGAAAGCCATTTTCACTGAGTTTCGGTAACCTTATAAAACTGGAACACCTACTTGATCTGTTTCGGTATACAATATGTGAATCAAAAGACTTTTGCTGAGACCAACCTACTATATTGTGTGTGAATCACCACCATAATGGAGTCTTTCTTTGTGAATGTGACAAGGTGGTAGAGACCAACCTACTATATTGTGTGTGAATCAGAAACTCATATCCAAGATATGTTGTTATTAGTTTCTAAAACATTCATTGTTGCCAAACTTTATAATGAAACAATAAACAAATCCAAAATTCATCCATTGTATCACCTCATTCCATCCAATTATCATAAGGAACATCATTTGTCAAGATATAATCAACTGCTCTCAGAGAAAGGAGGAAATGTTGTATTTTCCCTATTTAATCACAACTTTGCGTAAGAGGCACTCAATGACAAACAAAATAACTAACTAATAAAACATACTATTGGGTTAGAAAAGAAGGAATTGGTGAAAATGATGAAATTTCTAGAAAAGAAAACCCATATAGAGTTGTGTCATAAGTATTTTAAAACTTCTACATCAAGGACAAATGATGAGAATATGAAGAGTAGAAGGATTCTAAAGCCTCTACATCAAGGACAATTGATGAGAGCATCATGGAGTTGTTAAAAATAAAGGAAGAATAAAAGGAATACTGGAAGTTTACAAGGGATCAATATAAATAACACAAAACATTGTACATCTTTCACAAATAAAGATTACTAAATAGACCCATAGCCTTCTACATAAAACTAGAGACATCCAAGTAAAATAAAATGGAGCACACACAAGGTGCTTTAAGGCATCTTTCCCCGCCCAGCCACACTCCCTGGTGGCAAGCAAGTGAATAACTCGATCCTTAACGTATAGATAACTTTCCTTGTCCAGTCACACTCTCAGGTGGCAAGCAAGCACAGGTCACTCATTATCTGTCAATGGTACTTTCCCCGCCTAGTCACACTCCTAGGTGGCAAGCAAGCACATGTCACTCATTATCTATCAAAGGTACTTTTCCCGCCCAGCCACATTCCCAGGTGGCAAGCAAATATCATATTTGGTTTATGTAATGATTTGGAGTTGATTATATTAATGATTAAGAAATTATTATTACATATTATTAATTATATCCATCATTTGTCGCTTACAAATATCATTTTTTTTTATGTTAAAAGGTTTTTTTCCACTTAAAAAGTGATATGGAACATTTGGTGTAAATAAAAAAAATCTGTAGAGAAAAATAGTTGGGAGTAAAGGGACAAATTACTACTTCTTTTAAAATAAAAATATGATTAATTTTATATTGAATAAAATATTAATGAGTTATTTTTTAAAATTATACACTATTAATATAATAAAATGAAAATAATAATAACATTTTTTGGGTTACAATATTCAGATTATTAATACTAGTATTGACACCATAATTACTAACACTTTTAGAGTGTGTGTTTTCGTTACTTTATAAATCTCAATTCTTTTTTAATAAACTAGCGGATACCCGTGCTAATAAATTACAAATATAAAATTAATATTTCTTACATATGGTATTCAGTACACAGTATAAAATATATAGTGATATCATTCGGTACACAATATGCGATTTACTTAATTCAATGTATGAAAAATAAAATTCAAATGATCCGTCTACAACTATATCTTATAGATTTAATATATTAATAGTTGATATATAATAGATACGTTCACGTCTACCCGTTTCCCGTCAATGAGAATTTCATGTTTAACTTTACGTTCACGTTTATGAATATCTACACTTGGCATCTTAAAATTTCATCTATTATGTAGGAGAATTTCATAATAGAAGTTTAACTCTACATATTTTATCCATCTTTTATGTAAGAGAAATTCATAATAGAAGTTTAACTCTACAAAATTTTAAATTCATATTAGAACATTTAAAGTATTCATTTTTTCTTACGTTAGTATGTTTTTTCTTTTCACTATAGTATTTGAATTTTTCAATTATTTATTTTTAATTTAGTAGAAAACAATTGTATAAATTATTACCATTTATCATTATTTTTTCATGATTATTATTTATTATTATTTTTTCATGACTACTAATCATCTTTTCTTTTTCATTATAACTCGAGTGGGTTAATTTTCTATGGTTATCTTTATAAAAAAACTACATATGAAAAAATAAATTGATATTGATATTGATATTTTATGTTTTTTTGTTAATAATATAAATACCTATAATATATAAAATCAAACCATTTTTTAAATTATTTATTTAGAATAAAATTAACAAATTAAATTATTAAATAACTTAAATTAAATGTTAAATAAAAAAATATTTAACATTTATAAGTGTAGAAATCAGTAGGTAAATAAAAAATCAGATCTAAGAATATCATAGATCTCTTGATAATTTAATTTTTTTTTGTATAATCAATAGTTATTTATAATATCAATAAATGTATAATATTAATAGTTAATAACATTATTTTCATATTCATCAATAAAAATATAATATTAATGAATTACATTAAATTAAATTGAAAATTACATTATTTTCATATTCATCAATAAATATATAATACTGAAGCAACTTAAATAATATTAATAGAATTGAATCACATTAAATAAAATTTGAAACAGCATAAATAATATTTTTTCAAAGTAGTAATAATTATTTTTTTTCAATTTATTTGTATCCCTGTATCTTATAAATTTATATTTGAATATATTTTAAAATTATTAATTATAGTATAATTTGTCATAAATTATTAATTTAAATTATGATTTTTGAATGATATATAATTATTTCTAATGATTCTAATATTAATAATGAATCCTTATAATTATTTCTAATGATTCTAATATCAATAATGATTACAATTATTTCTAATTTTATATAAAAGCAATGAATTTTTTTAATTATTATTATTTGTAAAAATATTTTTTACTATTTTTTAGCCGAAAAATGATGAGAGTTACTTATTTATTTGGTAGAAGAATAATATAGTTTTTAAAGTTTTTTTTAGAATTTAATTATTAATGATTTATTATTATTTTATTGATAGAAATAGAGGGATATTTATTATTATGTCGAACAAATAGGTATTAAAAACCTTAATCTTTCATAGAGAAAAAACTACTCTTAAGTAACAAATCATAAAATCGTTATCTTCATAATTTCAAGACAAATTTTATTGAGTGGAGAGAAATGTGCATATGCCACTCGTAATTTCAAGTAACCAATAAACATCGTAAAATAAACGGTAACCTGTGTATAAATTTACAATTACACAATGAGTATAAATTAAAAACGGCATATTGCTATTACAGTTACTATCACAAAATAAATGATATGATTGTATATCTATCTTATAAGAAAAGAATGTGTTTATTAAAAGTCTAAGTTACCCTCTTACTCAGTTAATAATGACGCATTTAAAATATTGCTTCAACTACCCTCTTTTATCTTTTATATTTTCTCTTTCATTTGTTTCCTCTTTTCTCCATATGCTTCAAATATTATGTTTTTTCGTTTCGAATTTTTTGCATTTAAACTATAGTTAAAATTCTCAAATTGTAAACCTTTGCGTTGCCATTGATTTTTTTTTTAATTATTTGATTATTATTAAATTTGAGTAATTTGTTAGAATACTTCAGAGAATTGAAAATTTAAATTTTCCGAGGTGAATAATTTAGTAAAAGGAAACATTTGATTTTAGATATTATAGTCTTATTCTTGCCTTAACTAAAAATTGTCTTTAATATGTAATGTTAAATTTTGTTTCCCGACACTTATTGCAAGCATTCACATGCCATGGCCTTTGTATGAATGTTTTCATCATCAACTAAATATAAAGATTTTTTATGCACATATGCAAACGAGATATTCCGATCTATACGGAAGTGTTTCGGTGCTGATTAGGTGGTGTCATTTGTTGCATAGATTTGGGCACTGTTTTCACACTCACTAATCATGGTCTGGTTGATGGAAAGACTGATTTCATTGCTTTTATTTTTTGAATTATCATTAATCATGTCAAGGTCTTCTTGGAGAAGACGACACCGGTGAAAAATCACCTAGGTTAACGATTTGTTTCTTCCTGAGAAGATATCAATTAGCATTGTTTGATTGATTTCCACACATGTGAACAAAGAGGGGAAGCAAGGATAATTCCACTAATAACTACCTGTTGAGTGGGCTAACTTTGTTGTATTTTTTATCATCATTTTCATATCTATTGAGTTTGTATATTGGTTGTACTTAATAGACATTGTGCTTGCTTCCCCCTCTTTTTATAGCCAATATAGTTGTTCAACAGAATAATCATATTGTGGGGATGATAAAAACCTTGATGTTTCACACTGGAAAAGCACCTCGTGGAGATCGAACATCGAGGTTTATGCATGAGTATAGCCTTGAAGATAAGGACCTGTCTGACAAAGGGATTGTTCAGGTAATCATTTGTTTCTTAATTGTTTTCTATGGTTAAATGTTATAATATTATGAGCCTTATTAGGGAGACAGATATGTATAAGTCAGTTTTGAATTGGTGAATGTGTAGCAGTTTTGTAGTTTTTCCTGTGAATGTACAGTTTAGTTTTGATCCTATTGGCATCTGTTTTCTTCTTTCAATAATCATTTATTACAGTTTATTTCAGTTTTTATTAATTTAGTTCTTATCACTATAAAGTGCAATTCTTACTTCAGAATTGTTGAATTCTTAAATGGAATTATGTGACTTCATGTTGATTCAATTTTGTGTTTGTTTGTTTGTTTGATTTAGGAAAGAAAGCAGGGTGAACTGCATTGACACTGAGATTAAATAATTGTGAGTATTTGTTTATTTGTTTCTATGATGTATTTGACTATGCTTTAATGTATATACTATGCACAAATATATATGATAAGCTGATGTTAGTGTTGAGAGAGCTCTCCAAGAAAGTGACAATGATGTATATGCTGCCATCAAGATCTGTATATAGAATTTAATAATGCTCACAAGTGTAAGATTATTGTTTCTGAATTGTTATTGTTGTGAGTTATTGTGGAATTGATGATGGATGGATATTGTAGTTGAATCTACTAATTGTTAGTTGAAAAATGTCTAAAACCATGTCATGTGTTGTTGTTTACAAGTGAAAGATTTTGTGGCAGGGAGGTTGATGGTCTAATAATGTTAGATCATGCGTCTATCGCAAGACAACAACGCATGGGGCATCGAATTTCAGAGAGAAGGCGATACCTTTTATGGGAATAACGAGAAATAATGCTCAAGAGAATCCAGGTTTGCTTAGTTGTTGCTTAGTTGTTGGATTCATATTGCATATTTTTTGCAATTTAGAAGACAACACATTTGGTTCTCTACAATAGAAGAGTAATGTCAAAGGGAATGTTGCATTCGCGCGCACGTTTCTCAAATAATCTTTATTTGGATTATTTTGGGTACTCAAAACAAAATAATTTAGTTCACTGAAAATTTATTTTTATAAAACAAAAAGGTGGAATGATATTGTTGTTCTTCTGGTGTGTATGTGATTCAGAATAATAATGCAATGTGAGATTTTGGATTTCAGGTATCACAATCTTATACTACATTAGTATAAAATCAATTTAATATTATAAAATTAATTTAATACATTTCATAAATAAAATATCTTATAAAAGAAATTAAGTTTAATTAAAGAAATTAAATGGATGAATTGAAATTACTTATGTTATAGGTTTTTTTAATAATTAAGTTTCTTTAATTTTCTTTAAAAAAAATTAAGTCATTAACTTTATTTCAATTCAAAAAGGTTTCGTTATTTATATACAATACCATTCGATTCATAAATAATTTACCTTATTATCTTTTAATATATCTTAAAAAGAAGGGTAAGAATCTTTCAAATATTTTATTAGACCTTATCATTAAATAAATTATATAATTATTACTCTGACTTTTTTGTGAATGTCTTAATATTTATTTACTTAATATTCTTTAATAACCTTTAAATAAATTTTAAATAATATAAACTTATATGAGATTATTACTTGGTTTAAATAAAAAAGAAAAATATTATTCTATTATAAGTTTATAATATATAAAAAGTTTATAAAAAGTTTAGTAATGTATTATATAAAGAACAATTACATATTAAATATAAGAATCACATAAAAAACAATTATATATTTATAAATAGGAACAAGATTGTTTATATATTATTCTATTATATATTATTCTATTATAAGTTTATAATATATAAAAAGTTTAGTAATGTATTATATAAAGGACAATTACATATTAAATATAAGAATCACATAAAAACAATTATATATTTATAAATAGGAACAAGATTGTTTATTATTATACATAAAATAGTGAAGAATACAAAAAAAAATAGTGTATAGTATTTTTAAACTATGAGTTGATAGGAGAATTGCACATTTTATTGATGTTGTATTTTAAAATGTATATACACAGAATATATATATCAAATTAGCGTATTATATATATATATATATATATATATATATATATATATATATATAAGGGAATATTCTTACTTCAGGAGTAAGTTTATAAAACTTACTCAACATCCTCACCTTTAAATCATTTTTAATAAATGGCTGAAAATAAACCGTAAATTTTCTCTCTCCATATTTAATTATTGATTATTTGCAGAAAACTTACAGCATAAGGGTGAAGATATGGAGTAAGTTTTATAAACTTAGTCTTTGAATAAGAATATCCCCAATATACATATATATATATATATATATATATATATATATATATATATATATATATATATATATATATATATATATATATATATATATATATATATATTCACATTATTAATTTTAAAATTTCTTTCTCTCATGGTTTTTCTATATTTTCAATTTTCATTTATCGCTTATTTTTTTGGGAAAAAGAAAGTTTTAATATTTAATATCATAGTAATTAATATATTAGAAAGTTTTACTTTATTGTTTTAAGAATAAAATAATCAAATAGAGAGAATACAAATATTTGTTTAAAAATTATGTCTATTTACATTTTGGTCTACTTACATTTTTATTATATTTTAAAAACAAAAATGTGCGTATGAACACATAGATATTGATATGGTACTGAAATTAGGCTAATTATTTAAGTATTAAATAATAAAGTGAGCAACTTTACCATTAATATTTTATTTATTTTTGTTACTAATATTTATTTATACAATTAAAATATTTTCAAATACTATATTATTAGTTGATATTTATAAAACTAAATGACCGCATATATTTGAAATTATTTTAAATTTAAGAACAAGGTGTAATGAAACATATTTTAGCTGGGTATTAAAGTGGAAGTATACTTTTCTGTAGCAATTAAACATAAATTAAATTAATTTGCTTTGTTTTGCTTTGGTTATCTGAAATACATATCACTATCCCACGAAATTTATATTTCTAATATTACTTGCATAAAATGTATTTGTTTATATTAACATTTATAAAACTAAATCATTGTATAAATATTTTTATAAAAAAATTCAATCGACGTCCACATGTATTGATTTTATCTTTTTTATTTTAATGTTTTAACGTCATAGTAATTAATATATATAAAAAATTAATATTATTTTAAAAATAAAATAGACAAATAGAGAGAACAAAAATATTTGTTTAAGAACAGTGTCTATTTATATTTTTATTCACAAGAGAGTTCAATAAAAATTCTTCTACTCATTATGATAAATGATAAGTTTTGTACAACTACATGTTGACGTTTTCTTTACATTTCCCACGACACTTAATGCCCATGATATATTGGAAACATATGACGTGTTTGTTAACACCATTTGGAACAGATTTTTAAAGGAATAAGGTAGTAAGAGAGATTTATAAATTATCAATATGCTCTATGGAATTCATGACGATGATGAAAAAATTTACTAGTCATTGCCCCAATAGTTGGACAAAATGGAAATCACCACCATAATGGAGTCTTTCTTTGTGAATGGGACAAGATGGTAGAGACCAACCTACTATATTGTGTGTGAATCAGAAACTCATATCCAATATATGTTGTTATTAGTTTCTAAAACATTCATTGTTGCCAAAGTTTATAATGAAACAATAAACAAATCCAAAATTCATCCATTGTATCACCTCATTCCAGCCAATTATCATAAGGAACATCATTTGTCAAGATATAATCAACTGATCTCAGAGAAAGAAAGAGTTGTTGTACTTTCCCTATTTAATCACAACTTTGCGTAACAGGCACTCAATGACAAACAAAATAACAAACTAATAAAATATACTATTGGGTTAGAAAAGAAGGAATTGGTGAAAATGATGAAATTTCTAGAAAAGAAAACCCATATAGAGTTGTGTCATAAGTATTTTAAAACTTCTACATCAAGGACAAATGATGCGAATATGAAGAGTAGAATGATTCTAAAGCCTCTACATCAAGGACAATTGATGAGAGCATCATTGAGTTGTTAAAAATAAAGGAAGAATAAAAGGCATACTGGAAGTTTGCAAGGGATCAATATAAATAACACAAGACATTGTACATCTTTCACAAATAAAGAGTACTAAATAGACCCATAGCCTTTCCATAACACATTTTGGGCGAATTTGTTGAAAAATAACTTGTGCCAGTCATTTTTACTCAACTAGAAGAAAAAAACAATTCTACATTGCGACACTTGCTACTTAGGATGAGAATAATTTTGTGCCTCCTAAGAAGGTCCCTTCACCCGAGCTTGTGACTGCACCAAGGCAAGTGAAGGAGGCATAATTGACGTTTCAGGAAGAAACTGTTGAAAAAGAATACCAGAAGACCCAACCTCTAGGGTTTTGGACATTAATCAACTTGTTAAAAAAGAGAAAAATGAATAATAAAATGAGGAGGACATGGCCCTTGATGACATGATCGAGGAGACATAAAAGGATGTTGGTGATAAAGAAAAGGAAAAAATAAAAGAAAAAATAGCTAGTTGTTAAAGAAGCTTCCACCAATGATTAAAGGACTATCATGTCATACAATGTCCCATTATTGAACCAAGTTAGGGAAATCTAATTGTCGAAACTCATACCAAAGAAATATAAACTGATACGGAAAATAAAGTTAACAAAGAGAATGAAGAAAAAGAAGAACTACCAATCGATGTGACCCTAGAGATGATACCAACCTTATATATAAGAGAACGAGATGGCCTCTGAGCCTTATCCAAAACTAAAGAGAAATTCAAATAAATCTAATGGTAAGTTGTAAGTGTCAAATAAATTAGCAAATATTGAAACTCTAGAAAGGTTGAATATGCCCCCTCTTTGGTCACTAAGGAGAGGGGTCTTATCGAAGTTTTAAATGAGAATGTATTGGTTAATGATTTATTTAGAAAGGCTTCCAGTGTAATTCTAAATATTGGTACAAGTTAAAGGATCGAGATTGGCATAAATGATAGTTAAAATAATGATGACTTCCTCTATAGTAATAGTAAATGCGATGGATTAATTATTGTAGGTAACAATGGTCGTTCCAAAAAGAGAGGTAGTATTTCGTCGGAACCATATTTTCCCATAATGGACATTTTCCTCCATAATATGCAGATGGACATAACTAATATCAGTTATCTACAAGGTAGAGAGTCCTAAAAAAGGAATATGGATTTCAACATTGACAATGAAGGTGTGGTGATACTTATGAACCACTTATTTAACATGCCTTTTGGCAGAGTTGTTGCTAGGCCTCTTATGTTCCAAAAGAGAATATAATTATCATTGAAGACTTCCATTAACATAAGAGTGGAAAGAGACTAACCTACATACAAACAGACTAAGTGACCATAATTTTCTTCCTAATTTCGGGAAAATTTTAATTGGTCGATAATCTCAATGGCTGGATTATGCTCAATTTAGTGAGATTAGTTAGAAGATACATTGACAATGAAGTTTTTATTTTCATTTTTTGCTAAACAAATGGGGGTAGAACGGTATTTGGGATAAGGGAGAAAGTTAAACTCATGTATTTGTCTTTTTTTTTCTTTTGAGGAGACGGGGTCAAGAGTATTAAAGGGGAAAAAACATACTTATATAAGGTGGGTATGAGGGGAATCTTGAGTTTTTCCATTTGAGGAATGATTGATTTTTGTGTTTGGCTTTGTGAATGGTAGTGAAAAGTTTTTCATTGGAATAATGAAGTTTGGTTGTTTTTTATTGTTGATTGAATGATGTTTATTAGTATTATGATCTTTTTATTTCTTGTAGTGAGTTGTGTTAGAAAAGATATTTATTTAGTTGTATGTTTTTATTATAAAACATCATATTCTTATTTTAATGTTTGTAATTTTAATACACCAACATTTTCCATAAGTTGAGCTGGCCGAGTTGGTCTAAGGCGCCAGATTAAGGTTCTGGTCCAAAAGGGCGTGGGTTCAAATCCCACTCTCAACAAATTATTTATTTTATCAAAAATATTAATATTTATTAAACCCACTCTCAACAAATTATTTATTTTATCAAAAATATTAATATTTATTATATTTTACTCATGTTAGCATTCTTATTTTTTTTATTAAACATCATAGACGAATTATATTTATTTACAATTACTCAAACACAATTTTTTTTAAAAGCAAGAATAATATAATATAATAAAATGTCATCTTAGATTTCTTAGTTTTAAATACTACCAAACAAGGACTTTTATTTTTGTCATATAATTGCATTACCATGGAATTTCGTTTGAAAAAAATGTGAGAACTTCTCTCTTTCCAAATGATCCATATGCAAACCAACCAAATCAACTACATATTGGAATAAATCTTTTTTAGAAACAAATAAGAACCTCTAAAGCAAAAATTATAGCCAAAAGATGATATAGAAAGAATACAAGAGACATCCAACTAATAAAAAATATTATGTCAAATATCATCAAATATTCACACTAAAAAAGTGTTCAATTGTCTCCTTGTTTCACATTCTTAATCCCATAAGAGATAGTCAAAGTCTAAAACATCCCATCAAGCAAGCTAATATAGGAATATATTTGCCTTCAAATTCTATTGATGATGATGTTGTTTTATAAACTTCAATATGATGATCCTTCGTGCATATGATCTCAAAATATCTTTTTTTTTAGTATCAAAAGTGTTTACATGCAAAATAATGTTATACATCATAGAAAAATAATCCAACAAAGGGACCCTGAAGATGATGGATATTTTATGTCTTTTAGAGTATTTTATTATTATAATATCTATTTTTTAAATTAATTTTTATTCAAATTTCACTTGTAAATAAATCTATTTATTGAATTACCTTAAGTGTTCCTAACCCAATGATTATGCAAATTTTAATTTATTGTAACAATAATAGACGAATTGACTGATCGAGAATGAACAAGGAAATAAAAAGCATTGGAGAAATTTTGTCCCAAACTCATAGCACTTGGTCCAAAATGAAAGGCATTTCAATAAAGGAAAAAATCATGATTCACAAGTTATTAAAAACATGAGGCATTCCATCACGAACGTGAGGCATTTTATCAAATTATGAGGCTTTACATCAATAAAGAAAAAAACTATCATTCACAAATTGTTAAGAACATGAGGCGTTCCATCACGAACGTGAGGCGTTTCATCAAATTGTGAGGCTTTACATCAATAAAGAAAAAAATCATCATCCATAAGTTGTTATAAACATGAGGTGTTCCATCACGAATGTGAGGCGTTTCATCAAATTGTGAGACTTTACATCAAAACCTAAGGACTTTCCTTGAAAACTTTGAGTGATAATTGAATTTTCACTACTACGGAAAACTCTTTTCATAACGGTTGGAAAATGGGTACCATCACGTTGTTCATATCATTGTTAAGTAGAGTATTGTTGTAAGTTAGTTGTTTCTACAACGGTCTGGAAGTCGTCATTGAAAGCCAGAACGCGTGCCACATATCACAACGGTTAGAATTATAAATCGTTGTGATATATACACTTAGGTACTTGGTTCGAAACCCATCAGCAACAAATTAGCCAAACATAGAAATTACTTTTAATCTCGGTTACAATAGATAACTGTCATTGAAAGTCACCAGAGTTTATTATATTATATATAGATTGCTTGTTTTCCTTACACCTCACTAAAGAAATACTTGGATTCAAATTGATAAAGAAGTCTATAATCTGAAAATTAAACTATTCTTGAAAACCAATTTAATGAAACCATTATTGTTTTCTAATAGCATTTGTCTCATCGTGCATCTCATGATGATGTTTACATATATTAAGGTATATTGACCTTACTCCTTAGATGCATCGCTATCTTCGATTATAGTTAAATTTCCATAAGAATAATTTATTGGATAATCTACCTCATCATCATCATCTTTTATTATTGTAACTTTTATAATCATAATTTTCACGATTATAAGTGTTGATGATGAGGTAGACTATCCAATAAATTATTGTTATGGAAATTTAACTTTAGTTGAATTCAGCGATGCATCTAAGGAGCCAGATTATTATACTATAATATATGTAAACATCATGAGATGAATGATGAGACACATGCAATTCAAAAACAACAATAGTTTGTTTAACTTGGTCTTCAAATACAACTTAATTTACAGATTATAAGTATCTATGTCAATTTAAATGAATGTATTTTAAGTGAGGATTAGTGAAACAAACAATCTACATAAAATATAATAAACTCAAACAACATCATACACCAGAACCATATATTATAAATTAATCAACAAAATCCTAACCGCATACAATATCATAAACTATGTTAAGTTGTTTCAAGAACGCGCATTTTATTAGAAATTATCACCGCTTGAGTTTGAGTTTTCATCTAGTTTGTGAAGCAATGAAAAAACACAAGGTGGATGAAGTTTCAATAATGACTTCATACTTCTTGTATTTTTTTTCCATTTCTACACAAATCATATGAACCTTATCATCTCATACTATACGATTGCTACCACTGCTTGCTATCACCATGTATCATCCCCTTAATCTGCAAACATCAACAATGAGCATCTTCAGTTAAAACTAAACCCTGAAACCATAATACAGTGAATAGTAAAGAGAGATCAAAAGAGAGAGCAGGAGAACATACCATCTTCGTTGTCGTCGTAGTGTGGGTTATACCATGAATTTCCAAACTATGAATTTCATCTAGTTTGTGAAGCAATGAAAAATAAATACAAGGTGTAAAAATCTTACACAAAAGCTTCATACTTGTTATATTTCTTTTCATTGTTTCTAAAACTAGATGACGTTTGCTGCCACAGTTGTTTCTTCATTCACTAACATCTTGTTTGTGAAGCTATGAAGAAGAAGTACAAGGTGGATGAAGTTTCCATCATAGCTTTATGCTTCTTGTACTTTTTTCCATATCTACACAAACATTATGTATCATAGCCAAAGTATGGTCTTTGTTAAGGTAGTGAAGACGAATCTGAAAAAAATGAGAACAATCAACAAAAACAACATGCAACAAACGAGATAAGGAGAAATATCTAACAATAGATGGAAGGAGAAGAAGAAGAGAAAAAAGGGATTCTAGGGTTTCGCTATGAAGGAAATGACGCTACTGTCAATATGTGAAATTTAATTCGCTTATATATGGGTAAAAAATTTCACAACGGTTAAAAATAAGGACCGTAATGATAAGTACTAATTTATAATAAATATATCACAATGGTTAACCAGAAGAACCGTAGTGTTAACCCTTTTTAAAAAAATAGAAAAGAAAAGGTGCACCTTAACATTAAAGGAATAAAATATTTTATGGCGTTGAGGTTCGAACCGATGAAAGTTTGATTATATCACAATGGTTGGTTTTGTAACCGTTGTTATATACAAATAAGTTTTAAACGAAAAAACAAAATAAATATGGTAGCGTCTTAGTAAAGATATGTCACCGCGGTGTAGGGAAAAAATGTGGTGAGCATGGCATTGTTGTTAGCGCGTTTTGTAGTAGTGTTTGTATAAATATGAGGGGCATCATCAGAAACGTGAGGTGTTTCCCTAGCAAAGTAAATCATGCAACATGTCCTAAATATTATAAATGAAAGGTTTTTGTATAGTAGTATTTAAGTCTAATATAAATAAGGAATAAGGTTTGAAATTTTGAACGAAGAAAGGGATTTTTATATGGGATTGACAAACGCTTTACAAGGATGACATAAGTCATTGTTCAACATACGAGACTAGAGTTGAAGCTTCTCATAGCCATTTATTATATGTTCATAGCTTTGATAGGATCATTGTTGGCATGACTTAGCATCAATCATTGCATGTTAATAAATGTATACTTCTGCTTTTGCATTGCATTTGAAATCTATTCATGTTTTGATCAAATCATATGCATATTGAGAAAACTTACATAATATTGCAAAAAAATCACAAAATCATTTAATTTTCATCCATTAATTGCATGATGATGTTGCATTTCATTGTTAATAGCTCATTGAATGTTGGTGCATTAACTTGACATAATCTTTTGCATTCCATGATTTGCATTAAAATTCATGTTGTTGCATTTTGAAAATAATTGAAATCTGCCTTGTTTTTATAGCTGTATTTTGAAGCAGGAGTTGTAAAAACATGTTGCATTCATTTCTGTTTTGACCTTTTACACCTATTTTGCATGTTGTTTGGTAGTTGTAAAAGGTTGTTTGCGTTTTGCATTGCATTTAGTAGCTGTTTGTGCTATAGGAGTTGTAGTAACTGCTGGATTTTGGCTTTCATTTAGATCCGTTAGACTTAGGATTGAGTCTAGATTAAGTCCTAGGTACATTAGGATATGTTTGGTACATGCTTACTTTCATTCCTTTTATCGCATTTGCTTTATCCTACTAACCTTTGTTTTGTAGGGAGGTGGAGGTAAGTTTATTCACAACTTATTCTTTTTAAATTCTTTATGCTTTCTAAGTGTGTTTGCTTTAGCATTTTGTATTTAGTTTGTACAACTTCATGCTAATCCCATTTAGAAATGACTTAGATTCCTTAGGAAGTAAGTTGCTTTCTAAGTCCCTTTTTTTTCTTTTCTCATTAGGATTAGAAAACCGCACTAACCTAGGTTCGTCCATGCATGACAACACTTAGGATTATTAGTCCCCCTTAGACTTTTACCTTTGGTTCGCTTTTCTTTCTTTCTCATCTCAAAGAAAAGTAAAAAACACCTAATAAAGATTGATCTTCTCGTACGCCATGAGACTTTGTTGTGTATTACTTATGCGCATCCCGTTTCGGGGAGAGGTGTAAGGCATCTACCACGATGAACAAGTCTTAGTATGATAAATGTTTCACAAACAACAAACTCAAAAAACACTTCTTTAAAAGACAGTAAACAAATAACACTCGTCTTTTCCTTCGGGAATTCTTTTCTCACATCACTCACTCTCAATGCGAACTTGCTACGACTTGCCTCATTTGCAAGACAGTTGCGCACTCGTACCAGACGACCTGCAGCACCTGAGCATAGGCATAAGCAGTTCATGCTATAAAAAACACAAACCGAGTTTTCGCCTTAGTTAGGCGAACTACATCGACTCTGATCCTCATTTTCCCGATGAGGTACGTAGCCAGTGGGGCAGGGCCCGTTCGAGCACACTCTTTATTTTCTCTACATTTTTTCCTTTTCGTTCTTTCTTTTCCATATCCCTCTCTTTCTCACTTCCATTCCAGTTAGCGATTCTTATTCAACAACATTTTATTCCTGACCCTTTGATACATACTAACAAGCGTGGATCCCGTCGGGTACATCGGATGATCTGGGATGCTAATACCTTCACAGTTTGTAACCGACTCCCAAACCCAGATCTTTGGTTCGAAGGACCTTGTCCTTTCCTTTTCTCTTAGGTATGTGCAGTATTACCTTTCCCATTCATGAGGGATAAAAATTCCTGGCTGACGACTCCACCTTTTCCGCGTCACTTTCGCGTTTGTACTAGAATGAAAATCCCGGGAGCGACACTATGCAATTAAAATTATCTAATATCAATTGTTATTAATTATCTAATATCAATCTCACAGTTTCCTAAACTATCAAAGATAATGAACATATCAACCAAAACAACACCAGTTGAAAACATAAATTCCCAATTATAATTAACCTGCAGACAAAGAATTTCATTCAAATAAATTACAGAACAAACTTTAACCATTTACAAAATATAAACTCAAATTTAAACCTAATCCAAATTCAAAACTAAAATATAGATTCATTCTAATTAATCTCCAAACACTCAGTACCAAAATTTCAACTCAAATCATGAACTTAGCCTACAAAACAGAAGAAAGGCAAAATAAAATTTCCAGAAGAATGCAAAACGCAAAACCCGAACATAAACCTTAAGAAGAAGAACAAAAATTTCAACTCAAATCATGAACTTAGATGAATTGGATTGGCACCACGTTCACCAGCGAGAGAAACATCTGCAAAGAAAGAAATAATGAAAATCAAGAGGAAACAAATGAAAGACAAAGCTGAGTGAAAACAAATGTATCAGGTCGGAGTAAATAATTTGGCAAATGAAGGAATAAAAGGAAATGAATTAGGAGTCCAAAGTTTTATTTAGTATTTTCAATGCAAGTTTGTGTTAAAAGTTGTGAGAAAGGTAAAGATATGATAAACATTGGAAGAAGAAATTGGCCTGTCAGCATTAATCACTACTAGAAATACATGATTTACCTGCGGATTTTTCTGCGGGAAATTATCCGCAGGTATACCTGCGATATTAGCTGCGGATTTCTGATATAAAAACTTATTTTCTACGAAAATAAATTTGCAGCAAAATTCGCAGGAATTCCTGAGACTTTACCTGCGACTTTGGATTTTATAATATTATTCTCATTTTCCTGCGGTTTTTATTACATTTTAATTCGCATGAAAACTCAAATTCTCTATCGCAGGATTTGCTGCGAATTTTGTTGCGGGTTTTGCTGCAACTTTTGCTGCGAATTATTAATCCTATTTATTTTTGAACCTTTTTTTTATATTTTTATTAATTATAAATAATATATTCTAATTTCATATTAATTTTTATATTTCTAATATTTTTATTATATCAATCCTTTTATTGTTTTTTAAAGATAATTTAATAATTTAATAATTTTTCTTAGAATAAAATAAAATACAAAATTAACTAATTAATTCTTATATTTCTAAGCAAACATATTTTAGAAAAAAATATATAATATAAAAATAAACATATTTTAAAATAAATTTTCACAACAACTTTTTTTATCTTTATTGAATACTAATAGTTTTTGTTTAAATTTTATTAAAATATATTTACCATTAATTTTATTAAAAAATCTTTATTGAATAAGAAAATAGAATTAAGTAAAGGAAAGTTAGAAGTGTATAAACAAATATAGGGTGTAATTAAAAACGAGTCAGAGGTATCATCCTTATTATTTTTTGAAGAAAATTTAATAATTTAATAATTTTTCTTAGAATAAAATAAAATAAAAAATTAACTTATTAATTCTTATATTTCTAAACAAACATATTTTAGGAAAAAAGTAATATATATATATATATATATATATATATATATATATATATATATATATATATATATATATATATATATATATATATATATATATATATATATAATATAAAAACAAACATATTTTAAAATAATTTTTCACAACAATTTTTTTTATCATTATTGAATAATAATAGTTTTTGTTTAAATTTTATTAAAAAATCCTTACCATTAATTTTATTAAAAAATCTTTATTAAAAAATATCTCTCTCCCTCTCATTACCATTAGAGCAAAGAAACAAAAAATCAAAACCTACCAGAAAATAAAAAGAACCCTCGTGGTTGCATTGGCTTTGATTTTCAACTTTTGCGTAACCTTCTCTGTAACTGTCTAAGAGATACAGTTTCACTATTGCATTTCGGTAACGTAAACACGGAACCATGCTTCCCATAAGCGATTTTTCATCGCAACACCATGGATTCTCACATATTTTTGCTCTTCTCTCTCAGACAACGAGGTAACAACAACAACTAATCACTCTTGGTGTCGGTTTAGCATCATGTTTCGACTCAGAATCGGTTTCAAATTCGAAGTTCTGCTTGTGTGATGTTGGTTCAGAATTTCGTTTAGATTCAGAATTGTATTTTGATTATGAACAACTCAGAAATGGTTGTGTATTAAACTCAGTTTGGAGTTGTTTCGTGGTTCGGGTGCGGAATTGTTTCAATCGTGACTCTGTTTTGGTTGAGTTCGTATTTTTTGAATAGGAATTTAACTGTGTGAAAATTCTTCTCCTCTTGTTTCAATTGCTGCTATAGACTTACTGCAGGGATGTTATTTGTTTTTGTTGCGGATTGGAGCTTCATTTTCATTTGTGAATTGGTTAACGTTTTTGACGTTTCGCAACTGGACACCAAGTGTTTGGTAAAATTCCTGAACCAAGTTTCTTCTTTTCTTTGACTTGTTTTAGTTCCGTTACGGATTCTTTTCACTCGCTATTTTTTGTAGTTGCAGAAAATCTCGTCGAAGAATAACATAATGGTCAATCAGTGTCATTCAATTGGAATCTAATCGGTGTCACTCACTTTGTTCATTGGTGATTTTCACCCTCCATTGAGGCCATGAGATATAGGTATGCACTCATTGTTGTTATTCATCTTATAGTTTTGTTTTTAGGCCATCTCTTTTCAAGTTTAGCTTGGAGTAAGAAAGCACATGTATTTTTCATGTTTGTATATATAGGTTTAGATTTCTATTGTTGGCCAACTCCTGCTCCCACCGTCGTCGCCACTGCCGATGACAGTGATGATGATTTGGGAAGAAGATGGAAATTGAGATGGGGAGTGGGTGGATAGCTCATCAACACTGTAAGGTGGATAATGTTCTTCTTCACCTGAAAAACTTACTTGCAATTTAGGTTTAGATTTTGGTACTATTTAGATTAGCTTTTAGATTTATATAAGTGTGTTTAGTAGTCTTGATCACATTAGCTTAAATTGATTATTTAGGTGTAAACATGATTTTAACATATTTGAAGTGCTTGAGTATACTTGATTTCACTCACCTGAGGTCTAAACACATTTTGGTTGTCGGTGTTTTATGCCTTAACCTGTTTTGTTGTATTAACTTAAATGAGATGATTATATGGTTTTAACTAAAATGTGATGATTATATGGAAAATCTCATACTTGAAGTTCTTTTAGCAAATCTCATTGATTGCAAATCCATGCGTGTTAATGTAAGTCAATATATAAACATGTACCCATTAGAATATGTGGTCCGATTGTTCCTCCTCCTGGAGTTTCTTTTTACTCGAATTATTCACCGTCTGCTCAATAACTGAGACAGGGTTGGAACCTGTTGCTGTTTCTGTTCGCCATTACGAGGAACATGATGGAAATGAGGAAAGTGAGAGATCTCTTGTTCCAAGATATGATAAAGGTATTACCAGTACCATTGATGTTCATTGACACTTTACTATATGCAGGGGATCATAAAGATTTAGAAAATACAGTGTTGGTTAGTGTAAGATGGTATTGTACCTACAAGAATTCTTGATATTGTATCAATAAGTGATCTTGTGAGGGCAGGATACCTTCCATACAAATATCTGCATTTGTTTTAATGCAATGCCTTCCGTTGTTGTATAGTCATAATGCAATGGCGTATATAAAAGATGATAGGATTAGCAAAACTTGTGCCGTGAACTTCACTGTTAGTATAGATCCTTTGTTTTATATGATAATTGATTAAGCTGCAACTTTTGTGAAGTAATTTCTGTAAAATTTTGCAGGTTCAGAATAGAATGAAAGCTCCAATCTATGTATATTATCAGCTTGGTAACTTTTACCAGAACCATCGCCGGTATGTGTAATCAAAAGAAATATGTTGTTAAAGATTTTGTTGTGAAAGAATCGCTTTTAGAAGCTTCCATTTGTTTGTTACAAACTCTTTTAAGAGTCAAGAATCTGAAATAATAATCCAATAACTGTTTTAAATAAGCTGTTTTGAGTTGTCTTATCTGCATAATCACTTTTTATACCTGAATAAGTGATTTTCAGTATGGTAGACAAATACAACATAACTTATCTTTTTTTTAAAAGTTAATCTCTAAATTATTGAATCAAAATCACTTGTTTTAATTCGTATCAAACGGGTCCTAATTGTTCTGGATTTTGGATGATATTTGGTTGCAGATATGTTAAAAATAGAGATGATAAACAACTGAGGAGTAAGGCAGATGCGAATGAAGTGAGCAATTGCCAGCCTGAAGCCTATACTCCTAATGGTCAACCAATTGTTCCTTGTGGCCTTATTGCGTGGAGTTTGTTTAATGACACATACAGAAATTCAAATAATAATAAGGACTTGGTGATCAACAAAAAGAACATAGCATGGAAAAGTGACCAAAAGGCCAAATTTGGGTTTGACGTTTATCCTAGGAATTTTCAGTCTGGAGGTTTGATTGGGGGTGCTAGACTTAATGAGAGCATACCTGTAAGTAATTATTTACATATATTCATTGCTTTATAATTCTTGTCGGGTTAAATATGTTTATGTTCTGTTTTTCTGACAAAATTCCTCGAGAAAGTTAATATGTGTGTTGATGTGGTGGAATGAAACAGTTGAGTGAACAAGAAGATCTGATTGTTTGGATGAGAACAGCAGCACTCCCTACTTTCAGAAAATTATACGGGAAGATTGAAGTTGACCTTGAAGTTAACGATGAAATAACGATAGTAATCGAGAACAACTATAATACATATGAGTTTGGAGGAAGGAAGAGTGTGGTTCTGTCAACCACAACATGGATTGGTGGAAAAAATGACTTCTTGGGGATTGCATATATTCTCATTGGTGGCCTTTCCTGGTTGTACTCTCTAGTTTTCCTAATTATGTATATGATGAAGCCAAGGTTAGGAAAATTCTACACATTCTATTCTCAATTTCTCATCATTATTTTATATTATGGGTGAAAATATTTGGATTATTCTATGTTACTGCTTAACTGAAGACATTGTTTATGTTGTTGTGTATATGCAAACCCCTTGGAGATCCAACATACCTGTCTTGGAACAGAATTCATGAATCTAGGAGGTGATGATATTAGGATATTTAATCTTTAGAAAGGGTCTGTCATGAGGCTTGTGTACTTCATGATTCAACTCTAATCTAGATGTATGATATTTGATAGATTAGTATGTGGCAAATTATAGGCCATTTTGAGGAGCATTTGGTAATGTTTTATATATTTTTTTTATTTAATTTTAGATCCACATATATAACATATTTACCATATAGAATTTTAATTAAGTGTTTTGGGTAATGTTTCTTCAATGGCATTCATTAGTATTGTGAATCTTGTGTTTTTTGTTTCAAATTAAGTGTGTTGGGTAATGTTTCTCCAAAGTATCAGCTTGATGCGTCAAATATTGATGGTTTTCTCTAGGTTGAGACTTCAGAGTTTGACTTATGGCCATGGTTGGAAAGAGAAATGTTACTCTGAGGTTCACTTCAAAATTTCAAATATCAAAAGGAATTTGGGATCATGTTTACAAAATTGCTTCAGCTGAATTCGTTCCCTGGCCAATAGTGACACGTTCTGTGAATCTAGAGACCTGCTACAAATCAGACCAAGACTCCTCCGATTTATGCCATTGCACTGATGAATGGTTCTGTTATTTAAGTTCCAGAGACGACATCAATCTCGGATATGAAGTTATTGCTTCAAAACTATGCTTTGTATCGATCTATGGTATACTAGTTAATGTAATTTGTTTTATTAATATTGCTTATTCTTGTGTTCTTATCTTTAATTTAGTTGGACAAGTGATTATTAGGTGTTTGGTTGTGTCATTTTTTATCATAGTAATATTTAGCAACTTGGTTGCTTTAAAAATTTGAAAGTGATTAGTTTAGAATTGTCTCATTCAAATTAAATTTTAATTTATATATTATTGTTATTTTGATATTTAACGTGTTATAATATTTAAAAAATGAATTAGACAAAGAAAATTAAAAATTTGAGAAAACTTTCCTGCGGATTTACCTGCGGTTTTTTTATTTCCTGCGACTTTTTTTGCGGATTTTACTGCGATTTAATACTTTCCTGCGCATTTACCTGCGAATATGTCCTGCGACTTTACCTGCGGATTTTGATTTCTGCGACTTTTCCTGCGGATTTGTATTACCCACGAAGGTTTTAGCTGGGGACGAAAAGTCACAAGAAAAGTCGCAGGAAACGTGTTTCCTGCGGAATTTTTACTAAAATCCGCAGGTAAATCCGCAGAAAAGCAGAGTATTTCTAGTAGTGAATTAGTTGGAATATTAATTTATTATATTAAATTAAAATATTAAAAGTAGAAATAAATACTAAAGATTGAGAAAAAATGAGGGAGTGACACATAAGCAATAACAAATGTCAAATTAACCATAGTAAAGCAGGATTGTCATAAGTCAATTTTAACCCTGAAATCATAATAGTTTAAACATTTTGTCAGAAGGGTATATGTGGTTTTTCCGGTACTTTAGAATTTATATATTATAATAGATAATAGATAATAGAAGATAGATACCTATAACATATAAATTCATACTATTTTTTAAATTATTTATTTAGAATCAAATTAACAAATAAAATTATCAAATAAATTAAATGTTAAATCAAAAAATAATATTTAACATTTATAGTGTAGATATAGTAGGTAAATCAAAAATCAGATCTAAGAATATCATAGGTAAATAAAAAATTAGAGTACCATTTAATAAAATTTTATTTCATTATTAATTATAGTGATAGAAAAAAAATATTATTTTTCATTAAAATAAAGTGTTATGATAATCATAGGTGAATTTATTAATTATTAAAAATAATTATATATATATAAAATAATAAATTGATTTAAATAATGATTAGATGTATTACACAAAAAAACATATTTAAAAATAAGTGTCATAATAATCATAAATGCATTTATTGATTAATTTAAAAATATATTAATTAATTAATTAATTAATTTCGATTACTATAAATAAAATATAACAATAAAAGTTATTATAAATTAAATACAAACAACCACAATTAATTAATTATTATTTACATTGAGTCTTAATGAGGTGTAAAACACTATTATTTATTTTATTCTGCACCAGAATCTATTTGATTTTGTATTAATAAAATAATATGCAATATTCCTTATATAAATAAAATATATTAGTAAATCTAATCCAATATTTTATTATATGTATTAACAATACAAATAAATCGAAAACGAATAGTTGTCACAAAAGACTCATAATCTTGTTTATTATACGTATTTCATTTGAATTTTTCAAGTATTATTTTTAATATATTATTTTTTCTTGGCTAATTTATTAAAAAATGATTTTATAATTTTAAATAATAAAATTAAAATAACATTCTCTAATATTAAAAGTAATTTAAATTTTATTGAAAATAATACTAAATTATTACAATTTATTTCAAATCTAAAATTATAAAAAAAAATACATTAGTAGTATATTTATTACAATTAATGAAATTTAACAATTAAAATAGAAATTAAAAAAAATTATCTTTGATATTTTTTATCTTTTTTATTTATCATATCATTAATATTTATTATTATTATATAGTATTATTTTTTAATTGGTTGGTAAAAAATATATGAACCAATTATATTGCGTTAGTCTTAATATTATTAAAATTGGAACAAAATAAAATATAATTCATCCCATTTGATTCAAGAAAAAAATTGTAACATTTCATTATTTACCCCGCTAATTTATTATTATATTATATAAAAAATATAAAATTTTATTTAACATATTATTAATATTTATTACTATTATTTAGTATTATTTTTAATTGATTGATAAAAAATATATGAACCAATTATATTACATTAATATTAATTGTTATTATTAAAATTGGAATAAAATAACAAATCAAGTGCATTTTATTTTCTATACAATTAATTCTTTATAGGAAAAGATACAAATGAGAAAATAAATTGATAAAATGGTTTTTAATACTAAATTATAAAATTAAAATAGCATTCTTTAATATTAAAAGTTATTTTAATTTATAAAGATAAAATAATAAAAATTATTACAATTTATTATAAATCTAAAATTACAGAAAAAATAATAATACAATCATATTGACAAATACGACTTATTTTATCTCCCATTTTAAGGGCATTAAGATAGGCCTATAAACCATGTATGTTATTGTTGGAATCCAATCCATCTCCTGCATAATTGTAAAAAAACTTAAAACTTAACCTAATAAAAGATGAAATTTCAAACCATTGATCTTCAAATTGAATAAAATAACAAAAATAACAAAAATAAAATCCTAAACCTACAAACTCAAAGTCCATATCCTCCATCCAAACTTCTTCAAACACAATCATGCAAAGACATCATTTACATTAGACAATAAAAAAATCATGATATATAATTTTAATTAGATAAAAGACTGCAAACTCAAATTCCATATCCTCCATCCAAACTTCGTCAAATACATCATTTACATTAGACAATAAAAAAATTATGATATATAATATTATGATATATAATTTTAATTATGTAAAAGACTGCAAACTCAAAGTCCATATCCTCCATCCAAACTTCTTCAAACACAATCCTGCAAATCATGAGAAATCATTCTGGGACACTTTGAAATTTTGCATTACCAGCTGCCACAAAAAAGGCGGCACACTCACTTGAATCTTAAATAAAAAAACGATTTAAATTAGTATATATTATAGACTAATAAAAAGGAGTATAATTAGGCTATAAATTTCAATAAAGCATACCTTGAAATCAACCAAAACCATCTCAATATATTTTTATTTGAAGCACTTGTCAAAGACCATATATACTTTGAGTCATCAATATCATTGACAGTTTGGATGGACCAGCCATGTATAAACCTTATAAACTTAAAACAACAACAGACATCTGGAAAGAATATGAAAGGTAAATTTAATAAAATTTAATACTAAAATTATATTATGTAAGTATAATGATTATTAGTTAGTTGGCTACGAAATGATCAGTTGACAATATTAATAATCATTTGACAACAAAATTTATTATTTGAACACCATTAAAAAATAAAGAAAATTAAAAAAACTTGGGGAGATAAATAAAAATAAATTGAGCTGATAGATTGGAATTTCTAACGTTCCAAATATGAGTGTTATAACAATTGACCAAATACGAGGATTGAAATTCAAAGTTTCAGAGTAAAATTAATTTAATAAAATTTAATACTAAAACTATGTAGGTTTAATGAATATTAATTAGTTATTGATAGTGTATTAATCAGTTGAAATTTAATAATTATTTGACAACGAAATTTATTATTTGACCACTATTAAAAAATAAAGAAAATTAAGAAAAATTGTGGAGAGGCCACGTCAGATAAAATAAATGACAAATCAACAGAATTTTAACTCTTAGTTTTAGTCCAAATTTAACGTGTAGTCAGTTTAGAACGGAATTTCCAAGTACTTTAGAATTTATATATTTATAGTAGATCATTATTGATCTTACCTGGTGATCATAATTTCAACGATGATGTAACGGGCACAAGAGCTAGCAAGTACGAGTAAAGTGTTTTAGGAGAGAATATTCAATATCTGACCCTCTCAAATGAGAGGGTCTATATAGAGAGCCCCCAACGCATGGTCAATGGTCCCTATTTTTGGGCCTGGATCGCGGATTCTCAAAAATAGGTAACTTCCAAGAATGAGGCGAGGACGAGCATTGTGCTCGGGAGACGTTTGTGTCTGGCACGAAGCCCTTGGATAATGAGTTATTGGGTCGTTTCTGGGCCGAAAAGGGTTGGGTCATACTTAGTTGTTGGTCAAATCCAGAATAATATTAATCTGAAAAGTAAACCTTGTACCCATACCCCTGTATAATTTTCAATATTCCAATTTTTCTCTTTCAATATTTAATGAATTATTTTTAACTTTTAATACGAAGTCAGATTAAAAAAATATTTTTTTTTACATTGGACGAGACGAACCGGAAGTACCATGGGTAGATTTTCCGGTGCAGAACAGGAAGTAGTCGGGATAGGTTATCCGGTTAACGAAAATCCTTCACCGGAAGTAATACGCTAGTGTTATCCGGTTTAGGTTTTTCTTAACCGGGTTTAGCTATGTTGGGTTTTCCGGTTCGTATATATATATATATATATATATATAATTATAATTTTTACAATTTTTTTAGGAGACAAGAATTTGCCTTTGATGATATGCGGGAAGGATGACTCAAAAGTAGATACAACAGAGATATTCTTTACTACTCAAAAATTTCCTACTAGAGAAGAGGCGACTCGATGGATCAGGGAGGTTGGACTCAGAAATAGGGTTACTATTACCAACACCAGAAATCTTCGAGAATCCTCTCTTCCCAATAGTTGGAAAATACTCGTGAATCCAACACTGTCATCAAAATATGAAAATTATCAGTGAAAAGTATTATAAATTAAATAATACAATTATAAAGTGGCATATCCATCAAGTTGCTTGCACGAATAAAATGAAGCATCTCCTAGGTATTTGTAAAGTGTGACAAGTGCATCAGCTCCCCAACAGTATCTACCAAGTCCACCCAACAGTATCTACCACATCTGTCCAGGTAAATACTTTTCTACTTGCCTCTACAAGAGTAAAGGTCTTATCCGTAAAAATAGTGCAGCTAAGTATCAACAACATATACACCCTGGCCGCACAATCAAATCTCCCCTCCACTTGAAACACGGACCTCCTCGGCTGCATCCTCCAAACGAATACCCATTAGACGAATAGTCAAACTAATAGCATCTGTGTCAGTAATCCCTGGGGATACATAACTCGCCTCTAATAGATATGTGAAGGAGGCAGGATACATCGTACAACATGATGGTCATCTCGCCAAATGACATATGAAACGACGACGTCTCAGGATGCCATCTCTCAGCAAATGCAGATACGAGGTTTGCATCGATCTTATAAGTTTGCTGCCATGTGCAACAACCTTAAGCTCTTTCTTCGGTGGTTTCTCTTGAAAAAGATACATATTATATGTCATTATCCACTAAATATTAAAATAACATTTATTCACTATTGAAAGGTTATAGGTTGCCTTACCTCGTCATCCCACAAATGTCGAGCAACGTGATTCTGGTACCTCACCAAAAGTGAGGTATCGGTCCTCCGGGGAATGGTGGATGCGGTGGAATTTGAGGCGCAATAGGATTAGTAGTCTAAAGTGCCCCAAGTTCCGACTAATACAGATGAGTAGGAACTGTCATTCCATCGGACAATCGCCGATGAATATATCTGTCACGCCCTCTGATTCGAGACACTAGAAAAAAAGCAGAAAAAATTATACAAAAAAAACAACAACAAAAAAACAAAAAAAAACATAAAAAACAAAAAACAAATTAAAAAAACATAAATGAAACACAACCGGATGTAGCTAGAAGGCTACATCCGGTGTGTATTTCCCAAATCCTCTTAACCGGATATAGCTAGAGAGCTAAATCCGGTGTTGAACCTTGTTGAACCGGAAGTAGCCATCAACCTACTTCCGGTGTGTAACATAAAAATAACATGAATTGGATGTCACTTACTGGTGTTTTCCGGAATGCAAATGGAAGAACCAGATGTAGCCTCTCTTGGTTATCCGGGAGCGAAAATGACAATAGTGAATTTTTTATCAAAAAACGTGTCTGGCAAAAATGAGGTGAAAAAGTTAAATTTTTCGAAATACAAACTATTTATATGAGGACAATTTTGTCCAAAAAATTTAAGCGTATGGATATGGGGACGATCGTAGGGATACAAGGTTCAATTTTCTTATAATCTTAAAATTAGTATATCTAAAATGGTGAAATACTAGTATCGGATACACGTTCATATTAGATATTCGTACCATATTTCATTTTTTTCATTATTCGATTTTAAATGAAATTTGTAGTTTTTTCAAATATCAATATATAATATTTTATATGATAAATGATAAATTTTAATAAATAAATAAGAATAATAATAAATAAAAATAAAAATAATTAAGAAATTTTAATTAATAATAAAAAAAATGTCAATAAATAAATTCAACGACTTTACTACTTTTATAGATTAGATTAAATTAATTTGATGCATGTTTTAAAAAAGAAAAATTTACACCATCAAATATATTGATATTAATTTCTATTATTATATCAAAAAATTTATATACTCTTTTTGTTTCAAAATAAATGAACGAAGCATTTCCCACCTATTAAAGAAATATAAATAAAAAAATTTAAAGTTTGATTATCATATATTGGTGTTTTACAAAAATATTTTGATATATTTACTCTTATTATCAATTATTATCAATGTAAAATTAAATATTTTAAATTAAAAGTTACATAATTTATATTAAATAAAAGATACAATTCAAGAAAAGCAATAAATATTAATATTAATGTTCACTAACCGTATAAATATATTTGGTGTTTGACATTTATTTAAATCACATGATGATTGTGATTTGTAAAACTTTTTATAGGAATAATGTATAGCAATTAATTTCTTAATATCATATATAAATCTTATTTTACATAAAATCCATTCAAATATGTTTAATTTAGATTATATTTTTCTAGAGTTGAAGCTATATATAAATATAAACGTTAACCAGAGACTTAATTTAATTTTGCATAAAAGATAAGTAAGTGGAGCTATAATGGAAAAAACATTGAAAAAAGTGTTGAAGTTGGTGTTGTTATTTGTTGCTATTGTGGCTATTCTACTGGGAAGTGCCAGAAGCTTGTATTATAAATCCAAATTGTTGTGCTCCCGTTAGGACTCCACCTTCTTAGTTTTCTGATTTTGTTTTTGTTGCTATTTCTACTATTAACTATTCTGATATGTTTATGTAATGATTTGGAGTTGGTTATATTAATGATTAAGAAATTATTATTATATATTGTTAATTATATCAATCATTTGTCTCTTACAAATATCATATTTGTTTTATGTTAAAAGGTTTTTACACAACATTAATCAATTTGTTTCAATACTTTTAAAATTGTTGTGATATATTGTTCATGTATTGATATTATTCATATGATACTGTTCATGTACGGTTTTACTGTTCTATGACACTATTCATTATAAATATTTTTGTAATTGAAAAATACATTGTTCACCATATAAATACGGTGAACAGTACATGTGGTGTATGTATTGATGTAAGAAAGTGGTGTAAAATAGCAAAGTTGGGTGTTTTAAGGAGGAAAAATTCAGATACTTAGAGGGAGAAAATTTTACCTTATATCCTCATAGTTATATTGATATTCTTAATTTTTTTTTTAAATAGTTAATTTATTTTTGTTTATTTTTAATCATTTCACTTTTATTTTTACTATTCATGTCACACTTTCTAAAATTTTACTTCACCGAAACTTCTAACAAATGATATTCAATATGTTTTTTTACTAAACCAAACACTTCGCTGGACTTTTCCGGTTCACAAAAAAAACCTTAATCGAAAGTCCTACCAAAAGAGTTTTGGTTCTAGATTAAAACAAGGACCGTATTGGAACACTCTTTGCAATTTTCTGGTTTATTTCTCACGTGTATCGGAGACATATTAAGAATGATTTTCAGTTTGAAAGTTTTGTGTACTGGAACTCTTTTCGTAAGATTTTCGGTTTGATTTCGTTAAATGTATTTCTTTGACTTTTTTTTATATTGCATGTTCCGGCCCAACTTTCTCTTGTCGACCTCTAATTTGGCGATTATAGTTGCTCGCTCAGCAGGCTCTGTGGTAACCCTTTTCACCTCCTCGGTGGACGCCGTCAGCTTGGCCTCGGAGGCAGACAGTTGCTCTTTGAGCTTGCTGTTCTCCCGCTCCAGCTTGGGAGACCCTTCAGCCGTCATCCAGGCCATAGTCAGGACCCGCATCATCGCGCTCGCGTCCTGGGCCAATGAGAGCCGCCGAGCAGGGCGATCCATCCCCTCCAGGAATAAAGAATCTGCCCGGTCCACATCCATTGCGTTCCCCTCGAAGAAGTTCCGAACGACGAAACACGGGGGTATCCCATGCCTTGGCTTTGGAGGAGCGCCGGCCGTCAGATCCACAGTGGTCGCCGCCTTATGTTTCTTCATTAAAGAACCGGTGGAAGCCCCCGGAGAGCCCTGAACCAGTGGACCCGAGCCTGAACCACTTGCCTCGGTCAACTTGGTCTGCACGACCCTCGACCGTTTTCGCTGCTGCTGAACTAGCCGCTCATGGATTTTGTCCAGAGGATTAGTCAAAGAACCTGAAAAGAGGAACGAAACCAAGATTAGCTACGAGCAACGAAATCAAATAAAAAACTTAACGAGCATAAACAAACAGGTACCGAAAAAATCAGCTATCTCCTGCCCGTTATTACAGGCCAACAGATCAGTAACATTGATCAGGGGACGCTCCAATGCTTCTCCCCCATCCTGATCGACCATAACTTTGCCTTCCCCGTCCAATAGAGGGGTCGGAGTAAAAGAAGCTATCAACTTCCTAAAAGCTTCGAAGCTGGCCGCGTCATCATCATTCAGGGTGTCCCCCACCTGAACGAATTCCCCCACTGGCCGCTCATAATGCACGTAACTCCAAGAAAAAGGGAACATCCACAACCTCCTCGGAATCACTTCCCCTTGGTCGTCCAATCTGGGCTCGTCGTTTTCGTCAGTATCAATTCCAAGGAAACTCATGGCTCTCACGGCCGCATCGCTCGCAGGTTTTATCAAGAAGTAATCGGTCTTGAAAGCCCGGATAGACTCCGAGTGAGCCTTGAAAATCTTGGTCCGTTGTTTGAAAGACACGAACCCCTTCCGATCGGTCCCTCGCCCGACTTGGCGTTGTAGGGAAAAGAGGCGAAAGAAGAGAGGGAGCGTGGCCCCAACGCCCAAGAAAGAACACGTCATCTCAAACGCCCTGAGGAAGGCATATGAGTTCGGATGCAGCTGAGAAGGGGCTATGCAAAGATGTCCGAGCACAGCACCCACAAAATCGCTGAAGGGCAGCGTAACTCCCAAGACCGAAGTGGCGTACTCATACATAGAAAACGCTCGGCCACGAAAGTCTGAGAAGATCCGGTCGTCGTCTCCCGGGCAGGTCACGACCCAGTCAGCAGGATTCCCAACAATTGGCAGCGGTTCCGACCTAGGCCTCGAGAAAGAAGACACTTTGTCCAGCAAGTCTTCGACCACCCATTCTTCGGGCGAGACCCTCGACCGGGTAGGACACTGAGGCGATTCTGTCGACTGCCCCGTGGTACTCGTACTCGAACTGTCAGAAGAGCTTCCCGAGCCTGAGGGTATGGACGCAGACGATTCCGTACTCTCCGAGGACGTATCCTCAGAAAGCACAACCAGCGGGTCCTCGAGCAAGTTATCACCTGAAAAGCAGAGGAAAGGCATCAGTGAATTCGATCAAGAATATCAAATCCACCCTTCCACCGCTCGACAAGTGAAAGGGCGCGCCTCAGCTCAGGAATTGCATCCCAAGCTGTAGCCCTGGCTAACCATTGCTCGAGGCAACGGCTGACGCCCAACAGTATACAGATGACAAAAATCTACCAAGAGAATCTAAAGCCTAAGTCGACCAAGGTCTGTGTCGACCCTAAAGCTAGGGTTCGTGGCCGACCAGTTACGGTGGCAGGAACTTTAAGAGTTTCTAATTCTAAATCCTAAAACTACCGGTAAAATCACCTTAAACCGCATGCATTCTACAGAAACTAAGCTATATACGCTCAAGAGAGAAGAAAAGAACGGTACCTTGAGCTTGAGAAGACATTTTGGAGAAGATTAAGCTTCTGTGAATGGTGGTCGGTAGGAACTGGCGGTGGTCGACGGCTGAAGCAACGGTGGTTGAACGAGCAGAGGCTTGAGAGAGGAGATGAAACGAAAAGGTCAAAATGGACCCTGGGAATCCTATTTATAGGGAAGAAGACACGTGTGCGCACGCGTGACCCCTACACGCTAGCCCCTAGGCTAGCCGTCAAATCATTAATAGGCGCGAATATCCAGATATTCCAGCTTTTCGTTTCACATTCCTCTACCGGGCAACGTATCGCTTGCCCGGAAGACCGATAGCATGGATCTTCGACCATGGCATCCCACTCCGTCGATCACCATGTCGTCTCTTCTAAGTCACTGCTCGACAGTTCGAACAATGACTTGGGGGGCTCCTGTTCCGGCCCGGCCCAATCCCTCTTATTGGGCCAGAAAGATTGATCCATCCACCTCGCTCGACGTCGAGCATAACCATGAAAGTGGTCCTCAGTCGACCACCAGCGATCCGGATTTGAAGAGATCTTCTAACGGATAATATTGACCGTTTCCTATCTTCACGGACCCCTCGATCCGCGCTTCACCTAACAACCCAATAGAATTCTAGTCAGCCCCTTATAAAAACCCTCTCATTTGAGAGGGGGAGGTATTCAATTTTCAACCCTAACACTAGTACTTGCTCACTGTTGCTCGGATACTTACTTTGGCATCGGAGTGTGTTGCAGGTACACCCCTTTTTCTCCTCGACGACCATTTCCGCTCGCTCTCGAGTCCAGCCGTATCGGATCCTGATCTCCAGGTACGATCATTGCAGATGTGAGAATTCCTCCTCAAATAGGAGCTAAAGACCAAATTATGAATTATGAATTATAAATTATGTTATTCAAATTTTATTTCAAGATATGAATCATGAATTATGAATTATGACATTCAATTTTTATTTCAAAATATGAAACATGAATTATGTTATTCAATTTTTAATTTCATATGCTTCAATAACACATAATTGGATTCAAACTTAAACATAAGTCTAATAGTTAACACATAAACATATCACAATTAGGTAAATGAGTCTAAAATTTAACACATAAACATAAGTCAACAAATCTAAAAGTTAACACATAAACCTAAACATAGGTCAATGTAAATGAACAATACGTAAAGCTTCAAATAACTCAACAAATTATGAATCATCCTCTTCAACATCAACCTGTCGAAGATAACGATGAATCAATATAGAAACACAAGCCCAACTAGGATCAGATGGTCCTTCTTCGTAAACAGGAACTGACACCTCTCTTGGCGCATCACGGGGGTACCAAATGAGGATGTGAAACACGATAATACCATTAAAGATATTCATCATTTGTATTAGATGGGGGTGGTGGTCAGTGTTGTCGAACGAATCACAACCCCAACACTCTGATGGTAACTAATCCATTTAACATTAATATCACTAGCCATCGTATAATCAAGAGGTGAGGGTGGAACATATTGCCTGTTTCCAAACTGACACATACATCTGTCAGGAAATTATGGAACAATTGTGTCATCCCACGTAAGACACCCCCTATACAGACATAACTCATCAAACCGACATCATACTCTATGATCCTCTAATGGACGCCGTATTACATCATTAAGTGTCAGCTCGTCCAAAATAGGCCGCAAGTCATCCACCTTCATGACTCATTGCCTATAGCAACCCCTTCACTAATATCTTGAGGGCTCCAAAAGACTCCCTTGACGGGCAAGTGAAGCAGACAAGAGACATCATCCAGAGTAATAGTCATCTCACCAAACTACATGTGAAATGAAGGTGTCTCTAGATGCCATCTCTCTGCAAAAGCGGAAATTTGGTTTGTGTCTATCTTCGTCAAACTGATTCTCTGGAATGAAGATAGACCAGACCTAGAAATCCAATTATCCATCTCTCTTGGAAGTTGACGTGAAACCCTATGAGTCAACTTCAACCCATGTCTTGCAAACTTCAAATCTTTCTTCAGATTTCTCCTAAAAACAATTAAAAGTAAGCATATATGTCTAGCATTATTTTGGAACCCTCATATTTTATTCAATATCAAATAATTTTAGTTTACTTACCTCACAAAACCATACATGTCTAGAAATACGATGTTTGTACTTAACAAAAAGAAATGTATCGTATGACCCTCCTGGAAAGCCAACTAGTTATGTTGTGGATGCAGATGCACCAATATATTCTTCCTCAGCCAACCTCGACGAAGCGCCCGTCCTACACCAGGATCCGGAATCTTACCATCCTTGCCTCGTGTGCGCGCCATTGAAAAAAACATTAAAAGAATCAAAAAATACAAACCGGAAATCATTTGATAGGAGTTCTGGAATGACGAATAACAAAATCGAAACACATGCTAAGAGAGAACCAATATAGACAAGCACCAGAACCAAAACACTCTCTATGACACTTCTGGGTAAGAATAGAACAAAATTGAAAGACATATGAAATGAGTTCCGGTACACATTTTCAAAACCGAAAGCCATTTTCACTGAGTTTCGGTAACCTTATAAAACTAGAACACCTACTTGATCTGTTTCGATATACAATATGTGAATCGAAAGACTTCTGCTGAGAGCTCCGGTTTGTAGGGCGAAAATTATTGTGTCGGAACACTTCTGCGTGAATGAAATGTGATTGAAAATTTTCTGAAAAAATAACTATTTATACGAGAGTATTTTGATCAAAAATTTTTTAGTATAGAAATATGGGAATAATTGTAGGGGTGTATGGTTAAAAAAATTAAAGGAAATTTTTTTCAATTTGTCGAGTTTTTTAACCTATTCTTTACATTCCCCACGACACTTAATGCCCATGATATATTGGAAAAATATAGCGTGTTTGTTAACACCGTTTGGAACAAATTTCTAAAGGAATAAGGTAGTAAGAGAGATTTATAAATTATCAATATGCTCTATGGAATTCATGACGATGATGAAGACTTTTACTAGTCATTGCCCCAATAGTTGGACAAAATGGAAATCACCACCATAATGGAGTATTTCTTTGTGAATGTGACAATGTGGTAGAGACCAACCTACTATATTGTGTGTGAATCAGAAACTCATATCCAAGATATGTTGTTATCAGTTTCTAAAACATTCAATGTTGTCAAAGTTTATAATGAAACAATAAACAAATCCAAAATTCATCCATTGTATCACCTCATTCCTGCCAATTATCATAAGGAACATCATTTGTCAAGATATAATCAACTGCTCTCAGAGAAAGGAAGAGATGTTGTATTTTCCCTATTTAATCACAACTTTGCGTAAGAGGCACTCAATGACAAACAAAATAACAAACTAATAAAACATACTATTGGGTTAGAAAAAGAAGGAATTGGTGAAAATGATGAAATTTCTAGAAAATAAAACCCATATAGAGTTGTGTCATAAGTATTTTGAAACTTCTACATCAAGGACAAATGATGAGAATATGAAGAGTAGAAGGATTCTAAAGCCTCTACATCAAGGACAATTGATGAGAGCATCACGGAGTTGTTAAAAATAAAGGAAGAATAAAAGGCATATTGGAAGTTTGCAAGGGATCAATATACATAACACAAGACATTGTACATCTTTCACAAATAAAGATTACTAAATAGACCCATAGCCTTTCACAAAAAACTAGAGACATCCAAGTAAAATAAAATGGAGCATACACAAGGTGCTTTAAGGCATCTTTCCCCGCCCAGCCACACTCCCCGGTGGCAAGCAAGAACGAATAACTCGATCCTTAATGTATAGATAACTTTCCTTGTCCAGCCACACTCTCAGGTGGCAAGCAAGCACAGGTCACTCATTATCTATCAAAGGTACTTTCCCCGCCCAGCCACACTCCCAGGTGGCAAGCAAGCACAGGTCACTCATCATCTATCAAAGGTACTTTTCCCGCCCAGCCACACTCCCAGGTGGCAAGCAAATATCATATTTGGTTTATGTAATGATTTGGAGTTGATTATATTAATGATTAAGAAATTATTATTACATATTGTTAATTATATCCATCATTTGTCGCTTACAAATATCATATATTTTTTTATGTTAAAAGGTTTTTTTCCACTTAAAAAGTGATATGGAACATTTGGTGTAAATAAAAAAATATATGTAGAGAAAAATAGTTGGGAGTAAAGGGACAAATTACTACTTCTTTTAAAATAAAAATATGATTAATTTTATATTGAATAAAAAATTAATGAGTTATTTTGTAAAATTATACACTATTAATATAATAAAAAGAAAATAATAATAACATTTTTTGGGTTACAATATTCAGATTATTGATACTAGTATTGACACCATAATTAGTAACACTTTTAGAGTGTGTGTTTTCGTTACTTTATAAATCTCAATTCTTTTTTAATAAACTAGCGGGATACCCGTGCTAATAAATTACAAATCTATCATATAAGAAAACCCATTCATTGGGTTTAAAAAACTGACACGTGGATGGCTTAAAATCGCTTCATCCTCTTCTCCCATCATCAAGACTTCCAAACATTTATTGTCACTAACATAATTATATTATCTTTATAATTGTTAAAACTTCCAAACATTCATGATTCGTTAAAATCACTTTATCCTCTTCTCCTGTCATCAAAACTTCAAAACATTCATTATCACAAATATAATTAAATTCCCCTTATAATTGTTAAAACTTCCAAACATTGATTGTCACAGACATAATTATATTTCTTTTATAATTGTTAATTAATACACAAAATATATTTAAAAATATATCTAAAATATAATTATATAATTAATACACCAATCATGATATATGATTAAATTTAAATAACAAATATATTTTATTTGATTTTATTTTATCTCTTTAATTAATTATAAATAAAATAAAATTCGAATAAATGATTATAATTTATAATTATAGTATGATCAGTTATTATTAACATTATATTAAAATTTATATATTATTAACATTGTATTAAAATTTATAGAGAAATTTATAAATTATAAAGGGAATATAATTTGTTAATTAATTAAATTTTTGAGATATAATACAATATAAATGAACATAATTATATATAACAAGCAAAACGTTCTATCATATAAGAAAATCCACTCATTGGACTTAAAAAACTGACACGTGGATGGGTTAAAATCACTTGATCCTCTTCTCCCATCATCAAGACTTCTAAACATTTATTGTCCATAACATAATTATATTATCTTTATAATTGTTAAAACTTCCAAACATTCATGATCCGTTAAAATCACTTTATCCTCTTCTCCCATCATCAAAACTTCCAAACATTCATTATCGCAAATATAATTAAATTCCCTTTATAATTGTCATAGACATAATTATATTTCCTTTATAATTGTTAATTAATACACAAAATATATTTAAAAATATATCTAAAATATAATTATATAATTAATACACCAATCATGATATATGATTAAATTTATATAACAAATATATTTTATTTTATTTTATTTTATCTCTTTAATTAATTATAAATAAAATAAAATTCGAAAAAATGATTATAATTTAAAATTATAGTATGATCAATTATTATTAACATTATATTAAAATTTATATATATTATTAACATTGTATTAAAATTTATAGAGCAATTTATAAATTATAAAGGAAATATAATTTGTTAATTAATTAAATTTTTGAGATATAATACAATATAAATGAACATAATTATATATAACAAGCAAAACGTTCTATCATATAAGAAAACTCGTGGATGGGTTAAAATCGTTTCATTCTCTTCTCCCATCATCAAGACTTCCAAACATTTATTGTCACTAACATAATTATATTATCTTTAAAATTGGTAAAACTTCCAAACATTCATGATCCGTTAAAATCACTTTATCCTCTTTTCCCATCATCAAAACTTCCAAACATTCATTATCACAAACATAATTAAATTCCCTTTATAATTGTTAAAACTTCCAAACATTGATTGTCACAGACATAATTATATTTCCTTAATAATTGTTAATTAATACACAAAATATATTTAAAAATATATCTAAAATATAATTATATAATTAATACACCAATCATGATATATGATTAATTTTATATAACAAAATATTTTATTTTATTTTATTTTATCTTCTTTAATTAATTATAAATAAAATAAAATTCGATAACATTAAATTAAAATTTATATATATTATTAAAATTGTATTAAAATTTATAGAGCAAATTATAAATTATAAAGGGAATATAATTTGTTAATTAATTAATTTTTTTTGGATATAATACAATATAAATGAACATAATTATATATAACAAGCAAAACGTTCTATCATATAAGTAACCCCGTGGATGGGTTAAAATCGAAGACTTCCAAACATTTATTGTCACTAACATAATTATATTATCTTTATAATTGTTAAAACTTCCAAACATTCCTGATCCGTTAAAATCACTTTATCCTCTTCTCCCATCATCAAAACTTCCAAACATTCATTATCACAAACATAATTAAATTTCCTTTATAATTGTTAAAACTTCCGAACATTGATTGTCACAGACATAATTATATTTCCTTTATAATTGTTAATTAATATACAAAATATATTTAAAAATATATCTAAAATATAATTATATAATTAATACACCAATCAAAATATATGATTAATTTTATATAACAAAATATTTTATTTTATTTTATTTTATCCTCTTTAATTAATTATAAATAAAATAAAATTCGATAACATTATATTCAAATTTATATATATTATTAACATTGTATTAAAATTTATAGAGCAATTTATAAATTATAAAGGGAATATAATTTGTTAATTAATTAAATTTTTGAGATATAATACAATATAAATGAACATAATTATATAAAACAAGCAAAACATTTTAATTATATTGGGTTCATAATTACTAACCAAAATTCTGTTATTCCCACTTCTTACTAAGGTCTTTATACTGTCAGTAAACACATTTCCAACACTTACTAGCTACTGAGATTATGTAATTTATAAAAGGAATATAATTTGTTAAACAATGTAATACAATATAAATGAACATAATTATATTAAATGGATGAGTATCAAATGTGTCATATTAATTATATTCGTTTTAATTTATATATAATAAGTAAAACGTTTTATGTATATTGGGTCCATAATTACCTATGAATTCGTCAATCTCCCTGAATTCCACTTTTTTTGAACGGTTATTGTATTGTGCTAATGATTCAATAATAATCGTTTTGTAATCGTTTGATATTTGAAACGTGCCATAAATGATGATTTTGGTAGTATTTATTACTTGTCTCATCTTCATCATTGTTTGTGTCTCGTTGTCATATTCATCTTATCCATATCCATGCAAAAATCAGCGACATCAATGACAACAAAGTGGAAGGTGGATGTCAGAGTGCATCATAAGTGGAAAGTTGTCTCTAACAACAAAGAGCATTTTGAGATGATATTTGTTGACAAATCCATAAATTTGTGTTATTTTTTGTTAATTTCTTTATTGGATTGTTTCATTTGTACGTTCATTTATTTTTGTATTGTAAGGTTAAGTTTATTTTAATGTTTTCATTACCGGGTGGTGATATACATATTGTTGTCCCAGCAGCACATATGCCCTTATTTTACGAAAAATTAGCATTGGATCATACTTACATGGTATCCAACTTTAAGGTTCAAAGTAATGTTTTGCCTTTCAAACCTTCGTCGCACAAATATATGCTCAAGTTTACTGGAGGTACGTCTGTTGGTGATGAAAACAAACATGAAATACCACCGAAACCGCTGGTGTTTACAAGTTTTTCTGATATAATCAGTAGCAATTTTAAGAACGAAGTGCTCTCATAGGTGAAATTTGTTTTCCATGTTTTTTTTCTTCATATTTGGAATGGTTGAGAGTATTGGATTTTCTCAGATGCAGTTAGGTGCTAAAAAACAGTAGGTTAATATGGTATTGAGGGATCACAGGTTTGTATATATGCAGTTTCGACGATAGTCTTAAAATATAGAATGTCTTTTAATGTAAATTCCCTGTAAATTTTAAATCACTGTTATGTAATTTTGTTTAGCAACAACATCGTGAACTGCACCCTTTGGGAATCGTATGCCGAGCAATTCATCAAGTTCAACCAGGATCGGATTAATGAGTCTACTACAATTGTTGTTCTGCTTCAGTATGCAAAAGTCAAGCAAGAGGGTTAGTTGGTTTACGTTGTTATTGGGTTGTAATTATTTAATGACTATTGAAAGTTGTGTTACTATGTTAATGTAGGCAAGTTTCCGTTGTCAGTGGCAAACACCTACAATGTCACCACACTTTGCCTGGATGTTTCTTTCCCACCAATCAAATATTTTATGGACAGGTACATTTATTAAATGTATTGTGTGTCATTTTATATGTTGGATTAGTCATTTTGTTAGGTGAATAATTTATGAATTTGGTTGTCTATGCAACATGCCTAAGGATACTATGGTTACTGTATCTGGTCAGCTAGGCTCTAATTCTCAACTTTCATCCCAAACCTCTGAGAATACCCAAATGACTCCGATGCAAAAGCTACTTTCTAAGGCTGTGGTTATGCCTATCAGTGATATGATTAACCTCCGTGATGTATGTACTAATTTGGTTGCATTTTTTGCATTTTCATGGTATCTGTTGTGGTGAATCATTTTGGTTTTTTCGATGTTTATGTTGTTTGCTATTTATACAGCTCACGTTTTGTGCTACTGTTGCCACAACAAAAATATTGGTGGCGTCTCCCTTTGGCTGGTACTATCGTGCCTGCCCTGTATGCCCCTGCATTGCACGTGGTGAAAATCCCCTGTTTGAGTGTGATGCAGGTCATTCAACCGAGGCGGAAATCTTTAGGTCTTATTCCTTCTCATCTAATATATGTTGTTGCCATGAAAACTTTAGTGTTCATGGTATATGTATTTGATTGAATTTAATATGACTATTATTTAATGTATTGTAGGTATAAGATTGAGATCAAAGTTGATTACGCGGGGAATGCGAGTACCTTTTGGGGTTATCTGCTTCTCAGATGTGTCATACTATGATACAAGTTAATACATTTCTTAACATAGGATTAACATGTGCGGTTTTACAAACACTAATACTAATTGTTTTACTTACTTATATAGGTTGGAATTAATGATCCACTGGAATTCCCATTGGCACTCGATCAAATGTTAGATTTAGAGATGGCTTTTAAGGTTAAGTGGCATCCACGTTGGAAGAATGGGTCGGTTGTTATGCTACTAAAGAATGACCTTTCATCAAACAACTTAAAGCTCAATGGGAATCAATAGAGGTCCGCTACATCAACATTGCTTTTGTATTTTAGGGTGTTTTTTAGTACATCTACAACTTTTCTGGTAAGTGTATGTTTATTTCCCAACACAGGCCGCTGCTATGGCCCATCTGTAACTTCAGATCCACTGCAGGTATTTGGCTAATTGAAATGATTTGCAATATGTTATATTTTGATAGTTGTGGCATTTATATTGTTAAACATTGAAAAAAATGTTATTATCTTTAGATTAAAGTGATTGTTGATGAAGCTAAAACAGATGTCCGGGAAGATGTTGGTTTGGTTACGGTATCATCCATTTCATTCCAATTTATTAATGGTTTGTTTTCTATCCTTTAAAACTATATATTGGCCTATATAACTCATACATTTTTCTCGAATGATTATGACACAGGATCTTGAAATCACTTCTAAGCATAACCCAGATCCTATAACTCCTGTTGGGAAAAGACACTTACCAGATGGATCAAGTGACTCATCAACCTCTGAAGGATTATATGATGGAGAATTGTCATCTAACAAGCTTAAGAAGATTATCAAATTAGAGAAGATTGATTAGTTGTGACTATAGTTTGTTAGCTGTGTTTGTTGCTTTTTTTCCGATTGTTGTTATTTTCATTTTGGGTCTCTTTTGAGTGTGAAATTGGAAATGTCAAATTAGACTTGTGTTACTTTCAGTCATATTAACTTCATGTTAGGTCAAATATATTTCTGCATTTTTTTTATATTCCACTCATCTTCTGTTAAAGTTCATTAATCATATTTTATTAGTAATTTATATATACGAACTAAAACCAAAATCAGTAGATATTATACATAGGTACCATTGTATAACCTCTGGCATAAGTTTGTGTTAATGTAACTTTAAAATATGCATTCTCAGTATTAGCTCTTTCATTATTACCTTTTTCTGTTTTTAGCTACAAAATTTAAAAATAAAACGATTTTCAATATTTACAAATTATTAATTCCTACTTTAGAACTCTTTGGTAACATACTAGAATCAACATCAAAATATTATAGTGTTGTTTAGTGAAAATACTATTACGTGGTTTAGTTACGTGGTTTAGTAAAAATATTATTATAACACTATATAATGAGAAAAATTGTAACTCTTTACATATGTAATTATTATTACTTATATAAAATAAATTATGTTTCGTTCAAAATATAAAATGAAATTAATGAATTAATATTTTATAAAATTATAAAATCAAAACATAAAAAAGGTATTGATTTGAGGGTCCATATTGTAAATTTAAAGAGATAATTGAATTAATTTTATATAATAAATATTTTTTATTTGATTTTATTTTATCCTCTTTAATTAATTAAAAATAAAATAAAATTCGAAAAAGTGATTATAATTTATAATTATAGTATGTTCAGTTATTATTAACATTGTATTAAAATTTATATATATATTATTAACATTGTATTAAAATTTATAAGGCAATTTATAATTTATAAAGGGAATATAATTTGTTAATTAATTACATTTTTGAGATGTAATACAAACATAATTATATTAAATGGATGGGTATCAAGTTTTAAAATATGACATCTGATTGCGTCATATTAATTATCGTTATGATTTATATATAACAAGCAAAACGTTTTAATTATATTGAGTGCATAATTATTTTGAAAAAGAAAGATGTGATGTAATCATTATAAATGAACATAATTATATTAAATGGATTGGAAATTCCATATTTTTTGAACGGTATTGTGCTAATTATTCAATAATACATAATTCCCCATTCTCATTATTACCTTTTCTGTTTCTAGCTACAAAATTTAAAAATAAAACGATTTTCATTATTTACAAATTATTTAAATATAAAACGATTTTCATTTTTAAAATAAATTTAATGCATTTTGTAAGAATATAAAATACAAATTAATACATTTGGTAAGATATTAAAATTAAATTCTATAATTGTACAACACGCATTAAATTACTTTTAAAACTTACCATATTCTATAACTGATCACGTGAAAACACTATTATTTGGTTTAGTGAAAATATTATTAAAATACTATATATATATATATATATATATATATATATATATATATATATATATATATATATAATGAGAAAAACTATATGTAATTATTATTTGTGTTAAATATATGACATACACTGTCATGACATACAAACCACACATTAATTTTTCACTTAAATCCATAACTTTCATTCTTTTGATATTCCACTCCAACTTGCAATATATATATATATATATATATATATATATATATATATATATATATATATATATATATATATATATATATATATATATATATATATATATAAATAAATATATATATATATATATATATATATATATATATATATATAAATATATATATATATATATATATATATAAATATATATAAATATAAATATATATATATATATATATATTCAAAATATATATATATATATATATATATATATATATATATATATATATATATATATATATATTCAAAATATATATATATATATATATATATATATATATATATATATATATATATATATATATATATATATATATATATATATATATATATATATATATTCAAAATATAAAATAAATATCCGGATGATTATATAAAATAAATTATGTTTCGTTCAAAATATAAAATGAAAATTAATGAATTAGGATTTTATAAAATTATAAAATCAAAATATAATGTATTGATTTGAGGTTCCATATTGTAAATTTTAAGAGATTATATTAAAAATAAATATCATTGAAAATATTATATACATTTAATGTATTTTATAAAATTATAAAATTAAAATTAATGTATTTTGTAAAATAATAAAAGTAAATGTAAAAATGTATAACATTAATGGTCAAATCTATAATAAAAGTAAAACACTTAAATTTCAAATGATTAAATAAAATAAATCACGTGTCATTTAAAACATAAAATACAATTAGTGAATTAAAATTTTATAAAATTATAAAATCAAAACTGAAAAATGTATTGATTTGAAAATAATAATTAAATTTTATATATAAAATAAATTATGTTTCGTTCAAAATATAAAATGAAATTAATGAATTAAGATTTTATAAAATTATAAAATCAAAACCTAAAAATGTATTGATTTAAGGGTCCATATTGTAAATTTTAAGAGATTATATTTAAAAAAAATATCATAAAAAATATAATATGGATTTAATGTATTTAGTAAAATTATAATTTTAAATTATTGTGAATTAAAATTTAAAAAATAAAATAAAATTTGTGAATTAAAATTTTATAAAACTATTAAATCAAAACTTAAGAGTATATTGACTGAGCCTATATTAAATTTTATTCATTTTGTAAGAGTATAAAATAAAAATTTATATATTAGATAAGATATTAAATTAAAATTCTATAACTCTACAACATGCATTAAATTACTTTTAAAACTTACCAAATTCTATAACTGATAACAGTTTAGTGAAAATACTATTATTAGGTTTAGTGAAAATATTATTAAAACACTATAAAATGAGAAAAACTGAAACTCTATACATATGTAACTATTATTATTTATATAAAATAAATTATGTTTCGTTCAAAATATAAAATGAAATTAATTAATTAAGATTTTATAAAATCAAAACATAAAAAATGTATTGATTTAAGGGTCCATATTATAAATTTTAAGAGATTATATTAAAAAAATTATCATTAAAAATATAATTAACATTTAATGTATTTTGAAAAATTATAAAATTAAAATTAATTTATTTTGTAAAATAATAAAATTAAATTGTAAAAATATATAACATTAATGGTCAAATCTATAATCAAAGTAAAAAATTTAAATTTCAAATGATTAAATAAAATAAATCATGTGTCATTTAAAACATAAAATAAAATTAATGAATTAAAATTCTATATAAATCATGTGTCATTTAAAACATAAAATAAAATAAAATTAATGAAATAAAAAAAAGTAATAAAAATTTAATATAAATTTAAAGCATTTTTTAAAGATTATAAAATAGAACTTTATATATTTTGTAACATATTACATTTAAATTCTATAACAGACGTTTCTAATGTTAACTACTTCTAATGAATAATTAATAATTAAATACTTTTAAAACTTACTTTATAATTATAATTATAATGAATAATTAAATACTTTTAAAATACTTTTTCCCATCAACACATAAATGATCACGGTTTCTACTATTTTTAAATGTACTTTTCCTATTCCCATGTAAAGTCCCTTTTTTTCACAAACCACACAATCTTTTCATGATTTTTTAGATTTCTTACTTTATCTAGAAACAATGATAACATATTACCCTGAAAAATATCAAACTGTATCAGCTATTGTTAGACATAGAAGGAGACTTATTTTGAAAACCCGAAGAAATTCACGTAATGATGTCAAAGCGCATGAACCTACTTCTTCTAATTTCCCTGATTCTATATCATTTCAAACATCTATTGTTTCCCCCTTAACATCCAATGTAATAACTTCAAATTCTTCTACTGATGCATATCAATATTTTGAAAAGACTTATAATTCAACTATTGCGAGAAAGAGAAGGAAGCTACTCTTGGATAACAAGAAAAGGGTCTGTAATGACTCTAACTTCCCTAAGACCGTGGCTTCCCTAACATTGAAGCACCGACATCGAGTTAATAACAATATTCCACAACTGCATAATGAACATCCATTGCCCAAAAATTCAGTTCATTTTGTTAAACACAACTGTAACAGAAGTCACGCATCTACTTCTACCGCACATCATATACCAACTGAGTCACACTATTCAGACGATGTAGAATCAAATTCTGACAACGATTTTGGTTTGCCTAATAGCTCTGACACAGATACCGACACGGATCATGAACCGTTAATAGATTCTTATTTGCAAGGTACGTTCCATTACTTAAATTAATTTCTAAAATCATAAAAATAGTTTACTTATATTAATAACTTTTTTATCTGGTTTGTCGTTTGTAGAATATTGTGATATAGGAGACCAAACATCACTGTGTCTATATTGTAATTCATGTATGTGGTATCAAGAACGTATTGACAAACCAAAAAAAACAACTAATCCAAAGTTCCATCGTTGCTGCCGGGGTGGAAAAATTGTATTACCCTTACTAGAGGAACCGCCACAACTATTGCAACATCTTCTGTATAATAGAACATGTCCAGAGAATTGAATACCTGACCCTCTCGAATGAGAGGGTTTATATATTGGTCTAAGTGGAAGAGTATTGGTCCAAACCGTTGGGCGCGGATCGCGGAATCCGTATGAATAGGTAACGGTCAAAACTAGCCATTGGAAGACTTCGTCTTGGTCGGTATGACTTTGGTCGACAAGGACCATTATTCTTAACATTGCTCGACGTCAAGCGTGCTACAAAGCTGGTATGCTTGGCCCAATTCTGGGAATTGGGCCTGCCCAGAACACTTACAATCCTTGCCTCGTGTGCGCGCCATTGAAAAAAACATTAAAAGAATCAAAAAATACAAACCGGATATCATTTGATTGGAGTTCTGGAATGACGGATAACAAAATCGGAACACATGCTAAGAGAGAACCAAATTACACAAGCACCGGAACCAAAACACTCTCTATGAAACTTCTGGGTAAGAATAGAACAAAATTGAAAGACATATGAAATGAGTTCCGGTACACATTTTCAAAACCGAAAGCCATTTTCACTGAGTTTCGGTAACCTTATAAAACTGGAACACCTACTTGATCTGTTTCGGTATACAATATGTGAATCAAAAGACTTTTGCTGAGACCAACCTACTATATTGTGTGTGAATCACCACCATAATGGAGTCTTTCTTTGTGAATGTGACAAGGTGGTAGAGACCAACCTACTATATTGTGTGTGAATCAGAAACTCATATCCAAGATATGTTGTTATTAGTTTCTAAAACATTCATTGTTGCCAAACTTTATAATGAAACAATAAACAAATCCAAAATTCATCCATTGTATCACCTCATTCCATCCAATTATCATAAGGAACATCATTTGTCAAGATATAATCAACTGCTCTCAGAGAAAGGAGGAAATGTTGTATTTTCCCTATTTAATCACAACTTTGCGTAAGAGGCACTCAATGACAAACAAAATAACTAACTAATAAAACATACTATTGGGTTAGAAAAGAAGGAATTGGTGAAAATGATGAAATTTCTAGAAAAGAAAACCCATATAGAGTTGTGTCATAAGTATTTTAAAACTTCTACATCAAGGACAAATGATGAGAATATGAAGAGTAGAAGGATTCTAAAGCCTCTACATCAAGGACAATTGATGAGAGCATCATGGAGTTGTTAAAAATAAAGGAAGAATAAAAGGAATACTGGAAGTTTACAAGGGATCAATATAAATAACACAAAACATTGTACATCTTTCACAAATAAAGATTACTAAATAGACCCATAGCCTTCTACATAAAACTAGAGACATCCAAGTAAAATAAAATGGAGCACACACAAGGTGCTTTAAGGCATCTTTCCCCGCCCAGCCACACTCCCTGGTGGCAAGCAAGTGAATAACTCGATCCTTAACGTATAGATAACTTTCCTTGTCCAGTCACACTCTCAGGTGGCAAGCAAGCACAGGTCACTCATTATCTGTCAATGGTACTTTCCCCGCCTAGTCACACTCCTAGGTGGCAAGCAAGCACATGTCACTCATTATCTATCAAAGGTACTTTTCCCGCCCAGCCACATTCCCAGGTGGCAAGCAAATATCATATTTGGTTTATGTAATGATTTGGAGTTGATTATATTAATGATTAAGAAATTATTATTACATATTATTAATTATATCCATCATTTGTCGCTTACAAATATCATTTTTTTTTATGTTAAAAGGTTTTTTTCCACTTAAAAAGTGATATGGAACATTTGGTGTAAATAAAAAAAATCTGTAGAGAAAAATAGTTGGGAGTAAAGGGACAAATTACTACTTCTTTTAAAATAAAAATATGATTAATTTTATATTGAATAAAATATTAATGAGTTATTTTTTAAAATTATACACTATTAATATAATAAAATGAAAATAATAATAACATTTTTTGGGTTACAATATTCAGATTATTAATACTAGTATTGACACCATAATTACTAACACTTTTAGAGTGTGTGTTTTCGTTACTTTATAAATCTCAATTCTTTTTTAATAAACTAGCGGATACCCGTGCTAATAAATTACAAATATAAAATTAATATTTCTTACATATGGTATTCAGTACACAGTATAAAATATATAGTGATATCATTCGGTACACAATATGCGATTTACTTAATTCAATGTATGAAAAATAAAATTCAAATGATCCGTCTACAACTATATCTTATAGATTTAATATATTAATAGTTGATATATAATAGATACGTTCACGTCTACCCGTTTCCCGTCAATGAGAATTTCATGTTTAACTTTACGTTCACGTTTATGAATATCTACACTTGGCATCTTAAAATTTCATCTATTATGTAGGAGAATTTCATAATAGAAGTTTAACTCTACATATTTTATCCATCTTTTATGTAAGAGAAATTCATAATAGAAGTTTAACTCTACAAAATTTTAAATTCATATTAGAACATTTAAAGTATTCATTTTTTCTTACGTTAGTATGTTTTTTCTTTTCACTATAGTATTTGAATTTTTCAATTATTTATTTTTAATTTAGTAGAAAACAATTGTATAAATTATTACCATTTATCATTATTTTTTCATGATTATTATTTATTATTATTTTTTCATGACTACTAATCATCTTTTCTTTTTCATTATAACTCGAGTGGGTTAATTTTCTATGGTTATCTTTATAAAAAAACTACATATGAAAAAATAAATTGATATTGATATTGATATTTTATGTTTTTTTGTTAATAATATAAATACCTATAATATATAAAATCAAACCATTTTTTAAATTATTTATTTAGAATAAAATTAACAAATTAAATTATTAAATAACTTAAATTAAATGTTAAATAAAAAAATATTTAACATTTATAAGTGTAGAAATCAGTAGGTAAATAAAAAATCAGATCTAAGAATATCATAGATCTCTTGATAATTTAATTTTTTTTTGTATAATCAATAGTTATTTATAATATCAATAAATGTATAATATTAATAGTTAATAACATTATTTTCATATTCATCAATAAAAATATAATATTAATGAATTACATTAAATTAAATTGAAAATTACATTATTTTCATATTCATCAATAAATATATAATACTGAAGCAACTTAAATAATATTAATAGAATTGAATCACATTAAATAAAATTTGAAACAGCATAAATAATATTTTTTCAAAGTAGTAATAATTATTTTTTTTCAATTTATTTGTATCCCTGTATCTTATAAATTTATATTTGAATATATTTTAAAATTATTAATTATAGTATAATTTGTCATAAATTATTAATTTAAATTATGATTTTTGAATGATATATAATTATTTCTAATGATTCTAATATTAATAATGAATCCTTATAATTATTTCTAATGATTCTAATATCAATAATGATTACAATTATTTCTAATTTTATATAAAAGCAATGAATTTTTTTAATTATTATTATTTGTAAAAATATTTTTTACTATTTTTTAGCCGAAAAATGATGAGAGTTACTTATTTATTTGGTAGAAGAATAATATAGTTTTTAAAGTTTTTTTTAGAATTTAATTATTAATGATTTATTATTATTTTATTGATAGAAATAGAGGGATATTTATTATTATGTCGAACAAATAGGTATTAAAAACCTTAATCTTTCATAGAGAAAAAACTACTCTTAAGTAACAAATCATAAAATCGTTATCTTCATAATTTCAAGACAAATTTTATTGAGTGGAGAGAAATGTGCATATGCCACTCGTAATTTCAAGTAACCAATAAACATCGTAAAATAAACGGTAACCTGTGTATAAATTTACAATTACACAATGAGTATAAATTAAAAACGGCATATTGCTATTACAGTTACTATCACAAAATAAATGATATGATTGTATATCTATCTTATAAGAAAAGAATGTGTTTATTAAAAGTCTAAGTTACCCTCTTACTCAGTTAATAATGACGCATTTAAAATATTGCTTCAACTACCCTCTTTTATCTTTTATATTTTCTCTTTCATTTGTTTCCTCTTTTCTCCATATGCTTCAAATATTATGTTTTTTCGTTTCGAATTTTTTGCATTTAAACTATAGTTAAAATTCTCAAATTGTAAACCTTTGCGTTGCCATTGATTTTTTTTTTAATTATTTGATTATTATTAAATTTGAGTAATTTGTTAGAATACTTCAGAGAATTGAAAATTTAAATTTTCCGAGGTGAATAATTTAGTAAAAGGAAACATTTGATTTTAGATATTATAGTCTTATTCTTGCCTTAACTAAAAATTGTCTTTAATATGTAATGTTAAATTTTGTTTCCCGACACTTATTGCAAGCATTCACATGCCATGGCCTTTGTATGAATGTTTTCATCATCAACTAAATATAAAGATTTTTTATGCACATATGCAAACGAGATATTCCGATCTATACGGAAGTGTTTCGGTGCTGATTAGGTGGTGTCATTTGTTGCATAGATTTGGGCACTGTTTTCACACTCACTAATCATGGTCTGGTTGATGGAAAGACTGATTTCATTGCTTTTATTTTTTGAATTATCATTAATCATGTCAAGGGGTTCTTGGAGAAGACGACACCGGTGAAAAATCACCTAGGTTAACGATTTGTTTCTTCCTGAGAAGATATCAATTAGCATTGTTTGATTGATTTCCACACATGTGAACAAAGAGGGGAAGCAAGGATAATTCCACTAATAACTACCTGTTGAGTGGGCTAACTTTGTTGTATTTTTTATCATCATTTTCATATCTATTGAGTTTGTATATTGGTTGTACTTAATAGACATTGTGCTTGCTTCCCCCTCTTTTTATAGCCAATATAGTTGTTCAACAGAATAATCATATTGTGGGGATGATAAAAACCTTGATGTTTCACACTGGAAAAGCACCTCGTGGAGATCGAACATCGAGGTTTATGCATGAGTATAGCCTTGAAGATAAGGACCTGTCTGACAAAGGGATTGTTCAGGTAATCATTTGTTTCTTAATTGTTTTCTATGGTTAAATGTTATAATATTATGAGCCTTATTAGGGAGACAGATATGTATAAGTCAGTTTTGAATTGGTGAATGTGTAGCAGTTTTGTAGTTTTTCCTGTGAATGTACAGTTTAGTTTTGATCCTATTGGCATCTGTTTTCTTCTTTCAATAATCATTTATTACAGTTTATTTCAGTTTTTATTAATTTAGTTCTTATCACTATAAAGTGCAATTCTTACTTCAGAATTGTTGAATTCTTAAATGGAATTATGTGACTTCATGTTGATTCAATTTTGTGTTTGTTTGTTTGTTTGATTTAGGAAAGAAAGCAGGGTGAACTGCATTGACACTGAGATTAAATAATTGTGAGTATTTGTTTATTTGTTTCTATGATGTATTTGACTATGCTTTAATGTATATACTATGCACAAATATATATGATAAGCTGATGTTAGTGTTGAGAGAGCTCTCCAAGAAAGTGACAATGATGTATATGCTGCCATCAAGATCTGTATATAGAATTTAATAATGCTCACAAGTGTAAGATTATTGTTTCTGAATTGTTATTGTTGTGAGTTATTGTGGAATTGATGATGGATGGATATTGTAGTTGAATCTACTAATTGTTAGTTGAAAAATGTCTAAAACCATGTCATGTGTTGTTGTTTACAAGTGAAAGATTTTGTGGCAGGGAGGTTGATGGTCTAATAATGTTAGATCATGCGTCTATCGCAAGACAACAACGCATGGGGCATCGAATTTCAGAGAGAAGGCGATACCTTTTATGGGAATAACGAGAAATAATGCTCAAGAGAATCCAGGTTTGCTTAGTTGTTGCTTAGTTGTTGGATTCATATTGCATATTTTTTGCAATTTAGAAGACAACACATTTGGTTCTCTACAATAGAAGAGTAATGTCAAAGGGAATGTTGCATTCGCGCGCACGTTTCTCAAATAATCTTTATTTGGATTATTTTGGGTACTCAAAACAAAATAATTTAGTTCACTGAAAATTTATTTTTATAAAACAAAAAGGTGGAATGATATTGTTGTTCTTCTGGTGTGTATGTGATTCAGAATAATAATGCAATGTGAGATTTTGGATTTCAGGTATCACAATCTTATACTACATTAGTATAAAATCAATTTAATATTATAAAATTAATTTAATACATTTCATAAATAAAATATCTTATAAAAGAAATTAAGTTTAATTAAAGAAATTAAATGGATGAATTGAAATTACTTATGTTATAGGTTTTTTTAATAATTAAGTTTCTTTAATTTTCTTTAAAAAAAATTAAGTCATTAACTTTATTTCAATTCAAAAAGGTTTCGTTATTTATATACAATACCATTCGATTCATAAATAATTTACCTTATTATCTTTTAATATATCTTAAAAAGAAGGGTAAGAATCTTTCAAATATTTTATTAGACCTTATCATTAAATAAATTATATAATTATTACTCTGACTTTTTTGTGAATGTCTTAATATTTATTTACTTAATATTCTTTAATAACCTTTAAATAAATTTTAAATAATATAATCTGTAATTTTATTTTTATTTTATATGAGATTATTACTTGGTTTAAATAAAAAAGAAAAATATTATTCTATTATAAGTTTATAATATATAAAAAGTTTATAAAAAGTTTAGTAATGTATTATATAAAGAACAATTACATATTAAATATAAGAACCACATAAAAAAACAATTATATATTTATAAATAGGAACAATATTGTTTATATATTATTCTATTATAAGTTTATAATATATAAAAAGTTTAGTAATGTATTATATAAAGGACAATTACATATTAAATATAAGAATCACATAAAAACAATTATATATTTATAAATAGGAACAAGATTGTTTATTGTTATACATAAAATAGTGAAGAATACAAAAAAAATAGTGTATAGTATTTTTAAACTATAAGTTGATAGGAGAATTGCACATTTTATTGATGTTGTATTTTAAAATGTATATACACAGAATATATATATATATATATATATATATATATATATATATATATATATATATATATATATATATATAAAGGGAATATTCTTACTTCAGGAGTAAGTTTATAAAACTTACTCAACATCCTCACCTTTAAATCATTTTTAATAAATGGCTGAAAATAAACCGTAAATTTTCTCTCTCCATATTTAATTATTGATTATTTGCAGAAAACTTACCGCTTAAGGGTGAAGATATGGAGTAAGTTTTATAAACTTAGTCTTTGAGTAAGAATATCCCCAAATAAAGAGTACTAAATAGACCCATAGCCTTTCCATAACACATTTTGGGCGAATTTGTTGAAAAATAACTTGTGCTAGTCATTTTTACTCAACTAGAAGAAAAAAACAATTCTACATTGAGAGGGTTTATATAGAGAGCCCCCAACGCGTGGTCAATGGTCCCTATTTCTGTGTCTGGCGCGAAGCCCTTGGATAATGAGTTATTGGGTCGTTTCTGGGCCGAAAAGGGTTGGGTCATACTTAGTTGTTGGTCAAATCCAGAATAATAATAATCTGAAAAGTAAACCTTGTACCCATACCCCTGTATAATTTTCAATATTCCAATTTTTCTCTTTCAATATTTAATGAATTATTTTTAACTTTTAATACGAAGTCAGATTAAAAAAATATTATTTTTTTACATTGGAAGAGACGAACCGGAAGTAACATGGGTAGGTTTTCCGGTGCAGAACAGGAAGTAGCCGGGATAGGTTATTCGGTTAACGAAAATCCTTCACCGGAAGTAATACGCTAGTGTTATCCGGTTTAGGTTTTTCTTAACCGGGTTTAGCTATGTTGGGTTTTCCGGTTCGTATATATATATATATATATATATATATATATATATATATATATATAATTATAATTTTTACAATTTTTTTAGGAGACAAGAATTTGCCTTTGATGATATGCGGGAAGGATGACTCAAAAGTAGATACAACAGAGATATTATTTACTACTCAAAAATTTCCTACTAGAGAAGAGGCGACTCGATGGATCAGGGAGGTTGGACTCAGAAATAGGGTTACTATTACCAACACCAGAAATCTTCGAGAATCCTCTCTTCCCAATAGTTAGAAAATACACGTGAATCCAACACTGTCATCAAAATATGAAAATTATCAGTGAAAAGTATTATAAATTAAATAATACAATTATAAAGTGGCATATCCATCAAGTTGCTTGCACGAATAAAATGAAGCATCTCCTAGGTATTTGTAAAGTGTGACAAGTGCAGCAGCTCCCCAACAGTATCTACCAGGTCCACCCAACAGTATCTACCACATCTGTCCAGGTAAATACTTTTCTACTTGCCTCTACAAGAGTAAAGGTCTTATCCGTAAAAATAGTGCAGCTAAGTATCAACAACATATACACCCTGGCCGCACAATCAAATCTCCCCTCAACTTGAAACACAGACCTCCTCGGTTGCATCCTCCAAACGAATACCCATTAGACGAATAGTCAAACTAATAGCATCTGTGTCAGTAATCGCTGGGGATACATAACTCGCCTCTAATAGATATGTGAAGGAGGCAGGATACATCGTCCAACATGATGGTCATCTCGCCAAATGACATATGAAACGACGACGTCTCAGGATGCCATCTCTCAGCAAATGCAGATACGAGGTTTGCATCGATCTTATAAGTTTGTTGCCATGTGCAACAACCTTAAGCTCTTTCTTCGGTGGTTTCTCCTGAAAAAGATACATATTATATGTAAATATCCACTAAATATTAAAATAACATTTATTCACTATTGAAAGGTTATAGGTTGCCTTACCTCATCATCCCACAAATGTCGAGCAACGTGATTCTGGTACCTCACCAAAAGTGAGGTATCAGTCTTCTGGGGAATAGTGGATGCGGTGGAATTTGAGGCGCAATAGGATTAGTAGTCTGAAGTGCCCCAAGTTTCGACTAATACAGATGAGTAGGAAATGTCCTTCCATCGGACAATCGCCGATGAATATATCTGTCACGCCCTCTGATTCGAGACACTAGAAAAAAAGCAGAAAAAATTATACAAAAAAAACAACAACAAAAAAACAAAAAAAAAACGTAAAAAACAAAAAACAAATTTAAAAAACAAAAAAAAAACATAAATGAAACACAACCGGATGTAGCTAGAAGGCTACATCCGGTGTGTATTTCCCAAATCCTCTTAACCGGATATAGCTAGAGAGCTAAATCCGGTGTTGAACCTTGTTGAACCGGAAGTAGCCCTCAACCTACTTCCGGTGTATAACATAAAAATAACATGAATTGGATGTCACTTACTGGTGTTTTCTGGAATGCAAATGGAAGAACCAGATGTAACCTCTCTTGGTTATCCGGGAGCGAAAATGACAATAGTGAATTTTTTATCAAAAAACGTGTCTAGCAAAAATGAGGTGAAAAAGTTAAATTTTTTGAAATACAAACTATTTATATGAGGACAATTTTGTCCAAAAAATTTAAGCGTATGGATATGGGGACGATCGTAGGGATACAAGGTTCAATTTTCTTATAATCTTAAAATTAGTATATCTAAAATGGTGAAATACTGGTATCGGATACACATTCATATTAGATATTCGTACCATATTTCATTTTTTTCATTATTCGATTTTAAATGAAATTTGTAGTTTTTTCAAATATCAATATATAATATTTTATATGATAAATGATAAATTTTAATAAATAAATAAGAATAATAATAAATAAAAATAAAAATAATTAAGAAATTTTAATTAATAATAAAAAAAATGTCAATAAATAAATTCAACGACTTTACTACTTTTATAGATTAGATTAAATTAATTTGATGCATGTTTTAAAAAAGAAAAATTTACACCAACAAATATATTGATATGAATTTCTATTATTATATCAAAAAATTTATATAATCTTTTTGTTTCAAAATAAATGAATGAAGCATTTCCCACCTATTAAAGAAATACAAATAAAAAAATTTAAAGTTTGATTATCATATATTGGTGTTTTACAAAAATATTTTGATATATTTACTCTTATTATCAATTATTATCAATGTAAAATTAAATATTTTAAATTAAAAGTTACATAATTTATATTAAATAAAAGATACAATTCAAGAAAAGTAATAAATATTAATATTAATGTTCAATAACCGTATAAATATATTTGGTGTTTGACATTTATTTAAATCACATGATGATTGTGATTTGTAAAACTTTTTATAGGAATAATGTATAACAATTAATTTCTTAATATCATATTTAAATCTTATTTTACATAAAATCCATTCAAATATGTTTAATTTAGATTATATTTTTCTAGAGTTGAAGCTATATATAAATATAAACGTTAACCAGAGACTTAATTTAATTTTGCATAAAAGATAAGTAAGTGGAGCTCTAATGGAAAAAACATTGAAAAAGGTGTTGAAGTTGGTGTTGTTATTTGTTGCTATTGTGGCTATTCTACTGGGAAGTGTTGATGGAGCAAGAAGTCTAGAAAGTGAATGTGACTATAAGCTAGTAATGCCAGAAGCTTGTATTATAAATCCAAATTGTTGTGCTCCCGTTTGGACTCCACCTTCTTAGTTTTCTGATTTTGTTTTTGTTGCTATTTCTACTATTAACTATTCTGATATGTTTATGTAATGATTTGGAGTTGATTATATTAATGATTAAGAAATTATTATTACATATTGTTAATTATATCGATCATTTGTCTCTTACAAATATCATATTTCTTTTATGTTAAAAAGTTATATGGAACATTTGGTGCAAATAAAAAAAAAATATCGGTAGAGAAAAATAGTTGGGAGTAAAGGAATAAATTATTACTTCTTTTAAAATAAAAATATGATTAATTTTAGGGTTAAATGTATTTTTAGTCCTTATAAATATCTCAATTTTGATTATTAGTTTCTATAAAAAAATGTTTTTTAGTCCCTATAATTTTTTTTGCAACTAAAACTAGGTGCAAAAGTAATTTTATCCTCTTCAACATCAACATGTCGAAGATAATGATTAATCAATGTAGAAACACAAGCCCAACTAGGATCAGATGGTCTGCTTCTCAAACAGGAACTGACACAACCCCAACTAGCATCAGATGGATACCATTAAAGATATTCATCATTTGTCTCAGATGGGGTGGTGGTCAGTGTTGTCGGACGAATCACAACCCCAACACTCTGATGGTAACTAAACATATTGCCTGTATCCAAACTGACACATACATCTGTCAGGCAATTATGGAACAATTGTGTCACCCCATTTAAGACACTCCTTGTATAGACATAACTCATCAAACTGACTTCATACTCTATGATCCTCGAATGGACGTCGTATTACATCATTAAGTGTCGTCCAAAATAGGTCTCAAGTCATCCACCTTCATGACTCATTGCCTATAGCAACCCCTTCACTAATATCTTGAGTAATAGTCATCTCACCAAACTACATGTGAAATGAGGGTGTCTCTAGATGCCATCTCTAGCATTATTTTGGAACCCTCATATTTTATTCAATATCAAATAATTTTAGTTTACTTACCTTGCCAAACCATACATCTCTAGAAATACGATGTTTGTACTTAACTAAAAGAAATGTATCGTACGACCCTCTTGGAAGGCCAACCATGCAATCGATTGCTCAGTGTGAAAATTTGAAAAATGTCTTGTTGACTGAATTGTGTTGGCTTTGTGCTCGATTCTTTTGCGCGTCGAAGAAGGCATGGAAATAAACACATGAACCTTAGAGTTCCTTGAATAAATCAATTAAAACTTGAGAAATCCTTGATCAGATGAATTTGAATTGTTTGCGAATCAACTTCGACTTTGTTCAAATGAAATTCTTTCGAGTTGAGAAACTGTTATTTTTGGTATTTTTGACTTGTTCTTCCCCTGAAAATATTAGTAAAAGAAAACAAAAAAAATATTTTTATTTTATTTTAATTAAAGGTTAGTAAACATAAACAAACAAAAGCAATGGTGATTCACTGTGAGGCATAAACCTGCAATAAAAAATGATAGACGAACCGGTGCGTGATCTTGTTTGTGCTAAAATGCAAATAAATAAATAAAAACTTAGAAAATGACACTATGGTTTCTTTAGCTATAGTCTAACAATATCTTTGAATTTTCCCTCTTTCACTTTTATAAGAAAAAAATGATTAACATTTCAATATAATTTTATGTTTTACTAGGGAAAAAATTGGGATCAAATAGTATGAGGAATTTGTATACCACTCCCTCATAAAATATAAAAATAGTATGAAGAATTTTCTATTTGCTGGGTTTTGTTTCTAAGTTGGAGGTGGTTTACATATAAACGTATATATATTTTTTAAAAACAATTATGATTTTACAATTAAAAAAATATATAATTATCTTTTTTTTTTCTTTTCTGAAGAAATCTTGAATGGAACAAATTCTCAAAACCAAAACATTGTTATAGGGAGATTCTCAAGACCCAAACATTGTTATACTTGAGATGGTTAATTTTAGATGCAAAATACTACACATTTGGTTGTACTACCGCTATGTCAATTACCATTCAATATTCACCGTTAATTTATCTACTTATTTTTACCTCTTGACTATTTCTATATTTTCGTAAATTCGGCGGGCATCGTTTCATATCCTTCCCAATTCAAACCAAAAATAAAAATCCTTTTGGTACTTCCAAATCTAAAATTAGAGATTACATTTTACTTGTCTTTGACTCGATTTCCTTCCTACATAAATCCTTCTAGGTTTGTACTCAGTTTTCCCATGTCTCGCTGCTTCTAATTTGATTCGATTCTCAGTTTTTAAATCAAGTTAGAATCACGATTCTCAATCTTCTATTCATGTCAATACTCACAAGAATCTCAAATTGCGAGAGAACAAAATTGTTTACTACTCTTTGTTTCCATCCATTTATTTTACAAGATGTCTCTAACATGACTAAGCTATGCGTGGCTAGCTACAATTTGTTTTTTCTGGAAAAAAACATGTTAGGTTCACACGATACATTGATTTTGAAAACTGCATGGTCGCAACACCTATATCAACCAAAATCGCTAAAGTCTTTATGCAACTGTTATTTAAAATCTTATGTCCCCCAGTAAGTTTAGATCTCTTGCATGACTATTCTAATGTTGAGATTGTGTCTTTGTTTTATATATATATATATATATATATATATATATATATATATATATATATATATATATATATATATATATATATATATATGGTTTGCTTTAGAGTGTATTAGAAAAGGTAAATTTGTATAGATAGATATTTTAAGTGTTTTGATGTGTTTACCCTGAAAAAATATTATCTGTTTGTTAACAGACAACTTTGGTGTTCTACAACATAATTTAGTCGCTCTTTACTAAATGAGGGTAAACATGTTGGTGAAGATACCATGGAGAGGCTGTGCGACTTACTTATATTAAGGTCAAAATCATACTTTTTAGCAACTCCCTGATTCCATTGAGGTATAATCAATAATTATGTTCTATATAAGGCTGCCGGACAAACAAATATAAAATTGTAGAAAATTTCTATTTGAAGGAGTGAGATGACACTGGAAGATATATTTTATATCGATCATTTGTCTCTTACAAATATCATATTTCTTTTATGTTAAAAGCTTTTTACATAGCATTAATCAATTTGTTTCAATACTTTTAAAATTGTTGTGATATATTGTTCATGTACTGGTACTATTTATATGATATTGTTCATGTACGGTTTTACTGTTCATTGACACTATTCATTAAAAATATTTTTTTAATTGAAAAATACACTGTTCACCATATAAATACGGTGAACAGTACATGTGGTGTATGTATTGATGTAAGAAAGTGGTGTAAAATAGCAAAGTTGGGTGTTTTAAGGAGGGAAAACTCAGATACTTAGAGGGAGAAAATTTTACCTTATATCCTCATAGTTATATTGATATTCTTATATTTTTTTTAAATAGTTAATTTTATTTTTCTTTATTTTTAATCATTTCACTTTTATTTTTACTATTCATGTCACACTTTCTAAAATTTTACTTCAATCATAGTTGTTCTGAAACTTCTTACAAATGATATTCAATATGTTTCTTTACTAAACTGAAGACTTCGCTGGACTTTTCCAGTTCACAAAAAAAACCTTAATCGGAAGTCCTACCAAAAGAGTTCCGGTTCTAGATTAAAATAAGGACTGTATTGGAACACTCTTTGCAATTTTCTGGTTTGTTTCTCACGTGTATCGGAGACATATTAAGAATGATTTTCGGTTTGAAAGTTTTGTGTACCGAAACTCTTTTCGTAAGATTTTCGGTTTGCTTTCGTTAAATGTATTTTTTTTGACTTTTTTTTTTTATATTGCAGATGTGAGAATTCCTCCTCAAATAGGAGCTAAAGACCAAATTATGAATTATGAATTATAAATTATGTTATTCAATTTTTATTTCAAAATATGAATCATGAATTATGAATTATAAATTATGAATTATCTCATTCAATTTTTATTTCAAAACATGAAACATGAATTATGTTATTCAATTTTTAATTTCATATGCCTCAATAACACATAACTGGATTCAAACTTAAACATAAGTCTAGTAGTTAACACATAAACATATCACAATTAGGTAAATGAGTCTAAAAGTTAACACATAAACATAAGTCAACAAGTCTAAAAGTTAACACATAAACCTAAACATAGGTCAATGTGAATGAACAATACGTAAAGCTTCAAATAACTCAACAAATTATGGATCATCCTCTTCAACATCAACTTGTCGAAGATAACGATGAATAAATGTAGAAACACAAGCCCAACTAGGATCAGATGGTCCTGCTTCGTAAACAGGAACTGACACCTCTCTTGGCGCATCACGAGGTTACCAAACGAGGATGTGAAACACGATAATACCATTAAAGATATTCATCATTTGTATCAGATGGGGTGGTGGTCAGTGTTGTCGGACGAATCACAACCCCAACACTCTGATGGTAACTAATCCACTTAACATTAATATCACCAATCATCGTATAATCAAAAGGTGAGGGTGGAACATATTGCCTGTATCCAAACTGATACATACATCTGTCAGGCAATTATGGAACAATTGTGTCACCCCACGTAAGACACCCCCTATATAGACATAACTCATCAAACCAAAATCATACTCTATGATCCTCTAATGGACGTCGTATTACATCATTAAGTGCCAGCTCTTCCAAAATAGGCCGCAAGTCATCCACCTTCATGACTCATTGCCTATAGCAACCCCTTCACTAATATCTTGAGGGCTCCAAAAGACTCCCTTGACGGGCAAGTGAAGCAGACAAGAGACATCATCCAGAGTAATAGTCATCTCACCAAACTACATGTGAAATGAAGGTGTCTCTAGATGCCATCTCTCTGCAAAAGCGGAAATTTGGTTTGTGTCTATCTTCGTCAAACTGATTCTCTGGAATGAAGACAGACCAGACCTAGAAATCCAATTATCCATCTCTCTTGGAAGTTGATGTGAAACCCTATGAGTCAACTTCAACCCATGTCTTGCAAACTTCAACTCTTTCTTCAGATCTCTCCTAAAAACAATTAAAAGTAAGCATATATGTCTAGCATTATTTTGGAACCCTCATATTTTATTCAATATCAAATAATTTTAGTTTACTCACCTCACAAAACCATACATGTCTAGAAATACGATGTTTGTACTTAACAAAAAGAAATGTATCGTACGACCCTCTTGGAAAGACAACTAGTTATGTTGTGGATGCATATGCACCAATATGTTCTTCCTCAGCCAACCTCGACGAAGCGCCTGTCCTACACCAGGATCTGGAATCTTAACATCCTTGCCTCGTGTGCGCGCAATTGAAAAAAACATTAAAAGAATAAAAAAATACAAATCAGAAATCATTTGATAGGAGTTCTGGAATGATGGATAACAAAACCGGAACACATGCTAAGAGAGAACCAATATACACAAGCACCGGAACCAAAACACTCTCTATGACACTTCTGGGTAAGAATAGAACAAAATTGAAAGACATATGAAATGAGTTCTGGTACACATTTTCAAAACCGAAAGCCATTTTCACTGAGTCTCGGTAACCTTATAAAACTGGAACACCTACTTGATATGTTTCAGTATACAATATGTGAATCGAAAGACTTTTGCTGAGACTTCCGGTTTGTAAGGCGAAAATTATTGTGTCGGAACACTTCTGCGTGAATGAAATGTGATTGAAAATTTTCTGAAAAAATAACTATTTATACGAGAGTATTTTGATCCAAAATTTTTTAGTATAGAAATATGGGAATAATTGTAGGGGTGTAGGGTAAAAAAATATTAAAGGAAAACTTTTTTCAATTTGTCGAGTTTTTTAACCTATTCTTTACATTTCCCACGACACTTAATGCCCATGATATATTGGAAAATATGGCGTGTTGGTTAACACCATTTGGAACAGATTTCTAAAGGAATAAGGTAGTAAGAGAGATTTATATATTATCAATATGCTCTATGGAATTCATGACGATGATGAAGACTTTTACTAGTTATTTCCCCAATAGTTGGACAAAATGGAAATCACCACCATAATGGAGTCTTTCTTTGTGAATGGGACAAGGTGGTAGAGACCAACCTACTATATTGTGTGTGAATCAGAAACTCATATCCAAGATATGTTGTTATCAGTTTCTAAAACATTCATTGTTGCCAAAGTTTATAATGAAACAATAAACAAATCCAAAATTCATCCATTGTATCACCTCATTCCAGCCAATTATCATAAGGAACATCATTTGTCAAGATATAATCAAATGCTCTCAGAGAAAGGAAGAGATGTTGTACTTTCCCTATTTAATCACAACTTTGCGTAAGAGGCACTCAATGACAAACAAAATAACAAACTAATAAAACATACTATTGGGTTAGAAAAGAAGGAATTGGTGAAAATGATGAAATTTCTAGAAAAGAAAACCCATATAGAGTTGTGTCATAAGTATTTTAAAACTTCTACATCAAGGACAAATGATGAGGATATGAAGAGTAGAAGGATTCTAAAGCCTCTACATCAAGGACAATTGATGAGAGCATCATGGAGTTGTTAAAAATAAAGGAAGAATAAAAGGCATACTGGTAGTTTGCCAGGGATCAATATAAATAACACAAGACATTGTACATCTTTCACAAATAAAGATAACTAAATAGACCCATAGCCTTTCACATAAAACTAGAGACATCCAAGTAAAATAAAATGGAGCACACACAAGGTGATTTAAGGCATCTTTCCCCGCCCAGCCACACTCCCCGGTGGCAAGCAAGTACGGATCACTCGATCCTTAACGTATAGATAACTTTCCTTGTCCAGCCACACTCTCAGGTGGCAAGCAAGCACATGTCACTCATTATCTATCAAAGGTACTTACCCCGCCCAGCCACACTCCCAGGTGGCAAGCAAGCACAAGTCACTCATTATCTATCAAAGGTACTTTTCCCGCCCAACCACATTCCCAGGTGGCAAGCAAATATCATATTTGGTTTATGTAATGATTTGGAGTTGATTGTATTAATGATTAAGAAATTATTATTACATATTGTTAATTATATCCATCATTTGTCGCTTACAAATATCATATTTTTTATGTTAAGAGTTTTTTTTCCACTTAAAAAGTGATATGGAACATTTGGTGAAAATTAAAAAAAAAACTGTAGAGAAAAATAGTTGGGAGTAAAGTGACAAATTACTACTTCTTTTAAAATAAAAATATGATTAATTTTATATTGAATAAAAAATTAATGAGTTATTTTGTAAAATTATACACTATTAATATAATAAAAAGAAAATAATAATAACATTTTTTGGGTTACAATATTCAGATTATTGATACGTATTGACATCATAATTATTAACACTTTTAGAGTGTGTGTTTTCGTTACTTTATAAATCTCAATTATTTTTTAATAAACTAGTGGGATACCCGTGCTAATAAATTACAAATATAAAATTAATACTTCTTACGTATGGTATTCAGTACACAGTATAAAATATATAGTGATATCATTCGGTACATAATACGCGATTTACTTAATTCAATGTATGAAAAATAAAATTCAAATGATCAGTCTACAACTATGTCTTATAGATACGTTCACGTCTACCCGTTTCCCGTCAAGGAGAATTTCATGTTTAACTTTACGTTCACGTTTATGAATATCTACACTTGGCATCTTAAAATTTCATCTTTTATGTAGGAGAATTTCATAATAGAAGTTTAACTCTACGTATTTTATCCATCTTTTATGTAAGAGAATTTCATAATAGAAGTTTAACTCTACAAAATTTTAAATTTCATATTAGAACATTTAAAGTATTCATTTTTTCTTACGTTAGTATGTTTTTTCTTTTCACTATAGTATTTGAATTTTTCAATTATTTATTTTTAATTTAGTAGAAAACAATTGTATAAATTATTACCATTTATCATTATTTTTTCATGATTATTATTTATCATTATTTTTTCATGACTACTAATCATCTTTTCTTTTTCATTATAACTCGAGTGGGTTAATTTTCTATGGTTATCTTTATAAAAAAAACTACATATGAAAAAATAAATTGATATTGATATTGATATTTTATGTTTTTTTTGTTACTAATATAAATACCTATAATATATAAAATCAAACCATTTTTTAAATTATTTATTTAGAATAAAATTAACAAATTAAATTATAAAATAAATTAAATTAAATGTTAAATAAAAAAATATATTTAACATTTATTACTGTAGATATCAGTAGGTAAATAAAAAATCAGATCTAAAAATATCATAGATCTCTTGATAATCTAATTTTTTTTGTATAATCAATAGTTATTTATAATATCAATAAATGTATAATATTAATAGTTAATTACATTATTTTCATATTCATCAATAAAAATATAATATTAATGAATTACATTAAATTAAATTGAAAATTGCATTATTTTCATATTCATCAATAAATATATAATACTGAAGCAACTTAAATAATATTAATAGAATTTAATCACATTAAATAAAATTGAAACAGCATAAATAATATTTTTTCAAAGTAGTAATAATTATTTTTTTCAATTTATTTGTAACCCTGTATCTTATAAATTTATATTTGAATATATTTTAAAATTATTAATTATACTATAATTTGTCATAAATTATTAATTTAAATTATGATTTTTGAATCATATATAATTATTTCTAATGATTCTAATATTAATAATGAATCCTTATAATTATATCTAATGATTCTAATATCAATAATGATTACAATTATTTTTAATTTTATATAAAAGCAATGGATTTTTTTAATTATTATTATTTATAAAAATATTTTTTACTTTTTTTTTAGCCGAAAAATGATGAGAGTTAGTTATTTATTTGGTAGAAGAATAATATAGTTTTTAAAGTTTTTTTTAGAATTTAATTATTAATGATTTATTATTATTTTATTGGTAGAAATAGAGGGATATTTATTATTATGTCGAACAAATAGGTATTAAAAACCTTAATCTTTTATAGAGAAAAAACTACTCTTAAGTAACAAATCATAAAATCATTATCTTCATAAATCATTAAAATCTTTAAAATGTCTTCAAAAATATCATTAATATCATAAAATAATCGTAAATTATTAATATCTTCAAATGCCACTCGTAATTTCAAGTATTTTTCAAACTAAAATAATATTTAATTCTCTTTAGTTTTTTAAAATAAGTACAATCAGAATATAAAAAAACATTATTATAAATAGATTTGATTTAATAATAAAAAAATATTATTATAAATAGATTTGATTCATCCTTTTAAATCAAAATCAAATCCAACACTTCACCTTAATTTTATTTAATTTTTTCAAATAAAATGAATGAATATTTAGATTTTTTTATATAGACAAAATCGGATTAAAAAATTTAACGAATTAGTAATATTTTTTAATACCAATAAACATTGTAAAATAAACGGTAACAAACCTGTATAAATTTACAATTACACATGAGTATAAATTAAAAACATGATATAATTGTATATCTATCCTATAAGAAAAGAATGTGTTTATTAAAAGTCTAAGTTACCCTCTTACTCAGTTCAACTACCCTCTTTTATCTTTTCTCATTCATTTGTTTCCTCTTTTCTCCATATGCTTATGCTTCAAATATTACGTTTTTTGTTTCGAATTTTTTTGCATTTAAACTATAGTTAAAATTCTCAAATTGTAAATTTTTGCATTCCCATTGATTTTTTTTAATTATTTGGTTATTATTAAATTTGAGTAATTTGTTAGAATGCTTCAGAGACAAATTGAAAATTTAAATTTTCTGAGGTGAATAATTTAGTAAAAGGAAACATTTGATTTTAGATATTATAGTTTTATTCTTGCCTTAACTAAAAGTTGTCTTTAATATGTAATGTTAAATTTTGTTTCCCGACACTTATTGCAAGCATTCTCATGCCATGGCCTTTGTATGAATGTTTTCATCATCAACAAAATATAAAGATTTTTTATGCACATATGCAGACGAGGATATTCCGATCTATAATCATGTCAAGGTCTTCTTGGAGAAGACGACACCGGTGAAGAATCACCTAGGTTAACGCTTTGTTTGTTCCTGAGAAAATATCAATTAGCATTGTTTGATTGATTTCCACACATGTGAACAAAGAGGGGGAAGCAAGGATAATTCCACTAATAATAACTACATGTTGAGTGGGCTAACTTTGTTGTATTTTTTATCATCATTTCATATCTATTGAGTTTTTATAATGGTTGTACTTAATAGACATTGTGCTTGCTTCCCCCTCTTTTTATAGCCAATATAGTTGTTCAACAGAGATGATAAAAACCTTGGTTTTTCACACTGGAAAAGCACCTCGAGGAGATCGAACATCGAGGTTTATGCATAAGTATAGCCTTGAAAATAAGGACCTGTCTGACAAATGGATTGTTCAGGTAATCATTTGTTTCTTAATTGTTTTCTATGGTTAAATGTTATAATATTATGAGCCTTATTAGGGAGAGGGATATGTATAAGTCAGTTTTGAATTGGTGAATGTGTAGCAGTTTTGTAGTTTTGCATGTGAATGTACAGTTTAGTTTTGATATTATTGGCATCTGTTTTCTTCTTTCAATAATCATTGATTACAGTTTATTTTAGTTTTTATTAATTTAGTTCTTATCACTATAAAGTGCGATTCTTACTTCAGAATTGTTAAATTCTTAAAATGGAATTATGTGACTTCATGTTGATTCAATTTTGTGTTTGTTTGTTTGTTTGATTTAGGAAAGAAAGCAGGGTGAACTTCATTGACATTGGGATTAAATAATTGTGAGTATTTGTTTATTTGTTTCTATGATGTATTTGACTATGCTTTAATGTATATACTATACACAAATATATATGATAAGCTGATGTTAGTGTTGAGAGAGCTCTCCAAGAAAGTGACAATGATGTATATGCTGCCATCAAGATCTGTATATAGAATTTAATAATGCTCACAAGTGTAAGATTATTGTAAGTATATATTTTAATTATGATCACAAATGACAATAATCTAGATGTTGTAAGTTTGTTGTACAATGATTAATTTATATTGGCAGGTAGAAAGAAAAAAACTTAAGTTTCAACTTAGATTGGGCCAAAGATTGTTAATATACTCACTTACCAAACTTAATTATTCTTTGAACTTAATTATTCTTTGTTTCATGTGTTGAAAAACTAAACTAGCGGACCACGGTTTTTTCCGTGGATTAAGCAACTGAATTGTTATTGTTGTGAGTTATTGTGGAATTGATGATGGATGGATATTGTAGTTGGATCTACTAATTGTTAGTTGAAAAATGTCTAAAACCATGTCATGTGTTGTTGTGTTGTTGTTTACAAGTGAAATTCTGTGGGAGGTTGATGTCTAATAATGTTAGATCATGCGTCTATCACAAGACAACAAGGCATGGATCATCGAATTTCAGAGAGAAGGCGATACCTTTTAGGGGAATAACGAGAAATAATGCTCAAGAGAATCCAGGTTTTTCATTCAACTGAATATGCTTTAAGAGGATTTGCTTAGTTGTTGGGTTCATATTGCATATTATGCTTTAAGAGGATTTGCTTAGTTGTTGGGTTCATATTGCATATTATGCTTTAAGAGGATTTGCTTAGTTGTTGGGTTCATATTGCATATTATGCTTTAAGAGGATTTGCTTAGTTGTTGGGTTCATATTGCATATTTTTTTGCAATTCAGAAGACAACACATTTGATTCTCTACAATAGAAGAGTAATGTCAAAGGGTGTCAAAGGGAATGTTGTTCATAAACCCATTCGCGTGAATGCGCGTGCACGTTGTTTCTTAAATAATCTTTATTTGGATTATTTTGGGTTCACTGAAAATTTATTTTTACATTTACATTTACATTGTAAAACAAAAAATTAATTTGGTTAATTTGGTGGAATGATATTGTTGTTCTTCTGGTGAGATTTTGGATTTCAGGTAGAGTATCAGACCAAAATCTGTACGAACACACATTTTTTTATAATTTAAAAAAAAACTATGAATCCAAAGACAGATAAAATATATTTATTTATGTTACTCTATTGAATAGATATCAAAACAAAATTAATATAACTAATACAAATAAATTAAAATATACCGTCATAATGTATATTAATTGAAATTTAATTATGTTTCTATCAAATTAGTGATTCATTTTTTAATATTTCACATTTCTCATTTTAGAAATAAAAAGAAATAAAGTTGAATCATTAAGTTTATTTAAAGAAATTAAATGGATGAATTGAAATTACTTACGGTTTTTTTAATCATTAAGTTTCTTTAATTTTCTTTTAAAAAAATTATATCATTAACTTTATTTCAATTCAAAAAAAGGTTTAGTTATTTATATACAATACCATTCTATTCATAAATAATTTACCTTATTATTTTTTAATAATATATCTTAAAAAGAAGGGTAAGAATCTTCCAAATATTTTATTAGACCTTATCATTAAATAAATTATATAATTATTACTCTGATTTTTTTGTGAATGTCTTAATATTTATTTATTTAATATTCTTTAATAACATGTAATTTTATTTTTATTTTATATGATATTATTATTTGGTTTAAATAAAAAAAGAAAAATATTATTCTATTATAAGTTTATAAAAAGTTTAGAAATGTATTATATAAAGGACAATTACATATTAAATATAAGAACCACATAAAAACAATTATATATTTATAAGGAACAAGATTGTTTATATATTATTCTATTATAAGTTTATAATATATAAAAAGTTTAGTAATGTATTATATAAAGGACAATTACATATTAAATATAAGAATCACATAAAAACAATTATATATTTATAAATAGGAACAAGATTGTTTATTATTATACATAAAATAGTGGAGAATACAAAAAAAAATAGTGTATAGTGTTTTTAAACTATGAGTTGATAGGAGAATTGCACATTTTATTGATGTCGTATTTTAAAATGTATATATAAAGAAGTTAATCCATTTATATAATTAAATAAATAATCATACTAAAAAATTTGGGTACCAAATAAGCATATAATTTAAATGAACGAAACATAAATAATGTATGAATAAATAGTATCAAAATTATATGATATTTTTTATTAATCATACAATTTGTTTGTCATTTATAATTTTAACAGGATAAGTTCAATGATCAATACATATTTATCTATATATATAATATAAAGTAATTGAAATATTAAAATTCAAACTTTAACGGGTCAATTTCATCCAAATAAGAAATAATATAGTACAGATACACACGGGTACATATATGGTACTTATATTAACACATTTAATTAAATATTGAATAATAAAGAGAATAAATTTACTATTAATTTAAATATTTTTTATAAATAATTCAAAAAAAATTATTTATATGTAGGAATAATTATACCGTTGATTTAAATATTTTAATATATTAAATAATATATTTGATTTGTAAATTGATTTTTCTTTATACATTCTACACACTTCAAATGCATTATACAAGACAAAATTATTCAACTGATTTTAATAATAATCATCGCATCTTTATTTATTAAAATTATCAAATCATCACACCTCAAATTAGCGCATTATATATATATATATATATATATATATATATATATATATATATATATATATATATATATATATATATATAAAAGGGAATATTCTTATTTCAGAAGTAAGTTTATAAAACTTACTCCACATCCTCACCTTTAAATCATTTTTAATCATTGACTGAAAATAAACCGTAATTTTTCTCTCTCCATATTTAATTATTGATTATTTGCAGAAAACTTATCGCTTAAGGGTGAGGATACGGAGTAAGTTTTATAAACTTAGTCTTTGAATAAGAATATCTCCAATATATATATATATATATATATATATATATATATATATATATATATATATATATATATATATATATATATATATATATATATATATATATATATATATATATATATATATATATATATATATATATATATATATATATATATATATATATATATTATTCATTTTAAAATTTCTTTCTCTCATGTTTTTTCTATATTTTCAATTTTCATTTATCGCTTATTCTTTTGGGAAAAAGAAAGTTTTAATATTTTAATATCATAGTAATTAATATATAAGAAAATTTTACTTTATTGTTTTAAAAATAAAATAGACAAATAGATAGAATAAAAATATGTTTAAAAATTATGTATATTTACATTTTGGTCTACTTACATTTTTATTATATTATAAAAACAAAAATGTGCGTATGAACACACAGATATTGATATGGTACAGGTATATCGTACTGAAATTAAGCTAATTAGTTAAGTATTAAATAATAATGTGAGCAATTTTACCATTAATATTTTATTTATTTTTGTTACTAATATTTATTTATACAATTATAATATTTTCAAATACTATATTATTAGTTGATATTTATAAAACTAAATGATCGCATATATTTGAAATTATTTTAAATTTAAGAACGAGGTGTAATGAAACATATTTTAGTTGGGTATTAAAGTGGAAGTATATATACTTTTCTGTAGCAATTAAACATAAATTAAATTAATTTGTTTTGTTTTGCTTCGGTTATCTGAAATACATATCACTATCCCACGAAATTTATATTTCTAATATTACTTGCATAAAATGTATTTGTTTATATTAACATTTATAAAATTAAATCATTGTATAAATATTTTTATAAAAAAATTCAACCGACGTCCACATGTATTGATTTTATCTTTTTTATTTTAATATTTTAATGTCATAGTAATTAATATATAAAAAAAATTAATATTATTTTAAAAATAAAATAGACAAATAGAGAGAACAAAAATATTTTTTTAAGAACAGTGTCTATTTATATTTTTATTATATTTTAAAAATATAAGCGTGTCTCCTAACACACACAGGTACTGATATGGTATATGGATATAGTAATGATATAATGATTTAAGTATTAAATAATAATGGAAACAATTTTATCATTGATTTTAATTTATTTTTTTTACTAATATTTATTTATGCAATTAAAATGATATTTTCAAATACTATGTTATTAGTTGATATTTATACAACTAATTGATTGCATATATTTTAAATTATTTTAAATTTAAGAATGATTTGTAATGAAACATATTTTAGTCGAGTTTTAAAGTGGAAGCATACTTTTCTATAGCAATTAAACATAAATTAAATTAATTTTCTTTGTTTAGCTTCGGTAATTTGAAATAAACATCACTGTATTGACGAACACACGGGTACTGATATGGTACATGCATATCGTAATGATATTAAGTTAATGATTTAAGTATTAAATAATAATGAGAATAACTTTACCATTGATTTTAATATTTTATTTATTATTTTTACTAATATTTATTTATACAATTAAAATAATATTTTCAAATACTATGTTATTAGTTGATATTTATACAACTAAATGATTGCATATATTTAAAATTATTTTAAATTTAAGAACGGGTATTAATGAAACATATTTTAGTCGAGTTTTAAAGTGGAAGTATATTTTACTATAGAAATTAAACAAAAATTAAATTAATTTTTTTTGTTTTGCTTCAGTTATCTGAAATAAACATCACTATCTCGACAAACACACACGTACTGATATGAGTATGCCACGAAATTGATATTTCTAATATTACTTGCATAAAATGTATTTGTTTATATTAACATTTATAAAATTAAATCATTGTATAAATATTTTTATATAAAATATCAACCGACGTCCACGGGTATTGATTCTATCTTTTTTATTTTAATGTTTTAACGTCATAGTAATTAATATATAAGAAAATTTTAATATTATTTTTTAAATAAAATAGACAAATAGAGAGAACAAAAATATTTGTTTAAAAACTGTGTCTATTTTCATTTTTATTATATTTTAAAAACAAAAATGTGTCTCCTAACACACAGGTACTGATATGGTATATGCATATCATAATGATATTAAGTTAATGATTTAAGTATTAAATAATAATTGAAACAACTTTACCATTGATTTTAATATTTTATTTATTTTTCTTACTAATATTTATTTGTACAATTAAAATACTATTTTCAAATACTATATATGTTATTAGTCGATATTTATACAATTAAATGATTGCATATATTTAAAATTATTTTAAATTTAAGAACGAGTTGTAATGAAATATATTTTAGTCGAGTTTTAAAGTGGAAGCATACTTTTCTATAGAAATTAAATATAAATTAAATTAATTTGCTTTGTTTTGCTTCTGTTATCTGAAATACACATCACTGTCCGGACAAACACACGAGTACTAATATGGTACATGCATATCATAATGATATTAAATTAATAATTTAAATATTAAATAATATTGTGAATAAATTTACCATTGATTTTAATATTTTTTTAATTTTTTTACTAATATTTATTTATACAATTAAAATAATATTTTCAAATACTATGTTATTAGTTGATATTTATACAACTAAATAATTGCATATATTTAAAATTATTTTAAATTTAAGAATAATTTGCTTTGTTTTGCTTGGGTTATCTGAAATACACATGACTGTCCAGACGAACACACGAGTACTGATATGGTACATACATATCATAATGATATTAAGTTAATGATTTAAATATTAAATAATAATGTGAATAACTTTACCATTGATTTTAATATTTTTTATATTTTTTACTAATATTAATTTATACAATTAAAATAATATTTCCAAATACTATGTTATTTGTTGATATTTATACAACTAAATAATTGCATATATATAAAATTATTTTAAATTTAAGAACGAGTTGTAATTGAACATATTTTAGTCCAGTTTTAAAGTGGAAGTATACTTTTATGTAGCAATTAAATATAAATTAAATTAATTTTTTTTGTTTCGGTTATCTGAAATACACATCACTGTCCGGACGAACACACGGGTAACGATATGGGTCGAAATTGATATTTGTAATAATACTTGAATAAAATATATTTGTTTATGTTATCATTTATAACCCTAAATCATTGCATAAATATTTTTATAAAAAATTTGAACTGATGTCCACGGGTATTGATTCTATTTTTTTTATATTTTAAATACAAATTATATTTTTTATATTTACTAATTTTTATTAATCCTATTTACTTAGAAAAATAAATACGTGTAATGAATACGCGTAACACACCGGTACTCGAGAACACTGAATACTAGTATGGATATCCCACGAAGTTGATATTTGTAATAATACTTACCTGAAATGTATTTATTTATATTAATAATATTTATTTATACAATTAAAATAATATTATCAAATACTATGATATTTTTTCATATTCATAAAACTAAATCATTACATAAATATTTTTATAAAAAATACAAATGATGTCCACAGATATTAATTATATCTTTTTTTTGTAAAATATACATTATATTTTTTATATTTATCAATTTTTATTAATCTTATTTTTATTAATACTATTTTTTTCTTTTTTATATAATTAATTATTTTAAATCTTGTTTTTTTTTCAATTCCTTTTAACAACAATTGCGCGTCACTGACGGGTACCCTGCACGGGTATTATACTAGTTACTAAAAAAACCAATATTTTTAGTAGGCAGTGAATTAGGATTTTTTTTCGGGTAACATTTTTCTTTCTTTCATAAATTCTGGCCTACTGAGCTTATTATATATTCAAATCAAATATAAGTAACAAAAACTTTAAACAAATATGTAAAATGGCCAAAGTAAAATAAAAATGAATGGTATTCTCTTTTCCTTATGAACATGTCCAACACATCCATAACCTAAATGCCCATAATGTTTTGTCTGACGATGGTGGAAAAAAATAATCTGCAGGCTGAAACACTTTTTGTAATCCACTTTTTGTAATCCATGTATGTCTGCATAATGCATATATTGGTAAAATTGTATAGTCGACCATAAACAAAATATCATAGCACATAAGTAAGTAATGCACATCACCACAGTACTCCACTTAATGAAGGTAGAAGTTAGGAAGCATCTTAATAAAACATTTTATATCATATGGAATTCCAAAACTACATTTAGAAAATAAACAAATCTTGAAAAACAACAACAACAACAAATATGTTTTGAACAAACTGAATTAAAGGAGAAGAAATTTAGCTGGGGCATTTCAGCGAACACTTGGTGTGTGACGATAACTTTAGCATAAAATCAATAACAAAACATGAAACAACTGAAACAGAATCACAAACTAATCAAAATCGAAAAAATCAGAACAAATCAAAACTAAAGTTTACCATATAACTTTCTTCTTCAATCGCTCTTTTTATTCTTTGAAATGCAACAACTATCTTCAACCTCAAATTTATAATGTCCACCGTTCTCCTCCGCGTTCAAACGTGTGTACCAAATTCATTAGGGTTTTGTAAACACCCCAAATTTGCCCTCTCTCTTTTATCATCTTGACTTATGATTATCTTCATTGCATAGCCTATCAACACATATCACAATGCATAATCACCCTTTAAACATTTCATCTGCATAGTTGTAGCCAGGGTTTGTGATCAGATGAATCTTAGAAGTGGTGTGAGCTATCTCAGAGGCCATGAAGCATGCCAAGAGGGTTCATGAGTGTTCTATGATCATATTATGCCCCCATGGGTCCATTGAAGTCAAGAAATGTCCAAACACTGTAGAGGTATGGAAGCTAAGTTGACGCTCCTACACAGATGACCTAAAATTAGGGTTTTGGTTTCAGAGGCCTTACACCTAAAATTTTTGGTCATTTTTGTTGCTATTGGTCCATATATGATATAAGGAGCATGTGTATCAAATTTCATGGAAACATTCAATGTGGAAGTCATCTGATCAAATGGTAACTTCCTGAGCAAGAAAAGACAGATTTTGGGCATCTGAGGCCCCCAACAAGGGTACCAAAGATTTCTATTTTGGGAAAGATCTTCAACCTCCTCTTTCTTGATCAAAAAGGTTTCAAATGAAATATCTTAAAACATGAAAGTTGTAGATTGGATCCTCCCATTTTCAAAAAGTACAAGAATTCATTCTAATTAATCCTAGAACTCAAGTTATGGCCTTGCAAAGTTGGCAAAAATCTTGTAAATTTCATGTTCATGTCAAAGAGGGATTTTGCATATTGGCATTTCAAGCTTCTAAGTGACCTCTAATGTGCTCAATTATGTCACAACATGTCAATACAACTTCAAAACATCAGAATTGGCCCAAGGATTGAAGCATTTCATGGCTTAATTTCCAAGATTTCTCAAAATAACCAAGTTGCATAAACATGTCAATCTCGTCATCTAAGCATTACAGTTCATTTCCATTGATCCAAAGGCTCACCATGAACCATGCTGAAGCAATCTAGCGACAGAAATCACCTCTGCACAAGCCCATACCTCAAGTACACATAAACTTGACTTTTTGCATTTTTCTCCCATACCAATCACACAGTGCCACAACCATTATCCTGACCAATGGTATGGCTTATGCAAACCCTAAGCACTATAAATGAACAACCTTCATGGCCTGAAACAACACACAAGCTGAGAATCAAGAAATTGCTCCAAAACTTTATCTCTTCGAAACACACAATCCAGCCAGCAAAAACCACAAATTCGTCTACCAATCAACTCCATATAACCTCAGGATCAATTCCCACCCATCACCATAGCCTAAAACAAGCCCAAACACAAACACGATTTCTGCATATTAAGAACTGAAACTCATAAACCAGACAAAATAAATTTATTCCAAGCATCACAATAGACTTAGGAGGTCAAAGGGAGGTGGATTGCACAAGAGGAGTGCCCATAAACCTCCATTTAAAAGAACTTCATCTCAGGTAACCTTCAAGAACATTTTTTTCCAGAAGCTTGATTTTACGTTATAGAATGAATCTACATGCTTCCATGATCATGCTGATATGTTTAGAATTGAAAATAAGCTAGAAACGAGTATGTATTGATGTTCTGAAATTTTTGACCTAGAACTTGTTTGATTCGATTCAGCTTTAATATGCATGATAAATGTGTTTTGTTTGTTGATTCATGATGTATGATGCTTAGGGATCATTTCTGAGCAAGAAATTTTGTGTTTGATGACCTAGGGAAGAAGATAGCATTTTTGAGTGGCCGGAGAAGATGACCGGAGCTTAGCTCCGGTCACCTGAAAATAATTAGGGCTAAACCTTGATTAGCTGCCCAGATTGAATCTCCACCCTTAGATCATGATTAGGGTTAGGCTAGGAACGACTCAGATCATTCAATTAACTTTAATTCTGATTAATTAAATTAATTATAATTAATTAGGTCAGATTAATTGGTAGCCATTGGATCACGCGCGAAAAGGAAATTTAAACCTAGGCCCTCAGATCTTCATACCCTTGGTCAATGTGACTTTCAATCCTGGCCGTCCATCCATCTCCCAAACAATCTGAACCACTCCTTTGAATTACTTTCACTTTTATTTTATTTTATTTTGTTTCCTTTTCATTTAATTATTAAAAATAGCAAAAATCATTTTAAAATTCTGAAATTTTTTATCATCACTTTAATTAATTTTCAGAACCCAAAAATATTTTTATTTTTATTTTTTCATTAAAATATGAATTTTTAAATATTTTAATTGTATATTTTAATTAATTAATTCCATTTAATTAATTAAAAATACTTTAAAGTATCTAAAAATCACAAAAAAAAATCAGAGAGGTTCTTTAAATATTTAGAAACATTTACAAACTCATCTCACAAATTTATTATAGGGTTTGATCAAACTTTAACAATTTTCCATGAATTAGGGTTTCCAAATTTCCTATTTTTCAACCCTAACTTCAAAAATTCATTTCTCTCAAACCAAGATGAGTTTGCATTTGGTTCTTTTTGCATCTTTTCACAAATTGCCTCTAGTTTCTAAATATAATTTTTTTCATATTTTTATCTTGCATTTTCAAATAAATTTTCCTTTTTCATTGAAAAGGGTTCAAAACCCTAGCCAATCTTAGGTAAACCATAACTTGAATTTGGTAAACCTTTAGACCTCCCCCTTTGGATGGTATTCTCATGAGTGCTTAGGGTTCCTTTGGATGCAATTTCATTTTTTTATCATGTGATTTTCTTGTGCTTTTGAATTTGTACATATCTTGCTTTCAAAACTAACCATTTCAGGTGCATTTGGTAAGTTAATCAGGATGTGGATGTGCATCCACATCCAACCTCTCCTTCTCTCTTTATTTTTTTATGCACTTTGTTTTTGCTTGAAGTGAATCTCATTCACTTATGTTTTCTCTTGTTCTTAGGTTACTTAACTTCTTCATGAAGTAAGTAACCTAATCCTTCTCTCTCTCTCTCTTCATCTGCTTCTCTTCCTTTGGTGGCCAACTTGAAGACTTATCTTGATGCCTCACAAACCATAAGAACATCCAAGCATGATAACTTTAGGGTTGTACATAGTACCCCCCCTAGTTTTTACCTTTTGAGTCTCCTTGAGCCTCTCTCTCTCTCTCATCTCATAATCAAGGCTAAACAGTTAAAGTTTTGGGACTCTGAATTAGGGTTATGCATGTATCCTTATCTTAGGATGGAGTGTATAAATTTGATCCTTAGTGCTAAACCTTTAAGTTTTTTTCACCTTCAATCAAAAACACCTAGTAATCAGTAAAGACTTAAGCTTGTAACTTGGGCCTTATATTAGGGTTACACCTCTGCCTGGTGGTTCAGAGGGACTAACCCTAGTGTTCAATGGACAAGTCCCCCTAATGCTAAAGTCTTGCAAACATAAAAAACACTTCTTAATCCAACCGTTAATTAAAATCCATTTAATAAAGGCTTGTTATATAATGAATTTAATCCCTAACCATGGATTAAGTTGAGGTATCTTCCTCATCTTAAGTGTCCTCATCTATCATCCTTCTCTTAGGATGGTGTAATGAGTTCACTAATCCCTGATTAGAGATTAAATTCATTACTTAACCCCAAAACAAAAACCCAAAAAACACTTAATAATCACAAGTAGGTTAATGATCTTAATCCTACATCATTAGGGTATTAAGTTGAGACCTTCATCTCATACTTAAGTGGACTCATTATCCCTAATCAGGGAGGATATAATGAGTTTACAACCTTTGATTTAGGCTTAAGCTCATTATCTTACGCAAAACACCAAAAACAATAAAAAACTAAAAACACAAAAACAAACAATAAACATCTCCTTCGAGATTCTTTTCTCATCACACTCATTCAAAAACGAGAACTTGCCTCTTCCTTCTAATGCAAGACAGTTAGCACTCGAGCCAGACGAGTCACACACTTGGGCATAGACAAGCAAGTAGTTCACAACAAATCATCCAGTCTCTTTGAGTCGAATTATGGTGTTCTGACTTCCTCATTGCACAAGAGGATACGTAGGCATAACTTAACAGTTATCGAACAAAAGTCCCCAGGTCTTCCCCCCTCCTTCTTCCAGCTTTTCTTTTCAAAACTCTAATCTTGAATTCCATATCTTTTTTCACCTACACTCTGTACATCCTTTTCTCCCTAGTTTGTTTATGCACAGTTTAGCACATACAGTACCCCCTTTAAACACAATCAAGTAAGCGTGGATCCCGTCGAGTACGACGGACGATATAGGTGCTAATACCTTCCCAGGTCGTAACCAACCCCCTTATTCAGTTTCTTTGGTTCGCAACCGTCTTGTCCATACCCTTCCAGGTTTATGCAGCATTACCTTTCCTTCGGGATAAAAATTCCTAGTTGGCGACTCTATTCAACCTCAACCTCCAACATCACCGACAGTTCGCGTTTGCACCGGGACGAAAGTCCGGGGAGCGACATCTTGGCGACTCTGCTGGGGATCTTTGCAACCAGGGCTTCTGGTTCTCTTGCGGGTTTCTCTTAGCGCTTGTTTGTTTGTGTATATTTGAGGGTGTTATGTGTTATTTGTGTTTATATTTTTGATTTATTTACTGCTTCCTGTACAGTTTTATTTATTGCATTTACTTTATCGCTTTCATTTACTGCTTTCTACATTTCATTTATTATTGTCATATCATTGTGCTAGATTTCTGTGTTTACCTTGGTGGGAGGGGTATCTCAGTGAGAAAGGCTCAACACAAAGGCCTGGGTGACACCTAGGATTGGAGTGGTTTTGTATTCTTTCCCATTCCATTTCGGTCTGGTGTGGGAATATGAAAACACGCTTCAGACATGGGTTTCTTCTTGAGAACTCTGTGCTACGGATTTCCTGTAGTACTAGGGCTATCTGGGAAGCCTGCTAAGTCTGGATGACCTTTTTAGATGACCTTCAACATCTGAGGTGAATTACAGGAGGATTATTTATGATTAGGGTAAACAATATACCTCCGGGTTAGAAGTGTTTACACTTCTCATAATAGATCTGAATCTGAGGATCCTTGTTCTAGAACAATACTTGTGAGTGGGTTGGGTTGTTTACAGGTTTGCAGGAACCCTTGACCTCATCATACCTTGCTACTGGAATTTGTTTTAAGGTTATACTATGTTGGACTAGTTCTTAGAAACCCTAGACTGTTGACTCTTTATTTGAGTCCCCCACCTGGTTACTGGTTCTCAAGCCTTCATTTGAACTTTGAACACTCATGAACCCTACCAAGAGCAATTGATATCCATCACATGATTACAAACCCTTGCATATCATAAGCATACATCATATTGCATCATTTAAAATTTGTCTATTTGTTTTACAGGGTATTGTTGCACCCCAAAATTTGCCCTCACCAAGACAAGACATTGTGTACTAAGGTGTTCCAAGAGGTTCACAAGGTTCACAATATTCAAAAGGTATCTCAAGAGGTTCACAAGGTTCACAATTAGTCAGAAAGTTTGACAATTCCCTCAGATAATGCATCCTCCTAAGCAATGCATCCTAAACTAGGGTTTTGACTTTCATCAGGCTAAATGGGCTTCCAAGGCTTCAATTGAGCTTCATGACACCCTATATGTGTTCAAGAATCCCCATGTCAAGTTTCAAGACTTTCCCAAAAGATTTGCTCAGTCAGATGATCAGATAGGCTAAAATCAGTCAAAGTAGTCAAAAAGTCAAATTGAGGTCAACTGTGGTCAAACTAAAGTCAAACTTCATGATTTTTTGCCAACATCAAGTATATGAAGTAAAATTCATTATTTGATCAAGGGTTGATCATGATTCATCAAGGAGATTTCAGATCATCAAGAATCAGGAGTTTCTAAATTAGGGTTTTCATAGGAAAAGTCAACTGAACTTTGACCAGCCATAACTTTCACATGCTTCATCAAAATTTTTCCATCCAAAGCTCATTTTGAAGGAAATTGAATTCTCTACAACTTTTTGTCTCACAAGACAAGCCCAAAAATGCTTCATTTGGAGGGTATGAGCTAAGACATTATAGGTCATTTTAAAAGTCAACAAAAAGTCAACAACTTCCAAAGGGCATAACTTGAGAATGGTAAAAGATATGGACATAAAACCAAAGTGGTTGGTTAGAGGACTCTCTAAGCTTTCCAAAATGTCCAAGAACACCTTCATAGCCTTAAAATTGAGGGATTTGTGCCTTTGCAAAGTTGGGAAATTTTTGAGAGGTTTATAAAGCAAATGGGATCTTAGAACCAAATTTCTCCAAATGGGCTTGCATTTTTATGACCTAAACACTTCCATGACATCATGCACGAATTAAAAATTATTTATTCAAATTTTTATTCATTTTATTTTATTTATTATGATTTTTTACATTAAAAATCATTTTAAATCAAAATAAAATATAAAAGTGTGAATATTTGATTTGATTTTGGTTCTAGAAAGTCTTAATGGTCATTTAGAAGTGATTGAAATTATACAAAATAAGATCATTCAAAAATAGCAAGGATATATATCAAAATTTCAATATTTTAAAGGCATATCTTTTTCAATCTCTATTGATCCATAAGTCCAAAGTTTGATCTGATTTTTTGACCTAAATAGTTCACACTATATATGTACAACATAAAGGATTCAAGAGACATGAATTTGGCAGCCTCAAGAACCATAATCAAACTTCAAAAATTCACAAAAAAATCAAATTCAGATTCTTAAGTTTTGTGGTTTTTCAGGTGAATTAAGGGCAGCAAAGCATTCCTTGATGATCATTGAACATCATTGCATCATTTACATCATCTAAAACACTTCTAATTGATCAAACCGAATCGGTTTTATGTCATGTTTAACTTGTTTTCGATTCCATGAATTTGTGTGTTGTTTGTTGATTTTGACCATCTAACTTGACTTGTTTTGATGTGGTGAAGCTTTCTGGATAATTGAATTTGAGTTTCGTGGACTGGATTGTATTATGCCATTATTAGGGTTTCAAGCACCATATTAGGGTTTTATGATTTAGCTAATATAAATGAATTCCAATGACGTAGTTAAATTGTAAATGATGTGGTGATTCTATTGGTGTGTTCAATTTTGGAAAATTTTACAGGTTTAGTGATGATTGAAGAAACAAAGGAAAGCCTGCGAAACTGAATTCGCAGGAAAATTCCTAGCTATTTTCGCAGGTAAATTCGCAGGTCCAGAGGAGGAAGACGAAGGCTGTTGGCGCGAAAAAGAATTTTGAAAATTTATTTTATTTTATTATGTTTTTATTTGTGTTAATGTTTCAGAAAGACCAGTTGGCTCAGTTGGTTGGATGCGTGTGTGAATGGCTTCAGTACCTGGGTTCGATTCCCAGGTTTTGCATTTTTTTTGTTTTATTTATCATATTTACCAGGTTTTATATTTAATGATTGTTGTTCATTCTTTGTTTGCTAGCACGCGCTAGCCCAGTGGCAGGGTTTTAGTTATGGTAAGGGGGAGGTCCTAGGATCAAAACCAGACTTCCCCACCTTTCTTTTTACCATTTGTTTCTCTTTTTTTTATTTATTTTATATTAATTAACTTGTTTTATAATTATTAATTTTATTTAAATACAAATTAACCCTTGTGTTTTTTATTAATCTTATAATCACTATAATTAATTTAATAAATAATTTTGTATGTAAATATTATTTTCTTATAATTTGTAAATAATTTATTTAAATCTTATTTAATTTCTAAACTTAAAAACTAACCCTAATTTTTTTTTCATAATTAAAACCCTAATTTTGCTTAAATAATTTCCAAAACCCTAATTTTTGTTTACCCTAATTTTCATTAACTTTAACATTTAATTTAATTAATTTTTTTATTCTAATATATAATTAAATAATTAATCCTTTTATTGTAAATAATTATTAAATTTGTTTATTATTATTATAATTATCCTATTTTCTTTTAAAAAATCTTTAAAATTATTTATTTAACTTAAAAAATATTCTCTTAAATTTTATATTCTTTATATTTTTACTAACCCCTTTTTCTTATTATTATTATTATTGCTAACCCTTTTATTATTTATTTATTATATATTTATCATTTAATTGTTTCTATTATTATGTAATTGTGAAAGCCGTGTAATAGTCGTAGGTTTATTTTTGTTTCTATTTTATGTTTGTAAATATTTTATTGCCATGGTTAGTAACTATAGGGTGTGAATAACTATGTGAAATTAAAAATTAACTTAGAATAATTAATTTAAGAAGATAAATACATGAATACAAACACTCACACACGTAAGTCGATCTTTGATCGCCATCTCACACTTTCTAGAGTTACTCCTCATGTTGCCTAATTCTAAGGTCAAGTAAGGTGTCTTGAAGCAAAGTCCCTTCATAAAATATCATCTAGTCCCTTTAAGTTTATAAGATCAAGTCCCTTCGAGGTTGCCTACGATAAATGATCTTGTCCCTTCGAAATAAAAAGATGATAAGTCCCTACGAATTGCTAAAGACACCTTACAGTTGCCTAAATACAGATGTCCCTTCACATGTCCCTTATCATATCCAAGGTAATGACTACCTATTCCTTAATAATAGGGATAGTCTTACCATTGAAAGAACATATAAGAACAGTAAAGACTTAGCATATGATAGGTTCCTCTTAAGTACTTGCTCACTTTTCTTCAAAATACTTCATTACACTTCACATTTCAAACAAATTTTCAAAACAAAATCTTTATATACATCCATACGAGGATCATTATAAAGTACTTAGAAAATTTTTAATCACACACTACACCTTTCTCAAAACAATTTAAAGTGAGCTAAGTAACTAAGAGCCCATGGATAACCATGGATATAAAGGATGCTAACACCTTCCCTTTATATAACCTACCCCCCGAACTCAAAATCTTTTTAAGGTCTTTCCTGTTCTTTTATGCCCTTTCCTTTTGGATAAAATAAAAGTCGGTGGCGACTCTTGCTATCTGCAACATTTAACTAAAGTCAGCTCTCCCACCGTGTTACAGAACTGGCGACTCTGCTGGGGATTTGTAAAATAGGGGTACCCTTAGGAATTAGATCACTTAAATTGTTTGCCTTGTTTGCTTTATATTACTTGTTGGGCTTTATGTGTGAAAGATCCTAACCCGGATCTAGTGTACCTTAGGTAAATGGCAATAGACCAAGGAAACTGTACGGCGTATATCGATATGGTTGATCTGGTGGCCATAGTTAGTGTGACTTCTTGGTTGGTGCTTATGTTCCTTAAGCAAGTTGAGGATAATATGAGGCTGCCATATGTTGTCAATACACTAACTGACTTTTAGAACCCTAGTCATCCCATCTTGGCCTTTAGAAAAGTAGTGAGATAACCGGCTTTGGTGAAGACTGAAGTTGGTTGATACTCGATGCTACACTCATTGAGATCCTAAACTTGGAGGGTTTTGGTTGGCAAGTAAGTTGCCTACTGAGCAACCACCCTTGTGAAGGATCAATGATATTGAGATCCCTTAGAACCTGGTTACTTTATAGGACATGATGAACCAACTAAACTTCAGGGGAGGGTACTTACCTTTAAACCTCATGCAAGCCTCTAAACCTAGGGCTATGGTGTGACTTGTTTGTGTGTGCCACATGTTTGTGATTGAGCATAACATCATAACATCATCATGCATCATAAGCATAGCATTTTCACTAACCATTTCAAGGACCAAAGGATTTATCTTTGTTCTTTGTTGCAGGTCATGGCTTCTGCTCGTAGGAATACTATCCGGATCAAATTTGTAGGGATACCTCCTAAGCTTAAAGAATTGGTCTCTCAAGTTTCTGAAAACTCCCAGTTCATCAAGAGGCATGGTCACCTACTGGATCTAGTCACTTCAAGGTTCAATGAAGACATGATGAGTGTCCTATTTCAGTTCTTTGATCCTAAACATCATTGTTTCACATTCCCCGACTATCAGTTGGTTCCTACAATGGAAGAGTTCTCCAAGCTTCTGGGTATACCTATCCTTGATCAAAAACCCTTCACAGGCTTGGAAAAAGAGCCTAAACCTGAAGTCATTGCTGCAGCCCTACATTTGAAGAAATAAGACATTATCCTAGAAACAAGGAGTGGAGTTAAGGGTATTCTTGCTAAGGTATTGATGGAGAAAGCTCAAGTGTTCCTGAAGGCTATGAGTTATGATGCTTTTGAGGAGATCTTAGCCTTATTGATCTATGGCTTAGTATTGTTCCCCAATCCAGACCAGTTCATAGACGTACACGCCATCAACATATTTCTGACTCACAATCCAATGCCTACATTACTTGGAGACATCTTACACTCTCTTCATACCCGTACTACAAAGGCGAGAGGAACTCTGATGTGCTGCATACCTCTATTGTCTAGGTGGTTTAAGGTGGTCCAAGAGGATTATGTCACTCTCTCATTCAGATATTCATTGGTGCTCTAGATCTATGGAGAATGTTACTATCATTGACCGTTGTGGGGAGTTCCCTAATGTACCACTCCTTGGCATAAGAGGGGGCATTACCTACAATCCTTCTTTAGCTCTACGTTAGTTTGGTTACGCTCGGAGTGATGGTCCTCATGACATGCTTATTCAGGGTATTGTGTTCGACTACGATAACGATCTGCAAGGTTACCGTCAAAGGTTCATACGAGCATGGGGTAAAGTGAACAAGGTTGACAACAAGACTCTGGAACCCAAGTACACCATTCCTATGGAACCTTATCTCAGATGGGTGCGATCTCGTGCTCAAACTCTTATGATGTCATATCCTGCTATCCTGCCAGTTACCATGGAGCCTGTTGCTGAAGGAGATAGTTCTTATATCATTCTTCATCCAGACATGCCCACTGACATGGAGGAGTTACAAAGGTCCTGGATCCAGTTGAAGGAGCAAAGAGATACTTTTGAGACTCATTACAAAGCAAGTCAAGAAAGAATCCTGGAGATAACAAAACAACTTCACGAGGAGCGGAATCTCAACTCCTACCTCAACACAAAGAGGAAACGTCCATGGGAGACTTAAAACCCCATTCTTTGTATTCATTTCATTTTTATTGTAAGCCCAAGGGGCAAACAAATTTATTGGTTACTAATAAAAGTTTACCTTTTTTGATTGTTTAAACAAATTTAAATCTTGCGGTCCTTGAAAACATTGCATACGCATTTACATACCATATCACTGCATCACAGGTTTCTTATGAACAAGTATCTTATCTTCTCGCTGTTTATTTCAGCAGAAATGGCTCTTGAACAGACTGTCAAAGATCTCCAGGCTCAGAATGCACAATTCCAAGAGTTGATTCTGAATTTGTCCAAGGGACAAGATGAGTTGAAGACACTGCTGGCTAAGAAGAAGAAGAAGAAGACTAGAAGGTCAGGAGGCCTTATCAATCTGGGAAGAAGATTCATAGGTCCTATCAAGACAAAGGAACAGATTGAGGATTCTGAGTCTGAAAATTCTGAGAAAGAGGGAGGTAGTCTTCATGATATAACCTTTCCTTTTAAAGGATAACCATGGATATAAAGGATGCTAACACCTTCCCTTTATATAACCTACCCCCCGAACTCAAAATCTTTTTAAGGTCTTTCCTGTTCTTTTATGCCCTTTCCTTTTGGACAAAATAAAAGTCGGTGGCGACTCTTGCTATCCGTAACATTTAACTAAAGTCAGTTCTCCCACCGTGTTATAGGTATCCATCTTCCTTTGGCTTGGTTTTGACCGTTCTTCTGCTTTAGCTTATCTACTTTAACACTTCTTTAGCTATCCTCTTCAGTTGTCTCCTTTAGCACCCATCTTCAGCATGGATTCAACGAGGAAAAGCAACATCACCTACCACTTCTTTGAGTATCCTCTGGCAGGGATCAGGATGATACAGGCCCTTATCACCCCTAATCATGTTCCTTTATTCAGAGAACATTATGGTGGGATCCTGGACATGATCATGGATTTGGACATATTCCAGAAGAGCATGATTCATACATGTCTTCAGTTCTATGACCCTCTTCTCCGTTGCTTCACTTTCCTAGATTTTCAGATTGGTCCTTTGCTGGAAGAATACTCTATGCTATTGGGTGTCCCTATCAGAAGAGGAATTCCTTTCAATCCAGAAATGACCCCTCCAAAGAATGAAGACATAGCTAAGACATTACATCTGGAAGCAACTATCATTGATGAGCACATGACTTCCAAGGCTGGAATCCCATGCCTTCATTTGGATTTCTTGATTACTCAGGCTACAAAGCATGCTGCAAAAGGGAACTGGGAAACTATGTGTGTTCTCCTGGCTCTCAGCATTTATGGTATCATCTTGTTTGCAGACGAGCCTAATTTTGTAAGCAAAAATGTCATCCACATCTTCATGTTAAAAAACCCAGTTCCCACCTTATTGGGAGACTTCTACTACTCAGTTCATCAAAGGAATGAGAAACAGAGAGGAAGACTGGTAAGGTGTTGTGCACCTCTTTTCTACAGTTGGTTGATGAAGCATATGCCGAAGACGGAAGCTTTCTTGAATCCACATCAGTCAAGGAATTGGGCTAAGAGGATGATCGCCCTTACTTCAGAAGATATCAGGTGGTGTACTTAGAACACTAAAGGCCGAGACATAATAACAAGCTGTGGGCAATACCCAAATGTGCCACTTATTGGAGTAAAGGGTTTCATAAACTACAATCCTTTACTTTTCAAGAGACAGTTGGGATATGCTTTGGTACATCCACCTAAGGAGCGGGACTTAGCAGAGTCTCTTTATTGTGCTTTTCAGAACAAACATGCCATTGTCCGACAAGAAGCCTGGACTTGGGACAATATACAGACTAAAGGAATTGTTATTCTGGGAAAGTTCAACAACATATATTCTTCTCAGTATACTGAATGGTCTCGCATCAGAGGACAGATTACTCGTAAGCCATTCATCCTAGAGGATGTTCCAGGGCCATCAGCAGTTGAGCCTATAGCCACCGTCAGTATGGAAGAGTTTGAAAAGATGAAGGAAAGAAACACTCAGCTAGCTGAAGCTTTGAAGAAGACCCTTTGGGAAAGGAATGATGGTCGTCTAGACATTGAAAAATTAGAGAAGTTGCGTATCGAGCATGTAACCAAGATTGAAAAGACTGGAGATTACATCAGGAAATCCCGAGCAGGGGAACTTGTGTTGAAGAATGCATGCAAGGAAGCAAAGATTCAAAAGGCAAGAGCTGAGCATTACCTGGAAGAGAGTCAGGATAAATGGGTCAGGATAACTGAAGCTCGTTTGTTAGAAGACCAGAAGATGCAAGCCAAAATAGATCAATTAAAGTCAAATGAGAAAAGAAGCCAAGAAGCACTGCTAGCAGCTCAGAAGGAGATCTCAGAGTTGAAACTCTGGGCGGGGTTAAAGAGATCCAAAGAACAAGACAAGTGTTAGAAGATGACAAATGCTATTGCAACCAGAAACCTTCTCATCAGAACCATTACAGAGCACCCAGTTGGACCAGTAACTGATGCTTTCCTGAAGGAAGTCAGGGAGGATGCTTTTGGAGTGGATGTCTGATTTTCTTTACTTGTATCTGTTGATTGTACTTTAGCCCACCATGGTGACTTTGTTTGTTGTACTCTTGAATTGATTGTATTTTGATTCACCATGGGACTTTGTTTGGTTGTAATTCATGAACTATTTGTATTATGGCTTTGCCACTTGTATTTTATGATTATGTATTGGATTTTCTCATGGACTATGTCTGCTTCAACATCTTTATTCCCCAGAAGTCTGGAAGGTCAAAACCAAGAACCAAACTGGATACCCTCTGAAGACAAATAGACATATTGCATTGCATGCTAACTTCATATTCTTTGTGTTGCAGGAGTTTTGTTGTTGTTTTCTCACTCTGCTGATTGTCTCAGGAAATATTGTTTGCAGGAGAGTCTTTCCCGTCAATCGCATCCACAGATATTCGACCCGTAACAACCTTCTGAGTCTACAAATGGATCAGCTACAGCAAGAACTGGCAAATGTGAGGACTCAGATGACTGATGTAAGGACAGAAGTGAGGACTCAGATGAATCAATTCATGGTTGTGATGACTGGGCTGACACAAACCAAAGAAAGATTGAGGGAGTTAGTCGAGCGGCAAACTCCAAAAGGTAACCATGCAGGCACTGGGGGTACAAGTAACAATGCGTGTGATCAGTCGTAAACAAATCCACCAGAGTTTGGGCCCCACAACAACCTGAAGTCAATGTTATTGGAAATACCCAGAGAAACACTGGAGATCGTATTCTACAAGAAGACCCTCAGGATGAGCATTTTACAGTATTGGGTGCTGGGGCAGATGAAGCTTATGATCATCGTCTGGACGATATATCTGAGAAGCTGAGATCCCTGGAATCCCAGAACTCCTTGGGATTTGATGTGATGGATATGGGCCTAGTTGAAGGAGTAAGGATTCCTCACAAGTTCAAACCCCCATGCTTTGAAAAGTATAACGGTACCTCCTGTCCTCGTACCCATTTGCAATCTTTCCTGGGAAGATTGAAAGCTTATACCATGGACGAGAAACTGTGGATGTTTTACTTTGAAGACAGTTTAACCGGGGCATCCAGGGAGTGGTATTCACACTTATCAAGGGCTATTGTCAGAAACTGGAAAGATTTAGCTGAGGCCTTTATACGCCAATATCAGTACAACCTGGATATAACACCTAATAGGACCCTCATGATGGGTATGTCTCAATCTTCAAGGGAAAGTTTCTGTGAGTACGCTCAAAGATGGAGACAACTCGCTGCTGTTGTCCAACCACCTATGTCTGAAATAGAAATGGCTGATATGTTTATGAATACCTTGCAAGGGACCTATATTGATAGACTTGCTTCCTTCTCCTCTACCAGTTTTGCTGATATGGTTATAGCAGGAGAAAGAATTGAAAGCCCATTGAAGATGGGTAATATTTCTGACAATGGTGCTAGCTCCAGCAATTCAAGGAAACCTTTCTCCGGACCCCGAAGAACGGGAGAGACTAATTCAGTGCATGTTGGCAGAGGTAGGCCCAAGTACTTGCAAAGATCAGTGGCCGCAGTCACCATTCCTACTCCAGCACCTCAGCAACAACAGTATCCTCAACAACAACAGTTCCCACAACAACAACAAAGATCTTACAACAACAACAACCAACAACAACGTCCTTTCCAACAAAGGCCTTCTCAAGTTAACAGGGTGATCGATCCCATCTTGATGCCCTATGCAGCTTTACTCCCACAGCTATTGAAGCTTAACCTGACTGAACTAAGAACTTTGGCTCCACCAGATCCTTTGAATCTTCCAAGGAACTATGATGTCAACGCCAGGTGTGCTTTTCACTCCAATGCGCCTGGTCATTCAATATATAAGTGTAGGGCCCTGTGTAACGCTCTGTTTATTAATTAATTATTTAATTAATTATATTCGCGTTATTGGTGTTGATTTATGTTGAATTATCAGAGTTGTTTGTGATAAATTGCTAAGTTTGTTTGAATTAAGTTGAATGAGTCAATTTAAGTTGTGGGAATTGATGAGGAATATTCTCCCGTTTATGGTTGGATAAGTTGTTTAGATGCTTGGACCATTTGGTCAAATGTTGGAAGATAATCTAATTAAGTCGGGAGAAAATAATTAGTCGTGAATTATTAATTGATTTTCAACGTTATGGTAAATTAAGTTGTTAAATCGTAAAATCGAAGAAATAATATTATCATTGGTAGTATTGATTATTGGAGCATGTTGGTTATTGGGCTTGGATTTCGTCGGAATTAGCAATTTAAGGGGTGCAGTGTTTAGGCCCATTAATTGTTTTATTGGATTATTATTATTTTAATAAAAAGGACTAATAGAATGAGTCAAAAGAGAAGAAGTAAGAGAAGAAAAGGGAATCGTGGAAATTAGGGAAAACGAGGAAAAAGTCTTAGAGAAAAATAAGGGTTTTAGAGGAGAGAAAACAGCTTGGGAGAAAAGAAGGAGAAAGAAGGATTCATGTTCATATCTTAATTTTCGCACATACGATACAACCTCCACTAAACAGTTTGGAAGTTCATGCTGGAAATTGGTCAAATTGTGGTTACGGGATTGATGGTGATGAAGGCTAAATTTTGGTCAAGATATGAACTCAATGGCAGCATGTTCGTATTTCTAATCTCTATGGATGAAATAGGAGAGGAAAAAGGGCCACATAGGAAAAGGGTTGGAAATTCGATCGGAGATTCGAAGCGGCCATCGATTAAGGTAAGGGGGGAGAAAAGGGTTTATAATTGGTGATAGGACATAGAAGGGTAATTGGGAGTTCCTTCCTCCCTTAGGTATATTAAGATATTATGATAATAATGATTGAATTGATTCAATATTGTGAAATTGTTGATGAATATGATTATACGATGTATTTTGAAAATATATTTGGTGTTGTGTGTTTGGTATTAGGAAGAATGGCATATGAAGGTTATGGAGGATATGATGAACAGAGAAGACGATTAAATCTCATTGATTCCCTAATTTGATCTAGGAAAGTTTATTAATAAAACTAGTTGATGTTATATGTATAAATGGATAATAAACATGTGAATTGGTTGGTTTTGAGTGCTAAATTCGACTTAGAATGATTGGGGTTCGTATAGGTGAGAAAGGAGGAAGAAGATGGGGAAAAAAACAAAAATCAGAATTTGGGACTCAGGTGCCCTGACACGGGCCGTGTCCCATGACACGGGTGGCCGTGTCAGGCTACGGAAAATGAGTTTTGTTGATTTTGAGAGGCGTGTCCCCAGGCCATCTGACACGGGCCGTGTCAGGGGACACGGGGGGCCGTGTCAGGCCGCTGTAAATTTGATTTTTTGTCCATTTTAAGGTGGATTTGACTTATTCTTCTAATGTAGGATTATATTAGTGAAATAAGACTTTGAGGATGTTCTAATAGTGAATATAGGACTTGATGATTAGTCGCATAAGAAATCCTAAGTGATTAATTGAATTATATGAATATGTAGATTATTATAATTGTGAATAACATGAGATATGTGTATGCTCTGTGTGTGAATAAGATGCACTGATGATTGGTTGATGAGATCATGAGGATCGTGTTGACATGATTGTATTCATGTGTAATTATGTTGATGTGTACTATGTGCTTAGTGCTATTTATATGATGAAATGATATATATGTTTTGATGAGGATCGTAAAGCATGATGTGTTCATGTATGTTATGATATGGTATGCGTGGTTGTGTCTGCATGCGCATACATTTGATGGAATAATCATGTCGTGGATGTGATTATTCGGGATTCGTTGAGAATCGTGGTTGCAGGGATGATCGTGTCTTGTCGGAGATGTTAACGATGCATTCGGGGTTCTATTGATGAACCGTTATTTTGAGTCGGTACCGCATTTGCATTGTGCATTTGAGTCACATTGCATCATGATTGATTGAATAATATGATTGATAATTTTGTATGATTAGGGGTGAATTACTTCTTCATATATGTCGTATGTGCCGTTATATTATGAATCTATTTCTCACCCCTATTGTTTATTTTGTTGTGTCTGTGCTTCTTCGGAAGTACAGATAATTCAGGTGCGTGAGGAACGCTTTTGATGTTGATGTTCGTGTCCTAGGAGCTCTGATATGTAACGGGAACGGGGATTTTTATTATAATATTTCATTTGATTTTTATAAACTTTTATATAACTAAGTATTGAGTTAAGGAACAGTGTTATGAATGAATTGTAATGCTTTTGAGCAATTTGATATTAAAGCTTTATTTCCGCTGCTTACTTTTGAATAAAAGAATGATGGTTGATTGATGATGTAGCGACTCACTTTAGTTGATTAACTCTGATTTAATGAAAAATTTATATAATTTTGAAAATGGGAAAAGTGGGTGTTACAATTGGTATCAGAGTTGGTCGGTCCGTCCGGCCAATGTTGTCTAACGTTGTTAATTCCTTAGTACGCGACATGTGTGTGAAACACTGTCGGTACTTGTTGTTAGTTTCTAGTCGTTGCCTGCAGGTGTTTGTTGGAATTAAGTGGGGGAGAATCTTGACTCCCAGACTGTTGTTGGAATGTCGAAGTTGGTTCAAAGTTGATGTTTATTGTAAGAGTTCAAGTTTGTTGAAGAGATGTTGTTGCAGACCGGCAAGAGCATGGACTCATGAGTTCATATCGGTCGAATTTGAGAAGTGCGTATATTTTATATGAGAATTGTTTGAGGAGGAAGATTTATTTTGATGGAAATGATAAGTTGAAGGACCAAGTCGGTATATTGTTTCGCTTTGAGTGTAGTTGGATTAAGTCGGGTAATTTTCAAAGTTGGAAGAAGAGTAAGATTCTTGGTAGAGCTTGGAAGTAAGAGCGAGAGAGATAGAACTTATGTTCGCCAATCTCAAAAATCTGGTTTTTGCAATGTTGGAGCAGCTGTCACGAGAAGTGGCATAAATTTTTAACCGTGAATCGGATTGAAGCGGTTCTGGAATTTTTGGAAAGCTTACAAAATTCCCTACAATTTGCATATAAGATTTTTATTCAGGAGGTTTATAATTAGGGAGATAAATGTATTTTTATAATTGGGTCTGCTGTTGATTTGTTTTTAAATTCTGCATACGGGAATTCTAAATCAGTCTCATTGTAAGGAGGATAACTTCTTACTCGTAAGTTGGATCAAAGCGATTTTTAAAGTTCTGGAATCTTCACGAAATTCTCTTCATGTTAGAATATAATTTTGTGAGTTAGAGGTTTTTATTTGAAGATATAATTGTGTTCAAAGTTGAACATCTATTGCTGAAAATTTGGAAAGATGAAAATGTTATTAAAGAATAAAATGTTGGTATCGGAGAATGCATAAAGATACAATTTATATCGAATGAGGAAAATTAAAGTGCCTATTCTAGATGATGGTGATGATGAGAGGAAGACCGAAGTTGAGTAGTGTTGTTAAATATTTTAACTTGGATGAGATTTGTAATTGGAGCGAACCGAATTTGATTATGTTGATGTTGTGGCGGCTCTGGTGTTAGAAGGATATTTAAAGTTGTGTTGCGCTTTGAGCATGTATAAGAGATTGCGTATCAAATTTTGGATGTGTTGGTATAATTGACGAAGTCGGAAATTTTAGAGACTTAGGAGAAGTGGATAAGCCGTAGAAAGTTGGGAGAGCATTATACTTACGGACTTTGGGCACAAGTTGAAGTATGCTATTATGTTGAGTAATGATTATTTATGCCACCGTTATGGTTGACGGATGTCTATTGACAAATTGAGGAACTGATCACCCTTAATCTATTATTGATAGAAGACGAAATTATAATGGATGGATAGATGTGTCATACCGACTAGTATGGTATATGAGTTAAATCAGTTGAAGTCGAGTTGGGCAATTGAGTATTGTTTGAATTGTTCATGAAGAATCATGTATAAGAATGTTAGTCAGATTTAAGAATGATGGTATGAAGTTGCGTTGGGATTAAATAGTATTATGGAAATTCGTAGTTGAATGCTGGATAATGAGAATGTTGTTTGTGATGATTTAAATGGTACGAGGCCTGAAGTTTTCTTGGGGATAATTCAAAAGTAAAGTATATGGTAGAGTAAAACCAAGATTGTCAAGAATGTAGGATAGAGTTGAGTTGCAAGAGCCAGACGAAGTGGAATTATGAGTGGGTTTATTAAAGCGTGATTTTGATTAGAACATGGATAGTTGTTTTGGTTGCGTTGGTTCAGATAAGAATTTATGAAAGGTTGTGTTAGTATGAGTAAGAATCGAGGATTCGATACGTTGGATTAGTTAGAAGCAGAGAAATATGAGTTATCTTATGGAAACTGTTATAACGATGCACCTTATAATGTCCTAATGATGTAGTGTGTTAAGATGATTTTCGAAGAATGTGTTATTTTAAGATGATAAAGTTGTAGTTGTGTTGAGAATAATTGAGAATTCATGAAGCATATAGTTATTGTCCAAAATTTGGAAGTTGTCGTAGTTGTATCTATGTTGAACGTTCAGAGGTGTTGCCTTATGAATCTAAGTTGCAAGTATTAGAAGAAATGAAATTATAAGTTGGTGTATTAGAGTGGGGTTTTGGTTGTAACAAGAAGAGCCATTTTGAGGTGTTGACTTGGAAAAGAATCTATGAAGCATAGTGTCCATATAAGTAGGAATCGATGATTTGGTTGTTAGATTCGTTAGGAGCGAAGAAAATGATTGATCTGGTTGGAGTTAAGTGAACTCAGATGTTATATGTTGTTGTAATGATGTTAAGTATTTTAGAGGGCATGTTAATGAAAGATAGTAAAGTTGTAGTCTATGTTGATGATAATTGGGAATTCATAGAAGTATATGAATATTTTATCCAAGATTTGGAAATAGTCGCAGTTGTTATTGGTTGAATGTTTAGAGGCGTTATCTTAAGGATCTAATTTGTAACTATTCGGTAACTACAAGAGTTAGAATACCTGTTGGAACGGAATTCCAAAGGATTAAGTCGGAGGCTTTGTTGATATGTCGATTTTGGTGAGTGTAAGTTAGAGTTAAACTCAGTAAACTTGGTAGTGTGCAATTAATCAAAGTGCACAGTGAAGGCGCGATGTCATGTAATTTTTATTATCTGCATTACAACGATGTTGGTAGCTTTGTTGTATTATATGTTGTGTTTAAGTTATGTATTATTGTTTGTGGTATACGTGGGTTGCCTTTGGAATGAGAGTTGATTAGTCGGATGGAATAAGTAGTTGGAGTAGTTTAATCGGATAAATTTTCGAGGACGAAAATATCCTAAGTGGGGGAGAGTTGTAACGCTCTGTTTATTAATTAATTATTTAATTAATTATATTCGCGTTATTGGTGTTGATTTATGTTGAATTATCAGAGTTGTTTGTGATAAATTGCTAAGTTTGTTTGAATTAAGTTGAATGAGTCGATTTAAGTTGTGGGAATTGATGAGGAATATTCTCCCGTTTATGGTTGGATAAGTTGTTTAGATGCTTGGACCATTTGGTCAAATGTTGGAAGATAATCTAATTAAGTCGGGAGAAAATAATTAGTCGTGAATTATTAATTGATTTTCAACGTTATGGTAAATTAAGTTGTTAAATCGGAAAATCGAAGAAATAATATTATCATTGGTAGTATTGATTATTGGAGCATGTTGGTTATTGGGCTTGGATTTCGTCGGAATTAGCAATTTAAGGGGTGCAGTGTTTAGGCCCATTAATTGTTTTATTGGATTATTATTATTTTAATAAAAAGGACTAATAGAATGAGTCAAAAGAGAAGAAGTAAGAGAAGAAAAGGGAATCGTGGAAATTAGGGAAAACGAGGAAAAAGTCTTAGAGAAAAAAAAGGGTTTTAGAGGAGAGAAAACAGCTTGGGAGAAAAGAAGGAGAAAGAAGGATTCATGTTCATATCTTAATTTTCGCACATACGGTACAGCCTCCACTAAACAGTTTGAAAGTTCATGCTGGAAATTGGTCAAATTGTGGTTACGGGATTGATGGTGATGAAGGCTAAATTTTGGTCAAGATATGAACTCAATGGCAGCATGTTCGTATTTCTAATCTCTATGGATGAAATAGGAGAGGAAAAAGGGCCACATAGGCAAAGGGTTGGAAATTCGATCGGAGATTCGAAGCGGCCATCGATTAAGGTAAGGGGGGAGAAAAGGGTTTATAATTGGTGATAGGACATAGAAGGGTAATTGGGAGTTCCTTCCTCCCTTAGGTATATTAAGATATTATGATAATAATGATTGAATTGATTCAATATTGTGAAATTGTTGATGAATATGATTATACGATGTATTTTGAAAATATATTTGGTGTTGTGTGTTTGGTATTAGGAAGAATGGCATATGAAGGTTATGGAGGATATGATGAACAGAGAAGACGATTAAATCTCATTGATTCCCTAATTTGATCTAGGAAAGTTTATTAATAAAACTAGTTGATGTTATATGTATAAATGGATAATAAACATGTGAATTGGTTGGTTTTGAGTGCTAAATTCGACTTAGAATGATTGGGGTTCGTATAGGTGAGAAAGGAGGAAGAAGATGGGGAAAAAAACAAAAATCAGAATTTGGGACTCAGGTGCCCTGACACGGGCCGTGTCCCATGACACGGGTGGCCGTGTCAGGCTACGGAAAATGAGTTTTGTTGATTTTGAGAGGCGTGTCCCCAGGCCATCTGACACGGGCCATGTCAGGGGACACGGGGGGCCGTGTCAGGCCGTTGTAAATTTGACTTTTTGTCCATTTTAAGGTGGATTTGACTTATTCTTCTAATGTAGGATTATATTAGTGAAATAAGACTTTGAGGATGTTCTAATAGTGAATATAGGACTTGATGATTAGTCACATAAGAAATCCTAAGTGATTAATTGAATTATATGAATATGTAGATTATTATAATTGTGAATAACATGAGATATGTGTATGCTCTGTGTGTGAATAAGATGCACTGATGATTGGTTGATGAGATCATGAGGATCGTGTTGACATGATTGTATTCATGTGTAATTATGTTGATGTGTACTATGTGCTTAGTGCTATTTATATGATTAAATGATATATATGTTTTGATGAGGATCATGAGGATCGTAAAGCATGATGTGTTCATGTATGTTATGATATGGTATGCGTGGTTGTGTCTGCATGCGCATACATTTGATGGAATAATCATGTCGTGGATGTGATTATTCGGGATTCGTTGAGAATCGTGGTTGCAGGGATGATCGTGTCTTGTCGGAGATATTAACGATGCATTCGGGGTTCTATTGATGAACCGTTATTGTGAGTCGGTACCGCATTTGCATTGTGCATTTGAGTCACATTGCATCATGATTGATTGAATAATATGATTGATAATTTTGTATGATTAGGGGTGAATTACTTCTTCATATATGTCGTATGTGCCGTTATATTATGAATCTATTTCTCACCCCTATTGTTTATTTTGTTGTGTCTGTGCTTCTTCGGAAGTACAGATAATTCAGGTGCGTGAGGAACGCTTTTGATGTTGATGTTCGTGTCCTAGGAGCTCTGATATGTAACGGGAACGGGGATTTTTATTATAATATTTCATTTGATTTTTATAAACTTTTATATAACTAAGTATTGAGTTAAGGAACAGTGTTATGAATGAATTGTAATGCTTTTGAGCAATTTGATATTAAAGCTTTATTTCCGCTGCTTACTTTTGAATAAAAGAATGATGGTTGATTGATGATGTAGCGACTCACTTTAGTTGATTAACTCTGATTTAATGAAAAATTTATATAATTTTGAAAATGGGAAAAGTGGGTGTTACACCCTGCACATGAAAGTCCAAGATTTGATTGACTCCAAGGCTTTGAATTTTGCACCTCCACCAAATGTCACAAAGAATCTAATATCGAATCATGGTGGACCGAGGATTAATGTTATTGAGGAGGACCAACCAGCAATTCTGATTGATGACATTGCAAGTATTCAAACACCACTGGACGAAGTGAAAGCTCAGCTATTGAAGTTCCAAGTGTTTCCGGGTTGTGAGGCCTATTGTGAAGCTTGCAAAGTTTCTACCAATGATTGTGCAAATCTGAGGAATGGTATCATCGGTCTTATCAGAGAAGGCATTCTACATATCACATAAATGGTCCCATCTTCTACAACTGCAACAAAAATCTCTTCTACAACTCCAGCAAACATTATCTCAACAAAGTCTTCTACAACAACAACAAACACCAGTGATGACATCTCAACGGTTACCATCTATTATGATCCAGCAACCATTCATGTTCCAGAATCTCTTAACAACGACTTTCAACAACACCCACATCAACAACTTCCTACACCTGCACCAGCTTCAATCAGACCTCCTGTCACCATCTACTATGATCCACAGACGATCACAACTCCTTCTTCTGCCGCAATAAGTCCGGTGACTATCACGGTGCCTGGACCAGTTCCTTATGATAACAATAGTGTTGTGCCTTGGCATTATGGTTCGGATCTTTACTGCCATGGCAAGAAGATCACTCTTGACTCCTTAATACCTGCACCACAAATTAACAATGTTGGGGGAGGCAGAGGCTTCACTCGAAGCGGACGTCTCTTCGCTTCACAGTTTCCCATCATTAATGTCGAAGCAGAAGTTGATGCTAAGGCAAAAGGCAAAAATGTGGTACCAGAAGAACCAACTGTAAAAGAAACTCAGAAGACACCCTTTGATCAGGATGTAGACGAGTTTATGAGGATTATCAAGAGAAGTGACTACATAGTGGTAGATCAGCTCCACCAAACACCCTCCAAGATCTCTATACTATCACTGCTCATGTGTTCCGAGGCTCACCGGAATGCACTACTCAAGGTCCTGCACGCAGCTTATGTGCCTGAGGAGATCACAGTCAATCAGTTAGAAATTGTGGTCGCAAATGTCAATACTAGTCATGGACTAGGTTTCACCAATGTTGATTTGACTACAGAGGGGCGTAATCACAACAAGGCTTTGCATATCACTCTGGAATGTAAAGGTGTTATACTTTCCCACGTCCTTGTTAATATCGGATCATCCCTCAACGTGCTACCAAAGAAGGCTTTAGTCAAGCTGGAGTATGATGGTCTTGCACTCCGTCCGAGCAACCTAGTTGTCAGAGCTTTTGATGGTTCTAAAAGATCGGTTCTCGGAGAAATTGAGCTGCCTGTGGTAATTGGCTCACAAGTTTTCAAAACTACCTTCTATGTGATGGACATACAGCCTGCCTACACCTGTTTGTTGGGTCGACCCTGGATTCATGCCGCTAGCACAATAACATCGACCCTTCACCAGAAGTTAAAATATGATTGGGAATGTCAAATTATCACTATCTGTGGAGAGGAGGACATCTTTGTCAGTCATCTAGCTACATACAAGTACATAGAGATGGATGGAGAGATCCATGAAACCATGTGTAATACGGTGGGATAACTGAATTTTAGTCATGTTGCGGATAGCAAGAGTCACCACCGACTTTTATTTTATCCATGTGGAAAGGACATAAAAGAACATGAAAGACCTATTTTAAAAAACTTGAGTTTGGGGGGTAGGTTATATAAAGGGAAGGTGTTAGCACCCTTTATATCCATGGTTATCCATGGGCTCTTAGTTACTTAGCTCACATAAATTGTTTTTGAACAGTGTAGTGTGTGATTAGAAATTTTTCTAAGTACTTTATAATGATCCTCGTATGGATGTATACAAAGCCTTGTTTTGAAAAATGTTTAAGAAAGTGAGGTGTAAAAAGTAATTTTAAGAAGTGAGCAAGTAACTAGGAGGTACCTACCCTAGACTAAGTCATTCATGTTCTTATATGTTCTTTCAAGGATAAGACTATCCCTATTATTAAGGAATAGGTAGTCATTACCTTGGATTTGTTTAAGGGACAAGCGTAGGGTCATCGTACGGTCAACGAATGCAACTGAAGGGTGTCTTTAGCAACCTGGGAGGGACTATCATCTTTTACCGAAGGGACAAGATCATTATCGTAGGCAACATCGTAGGGACTTGATCTTTTAAATCTGGGACTATGATGATTTATATTCGAAGGAACTTTGCTTAAGACACCCCATTTTCGAGGGACTTGACCGTATTTAAGAGGCAACCAAGAGGAATACCCTAGGAAGTGCAAGATGGCGATCAAAGATCGACTTACGTGTGTGAGTGTTTTATTTCCAGATATTTTATCTTTTTAATTAATTTTCTAAGTCATTTTATTCATTTAGGTTATACACACCCTAAAATTACTAACCATAGCAATAAAAATAAATAATGCGGAAATATAAATCTAAACTATTACAATATAAGGGAGGGGGAAACATAAGATCCTCAAAAGAGGGGGAAAATAAATTAACGAAAACATCCAATGAAACATAAGTAATAAGTGTGATAAACATATAGAACAATTAAAATATAAAAGGTGAGGAATAAAATTAAGTTTTAAGAAAATTAATTATTATGAAATAAATTAGGTTTAGAAAAATTAGGGTTAGAAAAATTAAGGTTAACTAAAACTAAAAATTAAAATCAATTAAACCCTAATTATTAAATTAATTATAAATTTATTTACCAAAATAATAATAAAAATAAACCTAAAAAAACTAAATAATTTTTAAACAAAATAATTAAGAAGATGATCAAAGGATTTATGAAATTATTAAGGTGGTTAATTGGTTTTTAAAATTAATAATGGTTAATTAAAATAATAATAGTTAATAATATAAAAGAAAGAAATATAAGTAAAAATAAAGGTGGGGAGGCCTGGTTTTGATCCCAGGACCTCCCCCTTACCAGAACCAGAGACGTCCACTGGGCTAGGCGCGTGCTTGTGCTTTTCATATGACCAATAATCAATAAATAAAATGTTTAGAAATAAGATGAAATTAACACACAAAAAAAGGTTGCAGCCGGTTTCGATCCTTAGTCCCTTGGGTCACAAAACCAGCGCGTCTTCCACTAGGCCAACTGCGTTCAACTGATATTTAGACAATAAGAATCAATTATATAATAAATTCAAAATTCAAAAACAAAATTGGCGCCCAAACTTCATCTTCTTCGTCTGCCCGTCCAGCTAGCCTTTAGTTACAGTTTTCCGTCACTAAACGTTTTAGTGACGGTTTTCGTTCGTCACTAGAAGACCTGCGTTTTGCAAAATGTTATACACATGATATAAATCAATTCTAATAATGTAAATCAATCAAAAGATGTCTTGTGAGTCTCATTGAATCGTTAATTGGTCCTTAAATGGCTTCTTTATAAAGTTCCCAATTTCAAACTCAAGAACCCTAATAATGGCATTTTATTCTTCCTGCATCAAAAACCAAATTGAAGCTTCCAGAGACGATCTACACATTACTACAAACAATAATCAATAACCAAAATCAAGTAATTATGCGTCAAGTATGCGAATCGAAAAAATCAAGAATAACATGAAAACAAATTTGGTTTAGGAGTTATGTGATGTTTTGGATGATGGTGATGATTGAGACATGTCCAAAATGCTTCAAGGAAACGATTGGAACCTTCAAAAGCCTTTGAAAGTTGCTGTAAATATGAAACCGAATGTGAGTTGTTTCTTGAAATTTTGGAAGTTGGAATATGACTCTCTACCTCAAAAATTCGTCCCCCATGTGTTTGTGTAGTTTGTATACTTATAGAAGAGTGAGATTAGGTCAACAAAACATATGACTTTGTGGGCTTAATGGATACCTTGAGTGTGAAGAAATCTCCTTGTCAAATTGGTCAAAAAATCAAATATATTCATGCCATAATACCTTAGCACGAATTTGGAACTTTTCAATCAACTTTAAATGACCTTTAAGAGTTTCTAGAAGAAGGATCCAATCAAATAATTGTATTTTTATATTTTATTTTGATTTATATTGAATTTTAATGAATAAAATCCAAATAAATATAAAATAAATTATAAAAATCTGAATAAATAAGCATTGGGTCGTGCATGATTTCATTGTAAGGATTGGGTTACAAAATTGCAAGCCCATTTGGAAAAATTTGGTTTTAAGACCTCATTTGCTCAATATACCCCTAAAAAATTTCCCAACTTTGCAAAGGCACAAATCCCTCAATTTTAAGGCTATAAAGGTGTTCTTGGACATTTTGGAAAGCTTATGGAGCCCTCTAACCAACCTCTTTGGTCTCATGTCGATATCGTTTACCATTTTCAAATTATGCCCTTTGGAAGATGTTGACTTTTTGTTGACTTTTGAAATGACCTATAATGTTTTAGCTCATACCTTCTAAATGAAGCATTTTTAGGCTTGGATTGTGAGACACAAAGTTGTAGAGAATTCAATTTACTTCAAAATGAGCTTTGGATGAGAAATTTTTGATGAAGCATGTGAAAGTTATGGCTGGTCAAAGTTCAGTTGACTTTCCTTAAGAAAACCCTAATTTAGAAACTCCTGATTCTTAATGATCTGAAACTTCCTTGATGAATCATGATCAACCCTTGATCAAATGATGAATTTTACTTCATAAACTTGATGTTGGCAAAAAAATCTTGAAGTTTGACTTTAATTTGACCATAGTTGACCTTAGTTTGACTTTTTAACTGCTTTGACTGATTTTTGCATATCTGATCATCTGACTGGGCAAGCTCTTTGGGAAAGCTTTGAAACTTGACATGGGGATTCTTGAATACATGTGGGATGTTATGAGGCTCACTTGAAGTCTTGAAAATCAATTTAACCTGAAGAAACATAAAACCCTAGTTTTGGACACTTTGCTTAGGAGGAGGCATTGTCTGAGAAAACTTCCACACTTCTTGACTAATTGGGAGTCTTGAGGATATTGTGATCATTTAGAAGTCTTGAGAGAGGTTGTCTTGATTATGGGAGGAAAAATTTTGGGGTACAACACCATGAGTCAAGGTTTTAAAGCCTTGAACATCAATGAAGCTACAACTGAGGTGTTTGCTGCATCCCAAGAGGAAAGGATGGGCACCTCAATTGCTTCCTACAAACAGGATCGGAAGGTTGTGGAAGAAGGGAATGCCCAAAGCTGGGGCAAGCTGCTGAAGGTTCAGATGAAAGAAGACAAATTTGGTTTGGCTTACAGACCATCCCGACAAGTTCCAGAGGAGGCTGCTGAAGCTCCCAAGTTCATAAGTGGGGGAATACTAACCCCGAATGCTGTCAATACTTTGGAAGATGAGGCTGAGAGCAACTACAACCTGGAAAGCTGGATCTGTCCAAGAGTCCCGGGTCAATATGTCCTCAACTGGTTTTCCCAGGAAATTATACGGGTTACTGTTGCAGAGTAATTATTATGTCCTGTTTTAAGCATGCATCATAGTCCTGCATCTTGCCCAAGATGTCGGGACTCATTTTGTAATAGGGCCATATGTATTTTGTGCAAATTGAATATTAATGAACAATGGACATCTTTTTGCAAACGATCTTTTTCGCTCCCTGTCTTTTCATTTTTGTTATTTTCGCAAAAAACAATAATGGAAATGTTTTTTCTCAATAAATAACTTCATTCACTTTTTCTAAATAAGATAAAATCAATCACTAAAATGAACCAAATCTCAACCCTTGCAGAGATAATCCTCCAGATTGCACCGACAACGACACTGCTATGACCTCGTATAACTTCGACAATCCGATTAATCAAGCAGATGAAGGGGTTGAAGAAGACTACAATTTACCTGAAGAGCTAGCCAGGTTATTGAGACAAGAGGAAAAGGTGATTTCTCCTCATCAGGAGGAGGTTGAGACTATCAATCTTGGTACCGAGGAAGATGTGAAAGAGGTGAAGATTGGGGCCAGTCTGCAAGCTCCAGTAAAAGAACAACTTATCAGTATGCTGCGAGAATATGTCGATGTGTTTGCTTGGTCCTATCCAGATATGTCGGGTTTGGATACAAATATTGTCATGCACAAGCTACCATTGAAAGAGGATTGTCCGCCAATTAAACAGAAGTTGCGCCGTACTCGCCCGGACATTGCCATGAAAATCAAAGAGGAAGTACAAAAGCAGTGGGACGCCAATTTTCTTGCTGTGACTAGTTACCCGCCTTGGGTTGCTAACATTGTACCCGTACCTAAGAAAGATGGCAAGGTGCGTATGTGTATTGATTATCGGGATCTGAACAGAGCAAGCCCGAAAGATGACTTCCCATTACCTCACATTGATGTATTAGTGGATAACACAGCTCAGTTCTCGGTATTTTCTTTCATGGACGGATTTTATGGATACAATCAGATCAAGATGCACCCGAAGACATGGAGAAGACAACCTTCATCACACCCTGGGGCACGTTCTGCTACATAGTAATGCCATTTGGTTTGAAGAATGTCGGTGCAACATACCAACGGGATATGGTAACATTATTCCACGACATGATCCATAAAGAAATTGAGTGCTATGTGGATGACATGATTGCCATGTCCCAAACAGAAGAAGGGAATTTGGTAAATCTATTGAAACTTTTCAAGCGTCTGAGGAAGTATCAGTTAAGGTTGAACCCCAACAAATGCACATTCGGGGTACGTTCTGGTAAGCTGTTGGGTTTTATTGTAAGCGGAAAAGGAATTGTGGTTGATCCCGATAAAGTCAAAGCAATTCAGGAAAGGCTTGCACCTAAGACTGAGAAAGAAGTTTGAGGGTTCTTAGGTAGACTGAACTACATTTCAAGGTTCATATCTCATCTCACTGCAACCTGCGAGCCCTTGTTTAAACTGCTAAGAAAGGAACAAACAGTCAGGTGGAATGATGATTGTCAAAGAGCTTTTGACAAGATCAAAGAGTATTTACAAGAACCTCCAATTCTCATGCCTCCAGTCGAAGGAAGACCTCTAATAATGTACCTGACAATATTATATGAATAAATGGGGTGTGTGTTGGGCCAGCATGACGAGTCTGGTCGAAAAGAGTATGCAATATACTACCTAAGCAAAAAGTTTACTGATTGTGAACAACGTTATTCACTACTCGAGAAAACTTGATGTGCTTTAGCGTGGGCTGCTCGCCGACTAAGACAATATATGTTGACTCATACTACCTTGTTGATCTCAAAGATGGACCCAGTCAAGTACATATTTGAGAAGCCAGCACTTATCGAAAGGGTTGCAAGGTGGCAAATGATTCTGACAGAATATGATATTCAATACACTTTTCAGAAAGCCATCAAGGGCAGTGTATTGTCTGACTATCTGGCTGAGCAACCTATTGATGACTACCATCCCATGAGATTTGATTTCCCTGATGAAGACATCATGTTCTTAAAGTCGAAAGATTGTAAAGAGCCTACTCACACTGAAGGGTCTGATTTAGAAGAAGCATGGACTATGATGTTTGATGGGGAAATTAATTGTAATGGTCGTGGAGTTGGTGCAATGCTTATTACACCCAAAGGAGTCCATCTTCCTTTCTCAGCAAGGTTTACCTTTGCCTGCACTGACAACGAAGCAGAATATGAAACTTACATCATGGGTCTTGAGGAAGCCATTGACCTCAGGATCAAAACCTTGAATGTATTCGGAGATTCAGCTTTGGTGATCAACCAAACTAATGGCAAGTGGTATACTCATCAAGAGCATCTGGTTCCCTACCGTGACTATACGAGGAGATTATTGACTTTTTTCACAACAGTCAAGCTTGAATACATCCCTCGAGATGAGAATCAGTTTGCAGACGCTTTGGCCACTATTTCATCTATGATCAAAGTACAGACTGCCAGCTATGTACCTCGGATTTTAGTATCCAGACTAGACCGACCGGCATATGTATTCTCTGTGGACACTGTCATTGACAACAAACCTTGGTTCCACGACATCAAATGCTTATTAGAGACTCAGACATACCCACCTGGGGCATCGTCTAATGATAAGAAGACATTAAGAAGGTTAGCCGGTAGTTTCTTCCTCAATACTGATGGCTCTTTATTCAAGCGAAACTTCGACATGGTCTTGCTCAGATGTGTTGACAAGAAGGAAGCAGACCTACTAATGCACGAAGTACATGAAGGTTCTTTCGGTACCCATGTCGGAGGACATGCAATGGCAAAGAAATTATTGAGATCACGTTACTATTGGATCACAATGGATGCAGACTGTTGTGCCTATGCCAGAAAATGCCACAAATGCCAGATCTACACAGAAAAAGTGCATGTGCCTCCCAATCCTTTGAATATATTGTCTTCACCATGGCCCTTTGCCATGTGGGGCATTGATATGATTGGAAATATCGAGCAAATGCTTCAAATGGTCACAGATTCATCTTGGTAGCCATTGATTACTTCATTAAATGGGTCGAAGCAGCTTCATATGCAAGTGTCACTCGCCAAGTGATAGCCCGATTTCTGAAAAGGGATATCATTTGTTGATATGGAGTTCCCGAGCGAATCATTACTGATAATGGTTCAAACCTTAACAACAAAATGATGGCAGAACTGTGTCGAGACTTCAAAATTCAACATCACAACTCTTCTCCTTACAGGCCAAAGATGAATGGCGCTGTTGAGGAAGCTAACAAGAACATTAAGAAGATTGTGCAAAAGATGGTAGTCACATACAAGGACTGGCATGAAATGTTAACATTCGCCTTGCATGGGTACCGGTCTTCCATCAGAACATCTACCGGGGCAACACCTTATCAGCTTATGTATGGTATGGAAGCAGTCCTACCTGTTGAAGTTGAATTACCCTCCTTGCGGGTAATGATGGATGTAAACCTGGACGAAGCAGAATGGGTCTGATCCCGTTATAATCAACTAAGCCTGATTGAAGAAAAGAGATTAGCAGCTATCTTTCATGGTCAGTTATACCAGAAACGGATGAAGAAAGCCTTCGATCAAAAAGTCAGACCTTGGGTATATCAAGAGGGAGCGCTTGTACTGAAAAGACTCATTCTTCCTCATACAAATCACATGGGCAAGTGGATGCCTAACTATGAAGGTCCCTTCGTGATAACTAAAGTCTTCTCAGGCGGAGCACTGATGCTCGCAACCATGGATGGAAAAAAATTCTTATCTCCTATGAATTCAGATGCAGTTAAAAAATACTTCGTATAAACGACCCGCTGGAAATAAAAACAGAATGTAAGTCCAGGCAAAAATAGGGAATCCCGACGAGTCAAAAACAGAATAAAAGACTCGGGCAAAAATAAGGGAAAAATTAAAAAAAATATACACCCGCTGAGTTGAAAAGCCACATCGGACAACTCAGGCAAAAATGGGTATCTCGGTGGATTGAAAACCCGAAAGGGAGATCCATGCAAAATCAGGGAATAAGCGAACAACTGCATTCTAAATTCGTCTGTATCACTCCCATAACATGGCAAGCTTCGAAAATACAAAGTGTCGGTCAGAATCAACTTTCTTCAGAAATCAAGATAAGAAGAGCGTTCAGGTCATACAGGTCATAACAAAGGAAGCTCATTGAAGCGTCAACTTCAGCATTGTCGAATAGGACTTTTATTTTCTCAATTTTGTAGCAATCTCCTCATTTCAGGGATTAGCTTCCTCACTGTACTCGCCTATTCAAGGAACACAAATCAATAAATCAATATTCTCTCATACTCTATTTTGTACCTTTTTGTTTTGTTTGCAAAATGTCCAAAGTTCGTAATACAACATTTGCATGAAAACATTTAAGCCATTTTCAATAAATGCTTGCAGGAAATATGTGCTCTTAAGCGAACCTAACTCCTATGATGGAATCCGGTTGAGGATACCTCAAGGGACTTGTGAGTTTCCTTTTTTTGACAGGTTGCAGGTACTCAAGGCGAACAACCTTTCACAGCATGGAGCATATTAGGCACTATATCCCCAGCCAAGCCGGCAGTCACATCATCAGAAGGACTACCGGAAAAAAGTATTCCCTATGGAGCTCTTTTATCCCCTCAGAGTATCCCCCACAAAGCCGATTCTCCGGAAGATTACTTGTCAGAAGTTCTTTCATCCCCAAGCAGGATCTCCAAAGCAATGCCGAGATCACTTTTCCCCAGCGAGTGGCCAGATCTTCTCATCCTCAGCATTGAATCCCCACAGAGTTTCTCCCCAGAGTTCTCCAGAAAGATCATGCAGTGATTCTCCCCATAGATCACCCAGTGATCCGTTCTCCCAATAGATTTCAGATCTCAGATCTTGTTTCTCTCATTTGCATAATCATAGCATTCGCATCATCTCTCCCCAAACAAAGCGTAATATTTCGTCTAATGCAGAGCATTACGGCAAGAAACCAAACATTTGCATGATCATAAGTCAGGTTCGAGCCAGTCACCTGCAAATACCAAAATCACTCCACCAACAATGCACAAAACTTATCCCCTGCAGATAAAAGGCCAAAATATCCTTTCACACTCTCAATACAAAATACTTGTACGTACTTATACACAATCCTTCTGATACTCGTTCGTATCCTACCTTATACATGATTCTTTGATACTCGTCTGTATCTTACATATATCCCCAGTAGATCAACACTCGTCTGTGTTCCTTGTTCAATAGGTGATACTCGTATATATCATCACTCTTTAAACACACGTCATTTCTTGTTCCTATCGATACTCGTCTGTATCATAATCCTAAAGATACTCGTCCGTATCTTTAGTCTATACACGCCATCAAAACACTTATCATTTTGTTTTTAGGGCTTAAACACTCGTCCGTGTTTATCTGTCCCCAGACGTCACCAACAAAACAACTTTCTATCCGACATTCGTCCTATGTCGTGATATCTTTTAGGTGATCGTCCTTCACCTTTTGATGACCGTACCTCATCATTCTTCCGATGGCCGTCCCTATCATTGATCTTTTTATCTGTCATTCGTCATATGTCGAGATAATCTCCAATAGAGCAGCCGTCCCCTGCTAGGTGATCGTCCTTCACCTTTTGATGATCGTCCCTCATCATTTATTTTGATGACCGTCCCTCATCATGTTATATGATGGCCGTCCCCATCGTTGATCATTTTATCCGACATTCGTCCTATGTCGCGATAACTCTCAGCAGTCGTACCCTGCTCAGTGATCGTCTTTCACCTTTTGATGATCGTACCTCATCATTCATACGATGGCCATCCCCACCGTCGACCTTTTTATCCGACATTCGTCCTATGTCGCGATAACTCTCAACAGTCGTACCCTGCTCGGTGATTGTCCTTCACCTTTTGATGACCGTCCCTCATCATTGAGTTATTTATTCTTCACCCGATGGCCGCCCCCGTCGCGGTTTCTTTATTCTTCAGCCTGACGGTCGTCCCTGTTGGTGCTTTTAAATCCCAGTAAAGTCGCTTTTCTTTACCCGATGGTCGTCCCCGTCGCAGATTCTTTATTCCCCAGCATGATGGTCGTCCCCGTCAGTGTGTTTCTCACCGTTTTTATCCCCAGCAGTCGTCCTCTGCTCGATGGTTTTCCTCCATCGCTACCATTTAATATTCAGTCTACACTATCTATTACAATTTATATCTCTTTCCTTATTTTCCCCACTGAGCGCAAATTTTGGACTGTCTTCGTATTCAACCACAAGTTATCTTGTTCGTCCGTTAAGCCTGGCACTTACATCCTACACAGCTAACTCATGCTTGAATAGGGGAAGCTGTAAACACCCAAAATTTACCCTCTCTCTTTTATCATCTTAACTTATGATTAAAATCATTGCATAGTGTCGCTCCCCGGATTTCCATCCTGGTACAAACGCGAAAGTGGCGCGGAAAGAGGTAGAGTCGCTAGCCAGGCATTTTTATCCCGAAGAAACGGGAATGGTAATGCTGCACAAACCAGAAGAAAAGAATGGAAGGAAAAAGGTCCTGCGAACCAAAGAGACTGGGTTCGGCAGTCGGTTACGACCTGGGAAGGTATTAGCACCCCAAATCGTCCGTCGTACCCGACGGGATCCACGCTTGCAAAGAAACTGTTTCAAAGGGTGAAGAAATGAAAGCCGCTGCAAAAAAGAAAGGACCAAAACTGGAAAAGGAACTAAGAAAGAAAACAAAGAGGAAAAATGTAGGGAAAAATAAAGATTATGCTCAAACGGGCCCTACCCCGCTGCCTATGTACCTCATCTGGACATGAGGATCAGAGACGTCGTAGTTCCCCTAACTAGGGGTGGAAATGATTTCTTGTGAATTAAGGCTTGAACTGCCTATGTCAATGCTCAGATGTTGCAGGCTCGGACAACGAGTGCGTAACCGTCTTGCAAAATGACAAGTAGGAGCAAGTTCGCGGACAGAGCGAAAGAGATGAGAAAAGAATTCCCGAAGGAAAGACGCTTATTGCTTGTTTTTATGAGATTTTTATTGGTGTGGCACAAGAGAATGAACTCAAGATCTTTTCCATGGAATGTGTACTTGTTACTACATTCCAAGATGGAATAATAGAAGAAGCACACCAAGTAAGGAGAATTTATCCAAGACTTGTTTCCAAGGGCAAGAGCCTAAATTTATTGACTTGTTGAATTTACTAGGTGTTTTAGTGATTAAAAAGAAGAAGTATTTTTTTAGGGTTTTTCTTGATGAAGATGACCTCATGATCCGATTTGCGCATCATGCTAGACAAATGCACTATTCCAAGATGGAATGAATACATAGGCCCCATGGAATAAGGCTATTACACAAGAAGTCACTTCTTTCTTTATTAATGTTTTTTAGGCTTTGTTTTGAGATGAGAAGAGAAAGAACCAAAGGAGCAAAAAAGGCAAAAGTCTAAAATGGAGAAAGACTAAACCTAGAGTTATCATGCAAAAGTGGTCCTAAGGTTAGTGAGGTTTCAACTATCCTAAGAGAAAAGAAGAACCAAAGAGGAGCAAAAAGAAGAGGAGGAAAGAGCTAGCAAGTAACTTACTCCTCTAAAGGAGATAAGTTGCTCCTAAAGGGGGAAGAAAAGAGTTGCAACACATGATGGTATAAGGCACATCCAAAACACAAAGAGAAAGCAACTTAAAAAAGGTAAAGATGAAGAGTTGAAATGTGGATAAACATCCACACTTCTCTTACCATGAGCCCCTGCAAGTGTTAGCAAAAATCCAGCATATGTTCACCAACAAAAATCAAGGAAATGGCATGCTCAAAGCTCACATCAACAAAGATCATACAACATGTCAAATTGCACATACAAGCATTTACGTGTCAAGAACATGAAGGTATGCATCAACCAGAAAGCAAATCACCCTAAAGAATCATATTCAATGATCATACAATGATCCATGGCAATTAAAACATGTAAGGGGATCAAACAAGCTTAAAATAGCTCAAAAAAGTCATTATGCTTCAGTGTTAACCAGTTAACCAAAGCGTTAACCGGTTAACCAGTCCAAACCTGCAGCAAAATACGCAGAAAACAGGTGCGTTAACCGGTTAACACTGTCAAAACAGCAACAAATCCTGCAGAAAATTGGCTCAAATCCAGCTTAACCAAATAATTCCACCACATACCAGTGTCGCTCCCACCAAATGAAGCCGGGTCAAATGGGGTACAGACGCGAACGGTCGGCGAAAGGAGGATGTGAGAACACACAGGAGTGAACTCACAGGGAAAGAAAAGAGTCGCCAGCTAGGCATTTTTATCCCGGAGGAAAGGCAATGTTGCATAGACCTAGAAAGATATGGATAAGACGGTCGCGAACCAGAGAGACTGAGAAAGGGGGTTGGTTACAACCGGGGAAGGTATTAGCACCCAGATTGTCCGCCGTACTCGACGGGATCCACGCTTAAAAGATTTGTGTTTAAAAGGGGTAGTGTCAGTGCAATTTGTGTATAAAAGGGCTGGAAGAAAATGTACAGGTGTCAGTGTAAAGGGAGCGTAGAGTGTATAAATGATGTGTCAGTGTAAGGACAGGAGTGAAATGCTCATGATAATGAGGCTAAGAGAATGATGCTGAAAGAGGGGGAATATACAGAGACTTTTGTTCGATAACTGTTAAGTTATGCCTACGTATCCTCTCGTGCAATGAGGAAGTCAGAACACCGTAGTTCGACCCAAAGAGACTGAAAGATGAATTGACTGGTGAACTGCTTGCTTGCCTATGCTCAAGTGTATGATCTGTCTGGCACAGATGCAAACTGTCTTGCATTAGACGGAAGAAGCGAGTTCTCGTTTATGAGTGAATGAGATGAGAAAAGAATCCCGAAGGAGACGATTATTGTTTGTTTTTTGTGTTTTCAATCTTTTATTGCTTTTGAAAGTTTGTCATAAGTTAATGAGCTTAAGCCTAAACCAGTGGATTTAGTAAACTCATCACATCTTCCGTCTGATTAGGGGTAATGAGAATACCTTAAGTGTGAAGTCAGCTTCTCACACTTAATCACCTTTGATGCAGGATTAAGATCATTAACCTACTTGTGGTTATTTAGATGTTTTTGGTGTTTTTGTTTAGTGTTAAGTAATGAGGTTAAGCCATAATCAGGGATTAAACAGACTCATTACACCATCCTAATAGAAGGATAATAGATGAGAATGTTTAAGCTGAGGAAAGCTCCTCAACTTAATCCATGATTAGGGATTAAACTCATGACAAAAAAAAGCCTTTCTTAAGTGGATTTTAGTTAATAGTGAGATGATGAAGTGATTTTTATGGTTTGTAAGACAACTTGAGGGGGACTTGTCCTTTAACACTTGGGTTAGTCCTTCTTAACCAATTAAGGAAGAATTAGAACCCTAATGCAAGGCCCAAGTTACAAGCTTGATGTCTTGACAGTTATTAAGTAGATTGATTAGAGGAGTTAAACACATTAAGGGTTTAATACTTAGGATTAAAGTTATACACTCCATCCTAATAGAAGGATGCAGGCATAAGCTTAATCACAAAGCCTTAAAACCTTTAGGGTTTAGTCCCTGATTATGAGGTGAGAAGAGAAGACTCAATGAGACACAAAGGTAAAACTAAGAGGGGAGACTAATCAAAACCCTAATTATTGTCATGCTTGGTTGTTCCTAAGGTTTGTGAGGTTTACAAGAGAGATCTTCAGAGAAACCACCAGGAAGCAGATGAAAGGATCAAAGAGAAGCAAAGTAACTTGCTTCATTTAAGAAGACAAGTCACTTGAAGAAAGAAAGTAAGAAGAAGAAGAAAGAGCAAGCTCAATATCAAACACAAAACAAAATGCAGCAAGGATGCATAAGAGAGATGAAAAGAAATTGTGAGAAGTGAAGGCAAATTCACTTCTCAAAGTGACTTACCACCTGAAAAGTTAGTGAAAGGAATGCAATGTAATGCAAAATGAGATGAAATGGCATGATGCAAATCAAAACCAGAAGCATATATGAGATGATAATGATTCTATGAGATGATGCAAACATGAAACAAGGCATGAGGATGATCACATGAACATATGGATGCAAATGGAGCATGCTTAGAACCATGAACATACATGAAAAGTTATGAAATACAAATGACATACAAAATGGAAAATGAAAGATGCAATGATCAAACATGCTTCTAATATGTCCTAAGATGTGTTATGAATCAAATGGATGCACAAGATGTCATGGCAAGTCATGGTATGCAAGCAAATGCAAGATGAATGCAAAAGAAAGCCCAAATTAGGGTTTTTGATCAATGCACAAAACAAAATTCAAAACCAGAAGCAAACATCATGATAAAAATTTGAAAATGCATTCAAAGATACCCTAGACCTATACAAGTTCACTTCCCAAAGAAGGGGATCTAACTCTTAACCTAGTGAAAGTTATGAATTTCCTAAGATTACTAGGGTTTTGGGATGCCTCACAAAGAAAAATACCAAACAAATTGAAAATGCAAGATCAAATCAAACCAATTTTATCCTCTAAACTACATGATATGGAGGATGCAATGCAAGAAGAACCATCATCAAACTCTAAAGGGTTAGGTAGAATGAATTTTTCAAAGTTTGAAACAAAATAATGCCTTAAAATGAATTTAATTCCAATGAAAATGATCAAAAGGCATCAAAAACCAAAAATAAATTTGTTTTGAGAGTTTGATAATGTTTCTAAATGTTTTAAAATGCAATGTGAATTTTTTTGTAATTTTTAAATACCTAAATGTATTTTTAATTAATTAATTTTCATTAATTAATTAAAAATAAACATTTAAATTATTTAAAAATAATTTTTAATGCAAAAAATAAAAATAAAAATATTTTTGGGTTCTGAAAATTAATGAAATGCTTGACAAAAAATTTCAGAATTTTTTAACATGTTTTGCTATTTTTAAAAATTCATGCAAATAAAATACAAACAAAATGAATTAATTTTGGTTAACAGGAGAATGAATCGATTCATAATGGGATGAATTGATTCATTATGCGAAATCCAGGAGCTTTTCAACAGGATGAATCGATTCATAATAGGATGAATCGATTCATTATGCTGTTTTGAATTGATTCATGCTGGAATGAATCGATTCATTATGCTGTTTTTTTCAAAAATGCAGAATCAAACTTATTCCTTAGGCTGTGTTAAGTGCTCTAAGTCTCCATATTTCATCCTCTACCCACCCCAAACATGAATCAATCATAAGATCACATTTATAATGCATCAACAACAAGATTTGAGCAAAATCAAGAACACTGCAAAAACTTCAAAACATGCATAAACACTCATTTCTCAACCATTTTCAGTATTTCAAAGCTTAACATGATGAGTGAAACAAACTCTATCATTCTATAACAAGAGATTACATTTCTATAAAAAAATGTTCTTGATGATACCTGAACTGGAGCTTTGAACTGTGGAACTTTCTAGCCTTAAACTTGGTGCAATCCCTCTCCTTTGAGCACCTTGATGATGAAATGAAGCTTGGATAGCTTTGAGAATGACTGGTTATGGTTGTTTTGCTCTGGTGTAGCAGAAATGGAGGGCCTTTTGTGAGATGTTTCAAGTTGTTTCAGGGGATGATTCTTGTTCTAAGGGTGATTTGTGACTTGTTGGTGAAAGGAAAAGTTGAGGTTTCTTGGCTGTGTGAAGAAAAACTCAGAGAAGTAGTTTGGGACAGAACTTGTGCAAGTTAGATTGTGTGTTTTCAGGCCTGTGTTTTTTTTATCAAATGGCTTGCTTTTGGTTTGTATAAACGAGTGTGATAGGTTAGAGGAGTTGATGTGGACTGATGTGATTGGTATGGCTCAAGTTGCCAAAATGTCAAGTAAGTTGTACTTGGGGGTATGGGCCATGGCAGAGGAGATCTCTGTGTTTGGATTGCCTCAGCCAGCTTTAGGGAGGACCCTTGGATGGTTTGTGAAGGACTGCAACATTGGGATTGCAAGATAGCATGTGTTTTGCATTTTGGCAACTTGTGACATTTTGTGACTTTTGGCCATGAACATGTGACATCTCTTGGGTAATATGCAGCAAAATGCACCATATAATGCTGCTATGACACTTTGATATTGATTAGAGATCAAACAAAACCAAAGGAACCCTTCTTGCAAGTTTTCCCTCTTTGTGATTTTCATGAAAAATGGCTTATGATACTTGGACATCAAGGCATGAAAAATGAGAAATTTCTTGGGCCAATCTGAATTTTAAGTATTGCATTGTGTTTGTATGAATATTAGAAGTCACTTTGAAGTCATCTTTGGCCTTGGCATGAGGTTTTGCAACTTTCCCTCTTGTGCAAAAAGTGAAAATTCAATGATTTTTCCCAACTTTGCAAAGCCATAACTTTTGATCCAAAATGAATTAGGTCATGTTCTTGTACTTTTTGAAAAGGGAATGATCCATTCTACAACTTTCATGACCAAAGTTTTTCCATTTGAAGCATTTTTGAATCAAAAAGTAAGGGTTGAAAAAGTTTCCTAAAATGGCAATTTCATTAAAAGTCAAACTTTCCCAAAAAGTCAACTTTGCAAAAGACTTGAAATTCTTCAATTTTGTGAACTTCCAACTTCTTCTATGATCAAATAAAGATCATAAACAATCAAAATGATGAAGAACACCCTTTGGTTGGGTCACTGGGGGCCTCAGATGCCCTGATTTTGCACTGACTTGCTTGAAAAGTCAACTCTTGATCAGATGACTTCCACATTGAATTTCTTCATGAAAATTGATATGCATAATCCCTATACCATATAGAGACCAATAGAAATAAGAATGACCAAAAAAATTGGAGTTATGGCCTCTGAAACCAAAACCCTAATTCTAGGTCATCTGTGCAGTCAAACCTGGCTCTGCTTCCATGCCATTCTCAGTTCTTGTGATTTTTTGACATTATTGACTTTGTGAGGATATAATATGATGCTTGGACATTCATGGACCCCATTGAAGTGATTGAAGGCCTTTGAAGTGGCTCAAGAAGCCCCTTGGATTGCTCAGATCACAAACCCTAGATGCAGATGATTTAGAACCAATGCAATGAATCAAAAATGTGGTATGAGATGCTATGATTGGATTTATGCATATGAGGAGATCACAAGCCATGGTGTGAATGGGTGAGGGCAAATTTGGGGTGTTTACAGCTGCCCCTATTCAAACATGAGTTAGCTGTGCAGGATGTAAGCAACGGCTTATCAGACAAACAAGATAACTTGTGGTTGAATATCAAAGACAATCCAAAATTTGCACTCACAGAATGAAGAAGAAAAGGGATATAGATTGTAAAAGAAAATAAAGTATATTATAAAGTATGGGCGACGGAGGAAGACCGTCGAGCAGAGGACGACTGCTGGGGAGAGGGCAATGACGGGGACGGCCGACATGCTGGGAAAAAGTGGGAGATAAAGCAATGACGGGGACGGCCGACATGCTGGGGATATAAGAGTTTATGATGGGGACGACCATCAAGTAAAGCTATAAGATTCTCTGGGGGATTAATGAAAAATGATGGGGACGGCCATCAGGTTCATAAAGTAATGTAAACAATGATGGGGACGGCCATCGAGCTAAACTGATGAAGGACGATCATCAGGAAAAAAGGGACCACGACGGGGACGGCCATCGGGTTAAAGAATAAATGAAATAAACAGATGATGAGGGACGGTCATCAAAGGTGAAGGACGATCACCTAGCAGGGGACGGCTGCTCTGTTGGGTATAAGATGAGGGACGATCATCTAAGGTGAAGGACGATCACCTGGCAGGGTACGGCTGCCGAAAAATATCGCGACATAGGACGAATGCCGGATAAAAGGTCAACGATGGGGACGGCCATCGGACGAGCATGATGAAGGACGATCATCAAGAGGTGAAGGACGATCACCTAGCAGGGGACGGCTGCTCTCAAGGTTTATCATGACATAGGACGAATGTCAGATAAAAAGATCAACGATGGGGACGGCCATCGGAAAAAATGATGAGGGACGGTCATCAAAAGGTGAAGGACGATCACCTTAGCAGGGGACGACTGCTAAAAATTATGGCATAGGACGAATGCCGGATAAAAGGATCAACGATGGGGAAGGCCATCGGATGAGCATGATGAAGGACGATCATCAAGAGGTGGAGGACGACCACCTAGCAGGGTACGGCTGCTCTCAAAGTTTATCATGACACAGGACGAGTGTCAGAGGAGAAAATTTTACTTCGTTGGCGATCTACTGGGGAATAGTAAACACGGACGAGTGTTTACATCCAAGAAACAAAAAGTATAAGGGTTTAGACGTTTGTGTATAGATTAAAGATGCAGACGAGCATCCCTAAGACTACGATACAGACGAGTATCGGATAGAAACAAATACTGACACGTGTTCAGAGATGATGATACGGACGAGTATCAACTGGTTAACAGAGAACACAGACGAGTGTTGAATCTGCGGGGATATATAAATGGTGTATATAAGATACGGATGAGTATCTGTATAAGTAACATGAGTAGTGTGCGGGCGAGTGATGTATAGATGAGTGTTCAACCTGCTGGTGAGGGGGACACGGACGAGTGCCAAAAGGAGAAGAGTATAGTATAAACAAGTATCTGATATACAAAGTGTTTACATTACTGTGCTGGGAGAATGACATGGACGAATGTCAAGGAAATGTATATATATAAGTACATGTGAGTGCAAAGAGGATGTCTTTGGCTTTCTGCTGGGGATATGACACAGACGGGTGCCACAAGGAGTATATACTGGTGTTTGGGAATGTAAGGCAACTGTGTTTGCTGGGGAATCTGGGAGGTATTCTGTATATTGATGGATTGTTATTATTCACAAGTGCTTGATTCAGAACATGGCTTATGATTATGTAATATGTTTGATTTTTGCCGTAATGCTCCGTATTAGACGGAATGCTACGCTTTGTGGGTGAATATGATGCGAATGCCATGATTATGCAAGGATACCGATCCAGGGTTCGGATCCCGATGTGGCGAAGATCTCCGGTTGATCTGCTTGAAATGGACATCCCAGCTGGGGATGAGATCATTGGTAAATTTGATGAGATGATATCTGCTTGGGGGGATAGGTCACTGATAGACCCATCCTGATAACGAGGGAACCAGCTGGGGTTTGTAAAAGCTTCCGTCACTCTGTTGTGATCCCTTCATGCGTTGCTCGTCTGGATAGAGGCTGAAGCTCTGTGGGGAAGTGGTTCCCTGGCTTTTGTACTTAGCTGAGGGGGAAGAATGGTTGGTGTCTCGGCTGGGGAGAAATAGCAAGTGGAAACTCAGCTGGGGAGAAAACACTTTGAGTGCTTAAGAATGAGTGTTGATTTGCCAGCTTGCTGGGATGAAGCTTACATGCCCCATGTTGCGCTTCGGATACCTGCAATCCTGCAAAGACAGAGAAACGCACAAGTAATCCCGAGGTATCCCTTACCGGATTCCGTTATAGGAGTTTAGACACTTCTGAGAGTAAGTATATTTCCTGCAAGCACGTAACTTTTATTTTTGAGGGTAAACATCTGTATTCATGCAGTCAGTTTTTCTTAAGACATCAGACATTTTTGCAAATAAAAATGTACAAGACGAAACATGACTGAAAATCTACTTTTATTAATTCATGTTCCCTGAATTGGCAAGATACAGTCAAAGAAACAAATCTCCTAAAATGAGGAGATTGTTACAAATTGAGAAACAAACTGCTGGCAATGTTGACGACGCTTTCGAGGAGCTTCCCCTTTTGCTATGACTCGTATGACATTTGACGTTCTTCTCGTCTTGCTTTCTGAAGAAGGCTGATTCTGAAAGAAGCTTGATCCTTTCGAAGCTTACCAAGTTGTAGGTGATACAGACAAATTCAGAATGCAGTTGTTCGCTTATCCCCTTATTTTGCATGGATCGCCCTTTCGGGTTTTCAATCCATCGGGATACCCATTTTTGCCTGAGTTGTCCGATGCGGCTTTTCAACTCAGCAGGTGTACGTTTTTGCTTATTTTCCCTTATTTTTGCCCGAGTCTTTTATTCTGTTTTTGACTCGCCGGGATGCCCTATTTTTGCCTGGACTTACATTCTGTTTTTGTGTCCAGCGGGTCATTTTTATGCGAAGTATTTTTTAACTGTATCTGAATTCACAGGGGACGGGAAGTCTTCGCCATCCATGGTGCTGAGCATCAGTGCTCCACCAGAAAAAACTTTCTTTACTACAAATGGTCCTTCATAATTCGGAGTCCACTTGCCCCTGTGGTCTGTATGAGGAGGGAGGATTCTCTTCAGCACAAGATCACCCACTTGGTACTCTTGGCGCCTAACTTTCTGATCGAAGGCTTTCTTAATTCTTTTCTGATACAACTGCCCATGACAGATTGCAGCTAGTCTTTTCTCTTCAATCAGACTCAGTTGTTCGTATCGGGATCTGACCCACTCTGCTTCGTTCAGCTTAACATCCATCAATACCCGTAGGGAGGGTAATTCAACTTCGACAGGTAGGACTGCTTCCATACCATACACAAGCTGATACGGTGTTGCCCCAGTGGATGTTCTGATTGATGTGCGGTACCCATGTAAGGCAAATGGTAGCATCTCATGCCAGTCTTTGTAAGTAACTACCATCTTCTGCACAATCTTCTTGATATTCTTATTAGCTGCCTCAACAGTGCCGTTCATCTTTGGCCTGTAAGGAGAAGAATTGTGGTGTTGGATCTTGAAGTCCCGGCATAGCTCCGCCATCATTTTGTTGTTTAAATTGGAACCATTATCGGTAATGATTCGCTCGGGAACTCCGTATCGACAGATGATATCTCTCTTCAGAAATCTGGCTACCACTTGCCTTGTAACGTTTGCATAGGAAGCTGCTTCGACCCACTTGGTGAAATAGTCAATGGCAACCAAGATGAATCTGTGGCCATTCGAAGCAGTCGTTTCAATCTTGCCAATCATGTCAATGCCCCACATAGCAAAGGGCCAAGGTGAAGACATCACATTCAAAGGATTGGGAGGCACATGCACCTTATCCGTATAAATCTGGCATTTATGGCATTTTCTGGCATAGGCACAACAGTCGGCATCCATCGTGATCCAGTAATAGCCTGATCTTAGCAATTTCTTGGCCATTGCATGTCCTCCAGCATGGGTACCAAAGGATCCTTCGTGCACCTCGTGCATCACCAAGTTTGCCTCTGTTTTATCAACGCATCTGAGGAGTACCATGTCAAAGTTTCTCTTGTACAGGGAACCATCAGTGTTCAGAAAGAAACTTCCAGCAAGCCTTCGCAAAGTTTTCTTATCATTGGAAGATGCCCCTGGTGGGTATGTTTGATCCTCCAAGAAACACTTAATGTCATGGAACCAAGGCTTATCATCCTTGACAACATCTGCTGCAAACACATATGCTGGTCTGTCAAGTCTGGACACTGAAATTTGAGGTACGAAGTTGGCAGCTTGAACTTTGATCATTGATGAAATGGTAGCCAGAGCATCTGCAAATTGATTCTCGTCCCGAGGGATATACTCAAGCTTGACTGTTGTAAAGGAAGTCAATAACCTCCTTGTATAATCCCTGTAAGGTATTAGATGATCCTGGTGTGTGTACCATTTGCCATTGGTTTGATTGATTACCAGAGCTGAATCCCCGAACACAGTCAAAGTCTTGATCCTGAGGTCAATGGCTTCCTCAAGACCCATAATGCAAGCTTCGTATTCAGCTTCGTTGTTAGTGCAGTTAAAGGTGAGCTTTGCCGAGAAAGGCATGTGAACCCCTTTAGGTGTAATGAGCACTCCACCAACACCACGACCATTCATATTAACAGCCCCGTCAAACATCATAGTCCATTCTTCCTCTGGGTCGGGCCCTTCAGTGTGAACAGGCTCTTCATGATCTTTTGCTTTTATGAACATGATGTCTTCATCAGGGAAGTCAAATCTCATAGGCTGGTAATCATCAATGGGTTGCTCAGCAAGATATTCAGACAATACACTGCCCTTGATGGCTTTCTGAGATGTGTACTGAATGTCGTATTCTGTGAGGATCATTTGCCATCTTGCAACCCGTCCGGTAAGCGCTGGCTTCTCAAAAATATACTTGACTGGGTCCATCTTTGAGATCAATAAGGTAGTGTGGGTCAACATATACTGTCTCAGTCGGCGAGCAGCCCACGCTAAAGCACAACAAGTTTTCTCGAGCAGTGAATAACGCTGTTCACAGTCGGTAAACTTTTTGCTTAGGTAGTATATTGCATACTCTTTTCGACCAGACTCGTCATGCTGGCCCAACACATACCCCATTTACTCTTCTAAAACTGTCAAATACATGATTAGAGGTCTTCCTTCAACTGGAGGCATAAGGATTGGAGGTTCTTGCAAGTACTCCTTGATTTTGTCAAAAGCCCTCTGGCAGTCGTCGTTCCACCTGACCGTCTGCTCTTTTCTTAGCAGTTTGAACAAGGGTTCGCAGGTTGCTGTAAGGTGAGATATGAACCGTGAAATGTAGTTCAATCGACCTAAGAACCCTCGAACTTCTTTTTCTGTCTTCGGTGCAGGCATTTCTTGAATGGCTTTGACTTTATCAGGGTCAACTTCAATCCCTTTCTCGCTTACAATAAATCCCAGCAGCTTACCGGATCGCACCCCGAATGTGCACTTGTTAGGGTTCAACTTCAGTTGGTACTTCCTCAGACGCTTGAATAACTTCAACAGATTCACCAGGTGGTCTTCTTCTGTGAGGGACTTGGCAATCATGTCATCCACATAACACTCAATTTCTTTATGGATCATATCGTGGAATAATGTTACCATAGCCCGTTGATAGGTTGCACCAGCATTCTTCAGTCCGAATGGCATCACCTTATAACAGAACGTGCCCCAGGGTGTGATGAAGGTTGTCTTCTCCATGTCTTCAGGTGACATCTTGATCTGATTATACCCTGAAAATCCGTCCATGAAGGAGAATACCGAGAACTGAGCCGTATTATCAACCAATACATCAATGTGAGGTAAAGGGAAATCATCTTTCGGGCTGGCTCTGTTCAGATCCTGGTAGTCAACACACATTCTCACTTTGCCGTCTTTCTTAGGCACAGGTACAATATTAGCAACCCACGGCGGATAGCTAGTCACAGCAAGGAACCCGGCGTCCCACTGCTTTTGTACCTCTTCCTTGATCTTCATTGCCATATCTGGGCGAGTACGGCGCAGTTTCTGTTTAACCGGTGGGCAATCCTCTCTTAAAGGCAGCTTGTGCATAACAATATCGGTGTCCAACCCTGGCATATCCTGATAAGACCAAGCAAACACATCCACATATTCACGAAACAGGTCAATCAATTGTTCCTTTACTGAGTCTTGTAAGTAGGCCCCGATCTTAACTTCTTTCATATCTTCATCTGTACCAAGATTAATCGTTTCGACCTCCTCCTGATGAGGAGTGATAACCTTTTCCTCTTGTTTCAACAACCTGGCTAGCTCTTCAGGAAGCTCATACTCTTCTTCAACCCCTTCATCAGCTTGATTGATTGGATTGTCAAAGTCATACGAAGTCATAGCCGTGTTGTTGTCGGTGCGGTCTGAAAGGCACTCTCTGCAAGGGTTTAGATTGTTCATTTTAGTGATTGATTTTAATCTTTGTTTAGAAAAAGTGAAATGAAGTTATCATTTTGAAAACATTGCCATTTATTTTTGTACAAAAAGAAAAATGGAAAAACAGTGAGCGGAAAAGAAAAAAGACTCATTTGCAAAAGATGTCTGATATTTCATTGATTAATCTTATTGCACAAAATTACAGATGGCCCGATTACAAAATGAGTCTTGTCATCTTGGGCAAGATGCAAGACTTGATGCATGCTTAAAAATGCAGGAAATAATAATTACTCTGCAGGAGTAACTCATATAATTTCCTGGGAAGACCAGTTTGAGATACTGCTCCCCGGGATCCTTGGACGTATCCAGCTCTCCAGGTTGCGGTCGCTTTCATCCTCGTCTTCCAAATTGTTCACTGCATCTGGGGTGAGCATCCCCCCACTGATAAAATTGGGCTTCTTAGCAGCCTCTGTTTGATCTTGTTGAGTTGGTCTGTAACCCAACCCAAATCTATCCTCCTTCTTCTCTACAGGCAGCAACTTGCCCCAGCCTTGGGCAGTCCCTTCTTCAACAACCTTCCGGGCTTGCTGATAAGATGTCATTGAGGTTCCAGGCACAGCAGATGCTTCATTTATGTTCAAGGCCTCAAACCCTTGACTCATAGTTTCATGGATCTCCCCATCCATCTCAATGTATTTGTATGTAGCCAGATGGCTAACAAATATATCTTCCTCTCCACAAATAGTAACGACTTGGCCCTCCCACTCGAATTTTAACTTATGGTGAAGGGTTGATGTCACGGCGCCAGCGGCGTGTATCCATGGTCTACCCAATAGACAGCTGTAGGCAGGCTGTATATCCATCACAAAGAAGGTTGTTTTGAAAGTCTGTGGGCCAATCATTATAGGCAACTCAATTTCTCCCAGAACTGATCTCTTAGAACCGTCAAAGGCTCTCACTACCAAGTTACTGGGGCGTAATGCCAGTCCTTCATACTCCAGCTTCACAAGGGCTTTTTTAGGTAAGACATGGAGGGATGACCCTGTGTCTACCAGTACATGGGAAAGAACTGCACATTTACACTCCAAGGTAATGTGCAAAGCCTTGTTGTGATTGCGGCCTTCCGTAGTCAAATCAGTGTTGGTAAATCCTAGTCCATTACTAGCGTTAACATTTCCAACCACAGCCTCTAACTGATTGACGGTAATCTCCTCTGGCACATAAGCTGCGTGCAAGACTTTTAGTAATGCGTTCCGATGAGCCTCGGAGCACATAAGCAATGATAGAATAGAGATCTTGGAAGGCGTCTGGTGAAGCTGGTCCACTATCTTGTAATCACTTTTCTTGATGATTCTCATGAATTCATCAACTTCTTGATCAAAAGGTGTTTTCAAAGCTTCTTTAACAATTTGCTCTTCTTGCACCATGCTCTTCCCTTTTGCCTTGGCAGCAGCTTCTGCTTTAGCAGTGGGCCTTTGAATTTGTGGGGCAAAGAGACGTACACTTCGAGTGAAGCCTCCGCCTCCTCCCACATTGTCTATTTGTGGTGAAGAAGTTGATGATTCAAGAGTGATTTTCTGTCCTTCGCAGTATAGATCGGAGCCGTAATGCCAAGGGATGGCATTACTGCTTTCATAAGATACTGGCCCAGGCACCGTGATAGTGACTGGACTGATAGCAGCTGCAGAAGGGAACATGATAGTTTGTGGATCATAGTATATTGTGACTGGTGCTCTGATAGGAGTGGCGCTTTGTGAGTTGTAGGCAGAATCATTTTCAGGATCATAATAAATTGTAACTGTTGAAACGCTTTCATTGTTTGCTGTTGATGTTGTAGGAGACACTGTTGAATGGATGGGTGTTGCTGTTGTAGGAGATTCTGAATGAAGGGGTGCTGAAGTTGTAGAAGGGATGTTTGCTGATATTTGGTCCGTTGAAGTAACAGATGAAGCAGTTGTTGATGAAACTGAAGAGTTGTTTGGAACAATGGTTGTTGCAGTTGTAGAAGACTCGGGACTGTTGTTAAGGAGATTTCTGGATTGGTAGGTATTGATGTTGTGATTTGAAGAAGGCCACTCTGGATGAGACCATCTATGCCATCTCTCAAGTTATCACAACCATTCACTGAAATGTTGCAATAAGCACACCCTAGCTCACATCCCGGGAATATTTGACATTCAAGGAGTTGAGCTTTAATCTCTACCAAGGGTGTCCAAATCTGACCCACACTGGTTATCAAGTAAGACAGCTTGTCTTCTTCAATAGCATTGATTCTGGGGCCACCATGGTTTTGCATAGGGTTCTTGTTAACATTTGGTGGTGGTGCAAAGTTTAGAGCCTTAGAATCTACCAAGTCCTGTACCTTCATGTGCAAAGCTCTGCACTTCTCCGTATTATGGCCAGGTGCATTTGAGTGAAAAGCACATCTGGCGCTGGCGTCATAATTTTTGGGTAGACTGGCAGGATCTGGAGGTGCCAACGTCCTTAGCTCAACCAGGTTGAGTTTTAGGAGTTGTGGCAATAATGTGGCATATGGCATAGGGATCGGATCAATCACCCTATTGGCCTGAGACGGTCTCTGTTGGAACGGTCTTTGCTGATTGTTGTTGTTGGTGTTGTTGTAGTTTCTCTGAGGAGGATACTGAGTTTGTTGATGATAATTTTGTTGCTGTGGTTGATAAGCTGGTTGTGGATGAATTGGAGCGGGAATGGTGACTGCTGCCACAGACCTATGAACATATTGGGGTCTGCCTCTGCTGGCATGGATAGCATTGGTCTCACCAGTTCTTCTTGGGCCCACAAAAGGCTTCCTTGTATTGCTGGATGAGCTGGCACCGTTGTCAGAAATTTTGCCCATCTTTAATAGGCTCTCAATTCTTTCTCCAGCTATAACGACATCTGCAAAGATGGTAGAAGAAAAGGCAGCTAGCCTATCAATGTATGTTCCTTGGAGGGTGTTCATAAACATATCAGCCATCTCCCTCTCTGACATGGGTGGCTGGACAGCAGCAGCAAGCTGTCTCCACCTCTGGGCGTACTCCCGGAAGCTTTCTCTGGATGATTGTGACATTCCCATCAGGAGGGTCCTGTTGGGTGCCATATCCAAATTATACTGGTATTGTCTGATAAAGGCCTCAGCCAGGTCCTTCCAACACCTGATGGTTGCTCTAGTCAAATGGGAGTACCATTCCCTTGAAGCTCCTGTTAAACTGTCTTCGAAATAAAACATCCACAGCTTTTCGTCCATGGTGTATGCCTTCAACCTTCCCAGAAAGGATTGCAAGTGGGTCCGTGGGCAGGAAGTCCCGTTGTACTTCTCAAAGCACGGTGGTTTAAATTTGTGGGGAATCCTGACCCCGTCCACTAAGCCCATGTCCATAACATCAAAACCCAAGGAGTTTTGAGACTCCAAGGACCTTAATTTTTCAGCAATTTCATCCAGCCTTCTGTCATAGGCCTCCTCCCCAGCTCCCATTATTGTGAACTGATCTTCCTGGGGGTCTTCTTGCAGCACCCTGCCTGTAGTAGCATTCCCCTGAACATTAGCAGGGATGTTGATCTCTGGGTGAAGGTGGGGTCCAAATACAGGTGGGTTGATATGAGGCTGAACCCTCTCGTTGTTGCTTGTCCCACCAGTCCCTAGATGGGGATCTTCCTGAGTCTGCCTCTCTACCAAGGCTCTTAATCGCTCTTGGCTCTGTGCCAATCCATTCATCACCTCCATAAATTGTGTCATCTGATTCCTCATTTCCAATATCTCATTGGCCATTTGGTTCCTGACCTCTGTAAGGTCCTGTTGTACCTGGTCCATCTGTATACCCGGAAGGTTGTTGCAGGTTGGATATCTGTGTGGACGGTTGAGTGGGAACACCCGACGTCGAGCAATAGTTCCTGAGATCACAACAGAGTTAGTAACAAAAACAAAACAAACCTACAAAACAAACAAAGGTTAGCATGCAATGCAGTATGCTTATTTGTTTCCAAGGTATCCGGCTTGGCACTTGGTTTTGACCTTCCCAGACCCCTGAGGAAGATGCTTGTGACTTTGCTTGAAAGAAACTCAGATAGAACAAACTAATACATATATTACAAAAAAGTAAATGATACATAGTTTGTTTCTTTACAATACATGCCCTCTGAGGGGTCAAAAATACAACATAAGAAATAAAAGTACATGAAATGAAAGCAACAACAAGCAAAAGTCAGACACCAAGACCAAACTCATCCTCCTGAACTTCCTTTAGAAGTGCTTCAGTCACAGGATCAGCTGGACGCTCTGTGAGGTTCCTGATGAGGAGATTCCTGGTAGTAACAGCTGCAGTTAGCTTCTTGTGTTGACTCTGGTCCTTTGACCTCTTCACTCCAGCTCTAATCTTCAACTCTAAGATCTCTCTCTGGGCTGCTAGTAGGGCTTCCTGTTGCTCTCTTGCACTAGCCTCCAACTGCCCAATCTTGTCCTGAGTCCTCTTATCTTCCAGAGTACGAGCTTCGGTGATCCTGACCCACCTAGCTTGACTCTTCTTCAGATATAAATCAGTCCTGGCTTTCTGGAACTGAGCTTCCTTGCAGGCATTCTTCAAGATCTGCTCTCCAGCCCTAGACTTCTTGATGTAGTCTTCTGACTTCTCAATCCTGGCCAGATGCTCCACCTTTAGCTTTTCTAGCCTTTCAATGTCCAAGCGTCCATCACTCCTCTCCCAGAGGGTCTTCTGTAGAGCCTGAGTCAGCTTTTCATTTCTCTCTTTCAAATTCTCAAACTCCTCTAAGCTGACAGTGGCAGGAGGTGGTGCTGAGGATGGTCCAGGTATATCCTCCATGGTGAAGGGCATCCCAGAAAATTGAGCCCTGGCATGGGACCACTCATAGTACTATGCTGAGGCCACATTGTTGCATCTTCCCAGAATGGTTACTCCTTTAGTCTGGACATTGTCCCAAGCCCAGGATGCTTGCCTGACAATAGCCAGATTAGGCTTAATCTCACAGTAAAGAGTCTCAGCCAAGTCTTGTGCTTTAGGAGGGTGGACCAATGCATATCCCAGTTGTCTTTTGAATAGCAGAGGGTTGTAGTTGATGCAACCCTTTACTCCTATCAGGGGTACATTGGGAAACTGCCCACAACTGGTAATGATGTCCCTGCCCTTTGTGCTTTGAGTGCACCACCTGATATCAGCTGAAGTTAAAGCAGTGAGTCTTATAGCCCAGTTCCTCTGCTGGTGAGGGTTCAAGAATGCATCTGTCTTGGGCAAGTGCCTGAGCAACCAGGTATGGAAAAGGGGAGCACAACACCTCACCAATCTTCCTCTTTGCTTTTCATTCCTTTGGTGAACAGAGTAGTAGAAATCTCCCAGTAAGGTGGGCACTGGGTTCCTCAGGATGAAAAGATGGATTGCATTCTTGCTAACAAACTTAGGCTCATCTACAAACAATATGATCCCATATATGCTAAGGGCCAATAGAGCACAGACTGCCTTCCATTCTCCTGAGGAGGCCTTCAGGGTGGCCTGGGAAGTCAAGAAATCCAGGTGTAGGCCAGAGATTCCAGCCTTGGTAGTCAGGTTCTGCCCAATCAGAACTGGTTCCAGATGTAATGCCTTTGCTATCTCTTCATTACTGGGAAAAGCCATCTCAGGGTTGAAGGGGACTCCACCCCTGATAGGTACACCAACCAATGATGAATACTCCTCTAATAAAGGTCCCAACTGAAAATCCTGAAAAGTGAAACACCTCAGAGGGGGATCATAGAACTGCAGGCAAGTATGAATCAGGCTCCTCTGTGAAGGGTCCAAATCCATAACCACATCAAGTATGCCTCCATAATGTTCTCTGAATAGTGGTATATGGTCTGGAGTAATCAGGGTCTGGATCTTCCTGATGTCAGCTAGCTCAGGCTGAAAGAAATGATAGGAGATGTTACTCTTCTTAGGTGCCATGTTGCTGAAGAAGAGTTGAGAAGGGTGCTGATGATGGAGGATGATACTGATGATGGGCCACTGACAGGTTGAGACTGGTGACTGAAGCAGGTAGCTGATAGCTGAAGTAGATAGGTCTATGCTGATGATGGGGTCAAAACCAAGCCAAAATAAAGTATGGATACCCTGAAAAACAAATAAGCAAATGTCAAAATGATGCAATGATGATGTATGCAAATGATATGCAAGGGTTTGTGACTGAGCTGGATCTGATCAAGTGCTCTGATATAAGTCCAGGTATGTTCAAGAAATCCAGATGGAGGCCCAAAAGTCCAGTAACCAAGGTGGGGGAATCAAATAAAGAGTCACATGTCCAGGGTTAAAAATCACAAGAACTATTCCAACATGGAGTACTCTTAATCAAAACAAAGTAACAGGGTATGCTGAGGTCAAGGGTACCTGCAAACCTGTAAAACAAGGATCCTCAGACTTGGACCAGTTATGAGAAGTGTAAACACTTCTAACCCGGAGGTACAGTGTTTACAATAACCATAAAAGATTCTCCTCTAATTCACCTCAGTTTCTGAAGGTCAATACTAAAGGTCATTCAGACTTAGCAGGCTTCCCAGATAGCCCTAGCACTACAGGAAATCTGCAGCACAGAGTTCTCAAGAAGAAACCCATATCTGAACCGTGTTTCATATTCCCGCACCAGACCGAAATGGAATGGGAAAGAACATGAACCACTCTAGCCTAGGTGTCACTCAGGTCCCAGGTATAGGACCTCAACTCTCAATAGAACACCCACCCACCAAAGCAATAAAACAGATCCAGCCAGCACAGTATGACAATATGATGTATGTAAAGCCATAAAGAAAGCAATAAAACAACTATACATAAAGCAAAAATAAATACAAAACAAGCACAAATAGCACATAACACCCCAGTAAACACAAATTAATCAAGCGCTAGGAGGAACCCACAAAAAGAACCAGAAGCCCTGGTTGCAGTATAAGGTTCCCCAGCAGAGTCGCCAAGCTGTCGCTCCCACCAAATGAAGCCGGGTCAAATGGGGTACAGACGCGAACGGTCGGCGAAAGGAGGATGTGAGAACACACAGGAGTGAACTCACAGGGAAAGAAAAGAGTCGCCAGCTAGGCATTTTTATCCCGGAGGAAAGGCAATGCTGCATAGACCTAGAAAGATATGGATAAGACGGTCGCGAACCAGAGAGACTGAGAAAGGGGGTTGGTTACAACCTGGGAAGGTATTAGCACCCAGATTGTCCGCCGTACTCGACGGGATCCACGCTTAAAAGATTTGTGTTTAAAAGGGGTAGTGTCAGTGCAATTTGTGTATAAAAGGGCTGGAAGAAAATGTACAGGTGTCAGTGTAAAGGGAGCATAGAGTGTATAAATGATGTGTCAGTGTAAGGACAGGAGTGAAATGCTCATGATAATGAGGCTAAGAGAATGATGCTGAAAGAGGGGGAATATACAGAGACTTTTGTTCGATAACTGTTAAGTTATGCCTACGTATCCTCTCGTGCAATGAGGAAGTCAGAACACCGTAGTTCGACCCAAAGAGACTGAAAGATGAATTGACTGGTGAACTGCTTGCTTGCCTATGCTCAAGTGTATGATCTGTCTGGAACAGATGCAAACTGTCTTGCATTAGACGGAAGAAGCGAGTTCTCGTTTATGAGTGAATGAGATGAGAAAAGAATCCCGAAGGAGACGATTATTGTTTGTTTTTTGTGTTTTCAATCTTTTATTTCTTTTAAAAGTTTGTCATAAGTTAATGAGCTTAAGCCTAAACCAGTGGATTTAGTAAACTCATCACACCTTCCCTCTGATTAGGGGTAATGAGAATACCTTAAGTGTGAAGTCAGCTTCTCACACTTAATCACCTTTGATGCAGGATTAAGATCATTAACCTACTTGTGGTTATTTAGATGTTTTTGGTGTTTTTGTTTAGTGTTAAGTAATGAGGTTAAGCCATAATTAGGGATTAAACAGACTCATTACACCATCCTAATAGAAGGATAATAGATGAGAATGTTTAAGCTGAGGAAAGCTCCTCAACTTAATCCATGATTAGGGATTAAACTCATGACAAAACAAAGCCTTTATTAAGTGGATTTTAGTTAATAGTGATATGATGAAGTGATTTTTATGGTTTGTAAGACAACTTGAGGGGGACTTGTCCATTAACACTTGGGTTAGTCCTTCTTAACCAATTAAGGAAGAATTAGAACCCTAATGCAAGGCCCAAGTTACAAGCTTGATGTCTTGACAGTTATTAAGTGGATTGATTAGAGGAGTTAAACACATTAAGGGTTTAATACTTAGGATTAAAGTTATACACTCCATCCTAATAGAAGGATGCAGGCATAAGCTTAATCACAAAGCCTTAAAACCTTTAGGGTTTAGTCCCTGATTATGAGGTGAGAAGAGAAGACTCAATGAGACACAAAGGTAAAACTAAGAGGGGAGACTAATCAAAACCCTAATTATTGTCATGCTTGGTTGTTCCTAAGGTTTGTGAGGTTTACAAGAGAGATCTTCAGAGAAACCACCAGGAAGCAGATGAAAGGATCAAAGAGAAGCAAAGTAACTTGCTTCATTTAAGAAGACAAGTCACTTGAAGAAAGAAAGTAAGAAGAAGAAGAAAGAGCAAGCTCAATCTCAAACACAAAACAAAATGCAGCAAGGATGCATAAGAGAGATGAAAAGAAATTGTGAGAAGTGAAGGCAAATTCACTTCTCAAAGTGACTTACCACCTGAAAAGTTAGTGAAAGGAATGCAATGTAATGCAAAATGAGATGAAATGGCATGATGCAAATCAAAACCAGAAGCATATATGAGATTATAATGATGCTATGAGATGATGCAAACATGAAACAAGGCATGAGGATGATCACATGAACATATGGATGCAAATGGAGCATGCTTAGAACCATGAACATACATGAAAAGTTATGAAATGCAAATGACATACAAAATGGAAAATGAAAGATGCAATGATCAAACATGCTTCTAATATGTCCTAAGATGTGTTATGAATCAAATGGATGCACAAGATGTCATGGCAAGTCATGGTATGCAAGCAAATGCAAGATGAATGCAAAAGAAAGCCCAAATTAGGGTTTTTGATCAATGCACAAAACAAAATTCAAAACCAGAAGCAAACATCATGATAAAAATTTGAAAATGCATTCAAAGATACCCTAGACCTATACAAGTTCACTGCCCAAAGGAGGGGATCTAACTCTTAACCTAGTGAAAGTTATGAATTTCCTAAGATTACTAGGGTTTTGGGATGCCTCACAAAGAAAAATACCAAACAAATCGAAAATGCAAGATCAAATCAAACCAATTTTATCCTATAAACTAAATGCTATGGAGGATGCAATGCAAGAAGAACCATCATCAAACTCTCAAGGGTTAGGCAGAATGAATTTTTCAAAGTTTGAAACAAAATAATGCCTTAAAATGAATTTAATTCCAATGAAAATGATCAAAAGGCATCAAAAACCAAAAATAAATTTGTTTTGAGAGTTTGGTAATGTTTCTAAATGTTTTAAAATGCAATGTGAATTTTTTTGTAATTTTTAAATACCTAAATGTATTTTTAATTAATTAATTTTCATTAATTAATTAAAAATAAACATTTAATTAATGAAGTGCAATCCCTCTCCTTTGAGCACCTTGATGATGAAATGAAGCTTGGATAGCTTTGAGAATGACTGGTTATGGCTGTTTTGCTCTGGTGTAGCAGAAATGGAGGGCCTTTTGTGAGATGTTTCAAGTTGTTTCAGGGGATGATTCTTGTTCTAAGGGTGATTTGTGACTTGTTGGTGAAAGGAAAAGTTGAGGTTTCTTGGCTATGTGAAGAAAAACTCAGAGAAGTAGTTTGGGACAGAACTTGTGCAAGTTAGATTGTGTGTTTTCAGGCCTGTTTTTTTTAATCAAATGGCTTGCTTTTGGTTTGTATAAACGAGTGTGATAGGTTAGAGGAGTTGATGTGGACTGATGTGATTGGTATGGCTCAAGTTGCCAAAATGTCAAGTAAGTTGTACTTGGGGGTATGGGCCATGGCAGAGGAGATCTCTGTGTTTGGATTGCCTCATCCAGCTTTAGGGAGGACCCTTGGATGGTTTGTGAAGGACTGCAACATTGGGATTGCAAGATAGCATGTGTTTTGCATTTTGGCAACTTGTGACATTTTGTGACTTTTGGCCATGAACATGTGACATCTCTTGGGTAATATGCAGCAAAATGCACCATATAATGTTGCTATGACACTTTGATATTGATTAGAGATCAAACAAAACCAAAGGAACCCTTCTTGCAAGTTTTCCCTCTTTGTGATTTTCATGAAAAATGGCTTATGATACTTGGACATCAAGGCATGAAAAATGAGAAATTTCTTGGGCCAATCTGAATTTTAGGCATTGCATTGTGTTTGTATGAATATTAGAAGTCACTTTGAAGTCATCTTTGGCCTTGGCATGAGGTTTTGCAACTTTCCCTCTTGTGCAAAAAGTGAAAATTCAATGATTTTTCCCAACTTTGCAAAGCCATAACTTTTGATCCAAAATGAATTAGGTCATGTTCTTGTACTTTTTGAAAAGGGAATGATCCATTCTACAACTTTCATGATCAAAGTTTTTCCATTTGAAGCATTTTTGAATCAAAAAGTAAGGGTTGAAAAAGTTTCCTAAAATGGCAATTTCATTAAAAGTCAAACTTTCCCAAAAAGTCAACTTTGCAAAAGACTTGAAATTATTCAATTTTGTGAACTTACAACTTCTTCTATGATCAAATAAAGATCATACACAATCAAAATGATGAAGAACACCCTTTGGTTGGGTCACTGGGGGCCTCAGATGCCCTGATTTTGCACTGACTTGCTTGAAAAGTCAACTCTTGATCAGATGACTTCCACATTGAATTTCTTCATGAAAATTGATATGCATACTCCCTATACCATATAGAGACCAATAGAAACAAGAATGACCAAAAAAATTGGAGTTATGGCCTCTGAAACCAAAACCCTAATTCTAGGTCATCTGTGCAGTCAAACCTGGCTCTGCTTCCATGCCATTCTCAGTTCTTGTGATTTTTTGACATTATTGACTTTGTGAGGATATAATATGATGCTTGGACATTCATGGACCCCATTGAAGTGATTGAAGGCCTTTGAAGTGGCTCAAGAAGCCCCTTGGATTGCTCAGATCACAAACCCTAGATGCAGATGATTTAGAACCAATGCAATGAATCAAAAATGTGGTATGAGATGCTATGATTGGATTTATGCATATGAGGAGATCACAAGCCATGGTGTGAATGGGTGAGGGCAAATTTGGGGTGTTTACAACCAGCAATCAGTTATGCATGAAATAAATGGACCAATTCACATTAATTAACATCATTAAGCTTATGAACATTAACACACGGATCCAATTACAAATTGACCAAACAATTCAAGCAACACAAGCAAATACACAAGCACATGGTGGATCTATATCACAAACATGTAAATAAGCTAAATCAGAGCTAGATCCGAATTAAACCAACCTACAAAGCTGATGTATGCTTTGGTAGTTGTTGATTGAGCTGGAAATGAGAGATCTCACAGAAAACTTTGAAGATCCGGTGCTAAGCTTCACATTCCATGCAAAATAAATGCAAGCAAAAGGTCTTGATGCAGAATTTTGGATCCAAAAGCACTTCTAATTCCCAAACCAGATCTAAATCATCAATTAAACCAGCAAAATGATGCAAAATAGTTATGGATGGAGGTCTAGTTCCAAGATCTACACACCTTAAGGCAAAATTATGTGATCTTCAAAGAGGAACTCTTAGTGAATTTGGAAAATGTGGGAGAGAAAATGAGAGAATAGTGAAAGAGAAGAGTGAAAATTCAGAATGAAGAATGAAAAATGAGAGAGCTCTCTCTTGGTTTGGAGGGAAATGGATTAAATATGGTTTAGGTTTGGGGCCCAAAATTTAGGCTTGGGATCCAAAAAATATGGTTTGGTAAAGTGATTAGAATTTAGCAATGGAATTAGGCTTTGATTAATGATCTAGATCCTTCACCATAATTCAAATGAATAAAAAATCAGAAAATTGGAAATTTTGAGCCAAAGCACATGCTGAATTTGCTGCTGGAATTCAAAATTCGTAGTCGTTAACCGGTTAACCAAAGCGTTAACCGGTTAACGCCAGTGAATTTTGAATTCTCCCTCCTTTTGGTGGGAATCCTCAGGAATAGCCCGACGCCAACCATTTTGACCTGATTTTGATCCTTAATCCCTTTTAAGGCTTTGACCATGATATCAAACTTGTAACATGCCTTGACTTTGACTCCCTGATGATTGATCATATGCCTTATGCTGGAACATGTGAGTGTTATGCTTCATCTTTCTATGCAAAAATGTTAAGGATATGACATGCTTATGATGATTATGATATGATGATGCTAAACAGGAGAGGGCAAATTTAGGGTGTTACAACTTACCATATTCAAACAACTGTTAATTTGAAAAGGACGGTAGCACGGGCTATCGACCGCTCAAGATAAACTGTGATTGAATACCAAGAAGACCTGAAATTTGCACTCTGCTGGAGAATGCAGAAATGGGAAATGAACCCAACCAAATGACGCTTTGGCGACTGAAGCGGGGACAAAGCAGACGAGCTCCTTCCAACCTGAATTATTACGTCGGATAAGAAAAACTTAGACATATGAGTCTTCCTCGAGCAAACCTGTTACGCCAGGAACTGGACATACGAGCCCTCTTCAAACAAACTTGTTACGCCATGAACGAACATACGAGCCCTCTTCATACATTTTATGATATATGATCTGAGACAGACGAACCTCCTTCGGATAAACCTATTACGCCAGGACCGGTGATGCACTTAAGTCTGTGGGATAGACATGCATATTCATGATAGACGAACCCTCTTCATATATTATCCGTAGATATATGGTCTAAGACAGACGAGCCTTCTTTGAGCAAACCTGTTACGCCAGGTGCGACACTAGGATTTGACGAACCGTCTTCACGAATCTTGCGTAGATGAGTGGTCTCTGAGGCAGATGAACCTCCTTCGGATAAACTTGTTATGCCAGGACCGGTAACCATTTTGATGTTTAATCCCACCGTCAGGACTTCAAACCTCTTCAATACAGACGAGCATTGGATGATCATCAAAAGAACACTGACGAGCGCCACAAGTCAATGATACAAACGAATATCAGATGATGATCTAAGAAACGCAGACGAGCACTTTAGGTGATGATATAGACGAATACCAGCCACTGATACAGACGAATACTAGAAATCCAACACAGACGAGCATTTGGAGTAGCAATACAAACGAGTATCAAAGTAATTATCAAATCAGTACATATGGATATAAGCTAACACAAACGAGTGTGAGGGATGATACAGACGAGTATCTTGAATAGATCAAAAATACAGACGAGTGTCGGGGCGTGTAGACGAGCAAAGATGAAGATCAAACAAAGACGAGTGCTGGGGATGCAGACAAGCAACTATCAAATAGCAAATACATACGAACAATCAGTACAAACACGTGCTGGAAAGCGCAAACGAGCAATAAATAGATTCCTAATAAGCATCACAACTCTGTAGGGGGGAATCAAACGAAAAAAATATTTCTCAAACGAGTAAGTACTGGGAATGCAGACAAACATCCAGCAGATATCAACCATAAAAAACAGACGAGTGCTGGGGATGCAGACAAGCAAAAGGCGAGCACAGACGCATGCCGAGGAGTGCAGACGAGCAACAACAAAGTTTAGACACAGACAAGTGCTAAGGATGTAGACGAGCAAAAGGCGAGCACAAACGCATGCCGAGGAGTGCAGACGAGCAACAACAAAGTGTGAACACAGACGAGTGCTAGGGAATGCATACGAGCAACAAACATCTACCACACATGGGCGACTGCTGGGGAAAGCATACGAGCATCAAATGAGTATCAAACACCGACGAATGTTAAGGGGATGCAAACGAGCATCAACAAACATAAAACACAGAAGAGTGTTAGGACATGCATACAAGCATCCTGCGAAATACCCTGATTGGCAACAGAAAATCACGACTCTGCAGGGGAGAACCAGGTCAAGAGGATCTGACACCTACCTCTGGTTGGGGGGGTGAATAACTTCTTGTATCATCACCATAGCCAAAAAATAAATTGGCGACCTCTCTAGGGAATACTTCAACGATGGGAGCAAGTCCCAAACATGAACTCTACGGGGATAACCATCTTCAGGCTTGGCTGAGAAAGAGGCTTGGTCAAGACTCCGGATGGGGAGAAAATTCTGAAAATTTCAACTTTATGGGGAAATCAGGTGCACATCTACTCGCTGGGGAGGACTTCACTTGTGGAAAAAATATCCGCTTGGGGATGAAAGCTCTTCAATTAGCCTTGGAATTATGCTGGGGAAACATCCAAGATATCTTGGCAATGCTTGATTGAGGAATGAAATGTGAACCAATGTCTGCATTACTTGGTCCCATTAGCCAAAAATAAATTGGCGGACTCGCTGGTGACTCACTGAGGGGTATTCCAATGATGGCTTCAACTTCCAAACATGAAACTCTGCGAGGAAAAGACGAACTTCCGACCCGTCCAGGGAATACATGGTCAAATGACCTTTGCTAATGAAAGAGTTCTGGCAGCTACAACTCTATGGAGAATTAGGCATTCACCTGCCTGCTGGGAATAGCCCGTTCCGACATAAGGACTCCGCTCAGAAGTGAGAACTGTTCAACTGGATTTTTTTGAAGTTCTGCTGGAGATACACCCTATTCTGACTCAGCTGGGGATCATGCCTTTCTGCTCTATCGGGGATAACCAAGTCTTTCTGTGAAGAACAAACTCCACTTAGGGAGGACGCCGTCTTTGATTATATTTGAAATTATGCTAGGGATTCCAATTTTCGTAGCCCAGCTGGGGAGCATTCTTCGCTTGGGTAGGTGCAACATCGCCCTGCAAAACCTGCAACAACAGTATACACACAGGTGCCCAGGGATTTGCATGGTATGATATGTTCATCCATCGTCACCCGACAACCAAAGATAATTTTAACTGTTTCCCTGCAATGTCAATTATTTTCCAGAGAAATCAACATGTTTCATATGCAATGTTCCTTTTTGCCAAAAATTCAGGACATTTTTGCAAACAAAGTAAACACGACGCAACACGACTTTTGACTGGATATTCATTCATTGAATGGCCCCTGAATAGGCAAAGTTTTACATCAGGAAGTAACTACCTGGAAAGAGGTAGCTACCGTAAAAATTGAGAAAAGAAACTATCCTAATGGCAATGTACACGGCATTCCAATGAGTTTCCTTCCTGCTATGACTAACATGTCTTCAAGATTTTCTATTCTTGCCTTTGCTTTCTGAAGAAGATGAGGGGACTGATTCCTATCCTTCTGATATTGTCAGACTTTATGAAACGGTGAGTTGGTTCAGATTACCCGGATTGCAGTTGTTCGCTTATTCCCTTGTTTTGCGTGGATCGCCCTTTCGGGTTTTCAATCCACCGGGATACCCTTTTTTGCCTGAGCTGTCCGATGTGGCTTTTCAACTCAGCGGGTGTACATCTTTTTATTTATTTCCCTAACTTTTTCCCGAGCTTTTTATTCTGTTTTTAGCTCACCGGGATGCCCTTTTCTTGCCTGGACTTTAATTCTGTTTTTATGTCCAGCGGGTCTTTTTATGCGAAGTATTTTTTAACTGCGTCCGAGTTAACAAGAGACTGGAAATCTTCTCCATCCATAGTAGTGAGCATCAGCGCCCCATCTGAGAAAAATTTCTTTACTATGAATGGACCTTCGTAGTTCGGGGTCCACTTACCCCTATGATCTGAACCTGGAGGAATGATCCTCTTGAGCACAAGATCGCCTTCTTGATACTCCCGAGTACGTACTTGTTGGTCGAATGCTCGCTTCATTCTCCTCTGATAAAGCTGACCATGACAAATATCCGCTAATCTCTTTTCCTCAATTAGACATAACTGATTATATCAGGCATGTACCCACTCAGCCTCATCAAGTTTCACGTCCATCATCACACGTAATGAAGGAATTTCTACCTCAACAGGCAAGACTGCCTCCATGCCATACACCAATGAGAAAGGAGTTGCCCCGGTTGACGTCCTGACTGACGTTCGGTACCCATGTAGCGCAAATGGTAACATTTCATGCCAATCTTTGTAAGTGACAACCATCTTCTGCACAATCTTCTTAATATTCTTGTTAGCCGCCTCTACCGCGCCATTCATCTTTGGCTGGTAAAGAGAAGAATTGTGATGTTGAATCTTGAAGTCCTGGCACAGTTCTACCATCATCTTGTTGTTTAAATTGGAACCATTGTTAGTAATGATTCTCTCGAGCACTCCGTATCTGCAAATGATGTCTCTTTTCAGAAATCTGGCTACCACTTGACGAGTGACATTGGCATAAGATGTTGCTTCAACCCATTTGGTGAAGTAATCAATCACAACCAAGATGAAACGATGACCATTTGAAGCAGTAGGCTCTATCTTCCTGATCATGTCAATGCCCCACATAGAAAAGGGCCAAGGAGATGACATGGCGTTGAGCGGGCTAGGAGGAACATGCACTTTGTCTGCATAAATCTCGCACTTGCGGCACTTACGGGCGTACGAACAACAGTCTGCATCCATTGTTAGCCAATAATACCCTGATCTCAATAACTTCTTAGCTATTTCATGTCCTCCTGCATGAGTACCGAAAGATCCCTCGTGGACTTCCTGCATTAACAGGTCTACTTCGTGTCTATCCACGCATCTGAGCAAGACCATGTCAAAGTTCCTCTTATATAAAACCCCGTCTGCGTTCAAGAAGAAGCTAGCAGCAAGTCACCTCAAGGTTTTCTTGTCATTGGATGATGCCCCAGCTGGGTATTCTTGTTTTTCAAGGAAAAGCTTAATATCAAAGTACCAAGGTTTCTCATCAGACAGTGCGTCTACAGAGAAAGCATAAGTTGGTGCGTCAAGCCTAGAAATGTCAATCCTGGGCACATAGTTCCAACATAAGACTTTGATGGACGAAGAAAGAGTATCCAATGCATCGGCAAATTGATTCTCATCTCGTGGTATGTACTGAAGCTTAACCGTTGTGAAGAACGTCAACAGTCTTCTGGCATAATCCCTATAAGGAATTAAATGTTCTTGATGTGTATACCACTTATCGGTAACCTGGTTGATAACGAGGGTTGAATCTCTGAATATATTGAGGGTCTTAATCCGAAGATTAATAGCCTCCTCTATTCCCATTATGCACGCCTCGTATTCCGCTTCATTGTTGGTGCAGCCAAAAGTAATTCTGGCAGCGAAGGGAAAATGAACACCTTCGAGAGTGATAAGAACAACACCAACTCCATGTCCGTTGATATTGACTTCCCCATCAAACATCAACTTCCATTTGGATTCAGGGTCTGGCCCCTCCTCCGGAAGCGGTACCTCACAATCTCTTGCCTTGAGGTACACGATGTCCTCATCAGAGAAATCAAACTTCATCGGCTGATAGTCGTCTTGAAGTGGTTGATGTGCAAGATAATCTGACAATACACTTCCTTTGATGTCTTTCTGGGAAGTATATTGTATGTCATACTCTGTTAAGATCATTTGCCACCTTGCCACCCTTCCGGTTAATGTTGGTTTCTCGAAAATATACTTGAAGGGGTCCATTTTTGAGATTAGCAATGTGGTATGGGTCAACATGTACTGTCTCATTCGGCGAGCAGCCCATACCAAAGCGCAACAAGTTTTCTCGAGCAGTGAGTAACGGGATTCACAGTCGGTAAACTTTTTGCTAAGGTAGTAAATAGCATGCTCTTTTCGACCAGACTCATCATGTTGGCCTAGAACACACCCCATCGACCCTTCTAACACAGTCAAGTACATGATAAGTGGTCGTCCTGGAACTGGAGGCATTAGGATCGGAGGCTCCTGCAAATACTCTTTTATCTTTTCGAAGGCTCTTTGACAGTCCTTATTCCACCTGACCGTTTGCTCCTTTCTTAACAATTTGAATATTGGCTCGCATGTGGCAGTTAGATGAGATATAAACCGAGAAATGTAGTTCAATCTCCCTAAAAATTCACGTACTTCTTTTTCTATTTTCGGTGCAGGCATCTCTTGTATTGCTTTTACTTTTGCAGGATCTACCTCGATTCCCCTTTGGCTAACAATGAAACCCAGCAACTTACCGGAGCGCACTCCGAAAGTACACTTGTTTGGATTCAACCTCAGTCTGTACTTTATCAATCTGTCAAACAACTTTTTGAGTTTGACCAGATGCTCTTCTTCGTCCTGGGACATGGCAATCATATCGTCCATATATCACTTAATTTCTTTGTGTATCATATCGTGGAACAAGGTTACCATTTCCCGTTGATACATTTCCCCGGCATTCTTCAATCCGAAGGGCATAACCTTATAACAGAATGTACCCCATGGGGTAATGAACGTCGTTTTCTCCATGTCTTTCGGTGCCATCTTGATCTGATTGTACCCGGAGAAGCCATCCATGAAAGAAAATACCGAGAACTGAGCGGTGTTATCTACCAGCACATCAATGTGAGGTAATGGAAAGTCATCCATTGGACTCGCTCTATTTAGATCCCGATAATCGACGCACATCCGGACCTTACCATCCTTCTTCGGCACAGGCACAATGTTAGCTACCCAAGGTGGGTAACTAGTTACGGCAAGGAACCCATCATCCCACTGCTTCTGAACTTCCTCCTTGATCTTCATGGCCATATCATGGCTAGTTCTTCTCAGCTTTTTCTTTACCGGAGGACATTCTTCCTTTAGTGGTAGCTTATGCACAACAGTGTCAGTATCCAAACCCGGCATATCTTGATACGACCAGGCAAAGATATCCATATATTCACGTAGCATACAATTCAATTCCTTCTTCACCTCGGCCTGCAGACTGGCCCCAATCTTTATCTCTTTCTTCACCTCTTCAGACCCGATGTTGACGATCTCTATTTCTTCCTGATGAGGCTGAATGACCCTTTCCTCTTGTTTCAACAACCTGACCAATTCTTCTGGGATTTCACAGTTTTCCTCAACCCATTCATCAGCTTGGTAGATAGGATTGTCGAAGTCATGCATAGTCATAGCAGGAACGTTATCACAGGAATCCGAATGATCAACATTGCACAAATGATGTGCTCATTTCAGAATCTGTTCATTCAAAGGAGACACAAACACGCAAAAACACTGGAAAGAAAAACATTTCCATTTTACTTGTTTTGTGAAAAATTTAAAAAGTGAAAGAAAGAGAACGCAATTTGCTTGAAAAATGTCCTTTATTTCATGGAAAAAGTAAATGCATTAAAAACATGGTGGCCCTACAAATGGATCCATGCACCTTGGGCAGAGTGCAGGATTTAACATGCAGCATGATAAAAATGGAAATAAGAAAATTACTTTGACCACCAAGTAACTTGAACGAAATCTTCAGTAGACCAGTTCCGGAGCCCCTCCCCAGGTACGCATGGGTGAATCCAGTTATCCAAGTCGCAGTCATTATCCCCATCTACATCTGTTCCACAAACATTGTTGTAGTCGAGCATTCCAGCGCTTGTGAATGCTATGGGCTTCCTGCCCTGAGACCAGATGGACTGACCAGGTTGATATCCGAGACCAAACTTATCATCTTTCTTTTCCACTTCCAGCAGCTTGCCCCAACCCTGGGCGTTTCCGGATTGAACTATCTCCTTAGCTTGCTTATAGGAGGAGATAGGAGTCCCTTCCTTTTCATTGCTTTGAACTGTTGGAGACAAATTACTGACATTGACCGTCTCAAAATCTTGTCAAAGTGTCTCATGGATCTCCCCGTCCATTTCCACATACTTGAAGGTTGACAGATGGCTTACGAAAATATCTTCTTCTCCGCACACAATAACAACTTGGCCGTCTACCACATACTTCAACTTTTGATGCAACGTGGATGTCACTGCGCCAGTAGCGTGAATCCAAGGACGTCCCAGCAAGCAGCTATAAGCGGGTTGAATATCCATAACATAGAATGTACCCTTGAACACCTGAGACCCAATCTTCATTGGTAGCTCCACCTCCCCGAACGCGGACCTTCGTGACCCATCGAAGGCTTTCACAATCAAGATGATGCCATCAACGTTCAGCTTCATTAAGGCCTTCTTAGGGAGCACATTGAGAGAAGAGCCTGTATCTACCAGGACGTGTGATAGAACAACACCCTTACACTCCATGGTGATATGCAAGGCTTTGTTGTGACTGCGTCCCTCCGAAGTGAGATCTCTATCTGTGAAACCCAACCCATGGTTGGCGTTTACGCTGCCTACCACAACCTCCAACTGGTTGACTGTTATCTCTTGTGGTACATACGCCATTTGCAAAACTTTCAGCAAATCCTCTCGGTGAGCTTGAGAACACATCAGCAGCGACAAAATGGATATCTTGGACGGGGTCCGATTCAATTGTTCAACCACCTTATATTCACTTTTCTTAATTATTCTCATGAATTCCTCGACTTCCTTTTCAAAAGTGCCCTGACCTGCAGCAGGAGTTGTCACCTCTTCCGTTGCTATCTGCTTACCCTTAGCCTTTGCAACAGCTTCAGCTCCAGGATCACCTCTAAGAGCTTGAGGAGCAAAGAGACGCACACTCCGAGTAAATCCACCAACTCCTCTGATATTCACAATAGTCGGGTCAATTATCACTGCTTTACTTTCCATTTTCTGGCCTTCTACGTATACGTCTGAGCCATAATGCCAAGGGATGGCTTTGTCATCATCATAGGGAACTGGTCCCAGAACAGTAATGGTCACTGGACTCACCTCAGGAACATAGATGGTCACCGGCTCTCTTCAGATGGGAGCTTCAGCAGGATCAAAATAAATTGTTATGGTAGACACGCAATCAACTTTATGGTCAACCCTGTCAAACTGTAGAGACCCCTCGTTAATCAAACATTGCAGCCCGACTTTCAAATCCCCGCAACCATTAACTGAATTTAAACAATCCTCACAGTCAGAATCGCAACCTGGAAATACCTGCCCTTTCAACAATCTATCTTTTACCACTAACAACGAAGTCTTCACTTCATCCACATTCAAGATCAAGTTCAACTTCTCGCCGCTGTTGATAGCATTTATCCTGGCCCCTTCATGATTTAGAATGGGGTTTGATGTAACATTTGGAGGTGGTGCGAAATTAATTGCCTTTGAATCAATAAAGTCTTGGACTTTATGTTGTAATGCCCTGCACTTCTCCGTTGAGTGCCCAGGAGCTCCTGAGTGAAATGCGCATCTTGCATTAGCATCATATCCCACTGGAAGCTCTCCAGGTGGAGGTGGTGCTAATGTCCTCAACTGAACCAAATTCAGGTCTAACAATCTCTGGATCAGACCTTTGTATGTCATCGGGATTGCCTCAAGCACCCTGTTAGTTGGACGAGCTTGTCTCTGATGATATGGTCTTTGCTGATAGCTATTACGCTGCGGTTGTTGTTGTTGCTGATGTTGTTGTTGCACAGGCCCTGTGGGGATGGTGACAGCTGCCACCTGCTCATAAGATCCTCTGTATCCGCGGCCCTGACCTCGACCGTACACAACATTAGTCTCTCATTCTCTTCTTCTTGGAGGTCCATTAAAAGCTTTTCTCACATCGCCTGAGCTACCCGCACTACTGTCCTGAATCTTCCCCATTTTCAGTAGAGTTTCAACCCTTTCTCCAGCTATCACGATGTCGTTGAACTTCGTCGCCGAACAAGACGACAGTCTCTCAATAAACACCCCCTGTAGTGTTCCCATAAACATGTATGCCATTTCATTTTCCAACAAGGGAGGTTGCACTCGAGCAGCAAGCTGACGCCACCTCTGGGCATATTCTTTGAACCCTTCTTTAGCATTCTGAGACATTGTCTGCAACTGGGTACGATTTGGAGCCATATCCAAATTATATTGATATTGTTTCACAAATGCCTCAGCTAAATCCTTCCAGCTTTGGATATTGACTCGGCTCAGCTTCATGTATCATTCCAAAGAGGCTCCTACAAGACTATCCTGGAAGTAATACATCCACAGCTTCGCATCATCTGTATGCACATCAATTCTTCCCACAAACGACTGAAGGTGAGTTTTTGGGCAAGTTATTCTGTTGTACTTATCAAAAATAGGGACCTTGAATTTGTAGGGAATTCTCACCCCTGGCACTAAACCCAAATCAGTGATGTCAAACCCTAGAGAACTCTGAGATTGAATGGCACGGATCTGCTTAGCCATTTCTTCAAATCTTTTATTCATGTCAACCCCTTGGCCTTCCACCTCATCCAAAAAAGTAAACTGCTCGTCCTACCCATCCATCTGCATATTATTCACTCCATCATTGATAATAGTGACCCCTGGTTGCACCACAGGGATTTCAACATGACGGGCGCCACCCCCATTATGATTACCTTCGTCTGCTGTCCCATTGTTCCTGGCTTGATTATTCTCCACCATCTCGCGCAACCTCTCTTGAGTTTGACCTATCCCCTCCATTAGGGTCATGAAATTGTCCATTCTCGTCCTCAAGTCATCCAGATCTGCTTGCATCTGCTCCATTTCTCTTTCTCTATTTACCTTTGTAGGGTATCTGTGCACTGTTGATTATCTCTGAACCTTCTTGGGAGCTATAGTGCCTGAAAGTGACATGAACGTTAGAACATTGGAGAAATACCTACAAAACAATAAACACGTTATATGCATGCAATGTAAATATTCATGCTTCCATGTTCAGGCATTAATATGCCCCAGTTCTGGTATTCTGACAGAAAATACTCCAGATGACTTTTCGGAAATTAGCTTTTCAAACTTTTTCGAGGAGTATTCAGATCCTGGTGTCTTAAGACCAACAACTTTGCTCACTCAGAAACGGTAACTGGAAAGTATCATTGCATAGCATGAACAGACTGCCAATAATCAGAGTCATAGACATAAACAGCATTCCCCAAAGGGTTACAATTCAGTAAATGACAGAAAGATAAAGCAAGACTCCTACAACAAGCCTGTAGGTAGTCTGGATACAATCAACAATAAACTAAAACCATAGGCTAAAAAGAAGATCCAGGCTCCTCTTCTGCAGTCTCCACCTCTGTCCGGTTCTTCTTGACGTCTGCTCTCAGCTTAAGATCTGCAATCTCCTTCATTGCTTCCTTCAAGGCTAGTTAGCTCTGTTCCAATTTTTGAGTCTTTTCCCTTCATATCTTGTGAACTTGTTCTACCTCTTCTTTCTTGAATGCCATCTGTGCTTCGAAGAAATCTTCCTTTTCTTTGTACTTCTTTTGCTCCTGTTCTCTTTGGCTTTGTAACCAAGTAATGGACTGGAGAGCTTCTCTGAGAGTCTTCAAAGTCTTATTATGCTCCGCTTCTCTTTTTGACTCTGTTAAACCCAATCTCTGAAAATGAGATTCTCTCCCAGCAAACTCCTTTTCCTTAGCTTCTAAGGTAGCCTGCGTCTTCTGTAACTTTTCTTCTGCTTCTTGCTTAGCATGATTGGCACGGTGATACAAGCTAGCCATCTCAAAATTCTCTACCCGAACCTTGTGCAACTGAGCTTCCAACTTCTTGTAATCTTCAAGAGAAATAGTGTCTGCATCGGTACTTCTTTTGGATATAGCGGAGCCTCAACCAAAAATGGAAGGAAGAAGGTGTCAACCCTACCTTGTATCCAGGCAGCAAAAGAGGGATAAGTCTTAGGGTCTACCTTTCCAAATTCTTTCTTACCCTCTCTAACCTTCGTTTCCCAAGCTTGAGATACTTGAATAACCAACCGCTCATTATCTTCAGCCGGAAAATACAGAGTCTTAACTATTTCTTCATCTAATGGAGGATCCTTCAGTGGATAACCAAATTTCTTTCTAGACAGCACAGGGTTATGACTTATCACTCCCTTCCTACTTAACAAAGGTACATAGGGAAACTTACCACACCTTGTAATAAAATCCTTCCCTACCAAGTTTCTGCTACATCCCCAGGATATATCATCAGATGTTAACCCCATCAATCTTCTAGCCCACTTCCAATCTTACTTAAGATCTTTGAACGGTCCTGACTTCGGAAGCTTCTTAGCAAACCACTCAGCGAACACTGGAGCACAACAATTCACTTACCCTTTTCTCTTCTCATTTCTGTGATGGACACCGAAGTAAAAGTCTCCCAACAGTGTTGGCACCGGGTTCCCTTCAATGAAAAGGGTGATAGCCTCTAAGCTTACCCATCCTTTCTCTCCTGGGAAAAGACTTATCTCGTAGACCATTAATGCTAACAGCGCACTGAATTCTAACCACTTCCCTCCCAAAGCAAACACATGAGCTTCCATGATAAGAAAATCCAAATTAAATCCTTTCCCCTTATTGGCTTCTAACTCCATCTTCACTCTAAGCATATTTAAATGACAAGCACCTGCAATGTCCTTGTACGGGGGACACTTCTCCGCAACATAATAGGGAACACCATTCTTGCTAGGAATCTTCAGGATGTCAGAAATCTCTTCCATAGTAGGAGCCAAGACATAGTCAGCAAACACAAAAATTCTCAACTGAGGGTCATAAAACTGCAACAAAGAATGAAGACTATCTCTCTGATCGACAGTAGGTTTGTTCATGTAACCCAAAATCTTCCCATACCGGCTTCTGAAATCATCTGAAACCTTGTCACTCATCAAGTTCACCAGTTTCTGAACACTCTCAATTTCGGGTTGCGGGAAAGTATAATGATCATTCCTTTTTCTGAGTATCTCTTGGGCTTCTGTCATCTGGAGAAACAATGAATACCAGAACTGGGTACAGAGGCTAAATGCTAACCTGAAATGGAAACACAAATAGTTAATGCGATTATGATGCAATGCAAATGCAATACAGGCACATGATCAACAACTAGGACTGTCTGGATACGGAACACTGGACCCAAGTGACCAAGAACCAAGATCCTCCGAATAAAGCCCCATGAACAAGAATTCAGTCTCAAAAGCCCAACATCAGATATCAGATGACTTAAGATTTCTAAAATCCATATAGCCTTATCAAATCATATAACTATACTGGCAATGAGGTATGATGAGGTCGAGGGTTCCTGCAAACCTGTAAACCCCTCCTAATCTCACGGGTGTGCTCCGGGTCAAACATCACAGACTCTCAAAGCCGAATAGAAATAATACGTTCACCATTTTTGAGAAATGTCTCATGACCAAATCAGGGAATCGGTTTGGCATTATGTACTACTCAGGGAGGCCTCAACGTGAGTCCGGAAAAAACAAGCATCCTTTATAAGTTCCCAGCTTCAAGCGCTGGAATCGAGATACAATAGTACATTCATCCCGAAAGGTACAATACTATCGTTAGACGACCAGATGCTTTGACTGAGTTCCTATAAAAGAACCAGGCCATCCTATGCGAGTTCCCCGTGGGCCCTCGGGTGCGAATGGGTTTGCCACAAAATGTGGTCTGCCACTGTCACCACTGGAGAGGGATGTTTCCATAAAGGTCCTCAATGAACGGTCCCCAGATGCACATAACTATCGAGGTTGTGTATGACCTCAGAAAGATTCCGGCATCAATACATTTCCAAGACGGTCGCAAGTCTGGGTGTGGAACTCACTACTACCAACATAGCAAGATGCCATGAAGCCAAAGTGATTGTCCACTCTAAGTCCTAGGGTGCACTCGAGCCCCGATTACGAGCTCATCTCTCAGTAACAATTCCCAATCCCACAGAAAAAAGGAAACCAGCAGCCAGACAGTCCAGTATCATATGATGCATGAAAATTAATACTGAAAACTATAAATAAAGCTGTAAATAAAACTGTAAATAAACAACAGTAAACTAAACACGCAACAACAAACATAAACACCCAATAAAATAGAAACACGCAAGCGCTAGGATTGACTCTCAAGGGGAACCAAAGATACTCTGGTTTGGTTCTCCCCAGCAGAGTTGCCAGCTGTCGCTCCCCGGATTTCCATCCTGGTACAAACGCGAAAGTGGCGCGGAAAGAGGTAGAGTCACCAGCCAGGCATTTTTATCCCGAAGAAACGGGAATGGAAACGCTGCACAAACCAAAAGAAAAGAACGGAAGGACAAAGGTCCTGCGAACCAAAGAGACTGGGTTCGGGAGTCGGTTAAGACCTGGGAAGGTATTAACACCCCAAATCGTCCATCGTACCCGACAGGATCCACGCTTGCAAAGAAACTATTTCAAAGGGTGAAGAAATGAAAGCTGCTGCAAAAAAGAAAGGACCGAAACTGGAAAAGGAACTGAGAAAGAAAACAAAGAGGAAAAATGTAGGGAAAAATAAAGATTATGCTCGAACGGGCCATACCCCGCTTCCTACGTACCTCATCTGGACATGAGGATCAGAGACGCCGTAGTTCCCCTAACTAGGGGTGGAAAAGATTGCTTGTGAATTAAGGCTTGAACTGCCTATGTCAATGCTCAGGTGTTGCAGGCTCGGACGACGAGTGCGTAACCGTCTTGCAAAATGACAAGTAGGAGCAAGTTCGAGGAAGGAGCGAAAGAGATGAGAAAAGAATTCCCGAAGGAAAGACGCTTATTGCTTTTTTGTGTTTTTTATGAGCTTTCTATTGTTGTGGCACAAGAGAATGAACTCAAGCTCTTTTCCATGGAATGTGTACTTGTTACTACATTCCAAGATGGAATAATAGAACAAGCACACCAAGTAAGGAGAATTTATCCAAGATTTGTTTCCAAGGGCAAGGGCCTAAATTCATTGACTTGTTGAATTTACTAGGTGTTTTAGTGATTAAAATGAAGAAGTATTTTTTTAGGGTTTTTCTTGATGAAGATGACCTCATGATCCGACTTGTGCTAGACAAATGCACTATTCCAAGATGGAATGAATACATAGGCCCCATGGAATAAGGCTATTACACAAGAAGTCACTTCTTTCTTTATTAATGTTTTTTAGGCTTTGTTTTGAGATGAGAAGAGAAAGAACCAAAGGAGCAAAAAAGGCAAAAGTCTAAAATGGGGAAATACTAAACCTAGAGTTATCATGCAAAAGTGGTCCTAAGGTTAGTGAGGTTTCAACTATCCTAAGAGAAAAGAAGAACCAAAGAGGAGCAAGAAGAAGAGGAGGAAAGAGCTAGCAAGCAACTTACTCCTCTAAAGGAGATAAGTTGCTCCTAAAGGGGGAAGAAAAGAGTTGCAACACATGATGGTATAAGGCACATCCAAAACACAAAGAGAAAGCAACTTAAAAAAGGTAAAGATGAAGAGTTGAAATGTGGATAAACATCCACACTTCTCTTACCATGAGCCCCTGCAAGTGTTAGCAAAAATCCACCATATGTTCACCAACAAAACTCATGGAAATGGCATGCTCAACGCTCGCATCAACAAAGATCATACAACATGTCAAATTGCGCATACAAGAATTTACGTGTCAAGAACATGAAGGCATGCATCAACCAGAAAGCAAATCACCCTAAACAATCATATTCAATGATCATACAATGATCCATGGCAATTAAAACATGTAAGGGGATCAAACAAGCTTAAAATAGCTCAAAAAAGTCATTATGCTTTAGTGTTAACCAGTTAACCAAAGCGTTAACCGGTTAACCAGTCCAAACCTGCAGCAAAATACGCAGAAAACAGGTGCGTTAACCGGTTAACCCTGTCAAAACAGCAACAAATCCTGCAGAAAATCAGCTCAAATCCAGCTTAACCAAAGAATTCCACCACATACTAGCAATCAATTATGCATGAAATAAATGGACCAATTCACATTAATTAACATCATTAAGCTTATGAACATTAACACACGAATCTAGTTACAAATTGACCAAACAATTCAAGCAACACAAGCACATGGTGGATCTAAAGCACAAGCATACAAATAAGCTAAAACAGAGCTAGATCCGAATTAAACCAACCTACAAAGCTGAGGTATGCTTTGGTAGTTGTTGATTGAGCTGGGAATGAGAGATCTCGCAGAAAACTTTGAAGATCCGGTGCTAAGCTTCACACTCCATGCAAAATAAATGCAAGCAAAAGGTCTTGATGCAGAATTTTGGATCCAAAAGCACTTCTAATTCCCAAACCAGATCTGAATCATCAATTAAACCAACAAAATGATGCAAAAGAGCTATGGATGGAGGTCTAGTTCCAAGATCTACACACCTTAAGGCAAGGTTATGTGATCTTCAAAGAGGAACTCTTAGTGAATTTGGAAAATGTGGGAGAGAAAATGAGGGAATAGTGAAAGAGAAGAGTGAAAATTCAGAATGAAGAATGAAAAATGAGAGAGCTCTCTCTTGGTTTGGAGGGAAATGGATCAAATATGGTTTAGGTTTGGGGCCCAAAATTTAGGCTTGGGATCCAAAAAATATGGTTTGGTAAAGTGATTAGGATTTAGCAATGGAATTAGGCTTGGATTAATGATCTAGATCCTTCTCCATAATTCAAATGAATAAAAAATCAGAAATTTGGAAATTTGGAGTCAAAGCACATGCTGAGTTTGCTGCTGGAATTCAAAATTCGCAGCCGTTAACCGGTTAACCAAAGCATTAACCGGTTAACGCCAGTGAATTTTGAATTCTCCCTCCTTTTGGTGGGAAACCTCAGGAATAACCCGACGCCAACCGTTTTGACCTGATTTTGATCCTCAATCCCTTTTAAGGCTTTGACCATGATATCAAACTTGTAACATGCCTTGACTTTGACTCCATGATGATTGATCATATGCCTTATGTTGGAACATGTGAGTGTTATGCTTCATCTTTCTATGCAAAAATGTTAAGGATATGACATGCTTATGATGATTATGATATGATGATGCTAAACAGGAGAGGACAAATTTGGTGTGTTACACATAGCCTATCAACACATTTCATAATGCATAATCACCCTTTAAACATTTCATCTGCATAACTGCATCTAGGGTTTGTGATCAGATGAATCTTATAAGTGGTGTGAGCTATCTCAGAGGCCATGAAGCATGCCAATAGGGTCCATAAGTGTTCTATGATCATATTATGCCCCCATGGGTTCATTGAAGTCAAGAAATTTCCAAACACTGTAGAGGTATGGAAGCTAAGCTGATGCTCCTACACAAATGACCTAAAATTAGGGTTTTGGTTTCAGAGGCCTAACACCCAAATTTTTTGGTCATTTTTGTTGCTATTGATCCATATATGATATAAGGAGCATGTGTATCAAATTTCATGGAAATATTCAATGTGGAAGTCATATGATCAAGTGGTAACTTCCTGAGCAAGAAAAGTCAAATTTTGGGCATCTGAGGCCCCCAACAAGGGTACCAAAGGGTCATCATCATCATTTTGAAGTCATATGGTCTTTATTTGATCATTGGAATGCTTGGAAGTTCACAAAGTTGAAGAAAAATGAACAAAGCCAAAACTTGCCAAAAATGGAAATGACTTGTAATGTAAACTTTCTATTTTGGGAAAGATCTTCAACCTCCTTTTTCTTGATAAAAAAGGTTTCAAATGAAATTTCTTCAAACATGAAAGTTGTAGATTGGATCCTCCCATTTTCAAAAAAGTACAATAACTCATTCTAATTCATTCTAGAACTCAAGTTATGGCCTTGCAAAGTTGGCAAAAATCTTGTAAATTTCATGTTCATGTCAAAGAGGATTTTTGCATATTGGAATTTCAAGCTTCTAAGTGACCTCTAATGTGCTCAATTATGTCACAACATGTCAATACAACTTCAAAACATCAGAATTGGCCCAAGGATTGAAGCATTTCATGGCTTAATTTCCAAGATTTCTCAAAATAACCAAGTTGCATAAACATGTCAATCTCTTCATCTAAGCATTACAGTTCATTTCCATTGATCCAAAGGCTCTCCATGAACCATGTTGAAGCAATCTAGCCACAGAAATCACCTCTGCACAAGCCCATACCTCAAGTACACATAAACTTGACTTTTTGCATTTTTCTCCCATACCAATCACACAGTGCCACAACCATTATCCTGACCAATGGTATGGCTTATGCAAACCCTAAGCACTATAAATGAACACCCTTCATGGTCTGAAACAACACACAAGCTGAGAATCAAGAAATTGCTCCAAAACTTTATCTCTTAGAAACACACAATCCAGCCAGCAAAAACCACAAATTCTTCCACCAATCAACTCCATATAACCTCAGGATCAATTCCCACCTATCACCATAGCCTGAAACAAGCCCAAACACAAACACGATTTCTACTTATTCAGAACTGAAACTCATAAACCAGCCAAAATAAATTTATTCCAAGCATCACAATAGACTCAGGAGGTCAAAGGGAGGTGGATTGCACAAGAGGAGTGCCCAGAAACCTCCATTTCAAAGAACTTCATCTCAGGTAACCTTCAAGAACATTTTTTCTAGAAGCTTGATTTTATGTTATAGAATGAATCTACATGCTTCCCTAATCATGCTGATATGTTTAGAATTGAAAATAAGCTAGAAACGAGTATGTATTGATGTTCTGAAAATTTTGACCTAGAACTTGTTTGATTCGATTCAGCTTTAATATGCATGATAAATGTGTTTTGTTTGTTGATTCATGATGTATGATGCTTGGGGATCATTTCTGGGCAAGAAAATTGGTGTTTGATGACCTAGGGAAGAAGATAGCATTTTTGAGTGGCCGGAGAAGATGACCGGAGCTTAGCTCCGGTCACCTGAAAATAATTAGGGCTAAACCTTGATTAGCTGCCCAGATTGAATCTCCACCCTTAGATCATGATTAGGGTTAGGCTAGGAACGGCTCAGATCATTCAATTAACTTTAATTCTAATTAATTAAATTAATTATAATTAATTAGGTCAGATTAATTGGTAGCCATTGGATCACGCGCGAAAAGGAAATTTAAACCTAGGCCCTCAGATCTTCATACCCGTGGTCAATGTGACTTTCAATCCCGACCCTCCATCCATCTCCCACGCAATCTGAACCACTCCTTTGAATTACTTTCACTTTTATTTTGTTTTATTTTGTTTCCTTTTCTTTTAATTATTAAAAATAACAAAAATCATTTTAAAATTCTGAAATTTTTTATCATCACTTTAATTAATTTTCAGAACCCAAAAATATTTTTATTTTTATTTTTTCATTAAAAGATGCATTTTTAAATATTTTAATTGTATATTTTAATTAATTAATTCCATTTAATTAATTAAAAATACTTTAAAGTATCTAAAAATCACAAAAAAATCAGAGAGGTTCTTTAAACATTTAGAAACATTTACAACCTTATCTCACAAATTTATTTTAGGGTTTGATCAAAATTTAACAATTTTCCATGAATTAGGGTTTCCAAATTTCCTATTTTTCAACCTTAACTTCAAAAATTCATTTCTCTCAAACCAAGATGAGTTTGCGTTTAGTTCTTTTTGCATCTTTTCACAAATTGCCTCTAGATTCTAAATATAATTTTGTCATATTTTTATCTTGCATTTTTAATTAATTTTCCTTTTTCATTGAAAAGTGTTCAAAACCCTAGCCAATCTTAGGTAAACCATAACTTGAATTTGGTAAACCTTTAGACCTCCCCCTTTGGATGGTATTTTCATGAGTTCTTAGGGTTCCTTTGGATGCAATTTCATTTTTTTTATCATGTGATTTGCTTGTGCTTTTGAATTTGTACATATCTTGCTTTCAAAACTAACCATTTCAGGTGCATTTGGTAAGTTAATCAGGATGTGGATGTGCATCCATATCCAACCTCTCCTTCTCTCTTTATTTTTTTATGCACTTTGTTTGTGCTTGAAGTGAATCTCATTCACTTATATTTTCTCTTGTTCTTATGTTACTTAACTTCTTAATGAAGTAAGTAACCTAATCATTCTCTCTCTCTCTCTCTCTTCATCTACTTCTCTTCCTTTGGTGGCCAACTTGAAGACTTCTCTTGATGCCTCACAAACCATAGGAACATCCAAGCATGATAACTTTAGGGTTGTACATAGTCCCCCCTAGTTTTTACCTTTTGATTCTCCTTGAGTCTCTCTCTCATCTCATAATCAAGGCTAAACAGTTAAAGTTTTGGGACTCTGAATTAGGGTTATGCATGTACCCTTATCTTAGGATGGAGTGTATAACTTTGATCCTTAGTGATAAACCTTTAAGTTGTTTTCACCTTCAATCAAAAACACCTAATAATCAGTAAAGACTTAAGCTTGTAACTTGGGCCTTATATTAGGGTTACACCTCTGCCTGGTGGTTCAGAGGGACTAACCCTAGTGTTTAATGGATAAGTCCCCCTCATGCTAAAGTCTTGCAAACATAAAAAACACTTTTTCATCCAAACTTTAATTAAAATCCATTTAATAAAGGCTTGTTATATAATGAATTTAATCCCTAACCATGGATTAAGTTGAGGTATCTTCCTCATCTTAAGTGTCCTCATCTATCATCCTTCTCTTAGGATGGTGTAATGAGTTCACTAATCCCTGATTAGAGATTAAACTCATTACTTAACCCAAAACAAAAACCCAAAAAACACTTAATAATCACAAGTAGGTTAATGATCTTAATCCTGCATCATTAGGGTAATTAAGTCGAGACCTTCATCTCATACTTAAGTGGACTCATTATCCCTAATCATGGAGGATATAATGAGTTTACAACCTTTGATTTAGGCTTAAGCTCATTATCTTACGCAAAACACCAAAAACAATAAAAAACTAAAAACACAAAAACAAACAATAAACGTCTCCTCTGGGATTCTTTTCTCATCACACTCATTCAAAAACGAGAACTTGCTTCTTCCGTCTAATGCAAGACAGTTAGCACTCGAGCCAGACGAGTCACACACTTGAGCATAGACAAGCAAGCAGTTCACAACAAATCATCCAGTCTCTTTGAGTCGAACTACGGTGTTCTGACTTCTTCATTGCATGAGAGGATACGTAGGCATAACTTAACAGTTATCGAACAAACGTCCCCAGGTCTTCCCCCCTCCTTCTTCCAGCTTTTCTTTTCAAAACCCTAATCTTGAATTCCATATCTTTTTGCACCTACACTATGTACATCCTTTTCTCCCTAGTTTATTTATGCACAGTTTAGCACATACACTACCCCCTTTAAACACAATCAAGTAAGCATGGATCCCATCGAGTACGGTGGATGATCTGGGTGCTAATACCTTCCTAGGTCGTAACCAACCCCCTTACTCAGTTTCTTTGGTTCACAACCGTCTTGTCCATACCCTTCCAGGTTTATGCAGCATTACCTTTCCTTCAGGATAAAAATGCCTAGCTGGCGACTCTATACAACCTCAACCTCCAACATCGCCGACGGTTCACGTTTGCACCGGGATGAAAGTCCGGGGAGTGACAGGTTTAGATACAGATTCAACAAAACCAAATCTGCAGAGGAGGAATATTCAATAGTAAATATTCAGTAGGAGGAATATTCAGTAGTAAAGATTTAACCGTGTGATAGTGAGAAATATTCAGTAGTAAATATTTTTCTTGTATTTGTGGTAAAGGAACTTAGGTTGTTCTTGAAGCAGTTTCATTTGTGTATGCTCTGTGTGGGGTGGAAACAGTTTCGGAAACAACGATGTATTTCAGAAGTGAGAGAGATAAAGTGGGAGTATGCATTTGAAATGTTTAGGTAGATGAAATTCTTGAATCCCATTACATAAATAAGTTGGATAAGTTATTGTACCAAGGAGAATCAAAAGAGGCTTTTAGGGTTCTTTGAGATTCCTCATGATATATGCGGCCTAATAATTATTCTCAACTTTTGCATTGATCGTGATAAAAGGGTTTAGAGTTTTTTGAGTTGCCCAATGAAAACATGTGGCTAAACATTAATCCCATTTAATTCTAATGTAAGTTTTTATTTGAGATAATAATAATAATAATAATAATAATAATAATAATAATAATAATTAGAGGAAAAATACCCAATGTGAAAAAATATGGCAATGACACGTCAGCTGCAATAAATGTCAAATTGATATTAGTTAAGTATTTTGGAGTAAGACATTATTACCCTTGCAATTAGGTTAGAATTAAAATTAATTAGAATGGTTTAATGGAGAAAGATTAGTGTAATACCTCAAAATTTGCCCTCATATTTATTACCACTAATTGGCTTGTGGTTCACATTCATATGCATCTCACGTTAGGTCATAACATCACAATCATGCATTTCAATAACCCTGAAGACGTGGGATTGAAGCACGTGCTTGCGACTTGAATTTTGGTGGCCAGAGAAGATTTATCTCGATATTACACTTAGGATTGAAACCAAGGTCAAGCTTACATCATCATGAGCTTCTTCTTATCAAGGTTCATCAAGTGACAAGTTTATTGTCCTCAATATTTCTCAAGACCAGGAAAATATGGTTTCTCCGATGATATGCTTGAATTTGTAATTAAGGATTATTGTGCTAGGTGTTACCTCAAGGGTATATTGAGCGACATTCCTTATTGCAAGATCATTGTCTAGGAGTTTCTCCTAAATTCATGCTTACAAGTCAATTCTTTCAAGAGGCTTAGAGGATTGAATCAAGATCCTATTATTGTATTGATATTCATTAAGTGGCCAGATTGTTTTGAACGATCATCAGGCTAAAGGTTTCTTGGTTATCAAACTACGATTGGGGTTGATTTTTTGAATTTTGTGACTCAATCAAGTATGTATAAAAGATGTGCTAAAAGGGTCTTAATGATCAAGGTATCATCGTCTAATCAATTGCTTATTGTTTGAAATTTTATGCGGATTCATTTCTATAGAGGTATTCATGTCAAAGAGGCGTGATTTGAGGAAGTGTTAATCGGATTCATCATGACATCCATGTTCTAGGGTTCAAGAATTGGTTCAAATTAAAGGTGAAAAGTGCACGATTTTGGTTTATTTGAAAGATGCCATTCAAGTTAAATTTCATTCAAAAGAAACCAATAATCAATATTCTTTTGCTAAACTTATATCCGTTTTAATTCGATTCCGAATGCATGTTTAAAGTAATGCCCAAAACTAACATCCACATCTAAATCCATATTCAACCACTTTGATCCAATTTCTTTTTTTCATTACCCATTTTCATCTTACAAGATTCAACGTTCATTTGAAAATAAAATAAAAATTACAAGATTCAACATAAAATAAAAAATAACCATGTCCTTTAGAGTGTGTTGACGGCAGAAGAAGAAGAAGAATCTGAACTCAACAAGAAGCAAAAAGTTGAAATCGTGAAATGGTTTCTTCTTAATTCTCCTCCTGGAGAAATTCAATACGTGGCCAAAGATTGTGAAATCCACTCTCAACGACGATGGTTTGTTCAACAAAGTTGCTTCCGAAGCGTTTCCTCTTTACAACAAATCGCATTTTCATTGTTCTTCAAATGCATGACCGAAGTGGAGACGTACTGGTTACCTCCTTTGGTGAGCTTGAGGAAAATGCGTTTCTTGATCCTAGGATTGCTCAAGTTGCAACAGTTGATCATTTTAAACAAGTTTGTGAAGAGGTGAGATCCGCACTGGATGAAGAACTTGCATTTGCATACATCAAAGAACTTTGATTCATTCTAGATGTTGAGATACTTAAATATGTGGAAGAAGTTTTTTTGTTCTGTCTACTGTGTAAATGGAAAGGATTCAGAGGGACCGGTTTTGAGCTTTCCGTAGTAATCTCTGCTTCTAAGCACAACCCACAAAATTTATGCAAAGGGGAATTGTTGTTTAGTTTGGGATATTGATTTCAAAGATGAGCAACAAACAATGTAAACAGTGGAATTAAAAGAAAAAAATGCAAGTTGGTGCCCATTTTTTGAGGAGGGAAATGTGCAGTTATATGCAGAACAAAAACTCAAAGAAACATAAACTCTTTGATCCTTCAATCAACCTCTTGGGCCTCTTATCAATCTGCAATTATGTTACAAAAATCAGAAGAAAGCTCATATTAGTTACAACAGGACTTGAGAAAATCACACCAGAAGAATTTCACAACCAAAAAAATCAGGAAAAAAGAAATGATATAAAAGAAGGAAAGGATTACAAAACTGATTTCAGTGGCACAACCAATTAACCTCACAACAAATTCATAACAGAATCACAACTGAATTCTAACAAATTTTCAACTGATTCTAACAGAATCATAACAGAGTTTACCTGAAGAATTCTAGAACAATCCTTGATCTTCATTTTCTATAAAGCTGAACACAACTTCTTCTATTGGGTTTTTCTTCTGGACAACTTCACTTCTTCTTCTTCTTCAATCCGTTTTCCTTCAATCTTCTCAACCTCTTCTTCTCCAACCACAATTCTCCACCATACTTCTTCTGAATTTTCTTTCACACTCTTCAACTTCAATCCTCCTTCACCTCCTAATCAATCACCTTCACCAACCTTCAATAATTCTGAAAATCAAGAATCAACACAACAATAACGAATCAAATTCAGCAAAGAATTCATTCATCACAATAAAAAGAAGAATAACGAGTTCGTAACAAACTCTATTGATTCAGAACATGAGAGTGCGGCTCAAAAGGGAAAGGAATCTGAATCTACCATACCTGAGCTCCGAACTCGATCTTCGGTAAAGAATTCGTCGCCACCATCACGAACATGGATTTCCGGCACCTTTAATTTATTCGTCGAGCGACATCGTCATTGAGCGCTCGACTATATTCTTTGCCATTAAACCAAGGTTCTGATTCGAGCTATTTCATCAACAAACGATAGTCTTCGATTTCGATTCATTCGTCCGGATAATCGTCATCGTCGTCCCCTTAAGCGGAGCTCTTAATCACTCGTAACAGCCGTTGAAGTTCTCCGATCCAGGTACGAATTGGAACGTCCTTTGGACGTAGTTGTTTGTTGCTTGTTGTTGATCCGTTGTTCTTGTTTTTGATTGTGGTAATTCAGTAGCTCTTTCGCTTCTGTGTGAGTTTGTCTCGGATTTGAGGAGAAGAAGGAGTAGATTAATTTGAGGTTCTGTTTTCAATTTGGGATAGAATTGATGGTGAGGTTGGAGAAGAAAGTGATGATGGCGGAAGGAAAGAGGTTAAAGGAGGAAGAGATGACAGAAGTTGAGGAAGGAGGCGGAAAAGAAGAGATGATGAAGCGGCGGAGGCGAAGAGGGGAGAAGAAGAAGAATTTAGGGTTTCTTGGGTTTGCCTGTTCATTAGTTTGTTCTTGTTTTATATTTTCAATTAAGTAACATAAGTTTAATGAATAATCAAAGGAATATTATAAGATAATCAAAGGATTATTATGAGATTAATGAGGAATAATGAAGATAATGAGGAATTAAGTCCCCTTAATGCACTGGTTCGAAATCTGGGAGGATAAGATATGGTGCTGATTTTTGAGTTCCAGCCACACCGGCGGTGACACTTGTCACCGTCCGGTTGGCTCTTGGTCCGGTCGTTCGTATGCATGTGGTACACCGTAGGCAATCATGTTCCCGCGTCCATAAGCCACATGATGAGAATACTAATGGAGAAGACTGAATCAAGGGCCCAGATTAGAGTCAACAAACGTTGACAAAGACCTCACAATATACACCTCATTCCTGCGCAATTGGGCCTTGCCCTTTTACTTTCTATACCCCCTTCATCTTAAGCCCATTGGAAAATAACTAGAAAAAGTACTTCTTGCACCCCTCCTTTATTTTCTTTTAGATTTTATTTTAAGTTTAGTCTAGGTTAGAATTAATTCGTAAAAAATAGGAAAATCACAATAAAATTCTATAAAAAAATTCAGTAGGTTTATAATTCATTTTAGAAATTTGTGACAATTTTATTTTCTGAATTTTGGTTATTTTTTATTTAATTTCGATTTTTCTCTTAATTAGCATTTTATTGAATTCCTTTAATTGCACTTGTTTTTGTTCATTTTATTTTTTCCACTTCCTCTAGGAGTTTTGGCCCATTCTTTTTGCTATATTTAGAGGACTAATAAGAGAACTTAGGATTTTTTTGGTAGATTTGTAGGCCATTTTATCCACTGTTTTGGTAGCCTAATTCATGGAAAATGGTAGTTAATCCTTAAGTAGATTTAAGTGGTTTTTAGACATAGTTAACTTCTGAATTTTTAGGATATCTTTTAACATAATGTTATAGTCAGTTTTAGGACCCTATAGAATTAATTTCATATTTTTTCCAGGAATTTTAATATTTTTAGTGTATTAATCTTTAGGCCTTTTTACATGTAAAATACACCTAGTTTAGTTTAGGATATTATGCTCCATTAAGAACTAGTTTAATTAGGCTTAGTCTTAGGATTTTAAAATGACTTAGTATAGTTTAATTACTAATTTTTAGGATAATGATATTAGATGATTCCCTTAGTTTTAGGACTTAGGCTTAGCATTTTTAATAAATAGATTTAGGTGAAGTTTAGGCTTACTTGTTTTGGTTTTATACCTTAAAAATGCATTTTTAGATTTCATTTCTTTATTTCAATTTTAATGCTTTGCCTTATTATTTGAATTTCTCACTTGTATAGGTTTCCCCATTGTTCTTAGAATCAACTTAACTTCCTTAGGAAGTAAGTTGAATTCTAGTAGTTTCTAGTTTCATTCATTAGGATTAGGAAACCACATAAACCATTAGGACCACTTTTGAATAAATGAAAAAAATTAGGATTGAGTCTTAGTCCCTTAGCTTTTACATTTTGCAACTTGAGTCCTTCTTTCTCATCTCATAAAAAAAATAATAAAACACTTAATAAAAATCGAACGTTCTTGTACGACACAAGACTTTGTTGCGGAGTGCTTATACGCGTCCTGTTTCGGGGCGAGGTGTAAGTACTTACCGCGATGGATATGTCTTAGTATGAGAATGTTCACAAACAAATTCAAAAACATTTCTCATAAAAGACAAAAACAAATAATAAGCGACTATCCTGCGGGAACTTATTTTCCCACCTCATTCATTCTCAACGCGAACTTGCGACATCTTGTCTCGCATGCAAGACGGTAAACACACTCGTACCAGACGAGCCTGGAACACCTGAGCATAGACATACGCAGTTCCAGCCATAAAAAACACAAACAAAGTTCCCGCCTGGTTAGGCGAACTACGTCGACTCTGATCCTCATTTTCCTGATGAGGTACGTAGGCAGCAGGGTAGGGCCCGTTCAAGCACATTATTTATTTTCCCTACATTTATCTCTTTCTTTCCATTCTCTTTTCTTATTCCTTTTTCCGTTCCATTATCATTCCAGTTAGTAGTTCATTTGTTTAGCAGCAGCTATATTCTTTTACCATTTGAAACAAAACAAGCAAGCATGGATCCCGTCGGGTACGGCGGACGATCTGGGGTGCTAATACCTTCCCAGGTCGTAACCGACTCCCGAACCCAGATCTTTGGTTCGCAAGGCCTCGTCCTTTCCTTCTTCCTCAGGTTTGTGCAGCATTACCTTTCCCATTCATTCGGGATAAAAATGACTGGATGACGACTCTAACTTTTCCGCGCCACTTTCGCGTTTGTACTAGGATGAAAATCCCGGGAGCGACAGCTGGCGACTCTGCTGGGGACCGAAGCCAGAATCTCTGGTTTCCCTTGTAGAGTCAATCCTAGCGCTTGTCTGTTTTTGTTTCTTTGGGTGTTTATTTGTTTGTTTTTGTGTGCTTTAGTTTAGCTTTACTGTTTTCATCTACAGTTTTACTTTACAGCTTTACTTTACAGTATTTATTTACCGCTTTCAGTATTTATTTTCCATGCATCATATTATACTGGACTGTTTGGCTGTGCTGGTTTTCATTTTTTCTAGGGGATGGGAGTTACTGTGAGATAAGCCAAATACCCAGCTTGAGTGCACTATAGGATTAGCGTGGACAGACATTGTACTTCTATGGTATCTCACCATGATGAGTGGCGATGTGTTCCACACCCAGATTGCGACCGTCTTGGAACTATTCTGTGTGGGGATTACCCCACTTCAGGGTACGACCTTGATAGTTATGTGCATTTGGTGACCGATCTTCGAGGACCTTAATGGGAACACCCCTCTCCAATGATGACAGTGGCAAACCACATTTGTTGGAAAACCCACTCGCATCCGAGGGTCCATTGGGAACTCGCATAGGATGGCCTGGTTCTCTCATAGGAATCCAGTTAAAGCAAATTGTTGGTATGACGATAGTATTGTACCCTTCGGGATGAATGTACTATTGTTTCTCGATTCATTGCTTGAAGCTGGGGACTTATGAGGGATGCTTGTTTTTCCGGACTCAGCTGAGGCCTCCCTGAGTAGTACATAATGCCAAACCAATTCCCTGATTTGGTCATGAGCCATTTCTTGGAAATGGTGAACGTATTATTGCTATTCAGCTTTGAGAGTTCGTGATGTTGACCCGAGTAGCACACTCGTGAGATTGGGAGGGATTTACAGGTTTGCAAGAACCCTAAGACCTTCAGCATACCTGTTTTGCCTTTGGTTCAGTTTTGTGATCTGGTTCTCTGGTTCTAAGATATGGATCCCGGGTCAGAGGGATTGCTATTGTGATATGTGGATATTGTGACCTTGCACCGACACCTGATTATATGATTGGCACATTACAAACACTTCACTGATCACATGCCTCGCCTTGCATAAGCATCATAACATCATTAATCATTTGTGTTCTTTTTATTCTCAGGGTCCGCACTACTCCCAGTTCCTGGTCGTATACTTGCTTCAAAGATGGAAGATATCAGAAAGAAGAATATTTTCTACAAATATTTTGATACCAAGGTGGATTTGCTCAAGCAGATGGTGTCTCTTATTACCCCGGGTCATTTGGGATTTTTTAAAGAGCGATATGGTGATATTCTGGACATGGTGTTCAATCTGGATAGTTCACAAAGGAGTGCCATCCATCCCTTGCTACAGTATTATGACCCTAGACTCCGATGTTTTACATTTCCTGATTTCCAGCTAGGTCCATTGCTAGAAGAGTATGTTGAGATTTTGGGACTGCCTATCAAAGATCAAATTCCTTTCAATTCAGAAATGACAAGACCGACTCATGCTGACATTGCTAAAGCTCTTTATTTGAGCTCGTCAGAGATATCTGCTAATCTGGTTGCCACCAAGGCAGGAGTACTTGGTTTTCCCTTAGAGTTTCTGGTCAGAAGAGCTGAAGAACGTGTCGTGGAAAAGCAGTGGGATTCAGTTTGCGCCATCTTGGCATTATCTGTATATGGGATAGTTTTGTTTGCTGACATGGAGAAGTTCGTGGATATGAATGCCATTCATTTGTTTGTGATGAAAACTCTTGTACCCACTCTCTTGGGAGATTTTTATTATTCAGTACACTATAAGAATGAGAAGAGACGAGGTGGACTGGTTAGGTGTTGTGCCCCGTTATTCTACACATGGTTTATGAGACACATCCCTATTACTGGAGTATTCACGGATCCCAAAGAAATATGGTCGCAAAAGCTAAGCACGCTGACCGCCAAAGACATTAAATGGTTCACCTTAAGGCTAAAATGGAAAGAGCTCATCTCCAGCTGTGGAGGGTATCCTAATGTTCCCCTCTTAGGAGTAGTCGGGGGCATTAATTACAACCCTATACTCTTGAGAAGACAATTAGGATATGTTCTGAAGAATGTACCCAAAGATTCGGAGCTGGATCAGACTTTCTATTTCCCTGTGAAGGACAATCTCCCATTGGTTCGAGAAGCTGCAGGTGCTTGAAAATTGATTAATAGAAAGGGTATAGAACGCTTGGGCAGGAGTAATAATCAAATGTTTCCCGAATTTGAAGCTTGGGTAAGAGAGAAAGCTCAAGTAACTCTAATCCCTTTCTCTGCACCGTTACCACCACCTACCACAGTGCCTTTAGAAGATTATAAGAAATTGGAAGCTTTGGTCAAGCAGCTTAGAGTTGAGAATCAGGAGGCTTACAATTCTTGTCAGAAATTGATGATTCAGAACCAGCAGTTAGAAGATAGAGCTCTCCGAGCTGAAGAGATGGTTCGTCTTAAGCAGAAGGACTTCGAGGAAAGGGAGCTATACTTTAGGAAGAGAGGATTGGCTGAGATCTATAAGGCGAGTCAGCACCGAAGGGATAAGAAAGAACTAAATGAGGCTAATGAAGCCATCACACTTTGGCAAGAGAAGTGGAGCGATAATCAGAAGAAGCAAAAGGAGGTAGAAGCAGAATTCGAGTTGAAGATCAAGAACCTTCAGGATGCCCTGGTTGAGCAAGAGAAGTTAGTTCAGAAGGAACAAGAGCAACAAAGAGAGTACCTTCATCAAATGACAAAGAGTCAACAAATAGTTGAAGATGTCCAGAAAGAAGTTGAAGAGCTGAAGCTTCGTGCTGATGTGAAGAAGTCAAAGGCCGAGCCGGGTCTAAGCAAAGAGAATGAGATGACTTTCCTGCAGCAGATTGAAGAGTTACGAGCTTCCTTTGATCTAAGGGACCTCCTCATACAGAGACTCATCCAGGAACCCCACCATCCGAATATCGTTCAGTTGTTCCAGAATGTCAAGTGTCTTAGCTGGAGGCTGCAAGACTTAGAGCTCCCTAGGGTTTAGTTTCAGGGTATTGTACTTGGATTACCCACAGGCTTGTTGTGGGATTCCTTTTATTGATATACTTTGTTGTTCTTTTAATTGGCACCCTTCGGGGACTTTGTTGTTTAAACTTAAGTTTATGTGATTGACTTGCTTTGAATCTCTTGTTTGTTATTTGTTGCACCGACACGGGGTAATGAGCACCAATACTCCACGGCCATCACTTTATTTGAACATCACTTGGGTCTTCTTCCCAATTATTATTCTCTTAATACCAGGACCGGAAAAAAGAAAGCCTTGGGAATAAAAGGAACACATTACATTGCATACGCATCATTTGCATTTCTTCTTTGTTTTTGCAGGTTTTTCTACAGGATGCTTAACTTATTTGTGTTTCAGGCAAAGATTGCGAGAGCTGCCAAGACCCGGCATCTCCGACAAGATATCCCACATCGCTATGCAACTCGCAGCAACCAGAGGACAGTCATGGACGCTATGCAAACTGAGCTTAATGAGTTTCGCACCAGAATAGGAGAATTCATGGTCATGATGCAAGGGATGGCTCAGGGACAACAAGAGTTAAGAAATGCAATTCAAGGGCTCAACCCTCCTCAGACTAATCCTCCTGTAACCACTCCCGACGGGAAAGTGACTCCTCCCAAGTCCAACAACGGCCCAGGCGGACCTCAAGTTCCAGAACAGGGAACAACAACTTTCATTCCGGTACACGGCAGGCAGGAGGATCAGTTCTCTCCTTACAACAACGACATGGGGTTCGGTGGAGAAGGAAATCTTCAAGAATTTTTTATGCTTGCTGAGAAAGTCAAAGCCCTTGAGTGTAAAGACACTTTGGGGATAGATGTGTCTGACATGGGCCTAGTCCCCGGGGTGGTTATTCCTCACAAATTCAGGCCGCCTACTTTTTACAAGTATAACGGTAGCTCCTTCCCAAAGACTCACTTGCAGGCGTTCTACCGGAAGATCGCTGCCCATACTAGGGATGAAAAGCTCTGGATGTACTACTTCCAGGATAGTCTCTCCGGAGGGTCCTTGGAATGGTATATGAAGCTAGAGAGAAGTTCTGTAAGAAACTGGAAGGAATTGGGAGAAGCATTCCTCAAGCAATATCAATATAATATTGACATGGCGCCCAGTCGTACTCAACTTCAGAGTTTGACTAGAGGAGCTCAAAGAGTTTCAAAGATTACGCACAAAGGTGGCGTGAAGTGGCCGCTAGAGTGCAACCGCCTTTGTTGGAGAGAGAAATGGTAGACCTGTTCCTGGATACCCTCCATGGGCATTTCATGGAAAGGATAGCTGGATGTTCTTCAAGTGGATTCTCAGATATCATCTTGACTGGCGAGAGGATAGAAAGTTGGATCAAGCAAGGGAAGATTCAGAACGGAGGCGCTTCAAATTCTGGTATCAAGAAACCCTTCATGAAGATAAGAGAATGAGAGACTGGTGTAGTGTACACGCAGAGGGGAGGAAGTAACAGAGGTTTTTATCAGCAAGTGGCCCCTGTCACTATCTCAACTTAACCTGTTCAACAACAAGTCCAACCACCGCAGTCGCAACGTCAACAAGGGTATCAACAAAGAGCTCCTCGTCCATACTACCCCCAGAAGAACAGAGAAAGACATTTCGAAGCTCCGCCGATGTCCTATTCACAGCTTTTGAAGAATCTCCTACAACTCCAAATGATTCAACTCTGAACTCTACAACCCCCGAAGCCAGGCCAAATCCCTGAGGGTTATGATACAAATGCCAGATGCAAATTTCATTCCAGAGCTCCCGGGCATACCACAGAGAACTGCAAAGCACTGAAGCATGTTATTCAAGACCTACTGGATTCTAAAGCAATTAATTTTGCTCCTACTCCTAATGTAATATAAAACCCTATGCCTTCTCACGGAGGCACGGTTGGGGCAGTTGATGAAGGGGAGAATTTAAACTTGGTGTGTGATGTCAACGATCTGCAGACTCCGTTGAGTGTTGTTAAAGTATGCTTTTCACAGAAGGGTATTTTTCCTGGATGTGAAGATGATTGTCCAGGGTGTGCTGAAGCTACAAATGGTTGTGAGCAGGTGAAAGCAGGGATCCAGAGTATGATTAATGAAGGAATGCTACAGTTTGACAAGGTCGTAAAATAAAGCGAAGTATCTACAGTAACCATCTTCAACGATCCATCTCAAGTTCCTCTGAGGGCCAGAGCAGCACCGATAACCATCACCACTGCAGGACCGGTAATGTATCAGAGTGATAGAGCCATTCCTTGGAATTATGGTGGCGAAGTATACTGTAACGGCCAGAAGCAAGAGTTGGCCACGTCTACTACAACCCTAGCTCAATTAGAAAATGTTGGAGTAGGGGGCTTTACTAGAAGTGGAAGGTTATTTGCGCCGGAAACACTATGAAATAGTGTGATACCACCCAAAGACACCGCAGAAGCCCAGGCCAAAGAAGGAGGGAAGCAGCCAGTGGTTGTCAATGAGCCCGCACCAGTAACTGATCCAGACCTTACCTTTGATAAAGAAGCTGAAGAATTTCTGAGGATTATCAAAAAGAGTGAGTACAAGATTGTGGACCATCTGCAGCAGACTCCGTCGAAGATTTCCATCTTGTCCTTGCTCATGTGTTCTGATTCCCACAGGAAGGCTCTCTTGAATGTTCTGAACAAGGCATATGTTCCTCAAGATATTTCAGTAAATCAGTTGGAAGCGGTGGTATCTAGTGTCAATGCCAATCACGGATTGGGCTTTACAGACATGGACCTAACATCTGAAGGGCGTGCTCATAATCGGGCACTGCATATCTCTTTAGAATGTAAAGGTGCAGTACTTTCTCACGTGTTGGTAGATACCAGATCGTCGTTGAATGTTTTGCCCAAGATAGCATTGATGAAGTTGGATTACGATGGAGTAGTTCGAAAGCCCAGCGACCTGGTAGTTCGAGCATTTGATGGGTCGAGGAGATCGGTGTTCGGGGAGGTGGAGTTACCAATTAAAGTAGGTCCACAAATCTTCAATACCACATTTTACGTAATGGATATACAGTATGCATATAGTTGTTTGTTCGGAAGACCTTGGATACATTCAGCGGGAGCAGTATCGTCCACACTTCATCAAAAGCTAAAGTTCATCTGGGAGGGTTAAATTGTAACTGTCAGTGGGGAAGAAGACATTTTTGTTAGTCACCTGGCTTCATTCAAGTATGTAGAGATGGATGGCGAAATAGTTGAAACTTCATGTCAGGCTTTTGAGCCCTTGAAAACTGAACAAGCATCTGCAGTGGCAGCTTCTCCTGAAGAACCGAAGAAGGTAGTTTTCGTGGCCTCTTATAAGCAAGCTCTTTAGTTGGTAGAGTCAGGGGTGCGAGAAGGCTGGGGAAGTCCAATAAAAGTGCCAGAAAAGAAAGATATGTTCGGAATTGGTTATCACCCTAGGCAATCATCGTCTGGACCGAGTGCTAAAGATTGTCAAAGCCCGATTACTTTTACGAGTGCGGGAGTGGTGGATTATGGAAACATCAGTGTCGTGCAGGATGACGCAGTTGATAGTGACTATGACCTAGATAAGTGGATCATGCCTGCTGTTCCAGGGACTCAGCTTAGCAATTGGACATCAGAAAAGCTTATCTCGGTCACCTCTTTCAAAGAGTAATAATTTTTGTTTCTGTTTTTTTTGTATTCAAGAACTATGTCTTGCCCGGGGCATAGTAGCTTTTTGTAAGGATTCTTTTGTTCTTAACACAATTCATAATCATAAATAAAGCTGATGTTTCACATTCATCCATGTTGTTCTTTGTCTTTCATATTGTGCTTTTGTTTTTCAAAAAGAACGAAAAAGTTTTAAAATGGCAATGTTTTTCATTTTCTCAAGTTTTTGTTAAATGCAATCACCGTTCATGCAGGTGCTCGTCACCGGATCTTATCAATGACGACCCTGTTATGGATGAGTATGACTTTGACAATCCAATTTATCAAGCCATTAAGGAGGGTGAAGAGGATTGTGAACTACTTGAAGAATTGGCCAGACTGCTTAAACAGGAGGAGAAGATGATTCATCCGCACGAAGAAGTTGTCGAAGTGATAAACCTGGGTACCGAAGAGGACAAGAAAGAAGTCAAGATCGGGGCCGCATTAGAAGAATCTTTCAAGACTCGTTTAATTGATATGCTTCGAGAGTATGTTGATGTCTTCGCATGGTCCTACCAAGATATGCCTGGTTTAGACACTGACATTGTGATGCACAAGCTACCTCTGAGAGAAGACTGTCCTCCAGTGAAACAGAAATTGAGGCGCACACGTCCTGATATGGCAATCAAGATAAAAGAAGAAGTACAAAAACAGTTTGATGTTGGTTTCTTGGCTGTGACCAGTTACCCTCTGTGGGTTGCCAACATTGTGTCGGTCCCTAAGAAAGACGGTAAAGTCAGGATGTGTGTAGACTACAGGGATTTGAATAGGGCCAACCCCAAATATGACTTCCCTCTACCTCACATAGATGTGCTCGTCGATAATACTGCTCAATTTTCTGTGTTCTCTTTCATGGACGGATTTTCCGGTTATAACCAGATTAAGATGTCTCCCGATGACATGGAAAAGACAACCTTCATCACGCCTTGGGGCACCTTCTGTTACAAGGTTATGCCATTTGGTTTGAAGAATGCTGGAGCTACTTATCAACGGGAGATGGTGACGCTATTTCATGACATGATTCATCATGAAATTGAGGTTTATGTTGATGATATGATAGCGAAATCCCAAACAGAAGAAGAGCACTTGGTTAATCTAGCAAAGTTGTTTGACAGACTTCGGAAGTTAAGATTGAGGTTGAATCCAAATAAGTGTACCTTCGGGGTCCGTTCTGGCTAGCTAATCGGCTTCATCGTTAGTGAGCGGGGAATTGAGGTTGATCCAGCCAAAGTGAAAGCCATCCAGGAGATGCCTGAGCCAAAGACTGAAAAGCAAGTAAATGGTTTCTTAGGGAGACTAAACTACATTGCACAGTTTATCTCTCACCTAACGGGCACGTGTGAGCCCATCTTTAAGCTTCTGAGGAAGAATCAGGCTATTAAATGGAACGAAGACTGCCAGCAAGCCTTTAACCGAATCAAAGAATACCTGCTAGAACCTCCAATTCTCATGCCTCCAGTGCCAGGGAGACCTTTGATCATGTATCTTACCGTGCTTGAAGGATCGATGGGATGTATGTTGGGTCAGCAGGACGAGTCTGGTCGAAAAGAGCACGCCATTTATTACCTTAGCAAAAATTTTACTGATTGTGAGACACGCTACTCACTACTCGAGAAAACTTGTTGCGCTTTGGCATGGGCTTCTCGCTGACTAAGACAGTACATGCTGACTCACACCACTTTCTTAATTTCCAAGATGGATCCTGTGAAATACATTTTTGAGAAGTCAGCTCTGACAGGAAGGGTAGCCCGATGGCAGATGATACTAACAGAGTATGATATACATTACACTTTGCAAAAGGCAATCAAAGGAAGTGTATTGTCAGAATACTTAGCTCAGCAGCCAATCGATGATTATCAACCCATGAGGTTCGAGTTTCCGGATGAGGACATCATGTTCCTCAAGATTAAAGACTATGAAGAACCACTTCCGGAGGAGGGGCCAGACCCTGAATCCAAATGGAAGTTGATGTTTGATAGAGCTGTGAACATGAATGGAAGTGAAGTAGGCGCTGTTATCATCTTGCCAGAAGGGGTCCATACACCTTTAGCTGCTCGGTTGACTTTAGAATGCACTAACAATGAGGCAGAGTATGAAGCTTGCATCATGGGGATCGAAGAGGCAATCAACTTGCGAGTCAAGAACCTCGAGATCTTCAGAGATTCTACTTTGGTGGTGAATCAAGTCAATGGAAAATGGCTAGTTCATCAACCTCACTTGGTTCCTTACAGAGATTATGTCAGGAGGCTGTTAACTTTATTTACCAAAGTCAAGTTGAACTATATTCCTTGAGATGAAAACCAATTCGCCGATGCTCTTGCAACTTTGTCGTCTATGATTAAAGTTTGTCAAGAGAATTTTGTGCCTCGAATCACGGTCTCCCGTCTTGAAAGACCTGCTTATGTCTTTGTAGTTGACAGTGGTGAAGATAACAAACCGTGGTATCATGATATCAAGCAGTTCTTGAAGGCTCAAGAATACCCGGCTGGGGCATCTAGTAAGGACAAGAAGACCCTTAGAAGACTGGCAGGTGGTTTCTTCTTGAATCAAGATGGTGTGCTATACAAGCGAAACTTCGACATGGTTCTACTCAGATGCATGGATAGAAACAAAGCAGACCTATTGATGCAAGAGGTTCATGAAGCCTCCTTTGGTACCCATGCGGGAGGACATGCTATGGCCAAGAAATTGTTGAGATCGGGATATTATTGGATCACCATGGAATCCGATTGTTGTAAATACTCCCGTAAATTTCACAAGTGTCAGATTTATGTCGATAAGGTTCATGTGCCTCCGAATCCTTTGAGTGTCATGTCTTCACCATGGCCGTTCGCTATGTGGGGCATTGATATGATTGGCAAGATCGAGCCGACAGCTTCTAAGGGTCATCGCTTCATCTTGGTTGCTATAGATTACTTCACGAAATGGGTCGAAGCGGCTTCTTACGCCAATGTCACTAAACAAGTGGTAGCCTGATTTATTAAAAGAGACATCATTTACCGGTACGGAATCCCTGAAAGGATCATTACTGATAATGGTTCTAATCTCAACAATAAGATGATGGCTGACTTGTGTCGGGATTTCAAAATAGAACACCACAACTCTTCTCCAAATCGCCCGAAGATGAATGGCGCCGTCGAGGCGGCCAACAAGAACATCAAGAAGATCGTGCAGAAGATGTTTGTAACATATAAAGACTGGCATGACATGCTACCATTCGCTTTACATGGGTACAGAACGTCAGTGCGTACTTCAACAGGGGAAACCCCGTTCTCACTGGTGTATGGTATAGAGGTAGTCCTACCAATTGAAGTGGAAATCCCCTCGTTGAGGTTAATGATGGACATCAAGCTAGATGAAACTGAGTGGCTCCGGTCCAGATATAATCAACTGAGCCTCATTGAAGAAAAGCGCCTAGCAGCTGTATGCCATGGACAGTTGTATCAGCAGCGCATGAAGCAGGCTTTTGAAAAAAAGGTACGACCACAGAGGTACATACCAGGTGACTTGGTGCAGAAAAAGGATTCTTCCTCCTCTTAATGATCACAGGGGCAAGTGGACACCCAACTATGAAGGACCGTTCGTGGTTAAAAAGGTTTTCTCAGGTGGAGCCTTGATGCTGACAACCATGGACGGAGAAGACTTCCAATCCCTTGTCAATGCAGACGCAGTAAGAAAATTCTTCGTGTAAAAAGGACCCACTGGATAAAAATAGAATAAAGATCCAGGCAAAAATGGGCATCCCGGCGAGCCAAAAACAGAATAAAAGGCTCAGGAAAAAGTTAGGGAAATCTCGAAAAAATGTACACCCGCTGAGTTGAAAAGCCACATCGAACAACTCAGGCAAAAAAGGGTATCCCGGTGGATTGAAAACCTGAATGGGCGATCCATGCAAAAGAGGGATTAACACGAACGACTACGATCTGCGAGATCCGTAACTTATCTGCGACTAAGGTTATTCTAAGGGTTGAAGATCAATTCAATTACCTTTCTCAAGGGGCAGAGCGAGCGGATCATCTTGAAGACATACGAGTCATAATCGGGTTGAAACTTGATAAGATCCACTCATTACATTGCCAATAGGATAGTTTGTTTTCCTTTTTGGCTGTTTCCTCTTTCCAGGGAACTGCTTCCTTTGTATTGCCTATTCATGGCCATTTTTCTGAATCAATAAAAATTCAAATTCGCTCAACTTGTGACTGTTTGCTTCTTGTTTTTGTTTTCATCTAGCATTGATTGATTGCGAAAACGTCCAGCAAATTGTGATTTATATTGTATTGTGAACTTTTGAATGCTTTCTAACTCGTGCAGGAGGACATAAATATTTAATAAAACTTTGAAAGGGTGTCAAGATGCCCAGATAATGATTCATGCTACGAGCCTGGGGCAGGCAGGTCCCAAACTAACTCTCCATGTTGCAGGCACTATCGATTGTGTTTATGCAGGTACAGGTACAGATGTTGCTAACAGAGCTAAAAGCAGATTCCCAGGAGGAGCATTTATTTGTGCTTGAACAAGAGCAGGTGTCTCCCAGGGTGTCTCCAGTCATCCCTAGTAAAGTGGAAGTTGAAGTCTCTCCCAGCAAGGTAGCAGAATGTAGGTGTCATCCCCAAGCAGAAGTTTTCCTTCAGACACAGGGGTAATTCCCAGCAGTATAAGGAGTGTCTTTCCTCCCTATCAGCTTGCTCCCTCAGCAATGTCATGCCTTTGGTTCCCAGCCGAGTCAGAAGGTCTTCACTTCCCCACCAAAGTTCCAGAAGGGTCCATCTCCAGCAGGGTCTCGGCACTCCAATCTTAAAAGTCCAATTTATTTTTGGCAATGGCGGCTGTTCAGAGCCGGTGTATCATTGACAACCTTTCCCGTAGAGTTGTCTCCTCCTCATCAGGATGGATCAGATCAGTGCATTGATCATCGTTTCTCCCCAGTCAAACCATCTGGGATACTTGTAGTCTCCTTTCTGGGAGATCCTTTGCATTTAAATTTGTATAATCATCATTACATTTGAATCCTCCAACTCATAGCAATTCCATCATCATGGAGCATTACGCCATAAATTCAAACATATGCATGCCAGTATGTGCCAGTTTTGAGGTATTACGAACATCTTCTCCACCTGATGCACTCCGCATAGAGGATACCAATATCATTTTTCAGACATCCTTGTCTTTTCAAGTCAATTTTTGTCACCCATTTCGCGTCTTGTTTTGTACAACGATCTCGTTCCACCTTGTCCTATTTCATTATTGTTTCTGGTTACCGCCTGAGGCCGGTATACCATTGCGTCTCCATCCAAGGATGGTTTCGTGTTAGATCCGAGGATCTTTTGAGAATTGTCATTCGAGGATGGCATTCTTTTCTTCAAGTCCTTCCGAGGTTGGTCTTGTTTGTGTTTGTTGTGGCTACCATTCGAGGATGATAGATCATTTTGAGCTTATTGATTGAGGTCAGTTTGTCTCTTTTGCAAAGTCTGTCTGAGGTCAGTCTTTGTGTTCCTGGTTACCGCCTGAGGCCGGTATACCATTGCGTCTCCATTCGAGGATGGTTTTGTGTTAGATCTGAGGATCTTTTGAGAATTGTCATTGTAACACGGTGGGAGAACTAACTTTAGTTAAATGTTGCGGATAGCAAGAGTCGCCACCGACTTTTATTTTATCCAAAAGGAAAGGACATAAAAGAACAGGAAAAACCTTAAAAAGATTTTGAGCTCGGGGGGTAGGTTATGTAAAGGGAAGGTGTTAGCACCCTTTACATCCATGGTTATCCATGGGCTCTTAGTTACTTAGCTCACTTTAAATTGTTTTGAGAAGTGTAGTGTGTGATTAAATTTTTTCCCTTAAGTACTTTATAATGATCCTTGTACGGATATATATAAAGACTTTGTTTTGAAAATTGTTTAAAATGTAAAGTGTAATGAAGTAATTTGATGAAAAAGTGAGAAAGTACTTAAGAGGAACCTACCCTAAGTTAAATATTTAATGTTCTTAAATGTTCTTTCAATGGTAAGACTATCCCTATTATTAAGGAATAGGTAGTCATTACCTTGGATGTTAAGGGACAAATGAAGGGACAACTGTGATTAGGCAACTGTAAGGTGTATTTAGCAATTCGAAGGGACTTATCATCTTTATTCGAAAGGGACAAGATCATTTACAAAGGCAACCATGAAGGGACTTGATCTTATTATCTTTTAAGGGACTAGATGATATTAATGAGATAAGGGACTTTGCTTTATACACCTTACTTGACCTTTTATTTAGGCAACTTGAGAGGTATCCTTAAGAATGTGAGATGGCGATCCAAGATCGACTTACGTGTGTGCGTGTACAAATTTAAATATTTATCTCATAATTAATGATCTAAATTCAATTTTAAACACAAACAAGTTTTCACACCCTATTTTACTAACCATAGCAATTTAAATGAATATTTCTAACACTATTACATAATTTGTACAATTACATTATAATAATAAAATAATTTAAATAATAAATAAATAAATAAATAGGTTAGTAATAATAAACAAAATAAATATAAAAGAGGTTAGTACAATATAGAAAATAAATTAAAAGTTCAAATTTAAATAAATAATCATTTTTTAAGATTTTTAAGAAAAGAAATAAATACTTATATACTTATAAATATGATTAATAGTTTAATAAATTAATTATATATACATACTAGAAATATTTGTTAATTATAATTACATAAGCATAATAAAAAATGAAAAATTAAGATCATAAAATAGAATTAGGGTTTTGAATTGTTTTAGAAAAAATAAATTAGGGTTTATAAATATAATTAGGTTTTTTACATATAAAAATATTAGGATTAATTATTTAATCTAAACTTAATTAAATTATTTATAAAAAAACTACATACAATAATAATATAAGCAAATTATAAACTAAATATATATACAATTTAAATTTTAGATTTATAACATAATTAAGGTTTATAAAGAAAATACTTAAGTTTTATATTAGAATTTTTTAATATACAAAATTATTAAATAATATACAATTATATAATATAAGTTTTAAGAGAAAAATAATTTACATATATGGTTTTTTTTAGAAAAGTATTTAAATTAGTATTAGAAAAATAATATAAAGAAATAATAAAGAAAATAAAACAAGAGAAATTAAAACCTAAAAAAAAGGACCTGGGATTTGAACCCAGGTCCTTTACCTGGCTGTGAGTCTCCCAAAACCAACTGAGCCACTGCGCACGTGTGATAAACAGACATCATAATATTGTTTTATTATAATCCTGCAAAACAAAAGAAATTAAAACAAAAATCGTTCCTGGCTGGATTCGAACCCAGGCCTCACAACATATTATACGCGCATCAAAACCACCAGGGCACTCATGCTCTTTGAAATATAAACGCAAAACAAACAATATAAAATAAGTTAGTTTTTTGAATCCTGGATTTCGCGCCAACAGACTTCATCTTCTTCATTTTACCTGCGAAAACACTTGCGATTTCTCCTACGTATTTACCTGCGAATTAAGGTTCCTAGGGAAACCTGTGTTTTCTCAAACACCACGAAACCTGTGAAATTTCACCAAATTGATCACATCATTGTGATCCTTACATCTTATAAAGTTCATTAGCATTGTTAGAAATTATTTATATGTGTTTAAATGGAAAACCCTAAACGGCCATACAAACCCTAACAATGGCACTTTCATGATTCGGCTATGGTTCTTCTCAAAAACTGTCCAGAAATCATCTATGAGCATAAACAAACATTAATACACAATGCTTCGGATTATGCATATGAGTATGGATCAGAGGCATTTAAGAGGTGGTTTAGACTCAATGAAGCTCAAGGAAGCTTTTTGTGTCCTTAGAATACCTTAAAACCTCTTGAAAAGATGAAACCGAAAATTGATTTTTTATGGTTTTTGTGAAGTTTGAAAGTGGTGTAAGAGGCTGCAAAAATTCTTCCTTGAGGTTGTGATGAGTTCATGTATATGTAGTGAATCAAATTAGGTCAAAAAGGGCTATCATTCTTTGGACTTTTTGGTTGTTTGAAAATTGAAAAAGATTTGTCATGAAATTTGATTTTTATTTGATCTAACATTGCTATTTTGGGACAATCCTCATAACTTGTGTATCAATTTGATCCAAATAATATTTATGACTTTCTAGAAGCAAAATCCTTTTCCAAATATATGATTTTATATTTTATTTCAATTTAAATTGTATTTTAATGAATAAAATTCAAATAAATATGAAATAAAAAATAAAAAATCAGAAAATAGGTGGGTTGGGTCGTGCTTGGTGTTTTTGTAAAGATGGGACGGCAATTTGGTGGGCTCATTTAGCAAAAATTGGTTTTAAGGCCCTATTTGCTTCACAAACTTTCCAAATATTTCCCAACTTTGCAAGGGCACAAATCCTTCAATTTTAATGCTATGAGGGTGTTCTTGGACATTTTGGAAAGCTTAAAGAGTCCTCTAACCAACCTATTTGGTCTCATGTCCATATATTTTACCATTCTCAAGTTATGCTCTTTTGAAGTTGTTGACTTTTTGTTGACTGTTTGTTAACTTTTAAAAGGACCTATAATGTCTTAGCTCATACCTTCCAAATGAAGCATTTTTGGGCTTGGCTCGTGACACACAAAGTTGTAGAGAATTCAATTTCCTTCAAAATGAGCTTTGGATGGAAAATTCTTGATGAAGCATGTGAAAGTTATGGCTGGTCAAAGTTCAGTTGACTTTTCCTATGAAAACCCTAATTTAGAAACCCCTGATTCTTGATGATCTGAAATCTCCTTGATGAATCATGATCAACCCTTGATCAAATGATGAATTTTACTTCATATACTTGATGTTGGCAAAAAATCATGAAGTTTGACTTTGGTTTGACCACAGTTGACCTCAGTTTGACTTTTTGACTGCTTTGACTGATTTTAACCTATCTGATCATCTGACTGAGCAAATCTTTTGGGAAAGCCTTTAAACTTGACATGGGGATTCTTGAACACATATAGGATGTTATGAAGCTCACTTGAAGCCTTGGAAGTCCATTTATCCTGATGAAAGTCAAAACCCTAGTTTAGGATGCCTTGCTTAGGAGGATGCATTGTCTAAGAGAATTGTCACATCTTCTGACTAATTGTGGACTTTGTGAACCTTGTGAACCTCATGAGATGTCTTGTGAACCTTGTGAACCTTGTGAGCCTCTTAGTACACAATGACTTTTCTTGTGGAGGGCAAATTTTGGGGTGAAACAGCTGCCCCTGTTCAATTTTCTGAAACCTGAGGGGTTAGATTGGTATATGTGTCATTCGTTACCTGGAAGGTTGAAGGGGATTGAACACAAAAGCCCAAAAATTTGCACTCACCAGTGCGTAGAGTAACATTGATGATTAGTTGTATATGCCTGAGTGGGCTTGAAGATGCCACTTGGAAGAATTGGAGATGGGCTTAGAGATGCCATCTGGAGATGGGCTTGGAGATGCCATCTAAAGTATCAGGATGTGATGATGTCTTTATGTTGATAATGGATATCAGTACTAGGTCTTTGTATAGGCCGTCTCTGAATCGTTTATGCAACATGATTTGAATTGTTGAATGGACCAGTAGAAATAAATCTTCGTGGCGATTATCTCTTCTGGAAATATTTTGGATTAGGGAATGGATCTTTGTACAGACCGTTTGCCTACTCTCCAAGGTCAAAAGAACGTCAGGATTAGTTCTTCTGAAAATTATCTTGAACCAGGGAATGGATCTTTTTACATACCGTTTGCCTGCTATTCAAGGGCCAAAAGAACGTCAGGATTTGTTCTTAAGGGTCAAAAGAACGTCAGGATTTGTTCTTCTGAACAATATCTTGAACCAGGGAATGGATCTTTTTACAGACCGTTTGTCTACTATTCAAGGGGCCAAAAGAACGTCAGGATTTGTTCTTAAGGGTCAAAAGAACGTCAGGATTTGTTCTTCTGAAAAATGTCTTGAACTAGGGAATGAATCTTTTTACAGACCGTTTGCCTGCTATTCAAGGGGCCGAAAGAACGTCAGGATTTGTTCTTAAGGGTTAAAAGAACGTCAAGATTTGTTCTTCTGAATAATGTCTTGAACCAAGGAATGGATCTTTTTACAGACCGTTTGCCTGCTATTCAAGGACATCTTGAGCAAATGTATGGATCATTTCTGACCTGTTGTAAGTTGTTGATATTGTTTTACCTGCATATAACTATCCTGCAAGGAGAATGTTAGTTTATGCAATATGTATGTATACATAGTATGATGCACCTAAGTAAGTGTATTATGCATTTATGGTATGTATGTCATGATATGATGTAAATGATGTATGTATGAATCATGCAGCCTGAAGTGTCTGAATATCTTTGTATAACAACTGCTGGCTAGGGAAAATAAATCCCGATTCGTTGCTGAAGAATATGAGGAACTCGTTCCCGTCTTGTTTGATAGTATAGTATTTATAACCTCCCGTCTTCGTTTGTCGTATTTCTATTGAAGGAATAAGTTCCTGAGTATCTCGATTGAGGATAAAAGAGATGGACATAAATTCAAGGGGAGATATAACTTGAAGTATCTATAAAGATAGATTTGCCATGCTGGGGATTTGTAGTTATCTTGTGGGGATGAACCGGCGAAGCTTCGTTGAATTTCTACCTTCGTTCGTCCTTAGTAAATATTATTACTGCATTTTATGCATTTCTGGTAAACATCAATCATATTCAAAAGCATATATACATTCAAACATAACCAACAAACGTTTTTCGCTTTAGTAAAAGAGGAAAAGTAATCCTGAATAAAGAGGGAAAAGTAAAGCTGAACTCGAAAACAGAATCGTTTCAACTTTGAGAGTGTATAACCAATTGGATTTAGAGCTCCTGAGATTCTTAACTTTCCTGAATACCTTCCCAGAAATCCTCATAGCTGGATCTAAAGACATGATACTGACAACATCTGATACTACTGGCGTAGACAATTAATTTCCACAATGGCTTCTGCTGAGAATCCAATATCAAGGTAATACAATGAGAGGAACATGTCTTCAAATTGTGATGGACCATATACGCTCCGGGTATTAAATTTGAAAAGAAAGCATTGCCCCTTGGTTGAGGATGAATTGTCCCATAATGGAAGTATCTGAATGTAGTTACCTCAAGAGAAATAAGCAGAATTCCCCACAATAATATGCCCCTGACATTATGAACTTTATAATGTTACCCTTGGTAATTCAAATATATGAGGAGAGCTGCCCCTGGCTATTAAGCATTGTTGAATCTAGACCTGATTGCCCCGAATGAATTGAACAGTAAGTTGGTATGCCCCTTGATTGGGAAATAGTGACTATGCCCCTGGCATTATGAACTCTGTAATGTTACCCTTGGTAATTTAGATATATGAGGAGATCTGCCCCTGGCTACTTAAACATAATTGAATCCTGTCCTGATTGCCCCAAATGAGTTAGGAAGTATCATGGCCTGCCCCCTTGATTGGGAGATAATGATTATGCCTCTTTGTATACATGGACTTTGATCCAGGAAGCAACTTTGTTTATCGGAAGGACTTTGGTTTATTGAACATTCATCCTGTAAGTTTCTCTGTTTATCAAACACTCAGGTATATGCAAACAAATGTATTCAAAAATGCAATGCTTATGTCTGTCTTGAAGTTTTGAAAAAAGTTATTTTAGAAAAACCATTTTTGTGAAAACTGTGATATTAACTCAAGTTTTATAATAAGCCTTAAAGGAGTCAGGATACCTTTTTGTAGCAGTACGCTTTTGAACAAACCATGCTTCAGTTAGGACTTTTAAAGGGTTGTAACGTGGCCTGGTTCACGGTTTAAGAAACAAAGGATAAAGGCTCAAATTTTATTTGTACCCAGCCTAATCTCCGTGATGTTCTTCAGTCCTATGCTCAGTTAACTTATGCATTGAGGCTCAAAGGAGTTTGGAATTGTAACACTGACATTTGTGATGGTTCAGAAACCAAATATTTATTTGAACATTCAATCATCTTTCTTTGTTGAGGATTCATAGTGACCTCTTTTTTTCTTTTGACTTTGTTATCCCTTCTTTTTGCCTGAACTGTTTATTTCAAGGTTACAGTCAGGGGGATGTCTTAATTTTTTACTAAGTCTCCTTTATAGGTTTTGACTTAGTGAGATTTTCTTTTGCTAGATATTGACTTGCAGAATTTAGTGATTACAGGGAAACATCATTAGTTGTGTACAACACAAACAATTGGCATAGTTAAGTTAACCGAGTAACTACCCTGCCCCAAGTTATGAATAAGGGTTTTAATTTGTATGAGAATGAAAAACTCCTACTTCATAGGCTCAAAAGGGTTGACTAGGGATTAACTTCCTTATATCTCCACTGTTTAGGAATTGAAACAATGCATGTACATCGTCAGCATAGTCTGTTCAAAAGCATATTGCATAAGATTACGGTATTGTTTTCGTCATCCTCCCTCTACAGGCTTATAGATTTATCAGGAGTTAAATATCACAAAATAGAAATATGAAGCATAGTTCAAAATATAGTGAAACGAATGGATTAACTCAAGACAAACATATGCAATGCGTTTTTGAAAACAAAAGTTTGACATAATAGTAAGTGTTTAAACAAACAAAAGAAATTACAAATGAAAACTCAAATGTTCTCAAAGTCTCTTCCTCTAAACTTGTCACTCCAGTTATCTGGAAACTTTGATGCTTGATGGAAGATAAAAGAACTCAACCTGGCCTTCTGGCGTAACCTCGAGTATTCCTTCGACAATTAGGTCTTGAATCTTATTCTTCAATGCCCAACAGTTATTAGTGTCATGTCCAGGACAGTCGGAGTGATACATACACCTTGCCTTGGGATTATAGCGAGGAAAGGAGGTATTAGGATTTTTAGGAGAATTTTCCAAGGAAATCAACTTCATCTCCAACAGGCATTGCAAAAATTGTGACATTGGTGTGCTGAACCGGATGAACTGTCTTCTATATTCCTTGTATAGAACTGGATTAACCTTACAAGGCCTTCTTTCTTCAATTGAAAGATGATCAGTAATAGCCTGTCTCTTTCCTTCTCTTATCCTTACTTTCCTTTCAGCCAAGTCAGCTTGTTTCAATGGAGGTTGACTGATTATTAGATTCCCAACTCTGTTATGCCGAAGCTTATTGACAAAGCTTCTTAGCTCTTCTTGCCCCTGGGCCAAACTTTGAATTAGAGCCACCTGGTCATTCATCTGGATCCTCATTTCTGTCATCTCAGCTTGTAGTTGTTTCAGATGATCATCCTTGTTGTCCTCAGGATTCTTCTTCTTAGCCAGCAGTGCCTTCAACTCATCTTGTCCCTTGGACAAGTTCAGAATCAACTCTTGGAATTGTGCATTCTGAGCCTGGAGATCTTTGACAGTCTGTTCAAGAGTCATTTCTGCTGAAATAAACAGCGAGAAGATAAGATACCTGTACATAAGAAACCTGTGATGCAGTGATATGGTGTATAAATGTGTATGCAATGTTTTCAAGGACCGAAGGATTTAAATTTGTTTAAACAACCAAAAAGTAAACTTTTATTTGTAATAAATTTGTTTGCCCCTTGGGCTTACAATAAAATGAAATGAATACAAAAGATGGGGTTTTAAGTCTCCCATGGACGTTTCCTCTTTGTGTTGAGGTATGAGTTGAGATTCCGCTCCTCGTGAAGTTGTTTTGTTAGCTCCAGGATTCTTTCTTGACTTGCTTTGTAATGAGTCTCAAAAGTATCCCTTTGCTCCTTTAACTGGATCCAGGACCTCTGTAAATCTTCCATGTCAGTGGGCATGTCTGGATGAAGGATGGTATAAGAAGTATCTCCTTCAGCAACAGGCTCCATAGTAACTTGCAGGATGGCAGGATATGGCATCATAAGAGTCTGAGCACGAGATCGCACCCATCGGAGATGAACTTCCATAGGAATAGTGTACTTTAGTTCCAGAGTCTTGCTGTTAACCTTGTTCACTTTCCCCCATGCTCGTATAAACCTTTGACGATAACCTTGCAAATCGTTGTTGTAGTCAAACACAATACCCTGAATCAACATGTCATGAGGACCATCACTCCGAGCGTAACCAAACTGACGTAAAGCTAAGGAAGGGTTGTAGGTAATGCCCCCTATTATGCCAAGGAGTGGCACATTGGGGAATTCCCCACAACGGTCAATGATAGTAACATTCTCCATAGATCTAGAACACCAATGAATGTCTGAATGAGAAAGTGACATGATCCTTTTAGACCACCTTAACCCTTGTTCATTCTTCATCACTGATCGAGGAAAGTGAGAAATAAACCACCTAGACAATAGAGGTATACAACACATCATAGTTCCTCGTGCCTTCGTAGTACGGGTATGAAGAGAGTGTAAGATGTCTCCAAGTAATGTAGGCACTGGATTGCGAGTCAGAAATATGTTGATGGCGTGTACGTCTATGCACTGGTCTGGGTTAGGGAACAACACTAGGTCATAGATTAATAAGGCCAAGATCTCCTCAAGGGCATCATAACTCATAGCCTTCAAGAATACCTGATCTTTCTCTATCAATACCTTAGCAAGAATACCCTTAACTCCGCTTCTCGTTTCTAGGACAATGTTTGATTTCTTCAGATGTAGAGCTGCATCAATGACTTCAGGTTTAGGCTCTTTTTCTAAGCCTGTGAAGGGTTTCTGATCAAGTATAGGTATACCCAGTAGTTTAGAGAACTCTTCCATTGTAGGAACCATCTGATAGTCGGGGAATGTGAAACAATGATGTTTAGGATCAAAGAACTGAAATAGGACACTCATCATATCTTCATTGAACCCTGAAGTGACTAGATCCAGTAGGTAACTGTAAACACCCCAAATTTTCCCTCACCCATTCACACCATGGCTTGTGTTCATTTCATATGCATAAACTCAATCAAAGCATCTCATACCTCATTTTTGATTCACTGCATAGATTCAAAGTCATCTGCATCTAGGGTTTGTGATCTGAACAATCCAAGAGCCTCTTGAGCCACTACAAAGGTCATCAATCACCTCAAAGGGGTCCATGTGTGTTCAAGCATCATATTATATCCTCTCAAAGTCAAGAATGTCAAAGAATCACAAGAACTGGAAATGGCATGGAAGCAGAGCCAGGTTTGACTGCACAGATGACCTAAAATTAGGGTTTTGGTTTCAAAGGCCATAACTCCAAATTTTTTGGTCATTCTTGTTTCTATTGGTCTCTATATGGTATAGGGAGTATGCATATCAATTTTCATGAAGAAATTCCATGGGGAAGTCATCTGATCAAGAGTTGACTTTTCAAGCAAGTCAGTGCAAAATCAGGGCATCTGAGGCCCTCAGTGACCCAACCAAAGGGTGTTCTTCATCATTTTGATTGTATATGATCTTTATTTGATCATAGAAGTTGTAGGAAGTTCACAAAATTCAAGAATATCAAGTCTTTTGCAAATTTGACTTTTTGGGCAAGTTTGACTTTTAATGAAATTGCCATTTTAGGCAACTTTTTCAACCTTTACTTTTTGATTCAAAAAGGTTTCAAATGGAAAAACTTTGGTCATGAAATTTGTAGAATGGATCATTCCCTTTTCAAAAAGTACAAGAACATGACCTAATTCATTTTGGATCAAAATTTATGGCTTGTCAAAGTTGGCAAAAATCACAAAATTTCAAGTTATGCACCAAAGAGGCAAAGTTGCAAATTCACCTCTCAAGGAAAATTAAGTCATCAAATGCATTTATAAACTTCACAACATGATCATGCAAGTCCTAAAAGTCAGATTGCACCCAAAGAATCACATGTTTTATGGCCCATGGATCAAGATTTTTTCATAAGGATCAAAAGTAAGGCAAGTTGCAAAACTCATCATAAGACATAACCCACTTGCTTGCTAGCTTGCTGAACCATCCTAGGCCTTTCCCCACATCATGCTGCGCAGAACACACTTTTGTACTTGGCTAGAAAGTAGCCCATACTTCTCTTCCACCAACTTTGACATTTTGGCAAAAGGACCCATACCTATCACAAAAGCACATATCACATCTTCTGACCAATCCCAATAGTTTATACAAGCCAAAAGCAAGCCAAAGCAACAAGGGAGAAAGCCTGAAACACACCACAAATCAGCATTCTCATTTTCACTTTCATTTGCAAAAGCTTTCGAAACTGCTTGCACAAGTCACAAACACACAAACTAACTTCACAGATCAACTCAGCACACCTTCCTGGTCACAAAGCACCCTTCACCATTGCCTTAAACTCCCAGAATCACAAATATGATTCTCACCCCACCTTGAGCAGAACCCCTGCCATCTCTCAAACCATCCATTGCAAACTTCAAACAAACATTGCAAGCTTCTCAGGAGGATCATTGAAGTGCATTTGAGCCAAAGAAACAGCCAGAAAGCTCCTGAATCGAAAGCTTCAGTTCAGGTAGTCAACTCAAAACTTTTTTCCAGAAACATGTTTTTAAGTTCTTAATAGCTTCTATGCACTCTCCTGATCATGAATATGTGCTTACTTTTGAAAATGGTTGAGAAACCAGGATGTATCCACTGTCTGAAACTTTTGCCCTAAAAAATGTTTGATTCGATTCTCTCTGTTTTTGAATGATAAATGTTGTTTGATTGAGGGGTTTGATTCTTTTTTGAGTGGGGATGATTTCTGGGTAGTTAGATTTTGTTTTGGATGCGTGTAGAGAGAGTTGGAGATTTGAGATGGCCGGAGAAGACGACCGGAACAGTGTTCCGGTTGCCTGAAAGTCATTAGGGCATAATTAATTAGGGCTAATCATAATTAAGCCAGTTTGAATGTCATCCTTTGGATATGGCGCCAGGTCAATTCGCGCGCGTGCATATTTGAATCTGGACCTTTAGATTTGCATACTTTTCTTTTTTCAGATTAAATTCAATTTTATTTTACATTTTATTTCATTTGTTTTCTCATTTTATTAAAAATAGCAAAACCTTTTCAAAAATTCTGAAAATTTTTGTACACACTTTTATTAATTTTCAGAAACCAAAAACATTTTTATTTTTATTTTTTGCATAAAAAAATATTTTTAAATCATTTAAAAGTTTATTTTTAATTAATTAATGAAAATTAATTAATTAAAAATACTTTTAGGTATTTAAAAATCACCAAAAAATTCATGAAACATTTAAAACCATTTAGAAACATTGTCCAACCCTCAAACCAAATTTATTTTTTGATCTTGATGTCTTTTGAGAATTTTTCATGGAATTAAAATCATTTCAAGGCATTATTTTGATCCAAACTTCAAAAAATCATTTCTGCCTAACCATTGAGAGTTGGACTTTGATTCTTTTTGCATTGCATTTTGTTTAGCATGTAGTTTGTGAGATTAAATTGGCATGATTTGATCTTCCATTTTCATTTTGTTTGGCATTTTTCTTGTTAAGGTACCCTAAAACCCTAGAAAACTTAGGAAATTCATAACTTACATTAGGTTAAGAGTTAGAACCCCTCCTTTGGGCAGTGAGTTTGTGTAGGGTTAGGGTTGCTTTGAGTGCATTTTCAATTTTTTATCTTGATGTTTGCTTCTGATTTTGGTTTTTGTTTGATGCATTGATCATAAACCCTAATTTGGGCTTCCTTTTGCATACATCTTGCATTTGCTTGCATAGCATGACTTTCCATGACATTTTATGCATTCATTTGATTCACTAGGAATCTTAAGATATGTTGGAAGCATGTTTGATCATTGCATCATGTATTTGCCATGTTGTATGCCATCTGCATTCCATAACTTTTCATGTATGTTCATGGTTCTAAACTTGCTCCATTTGCATCCATTTGTTCATGTGATCATCCCCATGCCTTGTTTCATGTTTGCATCATCTCATGGCATCATTATCATCTCATATTTGCTTCTGTTTTTGATTTGCATCATGCCATTTCATCTCATTTTGCATTGCATTGCATTTCCTTCACTAACTTTTCAGGTGGTAAGTTGTTTTGAGAAGTGAATTTGCCTTCACTTCTCACAATTTCTTTTCATCCCTCTTATGCATCATTGCTGCATTTTACTTTGTGTTTGAGATTGAGCTTGCTCTTTCTTTCTCTTCTCACTTTCTTTCCTCAAGTGACTTGTCTTCTTAAATGAAGTAAGTTACTTTGCTTCTCCTGATCCTTTCATCTGCTTCCTAGTGATTCCATTGAAGATTTCTCTTGTTAACCTCACAAACCTTAGGAACAACCAAGCATGACAATGATTAGGGTTTTGATTAGTCTCCCCACTTAGTTCTACCTTTGTGTCTCTTTGAGTCTTCTCTTCTCATCTCATAATCAGGGACTAAACCCTAAAGGCTTTAAGGCTTTGTGATTAAGCTTATGCCTGCATCCTTCTATTAGGATGGAGTGTATAACTTTAATCCTAAGTGTTAAACCCTTAATGTGTTTAAATCCTTTAATCAATTCATCTAATAATCATCAAGACATCAAGCTTGTAACTTGGGCCTTGCATTAGGGTTCTAATTCTTCCTTAACTGGTTAAGAAGGACTAACCCTAGTGTTAATGGACAAGTCCCCCTCAAGTTGTCTTACAAACCCTAAAAAACACTTCATCATCTTATCATTAACTAAAATCCACTTAATAAAGGCTTTGCTTTGTCATGGGTTTAATCCTTAATCATGGATTAAGTTGAGGAGTTTTCCTTAGCTTAAACATTCTCATCTATTATCCTTCTATTAGGATGGTGTAATGAGTTCGTTTAATCCCTGATTATGGCTTAACCTCATTACTTAACACTAAACAAAAAACAACAAAAACATCTAAATAATCACAAGTAGGTTAATGACCTTAATCCTACATCAAAGGTGATTAAGTGTGAGAATCTGACTTCACACTTAAGGTATTCTCATTACCCCTAATCAGAGGGAAGATGTGATGAGTTTACTAAATCCATTGGTTTAGGCTCAAGCTCATTAATTTATGACAAACTTTCAAAAGCAATAAAAGACTGAAAATACAAAAACAAACAATAATCGTCTCCTTCGGGATTCTTTTCTCATCACCTTCACTCATAAACGAGAACTTGCTTCTTCCGTCTAATGCAAGACAGTTAGCACCTGAGCCAGACAGGTCATACACTTGAGCATAGACTAGTAAGCAGTTCACAAGTCAATTCACCTTTCAGTCTCTTTGGGTCGAACTACGGTGTTCTGACTTCCTCATTGCACGAGAGGATACGTAGGCATAACTTAATAGTTATCGAACAAAAGTCTCTGTATATTCCCCCTCCTTTCACTTTCATTCTTTTAAGCCTCATGATCTTGAGCATACTCTCATCCTTGCACTGACACTGTATATATCACACTTTGCACTTCTTTTACACTGACACATGTACACCTTTTCCAGCTCTCTTTATACACAAATTGCACTGACACTACCCCTTTAAAACACAAATCTTTTAAGCGTGGATCCCGTCGAGTACGGCGAACAATCTGGGTGCTAATACCTTCCCAGGTTGTAACCAACCCCCTTTCTCAGTCTCTCTGGCTCGCAACCGTCTTATCCATATCTTTCTAGGTCTATGCAGCATTACCTTTCCTCCGGGATAAAAATTCCTAGCTGGCGACTCTTTTCATCTCCTGTGAGTTCACTTCTGTGTGTTCTCGCACCTCCTCTCGCCGACCGTTCGTGTCTGTACCCCATTTGACCCGGCTTCATCTGGTGGGAGCGACAGCTTGGCGACTCTGCTGGGGACCCTTATATTGTAACCAGGGCTTCTGGTTCTTTTTGTGGGTTCCTCCTAGCGCTTGATTGATTTGTGTTTACTGGGGTGTTATGTGCTATTTGTGTTTGTATATTTCATTTATTGCTTTATGTACAGTTGTTTTATTGCCTTTTTATAGCTTTACATATATCATACTGTCATACTGTGCTGGCTGGATCTGTTTTATTGCTTTGGTGGGTGGGTGTTCTATTGAGAGTTGAGGTCCTATACCTGGGACCTGAGTGACACCTAGGCTAGAGTGGTTCATGTTCTTTCCCATTCCATTTCGGTCTGGTGCGGGAATATGAAACACGGTTCAGATATGGGTGTCTTCTTGAGAACTCTGTGCTATAGATTTCCTGTAGTGCTAGGGCTATCTGGGAAGCCTGCTAAGTCTGGATGACCTTCAGTATTGACCTTCAGAAACTGAGGTGAATTAGAGGAGGATCTTTTATGGTTATTGTAAACACTGTACCTCCGGGTTGGAAGTGTTTACACTTCTCATAACTGATCCAAGTCTGAGGATCCTTGTTTTAGAACACTACCTGTGAAGGGGTTGGGCTGTTTACAGGTTTGCAGGTACCCTTGACCTCGGCATACCCTGTTACTTTGTTTTGATTAAGAGTACTCCATTTTGGAACAGTTCTTGTGGTTTTTTACCCTGGACATGTGACTCTTTATTTGAGTCCCCCACCTTGGTTACTGGACTTATGAACCTCCATCTGGATTTCTTGAACATACCTGGACTTATATCAGAGCACTTGATCAGATCCAGCTCAGTCACAAACCCTTGCATATCATTTGCATACATCATCATTGCATCATTTTAACATTTGCTTATTTGTTTTTCAGGGTATCCATACTTTATTTTGGCTTGGTTTTGACCCCATCATCAGCATAGACCTATCCTCATCAGTATCTACTTCAGCTATCAGCTACCTGCTTCAGTCACCTGCACCACCAGCACCAGCCTGTCAGTGGCCCATCTTCAGTGTTATTCTCAGCATCTGTTCCAGCTCTTCTTCAGCAACATGGCACCCAAGAAGAGCAACATCTCATATCATTTCTTTCAGCCTGAGCTAGCTGACATCAGGAAGATCCAGACCTTGATTACTCCAGACCATATACCACTATTCAGAGAACACTACAGAGGCATACTTGATGTGGTTATGGATTTGGACCCTTCACAAAGGAGCCTGATTCATACTTGCCTGCAGTTCTATGATCCCCCTCTGAGGTGCTTTACCTTTCAGGATTTTCAGTTGGGACCTTTATTAGAAGAATATTCATCATTGGTTGGTATACCTATCAGGGGTGGAGTCCCCTTCAACCCTGAGATGGCTTTTCCCAGTAATGAAGAGATAGCAAAGGCATTACATCTGGAACCAGTTCTGATTGGGCAGAATATGACTACCAAGGCTGGAATCTCTGGTCTACATTTGGATTTCTTGACTTCTCAGGCCATCCTGAAGGCCTCCTTGGGAGAGTGGAAGGCAGTCTGTGCTTTATTGGCCCTTAGCATATATGGGGTCATTTTATTTGCAGATGAGCCTAAGTTTGTTAGCAAGAATGCAATCCATCTTTTTATCCTGAGGAACCCAGTGCCCACCTTGCTGGGAGATTTCTACTACTCTGTCCACCAAAGGAATGAAAAGCAGAGAGGAAGATTGGTGAGGTGTTGTGCTCCCCTGTTCCATACTTGGTTGCTCAGACACTTGCCCAAGACTGATGCATTTTTGAATCCTCATCAGCAGAGAAATTGGGCTAGAAGACTCAATGCTTTAACTTCAGCTGATATCAGGTGGTGCACCCAAAGCAAAAAAGGCAGGGACATCATTACCAGTTGTGGGCAGTTCCCCAATGTACCCCTGATAGGAGTAAAGGGTTGCATCAACTATAACCCTCTGCTATTCAAAAGACAACTGGGCTATGCATTGGTCCACACTCCTAAGGCACAAGACTTGGCTGAGACCCTTTACTGTGAGATTAAGCCTGATCTGGCTATTGTCAGACAAGCATCCTGGGCTTGGGACAATGTCCAGACTAAAGGGGTAACCATTCTTGGGAGATGCAACAATGTGGCCTCAACACAGTACTATGGGTGGTCCCATGCCAGGGCTCAATTTTCTGGGATGCCCTTCACCATGGAAGATATACCTGGACCATCCTCAGCACCACCTCCTGCCACTGTCAGCTTAGAGGAGTTTGAGAATTTGAAAGAGAGAAATGAGAAGTTGACTCAGGCCCTACAGAAGACCCTCTGGGAGAGGAGTGATGGTCGCTTGGACATTGAGAGGTTAGAAAAGCTGAGGGTAGAGCATCTAGCCCAGATTGAGAAGTCAGAGGATTACATTAAGAAGTCTAGGGCTGGAGAGCAGATCTTGAAGAATGCCTGCAAGGAAGCTCAGTTCCAGAAGGCCAGGACTGATTTGTATCTGAAAGAGAGTCAAGCTAGGTGGGTCAGGATCACCGAAGCTCGTACTCTGGAAGATAGAAGGACTCAGGACAAGATTGAGCAGTTGGAGGCTAGTGCAAAGGAGCAGCAGGAAGCCCTGCTAGAAGCCCAGAGAGAGATCTCAGAGTTAAAGATTAGAGCTGGTGTGAAGAGGTCAAAGGACCAGAGTCAACACAAGAAGCTAACTGCAGCTGTTACTACCAGGAATCTCCTTATCAGGAATCTCACAGAGCGTCCAGCTGATCCTGTGACTGAAGCACTTCTCAAGGAAGTTCAGGAGGATGAGTTTGGTCTTGGTGTCTGACTTTTTCTTGTTGTTGCTTTCATTTCATGTACTTTTCTTTTCTTATGTTGTATTTTGACCCCTCAGAGGGCATGTATTGTAAAAAACAAACTATGTATCATCTACTTCTGTAATATATGTGTTGGTTTGTTTTATCTGAGTTTCTTTCAAGCGACATCAAAAGCATCTCCCTCAAGGGTCTGGAAGGGTCAAAACCAAGTGCCAAGCCGGACACCTTGGAAACAAATAAGCATATTGCATTGCATGCTAACCTTTGTTTGTTTTGTAGGTTTGTTTTTGTTTTTGTTACTAACTCTGTTGTGATCTCAGGAACTATTGCTCGGCGTCGGGTGTTCCCACTCAACCGTCCACACAAATATCCCACCCGCAACAACCATCCGGGTATACAGATGGACCAGGTACAACAGGACCTTACAGAGGTCAGGAACCAAATGGCCAATGAGAGATTGGAAATGAGGAATCAGATGACACAATTTATGGAGGTGATGAATGGATTGGCACAGAGCCAAGAGAGATTAAGAACCTTGGTAGAGAGGCAGACTCAGGAAGATCCCCATCTAGGGACTGGTGGGACAAGCAACAATGAGAGGGTTCAGCCTCATATCAACCCACCTGTATTTGGGCCCCACCTTCATCCAGAGATCAACATCCCTACTAATGTACAAGGGAATGCTACTACAGGCAGAGTGCTGCAAGAAGACCCCCAGGAAGATCAGTTCACAGTGATGGGAGCTGGGGAGGAGGCCTATGACAGAAGGCTGGATGAAATTGCTGAAAAATTAAGATCCTTGGAGTCTCAAAACTCCTTGGGTTTTGATGTTATGGACATGGGCTTAGTGGATGGGGTCAGGATTCCCCACAAATTTAAACCACCGTGCTTTGAGAAGTACAACGGGACTTCCTGCCCACGGACCCACTTGCAATCCTTTCTGGGGAGGCTGAAGGCATACACCATGGACGAAAAGCTGTGGATGTTTTATTTCGAAGACAGTTTAACTGGAGCATCAAGGGAATGGTACTCCCATTTGACTAGAGCAACCATCAGATGCTGGAAGGACTTGGCTGAGGCCTTCATTAGACAATACCAGTATAATTTGGATATGGCACCCAACAGGACCCTCCTGATGGGGATGTCACAGTCATCCAGGGAAAGTTTCCGGGAGTACGCCCAGAGGTGGAGACAGCTAGCTGCTGCTGTCCAGCCACCCATGTCAGAGAGGGAGATGGCTGATATGTTTATGAACACCCTCCAAGGGACATACATTGATAGGCTAGCTGCCTTTTCTTCTACCAGCTTTGCAGATGTCGTTATAGCTGGAGAAAGAATTGAGAGCCTATTAAAGATGGGAAAAATTTCTGACAACGGTGCCAGCTCATCCAGCAACACAAGGAAGCCTTTTGTGGGCCCAAGAAGAACTGGTGAGACCAATGTTATCCATACCAGCAGGGGCAGACCCCAATATGTTCATAGGTCTGTGGCAGCAGTCACCATTCCCGCTCCAGTTCATCCACAACCAGCTTATCAACCACAACAACAAAATTATCAGCAACACACTCAGTATCCTCCTCAGAGAAACTACAACAACACCAACAACAATCAGCAAAGACCATTTCAACAGAGACCGTCTCAGGCCAATAGGGTGATCGATCCGATCCCTATGCCTTATGCCACATTATTGCCACAACTCCTAAAACTCAACCTGGTTGAGCTAAGGACGTTGGCACCTCCAGATCCTGCCAGTTTACCCAGAAATTATGACGCCAGCGCCAGATGTGCTTTTCATTCGAATGCACCTGGCCATAGTACAGAGAAGTGCAGAGCTTTGAACATGAAGGTACAGGACTTGGTAGATTCTAAGGCTCTAAACTTTGCACCACCACCGAATGTCAACAAGAACCCTATGCCAAACCATGGTGGCCCCAGAATCAATGCTATTGAAGAAGACAAGCCGTCTTACTTGATAACCAGTGTGGGTCAGATTCGGACACCCTTGGTAGAGATCAAAGCTCAACTCCTTGAATGTCAAATGTTCCCTGGATGCGAGCTAGGGTGTGCTTATTGCAACATTTCAGTGAATGGATGTGATAACTTGAGAGATGGCATAGATGGTCTCATCCAGAGTGGCCTGCTTCAAATCACAACATCAATACCTACCAATCCAGCAATCTCCTTAACAACAGTTCCCGAGTCTTCTACAACTGCAACAACCATTGTTCCAAATAACTCTTCAATCTCATCAACGAATGTTTCATCTGTTGCTTCAACGGACCAAATATCAGCAAACATCCCTTCTACAACTTCAGCACCCCTTCATTCAGAATCTCCTACAACAACAACACCCATCCAGTCAACAATGTCTCCTACAACATCAACAGCAAACAATGAAGATGTCTCAACTGTTACAATTTATTATGATCCTGAAAATGATTCTGCCTACAACTCACAAAATGCAACTCCTATCAGAGCACCAGTCACAATATACTATGATCCACAGACTATCACGGTCCCTTCTGCAGCTGCAATCAGTCCAGTCACTATCACAGTGCCTGGGCCAGTACCTTATGAAAGCAGTAATGCCATCCCTTGGCATTACGGCTCTGATCTATACTGCGAAGGACAGAAAATCACTCTCGAATCATCAACTTCTTCACCACAAATAGACAATGTGGGGGGAGGCGGAGGCTACACTCGAAGCGGACGTCTCTTTGCCCCGCAAATTCAAAGACCCACTGATGAGGCAGAAGCTGCTGCCAAGGCAAAAGGGAAAAGCATGGTGCAAGAAGAGCAAGCTGCTAAAGAAGTTTTGAAAACACCTTTTGATCAAGAAGTTGATGAATTCATGAGAATCATCAAGAAAAGTGATTACAAGATAGTGGACCAGCTTCACCAGACGCCTTCTAAGATCTCCATTCTATCATTGTTAATGTGCTCCGAGGCTCATCGGAACGCACTACTAAAAGTCTTGCACGCAGCTTATGTGCCAGAAGAGATCACAGTCAATCAGTTGGAAGCTGTGGTTGGGAATGTTAATGCTAGTAATGGACTAGGATTTACCAACACTGATTTGACTACTGAAGGTCGCAATCATAACAAGGCTTTGCACATTACCATGGAGTGTAAGGGTGCAGTTCTTTCCCATGTGCTGGTAGACACAGGATCATCCCTCAATGTCTTACCTAAAAAAGCCCTTGTGAAGCTAGAGTATGAAGGATTGGCATTACGTCCCAGTAACTTGGTAGTAAGAGCCTTTGACGGTTCTAAGAGATCAGTTCTGGGAAGAATTGAGTTGCCTATAACGATTGGCCCACAAACTTTCAAAACGACCTTCTACGTGATGGACATTCAGCCTGCCTACAGCTGTTTGTTGGGTAGACCATGGATTCATGCCGCTGGCGCAGTTACGTCTACCCTTCACCAGAAGTTAAAATTCGAGTGGGAGGGCCAAGTCGTTACTATTTGTGGAGAGGAAGATATTTTTGTTAGCCATCTGGCTACCTACAAATACATTGAGATGGATGGGGAGATCCACGAAACTATGAGTCAAGGGTTTGAGGCCTTGAACATAAATGAAACATCTGCTGTACCTGGAACCTCAATGACATCTTACCAACAAGCCCGGAAGGTTGTTGAAGAAGGGACTGCCCAAGGTTGGGGCAAGTTGCTGCCTGTAGAGAAGAAGGAGGATAGATTTGGGTTGGGTTACAAACCAACTCAACAAGATCAAGCAGAGGCTGCTAAGGAGCCCAACTTTGTTAGTGGGGGGATGCTCACCCCTGATGCTGTCAACAATTTGGAAGACAAGGATGAAAGCAACCGCAACCTGGAGAGTTGGATACGTCCAAAGATCCCGGGGAGCAGTATCTCAAACTGGTCTTCCCAGGAAATTATAAGAGTTACTCCTGCAGAGTAATTATTATTTCCTGTATATTTTAAGCATGCATCAAGTCTTGCATCTTGCCCAAGATGACAAGGCTCATTTTGTAATCGGGCCATCTGTAATTTTTGTGCAACAAGATTAATCAATGAAATATCATACATCTTTTGCAAATGAGTCTCTTTTCTTCTTTTCCGCTCACTGTTTTTCCATTTTTCTTTTTGTACAAAAAAATAAATGGCAATGTTTTCAAAATGACAACTTTATTTCACTTTTCTAAACAAGATTAAAATCAATCACTAAAATGAACAAACTGAACCCTTGCAGAGAGTGCCTTCCAGACTGCACCGACAACAGCACGGCTATGACTTCGTATGACTTTGACAATCCAATCAATCAAGCTGATGAAGGGGTTGAAGAAGGGTATGAGCTTCCTGAAGAGCTAGCCAGGTTGTTGAGACAAGAGGAAAGGGTTATCACTCCTCATCAGGAGGAGGTAGAGACGATCAATCTTGGTACAGATGAAGACGTGAAAGAAGTTAAAATCGGGGCCTGCTTACAAGACTCAGTGAAGAGACAACTGATTGACCTGCTTCAAGAGTATGTGGACGTGTTTGCTTGGTCTTATCAGGATATGCCAGGGTTGGACACCGACATTGTTGTGCACAAGCTGCCTTTAAGAGAGGATTGCCCGCCGGTTAAACAGAAATTGCGCCGCACTCGCCCAGACATGGCAATGAAGATCAAAGAAGAGGTGCAAAAGCAGTGGGATGCCGGGTTCCTTGCTGTAACTAGCTATCCATCGTGGGTTGCTAATATTGTGCCTGTGCCTAAGAAGGACGGCAAAGTAAGGATGTGTGTTGACTACCGGGATCTGAACAGAGCCAGCCCGAAAGATGACTTCCCTTTACCTCACATTGATGTATTGGTTGATAATACGGCTCAGTTCTCGGTATTCTCCTTCATGGACGGATTTTCAGGATACAACCAGATTAAAATGTCACCTGAAGACATGGAGAAGACAACCTTCATCACACCCTGGGGCACGTTCTGTTACAAGGTAATGCCATTCGGGCTGAAGAATGTCGGTGCAACATATCAACGGGCTATGGTAACATTATTCCACGATATGATCCATAAAGAAATCGAATGCTATGTGGATGACATGATTGCCAAGTCCCTCACTGAAGAAGACCATCTGGTAAATCTGCTAAAGCTATTCAAGCGTCTGAGGAAGTACCAACTGAAGTTGAATCCCAATAAATGCACATTCGGGGTGCGATCTGGTAAACTGCTGGGTTTTATTGTGAGCGAGAAAGGGATTGAAGTTGACCCTGATAAAGTCAAAGCCATTCAAGAAATGCCTGCGCCGAAGTCAGAAAAAGAAGTTCGAGGGTTCTTAGGTCGATTGAACTACATCTCACGGTTCATATCTCACCTTACAGCAACCTGCGAACCCTTGTTCAAACTGCTAAGGAAAGAACAAACGGTCAGGTGGAATGAAGACTGCCAGAAGGCTTTTGACAAGATCAAGGAATACTTGCAAGAACCTCCAATCCTTATGCCTCCAGTCGAAGGAAGACCTCTAATCATGTACTTGACAATATTAGAAGAGTCAATGGGGTGTGTGTTGGGCCAGCATGACGAGTCTGGTCGAAAAGAGTATGCAATATACTACCTAAGCAAAAATTTTACCGACTGTGAACAACGTTATTCATTGCTCGAGAAAACTTGCTGCGCTTTAGCGTGGGCTGCTCGCCGACTGAGACAGTATATGTTGACCCACACTACTTTATTGATCTCCAAAATGGACCCAGTTAAGTACATATTCGAGAAGCCAACGCTTACCGGACGGGTTGCAAGATGGCAAATGATCCTCACAGAATATGATATTCAATACACATCTCAGAAAGCCATCAAGGGCAGTGTATTGTCTGAATATCTTGCTGAGCAACCTATTGATGATTACCAGCCTATGAGATTTGACTTCCCTGATGAAGACATCATGTTCATAAAAGCAAAAGATCATGAAGAGCCTGTTCACACTGAAGGGCCTGACCCGGAAGAAGAATGGACTATGATGTTTGATGGGGCTGTTAATATGAATGGTCGTGGTGTTGGTGCAGTACTCATTACACCTAAAGGGGTTCACATGCCTTTCTCGGCAAAACTCACTTTCAATTGCACTAACAACGAAGCTGAATACGAAGCTTGCATCATGGGTCTTGAGGAAGCCATTGACCTCAGGATCAAGACATTGACTGTATTCGGAGATTCAGCTCTGGTAATCAATCAAACCAACGGCAAATGGTACACCCATCAAGATCATCTGATACCTTACAGGGATTATACAAGGAGGTTATTGACTTTCTTTACAACAGTCAAGCTCGAGTATATCCCTCGGGACGAGAATCAGTTTGCAGATGCTCTGGCTACCATTTCATCCATGATCAAAGTTCAGACTGCCAACTTTGTACCTCAGATTTCAATATCCAGACTTGACAGACCAGCATATGTGTTCGCAGCAGATGTTGTCAAGGATGATAAGCCTTGGTTCCATGACATTAAGTGCTTCTTGGAGGATCAAACATACCCACCTGGGGCATCTTCCAATGATAAGAAGACTTTGAGAAGGCTTGCTGGAAGTTTCTTCTTGAATACTGATGGTTCCCTGTACAAGAGAAACTTTGATATGATGCTCCTCAGATGCGTTGATAGAACAAAAGCAGACTTGTTGATGCATGAAGTGCACGAAGGATCCTTTGGTACCCATGCGGGAGGGCATGCAATGGCTAAGAAGTTGCTAAGATCAGGTTATTACTGGATCACAATGGATGCAGACTGTTGTGCATACGCCAGAAAATGCCATAAATGCCAGATTTATGCGGATAAGGTGCATGTGCCTCCCAATCCTTTAAATGTGATGTCTTCACCCTGGCCCTTTGCTATGTGGGGCATTGACATGATTGGCAAGATTGAGCCAACTGCTTCGAATGGCCATAGATTCATCCTGGTTGCCATTGACTATTTCACCAAATGGGTCGAAGCAGCATCCTATGCAAATGTTACCAGGCAAGTGGTAACCAGATTTCTGAAGAGAGATATCATCTGTCGATACGGAGTTCCCGAGCGAATCATTACTGATAATGGTTCCAAATTAAACAATAAAATGATGGCAGAGTTATGTCGGGACTTCAAGATCCAACACCACAATTCTTCTCCTTACAGGCCAAAGATGAACGGTGCTGTCGAGGCAGCTAATAAGAATATCAAGAAGATTGTACAGAAGATGGTAGTCACCTACAAAGACTGGCATGAAATGCTACCGTTTGCTTTGCATGGGTACCGCACGTCAATCAGAACATCCACTGGGGCAACACCATATCAGCTTGTGTATGGTATGGAGGCAGTCCTACCTGTTGAAGTTGAATTACCCTCCCTACGGGTATTGATGGATGTTAAGCTGAACGAAGCAGAATGGGTCCGATCCCGATACGAACAACTGAGCCTGATTGAAGAGAAAAGACTGGCTGCAATCTGTCATGGGCAGTTATATCAGAAAAGAATGAAGAAAGCCTTCGATCAGAAAGTCAGGCACCGAGAGTACCAAGTAGGAGATCTTGTGCTGAAAAGAATCCTCCCTCCTCATACAGACCATAGGGGCAAGTGGACTCCAAACTATGAAGGACCATTTGTAGTAAAGAAGGTTTTCTCCGGTGGAGCACTGATGCTCAGCACTATGGATGGTGAAGACTTCCCGTCCCCTGTGAATTCAGATGCAGTTAAAAAATACTTCGCATAAAAATGACCCGCTGGACACAAAAAACAGAATGTAAGTCCAGGCAAAAATAGGGCATCCCGGCGAGTCAAAAACAGAATAAAAGACTCGGGCAAAAGTAAGGGAAAATAAACAAAAAATGTCCATCCGCTGAGTTGAAAAGCCGCATTGGACAACTCAGGCAAAAATGGGTATCCCGATGGATTGAAAACCCGAAAGGGCGATCCATGCAAAATAAGGGAATAAGCGAACAACTGCATTCTGAATTCTCCTGTATCACCTACAACTTGGTAAGCTTCGAAATGATCAAGCGTCTTTCAGAATCAGCCTTCTTCAGAAAGCAAGGTGAGAAGAACGTCAAATGTCATACGAGTCATAGCAGGAGGGAAGCTCCTTGAAGCGTCGATAACATTGCCAATATTTTATTTCCCAATTTGTAGCAATCTCCTCATTTCAGGGGATATGTTTATTTGACTGTATCTCGCCAATTCAGGGCACATGAATTAATAAAAATCAGATTTTCAGTCATGTTTCGTCTTGTACATTTTTTTATTTGCAAAAATGTCTGATGTCTTAAGAAAAACTGATTGCCTTAATACAGATGCTTATCTTCAAAAAATAATGATAATGACAAAAGTCACATGCTTGCAGGAAATATACTTACTCTCAGAAGTGTCTAAACTCCTATGACGGAATCCAGTAGAGGATACCTCGGGATTACTTGTGCGTTTCCCTATCTTTGCAGGATTGCAGGTGTCCGAAGCGCAACATGGGGCATGTAAGCTTCACCCCAGCAAGCTGACAAATCGACACTCAGTCTTAGCACTCAAAGTGTTTTCTCCCCAGCTGAGTTGTCACTTGTTACTTCTCCCAGCCGAGGTGCCAATCATTCTTCCTCCTCAGCTAAGTACAATAGCCAGGGAACCATCTCCCCACAGAGTTTCAGCCTCTAACCAGAAGAGCAACGCATGAAGGGATCACAACAGAGTGAAGAAAGCTTCTCCAAACCCCATTTGGGTCTCTCATTTGCTGGAATAGGTCTATCATTGACCCGTTTCCCCAAACAGATATCATCTCATCGGATCTACCAGTGATCTCATCCTCAGCTGGGATGTCCATTTCAAACAGATCGACCAGAGATCTTCGCAGCAACGGGATCCGAATCCTGGATTGGTATCTTTGCATAATCATGGCATTCACATCATATTCACCCACAAAGCGTAGCATTCCGTCTAATACGGAGCATTACGGCAAAAATCAAACATATTGCATAATCATAAGCCATGTTCTGAATCAAACACTTGTGAATATTGACAATCCGTCAACAATATACAGAATACCTCCCAGATTCCCCAGCAAACACAGTTGCCTTACATTCCCAAACACCAGTATATACTCTTTGTGGCACCCGTCCGTGTCATATCCCCAGCAGAAAGCCAAAGACATCCTCTTTGCATTCACATATACTTATATAAATTCCTTGACATCCGTCCATGTCATTTTCTCCAGCACATCAACATAAACACTTTGTATATCAGATACTTGTTTATACCATGCTCTTCACCTTTTGACACTCGTCCGTGTCACTATCCCCAGCAGATAAACACTCATCTATACACTTATACAGATACTCGTCCGTATCTTGTATACACCATTTATATCCCCGCAGATTCAGCACTAGTCCTTGTTCTTTGTTAACCAGTTGGTACTCGTCCATATCATCATCTCAGAGCATGCGTCAAGCGTTTGTTTCTACCTGATACTCGTCTGTATCATAGTCTTAAGGATGCTCGTCCGCATCTTTAAATCCATACACTTTGTCAAACACTGTTGTCTTCTTGAATATAGACACTCATCTGTGTCTACTATTCCCCAAAAGAGTCCCCTCAGATTCAACACTCGTCCGTGTTCTCTGTTAACCAGTTGATACTCGTCCGTATCATCATCTCTGAACATGCGTCAAGTATTTGTTTCTACCCGATACTCGTCCGTATCGTAGTTTTAGGGATGCTCGTCCGCATCTTTAATCTATACACAATGTCAAAACACTTATACCTTTTGTTTCTTGGATGTGAACACTCGTCCGTGTTTACTATTCCCCAGTAGATCGCCAGCAAAGCAAATCTTCTTTTGTTATCTGACATTCGTCCTATGTCATGATAAACCCTGAGAGCAGCCGTACCCTGCTAGGTGGTCGTCCTCCACCTCTTGATGATCGTCCTTCATCATGCTCGTCCGATGGCCGTCCCCATCGTCGACCTTTTCTATCCGACATTCGTCCTATGTCGTGATATTTAGCAGCCGTCCCCTGCTAGGTGATCGTCCTTCACCTTTTTGATGGTCGTCCTCCATCATTTTTATCTAATGGTCGTCCCCATTGTTGATTTTGGTTCTCTGGCATTCGTCCTATGTCATGACAAACCTTGAGAGCAGCCGTCCCCTGCTAGGTGGTCGTCCTCCACCTCTTGATGATCGTCCTTCATCATGCTCGTCCGATGGCCGTCCCCATCGTTGACCTTTTATCCGGCATTCGTCCTATGTCGCGATATTTTCGGCAGCCGTACCCTGCCAGGTGATCGTCCTTCACCTTAGATGACCGTCCCTCATCTTATCCCCAACAGAGCAGCCGTCCCCTGCTAGGTGATCGTCCTTCACCTTTGATGACCGTCCCTCATCATCTGTTTATTTTATTTATTCTTTAACCCGATGGCCGTCCCCGTCGTGGTCCCTTTTCATTTCCCTGATGATCGTCCTTCATCAGTTTAGCCCGATGGCCGTCCCCATCGTTGGTTACTTTACTTTATGAACTTGATGGCCGTCCCCATCATTTTTTCATTAATCTCCAGAGAATCTTACAGCTTTACTTTATAGCCGTCCCCATCATGATTCTTTTGTCCCCAGCATGTCGGCCGTCCCCGTCATTGCTTTATTTTCCGCTTTTCCAGCATGTCGGCCGTCCCTTTCATTGCTCTTTACCCAGCAGTCGTCCTCTGCTCGACGGTCGTCCTCCGTCGCCCACACTTTATAATATACTTTATTTTCCTTTACAATCTATATCCCTTTTCTTCTTCATTCTGTGAGTGCAAATTTTGGACTGTCTTTGGTATTCAACCACAAGTTATCTTGTTTGCCTATTAAGCCGTAGCTTACATCCTGCACAGCTAACTCATGTTTGAATAGGGGCAGCTGTAAACACCCCAAATTTGCCCTCACCCATTCACACCATGGCTTGTGGTCATTTCATATGCATAAACTCAATCAAAGCATCTCATACCTCATTTTTGATTCACTGCATAGATTCAAAGTCATCTGCATCTAGGGTTTGTGATCTGAACAATCCAAGAGCCTCTTGAGCCACTCCAAAGGTCATCAATCACCTCAAAGGGGTCCATGTGTGTTCAAGCATTATATTATATCCTCTCAAAGTCAAGAATGTCAAAGAATCACAAGAACTGGAAATGGCATGGAAGCAGAGCCAGGTTTGACTGCACAGATGACCTAAAATTAGGGTTTTGGTCATTCTTGTTTCTATTGGTCTCTATATGGTATAGGGAGTATGCATATCAATTTTCATGAAGAAATTCCATGGGGAAGTCATCTGATCAAGAGTTGACTTTTCAAGCAAGTCAGTGCAAAATCAGGGCATCTGAGGCCCTCAGTGACCAAACCAAAAGGTGTTCTTCATCATTTCGATTGTATATGATCTTTATTTGATCATAGAAGTTGTTGGAAGTTCACAAAATTCAAGAATATCAAGTCTTTTGCAAAGTTGACTTTTTGGGCAAGTTTGACTTTTAATGAAATTGCCATTTTAGGCAACTTTTTCAACCTTTACTTTTTGATTCAAAAAAGCTTCAAATGGAAAAACTTTGGTCATGAAAGTTGTAGATGGATCATTCCCTTTTCAAAAAGTACAAGAACATGACCTAATTCATTTTGGATCAAAAGTTATGGCTTGTCAAAGTTGACAAAAATCACAAAATTTCAAGTTATGCACCAAAGAGGCAAAGTTGCAAATTCACCTCTCAAGGCAAATTAAGTCATCAAATGCATTTCTAAACTTCACAACATGATCATGCAAGTCCTAAAAGTGAGATTGCACCCAAAGAATCACATGTTTTATGGCCCATGGATCAAGATTTTTTCATAAGGATCAAAAGTAAGGCAAGTTGCAAAACTCATCATAAGACATAACCCACTTGCTTGCTAGCTTGCTGAACCATCCTAGGCCTTTCCCCACATCATGCTGCGCAGAACACACTTTTGTACTTGTCTAGAAAGTAGCCCATACTTCTCTTACACCAACTTTGACATTTTGGCAAAAGGACCCATACCTATCACAAAAGCACACATCACATCTTCTGACCAATCCCAATAGTTTATACAAGCCAAAAGCAAGCCAAAGCAACAAGGGAGAAAGCCTGAAACACACCACAACTCAGCATTCTCATTTTCACTTTCATTTGCAAAAGCTTTCGAAACTGCTTGCACAAGTCACAAACACACAAACTAACTTCACAGATCAACTCAGCACACCTTCCTGGTCACAAAGCACCCTTCACCATTGCCTTAAACTCCCAGAATCACAAATACGATTCTCACCCCACCTTGAGTAGAACCCCTGCCATCTCTCAAACCAGCCATTGCAAACTTCAAACAAACATTGCAAGCTTCTCAGGAGGATCATTGGAGTGCATTTGAGCCAAAGAAACAGCCAGAAAGCTCCTGAATCGAAAGCTTCAGTTCAGGTAGTCAACTCAAAACTTTTTTCCAGAAACATGTTTTTAAGTTCTTAATAGCTTCTATGCACTCTCCTGATCATGAATATGTGCTTACTTTTGAAAATGGTTGAGAAACCAGGATGTATGCACTGTCTGAAACTTTTGCCCTAAAAAATGTTTGATTCGATTCTCTCTGTTTTTGAATGATAAATGTTGTTTGATTGAGGGGTTTGATTCATTTTTGAGTGGGGATGATTTCTGGGTAGTTAGATTTTGTTTTGGATGCGTGTAGAGAGAGTTGGAGATTTGAGATGGCCGGAGAAGACGACCGGAACAGTGTTCCGGTCGCCTGAAAGTCATTAGGGCATAATTAATTAGGGCTAATCATAATTAAGCCAGTTTGAATGTCAGCCTTTGGATATGGCGCCAGGTCAATTCGCGCGCGTGCATATTTGAATCTGGACCTTTAGATTTGCATACTTTTCTTTTTTCAGATTAAATTCAATTTTATTTTACATTTTATTTCATTTGTTTTCTCATTTTATTAAAAATAGCAAAACCTTTTCAAAAATTCTGAAAATTTTTGTACACACTTTTATTAATTTTCAGAAACCAAAAACATTTTTATTTTTATTTTTTGCATAAAAAAATATTTTTAAATCATTTAAAAGTTTATTTTTAATTAATTAATGAAAATTAATTAATTAAAAATACTTTTAGGTATTTAAAAATCACCAAAAAATTCATGAAACATTTAAAACCATTTAGAAACATTGTCCAACCCTCAAACCAAATTTCTTTTTTGATCTTGATGTCTTTTGAGAATTTTTCATGGAATTAAAATCATTTCAAGGCATTATTTTGATCCAAACTTCAAAAAATCATTTCTGCCTAACCATTGAGAGTTGGACTTTGATTCTTTTTGCATTGCATTTTGTTTAGCATGTAGTTTGTGAGATTAAATTGGCATGATTTGATCTTCCATTTTCATTTTGTTTGGCATTTTTCTTGTTAAGGTACCCTAAAACCCTAGAAAACTTAGGAAATTCATAACTTACATTAGGTTAAGAGTTAGAACCCCTCCTTTGGGCAGTGAGTTTGTGTAGGGTTAGGGTTGCTTTGAGTGCATTTTCAATTTTTTATCTTGATGTTTGCTTCTGATTTTGGTTTTTGTTTGATGCATTGATCATAAACCCTAATTTGGGCTTCCTTTTGCATACATCTTGCATTTGCTTGCATAGCATGACTTTCCATGACATTTTATGCATTCATTTGATTCACTAGGCATCTTAAGATATGTTGGAAGCATGTTTGATCATTGCATCATGTATTTGCCATGTTGTATGCCATCTGCATTCCATAACTTTTCATGTATGTTCATGGTTCTAAACTTGCTCCATTTGCATCCATTTGTTCATGTGATCATCCCCATGCCTTGTTTCATGTTTGCATCATCTCATGGCATCATTATCATCTCATATTTGCTTCTGGTTTTGATTTGCATCATGCCATTTCATCTCATTTTGCATTGCATTGCATTTCCTTCACTAACTTTTCAGGTGGTAAGTTGTTTTGAGAAGTGAATTTGCCTTCACTTCTCACAATTTCTTTTCATCCCTTTTATGCATCATTGCTGCATTTTACTTTGTGTTTGAGATTGAGCTTGCTCTTTCTTTCTCTTCTCACTTTCTTTCCTCAAGTGACTTGTCTTCTTAAATGAAGTAAGTTACTTTGCTTCTCCTGATCCTTTCATCTGCTTCCTGGTGATTCCATTGAAGATTTCTCTTGTTAACCTCACAAACCTTAGGAACAACCAAGCATGACAATGATTAGGGTTTTGATTAGTCTCCCCACTTAGTTCTACCTTTGTGTCTCTTTGAGTCTTCTCTTCTCATCTCATAATCAGGGACTAAACCCTAAAGGCTTTAAGGCTTTGTGATTAAGCTTATGCCTGCATCCTTCTATTAGGATGGAGTGTATAACTTTAATCCTAAGTGTTAAACCCTTAATGTGTTTAAATCCTTTAATCAATTCATCTAATAATCATCAAGACATCAAGCTTGTAACTTGGGCCTTGCATTAGGGTTCTAATTCTTCCTTAACTGGTTAAGAAGGACTAACCCTAGTGTTAATGGACAAGTCCCCCTCAAGTTGTCTTACAAACCCTAAAAAACACTTCATCATCTTATCATTAACTAAAATCCACTTAATAAAGGCTTTGTTTTGTCATGGGTTTAATCCCTAATCATGGATTAAGTTGAGGAGTTTTCCTCAGCTTAAACATTCTCATCTATTATCCTTCTATTAGGATGGTGTAATGAGTTCGTTTAATCCCTGATTATGGCTTAACCTCATTACTTAACACTAAACAAAAACAACAAAAACATCTAAATAATCACAAGTAGGTTAATGACCTTAATCCTACATCAAAGGTGATTAAGTGTGAGAATCTGACTTCACACTTAAGGTATTCTCATTACCCCTAATCAGAGGGAAGATGTGATGAGTTTACTAAATCCATTGGTTTAGGCTCAAGCTCATTAACTTATGACAAACTTTCAAAAGCAATAAAAGACTGAAAATACAAAAACAAACAATAATCGTCTCCTTTGGGATTCTTTTCTCATCACCTTCACTCATAAACGAGAACTTGCTTCTTCCGTCTAATGCAAGACAGTTAGCACCTGAGCCAGACAGGTCATACACTTGAGCATAGACTAGTAAGCAGTTCACAAGTGAATTCACCTTTCAGTCTCTTTGGGTCGAACTACGGTGTTCTGACTTCCTCATTGCACGAGAGGATACGTAGGCATAACTTAACAGTTATCGAACAAAAGTCTCTGTATATTCCCCCTCCTTTCAGTTTCATTCTTTTAAGCCTCATGATCTTGAGCATACTCTCATCCTTGCACTGACACTGTATATATCACACTTTGCACTTCTTTTACACTGACACATGTACACCTTTTCCAGCTCTCTTCATACACAAATTGCACTGACACTACCCCTTTAAAACACAAATCTTTTAAGCGTGGATCCCGTCGAGTACGGCGGACAATCTGGGTGCTAATACCTTCCCAGGTTGTAACCAACCCCCTTTCTCAGTCTCTCTGGTTCGCAACCGTCTTATCCATATCTTTCTAGGTCTATGCAGCATTACCTTTCCTCCGGGATAAAAATGCCTAGCTGGAGACTCTTTTCATCTCCTGTGAGTTCACTCCTGTGTGTTCTCGCACCTCCTCTCGCCGACCGTTCGCGTCTGTACCCTATTTGACCCGGCTTCATCTGGTGGGAGCGACAGTAACCATGCCTCTTGATGAATTGGGAGTTTTCAGAAACTTGAGAGACCAATTCCTTAAGCTTAGGAGGTATTTCGACAAAGTTGACCCGAATAGTATTCCTACGAGCATAAGCCATGACCTGCAACAAAGAACAAAGATAAATCCTTTGGTCCTTAAAATGGTTAGTGAAAATTCTATGCTTATGATGCATGATGTCATGATGTTATGCTCAATCACAAACATGTGGCACACACAAACAAGTCACGCAATAGCCCTAGGTTTGAAGGCTTGCATGAGGTTTAAAGGTAAGTATCCTCCCCTGAAGTTTAGTTGGTTCATCCTGTCCTACAAAAGTAACCAGGTTCTAAGGGATCTCAATATCATTGATCCTTCACAAGGGTGGTTGTTCAGTAGGCAACTTACTTGCCAACCAAAACCCTCCAAGTTTAGGATCTCAATGAGCGTAGTATCGAGTATCAACCAACTTCAGTCTTCACCAAAGTCGGTTATCTCACTACTTTCTAAAGGCTAAGATGGGATGACTAGGGTTCTAAAAGTCAGTTAGTGTATTGACAACATATGGCAGCCTCATATTATCCTCAACTTGCTTAAGGAACATAAGCACCAACCAAGAAGTCACACTAACTATGGCCACCAGATCAACCATATTGGTATACGTCGTATAGTTTCCTTGGTCTATTGCCATTTACCTAAGGTACACTAGATCCGGGTTAGGATCTTTCACACATAAGAGCACCCAACAAGTAAAGTAAAGCAAACAAAGCAAACAAGTTTAAAGTGATCTAATTCCTAAGGGTACCCCTCTTTTATTAAATCCCCAGCAGAGTCGCCAGTTCTGTAACACGGTGGGAGAACTGACTTTAGTTAAATGTTGCGGATAGCAAGAGTCGCCACCGACTTTTATTTTATCCAAAAGGAAAGGACATAAAAGAACAAGAAAGACCTTAAAAAGATTTTGAGTTCGGGGGGTAGGTTATGTAAAGGGAAGGTGTTAGCACCCTTTACATCCATAGTTATCCATGGGCTCTTAGTTACTTAGCTCACTTTAAATTGTTTTGAGAAGTGTAGTATGTGATTAAAATTTTTTCCTTAAGTACTTTATAATGATCCTTGTACGGATATATATAAAGACTTTGTTTTGAAAATTGTTTAAAATGTAAAGTGTAATGAAGTAATTTGATGAAAAAGTGAGCAAGTACTTAAGAGGAACCTACCCTAAGTTAAATCTTTAATGTTCTTAAATGTTCTTTCAATGGTAAGACTATCCCTATTATTAAGGAATATGTAGTCATTACCTTAGATGTTAAGGGACAAATGAAGGGACAACTGTGATTAGGCAACTGTAAGGTGTATTTAGCAATTCGAAGGGACTTATCATCTTTATTCGAAAGGGACAAGATCATTTACAAAGGCAACCATGAAGGTACTTGATCTTATTATCTTTTAAGGGACTAGATGATATTAATGAGATAAGGGACTTTGCTTTATACACCTTACTTGACCTTTTATTTAGGCAACTTGAGAGGTATCCTTAAGAATGTGAGATGGCGATCCAAGATCGACTTACGTGTGTACGTGTACAAATTTAAATATTTATCTTATAATTAATGATCTAAATTCAATTTTAAACACAAACAAGTTTTCACACTCTATTTTACTAACCATAGCAATTTAAATGAATATTTCTAACACTATTACATAATTTGTACAATTACATTATAATAATAAAATAATTTAAATAATAAAAAAGAATAATAAATAAATAAATAAATAGGTTAGTAATAATAAACAAAATAAATATAAAAGAGGTTAGTACAATATAGAAAATAAATTAAAAGTTCAAATTTAAATAAATAATCATTTTTTAAGATTTTTAAGAAAAGAAATAAATACTTATATACTTATAAATATGATTAATAGTTTAATAAATTAATTATATATACATACTAGAAATATTTGTTAATTATAATTACATAAGCATAATAAAAAAATGAAAAATTAAGATCATAAAATAGAATTAGGGTTTTGAATTGTTTTAGAAAATATAAATTAGGGTTTATAAATATAATTAGGTTTTTTACATATAAAAATATTAGGATTAATTATTTAATCTAAACTTAATTAAATTATTTATAAAAAAAACTACATACAATAATAATATAAGCAAATTATAAACTAAATATATATACAATTTAAATTTTAGATTTATAACATAATTAAGGTTTATAAAGAAAATACTTAAGTTTTATATTAGAATTTTTTAATATACAAAATTATTAAATAATATACAATTATATAATATAAGTTTTAAGAGAAAAATAATTTACATATATGGTTTTTTTATAGAAAAGTATTTAAATTAGTTTTAGAAAAATAATATAAAGAAATAATAAAGAAAATAAAACAAGAGAAATTAAAACCTAAAAAAACAGGACCTGGGATTTGAACCCAGGTCCTTTACCTGGCTGTGAGTCTCCCAAAACCAACTGAGCCACTGCGCACGTGTGATAAACAGACAGCATAATATTGTTTTATTATAATCCTGCAAAACAAAAGAAATTAAAACAAAAATCGTTCCTGGCTGGATTCGAACCCAGGCCTCACAACATATTATACGCGCATCAAAACCACCAGGGCACTCATGCTCTTTGAAATATAAACGCAAACAAACAATATAAAATAAGTTAGTTTTTTGAATCCTGGATTTCGCACCAACAGACTTCATCTTCTTCATTTTACCTGCGAAAACACTTGCGATTTCTCCTACGCATTTACCTGCGAATTAAGGTTCCTAGGGAAACCTGTGTTTTCTCAAACACCACGAAACCTGTGAAATTTCACCAAATTGATCACATCATTGTGATCCTTACATCTTATACAGTTCATTAGCATTGTTAGAAATTATTTATATGTGTTTAAATGGAAAACCCTAAACGGCCATACAAACCCTAACAATGGCACTTTCATGATTCGGCTATGGTTCTTCTCAAAAACTGTCCAGAAATCATCTATGAGCATAAACAAACATTAATACACAATCAAATTTCACTATAAACACGTAAATTCAATGAATCGAAAAAAAATAGATTAAGGGCAAGAATGCTTCAGATTATGCATATGAGTATGGATCAGAGGCATTTAAGAGGTGGTTTAGACTCAATGAAGCTCAAGGAAGCTTTTTGTGTCCTTAGAATACCTTAAAACCTCTTGAAAAGATGAAACCGAAAATTGATTTTTTATGGTTTTTGTGAAGTTTGAAAGTGGTGTAAGAGGCTGCAAAAATTCTTCCTTGAGGTTGTGATGAGTTCATGTATATGTAGTGAATCAAATTAGGTCAAAAAGGGCTATCATTCTTTGGACTTTTTGGATGTTTGAAAATTGAAAAAGATTTGTCATGAAATTTGATTTTTATTTGATCTAACATTGCTATTTTGGGACAATCCTCATAACTTGTGTATCAATCTGATCCAAATAATATTTATGACTTTCTAGAAGCAAAATCCTTTTCCAAATATATGATTTTATATTTTATTTCAATTTAAATTGTATTTTAATGAATAAAATTCAAATAAATATGAAATAAAAAATAAAAAATCAGAAAATAGGTGGGTTGGGTCGTGCTTGGTGTTTTTGTAAAGATGGGATGGCAATTTGGTGGGCTCATTTAGCAAAAATTGGTTTTAAGGCCCTATTTGCTTCATAAACTTCCCAAAAATTTCCCAACTTTGTAAGGGCGCAAATCCTTCAATTTTAATGCTATGAGGGTATTCTTGGACATTTTGGAAAGCTTAAAGAGTCCTCTAACCAACCTCTTTGGTCTCATGTCCATATCTTTTACCATTATCAAGTTATGCTCTTTTGAAGTTGTTGACTTTTTGTTGACTTTTAAAAGGACCTATAATGTCTTAGCTCATATCTTCCAAATGAAGCATTTTTGGGCTTGGCTTGTGAGACACAAAGTTGTAGAGAATTAAATTTCCTTCAAAATGAGCTTTGGATGGAAAATTATTGATGAAGCATGTGAAAGTTATGGCTGGTCAAAGTTCAGTTGACTTTTCCTATGAAAACCCTAATTTAGAAACCCCTGATTCTTGATGATCTGAAATCTCCTTGATGAATCATGATCAACCCTTGATCAAATGATGAATTTTACTTCATATAATTGATGTTGGCAAAAAAAAATCATGAATTTTGACTTTGGTTTGACCACAGTTGACCTCAGTTTGACTTTTTGACTGCTTTGACTGATTTTAACCTATCTGATCATCTGACTGAGCAAATCTTTTGGGAAAGCCTTGAAACTTGACATGGGGATTCTTGAACACATATAGGATGTTATGAAGCTCACTTGAAGCCTTGGAAGTCCATTTAGCCTGATGAAAGTCAAAAACCTAGTTTAGGATGCCTTGCTTAGGAGGATGCATTGTCTGAGAGAATTGTCACATCTTCTGACTAATTGTGGACTTTGTGAACCTTGTGAACCTCATGAGATGTCTTGTGAACCTTGTGAACCTTGTGAGACTCTTGGTACACAATGACTTGTCTTGTGGAGGGCAAATTTTGGGGTGCAACAGTCAATCGAGGATGGCATTCTTTTCTTCAAGTCCTTCTGAGGTTGGTCTTGTTTGTGTTTGTTGTGGCTATCATTAGAGGATGATAGACCATTTTTGAGATTATTGATTGAGGTCAGTTTGTCTCTTTTGCAAAGTTTGTCTGAGGTCAGTCTTTGTGTTTCTGGTTACCGCCTGAGGTCGGTATACCATTGCGTCTCCATTTGAGGATGGTTTTGTGTTAGATCCGAGGATCTTTTGAGGATTGTCATTCGAGGATGGCACTCTTTTCTTCAAGTCCTTCTGAGGTTGGTCTTGTTTGTGTTTGTTGTGGCTATCATTCGAGGATGATAGACCATTTTTGAGCTTATTGATTGAGGTCAGTTTGTCTCTTTTGCAAAGTTTGTCTGAGGTCAGTCTTTGTGTTTCTGGTTACCGCCTGAGGCCGGTATACCATTGCGTCTCCATTTGAGGATGGTTTCGTGTTAGATCTGAAGATCTTTTGAGGATTGTCATTCGAGGATGGCACTCTTTTCTTCAAGTCCTTCTGAGGTTGGTCTTGTTTGTGTTTGTTGTGGCTATCATTCGAGGATGATAAACCATTTTTGAGCTTATTAATTAAGGTCATTTTTTCTCTTTTGCAAAGTCTGTCTGAGGTCAGTCTTTATGTTCCTGGTTACCGCCTGAGGCCGGTATACCATTGTGTTTCCATCGCAGATGGTTTTAGTGTTTGATCTGAAGATCTCTCATGAGTTGTCATTCGAGGATGGCATTCTTCCCAGCATATTTCATTATCCACAGTGTGCAAATTTTCAGGTTTTATTCGAGTATCCAATCACTCCATACCTTGAACGTCTAAAAGTTGTTGCAATTATTCGTTTAGGCTCGCAGATGATTGAATAGGGGCAGCTGTAATACCTCAAAATTTGCCCTCATATTTATTACCACTAATTGGCTTGTGGTTCACATTCATATTCATCTCACGTTAGGTCATAACATCACAATCATGCATTTCATTAACCCTTAAGACGTGGGATTGAAGCACGTGCTTGCGACTTGAATTTTGGTGGCCAGAGAAGATTTATCTCGATATTACACTTAGGATTGAAACCAAGGTCAAGCTTACATCATCATGAGCTTCTTCTTATCAAGTTTCATCAAGTGTCAAGTTTATTGTCCTCAATATTTCTCAAGATCAGGAAAAATATGGTTTCTCCGATGATATGCTTGAATTTGTAATTAAGGATTATTGTGCTAGGTGTTATCTCAAGGCTATATTGAGCGAAGTTCCTTATTGCAAGATCATCGTCTAGGAGTTTCTCCTAAATTCTTGCTTACAAGTCAATTCTTTCAAGAGGCTTAGAGGATTGAATCAAGATCCTATTATTGTATTGATATTCATTAAGTGGCCAGATTATTTTGAACTATCATCAGGCTAAAGGTTTCTTGGTTATCAAACTACGATTGGGGTTGATTTTTTGAATTTTGTGACTCAATCAAGTATGGTATAAAAGATGTGTTAAAAGGGTATTAATGATCAAGGTATCATCGTCTAATCAATTGCTTATTGTTTGAAAGTTTATGCGGATTCATTTCTATAGAGGTATTCATGTCAAAGAGGCACGATTTGAGGAAGTGTTAATCGAATTCATCATGACATCCATGTTCTCGGGTTCAAGAATTAGTTCAAATTAAAGGAGAAAAGTGCATGATTTTGGTTTATTTGAAAGATTCCATTCAAGTTAAATTTCATTCAAAAGAAACCAATAATCAATATTCTTTTGCTAAACTTATATTCGTTTTAATTCGATTCCAAATGCATGTTTAAAGTAATGCCCAAAACTAACATCCACATCTAAATCCATATTCAACCACTTTGATCCAATTTTTTTTTCATTACCCATTTTCATCTTACAAGATTCAGCATTCATTTGAAAATAAAATAAAAATTACAAGATTCAACATAAAATATAAAATAACCATGTCCTCTAGAGTGTGTTGACGACAGAAGAAGAAGAAGAATCTGAACTCAACAGGAAGCAAAAAGTTGAAATTGTGAAATGGTTTCTTCTTAATTCTCCTCCTGGAGAAATTCAATATGTGGCCAAAGATTGTGAAATCCACTCTCAACGATGATGGTTTGTTCAACAAAGTTTCTTCCGAAGCGTTTCCTCTTTACAACAAATCGCATTTCATTGTTCTTCAAATGCATGACCTAAGCGGAGACGTACTGGTTACCTCCTTTGGTGAGCTTGAGGAAAATGCGTTTCTTGATCCTAGGATTGCTCAAGTTGCAACAGTTGATCATTTTAAACAAGTTTGTGAAGAGGTGAGATCCGCACTGGACGAAGAATTTGCATTTGCATACATCAAAGAACTTTGATTCAGTCTGGATGCTGAGATACTTAAATATGTGGAAGAAGTTTTTCTGTTATGTCTACTGTGTAAATGGAAAGGATTCAGAGGGACCGGTTTTGAGCTTTTCGTAGTAATCTCTGCTTCTAGGCACAACCCACAGAATTTCTGCAAAGGGGAATTGTTGTTTAGTTTGGGATATTGATTTCAAAGATGAGCAACAAACAATGTAAATAGTGGAATTAAAAGAAAAAATGCAAGTTGGTGCCCATTTTTTGAGGAGGGAAATGTGCAGTTAGATGCAGAACAAAAACTCAAAGAAACATAAACTCTTTGATCCTTCAATCAACCTCTCAGGCCTCTTATCAATCTGCAATTATGTTACAAAAATCAGAAGAAAGCTCATATTAGTTATAACAGGACTTGAGCAAATCACACCAGAAAAAGCTTACACCAGAAGAATTTCACAACAAAAAAAAATCAGGAAAAAAGAAATGATATAAAAGAAGGAAAGGATTACAAAACTGATTTCAGTGGCACAACCAATTAACCACACAACAAATTCATAACTGAATCACTACTGAATTCTAACAAATTTTCAACTGATTCTAACAGAATCATAACAAAGTTTACCTGAAGAATTCTAGAACAATCCTTGATCTTCATTTTCTATAAAGCTGAACACAACTTCTTCTATTGGGTTTTTCTTCTGGACAACTTCACTTCTTCTTCTTCAATCCGTTTTCCTTCAATCTTCTCAACCTCTTCTTCTCCAACCACAATTCTTCACCATACTTCTTCTGAATTTTCTTTCACAATCTTCAACTTCAATCCTCCTTCACCTCCTCATCAATCACCTTCACCAACCTTCAACAATTCTGAAAATCAAGAATCAACACAAGAATAACGAATCAAATTCAGCAAAGAATTCATTCATCACAACAAAAAGAAGAATAACTAGTTCGTAACAAACTCTATTAATTCAGAACATGAGAGTGCGGCTCAAAAGGGAAAGGAATCTGAATCTACCATACCTGAGCGCCGAACTCGATCTTCGGTAAAGAATTCGTCGCCACCATTACGAACTTGGATTTCTGGCACCTTTAATTTCTTCGTCGAGCGACATCGTCATCAAGCGCTCGACTATATTCTTCGCCATTAAACTGAGGTTCTGATTCGAACTATTTCATCGACAAACGACAGTCTTCGATTTCGATTCATTCGTCCGGATAATCGTCATTGTCGTCCCCTCCAGCGGAGCTCTTAATCGCTCGTAACCGCCGTTGAAGTTCTCCGATCCAGGTACAAATTGGAACGTCCTTTGGACGTAGTTATTTGTTGCTTGTTGTTGATCCGTTGTTCTTGTTTTTGATTGTGGTAATTCGGTAGCTCTTTCGCTTTTGTGTGAGTTTGTCTCGGATTTGAGAAGAAGAAGGAGTAGATTAATTTGAGGTTCTGTTTTCAATTTGGGATAGAATTAATGGTGAGGTTGGAGAAGAAAGTGGTGATGGTGGAAGGAAAGAGGTTGAAGGAGGCGGAGATGACAGAAGTTGAGGAAGGAGGCGGAGAAGAAGAGATGATGAAGCGGCGGAGGCGAAGAGGGGAGAAGAAGAAGAATTTAGGGTTTCTTGGGTTTGCATGTTCGTTAGTGTGTTCTTGTTTTATATTTTCAATTAAGTAACATAAGTTTAATGAATAATCAAAGGAATATTATAAGATAATCAAAGGATTATTATGAGATTAATGAGGAATAAAGAAGATAATGAGGAATTAAGTCCCCTTAATGCACCGGTTTGAAATCTGGGAGGATAAGATTGGGTGCTGATTTTTTAGTTCCAACCACACCGGCGGTGACACTTGTCACTGTCCGGTTGGCTCTTGGTCCGTTCATTCGTATGCATGTGGTACACCGTAGGCAATTATGTTCCCGCGTCCATAAGCCACATGATGAGAATACTAATGGAGAAGACTGAATCAAGGGCCCAGATTAGAGTCAACAAACATTGACTAAGACCTCACAATATACACCTCATTCCTGCGCAATTGGGCCTTGCCCTTTTGCTTTCTGCACCCCCTTCATCTGAAGCCCATTGGAAAATAACTAGAAAAAGTACTTCTTGCACCCCTCTTTTATTTTCTTTTAGATTTTATTTTAAGTTTAGTCTAGGTTAGAATTAATTCGTAAAAAATAGTAAAAATCACAATAAAATTATATAAAAAATTCAGTAGGTTAATAATTCATTTTAGAAATTTGTGACAATTTTATTTTCTGAATTTTGGTTATTTTATATTTAATTTCGATTTTTCTCTTAATTAGCAATATATTGAATTCCTTTAATTGCACTTGTTTTTGTTCATTTTATTTTTTCCACTTTCTTTAGGATTTTTGGCCCATTCTTTTTGCTATGTTTAGAGGACTAATAAGAGAACTTAGGATATTTTTTGGTAGATTTGTAGGCCATTATTTCCACTGTTTTGGTAGCCTAATTCATGGAAAATGGTAGTTAATCCTTAAGTAGATTTAAGTGGTTTTTAGACATAGTTAACTTCTGAATTTTTAGGATATCTTTTAACATAATGTTATAGTCAGTTTTAGGACCCTATAGAATTAATTTCATATTTTTCCAGGACTTTTAATATTTTTAGTGTATTAATCTTTAGGCCTTTTTAAATGTAAAATATACCTAGTTTAGTTTAGGATATTATGCTCCATTAAGAACTAGTTTAATTAGGCTTAGTCTTAGGATTTTAAAATGACTTAGTATAGTTTAATTACTGATTTTTAGGATAATAATATTAGATGTTTCCCTTAGTTTTAGGATTTAGGCTTAGCATTTCTAATAAATAGATTTAGGTGAAGTTTAGGCTTACTTGTTTTGGTTTTATACCTTAAAATGCATTTTTAGATTTCATTTCTTTATTTCAATTTTAATGCTTTGCCTTATTATCTGAATTTCTCACTTGTATAGGTTTCCCCATTGTTCTTAGAATCAACTTAACTTCCTTAGGAAGTAAGTTAAATTCTAGTAGTTTCTAGTTTCATTCATTAGGATTAGGAAACCACATAAACCATTAGGACCACTTTTGAATAAATGAACAAAATTAGGATTGAGTCTTAGTCCTTTAGCTTTTGCCTTTTGCAACTTGAGTCCTTCTTTCTCATCTCATAAAAAAACACTTAATAAAAATCGAACGTTCTTGTACGACACGAGACTTTGTTGCGGAGTGCTTATACGCGTCCTGTTTCGGGGCGAGGTGTAAGTACTTACCGCGATGGATAGGTCTTAGTATGAGAATGTTCACAAACAAATTCAAAAACATTTCTCATAAAAGACAAAAACAAATAATAAGCGACTATCCTGCGGGAACTTCTTTTCCCACCTCATTCATTCTCAACGCGAACTTGCGACAACTTGTCTCGCATGCAAGACGGTAAACGCACTCGTACCAGACGAGCCTGGAACACCTGAGCATAGACATACGCAGTTCCAGCCATAAAAAACACAAACAAAGTTCCCGCCTGGTTAGGCAAACTACGTCGACTCTGATCCTCATTTTCCCGATGAGGTACGTAGGCAGCGGGGTAGGGCCCGTTCAAGCACATTCTTTATTTTCCCTACATTTCTCTCTTTCTTTCCATTCTCTTTTCTTATTCCTTTTTCCGTTCCATTATCATTCCAGTTAGCAGTTCATTTGTTCAGCAGCAGTTATATTTTTTTACCCTTTGAAACAAAACAAGCAAGCGTGGATCCCGTCGGGTACGGCGGACGATCTGGGGTGCTAATACCTTCCCAGGTCGTAACCGACTCCCGAACCCAGATCTTTGGTTTGCAAGGCCTCGTCCTTTCCTTCTTTCTCAGGTTTGTGCATCATTACCTTTCCCATTCATTCGGGATAAAAATGCCTGGCTGGCGACTCTACCTTTTCCGCGCCACTTTCACGTTTGTACTAGGATGAAAATCCCGGGAGTGACAGCTGGCGACTCTGCTGGGGATCGAAGCCAGAATCTCTGGTTTCCCTTGTAGAGTCAATCCTAGCGCTTGTCTGTTTTTGTTTCTTTGGGTGTTTATTTGTTTGTTGTTGTGTGCTTTAGTTTAGCTTTACTGTTTTCATCTACAATTTTACTTTACAGCTTTACTTTACAGCATTTATTTACCACTTTCAGTATTTATTTTCCATGCATCATATTATACTGGACTGTCTGGATGTGCTGTTTTTCATTTTTTCTGGGGGATGGGAGTTACTGTGAGATAAGCCAAATACCCGGCTTGAGTGCACTATATGATTAGCGTGGACAGACATTGTACTTCCATGGTATCTCACCATGGTGAGTGGCGATGTGTTCCACACCCAGATTGCGACCGTCTTGGAACTATTATGTGTGGGGATTACCCCACTTCAGGGTACGACCTTGATAGTTATGTGAATCTGGTGACCGGTCTTCGAGGACCTTAATGGGAACACCCCTCTCCAGTGATGACAGTGGAATACCACATTTGTTGGCAAACCCACTCGCATCTGAGGGTCCATTGGGAACTCGCATAGGATGGCCTGGTTCTCTCATAGGAATCCAGTTAAAGCAAATTGTTCGTATGACGGTAGTATTGTACCCTTCGGGATGAATGTACTAGTGTTTCTCGATTCAGTGCTTGAAGCTGGGGACTTATGAGGGAAGCTTGTTTTTCCGGACTCAGCTGAGGCCTCCCTGAGTAGTACATAATTCCAAACCGATTCCCTGATTTGGTCATGAGCCATTTCTCGGAAATGGTGAACGTATTATTGCTATTCGGCTTTAAGAGTCCGTGATGTTAACCTGAGTAGCACACCCGTGAGATTGGGAGGGGTTTACAGGTTTGCAGGAACCCTAAGACCTTCAGCATACCCGTTTTGCCTTTGGTTCAGTTTTGTGATCTGGTTCTCTGGTTCTAAGATATGGATCCCGGGTCAGAGGGATTGTTATTGTGATATGTAGATATTGTGACCTTGCACCGACACCTGATTATATGATTGGCACATCACAGACACTTCACTGATCACATGCCTCGCCTTGCATAAGCATCATAACATCATTAATCATTTGTGTTCTTTTTATTCTCAGGGTCCGCACTACTCCCAGTTCCTGGTCGTATACTTGCTTCAAAGATGGAAGATATCAGAAAGAAGAATATTTTCTACAAGTTTTTTGATACCAAGGTGGATTTGCTCAAGCAGATGGTGTCTCTTATTACCCCGGGTCATTTGGGATTTTTCAAAGAGCGATATGGTGATATTCTGGACATGGTGTTCAATCTGGATAGTTCACAAAGTAGTGACATCCATACCTTGCTACAGTATTATGACCCTAGACTCCGATGTTTCACATTTCCTGATTTCCAACTAGGTCCATTGCTAGAAGAGTATGTTGAGATTTTGGGACTGCCTATCAAAGATCAAATTCCTTTCAATTCAGAAATGACAAGACCGACTCATGCTGACATCGCTAAAGATCTTTATTTGAGCTCTTCAGAGATATCTGCTAATCTAGTTGCCACCAAGGCAGGAGTACTTGGTTTTCCCTTAGAGTTTCTGGTCAGAAGAGATGAAGAACGTGCCGTGGAAAAGCAGTGGGATTCAATTTGCTCCATCTTGGCATTATCTGTATATGGGATAATTTTGTTTGCTGACATGGAGAATTTCGTGGATATGAATTCCATTCATTTGTTTGTGATGAAAAATCTTGTACCCACTCTCTTGGAGATTTGTATTATTCAGTACACTATAAGAATGAGAAGAGACGAGGTGGCCTGGTTAGGTGTTGTGCCCCGTTATTCTACACATGGTTTATGAGACACATCCTTATTACTGGAGTATTCACAGATCCCAAAGTAATCTGGTCACAAAAGCTAAGCACGCTGACCACCAAAGACATTAGATGGTTCACCTTAAGGCTAAAAGGGAAAGAGCTCATCTCCAGCTGTGGAGGGTATCCTAATGTTCCCCTCATAGGAGTAGCCGGGGGCATTAATTACAACCCCATACTCTTGAGAAGACAATTAGGATATGTTCTGAAGAATGTTCCCAAATATTTGGAGCTGGATCAGACTTTCTATTTCCCTGTGAAGGACAATCTCCCATTGGTTCGAGAAGCTGCAGGTGCTTGGAAATTGATTAATAGAAAGGGTATAGAACGCTTGGGTAGGAGTAATAATCAAATGTTTCCAGAATTTGAAGCTTGGGTAATAGAGAAAGCTCAAGTAACTCTAATCCCTTTCTTTGCACCGTTACCACCACCTACCACAGTGCCTTTAGAAGATTATCAGAAATTGGAAGCTTTGGTCAAGCAGCTTAGAGTTGAGAATCAGAAGGCTTACAATTCTTGTCAGAAATTAATGATTCAGAACCAGCAGTTAGAAGATAGAGCTCTCCAAGCTGAAGAGACGGTTCGTCTTAAGCAGAAGTGTCGCTCCCGATAAATTTGCATCCCGGTACAAACGCGAACGGTCGGCGAAAGGAACAATGAGAACACACAGCTGTGAACTCACTGGAGATGAATAGAGTCGCCAGCTAGGCATTTTTATCCCGGAGGAAAGGCAATGCTGCATAGACCTAGGAAAAGATAGATAAGACGGTTTGCGAACCAGAGAGACTGAGAAAGGGGGTTGGTTACAACCTGGGAAGGTATTAGCACCCAGATTGTCCGTCGTACTCGACGGGATCCACGCTTAAAAGATTTGTGATTTAAAGGGGTAGTGTCAGTGCAATTTGTGTGTAAAAGAGCTGGAAAACAAAATGTACAGGTGTCAGTGTAAGAGAAAAGTGAAGTATATAAGTGAAGTGTCAGTGTAAGAACAGGAGTGAAATGCTCAAGATCATGGGGCTAAAAGAATGAGGCTAGAAAGAGGGGGAATATACAGAGACTTTTGTTCGATAACTGTTAAGTTATGCCTACGTATCCTCTCGTGCAATGAGGAAGTCAGAACACCGTAGTTCGACTCAAAAAGACTGAAAGATGAATTGACTTGTGAACTGCTTACTTGCCTATGCTCAAGTGTATGACCTGTCTGGCTCAGGTGCAAACTGTCTTGCATTAGACGGAAGAAGCAAGTTCTCGTTTGTGAGTGAATGAGGTGAGAAAAGAATCCCGAAGGAGACGATTATTGTTTGTTTTTGAGTTTTCAGTCTTTTATTGTTTTTTGGATTTTGTCATAAGTTAATGAGCTTAAGTCTAAACCAATGGATTTAGTAAACTCATCACATCTTCCCTCTGTTTAGGGGTAATGAGAATACCTTAAGTGTGAAGTCAGATTCTCACACTTAAACACCTTTGGTATAGGATTAAGATCATTAACCTACTTGTGATTATTTAGGTGTTTTTGTGGTTTTTGTTTAGTGTTGAGTAATGAGGTTAAGCCATAATCAGGGATTTAACAGACTCATTACACCATCCTAATAGAAGGATAATAGATGAGAATGTTTAAGCTGAGGAAAGCTCCTCAACTTAATCCATGATTAGGGATTAAACTCATGACAAGACAAGCCTTTAATTAAGTGGATTTTATTTAATGATAAGATGATGAAGTGATTTTTAGGGTTTGTAAGACAACTTGAGGGGGACTTGTCCATTAACACTAGGGTTAGTCCTTCTTAACCAATTAAGGAAGAATTAGAACCCTAATGCAAGGCCCAAGTTACAAGTGTGATGTCTTGATGATTATTAGATGTATTGATTAAAGGAGTTAAACACATTAAGGGTTTAACACTTAGGATTAAAATTATACACTCCATCCTAAGAGAAGGATGCAGGCATAAGCTTAATCACAAAGCCTTAAAGCCTTTAGGGTTTAGTCCCTGATTATGAGATGAGAAGAGAAGACTCAAAAGAGACAAAAAGGTAAAACTAAGAGGGGAGACTAATCAAAACCCTAATCATTGTCATGCTTGGTTGTTCCTAAGGTTTGTGAGGTTTTCAAGAGAAGTCTTCAATGGAACCACCAGGAAGCAGATGAAAGGATCAAGAGAAGCAAAGCAACTTGCTTCATTCAAGAAGTCAAGTCACTTGGAGAAAGAAAGTGGGAAGAGGAAGAATGAGCAAGCTCAAACTCAAACACATATAAAAATGCAGCATGGATGCAAGAGAGATGAAAAGAAAAGTTATGAGAAGTGAAGGCAAATGCACTTCTCAAAGTTACTTACCACCTGAAAGGTTAGAAAAGGAATGCAATGCAATGCAACATGGGATGAGATGGCATGATGAGAAACAAAACCAGAAGCATATACATGATGCTAATGATGCTATGAGATGCTACAAACATGAGGCAGCACATGGAAATGAACATACAAGTTCATGAATGCAAATGAAGCAAGTTAGGAACCATGAACATACATGAAAAGTTATGAAGTGCACATGACATACAACATGGCAAATACATGATGCAATGATCAAACATGCTTTCAATATGTCTTATGATGTTCAATGAATCAAATGGAGGCATGGAATGTCATGGCAAGTCATGTTATGCAAGAAAATGCAAGATGAATGCATATGGAAGCCCAAATTAGGGTTTATAAACAATACATCAAACAAAAATCAAAATCAGAAGCAAACCCTAAGATAAAAAATTGAAAATGCCACTCAAAGGACCCCTAACCCTATACTAAACCAATGCCCAAAGGAGAGGTTTCAACTCTTAACCAAATTCAAGCTATGGTTTTCTTAAGATTTCTAGGGTTTTAGGGTTCCTAAACAAGAAAATTACCAAACAAAAGGAAAATGAAAGATCAAATCATGGCCATTTAACCTCACAAACTACATGCTAAACACAATGCAATGCAAAAAGAATCAATGTCCAACTCTTCATAGTTAGGCAGAAATGATTTTTGGAACTTTGGATCAAATTAATGCATAAAAATGATTTTAATTCAATGGAAAATTCTCAAAATGCATCAAGATCAAAAAATAAATTTGGTTTGAAGGTTGGACAATGTTTCTAAATGTCTTAGAACATTTCATGAATTTTTTGGTGATTTTTAAATACCTAAAAGTATTTTTAATAAATTAATTTTCATTAATCAATTAAAAATAAACTTTTAAATATTTAAAAATACTTTTTAAATGCTAAAAATGAAAATAAAAATATTTTTGTGTTTTAAAAATTATTGGAACTCTTGAGAAAAAGTTTCATAATTTTTAAAACATTTTTGCTATTTTAAATAAATTATGCAAAACAAATGAAATAATATGAAAATTAAATGAAATAAAAGCTGAAAATGGGAAAGTCATGCAATCTGATGGTGGAGATTCAAACAAAAACACGCGCGCATTGACCTGGCGCCAAATCCAAGGGCCAACATTCAAACCTGGATAATTAATTCTTATGCCCTAATCCTGCCGTTAATCACTTTCAGATGACCGGAACAGTGTTCCGGTCATCTTCTCCGTTCACCCCAAACCTCAAACTCCTTCAAAACGCATCTAAAACGAAATCTAAAAACACAGAAATGATTCCCACTCACTCACGAATCAAAACCCCCATTCAAAACATATTTATTTTTCCAGGAATGGCTGAATCGAGACAAACAAAATCTAGGGCAAAAAGTTTCAGAGATTGATTAAACTCTCATCTTTCCACCATTTTCAAAACTAAAGATATCAGAGCAATCAGTGAAGCATGGAGAACAACTTTAGAACTTAAAAAGTGATTTCTGGAAAAAATGTTCTTGAGCTACCTGAGTTTCGAAGCTTTCACTCTTGCTACTTTCTGTCCCCTTCCTTTGATGAAAACCACTCCTTATGATCCCCTGATGATGCTTGAATACTTAGAAGGAGTTTAAGTTAGCTGGTTAGGGAGTTTGCACAGCTTCTGCTCAAGCTCAGGTGAAAATGGTGATTGTGATTCAAGCTGTTTCAGGCTAAGGTGAAGGGTTCTTTATGACCAGGGTGATGAATGGAGAAGGTTTATGAAGTTTGTTCAAGTGTTTGTGGCCTGTGGAGTGAGTTTCGAAAGAAAGTGCAGGTTGGAGTGAAAATGGAGAAATGGTGTTCTTGTTTGGTTCAGGCCTAAGTCTTGCTGGTTTTTGCTCAATGAAGCATGGTGATATGATTAGTGAAACTTGTTTGAATGTTTGTGGCTTGTGTAGAGAGATTCGAAGAGAAATGCTTGAGGGAGTGAGTTTGTGAATGTCTTGCTAGGGCTTGTTTCAGGCTGGCTCCTTGTGTGAAATGGCTAGCATTTGGCTTGCATAAAATAATCCCATTGGTCAGATGATGTGACCTGGCCTGCTGTGATTGGGATGTTCACTTTTGCAAAAAGTCCACTTTGGTGTAAGGAAAGCATGGGATTGGTTCTAGGCTAGTACAAGCATGGGGCTGGCGCAGCATGGTATGTGAGTGAGGCTAGGGTGGTTCAATGGCCAATGCAGCAAGTGGTAGGAAGTATCATGATGGTTTTGCAACTTGGTTATCTTTTGGTTCATATGGAAAGATCTTGCTATACAAGTCATGAACATGAGAAATTCTTGGTCCAATCTGAACTTTAGAAGTTGTGTGATCATGCATATTGGTTAGACATGAATTAGAAGTCACAAATGCCTTGGTACAAAGTTTTTGCAAGTTTCTCATTTGGTGCATATTTTGAAAATTAGTGATTTTTGCCAACTTTGACACACCATAACTTTTGATCCAAAATGAATTAGATCATGTTCTTGTACTTTTTGAAAAGGGAAAGATCTAATCTACAACTTTCATGACCAAAGTTTTTCCATTTGAAGCATTTTTGGATCAAAAAGTAAGGCTTGAAAAGTGGCATAAAATGACATATTCTTCAAAAGTCAACCATGCCCTAAAAAGTCAACTTTGCAAAAACTTGTAATTATTGAATTTTGTGAACTTCAACCTTCTTACATGATCAAATAAAGATCATATACACTCAAAATGATGAAGATCACCCCTTGGTTGGGTCATTGGGGGCCTCAGATGCCCTGATTTTGCCCTGACTTGTCTGAAAAGTCAACTCTTGATCAGATGACTTCCCCATGGAATTTCTTCATGAAAATTGATATGTATACTCCCTATACCATATAGAGACCAATAGAAACAAGAATGACCAAAAAATTTGGAGTTATGGCCTCTGAAACCAAAACCCTAATTTTAGGTCAACTGTGCAGTCAAGCCTGGCTCTGCTTCCACACCAATCCCAGTTCTTGTGATTCTTTGGCATTCTTGACTTTGAGGGGATGTAATATGATGCTTGAACACACATGGATCCCTTTGAAGTGATTGATGACCTTTGGAGTGGCTTAAGAAGCTCTTGGATTGCTCAGATCACAAACCCTAGATGCAGACGACTTAGAACCAATGCAAAGACTCAAAATTGTGGTATGAGATGTTATGATTGTGTTTATGCATATGAAATGATCACAAGACATGGTGTGAATGGGTGAGGGAAAATTTGGGGTGTTTACAGCTGCCCCTATTCAAACATGAGTTAGTTGTGCAGGTTGTAAGCAATGGCTTAACAGGCAAACAAGATAACTTATGGTTGAATACCAAAGACAGTCCAAAATTTGCACTCACAAAATGAAGAAGAAAAGGGATATAGATTGTAAAGGAAAATAAAGTATATTGTAAAGTGTGGGCGACGGAGGACGACCGTCGAGCAGAGGACGACTGCTGGGTAAAGAGCAATGACGGGGACGGCCGACATGCTGGGAAAAGTGCGGAAAATAAAGCAATGACGGGGACGACCGACATGCTGGGGATAAAAGAATTATGATGGGGACGGCCATCAAGATAAAGCTGTAAAATTCTCTGGGGATTAATGAAACATGACGGGGACGGCCATCAAGTTCATAAAGTAAAGTAACCAACGATGGGGACGGCCATCGGGCTAAACTGATGAAGGACGATCATCAGGAAAAAGAAAAAGGGACCACGACGGGGACGGCCATCGGGTTAAAGAATAAATGAAATAAACAGATGATGAGGTACGGTCATCAAAGGTGAAGGACGATCACCTAGCAGGGGACGGCTGCTCTGTTGGGGATAAGATGAGGGATGGTCATCTAAGGTGGAGGACGACCACCAGGCAGGGTACGGCTGCCGAAAATATCGCGACATAGGACGAATGCCGGATAAAAGGTTAACGATGGGGACGGCCATCGGATGAGCATGATGGAGGACGACCATCAAGAGGTGGAGGACGACCACCTAGCAGGGGACGGCTGCTCTCAAGGTTTATCATGACATAGTGTCGCTCCCGATAAATGAAGCTAAGTCCAGATAAAGGTACAGACGCGAACGGTCGGCGAAAGGGACAATGAGAACACACAGCCGTGAACTCACTGGAGATGAATAGAGTCGCCAGCTAGGCATTTTTATCCCGGAGGAAAGGCAATGCTGCATAGACCTAGAAAGAGATGGATAAGACGGTTTGCGAACCAGAGAGACTGAGAAAGGGGGTTGGTTACAACCTGGGAAGGTATTAGCACCCAGATTGTCCGTCGTACTCGACGGGATCCACGCTTAAAAGATTTGTGCTTTAAAGGGGTAGTGTCAGTGCAATCTGTGTATACAATAGATGGAAAGAGATGTACAGATGTCAGTGTAAGAGAAGTGAAGTGTGTAATATGGACAGTGTCAGTGTAAGAACACAGATGAAATGCTCATGATAATGAGGCTAAAGAATAAGGCTAGAAGGAGGGGGAATATACAGAGACTTTTGTTCGATAACTGTTAAGTTATGCCTACGTATCCTCTCGTGCAATGAGGAAGTCAGAACACCGTAGTTCGACCCAAAGAGACTGAAAGGTGAATTGACTGGTGAACTGCTTACTTGTCTATGCTCAAGTGTATGATCTGTCTGGCACAGATGCAAACTGTCTTGCATTAGACGGAAGAAGCAAGTTCTCGGTTGTGAGTGAATGAGATGAGAAAAGAATCCCGGAGGAGACGATTATTGTTTGTTTTTGAGTTTTCAGTCTTTTATTGCTTTTTGAAGTTTGTCATAAGTTAATGAGTTTAAGCCTAAACCAAAGGGTTAGTAAACTCATCACATCTTCCCTCTGATTAGGGGTAATGAGAGTACTTTAAGTGTGAAGTCAGATTCTCACACTTAATCACCTTTGGTATAGGATTAAGATCATTAACCTACTTGTGATTATTTAGATGTTTTTTGTTGTTTTTGTTTAGTGTTAAGTAATGAGGTTAAGCCATAATCAGGGATTAAACAGACTCATTACACCATCCTAATAGAAGGATAATAGATGAGAATGTTTAAGCTGAGGAAAGCTCCTCAACTTAATCCATGATTAGGGATTAAGCTCATGACAAAACAAGCCTTTGATTAAGTGGATTTTATTAATGATATGATGATGAAGTGAGTTTTAGGGTTTGTAAGACAACTTGAGGGGGACTTGTCCATTAACACTAGGGTTAGTCCTTCTTAACCAATTAAGGAAGAATTAGAACCCTAATGCAAGGCCCAAGTTACAAGTGTGATGTCTTGATGGTTATTAAGTGGATTGATTAAGAGATTTAAACACATTAAGGGTTTAACACTTAGGATTAAAGTTATACACTCCATCCTAAGAGAAGGATGCAGGCATAAGCTTGATCACAAAGCCTTAAAGCCTTTAGGGTTTAGTCCCTGATTATGAGATGAGAAGAGAAGACTCAAAAGAAACACAAAGGTAAAACTATGAGGGGAGACTAATCAAAACCCTAATCATTGTCATGCTTGGTTGTTCCTAAGGTTTGTGAGGTTTGCAAGAACAATCTTCAATGGAACCACCAGGAAGCAAATGAGAGGATCAAGAGAAGCAAAGCAACTTGCTTCATTCAAGAAGTCAAGTCACTTGAAGAAAGAAAGTGGGAAGAAGAAGAATGAGCAAGCTCAAACTCAAACACACATAAAAATGCAGTATGGATGCAAGAGAGAGATGAAGAGAAGTTATGATAAGTGAAGGCAAATTCACTTCTCAGAATCACTTACCACCTGAAAGGTTAGGAAAGAAATGCAATGCAATGCAAAATGGGATGAGATGACATGATAAGAAACAAAACCAGAAGCACATACATGATGCTAATGATGCTATGAGATGCTACAAACATGAGGCAGCACATGGAAATGATCATACAAGTTCATGAATGCAAATGAAGCAAGTTGGGAACCATGAACATACATGAAAAGTTATGGAAGGCACATGGCATACAACATGACAAATGCAAGATGCAATGATCAAACATGCTTTCAATATGTCTTATGATGTCAAATGAATCATATGGAAGCATGGAATGTCATGGCAAGTCAAGTTATGCAAGAGAATACAAGAGGGATGCACATGGAAGCCCCAAATTAGGGTTTATGAATCATACATCAAACACAAACCAAAATCAGAAGCAAATAACATCACAAAAAATTGAAAATGCCACACAAGGGACCCCTAATCCTATACTAACCCACTGCCCAAAGGAGAGGTCTCAACTCTTAACCAAATTCAAGTTATGATTTTCACAAGATTCTAGGGTTTTTAGGGTTCCTAAACAAAAGAAATGTCAAACAATTTGAAAATGCAAGATCAAAACATGGCTATTTAATCTCAAAAACTACATGCTAAACACAATGCAATGCAAAAAGAATCAATGTCCAATCCTTCATGAATAGGCAGAAATGATTTTTTGAACTATGGATCAAATTAATGCACAAAAACAATTTTAATTCAATGAAAAATTCTCAAAATGCATCAAGATCAAAAAAGAAATTTGGTTTGAAGGTTGGACAATGTTTCTAAATGTCTTAGAACATTTCATGAATTTTTTGGTGATTTTTAAATACCTAAAAGTATTTTTAATAAATTAATTTTCATTAATCAATTAAAAATAATCTTTTAAATATTTAAAAATGCTTTTTAAATGCTAAAAATAAAATTAAAAATATTTTTGTGTCTTAAAAAATAATAAAACTCTTGAGAAAAAGTTTCATAATTTTTAAGCAATTTTTACTATTTTAAATTAATTATGCAAATAAAATGAAAAGAAATGAATTAAAATAAAGAAAAAGGAAAAGTCAACAGAATGGAAGGTCAGGATGGAGTCTGGATTTAAAAGGGTTGACCACGCGCGTGAATGGAAGGTCCAGATGGCTTCTGAGCAAATTAGTTTAATTATAATTAATTAAATTAAATAAAGTGGATTAGGGCTAATTGAGTGAATCCAGGCCACACATGCGCGCGGGAGGTCAACAAGTCAAAGGATCCTACGCTCCACATTCAAATGAAATTAATTACAGGGATTAAACCCTAATGATTTTCAGGTGGCCGGAGAAGACCTCCGGTCGTCTTCTCCGGTGGGAAGCCCACCTGAAAATCCCTAAAAACTTCAAAATGCAACAAAAATGAAAACCAAGCACACAGAAATGATTCCCATGATCCACTGAATCAAAACCCCATCACAAACAACATTTATTTTTCCCCAGAATCATGAATCGAACAAAACATCTTTTAGGTCAACAGAGTTTCAAAAAGCAATTAAATTCTCATTTCATCACCATTTTCAAAACTAAAAGTACCAGGACAATCAGTGAAGCATGGAGAACAAGTTTAGAACTTAAAAATCCATTTCTGGAAAAAAAGTTCTTGAGCTACCTGAGATTCGAAGCTTTCACTCCAGCAACTTTCTGACCTCCCCTCCTTGTGAAATCCACTCCTTATGACCTCTTGATGATGCTTGAATGCTTTGGAGAAGTTTATGCTGGCTAGATGAAGAGTTTGAACAGCTTCTGCTCAAGCTCAGTTGAAAATGGCAATGGTGATGCAGGCAGTTTCAGGCCAATGTGAGTGGTTCTTTGTGATCAGGGTGATATTTTAAGAAGGTTTGTGGAATTTGTTTGGATGTTTATGGCCTGTGGAGTGAGTTTCGAAAGAAACTGCAAGTTGGAGTGAAAATGGAGAAGTGGTGTTCTTGCTTGATTCAGGCTTGGTTCTTTGTTGGTTTGGGCTTAATGAGGCATGGTGAGTTGAGTAGTGGAACTTGTTTGAATGTTTGTGAACTGGGCAGAGAGATTCGAAGAGAAATGCCAATGGGGTGTGTTTTGTGTATGTGATGCTATGGTGTGTTTTTGCTTGGCCTCTTGATATGTTTTGCTTGCTAAAGGATAGTATAAACAATTCCAAGTGGCCAGAGGATGTGACATGGCCTGCTGTGATTGGGATGTTTGCTTTTGCCAAAAGTCAATTTTTTTGTAAGAGAAGTATGGCTTGAGTTCTAGCTTGGTACAATGGCTAGGGCTGGCGCAGCATGGTGTGTATGGGAGGCTAGCATGGTTCAGCATCCAATGTAACAAGTGGGGGAAAGTGTGATGATGATTTTGCAAGTTGTTTCAACTTTGGTTCACATGTGATTTTCTCATTCCACAAGCCATGAAACATGAGAATTTTTGGTTCAATTCTGACTTTTAAGACTTATGTGATGTTTGTACATTGGTTTGATGTCAACTAGAAGTTACAAACAGCCTTGGTTCATGATTTTGCAAATTTCTCATTTGGTGCACATCTTGAAAATAAGTGATTTTTGGCAACTTTGTCACACCATAACTTTTGATCCAAAATGAATTAGGTCATGTTCTTGTACTTTTTGAAAAGGGAAAAATGTGTTCTACAACTTTCATGACCAAAGTTTTTCCATTTGAAGCATTCTTGGATCAAAAAGCAAGGCTTGAAAAATGACCTAAAATGACATATTCTTGAAAAGTCAACTATGCCCTAAAAAGTCAACTTTGCAAAAACTTCAAATTCTTGAATTTTGTGAACTTCTAACTTCTTCCATGATCAAATAAAGACCAAATACACTCAAAATGATGAAGATCACCCCTTGGTTGGGTCATTGGGGGCCTCAGATGCCCTGATTCTACACTGACTTGTCTAGAAAGTCAACTCTTGATCAGATGACTTCCCCATGGAATTTCTTCATGAAAATTGATATGCATACTCCCTACACCATATAGAGACCAATGGAAACAAGAATGACCAAAAAATTTGGAGTTATGGCCTCTGAAACCAAAACCCTAATTTTAGGTCATCTGTGCAGTCAAACTTGGCTCTGCATCCATACCAATCCTAGTTCTTGTGATTCTTTTGCATTCTTGACTTTGAGAGGATGTAATATGATATAAGAACACACATGGACCCCTTTGAAGTGATTGATGGCCTTTGGAGTGGCTCAAGAGGCTCTTGGATTGCTCAGATCACAAACCCTAGATGCAGATGACTTAGAACCTATGCAGTGAATCAAAAATGGAATATGAGATGGTATGATTGAGTTTATGCATATGAGGAGATCACAAGCCATGGTGTGAATGGGTGAGGGCAAATTTGGGGTGTTTACACATAGGACGAATGCCAGATAACCAAAATCAACAATGCGGACGGCCATTGGATAAAATGATGAAGGACGATCATCAAAAGGTGGAGGACGACCACCTAGCAGGGGACGGCTGCTAAAATCAGCGATGGGGACGGCCATCGGATGAGCATGATGGAGGACGACCATCAAGAGGTGGAGGACGACCACCTAGCAGGGGACGGCTGCTCTCAAAGTTTATCATGACACAGGACGAGTGTCAGATAAAAAGAAAATTACTCTGTTGGCGATCTACCGGGGAATAGTAAACACGGACGAGTGTTTACATCCAAGAAACAAATGGTATAAGTGTTTGGTATTGTGTATAGATTAAATATGCGGACGAGCATCCTTAAGACTATGATACGGACGAGTATCGAATAGAAACAAATACTGACGCGCGTTCAAAGATGATGATACGGACGAGTATCAACTGGTTAACAGAGAACACGGACGAGTGTTGAATCTGAGAGGATTCTTCTGGGGAATGATAGACACAGGCGAGTATCTATATTCAAGAAGACAAAAGTGTTTGACACAGTGTATGGATTAAAGATGCGGACGAGCATCCTTAATACTATGATACGGACGAGTATCATGTAGAAACAAAACGCTTGACGCATGTTCTGAGATGATGGTACGGACGGGTACCAACGGGTTAACAAAGAACAAGGACTAGTGCCGAATCTGTGGGGATATGAATGGTATATACAAGATACGGACGAGTATCTGCATGAGTGCAACATGAGTAGTGAGTATGAGTATTGTAGATGAGTGTTTATCTGCTGGGGAGGGTGACACGGACGAGTGTCAAGAGAGAAAAGTATAATATGAACAAATATCTGATATACAAAGCGTAGGTGAATGTGCTGGGGATATGACACGGACGGGTGCCAAAGGATTGTGTATGTAAGTACATGTGAGTGCAAAGAGGATGTCTTTGGCTTTCTGCTGGGGGTATGACACGGACGGGTGTCAGGACGTATCTGTAATACGGGTGATCTTGTTTGCAAAGAGTGTTTAGGCGACTTTACTGGGGAAAGGTGGCACGGACGGGTGTCAAAATGAGTATATACTGGTGTTTGTGGATTGTGAGGCAGCTGCTTTTGCTAGGGACTCTGGTGGGGATTTTTCTGTATGTTGACGAACTGTCAATATTCACAAGTGTTGGTTCAAGACATGGCTTATGATTATGCTATATGTTTGATTTTTGCCGTAATGCTCCGTATTAGACGGAATGCTACGCTTTGTGGGTGAATATGATGCGAATGCTATGATTATGCAAAGATGCCAAACCGGGACTCGGATCCCGTTGCTTGTGAAGATCTTTGATCGATCCGTTTGAAGTAGACATCCCAGCTGGGGATGAGATCATTGGTAGATCTGACGAGATGTTATCTGCTTGGGGATATGGGTCAATGATAGACCTATTCCGATAAATGAGAGACCCAGCTGGGGTTTGTAGAAGCTTTCTTCACTCTGTTGTGACTCTTCATGCACTGCTCTTCTGGGTAGAGGCTGCAACTCTGTGGGGAGAGCTCCTTGACTTGGTTGAGGATGAAACGGCAACTCGGCTGGGAGCAGTAGCAAGTGGCAGCTCAGCTGGGGGAAGTCATGAGAGGCAACTCAGCTGGGGAGAGAGCACTTCGGGTGCTAAATTTGAGGGTTGATTGGCCAGCCTGCTGGGATGAAGCTTACATGCCCCAAGTTGCACTCTGGATTCTGCAATCCTGAAAAAGATAGAGAAACGCACAAGATAATCCCGAGGTATCCCTTACCGGATTCCGTCATAGGAGTCTGGATACTTCTGAGAGTAAGCATATTTCCTGCAAGCACGTTCTTATTTGAAGATAAACATCTGTATTTTATGCAATCAGTTTTTTTCCTTAAGACATCAGACATTTTTTTTTGCAAAAATAAAAATGTACAAGACGAGACATGACTGAAAATCCGATTTTATTAATTCATATGCCCTGAATTGGCGAGATACAGTCAAAGAAACAAATCCCCTGAAATGAGGAGATCGTTTATAAATTGAGAAACAAAATGCTGGCAGTGTTGATGACGCTTTGAGGAGCTTCCCCTTCCGCTATGACTCGTATGACTTTTTGACGTTCTTCTCATCTTGCTTTCTGAAGAGTGTTGATTCTGATTGAAGCTTGATCCTTTCGAAGCATACCAAGTTGTAAACGATACAGACGAATTCAGAATGCAGTTGTTCGCTTATTCCCTTATTTTGCATGGACCGCCCTTTCGGGTTTTCAATCCATCGGGATACCCATTTTTTCCTGAGCTGTCCAATGCGGCTTTTCAACTCAGCGGGTGTACATTTTTTGTTTATTTTCCCTTATTTTTGCCCGAGTCTTTTATTCTGTTTTTGACTCGCCGGGATGCCCTATTTTTGCCTGGATTTACATTCTGTTTTTGTGTCCAGCGGGTCCTTTTATGCGAAGTATTTTTTAACTGCATCTGAATTCACAGGGGACGGGAAGTCCTCACCATCCATGGTGCTGAGCATCAGTGCTCCACCAGAGAAAACTTTCTTTACCACGAATGGTCCTTCATAGTTTGGAGTCCACTTTCCCCTGTGGTCTGTATGAGGAGGGAGGATTCTTTTCAGCACAAGATCTCCTACTTGGTACTCTCGGTGCCTGACTTTCTGATCGAAGGCTCTCTTCATTCTCTTCTGATATAACTGCCCATGACAGACTGCATCCAATCTTTTCTCTTCGATCAGACTCAGTTGTTCGTATCGGGCCCGAACCCATTCGACTTCGTTCAGCTTAACATCCATCAGTACCCGTAGGGAGGGTAATTCAACTTCAACCGGTAGGACTGCTTCCATACCATACACAAGCTGATACGGTGTTGCCCCAGTGGATGTCCTGATTGACGTGCGGTACCCATGCAAGGCAAACGGTAGCATTTCATGCCAGTCTTTGTAGGTGACTACCATCTTCTGCACAATCTTCTTGATATTCTTATTAGCTGCCTCAACAGCGCCATTCATCTTTGGCCTGTAAGGAGAAAAATTGTGATGTTGGATCTTGAAGTCCCGGCACAGTTCTGCCATCATTTTGTTGTTCAAGTTAGAACCATTGTCAGTAATGATTCGCTCGGGCACTCCGTATCGACAGATGATATCTCTTTTCAGAAATCTGGCTACCACTTGTCTTGTAACATTGGCATAGGAAGCTGCTTCGACCCACTTGGTGAAATAATCAATGGCAACCAGGATGAATCTGTGGCCGTTCGAAGCAGTCGGTTCAATCTTGCCAATCATGTCAATGCCCCACATAGCGAAGGGCCAGGGTGAAGACATCACATTCAAAGGATTGGGAGGCACATGCACCTTATCTGCATAAATCTGACATTTATGGCATTTCCTGGCGTAGGCACAACAATTAGCATCCATTGTAATCCAGTAATAGCCTGATCTTAGCAACTTTTTAGCCATTGCATGTCCTCCAGCATGGGTACCAAAGGAGCCTTCGTGCACTTCATGCATTAGCAGATCTGCTTCCGTCCTGTCGACGCATCTAAGGAGTACCATATCAAAGTTCCTTTTATACAGGGAACCATCAGTGTTCAGAAAGAAACTACCAGCAAGCATTCTCAAAGTCTTCTTATCATTGGAAGATGCCCCAGGTGGGTATGTTTGATCCTCCAAGAAGCACTTAATGTCATGGAACCAAGGCTTATCGTCCTTGACAACATCTGCTGTGAATACATATGCTGGTCTGTCAAGTCTGGACACTGAAATCTGAGGTACAAAGTTGGCAGCCTGAACTTTGATCATGGACGAAATGGTAGCCAAAGCATCTGCAAACTGATTCTCGTCCCGAGGGATATACTCAAGCTTGACTGTTGTAAAGAAAGTCAATAACCTCCTTGTATAATCCCTGTAAGGTATCAGATGATCCTGGTGTGTGTACCATTTACCGTTGGTCTGATTGATTACCAGAGCTGAATCTCCGAATACGGTCAATGTCTTGATCCTGAGGTCAATGGCTTCCTCAAGACCCATAATGCAAGCTTCGTATTCAGCTTCGTTGTTAGTGCAGTTGAAAGTGAGCTTTGCCGAGAAAGGCATGTGAACTCCTTTGGGTGTAATGAGTACTGCACCAACACCACGACCATTCATGTTAACAGCCCCATCAAACATCATAGTCCATTCTTCTTCCGGGTCAGGCCCTTCAGTGTGAACAGGCTCTTCATGATCTTTTGCTTTTATGAACATGATGTCTTCATCAGGGAAGTCAAATCTCATAGGCTGGTAGTCATCAATAGGTTGCTCAGCAAGATATTCAGACAATACACTGCCCTTGATGGCTTTCTGAGAAGTGTACTGGATGTCATATTCTGTAAGGATCATTTGCCATCTTGCAACCCGTCCGGTAAGTGCTGGCTTCTCAAATATGTACTTAATTGGGTCCATTTTTGAGATCAACAAGGTAGTATGGGTCAACATATATTGTCTCAGTCGGCGAGCAGCCCACGCTAAAGCACAACAAGTTTTCTCGAGCAGTGAATAACGTTGTTCACAGTCGGTAAACTTTTTGCTTAGGTAGTATATTGCATACTCTTTTCGACCAGACTCGTCATGCTGGCCCAGCACACACCCCATTGACTCTTCTAATACTGTCAAGTACATGATCAGAGGTCTTCCTTCAACTGGAGGCATAAGGATTGGAGGTTCTTGTAAGTATTCTTTGATCTTGTCAAAAGCCTTCTGGCAGTCTTCATTCCACCTGACCGTCTGTTCTTTTCTCAACAATTTGAACAAGGGTTCATAGGTTGCTGTAAGGTGAGATATGAACCTCGAAATGTAATTCAATCTACCTAAGAACCCTCGAACCTCTTTCTCTGTTTTCGGTGCAGGCATCTCTTGAATAGCTTTGACTTTATCGGGGTCAACTTCAATCCCTTTCTCGCTCACAATAAAACCCAGCAGCTTACCAGATCTCACCCCGAATGTGCATTTGTTGGGGTTCAACTTCAGTTGATACTTCCTCAGACGCTTGAACAGCTTCAGCAGATTTACCAGGTGGTCTTCTTCAGTGAGGGACTTGGCAATCATGTCATCCACATAACACTCAATTTCTTTATGGATCATATCGTGGAATAATGTTACCATAGCCCGTTGATATGTCGCACCGGCATTCTTGAGCCCAAATGGCATTACTTTGTAGCAGAACGTGCCCCAGGGTGTGATGAAGGTTGTCTTATCCATGTCTTCAGGTGACATCTTAATCTGATTGTATCCTGAAAATCCGTCCATGAAGGAGAATACCGAGAACTGAGCCGTGTTATCCACCAATGCGTCAATGTGAGGTAAAGGGAAGTCATCTTTCGGGCTAGCTCTATTCAGATCTCGGTAGTCAACACACATTCTAACTTTGCCGTCCTTCTTAGGCACAGGTACTATATTAGCAACCCACGACGGATAGCTTGTCACGGCAAGGAACCCGGCGTCCCATTGCTTTTGCACCTCTTCTTTAATTTTCATTGCCATGTCCGGGCGAGTACGACGCAGCTTCTGTTTAACTGGCGGGCATTCTTCTCTCAAAGGCAGCTTGTGCACAACAATGTCGGTATCCAACCCTGGCATATCTTGATAAGACCAAGCAAACACGTCCACGTACTCTCGAAGCAGGTCAATCAGTTGTCTCTTCACTGAGTCTTGCAGGCAGGCCCCGATTTTAACTTCTTTCACGTCTTCATCTGTACCAAGATTGATCACTTCAACCTCCTCCCGGTGAGGAGTAATAACCTTTTCCTCTTGTCTTAACAACCTGGCTAGCTCTTCAGGGAGCTCATATTCTTCTTCAACCCCTTCATCAGTTTGATTGATCGGATTATCAAAGTCATACGAAGTCATAGCCGTGCTGTTGTCGGTGTTGTCTGGAAGGCACACTCTGCAAGGGTTCAGTTTGTTCATTTTAGTGATTTAGAAAAAGTGAAATAAAAGTTGTCATTTTGAAAACACTGCCATTTATTTTTTGTACAAAAAGAAAAATGGAAAAACAGTGAGCGGAAAAGAAAAAGACTCGTTTGCAAAAAGATGTCTGATATTTCATTGATTAATCTTGTTGCACAAAGAGTACAGATGGCCCGATTACAAAATGAGTCTTGTCATCTTGGGCAAGATGCAAGACTTTGATGCATGCTATAAAAATACAGGAAATAATAATTACTCTGCATGAGTAACTCTTATAATTTCCTGGGAAGACCAGTTTGAGATACTGCTCCCCGGGACCTTTGGACGAATCCAGCTTTCCAGGTTGCGCTCTTCTTCCAGCTCGTCTTCCACATTGTTGACAGCATCAGGGGTGAGCATCCCCCCACTCACAAAGTTGGGCTCTTTCGCAGCCTCTGCTTGATCTTGTTGAGTTGGTTTGTAACCCAACCCAAATCTATCATCTTTCTTCTCCACCGATAACAGTTTGCCCCAGCCTTGGGCGTTTCCTCCCTCAACAACCTTCCGGGCTTGTTGGTATGATGATATTGAAGTACCAGGCACAGCAGATGTTTCATTGACATTCAAGGCTTCAAAACCTTGGCTCATTGTTTCATGGATCTCCCCATCCATCTCAATATACTTATAGGTAGCCAGGTGGCTGACAAAAATATCCTCCTCTCCACAGATTGTAACGATTTGACCCTCCCACTCATATTTTAACTTCTGGTGAAGGGTAGAGGTCACGGCGCCAGCGGCGTGAATCCATGGTCTTCCCAACAAACAGCTGTAGGCAGGCTGTATATCCATCACGTAGAAGGTCGTTTTGAAGGTCTGCGGGCCAATCGTTATGGGCAACTCGATCTCTCCCAGAACCGATCTCTTTGAGCCATCAAAGGCTCTCACCACCAGGTTGCTGGGTCTTAATGCCAATCCGTCATATTCTAGCTTCACCAGGGCCTTTTTAGGTAAGACATTGAGGGATGATCCCGTGTCTACCAGCACATGGGAAAGGACAGCACCTTTACATTCCATGGTTATGTGCAAGGCCTTGTTATGGTTGCGGCCTTCCGTAGTCAAGTCAGTGTTGGTGAACCCTAGTCCATGACTAGCATTAACATTTCCAACTACAGCTTCCAGCTGATTGACAGTGATCTCTTCAGGCACGTAAGCTGCGTGCAAGACTTTGAGTAGTGCGTTCCGATGGGCTTCGGAGCACATAAGCAATGATAGGATTGAGATCTTGGAAGGCGTCTGATGAAGTTGATCCACTACTTTATAATCACTCTTCTTGATGATTCGCATGAACTCATCAACCTCTTGATCGAAGGGTGTTTTCAAAGCTTCCTTGACAGTCTGCTCCTCCTGCGCCAAGCTCTTTCCTTTTGCCTTGGCAGCAGCTTCTGCTTCGGCAGTGGGTCTTTGAATTCGTGGAGCAAAGAGACGCCCGCTTCGAGTGAAGCCTCCGCCTCCTCCCACACTGCCTATTTGTGGTGCAGGGGTTGATGATTCGAAAGTGATTCTTTGTCCTTCACAGTACAGGTCAGAGCCGTAATGCCAGGGGATGGCGTTACTGCTTTCATAAGGTACTGGTCCAGGCACCGTGATAGTGACTGGACTGATTGCAGCTGCGGAAGGAGTTGTGATAGTTTGCGGATCATAATAAATCGTGACTGGTGCTCTGATGGGAGCAGCACCTTCTGAGTTGTAGGCAGAGTTGTTCTCAGGATCATAAAATATTGTGACAGTTGAGACGTCTTCATGATTTGTTGCTGATGTTGTAGGAGATATTGTCGGAAGGATGGACGTTGTTGTTGTAGGAGATTCAAACTGGAGTGGTGCTGAAGTTGTAGAAGGAACATTTGTTGATATCTGGTCAGTTGAAATGACAGATGAAGTACTTGTTGATGAAGCTGAAGAGTTGTCAGGAACAATGGTTGTTGCAGTTGTAGAAGATACCGGAATTGTTGCTGTTGAGATTGCTGGATTTGTAGGAAATGATGTGGTGATCTGAAGTTGGCCACTCTGAATAAGACCATCTATGCCATTCCTCAAATTATCGCACCCATTTACTGAAATATTGCAGTAAGCACACCCCAACTCACACCCCGGGAACATTTGACATTCGAGGAGTTGAGCCTTAATTTCCACCAACGGTGTCCGGATCTGACCCACACTGGTTATTAAATAAGACGGTTTGCCTTCTTCAATAGCGTTAATTCTGGGACCACCATGGTTCGGCATAGGATTTTTGTTGACATTGGGTGGTGGTGCGAAATTCAGAGCTTTTGAGTCTACCAGGTCTTGTACCTTCATGTGCAAGGCTCTGCACTTTTCTGTACTGTGGCCAGGTGCATTTGAATGAAAAGCACATCTGGCGTTGGAGTCATAATTCCTGGGTAGACTGTTGGGATCTGGAGGTGCCAGCGTCCTTAGCTCGACTAGGTTGAGTTTCAGGAGTTGTGGCAGCAATGTAGCATATGGCATAGGGATCGGATCGATCACCCTATTGGCTTGAGATGGCCTCTGCTGAAATGGCCTTTGCTGGTTTTTGTTGTTGGTATTGTTGTAATTTCTTGGAGGATGCTGAGCTTGTCGATGGTACTGAGGTTGTTGCTGATAGTTTTGTTGCGGAGGTTGATAAGCTGGTTGAGGGTGAGCTGGAGCAGGAATGGTGACTGCTGCCACAAACCTGTGAACATACTGGGGTCTGCCCCTGTTGGTGTGGATGGCATTGGTCTCGCCAGTTCTTCTTGGGCCTGCAAAAGGCTTCCTTGCATTACTGGATGAGCTTGCACCGTTGTCTGAGATCTTTCCCATCTTCAATAGGCTTTCAATTCTCTCCCCGGCTATGACAACATCTGCAAAGCTGGTGGAAGAGAAAGCAGCCAGCCTGTCAATATATGTTCCCTGGAGGGTGTTCATGAACATATCTGCCATTTCCCTCTCAGACATAGGTGGCTGAACAGCAGCAGCCAATTGCCTCCATCTCTGGGCATATTCTCGGAAACTTTCCCTCGACGACTGTGACATTCCCATTAGGAGGGTCCTGTTGGGTGCCATGTCTAAGTTGTACTGATATTGTCTGATGAAGGCCTCTGCCAGGTCCTTCCAACACCTGATAGTTGCCCTTGTCAAGTGAGAGTACCATTCTCTTGATGCTCCAGTCAAGCTATCTTCAAAATAGAACATCCAGAGCTTCTCATCCATAGTATAGGCCTTCAGCCTTCCCAGAAATGATTGTAGATGGGTTCGGGGACAGGAAGTCCCGTTGTATTTTTCAAAACAAGGAGGCTTGAACTTGTGGGGAATCCTGACCCCATCTACCAAGCCCATATCCATAACATCAAAACCCAAAGAGTTTTGAGACTCTAAGGATCTTAATTTCTCAGCTATCTCATCCAACCTTCTATCATAAGCTTCTTCCCCGGCTCCCATTACTGTGAATTGATCCTCTTGAGGGTCTTCTTGCAGTACCCTGCCTGCAGTGGCAGTCCCCTGAACATTTGCAAGAATATTGACCTCTGGATGAAGATGGGGGCCAAATACAGGAGGGTTAACATGAGGTTGAACCCTTTCATTGTTGCTGGTGCCGGCAGTCCCTATATGCGGATCTTATTGATTTTGCCTTTCCACCATGGCCCTCAATCTTTCCTGGCTCTGAGCCATGTTGTTCATCACTTCCATAAACTGAGTCATCTGGTTCCTCATTTCCAACCTCTCGTTGGTCATTTGGTTCCTGACCTCCGTAAGGTCCTGCTGCATCTGATCCATTTGTATGCCTGGAAGGTTGTTACGGGTTGGATAACGGTGCGGACGGTTGAGGGGAAATACCCGGCGTCGAGCAATAGTTCCTGAACACCACAACAGAGTTAGCAACAATAAAACAAAAACCTACAAAACAAACAAAAGGGTTAGCATGCAATGCAGTATGCTTATTTGTTTTTAAGGTATCCGGCTCGGTATTTAGTTTTGACCCTTCCAGACCCTTGAAGATGCCGCTGATGTTGTTTTCAAAGTAAACTTGGATGGAACAAACTAATACATATATTACAAAAGGCAAATGGTACATAGTTTGTTTACAAATACAATCCCTATGAGGGGTCAAAGTACATTACAGGAAAACAAAAGTACATGGAATGAAAGCAACAACAAACAAATGGTCAAACACCAAGACCAAACTCATCCTCACGAACTTCCTTGAAAAGTGCTTCGGTCACTGGATCAGCTGGACGCTCCGTGAGATTCCTGATGAGGAGATTCCGGGTAGTAACAGCTGCAGTTAGCTTCTTGTACTGACCTTGGTCCTTTGACCTCTTCACTCCAGCTCTGATCTTCAGCTCTGATATCTCCCTCTGGGCTGCTGCCAGGGCTTCTTGTTGCTCTTTTGCACTAGCTTCCATCTGCTCTATCTTGTCTTGAACTCTCTTGTCTTCCAGAGTACGAGCTTCGGTGATCCTGACCCACCTAGCCTGACTCTCCTTCAGATACAAGTATGTCCTTGCTCTCTGGAACTGGGCTTTCTTGCAAGCATTCTTCAGAATTTGTTCTCCAGCCCTAGATTTCTTGATATAATCCTCAGACTTCTCAATTTTAGCCAAGTGCTCCACTTTCAACTTTTCCAACCTCTCAATATCCAGTCTGCCATCACTCCTCTCCCAGAGGGTTTTCTGTAGAGCTTGGGTCAGCTTCTCATTTCTCTCTTTCAAGCTCTCAAACTCCTCTAAACTGATAGTGGCAGGGGGTGGTGCTGAGGATGGTCCAGGCATATCCTCCATAGTAAAGGGCATTCCGGAAAATTGAGCCCTGGCATGGGACCACTCATAATATTGTGCTGATGCCACATTATTGCACTTTCCCAGAATGGTTACTCCCTTGGTTTGGACATTATCCCAGGCCCAGGCAGCCTGCCTAACAATAGCCAGATTAGGCTTGTTCTCACAATACAGAGTCTCAACCAAGTCCTGTGCCTTAGGAGTGTGGACCAGTGCATAACCCAGTTGTCTTTTGAACAGCAGAGGGTTGTAATTGATACTACCCTTAACTCCTACTAGGGGTACATTGGGAAAATGCCCACAGCTGGTAATGATATCCCTGCCTTTGGTGCTTTGAGTGCACCATCTGATATCGGCTGAAGTTAGAGCAGTGAGTCTCTTAGCCCAGTTTCTCTGCTGATGAGGGTTCAAAAATGCATCTGTCTTGGGCAAATGCCTGAGAAGCCAAGTATGGAACAAAGGAGCACAACACCTCACTAATCTTCCCCTCTGCTTTTCATTCCTCTGATGCACTGAGTAATAGAGATCCCCCAATAAAGTTGGCACTGGGTTCTTCAGGATGAAAAGATGGATTGCATTCTTGCTAATGAATCGAGGCTCGTCTGCAAACAATACAATTATATATATGCTCAGGGCCAATAAAGCACAGACAGATGTCCACTCTCCTAAAGAAGCTTTCAGGGTAGCTTGAGAGATCAAGAAATCCAGATGGAAACCAGGGATTCCAGCTTTAGAGGTCATATGCTGCTCAATCAGAACGGGTTCCAGATGCAAAGCCTTGGCTACTTCTCCATTACCAGGAAAGACCATCCCAGGGTTGAAAGGGATTCCACCCCTGATAGGCATACCAACCAATGATGAGTATTCTTCCAATAAAGGGCCCAACTGAAAGTCTTGGAAAGTAAAACACCTCAGTGGGGGATCATAAAATTTAAGGCAAGTGTGGATCAGGCTTCTCTGTGAGGGGTCCAGATCCATAACCATATCAAGTATATCTCCATAGTGTTCCCTGAACAATGGTATATGATCTGGAGTGATCAGGGTCTGAATCCTCCTGATGTCAGATAGCTCTGGCTGGAAGAAGTGATAGGTGATGTTGCTCTTTTTAGGAGCCATGATGCTGAAGATGAGTAGAGACAGGTGCTGATGATAACACTGAAGAACGGGCCACTGATTGGTTGGTGCAGGTGACTGGAATAGATAGCTGATAACTGAAGCAGATGCTGATGAAGATGGGTCAATACTGAAGATGGGGTCAAAACCAAAACCAGAGATGAAAGTGGATACCCTGAAACACAAATAAGCAAATGTCAATATGATGCAATGAGTATGTATGCAAATGATATGCAAGGGTTTGTGACTGAGCTGGATCTGATCAAATGCCCTGGTATAGGACCAAGTATGTTCAAGAATTCCAGATGGAGGTCTATAAATCCAGTAACCAAGGTGGGGGGCTCAAATAAAGAGCCACATGTCCAGGGTTTTAGAATCACAAGAACTGTCCCAAAATGAATTACTCTTAAACAAACAAAGTAATAGGGTATTCTGAGGCCAAGGTACCTGCAAACCTGTAAACAGCCCATCCCCCTCACAGGTGGTGTTCTAGAACAAAGATCCTCAGACTTGGATCAGTTATGAGAAGTGTAAACACTTCTAACCCGGAGGTACAGTGTTTACAATAACCATAAAAGTTCCTCCTCTAACTCACCTCAGTTTCTGAAGGTCAATACTAAAAGGTCATCCAGACTTAGCAGGCTTCCCAGATAGCCCTAGCATTGTAGGAAATCTGCAACACAGAGTTATCAAGAAGAAACCCATATCTGAACCGTGTTTCATATTCCCGCACCAGACCGAGATGGAATTGGAAAGAATATGATTCACTCTAGCCTAGGTGTCACTCAGGTCCCAGGTATAGGACCTTAACTCTCAATGGAACACCCACCCACCAAAGCAAACAAACAGATCCAGCCAGTAGCACAGTATGACAGTATGATATAACGCAAAGCTATAAAGAAAGCAGTAAAGCAACTGTACATAAAGCAAAAAATAAATACAAATATACAAACACAAGTAAGAACATAACACCCCAGTAAACACGAATCAGACAAGCGCTAGGAGGAACCCACAAAAAGAACCAGAAGCCCTGGTTGCAGTATAAGGATCCCCAGCAGAGTTGCCAAGCTGTCGCTCCCGATAAATTTGCATCCCGGTACAAACGCGAACGGTCGGCGAAAGGAACAATGAGAACACACAGCTGTGAACTCACTGGAGATGAATAGAGTCGCCAGCTAGGCATTTTTATCCCGGAGGAAAGGCAATGCTGCATAGACCTAGGAAAAGATAGATAAGACGGTTTGTGAACCAGAGAGACTGAGAAAGGGGGTTGGTTACAACCTGGGAAGGTATTAGCACCCAGATTGTCCGTCGTACTCGACGGGATCCACGCTTAAAAGATTTGTGTTTTAAAAGGGTAGTGTCAGTGCAATTTGTGTGTAAAAGAGCTGGAAAACAAAATGTACAGGTGTCAGTGTAAGAGAAAAGTGAAGTATATAAGTGAAGTGTCAGTGTAAGAACAGGAGTGAAATGCTCAAGATCATGGGGCTAAAAGAATGAGGCTAGAAAGAGGGGGAATATACAGAGACTTTTGTTCGATAACTGTTAAGGTATGCCTACGTATCCTCTCGTGCAATGAGGAAGTAAGAACACCGTAGTTCGACTCAAAAAGACTGAAAGATGAATTGACTTGTGAACTGCTTACTTGCCTATGCTCAAGTGTATGACCTGTCTGGCTCAGGTGCAAACTGTCTTGCATTAGACGGAAGAAGCAAGTTCTCGTTTGTGAGTGAATGAGGTGAGAAAAGAATCCCGAAGGAGACGATTATTGTTTGTTTTTGAGTTTTCAGTCTTTTATTGTTTTTTGGATTTTGTCATAAGTTAATGAGCTTAAGTCTAAACCAATGGATTTAGTAAACTCATCACATCTTCCCTCTGTTTAGGGGTAATGAGAATACCTTAAGTGTGAAGTCAGATTCTCACACTTAAACACCTTTGGTATAGGATTAAGATCATTAACCTACTTGTGATTATTTAGGTGTTTTTGTGGTTTTTGTTTAGTGTTGAGTAATGAGGTTAAGCCATAATCAGGGATTTAACAGACTCATTACACCATCCTAATAGAAGGATAATAGATGAGAATGTTTAAGCTGAGGAAAGCTCCTCAACTTAATCCATGATTAGGGATTAAACTCATGACAAGACAAGCCTTTAATTAAGTGGATTTTATTTAATGATAAGATGATGAAGTGATTTTTAGGGTTTGTAAGACAACTTGAGGGGGACTTGTCCATTAACACTAGGGTTAGTCCTTCTTAACCAATTAAGGAAGAATTAGAACCCTAATGCAAGGCCCAAGTTACAAGTGTGATGTCTTGATGATTATTAGATGGATTGATTAAAGGAGTTAAACACATTAAGGGTTTAACACTTAGGATTAAAATTATACACTCCATCCTAAGAGAAGGATGCAGGCATAAGCTTAATCACAAAGCCTTAAAGCCTTTAGGGTTTAGTCCCTGATTATGAGATGAGAAGAGAAGACTCAAAAGAGACACAAAGGTAAAACTAAGAGGGGAGACTAATCAAAACCCTAATCATTGTCATGCTTGGTTGTTCCTAAGGTTTGTGAGGTTTTCAAGAGAAGTCTTCAATGGAACCACCAGGAAGCAGATGAAAGGATCAAGAGAAGCAAAGCAACTTGCTTCATTCAAGAAGTCAAGTCACTTGGAGAAAGAAAGTGGGAAGAGGAAGAATGAGCAAGCTCAAACTCAAACACATATAAAAATGCAGCATGGATGCAAGAGAGATGAAAAGAAAAGTTATGAGAAGTGAAGGCAAATGCACTTCTCAAAGTTACTTACCACCTGAAAGGTTAGAAAAGGAATGCAATGCAATGCAACATGGGATGAGATGGCATGATGAGAAACAAAACCAGAAGCATATACATGATGCTAATGATGCTATGAGATGCTACAAACATGAGGCAGCACATGGAAATGAACATACAAGTTCATGAATGCAAATGAAGCAAGTTAGGAACCATGAACATACATGAAAAGTTATGAAGTGCACATGACATACAACATGGCAAATACATGATGCAATGATCAAACATGCTTTCAATATGTCTTATGATGTTCAATGAATCAAATGGAGGCATGGAATGTCATGGCAAGTCATGTTATGCAAGAAAATGCAAGATGAATGCATATGGAAGCCCAAATTAGGGTTTATAAACAATACATCAAACAAAAATCAAAATCAGAAGCAAACCCTAAGATAAAAAATTGAAAATGCCACTCAAAGGACCCCTAACCCTATACTAAACCAATGCCCAAAGGAGAGGTTTCAACTCTTAACCAAATTCAAGCTATGGTTTTCTTAAGATTTCTAGGGTTTTAGGGTTCCTAAACAAGAAAATTACCAAACAAAAGGAAAATGAAAGATCAAATCATGGCCATTTAACCTCACAAACTACATGCTAAACACAATGCAATGCAAAAAGAATCAATGTCCAACTCTCCATAGTTAGGCAGAAATGATTTTTGGAACTTTGGATCAAATTAATGCATAAAAATGATTTTAATTCAATGGAAAATTCTCAAAATGCATCAAGATCAAAAAATAAATTTGGTTTGAAGGTTGGACAATGTTTCTAAATGTCTTAGAACATTTCATGAATTTTTTGGTGATTTTTAAATACCTAAAAGTATTTTTAATAAATTAATTTTCATTAATCAATTAAAAATAAACTTTTAAATATTTAAAAATAATTTTTAAATGCTAAAAATGAAAATAAAAATATTTTTGTGTTTTAAAAATTATTGGAACTCTTGAGAAAAAGTTTCATAATTTTTAAAACATTTTTGCTATTTTAAATAAATTATGCAAAACAAATGAAATAATATGAAAATTAAATGAAATAAAAGCTGAAAATGGGAAAGTCATGCAATCTGATGGTGGAGATTCAAACAAAAACACGCGCGCATTGACCTGGCGCCAAATCCAAGGGCCAACATTCAAACCTGGCTAATTAATGCTTATGCCCTAATCCTGCCGTTAATCACTTTCAGATGACCGGAACAGTGTTCCGGTCATCTTCTCCGTTCACCCCAAACCTCAAACTCCTTCAAAACGCATCTAAAACGAAATCTAAAAACACAGAAATGATTCCCACTCACTCACGAATCAAAACCCCCATTCAAAACATATTTATTTTTCCAGGAATGGCTGAATCGAGACAAACAAAATCTAGGGCAAAAAGTTTCAGAGATTGATTAAACTCTCATCTTTCCACCATTTTCAAAACTAAAGATATCAGAGCAATCAGTGAAGCATGGAGAACAACTTTAGAACTTAAAAAGTGATTTCTGGAAAAAATGTTCTTGAGCTACCTGAGTTTCGAAGCTTTCACTCTTGCTACTTTCTGTCCCCTTCCTTTGATGAAAACCACTCCTTATGATCCCCTGATGATGCTTGAATGCTTAGAAGGAGTTTAAGTTAGCTGGTTAGGGAGTTTGCACAGCTTCTGCTCAAGCTCAGGTGAAAATGGTGATTGTGATTCAAGCTGTTTCAGGCTAAGGTGAAGGGTTCTTTATGACCAGGGTGATGAATGGAGAAGGTTTATGAAGTTTGTTCAAGTGTTTGTGGCCTGTGGAGTGAGTTTCGAAAGAAAGTGCAGGTTGGAGTGAAAATGGAGAAATGGTGTTCTTGTTTGGTTCAGGCCTAAGTCTTGCTGGTTTTTGCTCAATGAAGCATGGTGATATGATTAGTGAAACTTGTTTGAATGTTTGTGGCTTGTGTAGAGAGATTCGAAGAGAAATGCTTGAGGGAGTGAGTTTGTGAATGTCTTGCTAGGGCTTGTTTCAGGCTGGCTCCTTGTGTGAAATGGCTAGCATTTGGCTTGCATAAAATAATCCCATTGGTCAGATGATGTGACCTGGCCTGCTGTGATTGGGATGTTCACTTTTGCAAAAAGTCCACTTTGGTGTAAGGAAAGCATGGGCTTGGTTCTAGGCTAGTACAAGCATGGGGCTGGCGCAGCATGGTATGTGAGTGAGGCTAGGGTGGTTCAATGGCCAATGCAGCAAGTGGTAGGAAGTATCATGATGGTTTTGCAACTTGGTTATCTTTTGGTTCATATGGAAAGATCTTGCTATACAAGTCATGAACATGAGAAATTCTTGGTCCAATCTGAACTTTAGAAGTTGTGTGATCATGCATATTGGTTAGACATGAATTAGAAGTCACAAATGCCTTGGTACAAAGTTTTTGCAAGTTTCTCATTTGGTGCATATTTTGAAAATTAGTGATTTTTGCCAACTTTGACACACCATAACTTTTGATCCAAAATGAATTAGATCATGTTCTTGTACTTTTTGAAAAGGGAAAGATCTAATCTACAACTTTCATGACCAAAGTTTTTCCATTTGAAGCATTTTTGGATCAAAAAGTAAGGCTTGAAAAGTGGCATAAAATGACATATTCTTCAAAAGTCAACCATGCCCTAAAAAGTCAACTTTGCAAAAACTTGTAATTCTTGAATTTTGTGAACTTCAACCTTCTTCCATGATAAAATAAAGATCATATACACTCAAAATGATGAAGATCACCCCTTGGTTGGGTCATTGGGGGCCTCAGATGCCCTGATTTTGCACTGACTTGTCTGAAAAGTCAACTCTTGATCAGATGACTTCCCCATGGAATTTCTTCATGAAAATTGATATGTATACTCCCTATACCATATAGAGACCAATAGAAACAAGAATGACCAAAAAATTTGTAGTTATGGCCTCTGAAACCAAAACCCTAATTTTAGGTCAACTGTGCAGTCAAGCCTGGCTCTGCTTCCACACCAATCCCAGTTCTTGTGATTCTTTGGCATTCTTGACTTTGAGGGGATGTAATATGATGCTTGAACACACATGGATCCCTTTGAAGTGATTGATGACCTTTGGAGTGGCTTAAGAAGCTCTTGGATTGCTCAGATCACAAACCCTAGATGCAGACGACTTAGAACCAATGCAAAGACTCAAAATTGTGGTATGAGATGTTATGATTGTGTTTATGCATATGAAATGATCACAAGCCATGGTGTGAATGGGTGAGGGAAAATTTGGGGTGTTTACAAGAAGGACTTCGAGGAAAGGGAGCTATACTTTAGGAAGAGAGGATTGGTTGAGATCCATAAGGCGAGTCAGCGCCTAAGGGATAAGAAAGAACTGAATGAGGCTAATGAAGCCATCACACTTTGGCAAGAGAAGTGGAGCGATAATCAGAAGAAGCAAAAGGAGGTAGAAGCAGAATTCGAGTTGAAGATCAAGAACCTTCAGGATGCCCTGGTTGAGCAAGAGAAGTTAGTTCAGAAGGCATAAGAGCAACAGAGAGAGTACCTTCATCAGATGACGAAGAGTCAACAAATAGTTGAAGATGTCTAGAAAGAAGTTGAAGAGCTGAAGCTTCATGCTGATGTGAAGAAGTACAAGGCCGAGCCGGGTCCGAGCAAAGATAATGAGATGAATTTCCTGCAGCAGATTGAAGAGTTACATGTTTCCTTTGATCTAAGGGACCTCCTTCGGGGACTTTGTTGTTTCAAACTTCAGTTTATGTGATTGACTTACTTTGATCTCTTGTTTGTTATTTGTTGCACCGACACGGGGTAATGAGCATCAATTCTCCACAGCCGTCACTTTATTTGAACATCACTCGGGTCTTCTTCCCAATTATTATTCTCTTAATACCAGGACCGGAAAAAGGAAAGCCTTGGGAATAAAAGGAACACATTGCATTGCATACACATCATTTGCATTTCTTCTTTGTTTTTGCAGGTTTTTCTATAGGATGCTTAACTTATCTGTGTTACAGGCAAAGATTGCGAGAGCTGCCAAGACCCGGCATCTCCGACAAGATATCCCACATCGCTACGCAACTCGCAGCAACCAGAGGACAGTCATGGACGCTATGCAAACTGAGCTTAATGAGTTTCGCACCATAATGGGAGAATTCATGGTTATGATGCAAGGGATGGCTCAGGGACAGTAAGAGTTAAGAAATGCAATTCAAGGGCTCAACCCTCCTCAGACTAATCCTCTTGTAACCACACCTGACGTGCAAGTGACTCCTCCCAACACCAACAACGGCCCAGGCGGACCTCATGTTCCAGAACAGGGCACAACAACTTTCATTCCGTTACACGACAGGTAGGAGGATCCGTTCTCTCCTTACAACAAAGACATGGGGTTCGGTGGAGAAGGAAATCTTCAAGACTTTTTGATGTTTGCTGAGAAAGTCAAAGCCCTCGAGTGTATAGACACTTTGGGGATAGATGTGTCTGACATAGGCCTAGTCCCCGGGGTGGTTATTCCTCACAAATTCAGGCCGCCTACTTTTGACAAGTATAACGGTAGCTCCTGCCCAAAGACTCACCTGCAGGCGTTCTACCTGAAGATCGCTGCCCATACTAGGGATGAAAAGCTCTAGATATACTACTTCCAGGATAGTCTCTCCGGAGGGTCCTTAGAATGGTATATGAAGCTAGAGAGAAGTTCTGTAAGAAACTGGAAGGAATTGGGAGAAGCATTCCTCAAGCAGTATCAGTATAATATTGACATGGCGCCCAGTCGCACTCAACTTTAGAGTTTGACTCAGAGGAGCTCAGAGAGTTTCAAATATTACACACAAAGGTGGCGTGAAGTGGCCGCTAGAGTGCAACCGCCTTTGTTGGGTAGAGAAATGGTAGACCTGTTCCTGGATACCTTCCCTGGGCATTTCATGGAAAGGCTAGCTGGATGTTCTTCAAGTGGATTCTCAGATATCATCTTGACTGGCGAGAGGATAGAAAGTTGGATCAAGCAAGGGAAGATTCAAAACGGAGGCGCTTCAAATTCTGGTATCAAGAAACCCTTCGTGAAGAGAAGAGAATGGGAGATTGGTGCAGTATACGCGCATAGGGGAGGAAGTAACAGAGGTTTTTATCAGCAAGTGGCCCCTGTCACTATCTCAACTTAACATGTTCAACAGCAAGTCCAACCACCGCAGTCGCAACGTCAACAAGGGTATCAACAAAGAGCTCCTCGTCCATACTACCCCCAGAAGAACAGAGAAAGACATTTCGAAGCTCCTCCGATATCCTATTCACAGCTTTTGAAGAATCTCCTACAACTCCAAATGATTCAACTCCGAACTCTACAACCCCCGAAGCCAGGCCAAATCCCCGAGGGTTATGATACAAATGCCAGATGCGAATTTCATTCTGGAGCTCCCGGGCATACCACAGAGAGCTGCAAAGCACTGAAGCATGTTGTTCAAGACCTACTGGATTCTAAAGAGATTAATTTTGCTCCTACTCCTAATGTAATACAAAACCCTATGCCTTCTCACGGAAGCACGGTTGAGGCAGTTGATGAAGGGGATAATTTAAACTTGGTGTGTGATGTCAACAATCTGCAGACTCCATTGAGTGTTGTTAAAGTCTGCTTGTCACAGAAGGGTATTTTTCCTGGATGTGAAGTTGATTGTCCAGGGTGTGCTGAAGCTACAAATGGTTGTGAGCAGTTGAAAGCAGGGATCCAGAGTATGATTAATGAAGGAATGCTACAGTTTGACAAGGTTGTAAAAGAAAGCGAAGTCTCTACAGTAACCATCTTCTACGATCCATCTCAAGTTCCTCTGAGGGTCAGAGCAGCACCGATAACCATCACCACTGCAGGACCGGTAATGTATCTGAGCGATAGATCCATTCGCTGGAATTATGGTGGCGAAGTATACTATAACGGACAGAAGTAAGAGTTGGCCACGTCTAGTACAACCCCAGCTCAAGTAGAAAATGTTGGAGTAGGGGGCTTTACTAGAAGTGGAAGGTTATTTGCGCCGGAAACACTAAGAAATAGTGTGATACCACCCAGAGACACCGCCGAAGCCCAGGCCAAAGCAAGAGGGAAGCAGCCAGTGGTTGTCAATGAGCCCGCACCATTAATTGATCCAGACCTTACCTTTGATAAAGAAGCTGAAGAATTTCTGAGGATTATCAAAAAGAGTGACTACAAGATTGTGGACCATCTGCAGCAGACTCCGTCGAAGATTTCCATCTTGTCCTTGCTCATGTGTTCTGATTCCCAGAGGAAGGCTCTCTTGAATATTCTGAACAAGGCGTATGTTCCTCAAGATATTTCAGTAAATCAGTTGGAAGCGGTGGTATCTAGTGTCAATGCCAGTCACGATTGGGCTTTACAGACATGGACCTAACATCTGAAGGGCGTGCTCATAATCGGGCACTGCATATCTCTTTAGAATGTAAAGGTGAAGTACTTTCTCACGTGTTGGTAGATATCGGATCGTCGTTGAATGTTCTGCCCAAGAAAGCATTGATGAAGTTGGATTACGATGGAGTAGTTTAAAAGCCCAGCGACCTGGTAGTTCGAGCATTTGATGGGTCTAGGAGATCGGTGTTCGGGGAGGTGGAGTTACCAATTAAAGTAGGTCCACAAATCTTCAATACCACATTTTACGTAATGGATATACAACCTACATACAGTTGTTTGCTCGGAAGACCTTGGATACATTCAGCGGTAGCAGTATCATCCACACTTCATCAAAAGCTAAAGTTCATCTGGGAGGGTCAAATTATAAATGTCAGTGGGGAAGAAGACATTTTGGTTAGTCACCTGGCTTCATTCAAGTATGTGGAGATGGATGGAAAAATAGTTGAAACTCCATGTTAGCCTTTTGAGCCCTTGAAAACTGAACAAGCATCTGCAGTGGCAGCTTCTCCTGAAGAACTGAAGAAGGGAGTTTCTGTGGCCTCTTATAATAAAGCTCTTGAGTTGGTAGAGTTAGGGGTGCGAGAAGGCTGGGGCAGTCCAATAGAAGTGCCAGAAAAGAAATATATGTTTGGAATTGGTTATCACCCTGGGCAGTCATCGTCTGGACCGAGTGCTAAAGATCGTCAAAGCCCGATTACTTTAAGAGTGCGGGAGTGGTGGATTATGGAAACACCAGTGCCGTGAAGGATGATGCAGTTGATAGTGATTGTGACCTAGATGAGTGGATCAGGCCTGCTGTTCCAGGGACTCAGCTTAGCAATTGGACATCAGAAAGGCTTATCTCGGTCACCTCTTTCGAAGAGTAATAATTTTTGTTTCTGTTTTTTCTGTATTCAAGCATTATGTCTTACCCGGGGCATAATAGCTTTTTGTAAGGGTTCTTTTGTTCTTAACACAATTTATAATCATAAATAAAGCTGACGTTTCACATTCATCCATGTTGTTCTTTGTCTTTCATATTGTGCTTTTGTTTTTCAAAAAGAAAGAAAAGTTTTAAAATGGCAATGTTTTTCATTTTCTCAAGTTTTTGCTAAAGCCTTGCATGAATCACCATTCATGCAGGTGCTCGTCACTGGATCTTATCAATGACGACCCTGTTATGGCTGAGTATGACTTTGACAATCCAATTTTTCAAGCCGATAAGGAGGGTGAAGAGGATTGCAAACTACCTGAAGAATTGGCCAGACTGCTTAAATAGGAGGAGAAGATGATTCAGCCGCACGAAGAAGCTGTCGAAGTGATAAACCTGGGTACCGAAGAGGACAAGAAAGAAGTCAAGATTGGGGCCACATTAGAAGAATCTATCAAGACTCGTTTAATTGCTATGCTTCGAGAGTATGTTGATGTTTTCGCATGGTCCTACCAAGATATGCCTAGTTTAGACACTGACATTGTGATGCACAAGCAACCTCTCAGAGAAGACTGTCCTCCAGTGAAGCAGAAGTTGAGGCGCACACGTCCTGATATGGCAATCAAGATAAAAGAAGAAGTACAAAAACAGTTTGATGCTGGTTTCTTGGCCATGACCAGTTACCCTCCGTGGGTTGCCAACATTGTGTCGGTCCCTATGAAAGACGGTAAAGTCAGGATGTGTGTAGACTACAGGGATTTGAATAGGGCCAGCCCCAAAGATGACTTCCCTCTACCTCACATAGATGTGCTCGTCGATAATACTGCTCAGTTTTCTGTGTTCTCTTTCATGGACGGATTTTCCGGTTATAACCAGATTAAGATGTCTCCCGATGACATGGAAAAGACAACCTTCATCACGCCTTGGGGCACCTTCTGTTACAAGGTTATACCATTTGGTTTGAAGAATGTTGGAGCTACTTATCAACGGGCGATGGTGACGCTATTTCACGACATGATTCATCATGAAATTGAGGTTTATGTTGATGATATGATAGCGAAATCCCAAACAGAAGAAGAGCACTTGGTTAATCTAGCAAAGTTGTTTGATAGACTTAGGAAGTTCAGATTGAGGTTGAATCTGAATAAGTGTACCTTCGGGGTCCGTTATGGCAAGCTACTCGGCTTCATCGTTAGTGAGCGGGGAATTGAGGTTGATCCAGCCAAAGTGAAAGCCATCCAGGAGATGCTTGAGCCAAAGACTGAAAAGCAAGTGCGTGGTTTCTTAGGGAGACTAAACTACATTGCACGGTTTATCTCTCACCTAACGGGCACGTGTTAGCCCATCTTTAAGCTTCTGAGGAAGAATCAGGCCATTAAATGGAATGAAGACTGCCAGCAAGCCTTTGACCGAATCAAAGAATACCTTCTAGAACCTCCAATTCTCATGCCTCCAGTGCCAGGGAGACCTTTGATCATGTATCTTACCGTGCTTGAAGGATCGATGGGATGTGTGCTGGGTCAGCAGGACGAGTCTGGTCGAAAAGAGCACACCATTTATTACCTTAGCAAAAAGTTTATTGATTGTGAGACACGCTACTCACTACTCGAGAAAACTTGATGCGCTTTGGTATGGGTTGCTCGCCGACTAAGACAGTACATGCTGACTCACACCACTCTATTAATTTCCAAGATGGGTCCTGTGAAATACATTTTTGAGAAGCCGGCTCTGACAGGAAGGGTAGCCCGATGGCAGATGATACTAACAAAGTATGATATACATTACACTTCACATAAGGAAATCAAAGGAAGTGTATTGTCAGAATACTTGGCTCAGCAGCCAATCGATGATTATCAACCCATGAGGTTCGAGTTTCCGGATGAGGACATCATGTTCCTCAAGATGAAAGACTATGAAGAACCACTTCCAGAGGAGGGGCCAGACCCTGAATCCAAATGGAAGTTAATGTTTGACGGAGCGGTGAACATGAATGGAAGTGGAGTAGGCGCTGTTATCATCTTTCCAGAAGGGGTCCATACACCTTTAGCTGCTCGGTTGACTTTCGAATGCACTAACAATGAGGCAGAGTATGAAGCTTGCATCATGGGGATCGAAGAGGCAATCAACTTGCGAGTCAAGAACCTCGAGATCTTCGGAGATTCTGCTCTGGTGGTGAATCAAGTCAATGGAAAATGGCTAGTTCATCAACCTCACTTGGTTCCTTACAGAGACTATGTCAGGAGGTTGTTAACTTTCTTCACCAAAGTCAAGCTGAACTATATTCCTCAAGATGAAAACCAATTCGCCGATGCTCTAGCAACTTTGTCGTCTATGATTAAAGTTTGTCAAGAGAATTTCGTGCCTCGAATCACGGTCTCCCGTCTTGAAAGACCTGCTTATGTCTTTGCAGTTGACAGTGGTGAAGATAACAAACCGTGGTATCATGATATCAAGCAGTTCTTGAAGGCTCAAGAATACCCGGCTGGGGCATCTAGTAAGGACAAGAAGACCCTTAGAAGACTGGCAGGTGGTTTCTTCTTGAATCAAGATGGTGTGCTATACAAGCGAAACTTCGACATGGTTCTGCTCAGATGCGTGGATAGACACGAAGCAGACCTGTTGATGCAAGAGGTTCATGAAGGTTCCTTTGGTACCCATGCGGGAGGACATGTTAGGGCCAAGAAATTGTTGAGATCGGGATATTATTGGACCACCATGGAATCCGATTGTTGTAAATACTCACGTAAATGTGACAAGTGTCAGATTTATGTCGATAAGGTTCATGTGCCTCCGAATCCTTTGAGTGTCATGTCTTCACCATGTCCGTTCGCTATGTGGGGCATTGATATGATTGGCAAGATCGAGCCGACAGCTTCTAACGGTCATCGCTTCATCTTGGTTGCTATAGATCACTTCATGAAGTGGGTCGAAGCGGCATCTTACGCCAATGTCACTAAACAAGTGGTAGCCTGATTTATTAAAAGAGACATCATTTGCCGGTACGGAATACCTGAAAGGATCATTACTGATAATGGTTCTAATCTTAACAACAAGATGATGGCTGACTTGTGTCGGGATTTCAAAATAGAACACCAAAACTCTTTTCCATATCACCCGAAGATGAATGGCGTCGTCGAGGCGGCCAACAAGAACATCAAGAAGATCGTGCAGAAGATGGTTATAACATACAAAGACTGGCATGACATGCTACCATTCGCTTTACATGGGTATAGAACATCAGTGCGTACTTCAACAGGGGCAACCCCGTTCTCACTGGTGTATGGTATGGAGGCAATCCTACCAATTGAAGTGGAAATCCCCTCGTTGAGGTTAATGATGGACATCAAGCTAGATGAAGCTGAGTGGCTCCGGTCCAGATATAATCAACTGAGCCTCATTGAAGAAAAGTGCCTAGAAGTTGTATGCCATGAACATTTGTATCAGCGGCACATGAAGCAGGCTTTTGACAAGAAGGTACGACCACAGAGGTACATACCAGGTGACTTGGTGCTGAAAAGGATTCTTCCTCCTCTTAACGATCACAGGGGCAAGTGGACACCCAACTTTGAAGGACCGTTCGTGGTTAAAAAGGTTTTCTCAGGTGGAGCCTTGATGCTGACAACCATGGACTGAGAAGACTTCCAATCCCCTATCAATGCAGACGCAGTAAGAAAATACTTCGTGTAAAAAGGAACCGCTAGATAAAAATAGAATAAAGATCCAGTAAAAAATGGGCATCCCGGCAAGCCAAAAACAGAATAAAAGGCTCGGGCAAAAGTTAGGGAAATCTCGAAAAAATGTACACCCGCTGAGTTGAAAAGCCACATCGGACAACTCAGGCAAAAAAGGGTATCTTGGTGGATTGAAAACCTGAAAGGGCGATCCATGCAAAAGAGGGATTAACACGAACGATTGTGATCTGCAAGATCCGTAACCTATCTACGGCTAAGGTTATTCTAAGGGTTAAAGATCAGTTCAATTACCTTTCTCAAGGGGCAGAGTAAGCAGATCGTCTTGAAGACATACGAGTCATAACCGGGTTGAAACTTGATGGGATCCACTCATTACATTGCCAATAGGATAGTTTATTTTCCTTTTTGGTTGTTTCCTCTTTCCAGGGAATTGCTTCTTTTGTATTGCCTATTCATGGCCATTTTTCCGAATCAATAAAAATTCAACTTCGGTCAACTTGTGATTGTTTGCTCCTTGTTTTTGTTTTTCATCTAGCATTGATTGATTGCGAAAACGTCCAGCAAATTGTGATTTATATTGTGTTGTGAACTTTTGAATGCTTTCTAACTCGTGCAGGAGGACAAAAACATTTAATACAACTCTGAAAGGGTGTCAAGATGCCCAGATAATGATTCATGCTACGAGCCTGGGACAGGCAGGTCCCGAACTAACTCTCCATGTTGCAGGCACTATCGATTGTGTTTATACAGGTATAGGTACATGTGTTTCTAACAAAGCTAAAAGCAGATTCCCAGGAGGAGCATTTATTTGTGCTTGAACAAGAGCAGGTGTCTCCCAGGGTGTCTCCAGTCATCCCCAATAAAGTGGAAGTTGAAATCTCTCCCAGCAAGGTAGCAGAATATGGGTGTCATCCCCAAGCAGAAGTTTTCCTTCAGACACAGGGGCAATTCCTAGCAGTATAAGGAGTGTCTTTCCTCCCCAGCAGTTTGCTCCCTCAGCAATGTCATGCCTTTGGTTCCCAGCTGAGTCAGAAGGTCTTCACTTCCCCACCAAAGTTCCAGAAGGGTTCATCTCCAGCAGGGTCTTGGCACTCCAATCTTAAAAGTCCAATTTATTTTTGGCAATGGCGGCTGTTCAGAGCCGGTGTATCATTGACAACCTTCCCCGCAGAGTTGTCTCCTCCTCATCAGGATGGATCAGATTAGTGCATTGATCATCGTTTCTCCCCAATCAAGCCATCTGGGATACTTGTAGTCTCCTTTCTGGGAGACCCTTTGCATTTGCATTTGCATAATCATCCTTACATTTGCATACTCCAACGCATAGCATTTCCATCATCATGGAGAATTACGCCATAAATTCAAACATATGCATGCCAGTATGTGCCAGTTTTGAGGTATTACGAACATCTTCTCAACCTGAAGCATTCCACACAGAGGATATCAATATCATTTTTCATACATCCTTGTCTTTTCAAGTGAATGTTTGTCACCCATTCCGCGCCTTGTTTTGTACAACGATCTCGTTCCACCTTGTCCTATTTCTTTGTTGTTTCTGGTTACCGCCTGAAGCCGGTATACCATTGCGTCTCCATTTGAGGATGGTTTCGTGTTAGATCCGAGGATCTTTTAAGAATTGTCTTTCGAGGATGGCATTCTTTTCTTCAAGTCCTTCCGAGGTTGGTATTGTTTGTGTTTGTTGTGGCTATCATTCGAGGATGATAGATCATTTTGAGCTTATTGATTGAGGTCAGTTTGTCTCTTTTGCAAAGTCTGTCTGAGGTCAGTCTTTGTGTTCCTGGTTACCGCCTGAGGCCGGTATACCATTGTGTCTCCATTCGAGGATGGTTTCGTGTTAGATCTGAGGATCTTTTGAGAATTGTCATTCGAGGATGGCATTCTTTTCTTCAAGTCCTTCCGAGGTTGGTCTTGTTTGTGTTTGTTGTGGCTATCATTCGAGGATGATAGACCATTTTTGAGCTTATTGATTGAGGTCAGTTTGTCTCTTTTGCAAAGTCTGTCTGAGGTCAGTCTTTGTGTTTCTGGTTACCGCCTGAGGCCGGTATACCATTGTGTCTCAATTCGAGGATGGTTTCGTGTTAGATCCGAAGATCTTTTGAGGATTGTCATTCGAGGATGGCACTCTTTCCTTCAAGTCCTTCTGAGGTTGGTCTTGTTTGTGTTTGTTGTGGCTATCATTCGAGGATGATAGACCATTTTTGAGCTTATTGATTGAGGTCAGTTTGTCTCTTTTGCAAAGTCTGTCTGAGGTCAGTCTTTGTGTTCCTGGTTACCGCCTGAGGCTTGTATACCATTGTGTTTCCATTCGCAGATGGTTTTAGTGTTTGATCTGAAGATCTCTCGTGAGTTGTCATTCGAGGATGGCATTCTTCCCAGCATATTTCATTATCCACAGTGTGCAAATTTTCAGGTTTTATTCGAGTATCCAATCACTCCATACCTTGAACGTCTAAAAGCTGTTGCAATTATTCGTTTAGGCTTGCAGATGATTGAATAGGGGCAGATGTAATACCTCAAAATTTTCCCTCATATTTATTACCATTAATTGGCTTGTGGTTCACATTCATATGCATCTCACGTTAGGTCATAACATCACAATCATGCATTTTATTAACCCTTAAGACGTGGGATTGAAGCACGTGCTTGCTGTAACACCCCAAATTTTCCCTCTTCATTTTGAGCATCATATCACATCATATTCATCATACTCATATCATTTTCTTAGCATCCTAGCATGGAAAGATGAGGCATAACATCCCTCATGTCCTAGCATCAAGCATATGGTCATCTGTGGAGGTCCTTGAAGCATTTCAAGCCATGACAAGGGTCCCAATGAGTTTGTACAAGTCTTATGGTGAGTCTACACTCCATTGACAAATTCAAGTCCATTGGCAAAAGCTCAAAAGATTGCATGATCATCAGAGGTCTCAGGACAAGACAAGGCTCATATACAAGGCACCCAAATTAGGGTTTGAGATTCAAGTCCCAAGATCTCACAACTTTGGCCATTTAATTTGGGCAAAGTATTCTTTATGTTAAGAGGATCCTAGGTGTCAATTTTCATGAGAAAATTCCGTGTGGAAGTCAGACAATGCCTCAGTTGCTTGCAGATGAAGTAAAAAGTCAATTGTGCCCTTAAAAAGTCAACTGCTTGATTTCAAGGGGTCTAACCCAAATGTTTTGGCCAAGAGGGGTCCTTAAAATTTTATAAGAGGTTTAGAATGATCAAAGTTCAAGAATCATGGAGATTTGAAGGGTTTTGCAAAAATGGTACAAAGTTGGTTTTAAGGAATTTCCAAATTTGGCAACTTTTGCCCTAATTTTCAAATGGCCTTAACATGATCAAAAATTATTCAAATGGACCAAAGTCAAACATGAAAGTTGGAGGGTAAGGGCTCCCATTTTCAAAAAGTACAAGTACATTTTCATGGGATTCATGGATTTTCCTCTAGCCTCTTCGAAAGTTTCATGATTTTAGGGCAAATTTCACATTTCCATGCATGCACCAAATGCAAGAAGCTTCAAAACTCAATTTCAAGACTTGGTATTGGTTCAAAATTGTTTCAAAGTTAAAATACATCACATTTGAACCATTTTGCTCCAAAGAAAATCACATTTTCGTGCACTATGAGAAAATCCCTCCAAATATGCAAAATTGGCCAAAACATGATAAGTGTGTGATGCTTGGATCTAAAGGCCAGGATTGATTGGATTTGAATCAAGGGTGGTAAATGCATTGCACATGTGCTGAGAGGCCCAAGGAAGCATGAGCATTGCATGCTTATCTCACATGTTGCAAAAATTGCAAATTCACACAAATCACATGACCTACTCGTGCGTTTCATCTCATTCTTTCAGCAAGGGTTTGTGACCTCATACAAAAAACAGTTAGGGTTTTAGCAAGCCAGATCTCTCTCTCATTCTCTCATTTCCAACTTTGTGCACCATTTGCATTTTCACACAAATCTCTTCATTCTCTCACATTCTTCAAAAATCTCTTCCACGTTCTTGATCAGTGAGTGATATAGATCAAGATTCTACCATTCATTTGAGCTTAAGGCACAAAAATAGAAAGGTGCCATTGAGAATCAACTTGCTTTGAAACTTCAGATCCAGGTCCCATTAAGCTTCCTCTTGCATTTATTTTGCAAAAGGAGATCACAAGAGTTAGATCTACAGCTTTGGAAGCATTTCTTAGTGGTTTTGAAGGATCTACAACTCAGGTATGCTCTGATATCTTTGGATCTGGAAATGAGATTGTATGTGTGATTCTTAATCCTTGTGTCATGCTGATCATGCTACAACTTTTAGATTTGAAATTGGTGCATTGTAGCCTAAGTTATATGAATTTCAGTTTTGAAGGTCAATGTTGTTTTGCTTCGATCCAGATGATTCATTGAGTTTTAGGTGATTTTGAGGCCATATTTGAATTCAATGATGTTGATTTGCTTAATCTGGAGTTGATTGTTCATTTATTTTGTTGTTTGCGTGTCTATGTTGAATTCCGGTGCCGGAGCCCTAGCTCCGGTCACCGGAAACTGGGTTTGTGAACATTAGGGTTTGAGTTGAGGAAGACAACTCTCTGGCCGTTAGATCCTCCCTGTGTGCGTCCAGGATTGAGACACCTAGCCCTAACCCTCAACTTCCTTCATTTGTTTTCTTTTATTTCATTTAATCCTTCATGTTTCGCAGCATACTACAACTCCCATGGTCCAACCAATCCTGTTTCCCTAACCATCCACGTCATTTAATGAGCTAGTGAACCACGCGCGTCAGATGCATCCAAGGCTCCTTGTTTTTTCCAATTTTAATTCACAAAATCACACCATAAGTCCATATGCCTGCACCAGAATTGGGCTTAGTCCCTGATATTCGCACCCCCAAGTTCTCAGCCCAACCATTTCCAGTGCATTTCCTTGCTTTTGACACCCCCTACTTCATCTTTTCTTTTATTTCTTTTTTCTTTATTTTTCTTTTATTCAGTTTAGTTTCTATTTTTTTATAAAATACTTCTGGTCATTAAAAAATTCTAAAAAAAATCATGAGTCTTCTTTTGAGTGTCTTTTATTTTTCCATATTTTTATTTTATTTTTTTTCCATTTCCACGTGTCAATATTAAATCCTCATTCCAATTAGTTCATTTTAAACCCTTTCTTGACCACACTGCTTTGTCAAATTTCCATAAGTTTCATTATTTTGAATTTTGATCCCATTCATTTTGCTCTGGATTCTTAAGGCAATTTACTTCTCATGTGATTTTTCTCTTGATTTTTAGAATTTTATTTCTTGAGTCTTGATCCCTTGACTTGTGATGGAAGTTTGTAACCCTAGCTTGTGTTTAAGCCTCCCTTTGACCTAGTTTGCTTCTGAATTCTTTCCAATACTTTTGGCCCATTGATATACTACAATTGATGATCATTTGACTTGAGTTGTGGATTTTTTTAGATGCTTGTTTGATTTAATGTGAATTTTGTCTTGAACCTTGTCCCATTTTGCTTCCTTTGGACCTTTAGCTCTCATATAAGCTTAGAAGGGCACTTGTGCCAACTTCTTCTTCTCATTTGGGGTTCTTTTGGGGTGTGGGTACCTTCCTGGTCCTAGGATAGGGTTTGAGTCTTAGGAATTTTTGTGTCTTGCTTCTTTTAAGTCATTTCATTTCTTAAGTGTTTCCATCTCACTTCCTTACTTCTTTCACTCCCATTTTGTATTTGTTTGGTATTGTGTGACCTCTCTTTTCATCTTGTTGGCTTTTTAAGCCTTTCTTCATCTTGTTTTGGTTCTGGTCTTGTGCATTGAGTCTATGTTTGTGCATATTTGCTTTGCATTCTCCTTAAGTGTGCATTTGTTTTCATATGTGTTCATGTTGCATCATTTTGACTTGTAAACTTCATCTCTCATTCTTTTGAGTTGCATATGCATTGTGCATTTGTACATATCATTTCACTTCTATTTGTATGATGTTAACATGTCATCTTATTCATCTTGCTTCACTTATATGCATGCTACTAACCTTGCAGGGGCAATGGTAAGTGTGAGGTGTGGGAATTGAGTTCCACATCTCCAAATCTCATTTTCTCCTCTTATGTTTATTTGTACTAACTCTCTTGTTGTTGGGCTTAGGCCTTTCTCATCTCTTCTTCTATCTTCTTCTTCTCTTATTTCTTCCTTCTTCATTAGGATAGGAACCTCACTAACCCTTAGGAAATCCATGCATGTTAACACTTAGGATTCTTTAGTCCCCCTTTAGAATTTTCACCTTTGAGATCCTTTTGGTTCTTCTTCTCTTCTCATCTCATAACTCTTAAAAAGCATCTTAATAAGTTTGAAGTGATGTCTTGATCCATAGCCTTATCCCATGAGGTATGCTTGTAGTCTTCCCATCTTGGGATAGTACAAGTTTACCTTGTGATGCACAAGTCTGATCAAGGTATCTTCTTCATCAAGAAAATAAAAAACACTTCTTCATCTGTAAATACCAAAAACACTTAATAATTCAACAAGTTAGTGAGCCTAAGCCCTAATCTTTGGGATAAATTTTTGGGGATCTTCTCCTTACTTGGGTGTGCTTGTTCTATTATTCCATCTTGGAATGTAGTGACAAGTGCACATTCCATGGAAAAGAGCTTGAGTTCACTTCCTTGTGACACACTCATAAAAGCTTCTAAAAAACACAAACAAATAATAAGCGTCTTTCCTTCGGGAATTCTTTTCTCATCTCCTTCGCTCCGTACGCGAACTTGCTCCTACTTGTCACTTTGCAAGACGGTTATGCACTCGTCGTCCGTGTCTGCAACACCTGAGCAATGGCATAGGCAGTTCAAGCCTTAATTCACAAGCAATTTTCCTTGTTACCCCTAGTTAGGGGAACTATGGCGTCTCTGATCCTCATTATCCTGATGAGGTACGTAGGCAGCGGAGTAGGGCCCGTTCGAGCACAATCTTTATTTTCCCTACATTTTTTCTCTTTGTTTTCTTATTCAGTTCTTTTCTCAGTTTATTTCCAGTTTCTTTTCTTTTCTTTACTATAGCTTCCATACCCTCACCCTTTGAAATAGTTTCTTTTGCAAGCGTGGATCCCGTCGGGTACGGTGGACGATCTGGGTGCCAATACCTTCCCAGGTCATAACCGACTCCCGAACTCAGTCTCTTTGGTTCGTAGGACCTGTGTCCTTCCTCTTTCTTTCTTCTGGTTTGTGCAGCATTACCATTCCCTTTCTTCGGGATAAAAATGCATGGCTGGCGACTCTATTCTTTTTCCGCGCCACTTTCGCGTTTGTACCAGGATGGAAATCCGGGGAGCGACAGCTGGCGACTCTGCTGGGGACTGCACACCAGAGATCTCTGGTTCCCCTGTGAGTCTCTCCTAGCGCTTGTTTGTTTCTGTTTCTTTGGGTGATGTTTGTTTGCTGTGGCTTGTGGTATTGTTGTTTATTTACAATTTTATTTACAGCTTTATTTACAGTTTTCAGTCTTTATTTTATGCATCATGTATATATACTGGACTGTCTGGACTGGTTTCTGTTTGGTGGGATGGGTGTTACTTGTTCTTGAGAGATGAGCTCATTACCACGGCTCGAGTGCACCTTAGGACTTAGAGTGGTTCCACTTTGGCCTCATGAGATCTTGTCATGGGGGTAGTAGTGAGTTCCACACCCAGACTTGCGATTGTCTTGGAAATGTCTTGATTTAGGGATCTTCCTCTCTCATTACATGACCTTGACAGTTATGTGCAGCTGGGAACCGATCTTTGAGAACCTTGTGGAAACATCCCTCTTTAGTGATGACAATGGCAGCCCACATTTTGTGGCAAACCCATTCGCATCCGAGGGCCCACTTGGGGATCACATAGGATGCCCTTGTGTCCTGGACTCAGCTGAGGCCTCCCTGCGTAGTATATAATGCCAAACTGATTCCCTGATTTGGTCATGAGCCATTTCTCGGAGATGGTGACAGTATTATTGCTATTCGGCTTTGAGAGTCCGTGATGTCTGACCCGGAGCCTATTACCAGTGAGATTGGGAGGGGTTTACAGGTGTGCAGGAACCCATGGCCTCAACATACACTCATTTATTCAGTGGTCCTTGTTATGATATGTGGTCCTATGATTATGATCTTTGGTCCTATGGTTCTATGGTTCTGGAGTTCTGATTTTCTTGTTCTGGTATTCTTGGTACTGTGGTTCTGAGATCTTATATCAGAGAGTTGTGATTATCAGAGAGTGTGACTCAGAGGACTTTTGGTTTGTCAGTGATCAGAGGGGCCCTTGTATTCAGTGATCCAGTTCAGATGGTCCTAGTTGATCATATGTCTGCATTGCATTGCATTTGCATCATTCTTTGCATTAACTGTTTATGTTTCCCATTTTTCAGGTCATTGCTCTTAATCTGCTCCCAGTTCTGGTAATCTTACCTCCATGGCAGAAATCAGAAGAGTTCCAAGAAAAAATAATCTGCACTATACTTTTCTTCAGCCTGAAGTTAGAAGTGTTCAGAAGTTAGCAGGTCTGATGAATGACCAAGTCTTGGGCAATTTCAAGAAAAGATATGGCCAGATACTGAAGTTTGTGGACAAGCCCACTGCAGACCAGAAAGACAGTTTGCATACCTTGTTACAGTTCTATGATCCTCTGCTGCGTTGCTTTGTTTTTCCAAGTTACATCTTAGCTCCTACATTGGAAGAGATCTCCAGCATGCTAAATGTTCCAATCAGAGAAACCTTACCATTCTATGGGTCTGAGGTTGTGCTTAAAGATGAAGACATAGCCAAGGTTTGTAGGTTGCCAGCTGCTACAGTCAAGAGAGCTCTGCAAGATAGTGAAGGCAAAGGACTCCCTTGGAGTGTGCTCATCCCAGAGGCAGAGAAATATGCTACAGAGGCTAAGTGGAACGACTTTGGTGCTTTGCTTGCATTGATGGTGTATGGGTCCAGCTTGTTTCTTGGAGGGAAAGAGTTTGTCAGCTTAGAGGTGATCTCAATCTTTGCAAAAGGCAATCCAGTGCCTACTCTTTTGGGTGACTTCTATTACAGTGTTCATTACAGAAATGAGAAGGGTAGGGGTGGTCCAGTAGTCTGTTGTGCTCCTTTGTTTGCTGAGTGGTTTGCCAGACAACTGCCAAAATCAGGTGCCTTCAAGGAGATGAGGGATGAGTGGAGATGGTCCAGAAGACTGATGGGGTTAACTATTGAAGATATTGCCTGGGGATATGACAGAGATCTTCTAGGTAAAGAGTTGCTGGTCAGTTGTGGAAGATTTGCTGGAGTCCCTTTGCTGGGAAGGAAGGGTGTCATCAGTTATCATCCATCATTAGCCAGGAAACAATTTGGTTATCCTTTGAGAGATCCTCCTCAGATGGAAGAGTTTGTTGAATCCTTGTACTTTCCTGCTGAAGGAAACAAGGAGTTAGTTCAACAAGCAATCCAAGCCTGGGCTCACAGGATAAGGAAGGGTAAGAAAGACTTCAGCAGAGTTGATCCCAAGACGTATCCACCATATGCTGCATGGCTGCAAAGACATGTAGAAGCAGTTCTCATGCCTTTTTCAGTTAAGGCCCCACTTTATCCCAGAGAAGTGCCTGGTCAGAGTAGTACTGTCTCCCTTGAAGAGTACAAGAAGCTAGAAGCTCAGCTGCATGAAGTTAGAGTGGAGAATGCTGAAATGGTAAGCCTGTACCATCATGCCAACAGGGCCAAGAATGAAGCCGAAGACAAGCTGCAGAAGCTCCAAGCCTCTCTGGAAGCCAAAGAGAAGGACTTTGTTGGAAGAGAAGCTCACTTCCACAGGTTGGGTCTAATGGAAGCCAAAAGAGAAGCTGAACGCAAAAAGACTTTAAAGACTCTTAAGGATGCTCGTCAATCCATTGTTTGGTTGCAAGGCCAAAGGGAGGAAGAGCAGAAGAAGTTCAGAGAGAAAGAAGAGTTCTTTGAAGTTCAGATGGCCTTCAAGAAGGAAGAAGTGGAGCAAGTCCACACCATCCGGAGGGAAAAGACCCAACAGCTAGCACAAAGCCAGTTAGCCCTGGAGGAAGCAAGAAAAGAGATTGAAGAGATCAAGTTGAGAGAGGGTGTCAAGAAGAGCAGAGCAGAGGTGGCAGAGCCTGGGTCCTTAGCTTAGTTTTTTTTCAGACTACCTACAGACTTGTTGTAGGAGTCTTGTTTTATTTCTTTTGTATTTTATTTATGTACTGGCTTGTAACCCTTCGAGGAATATTTCTGTTTGTATTCTGACTTTTAGCCGGTAGTGGTTTGTTCATATACAGTATTAATGTGCAAGTTATCATTTTGAATGTGCAAGACTCGTTTGTCTGATTACTGCTAATGACTGAACACTTGTCAAAAAGAAAGTCTGAAAGATAATCTTCAAAGTGACTGTCTGAGAATAGATGCCAGAACTGGGGCATGCAAATGCTTAAAACCTGGGAACATGAGCAGCTACATCGCATTGCATATAACCTGTTTGTTTGTTTTGCAGGTAGTGTCTCAGTTGCTAACGTGTTTTGTGTTTCAGGCACTATAGCTCCCCGGAAAGTTCGGGAACAACCAGTCGCACACAGATATCCAACAAAGATTAACAGAGAGCGAGTCATGGACCAGATGCAAGCTGACCTAGCAGATCTGAGACTGAGAATGGATAACTTTATGACTTTGATGGCAGGCATGGGTCAGAACCAAGAGCATCTCAGGGAGTTGATTGAGAATCAGACCAGGAACAACATTGCTGCTACTGCTGCTGATAATCGTAATGGTGCGGGCGCACGACAAGTGGAAATCCCTATTGCACAGCCAGGGGTGACAATAATCAATGATGGGTTGAATAATGTGCAAATGGATAATCAGGACGAACAATTCACTCTGCTTGACGAAGCTGAAGGTCAAGGAGCTGAGATGAACAAGAGGTTTGAGGAAATGGCAGAACAAATCAAAGCTATTCAATCCCAGAGCTCCTTGGGATTTGATATAACAGATTTGGGCTTGGTTCCTGGGGTCAGGATCCCATACAAGTTCAAAGTACCAACCTTTGAGAAATATAATGGCACTGCATGCCCGAAGACCCATCTTCAATCCTTTGTTGGGAGGATTGCTGCTCACACCGATGATGAAAAACTCTGGATGTACTATTTCCAAGACAGCTTGGTTGGAGCTTCTCTGGAATGGTATATGAAGCTTAGCAGAGTCAATATCAAGAGTTGGAAAGACCTAGCAGAAGCTTTTGTGAGACAATATCAATATAATTTGGACATGGCTCCAAATAGAACGCAATTGCAGCACATGGCTCAGACTGCTAAGGAAGGTTTCAAAGAATATGCTCAGAGGTGGCGTCAGGTTGCTGCCAGAGTGAAACCACCGCTGCTAGAGAACGAAATGGCTGACATGTTTATATGGACTTTTTAGGGTGTGTTTCTTGAAAGATTGGCGTCCAGCTCTGCCACCAAATTCAATGATATTGTTATTGCTGGAGAGAGGGTTGAGACCTTGTTGGAGATGGGGAAAATCCAAGATCCAAGTGCTAGCAGCTCGAATGGAGCGAGGAAAGCTTTCAGTGGACCTCCTAGAAGAAGAAAGGGTGAGACAAATGTTGTATTTGGCCGAGGCCGGGGCCGTGGTTATAGAAGACCATATGAGCATGTGGCAGCAGTCACAATTCCTTCAGCTCCAGTGCAGATGCAACCTCCACAACAACAACATCAACAACAACAACAACAACAACAACCCAGAAACAATTATCAGCAGAGACCGTATCAGCCAAGGCAAACTCGCCCGGCTAATAGGGTGATTGAGGCCATCCCTATGACTTATGCTGCTTTGCTTCCAAGACTACTGGATTTGAACCTGATTCAACTGAGAACTTTGGCACCACCACCTCCTGGAGAGCTTCCAGTGGGTTATGATGTCAATGCATGATGCTCTTTCCACTCTGGAGCACCCGGGCACTCGACTGAGAAGTGCAGGGCTTTGCATCACAAGGTTCAAGATCTTATAGACTCTAAAGCAATCAACTTTGCACCACCGCCGAATGTCACTTCGAACCCTATTCCGAATCATGGAGGGGCAAGAATCAATGTTGTTGAGGGTGGTGAAAAGTTGAGTCTGGTGTTGAGTATTGAGGAAGTGAAGACTCCTTTGAGGGTAGTGAAAGAGAGGTTGCTGAAGGGTCAAGTGTTCCCTGGTTGCAGTGCTGATTGTGAAGACTGTCTGAATTCAGAGAATGGCTGTGAGAAGCTGAAGAGGGGTTTGCAGGGTTTGATTGATGATGGATCCTTGCAGTTCAACAAAGTGGGTAATGATGAAGCTGATGATGTGTCAACCATTACTATTTTCTATGATGAAGCTGACATGCCTGTCAGAAGAGAGCCTGTTACAATCTATGCTCCTGAGATTAGTCCTGTGACCATCATCGTGCCTGGGCCTGTTCCGTACACAGACGATAAAGCCATTCCCTGGCATTATGGCTCAGATGTTTATGTGGCTGGACAGAAGATTGAGAGCAAGTCTGCTTCTGTTGACCCGACTGTAGAGAATGTCGGAGGAGTTGGAGGCTTCACCAGAAGTGGTCGTTTATTTTCTCCCCCGGTGCTGAGAGGGGATCCTGAGGCTGCGGCTTCATCCAAAGCCAAAGGAAAGCAAGTTGTATCTGATGAATCAACTACTCCTGTTGCTGGGCAGGGTACATTTGAAAAAGAGGTCGAGGAATTCATGCGGATTATCAAAAAGAGTGACTATAAGGTGGTCGATCAGTTGAACCAGACACCTTCCAAGATATCCATCTTATCATTGCTGATGTGTTCTCCCGCACACAGAGAGGCCTTACTGAAAGTGCTGCAGATGGCCTATGTTCCTCAGGAAATCACTGTCAACCAACTTGAAGCTATTGTAGGCAGTGTTAATGCAAGCCATGGCCTAGGCTTTATAGACAGAGACCTCACGTCAGAGGGCAGAAACCACAACAAAGCACTACATATCATTATGGAGTGCAAGGGTGCTATGTTGTCGCATGTTCTTATAGACACAGGCTCTTCCCTTAATGTGCTTCCGAAGAAGGCATTAATGAAGCTCAATGTTGATGGGATAGTCCTGAGACCAAGTGATCTGATTGTCAAGGCTTTTGATGGTTCTAGAAGATCAGTTTTTGGAGAGGTTGAGTTGCCCGTCAAAATAGGTTCTCAAGTCTTCAAAAGTATCTTCTACGTCATGGACATCCAGCCTGCGTATAGTTGTTTGTTGGGATGCCCATGGATACATGCTACTGGAGCTGTTACTTCAACCCTGCATCAGAAGCTCAAATATGTGGTTGACAGCCAGGTAATCACAGTCTGTGGAAAGGAAGACATCTTCGTAAGCCACTTGTCGACGTTCAAGTATGTAGAGATGGATGGAGAAATTCATGAGACTTTATGTCAAGCCTTCGAAGAAGTCAATGTCAGCATCTTGACTCCTGTAGAGAAGAGTAGTGAGAAGGAAGGTACATCCATCCATTCCTACAAAGAAGCAAAAGGGGTTGTTCAATCAGGCAGTGCCCAAGGCTGGGGCAAGCTGTTGGAGCTAGAAAAGAAAGACGGCAAGTTTGGCATAGGGTATCAGCCTGGTGGATCTACTCCAAGTGGTAAAGCCATCACGTTTACAAGCACTGGATTGCTCGACCGCAACCAGATCTGTGTGACAAGACAAGATGGGGACAGTGACGGTGACTAGGACAACTGGATTCACCCGTGTGCACCCGGCGAGGAGCTAACAAACTAGTCTGCTGAAGACATCATACAAGTCACATGGCACTCAGAGTAATTATTTTGTTTCCTTTTATTAGCATACTACATTGTCAAATCCAGCATTTTGCCCAAGATGCTAGGATCCATATGTAAACACCCCAAATTTGCCCTCACCCATTCACACCATGGCTTGTGATCTCCTCATATGCATAGACTCAATCATAGCATCTCATATCATATTTTTGATTCACTGCATAGATTCAAAGTCATCTGCATCTAGGGTTTGTGATCTGAGCAATCCAAAAGCTTCTTGAGTCACTCCAAAGGTCATCAATCACTTCAAAGGGGTCCATGTGTGTTCAAGCATTATATTATATCCTCTCAAAGTCAAGAATTTCAAAGAATCACAAGAACTGAAAATGGTGTGGAAGTAGAGCCAGGTTTAACTGCACAGATGACCTGAAATTAGGGTTTTGGTTTCAAAGGCCATAACTCCAAAATTTTTGGTCATTATTGTTTCTATTGGTCTCTATATGGTATAGGGAGTATGCATATCAAGTTTCATGAAGAAATTCCATGGGGAAGTCATCTGATCAAGAGTTGACTTTTCAAGCAAGTCAGTGCAAAATCAGGGCATCTGAGACCCCCAATGACCCAACCAAAGGGTGTTCTTCATCATTTTGATTGTATATGATCTTTATTTGATCATGGAAGATGTTGGAAGTTCACAAAATTCAAGAATTTCAAGTCTTTTGCAAAGTTGACTTTTTGGGCAAGTTTGACTTTTAATGAAATTGTCATTTTAGGCAACTTTTTCAACCTTTACTTTTTGATTCAAGAAAGCTTCAAATGGAAAAACTTTGGTCATGAAAGTTGTAGAATGGATCATTCCCTTTTCAAAAAGTACAAGAACATGACCTAATTCATTTTGGATCAAAAGTTATGACTTGTCAAAGTTGGCAAAAATCACTAAATTTCAAGTTATGCACCAAGGAGGCCAAGTTGCAAATTCACTTCTCAAGGCAAATTAAGGCATCAAATGCATTTCTAAACTTCACAACATGATCATGCAAGACTTAAAAATCAGAATGGGCCAAGAAACTTCTCACTTTTGTGGCCTATGGATCAAGATATTTCACAAAGATCAAAAGTAAGGCAAGTTGCAAAACTCATCATAGTTTACCATCCACTTGCTTGCTAGCTTGCTGAACCATCCTAGGCCTTTCCCCACATCATGCTGCGCAGGACACACTCTTTGTACTTGGCTAGAAAGTAGCCCATACTTCTCTTACACCAACTTTGACATTTTGGCAAAAGGACCCATACCAATCAATAAAGCACACATCACATCTTCTGACCAATCCCAATTGTTTATACAAGCAAAAAGCAAGCCAAAGCAACAAGAGAGCAAGCCTGAAACACACCACAACTCAGCATTCTCATTTTCCACCCCTTGTGCAAAAGCTTTCGAAACTGCTTGCACAAGTCAAAAACACACAAGCTAACTTCACAGATCAACTCAACACACCTTCCTGGTCACAAAGCACACATCACCATTGCTTTAAACTCCCAGAATCACAAATACGATTCTCATCCCACCTTGAGCAGAACCTCTGCCATCTTCCAAACCAGCCACCATAAACTTCTTCTAAGTATCAGGACTTCATCAGGGGCCTAAGAGGAGTGGTTTGCGCAAAGAGAGAGGGTCAGAAAGTTGCAAACTGAGAAAGCTCAAAGCTCAGGTATACCAAGAACTTTTTTTCCAGAAATGGATTTTTAAGTTTCTAAGTTGTTCCTCATGTCTTGCTGATCACTCTGGTGCTTTTACTTTCTGAAATGGTTGAGAAATAAGCATTTAATCATGTTCTGAAACTTTTCTGACCTAAAAATGTTTGGTTTCGATTCGCACGATTAAGGAAAGATAAATGAGTTTTGATTAGGGGTTTTGATTCAGTGATGTGTGGGGATGATTTCTGGGCTTTTAGTTTTCATTTTGGTGAAGTTTTGAGGATTTTAGAGATTTTCAGGTGGGATTCCCACCGGAGAAGACGATCGGAAGTCTTCTTCGGCCACCTGAAAACAATTAGGGCTAACCCCTGTAATTAATGCAAGTTTGAATTCTGAGCGTAGGATTGGTTGACCTTGGTTGACTGGCGCGTGTTTGGAGGGTCCAGATCTTCCATTAAACCCTAATCCAGTCATTTGTGTAATTAATCAGGATTAATTAAATTCAAATTTTGGAATGAATCTCAGCCATTCAAACGCGCGCCAGTCAATTCCCGCGTGTCAAGTTTAAACCCTGGCCATTGGATTAGCATACTTTTCATTTAATTCAGTTTTTATTTCATTTTATTTCATTTCTTTTCTCCATTTTATTTAAAATAGCAAAACAATCTTAAAAATTCTGAATTTTTTTATACACACTTTTATTAATTTTCAGAAACCAAAAACATTTTTATTTTTATTTTTTGCATTAAAAAATATTTTTAAATCATGTAAAAGTTTATTTTTAATTAATTAATGAAAATTAATTAATTAAAAATACTTTTAGGTATTTAAAAATCACCAAAAAATTCATGAAACCTTCATAACCATTTAGAAACATTGTCCAACCCTCAAACCAAATTTCTTTTTTGATCTTGATGTCTTTTGAGAATTTTTCATGGAATTAAAATCATTTCAAGGCATTATTTTGATCCAAACATCAAAAAATCATTTTTGCCTAACCATTGAGAGTTGGACTTTTATTCTTTTTGCATTGCATTTTGCATAACATGTAGTTTGTGAGATTAAATTGGCATGATTTGATCTTTCATTTTCAATTTGTTTGGCATTTTTCTTGTTAAGGTACCCTAAAACCCTAGAAAACTTAGGAAATTCATAACTTACATTAGGTTAAGAGTTAGAACCTCTCCTTTGGGCAGTGAGTTTGTGTAGGTTTAGGGTTCCTTTGAATGCATTTTCAATTTTTTATCTTGATGTTTGCTTCTGGTTTTGGTTTTTGTTTGATGCATTGATCATAAACCCTAATTTGGGCTTCCTTTTGCATTCATCTTGCATTTGCTTGCATAACATGACTTGCCATGACATTTTATGCATTCATTTGATTCATTAGACATCTTAAGATATGTTGGAAGCATGTTTGATCATTGCATCATGTATTTGCCATGTTGTATGTCATTTGCATCTCATAACTTTTCATGTGTGTTCATGGTTCTAAACTTGCTCCATTTGCATCCATTTGTTCATGTGATCATCCCCATGCCTTGTTTCATGTTTGCATCATTTCATAGCATCATTATCATCTCATATATGCTTCTGGTTTTGATTTGCATCATGCCATTTCATTCCATTTTGCATTGCATTGCATTCCTTTCACTAACTTTTCAGGTGGTAAGCAACTTTGAGAAGTGAATTTGCCTTCACTTCTCACATTTCCTTTTCATCTCCTTTATGCATCCTTGCTGCATTTTGTTATGTGTTTGAGATTGAGATTGCTCATTCTTCTTCTTCTCACTTTCTTTCTTCAAGTGACTTGTCTTCTTGAATGAAGCAAGTTACTTTGCTTCTCCTGATCCTTTCATCTGCTTCCTGGTGGTTCCATTGAAGATTTCTATTGTCAAACCTCACAAACCTTAGGAACAACCAAGCATGACAATGATTAGGATTTTGATTAGTCTCCCCACTTGGTTTTACCTTTGTGTCTTTTTGAGTTTTCTCTTCTCATCTCATAATCAGGGACTAAACCCTAAAGGCTTTAAGGCTTTGTGATTAAGCTTATGCCTGCATCCTTCTATAAGGATGGAGTGTATAACTTTAATCCTAAGTGTTAAACCCTTAATGTGTTTAAATCCTTTAATCAATTCACTTAATAATCATCAAGACATCAAGCTTGTAACTTGGTCCTTGCATTAGGGTTCTAATTCTTCCTTAATTGGTTAAGAAGGACTAACCCTAGTGTTAATGGACAAGTCCCCTTCAAGTTGCCTTATAAACCCTAAAACTCACTTCATCATCTCATCATTAACTAAAATCCACTTAATAAAGGCTTTGTTTTGTCATAAGTTTAATCCCTAATTGTAGATGTTTAAGAATTGGCAGAATTTTTGACCAACAAGAAATGTTGAATTCAGTTCAGAATGTCCTATCAGATGTTGGGACATTATCAAACAGAGTATGTGAACTTATTTCAGGATGTCTCATCAGATGTTGGGACATTGTGTAAATAACTTTGTTCAGTTTTTCAGGATGTCCCAACAGATGTTGAGACATCTCAAACCTGCTACCAGAATCAATTAATGACTAACTGATCAGAGATATTTAAGGAGAATTATCTGGAATTAATTAATGATGGTTGAAAACAGAACAAGGCGCATCTGTAGGGAGTTTTATATTGAAGATTCAGATTAAAACAGAAGACCTAAATCACCTAGAATCTAGGAGGTAACAAACCCTAAATTCAAGGTGGAAGCTGCATGCGCATTAGGGCTGGATCCTCTGCAGAAAGCCCAAATTACAGATACCTATTTAAGCAACAAAAACTCATAGAATTAAGTACGAATTTCAGAAGACCAAATAGGGTGTCTAGTGTTTTAATAGCAGGTTGTTTTTATGTACCACTTTATAAGCTTTTAAGCAAAAGTGCATTTGTGACTTGATTGAAACTGTTAAGTAAGATCAAGCTGTATTGTTTGAAGGATGTCTTCAATTTTTGTAAACTTGTAAACTTGATCACTGTGTGATTGAGGGGGAGTGAGTAGGGTACTCTTATCTAAGGTGTGTCTTAGGTAGAAATTGCATTGGGTAGTTATTAAGTGATAGATTAAACAGGGTGGTTTAAGTCTAGAATTAATAATACTTATAGTGGATTTCCTCCTGGCTTGGTAGCCTCCAGATGTAGGTGTGGTTATACACTGAACTGGGTTAACAAACTTCTGTGTTGTTTACTTTTCTTGCTATTTAAGTTTTGGTTAAAGTTGTCAAGTGTCCTATCAAGTGTTGGGACATCTCTTAGGACATCTCATACCTGATCACAGAATTTCAATTGGCATCAGAGCAGGCACCCTGCCTGTTTATACTGGGTGAGATCTAGGGAATACAAATTCTGTAACATGGACAGAGATTTAGGGTCAGTAAATAGACCACCTATACTGGATGGATCTAATTATGACTACTGGAAGCCAAGAATGATTGCATTCTTAAGGTCACTGGACAACAGGGCATGGAGAGCAGTCAATGTTGGATGGGATCATCCTGTCCAAGACACCAAAGATGGATCAAAAGTGCTGAAACCTGAAGAAGAATGGAGTAAGGAGGAAGAAGACTCAGCACTAGGCAACTCAAAAGCCTTAAATGCTTTATTCAATGGCATTGATAGGAACATTTTCAGACTTGTGCATCATTGTGAGCTGGCCAAAGATGTTTGGGATACTCTCAAAACAACTCATGAAGGAACATCAAAAGTAAAAATGTCAAGACTTCAACTTCTCACCACCAAGTTTGAAAACTTGAGAATGAAGGAAGATGAATCAATTCATGAGTTCTATATGAACATCTTGGATATAGCCAATACTTCTGGAGCTTTGGGAGAAAAGATGACTGATGAAAAGCTTGTAAGAAAGATTCTCAGATCTTTGCCAAAAAGATTTGACATGAAAGTCACTGCAATAGAAGAAGCTCAAGACATATGCTCCATGAAAGTTGAAGAACTCATTGGTTCCCTTCAAACTTTTGAGATGGGAATGAATGACACAAATGTCAAAAAGAACAAAAGCATAGCCTTGGTGTCAAATACAGATGAAGAAGAAGATCATGAATCAGCAAATGATAAAAGCTTATCAGAAAACCTTGCCTTGCCTGGAAGACAATTCAAACAGATTCTCAGAGGAATGGAAGGCAAATCCAAACCTAGTGGAAGAAACACAAACTCTGAGAACAGAAGACCTTTTGATGCTAACAAAAGATTAAAGTATGCTGAAAAGACCAGTCAAGATAAAGGAGTCAAATGCCATGAATGTGAAGGATATGGACACATCAAGATTGAATGTCCTACCTACTTAAAGAGGCAAAAGAAAGGACTCTCTGTGACCTGGTCTGATGAAGACTCAGGAGATTCAGAAGAAGAATCAGCTAAGCATATTACTGCTTTAGCTGGACTGTGTGAATATGATAGTGATTCCAGTTGTGGAGAACTTACTTATGAAGAACTTGAGCAAGCATTCAAAGATCTATACAAAAGAAGCTCTGAAATATGCAGTGAAGTTATAAAGCTAAAGAAGCAGAATGAGGCATTAGAAGATGACAAAGCAAATGATCAGGAGATCATTGACACCTTAAAAAGTGAAGTAAGCCTTCTCAACTCTAAGTTGGAACATATGTCCAAATCTGTTAGAATGTTGAACAGCAGCTCAAACACACTGGATGTTATTCTCAGCAATAATAAACATTCAGGGGACAAAAGTGGACTGGGATATAACAGAGATGAAGCCAGCTCTAGCAAAACTACTTCAAAAACTACACAGTTAAACAAGATGTCCCAACAGATGCTCCAACATCAGAACACAAAGACAAACATAATGTTCCAACAGATGTCTCAACATTCTGGAAAGAACAAAATGAAGAAGAAGTATCAAAGATGGAGATGCCATCACTGTGGAAGATTTGGGCATATCAAACCTCACTATTATAAGCTACATGGATATCCAAATCAGATGTATCAGCAACCTTCCAAGCAGAAAGTAGAAGGTACCAAGAAAGTGCTGCATAGACATCAAAGAAATCAGCAACCTCCTAAGCAGAAGACAGAGGTCATCAAGAAGGTTTGGAGACCAAAAGCTGACATTCAGACTGATCAAAGCCACATACCCAAGAACCAGATCAACAATCAAGCTTGGAGATCAGTTGAACAACACACAGGGCAGAGGCATCAAAAGAAATCTCAACTTATCTGGTCAAAGAAAAGTACTGCATACATAGCACATACATCTCTGAGAGTATCAGCTAAAGAAGACTGGTACTTTGACAGTGGATGCTCAAGACACATGACTGGATTGAAAAATTTGCTAGTAAACTTAAAATCACATTCATCCAGGTATGTTACCTTTGGAGATGGAGCTAAAGGAGAAATCAAGGGAGTTGGAACCTTGGATTGTCAAGATGTTCCAAGACTAGATGATGTGCTGCTAGTTAAAGGTGTAACTGCTAACCTGATCAGCATAAGTCAACTATGTGATCAAGGATACAGTGTAAACTTTACCAAATCTGAATGTATAGTGACTAACAAAGAACAAGAGGTTGTCATGAAAGGAGCCAGATCTAAAGACAACTGTTACATGTGGGAATCCCAAAATCTCAGTCTCACTTCAACCTGCTCTCTAGCTAAAGAAGAAGAAGTGAAACTGTGGCATCAAAGACTAGGTCATCTTCATTTCAGAGGCATAAAGAAGATCATATCTATGGATGCTGTAAGAGGTATTCCTAAACTGAAGATTGATGATGGCAAAATATGTGGTGAATGTCAAATAGGCAAGCAAACCAAGATGTCCCATCCAAAGCTCCAACATCTGACAACTTCCAAAGTTTTGGAACTTCTACATATGGATCTTATGGGACCTATGCAGGTTGAAAGTCTTGGTGGTAAGAGGTATGCCTATGTTGTGGTTGATGATTTTTCAAGATATACTTGGATAAACTTCATCAAAGAAAAGTCAGATGTATTTGATGTATTCAAAGAATTATGTCAAAGATTGCAAAGGGAAAAATCCAGCTGTGTGATCAGAATAAGAAGTGATCATGGAAAAGAATTTGAGAATCAAAAGTTATTAGATTTCTGCTCTTCAGAAGGAATCAATCATGAGTATTCTTCACCTATCACTCCTCAACAGAATGGGATTGTTGAAAGGAAGAATAGAACCATTCAAGAATCAGCAAGAGCTATGATCCATGCTAAAAAGTTACCTCTATACTTTTGGGCTGAAGCTATGAACACTGCCTGTTACATCCATAACAGAGTTACTTTAAGGAAAGGAACTTTGTCCACAATATATGAAGTCTGGAAGGGCAGAAAACCCACAGTTAAGTACTTCCATGTTTTTGGAAGTATCTGTTATATTCTGGCAGATAGGGAGCAAAGAAGAAAAATGGATCCTAAAAGTGATGAAGGGATTTTCCTTGGATACTCCATAAACAGCAGAGCATATAGAGTATTTAATTCTAGATCCAAGGTTATCATGGAATCCATAAATGTGATAATTGATGATGCTCCTACAGATGTCCCAGAAGATGTTGGAACATCTGCTGATATCAAGATTGAAGCTGAAGAAAAGAATGATCAATATAACTTCACTCAAACTGATACAAGGACAGAAGAATCAAGCAAACCTCCTTCCATCAGAATACAAAAGGATCATCCCAAAGATTTGATAATTGGTGATCCCAACAGAGGTGTGAGCACTAGATCAAGAGAAGTGATTTCAGGTTCTTGTTTTGTTTCCAAAATAGAACCTAAAAATATCAAGGAAGCTCTCACTGATGAATACTGGATTTGTGCTATGCAAGAGGAATTAGGTCAATTCACAAGGAATGAAGTGTGGATTCTTGTTCCTAGACCTGATGACATAAATGTGATTGGTACAAAATGGGTGTATAAGAATAAGTCAAATGAACAAGGAGTTGTTACAAAGAACAAAGCTAGACTTGTGGCTCAAGGATACACTCAAATTGAAGGGGTAGACTTTGATGAAACCTTTGCACCAGTAGCAAGGCTTGAATCAATAAGACTACTGTTGGGAATTGCTTGTATCTTGAAGTTCAAGCTATTTCAAATGGATGTGAAAAGTGCCTTTTTAAATGGCTACCTTAATGAAGAAGTGTATGTAGAACAGCCTAAAGGATTTGTTGATCCAAACTGTCCAAATCATGTATACAAACTAAAGAAGGCACTTTATGGTTTGAAGCAAGCTCCAAGGGCATGGTATGAAAGACTGACCACATTTCTTATCAAGCAAGGATACAGAAAAGGTGGGATTGATAAAACCCTGTTTGTTAAAGATGAAGAAGGAAATGTCATGATTGCTCAAATATATGTTGATGACATTGTCTTTGGTGGGATGTCTGATAAGATGGTCAAACATTTTGTCAAGCAGATGGAATCTGAATTTGAAATGAGTCTAGTAGGTGAGTTAACCTACTTTCTTGGTCTACAAATAAAGCAAATGGAAGACTCAATGTTCATCTCACAAAGCAAGTATTCCAAGAACATAGTCAAGAAATTTGGAATGGAAAATGCTGCTCACAAAAGAACTCCTGCCCCCACACATTTAAAGCTGACTAAAGATGAAAAGGGAGAGAATGTAGATCAAAGTTTATACAGAAGCATGATTGGAAGCTTGTTATACTTGACTGCTAGCAGACCAGACATTGCATTTGCTGTAGGAGTTTGTGCAAGATACCAAGCTGATCCAAAAGTCAGTCATCTCAATCAAGTCAAGAGAATCCTTAAATATGTTAATGGTACTTGTGACTATGGCATAATGTATTTTCATGGTTGCAAACCAATTCTCATTGGCTTCTGTGATGCTGATTGGGCAGGAAGTGCTGATGACAGAAAAAGCACTTCAGGAGGATGTTTCTTTCTAGGAAACAATCTGATTTCTTGGTTCAGTAAGAAACAGAACTGTGTATCCTTATCTACAGCTGAAGCTGAGTATATAGCAGCAGGTAACAGTTGTTCTCAGTTGGTTTGGATGAAGCAAATGCTCTCTGAGTACAATGTCCCACAGGATGTCATGACATTGTACTGTGACAACTTAAGTGCAATCAACATATCAAAGAATCCTATCCAACATAGCAGGACAAAGCACATTGATATCAGACATCATTTCATCAGAGATCTTGTAGAAGAAAAGGTGATTTCATTGGAGCATGTAGCTACAGATCTGCAGTTAGCTGATATCTTTACCAAAGCATTGGATGCTACACAATTTGAGAATTTAAGGGGCAAACTTGGAATCTGTTTATGTGATATTTAGCAGTTAATGAGATGTGCCAACATGTCATATGACATTGCATGGCATAAGTTCCAGATGGCAAAGCCAGTCTGGACAAGATCCTTGGGAATTCCATTCCTAATCATTTGGACTGTAACGGATACTTATTTAGTATCTACTTATAAGCAGCTATCAAGATTCTCATCATACTATCACAAGCGAATCACTTTAACCAGCAATCCTTCAGAAATCATAAACCCTAAAGCTGTTCATCTACCTTCCTCTACAATGTCTCAAAACCCTAAAACAACTGAGGAAGTTCTCAACCAGGAAGACGTAGTTCATGCCACTCCCATCTCTGTGGTACCAATGCAATCAACACCATTGGACGAACTCAGGGGAAGCGCTTCTCACACTAAAAAGGCAAGAACTCCAAAGAGAGGTAAAGATCAAGTCAGAAGCAAAGCTAAAGGCATTCTCTCTCCTGCTAACATGCCCCCAAAATCTTCAAAATATGTTGATGATTCCATCAAGGAGATTGTCAACCAAATTCTCTTTGAACAAAGAGTGGTGAGTGGGATCTCAGTTCCTTTGAACACCATGCCTGCACCTCAAGAAGAACCAGCTCAAACTGCAGAGGACACTCCTGCAGAACAATATGTCCCAAGAGATGTTGGAACATCTGCAGAAGAGAAAGAAAATTCATCTGAAGCTGATACTGAACAGACTGAGGACCAGAAAAAGGCCTCAAGTGAAAGTGATAAAGAAACCTCTGAGGATCAGATCAAAGCATCAAATGAAGATCAAATCCCTGCTGATCAAAGAAATGAAGAAGAGACTGCTCAATCTCCTCCAGTGGTTAATCTGGAGCAGGACTCTGATGCAGAAATCATAGCATCTGTTAAACCAAGCATAGCCAAAAGGCTAAGGTCCAGGAAAGGCAAGATGCAAGCTGAAGCAGCAATTCCTGAGCAGAAGAAAGCCTCTCCAAAGAAAGGCAAAGCTAAAGTCACCTTTGGGCCATCAAAACAATGGAGTAAAGTCCAAACTCAGAAAAGGAAAGCTGCCACACCATCAGATTCAGATGTTGAATCAGATGTCCCAACATCTCCTCCCAAGAAGAGACCAGCACCTTCCAGAGCTTCAACTGCTGTTCCAGAAGCTCCCTTGGACAACATATCATTCCATCATGTCTCCAGTGTCAACAGGTGGAAATATGTGTACCAAAGAAGGGTTGCCCTGGAAAGAGAACTGAGCAGCAATGCACTTGAGTGCACAGAACTGATTGACCTCATCTCTGCTGCAGGACTGTTCAAGACAGTCTCAGACCTCTCTCCCTGCTATGAACTTCTTGTCAAAGAGTTCATTGTTAATCTCCAGGAGGATTGTTCAAATGGTAAGTCCTCTGAGTTTCAAAAAGTTTTTGTTAGAGGTAAATGTGTAGAGTTTTCCCCCCAAATCATAAATGAGTACCTAGGAAGAGAAACAGATGGACCAAATGAGCTAGGTAAAACAGATAATCAAGTCTGTAAAGTGATCACAGCAAACCAGGTCAAGGCATGGCCTGTGAAGGGAAAGCTCTCAGTGAGCATGCTTACCAGAAAGTATGCCATGTTGAACAGGATTGGTACAGCTAACTGGGTGCCTACCAACCACACCTCTTCAATCTCAACTGGTCTGGCCAGATTCATCTATGCTGTGGGTACTCAAACCAAGATGGACTATGGAGCTTTTATCTTTGATCAAACCATGAAGCATGCCAGCTCCTCTGCAACAAAACTACCAATAGCTTTTCCTTCATTGCTATGTGGTATAATATTAAGCCAATATCCTGGGATTTTAACTGAGAAGGACACAGCCTGCAAAAGAGAAAGCCCCTTGGCTTTTCACTACAAGTTATTTCTCAGTCATCATGCTGTAGATGTTGAAGCCCCTTCTGGGACATCTGCAGGATCCTCCACTGCTAAGACTCCAATCTCCAAGAAGGCTTTAATTACTGAACTCAAAAGCACCTGCAAAGAGCTTGAATCTAGAAAGCAGAAGCTTGAAGAAATCATTCAAAGGTTGGAGAGTGAAGAAGACCAGAAAGCTGCCTCTAATGAACACAATGCCTATGATGAAGACAGTGAATCTGATGAAGCAAGTGAAGCTGAAACAGAAGATGAAGAAGCAACTGAGAGTGATGAATCTGAGTGATCTTTGTAGGTGAGGAAATTGTAATGACAGCACTGCTTTGTATTTCTGGATAATAGTGTCTTTGGCCCCAAATTTTGTGACTAACAAGGGGGAGAACAACAACAACAAATTGTACTGCTGTTTAATTATAAATGAAAAATCTGTTTGTTTCTGCCTGAACTGAATAAGTGTGTATTGATGAATATTTCTGTTGAAACAAGACTGGATACATATATGTTTGAGGGGGAGTAATCTCAAATAAGAATCAACAGAAAAGTAATGATATACTCTGATAAAAAGAACTTCTGCTGCACTCTGAAAACCAGAAAAGATGTTAGCCAAAAATTAGCCAAAGGGGGAGTTTGTAGATGTTTAAGAATTGGCAGAATTTTTGACCAACAAGAAATGTTGAATTCAGTTCAGAATGTCCTATCAGATGTTGGGACATTATCAAACAGAGTATGTGAACTTATTTCAGGATGTCTCATCAGATGTTGGGACATTGTGTAAATAACTTTGTTCAGTTTTTCAGGATGTCCCAACAGATGTTGAGACATCTCAGACCTGCTACCAGAATCAATTAATGACTAACTGATCAGAGATATTTAAGGAGAATTATCTGGAATTAATTAATGATGGTTGAAAACAGAACAAGGCGCATCTGTAGGGAGTTTTATATTGAAGATTCAGATTAAAACAGAAGACCTAAATCACCTAGAATCTAGGAGGTAACAAACCCTAAATTCAAGGTGGAAGCTGCATGCGCATTAGGGCTGGATCCTCTGCAGAAAGCCCAAATTACAGATACCTATTTAAGCAACAAAAACTCATAGAATTAAGTACGAATTTCAGAAGACCAAATAGGGTGTCTAGTGTTTTAATAGCAGGTTGTTTTTATGTACCACTTTATAAGCTTTTAAGCAAAAGTGCATTTGTGACTTGATTGAAACTGTTAAGTAAGATCAAGCTGTATTGTTTGAAGGATGTCTTCAATTTTTGTAAACTTGTAAACTTGATCACTGTGTGATTGAGGGGGAGTGAGTAGGGTAATCTTATCTAAGGTGTGTCTTAGGTAGAAATTGCATTGGGTAGTTATTAAGTGATAGATTAAACAGGTTGGTTTAAGTCTAGAATTAATAATACTTATAGTGGATTTCCTCCTGGCTTGGTAGCCTCCAGATGTAGGTGTGGTTATACACTGAACTGGGTTAACAAACTTCTGTGTTGTTTACTTTTCTTGCTATTTAAGTTTTGGTTAAAGTTGTCAAGTGTCCTATCAAGTGTTGGGACATCTCTTAGGACATCTCATACCTGATCACAGAATTTCACTAATCATGGATTAAGTTGAGGAGTTTTCCTCAGCTTAAACATTCTCATCTATTATCCTTCTATTAGGATGGTGTAATGAGTCTGTTTAATCCCTGATTATGGCTTAATCTCATTACTTAACACTAAACAAAAACACCAAAAACATCTAAATAATCGCAAGTAGGTTAATGATCTTAATCCTACATCAAGGTGATTAAGTGTGAGAAGCTGACTTCACACTTAAGGTATTCTCATTACCCCTAATCAGAGGGAAGATGTGATGAGTTTACTAAATCCATTGGTTTAGACTTAAGCTCATTAACTTATGACAAAATCCAAAAGCAATAAAAGATTGAAAACACTCAAAAACAAACAATAATCGTCTCCTTCGGGATTCTTTTCTCATCTCATTCACTCATAAACGAGAACTTGCTTCTTCCGTCTGATGCAAGACAGTTTGCACCTGAGCCAGACAGGTCATACACTTGAGCATAGACAAGTAAGCAGTTCACAAGTCAATTCATCTTTCAATCTCTTTGGGTCGAACTACGGTGTTCTGACTTCCTCATTGCACGAGAGGATACGTAGGCATAACTTAACTGTTATCGAACAAAAGTCTCTGTATATTCCCCCTCCTTCTAGCATCATTCTTTTAGCCTCATGATCTTGAGCAATTCATTCTCATTCCTACACTGACACATTATTTATACACTTTCACTTCCTTTACACTGACACCCGTACATATTGTTTTCCATCCCTTTTACACACAGATTGCACTGACACTACCCCTTTAAACACAAATCTTTTAAGCGTGGATCCCGTCGAGTACGACGGACAATCTGGGTGCTAATACCTTCCCAGGTTGTAACCAACCCCCTTTCTCAGTCTCTCTGGTTCGCAACCGTCTTATCCATATCTTTCTAGGTCTATGCAGCATTACCTTTCCTCTGGGATAAAAATACCTAGCTGGCGACTCTTTTCTTTTCCCGTGAGTTCACTCCTGTGTGTTCTCACACCCTCCTTTCGCCGACCGTTCGCGTCTGTACCCCATTTGACCCGGTGTCATTTGGTGGGAGCGACACCATTGTATTGGGCCACCATGTTTTGTATTGCATCTTATTGTTGATATGAAATAAAAGGACATTTTCAGACAAATTGTGTTCCTTTTCTTTGTTTTTAAAATTTTTCACAAAAAATATAAAAATGGCAATGTGTTCTTTCCCTTTTGTTTTGTGTTAGTGTCTCTTTTTCAAAATAAGCAGATTCTGAATAAGCACATCATCTGTGCAGTGTTGATCATCCGGATTCCATTGATAACGTTCCTGCTATGACTACGCATGACTTTGACAATCCTGTCTACCAAGCTGATGAAGGGGTTGAGGAAGATTGTGACCTCCCTGAAGAATTGGTCAGATTGTTGAAACAAGAGGAACGGGTTATTCAGCCTCATCAAGAAGAAATTGAGATCATCAACATTGGCAGTGAAGAAAGAGATCAAAATTGGGGCCAGTCTGCAGGCCGAAGTTAACAAAGAGCTGATCAGTATGATGAAAGAGTATGTGGATATCTTTGCTTGGTCATATCAAGATATGCCAGGGTTGGATACCGACATTGTTGTGCATAAGCTACCTTTGAGAGAGGATTGTCCTCCTGTGAAACAGAAATTGAGAAGAACTCGTCCTGACATGGCGATGAAAGATCAAAGAGGAGGTTCAGAAGCAATGGGATGTCGGGTTCCTTGCTGTAAATAGTTACCCACCTTGGGTAGCTAACATTGTACCTGTACCAAAGAAGGACGGCAAGGTCCGGATGTGCGTTGACTACCGGGATTTGAATAGAGCTAGCCCAAAAGATGACTTTTCGTTACCACACATTGACGTGTTGGTAGACAATACTGCTCAATTCTTGGTATTTTCCTTCATGGATGGCTTCTATGGATATAATCAGATTAAGATGGCGCCAGAAGACATGGAGAAGACAACGTTCATTACCTCGTGGGGTACATTCTGCTATAAGGTCATGCCCTTTGGTTTGAAGAACGTCGGGGCAACTTATCAGCGGGCGATGGTCACATTGTTCCATGACATGATACACAAGGAGATTGAGTGTTATGTGGATGATATGATTGTTAAGTCCCGAGATGAAGAAGAGCATCTGGTCAACCTGAAGAAGCTGTTTGATAGACTGATCAAATACAAGCTGAGGTTGAATCCAAACAAGTGCACCTTCGGAGTGCGTTCCGGGAAACTGTTGGGTTTCATTGTTAGTCAAAGAGGAATTGAGGTAGATCCTGCCAAAGTAAAAGCAATTCAAGATATGCCTGCACCAAGAACAGAAAAAGAAGTGTGCGGGTTTTTAGGGAGGTTGAACTACATTTCTCGATTCATATCTCATCTAACTGCCTGTTGCACCCCAAAATTTGCCCTCACAATACAAGACTTTGTGTTCTAAGAAGGTTCACAAGGTTCACAAGCTTCTCTACATTTACAAGACCTTTCATGAGGTTCATGAAGTCTACAAGTCACTTCTTGAAGGTTCACAAGGTTCACAAGATTCACAATGATTACAAAGCTCCCCTGAGGTTCATGAGGTCTACAAAGCCACTTCATGAGGTTCACAAGGTTCACAAGCTTCACAATACCTCCCATGAGGTTCACAAGACATTTTATGATGGTTCACAAGGTTCTCACAATACAAGACTTTGTGTTCTAAGAAGGTTCACAAGGTTCACAAGCTTCTCTACATTTACAAGACCTTTCATGAGGTTCATGAAGTCTACAAGTCACTTCTTGAAGGTTCACAAGGTTCACAAGATTCACAATGATTACAAAGCTCCCCTGAGGTTCATGAGGTCTACAAAGCCACTTCATGAGGTTCACAAGGTTCACAAGCTTCACAATACCTCCCATGAGGTTCACAAGACATTTTATGATGGTTCACAAGGTTCACAAAGTTCACCATTGGTCAAAGGAGTTGACAATTCCCTCAGGCAATGCACCTCCTAAGCAGTGCATCCAAAACTAGGGTTTTGACTTTAATCAGGCTAAATGGACTTCCAATACCTCAAGTGAGTTTCATAACATTTTATATGTGTGTAAGAACCCCCATGTCAAGTTTCAAGACTTTTCTCAAAAGTTTGCTCAGTCAGATGATCAGATAAGTCAAAATCAGTCAATGCAGTTAAAAAGTCAAACTGAGGTCAACTGTGGTCAAACCAAAGTCAAACTTCATGATTTTTTACCAACATCAAGTATATGAAGTAAAATTCATCATTTGATCAAGGGTTGATCATGATTCATCAAGGAGATTCCAGATCATCAATAATCAGGAGTTTCTAAATTAGGGTTTCCTCAGTAAAAGTCAACTGAACTTTGACCAGCCATAACTTTCACATACTTCATCAACAAGTCTCCATCCAAAGCTCATTTTTAAGGAAATTGAATTCTCTACAACTTTGATGTTGAAAGTTAAGCCCAAAAATGCTTCATTTGAAAGATATGACCTAAGACATTATAGGTCATTTCTAAAGTCAACAAAAAGTCAACAACTTCAAAAGGGCATAACTTGAGATTGGTAAATGATATGGACCTGAAACCAATGGGGTTGTTTATAGGACTCTTCAAGCTTTCCAAAATGTCCAAGAACACCCTCATACCTTTAAAATTGAGGGAGATGTGCCTTTGCAAAGTTGGGAAAGTTTGTGATGGTTTATGATGAAAATGGGGGCCTAAAAGCAATTTTCTCCAAATGGGATGGCCAAATTATGACCCAACCCATACAATAACATCATGCACGAAATTTCCATAATATTTTCATAATTTTTATTTTATTTAATTAATTTATTATGATTTTTTATACTTAAAATCATTTTAAATTTAAATAAAATATTAAAAATGAAGATTTATTTTTGTGATTGATTCTAGAAAGTCTTAATTGGTGATTGAAGTTGAAAGAGAAAGAAATCATGTGATCTCTCCAAAAATAGCAAGTCTTCATGAGCCAATATTTGAAATTCAAAGCACCATCTTTCCCAATCTTTTTAAATCAATTCTTCCACATGATCCATCAATTTTTTAACCTAGAATCATTCACCTATATATGCTGATCATAACCCTAGCCTCATGGACGAATTCCAGCAGCCACAAGTAAGTTCACAAAATCAAAAAATCTTCCAAAAGCTCACTTTCGGTTTCTAATTTCCAGAGCTCTACAAGGTATTTTGAAGACATAGCAAGCTTCCTTGGACCCTTCTGATCATAAATCATCACCCATATGCATTCCATATGCACCCTATTGCTTAACCCGAACTCACTTTAACCTTGAACATATTTTTTTTTCCGAATCCATTGATTTACCATGTTTAACTTGTTTTTGATTGTTGTATGATGTTTAGAATAGACCTTAGAACGATTCTGGGTGGTTCAATTGGATTTTTCTTGCAGGTACAAGAATCCACCATGATTAGGGTTTACGGCCCCCTTTAGGGTTTCATGATTCCCTAATGATAAATGGATTTTAAAGACATAGGACAATTGCAAAACTCAGTGGCAATTCAATGATATAATCAATTTGGTGAAATTTTGTTGTTTGGATTGAGTTTGTGATTCGCAGGGATGAAGAACCCGTAGCAATATTCGCAGGAAAATTCAAAAGGAAATTCGCATGAAATTTGAATGAAGAAGACGAAGTTTGGCGCGCGTCCCTGGGATTCAAATTTCCTTTTATATTATATAGATTTGTTTATATTTAATTTGTACAGGTTGATGAGTGGCCCAGTGGAAGGAGGCGTATGTGTATTGGCAGCATGACCTATGTTCGAATCCTGGTCATGGCAATTATTTTTGGTTTGTTTCATCTATATATTGAATATCATATATTATTATTATTTGGTGGTTTGTCATCAGGATTGGCTCTTCCAGCCGGGTGGTGATGCGCGTGTTTGAACGTATAAAGGTCCTGGGATCAAATCCCACCCCAGGCCTTTTGCGTCTTTTATTTTTCCAGGATATTTTGCAAATCAAGAACAAAACTAGCAGGCCTTATTTCATTATCACCAACGCATGGTTGGTCTGATGGTGTGTTTTGGTGCTGGCAAGCATAGAAACCTGGGTTCAAACCCAGCCAAGGTAAGTTCTAATTTTTTTTGTCATTTTTTTTCTATTTTCTTAATTAATTACATTTTGTTTATTATAAAAAACTTAATTTCTAAATAACCTTATACTATTTTCTTTGTGTTCTAAAAAAAATCTATTATAATTTATTTTCTCAAATATAAAAATGTTTTTTTATTTTATTTTGTAAATATATTCATATTATGTATATATGCTTGTAAATAAATTAGACAATTAGGATTAGACTAATTCCATAAACCCTAATTATAAATAAAACCCTAATCTTAGAAACTTTAATTTATTTTTTTTTCTAAATACTAATTAAAAAACTTAATTGTTTATTTTTTTTTAATTTTTAACATAGTTATCATGTACATGTTTATTTAATAAAATTAATTTGTGTAAATATAATATTTAATATAAAACCTTGTAAATATAATTAATTATAACCTATTTTTTATATAACATGTAAATATATTTTATATGCTATGTTTATAATCTAAACTATATTTTTAATATATATGTTTAAAAATAATTAAATTTATGCTAATATTATAATTACAATTTTTATATTTAGAATTAATAAATTGCATATAATTTTAAATTAAATTGTTTATATTTTCTTAATAATGTCTAATTCTTATTTGCTATTTTATTTTGTTCATTAATTCATTATTATTATTTCCCTAACTTTATATTTTTTATTATTAACCTTGTTCAATTATTTTTATTATTATTATTACCAATTTTGGCTTATTATTATTTCACTAATATTATTAAATTTTTTATTATTTTAACTAACCTTATTTTTAATTATTATTATTACTAACCCCTATTTATTTATTACTGCTTATTTGTTTATTTTTGCTTATTATTTATATTTTGCTTTTATATTTTTGCTATTTATTTTTAATTTGCTTATTTTTTATAATTATTATGTAAATGCTCCTGGATGTAAATTTTATAATTATTTAATTATTTCTGCTATGGTTAGTAATTAGGGAGTGCAAAACATGTATGTTATTTAAAATAAATTAGATCACCTTAATCATAAGATAATTAAATTAAACACTCACACACGTAAGTCGATTTTAATCGCCGTCGCACTTTCTAAGGTTATCCCTCAAGTTGTCTACTAATAAGGTCAAGTGGGGTGTATAAAGCAAGTCCCTGTAAAAAGAAAAATCATCAAGTCCCTCATGGTTGCCTTTACGAATCGAGTCCCTTCGAATAATGATGATAGTCCCTCCTTTATGCTTATTACACCCCACAGTTGCCTTCATAAAACAGAATGTCCCTCACATGTCCCTTTACATCCAAGGTAATGACTACCTGCTCCTTAATAGTAGGGATAGTCTTACCAATGAAAGGATAAATAACAAGAAAGACTTTAAACATTAGGGTAGGTTCCTCTTATGTACTTGCTCACTTCAAAAAATTTTCAAACTCTTCACGATTTTAAACAAATTTTCAAAAACAAGTTTTTACACATCCGTTCATGGATTATTATTAACTATTCTGAAAAATTTTCTATTCACACACTACACTTTCAAAAACAATTTAAAGTGAGCTAAGTAACTAAGAGCCCATGGATAACCATGGATGTAAAGGGTTCTAACACCTTCCCTTTACATAACCTACCCCCCGGACCCAAAAATATCTCTTAAGGTCTTTCCTGTTCTTTTATACCCTTTCCTTTTGGATAAAATAAAAGTCGGTGGCGACTCTTGCTATCCGCAACATTACTTAAAGTCAGTTCTCCCACCGTGTTACAGAACTGGCGACTCTGCTGGGGATTTAATATAAAAGAGGGGTACCCTTAGAAATTAGATCACTTTAATATTGTTTGCCTTGTTTGCTTTACTTTACATTGTTGGGATGCTCTTATGTGTGAAAGGTCCTAACCCGGATCTAGTGTACCTTAGGTAAATGGCAATAGACCAAGGAAACTGTACGACGTATATCGATACGGTTGATCTGGTGGCCATAGTTAGTGCGACTTCTTGGTTGGTGCTTATGTTCCTTAAGTCAAGTTGAGGATAATATGAGGCTGCCATATGTTGTCAATGCACTAACTAACTTTTAGAACCCTAGTTAACTCATCTTGGCCTTTAGAAAGTAGTGAGGTAACCGGCTTTGGTGCAGACTGAAGTTGGTTGACACTCGATACTACGCTCATTGAGATCTTAAACTTGGAGGGTTTTGGTTGGCAAGTAAGTTGCCTTCTGATCAACCACCCTTGTGAAGGATCAATGATATTGAGATCCCTTAGAACCTGGTTACTTTTGTAGGACAGGATGAACCATCTAACTTCAGGGGAGGGTACTTACCTTAAACCCCATGCAAGCCTTTAAACCTAGGGCTATGGTGTGACTTGTTTGTGTGTGCCACATGTTTGTGATTGAACATAACATCATGACATCATCATGCATCATAAGCATAGCATTTTCACTAACCATTTCAAGGACCAAAGGATTTATCTTTGTTATTTGTTGCAGGTCATGGCTTCAGTTCGTAGAAACACCATCAGGATCAACTTTGTGGGGATACCTCCCAAGCTTAAAGAGTTGGTTTCTCAAGTGTCTGATCATTCCCAGTTCATCAAGAGACATGGTCACCTATTGGATCTAGTCACTTCAGGGTTCAATGAAGACATGATGAGTGTCCTGTTCCAGTTCTTTGACCCTAAGCACCATTGCTTTACATTCCCTGACTATCAGTTAGTCCCTACCATGGAGGAGTTCTCTAAACTTTTGGGTATACCTGTTCTTGATCAAAGACCCTTCACAGGCTTGGAGAAGGAACTCAAACCAGAGGTTATCGCTGCAGCTCTACATCTGAAGAAGTCTGACATTGTTCTAGAGACGAGAAGCGGAGTCAAGGGTATTCTTGCCAAGGTGCTAATGGATAAGGCTCAAATGTTCTTGAAGGCCATGAGCTATGATGCCTTTGAGGAGATCTTAGCCTTGCTGATATATGGCTTAGTATTATTCCCCAATCCAGATCAGTTCATAGATGTTCATGCCATCAACATTTTCCTGAGTCACAATCCAGTGCCTACATTGCTTGGAGATATCCTACATTCTCTTCATACCCGTACTACAAGAGCAAGAGGGACTTTGATGTGCTGCATACCTTTAATTTCTAGGTGGTTTATTTCTCACCTTCCTCGCTCGGTAATGAAGAATGAGCAAGGGTTCAGATGGTCCAAGAGGATCATGTCACTTTCTCACTCAGACATCCATTGGTGCTCCAGATCTATGGAGAATGTCACCATCATTGACCGTTGTGGGGAGTTTCCTAATGTGCCACTACTAGGCATAAGAGGAGGCATCACTTACAACCCCTCTTTAGCTTTACGACAGTTTGGTTACGCCCGAAGTGATGGTCCACATGATATGTTGATCCAGGGAATTGTATTTGACTACGACAACGATCTTCAAGGTTACCGTCAGAGATTCATACGAGCATGGGGAAAGGTAAACAGGATTGACAGCAAGACACTGGAGCCTAAGTACACTATTCCTATGGAAGCTTATCTCAGATGGGTACGATCTCGTGCTCAGACTCTCATGATGCCATATCCTGTCGTCCTACCAGTTACCATGGAACCTGTTGCTGAAGGAGACACAGCTTATACCATCCTTCACCCAGACATGCCTACTGATATGGAAGACTTGCAGAGATCATGGATCCAACTGAAAGAGCAAAGGGATACTTTAGAGGCTCATTACAAAGCAAGCCAAGAAAAGATCCTGGAGCTAACAAAGCTATTTCACGAGGAACGAAACCTCAACTCATACCTCAACACAAAGAGGAAACGTCCATGGGAGACTTAAAACCCCATCTTTTGTACTTATTTCACTTTCATTTTTTGTAAGCCTAAAAGGCAAAACAAGTTATTACTAATAAAAAGTTACTTTCTTGTTTGTTTAAGCAAATTTAAATCCTGCGGTCTTTGAAAACATTGCATATGCATTCCCATATCATTTCATTGCATCACAGGTTTATAATTGTGCACAGGTTTCTCATCTTCTCGCTGTTTATTTCAGCAATGGCTCTTGAACAATCAGTTAAGGATCTTCAGGCACAAAATGCACAATTCCAAGAGCTGATCCTGAACCTGTCCAAGGGGCAGGATGAATTGAAGGCACTGCTGGCTAAGAAGACTAAGAAGACTAGAAGGTCTGCTGGGTTGATCAACATGGGAAGAAGGTTCAAAGGTCTTGCCAAGACCAAGGAACCAGCTGAAGACTATGAATCTGAAGAATCTGAGCAAGAGGTAGGCAGTCTCCACCATTCAATGGGGGACTCTGATTCTGAGGCTAACTACTACCATGAGCCTAATGAAGACAAATTCAAGATGCTGGTGGATAGGATGGATGCTATGGAGTTGCAGAAATCATCTGGGCTGGATTTTGAGGATTTGAGTTTGATATCTGGGGTAGTCATACCCATTGGTTTCAAGGTTCCTACATTTGTTGTTTATGATGGGGTCTCTTGTCCCAAGCTGCATCTAAGGTCCTATGTCAGAAGAATTCAACCCCACACTGCTGATAAGAAGTTGTGGATCCATTTCTTTCAAGAGAGCTTATCTGGAGCTCAGCTGGAGTGGTATTATCAGTTGGAGAGTGTCAACATCAGAGACTGGAATGATCTTGCTGAAGCTTTCTATAAGCAGTATCAATACAATGCTGACTTAGCCCCCACTCGCATGCAGCTTCAGAGCATGTCTATGGGTGCCAAAGAAAGTTTTAAAGAGTATGCTCAGAAGTGGAGAGATTTAGCTGGAAGAGTTCAACCCCTTTTAACTGACAGGGAATTAGTTGATATGTTCATGTGTACGCTGAATGGTCCGTTTTACAGTCATCTCATTGGAAGCTCATCATCTGGCTTCACTGAGTTGATCATGACAGGAGAGCGGGTAGAAAATGGTATCAAGAGTGGAAAGATCCAAGTGGGCACTTCTTCATCAGGTGCTGCAAAGAAGCCTCCCACTGGGAAGAAGGAATCCAATGTTGTTTATGGTCAACCTGATCGTAACAGAAGGCATCAGTCTGTTAGTGCAGTTCATATTTCAAATCCAACTCCTGCAACAACAGAGCAGCCTCAGGGAAACCAACAGAGGGCTAGAAGACAGTTCACGAAGATCAACATGTCAATGGCTCAGGCATTGCAACACTTATTGAAGGCTGAACTTATTACCCTGAGGGAGGCTCCTCAGAATCCCAATGTTACCTCTCCCAAGTACAATCCCAATGCACGATGTGCATATCATTCAAACTGTCCAGGACATGATACTAATAACTGTTGGGTCTTGAAGAACAAAATTCAAGATATGATTGATGCTGGAGAGATTGAGTTTGACCCTCCGGGTACCCCAAATGTGATTACAGCTCCAATGCCAAATCACGAGAAGACTGTCAATGCCATTGATGAAGACCTACATGTCTATTCAGTTATGGAGTTGACCACACCATTGTCTGTTATCAAAAAAAGGTTAGTACAAGCTGGGATCTTTCCAGGTTGTCGTGAAGATTGTCTGTATTGTACCTATAAGCCGGATAGTTGCTTCATTTTGAGAGATGGGATTCAACGTCTCATGGATAAATATACTATAGTGTTTGAAAGAAGACCAGCATCTGTAGAAAGTATGGTGGATCATCTGACTCGGGGTAAGAAGATTGAAGAGGTTGACATGGTTGACAAAGTACCAATAAGAATCACTTCAAAGGGTCCCATTAAAATCACTCATCAGGGCCCAATCAAGATTACTGCTGAAGGTCCTGTGAAAGTTGTTGCTGAAGCCAGAGTGGCTCCTCTGATCATTACCACTCCTGGTCCTATTCCTTATACATCTGACAAAGCTGTGCCTTGGCACTATGGGTCTGACGTTTACATCCATGGTGTTAAGCAGGAGCCTTTACCTGATGTGCCTGTTGACATTGATAATATTGCTGGATCTAGCAAGATCACTCGTAGTGGAAGAATCTTCTCTCCTCCAGTTGCTTATAAGAATGCAGTTACTCCTGCTGCTACCTCCACCACTGATGCTCGGGGCAAGGGTTCAGTTATTGAACCTGTATCTACTGATGTGCCAACTGCTGATGACCTCTCTAAGCAGATGGAAGAAGTATTGAAAATCATTCGCAAGAGTGATTATGACATTGTTGATCAGTTGGGGCATACTCCCTCAAAGATTTCTATGCTCTCCCTATTATTATGTTCTGAGGCTCATGCCAAGTCATTGATCAAGTTTCTGAAGATGGCTCATGTACCCAGTGCAATTTCTGTTGACCAATTTGAAAACTGTGTTGCCCACCTGACCTATGACAATGGGTTAGGATTTTCTGATGCTGACTTGACTCCTGCCAAGAGGGATCATAACAGGGCCTTGCATATTTCAATTGAATGCAGGGGCACTACCCTGTCTCATGTGCTGATAGACAATGGTTCCTCTTTGAATGTGTTGCCTAAGGAAGTCCTGAATAAGCTGAGTCCTGAAGATGCTGTGCTGAAACCCAGTAATATTGTGGTGAAGGCTTTTGATGGTTCTAGAAGAGTAGTACATGGGGAAATTGATCTTCCAATCCAAGTTGGTTCCCAGGTGTTTACTGCTACATTTTTTGTGATGGATATTCGTCCTTCGTACTCTTGTCTGCTTGGTCGTCCCTGGATCCATGGGGCAGGTGCTGTGACCTCTACATTGCATCAGAAGCTGAGATATCCGGTGAATGGAAAAGTTGTTACTGTCTTCGGAGAGGAAGAATACTTTGTCAGCCATGTAAACACTTTCAAGTATCTGGAAGTGGAAGGTGAATACATTGAGACTCCGTGTCAGTCATTTGAAGTGGTTCCCTGGGTTGTTAATGATTGTGTAGCTCCTCCTGCTGTGAAGAAAGTTCCTGTGGTCACCAGAAAACCTCCAACAATGGCAATGGCCTCCCTCAATGATGCTAGAGCTGTGGTGGATGAAGGTGGTTGTACTATTTGGGGTCAGCTTCCTGATATTCCATACAAGTCTGACAAGTTTGGTTTGGGTTTCACTGCAGAGTCCCAGAAGGCTGTTCGTCGTGCTCGTGCTGCTCGCATCACCAATCAAGGGGTTATCAATGCTGTGGGAGACTATGATGAAGACTACAACTTGGATGCATGGATTTTTCCTACTGTGGGTGCTGGACTCAATAATTGGAAAGCTGAAGATGTTATCCCTATCTCCTTTAGTCAGGAGTAAATACTATTACTGTGTTATGTTTTTAAATTTGTAATTTCTTGAACAATTAAAACTCTCAAGCCTTGTGCCTTACCCGGGGCACAATGGCGTGCTTGTTACGGGATGTCATTTCATTTGCATACTTCATTCAATAAAATCAGTGGACGTTTCGTTTTCGTAAATATTGTGTTCCTTGTCTTTCTTTTCTTTATTTTTGCTTTATCAGCTATGTGTTCTTACACACACCCACATCACTAAAATGCAGATCCTCATCCACTCTGGATCCTGTTGATAACAGTTCTACTATTGCCAATTATGATTTCGAGAATCCGATCTATCAAACTGAAGACGGAAATGAGGACGATTGTGAAATACCTGTAGAGCTTGCTAGGTTGTTACAACAAGAAGAGAAAGCTATACAACCACATGAAGAGCCAGTCGAAGTTGTGAATCTGGGAACTGAAGAAAACAGAAAAGAGGTCAAGATAGGGGCTGATTTAGAGGACAGTGTCAAGAACAGGTTGATTCAGATGTTGCGTGACTATGTGGAGATCTTTGCTTGGTCTTATGAAGACATGCCAAGGTTGGATACAGACATTGTGGTTCACCGTTTGCCAGTGAAAGAAGATTGTCGTCCAAAGAAGCAGAAGGTTCGTCGTATGCGTCCTGAAATGTCAGAAAAGATCAAGGCAGAGGTAATGAAACAGTTCAATGCAGGGTTCTTAGCAGTGACTTCTTATCCTCAGTGGGTTGCAAATGTGGTACCGGTTCCAAAGAAAGATGGTAAGGTACGTATGTGTGTAAACTACAGAGATTTGAACAAGGCTAGCCCTAAAGATGACTTCCCACTTCCTCATATTGATATTCTGGTAGACAACACTGCTCAGCATAAAGTATTCTCTTTTATGGATGGTTTCTCTGGTTACAATCAGATCAAGATGGCACCTGAAGATATGGAGAAGACAACATTCGTGACACAGTGGGGCACCTTTTGCTATAAGGTAATGCCATTTGGGTTAAAGAATGCAGGGGCAACATATCAGCGTGCTATGGTGGCTTTGTTTCATGATATGATTCATCATGAGATAGAGGTATATGTAGATGATATGATAGCCAGGTCTCAGAATGAAGAGCAACATCTTGATCATCTGCACAAGTTGTTTGAGAGGTTGAAGAAATACAAGTTGAGATTGAACCCAAACAAATGTACTTTTGGAGTTAGATCTGGAAAGCTCCTGGGTTTCATTGTCAGTGGAAAAGGTATTGAAGTGGATCCTGCAAAAGTGAAAGCTATACGAGAGATGCCAGCTCCCCGTACTGAGAAGGAGGTTAGAGGTTTCTTGGGACGATTGAACTATATTGCAAGATTTATCTCCCAATTAACTACCATCTGTGAGCCAATCTTCAAGTTGTTGAAGAAAGATCAGGTGATGGAATGGAATGATGAGTGCCAGACTGCCTTTGATGAAATCAAGAGATATTTGCTAGAACCTCCAATTTTGATGCCACCAGTTGATGGAAGACCCTTGATTATGTACTTAACAGTGTTAGATAATTCAATGGGGTGTGTGTTAGGGCAACATGACGAGTCTGGTCGAAAAGAGCAGGCAATATACTACCTTAGCAAAAAGTTTACCGACTGTGAAACAAGATACTCATTGCTCGAGAAAACTTGCTGCGCTTTGGCATGGGCTGCTCGTCGACTAAGACAGTATATGTTGACCCATACTACCTTGTTGATTTCGAAGATGGATCCAATCAAGTACATATTTGAGAAACCTGCTCTCTCCGGAAGAATTGCAAGATGGCAAATGATCTTGACAGAATATGATATACAGTATACTACTCAGAAGGCCATTAAGGGAAGTGTTGTTGCTGATCATTTGGCTCATCAAGCAGTGGATGATTATCAGTCAATGAATTTTGAGTTCCCTGATGAAGACATTATGATTATTACCCAAGAACCTGGACAATATGACGGACCTGAACAAGGATCCCGATGGACTATGGTTTTTGATGGTGCTTCCAATGCACTTGGTAATGGTGTTGGTATTGTGATTAGTTCCCCTGAAGGTTGTCATACCCCGATTACTGCCAGACTTTGTTTCCATTGTACCAATAACATGGCTGAGTATGAAGCATGTATCCTGGGTATTAAAGCTGCTATTGATATGAAGATTCAGTTCCTTGATGTGTATGGAGATTCAGCCCTGGTAATTAGTCAGATTAAAGGAGATTGGGATACCAAGCATGATAACCTCATTCCTTACAGAGAGCATGTGTTGTCTTTAATCCCACATTTCAAAGAGATTACCTTTGAGCACATTCCACGGAGAGAGAATCAGTTGGCAGATGCTTTGGCCACCATGGCATCCATGTTTGAGATCAGTAGGGATGATGAAGCTCCCAAGATTACTATTGACAGATTTGAAAAGCCTGCATACTGCAATGAGATTGACACTGAAGGGGCAGAGGAGAAACCTTGGTTCTATGAAGTAAAAAGATATCTTGAAGCTCAGGAATTCCCTGAAGGGGCATCTGTCAAAGATAGGAAGTTTCTGAGAAGGTTTGCTGCTAAGTTCTTCTTGAGTAATGGGATTCTATACAAGCGCAATCATGATTCAACTATGCTTCGTTGTGTGGATAAGAAGGAAGCAACTGAGATTATGGAAGAGATGCATGATGGGACCTTTGGCACTCATTCTAGTGGTCATACTATGGCAAAGAAGATATTGAGAGCAGGTTACTATTGGTCTACCATGGAAGCTGATTGCTATCAACACTCCAGAACTTGTCACAAGTGTCAAATCTATGTTGATAAAGTTCATGTACCTCCATCACCATTGAATGTGTTGACTGCTCCTTGGCCCTTTGCCATGTGGGGCATTGATATGATTGGTGAGATCAAGCCTACTGCTTCTAATGGGCATCATTTCATCCTGGTTGCTATTGATTATTTTACAAAGTGGGTGGAGGCAGCTTCATTTGCATCTGTTACCAAGAATGTTGTGGCTCGGTTCATTAAGAATAATCTCATATGTAGGTATGGCATCCCTGAAAGGATTATTACTGACAATGGCTCTAATCTGAACAACACTATGATTATTGATCTCTGCACGCAGTTCAAGATTAAGCATCATAACTCTTCTCCGTATCGTCCGAAGATGAATGGGGCAGTTGAAGCTGCTAATAAGAACATTAAGAAGATTGTACAGAAGATGACTGTTACTTATAAGGATTGGCATGAGATGTTACCATTTGCTCTTCATGGTTATCGTACCACAATACGTACTTCAACAGGGGCAACCCCATTCTCCTTAGTCTATGGTATGGAAGCAGTTCTGCCCATTGAAGTTCAGATTCCCTCCTTGAGAATTATGAAGGATGCAGGCTTGGATGAAGATGAGTGGATTCAGACTCGACTGGACCAAATAAATTTGATTAATGAGAAGAGGCTAGCAGCAGTTTGTCATGGCCAGATGTACCAGAAACGGATGATCAAAGCTTTTAACAAGAAGGTTAAGCCAAGGGTATATCAGGCTGGTGACTTGGTAATCAAGCGTATCATATTACCACAGGGTGATCCTAGGGGCAAGTGGACTCCAACATATGAAGGACCATTTGTAGTCAAGACAGTGTTCTCAGGAGGTGCCATGATACTGACTACAATGGATGGTGAAGACTTCCCACAGCCTGTAAACGCAGACATAGTTAAAAAATACTACGCATAAGAGACCCGCTAGGTTGACAGGCCTAGGCAAAAATAAGGGCATCCCGGCAAACCAAAAGGGTTTGGGCAAAAATTAGGGATATATATAAAAAGATGTACACCCGGTAAGTCGAAAACCTGAAAAGGCGGCTTGGGCAAAAAAGGGTATCCCGGTGGATTGAAAACCTGAAAAGGCAATCCAGGCAAAAGTTAGGGATTAAAGCGTATGACTATGTCTCGTTTGGATCACCTATGAAACTGCAACCAGTTGTACTACTTACTCAAGCTCGAACAGATAAAGCTCAATCCAATCATTTCCGTCTCAACAGCAAGAAGATGAGATACTTGAAGGGCAATAGTAGGATTGAAACTCAATAGGACTGTTTCCCACATAGCTGATTTTCTAAAAACTTTATGACAAAATCCTCTTACTAGGGTTTATGTCTCCTTGTACAAACTTACCCGTGTATGGGTCACTTTTTGATATAAATAAATTCCATCTTTTGAATCCAGATTTACTTTTACCCTATTTACATAAGCGAAACGTCCATTGGTTGTGTTTGAATGTATGTATGCTTTTGAATATGATTGATGTTTACCAGAAATGCATGTTTTTAATATGATTGATGTTTACCAGAAATGCATGAAAATGCAGTAATAGTATTTACTAAGGACGAACGAGGGGAGGATTTCAACGAAGCTTCGCCGGTTCACCTTTACAAGACAGTTACAAACTCTCAGTTGGACGAATCCATCTTCATAAAGCCTTATCTCCCCTGGAATTTATATCCATCTCTTTTATCCTCATACGGATATTTGGGAAATTACTTTCCAATAAGAGTACGACGAACGAAGACGGGATGTTATATCTACTCTACCATCAAACGAAGACGAAGGTTATATATACCTTACTATCCCAGCATACGGGAGGTGATATCTATCCCCAGCATACGGGAAGTTATCTATACCCTGTTATCCCCAGCAGACAGAGGGTTATATATTCTTCAACAACGAATCGGGATTTATTTTCCCTGGCCAGCAGTTGTTATACAAAGATATCCAGACGCTTCCGGCAGTATCATATCATACATACATCATTTACATCATACCATAGCACATATATCCATAAACATATAGTACATTACTTGAGCACATCATGTTATACATGCATACATAAAGCATAAACTAATGTTATTATACAGAATGCTACCTTGTTTTCAGGTTAATTCTCCAACAAACAAACTTATGATCTTCGGGACTGCTTTATCGTCACCTCAGGGTTACTTTATCCTCCTGATAAGCTTCTTATTTCTTTGGGACTGCTTTATTGTAACTTCAGGGTTACTTTATCCTCCTGATAACTTATCATCACTTCAAGACTGCTTTAGAGCTATTGATTGCTCTATCCTCCTGAAATCACATTATTATTTCAAGACTGCTTTAGAGCTATTGATTGCTCTATCCTCCTGAAATCACATTATTATTTCAAGACTGCTTTAGAGTTATCATTATTGATGGCTCTATCCTCCTGAAATCATTACTTCAAGGCTGCTTTAGAGCTATTGATTGCTCTATCCTCCTGAAAGCACATTATTATTTCAAGACTGCTTTAGAGCTATTGATTGCTCTATCCTCCTGAAATCATATTACTACCTCAAGACTGCTTTAGAGTTATCATTTGGCTCTATCCTCCTGAAATCATTACTTCAAGACTACTTTAGGGTCATCATTATTGATTGCTCTATCCTCATGAAGACATGCTGTTACATCAGTATTACTCCAATATCCTGAAAGCATATCATTATACCTCCATATTTTGGACTGCTTTATCTTCCAAGAAATATATCTGAAGAACTTTCCCCTAGTGGCATCTTTAAGCCCACTCAATCATATTCAACCAACCATCAATATCACTCTATGCACTGGTGAGTGCAAATTTTTGGGCTTTTGTGTTCAATCCCCTTCAACCTTCCAGGTTACGACTGGCAAATATACCAATCTAACCCCTCAGGTTTTAGAAAATTGAACAGGGGCACTGCCACGTGCGAACCAATATTCAAATTGCTAAGGAAAGAGCAAACGGTCAGGTGGAACGAAGACTTCCAAAGAGCTTTCGACAAAATAAAAGAATATTTGCAGGAGCCTCCAATTCTAATACCTCCAGTTGAAGGAAGACCTTTAATCATGTACTTGACCGTGCTAGAAGGGTCAATGGGGTGTGTTTTAGGCCAACATGACGAGTCTGGTCGAAAAGAGTACGCTATTTATTACCTTAGCAAAAAGTTTACCGACTGTGAATCCCGTTACTCACTGCTCGAGAAAACTTGTTGCGCTTTGGTATGGGCTGCTCGCCGACTGAGGCAGTACATGTTGACTCATACCACACTGCTCATTTCCAAAATGGATCCTGTCAAGTACATCTTTGAGAAACCAGCATTGACCGGAAGGGTTGCTAGGTGGCAGATGATTTTAACTGAATACGACATCCAGTATACTTCTCAGAAAGCCATCAAGGGAAGTGTATTGTCGGATTACCTTACACAACAACCTCTTGAAGATGATTATCAGCCAATGAAGTTTAATTTCCCTGATGAGGACATCATGTACCTCAAAGCAAACGATTATGAGGAACCACTTCCGGAAGAGGGGCCAGACCCTGAATCTAAATGGAAGTTGATGTTTGATGGGGCAGTCAATATCAATGGACGTGGAGTTGGTGCTGTACTCATTACTCCTGAAGGTGTTCACTTACCCTTCGCTGCCAGAATTACTTTTGGCTGCACCAACAATGAAGCGGAGTACGAGGCATGCATAATGGGAATAGAGGAGGCTATTAATCTTCGGATTAAGAACCTCGATATATTCAGAGATTCAGCCCTCGTCATTAACCAAGTTACCGGAAACTGGTATACGCATCAAGAGCATCTAATTCCATACAGGGATTATGCTAGAAAACTATTGACGTTCTTCACGACAGTTAAACTTCAACACATACCACGTGATGAAAATCAGTTTGCCGACGCATTGGCCACTCTTTCTTCGTCTATCAAAGTCTTGTGTTGGAATTATGTGCCCAAAATTGACATATCCAGGCTTGACGCTCCAGCTCATGCCTTCTTTGTAGACGCCGTGTCTGACGAGAAACCTTGGTATTCTGATATCAAGTTATTCCTGGAAAAGCAAGAATACCCAACTGGGGCATCTTCCAATGACAAGAAGACCTTGAGGCAACTTGCTGCTAGCTTCTTCTTGAATACTGATGGAGTTTTGTACAAGAGAAACTTCGACATGGTCTTGCTCAGATGCGTGGATAGACACGAAGCAAGCCTGTTAATGCAGGAAGTCCACGAAGGATCTTTCGGTACCCATGCAGGAGGGCATGCTATGGCTTAGAAATTGCTGAGATCGGGGTATTACTGGATGACAATGGATGTAGACTGTTGTTCATTCGCTCGTAAGTTCCACAAGTTCCAAATATATGCAGACAAAGTGCATGTTCCTCCAAGCCCGCTCAACGTCATGTCATCTCCTTGGCCCTTTTCTATGTGGGGCATTGATATGATCGGGAAGATAGAGCCGACTGCTTCAAATGGTCATCGCTTCATCTTGGTCGCGATTGATTACTTCACCAAATGGGTAGAAGCAACATCTTATGCCAACGTCACCCGTCAAGTGGTGGCAAGATTTCTGAAAAGGGATATCATATGCAGATATGGAGTGCCCGAAAGGATCATTACTGACAATGGTTTTAATCTCAATAACAAGATGATGGCAGACTTGTGTCGGGACTTCAAGATACAGCATCACAATTCTTCTCCTTACCGACCAAAGATGAATGGTGCAGTAGAGGCAGCAAACAAGAATATCAAGAAGATTGTGCAAAAAATGGTTGTCACCTACAAAGATTGGCATGAGATGTTACCATTCGCTTTGCATGGGTACCGAATGTCAGTCAGGACGTCAACAGGGGCAACTCCCTTCTCTCTGGTGTATGGTATGGAAGCAGTCCTGCCTGTTGAAGTAAAGATTCCTTCACTGCGTGTAATGATGGATGTAAAGCTTGATGAGGTTGAATGGGTGCGTGCTCGTTATAATCAGCTATGTCTAATTGAGGAAAAGAGATTAGCAGCTATCTGTCATGGTCAGCTTTATCAGAGGAGAATGAAGCGAGCATTCGACCAGCGAATGCGTACTCAGGAGTATCAAGTGGGAGAGCTTGTGTTGAAGAGGATCGTTCCTCCAGGTTCCGATCACAGGGGCAAGTGAACCTCAAACTACGAAGGACCATTCATAGTGAAGAAAGTCTTCTCAGGAGGAGCACTGATGCTCACCACTATGGATGGAGATGACTTCCAGTCCCCTTTTAACTCGGACGCAGTTAAAAAATACTTCGCATAAAGAGACCTGCTGGACACAAAAACAGAATTATAGTCCAGGCAAGAAAAGGAAATCCCGGCGAGCTAAAAACAGAATAAAAAGCTCAGGCAAAAGTTAGGGAAATAAAATTCCATTGATATGAATAAAATTCCATTTTTGAATCCTGATTTACTTTTACCCTATTTACATAAGCGAAACGTCCATTGGTTGTGTTTGAATGTATGTATGCTTTTGAATATGATTGATGTTTACCATAAATGCATGTATGCTTAATATGATTGATGTTTACCAGAAATGCATAAAAATGCAGTAATAGTATTTACTAAGGACGAACGAGGGAAGGATTTCAACGAAGCTTCGCCGGTTCATCTCTACAAGACAGTCACAAACCTTCAGTAGGACAAATCCATCTTCATAAAGTTTCATCTCCCCTGGAATTTATATCCATCTCTTTTATCCTCATACGGATATTCGGGAATTTACTTTCCAATAAGGGTACGACGAACGAAGATGGGAGGTTATATCTACCCTACTATCAAACAACAGACGGGAGGTTATATACACCTTGTTATCCCCAGCATACAGGAGGTTATCTATACCTTGTTATCCCCAGCAGACGGAAGGTTATGTATAATATATTATCAAACAAGACGGGAATGAGTTCCTCATATTCTTCAACAACGAATCGGGATTTATTTTCCCTGGCCAGCAGTTGTTATACGAAGATGTCCAGACGCTTCCGGCAGTATCATATCATACATACATCATTTACATCATACCATACATATACATAGATACATAATACATTACTCAAGTGCATCATATCATACATGCATACATAATGCATAAACTAATATTGTTATACAGAATGCTACCTTGTTTTCAGGTTAATTCTCCAGCAAACAGACTTGTGATTATCAGGACTGCTTTATCCTCCTGAAAGTTATCATCCCTCAGGATTGCTTTATCCTCCTGGAAACCTCTATTACCTCAGGACTGCTTCATCCTCCTGGTAGCTCTATTACCTCAGGATTGCTTCATCCTCCTGAAAGCATATCATTACATCAGGATTGCTTTATCCTCCTGATAGCTATCATCATTACCTCAGGATTGTTTCCTCCTCCTGAAAACATATTATCAATACCTCAGGATTGCTCCATCCTCCTGAAAGATTATTATTACCTCAGGACTGCTTTATCCTCCTGACAGCTTATTGCACCTCAGGATTGCTTTATCCTCCTGAAATCATATTATTACCTCAGGGCTGCTTCATCCTCCTGATAGATATCATCATTACCTCAGGATTGCTTCATCCTCCTGAAAGCATATTATCAATATCTCAGGACTGCTTTATCCTCCTGAAAGCATATTATCAATATCTCAGGACTGCTTTATCCTCCTGAAAGCTTATTATCTCATCAGGACTGCTTTATCCTCCTGAAGGCTATCATTATATCTTCATATTTTGGGACTGCTTTATCCTCCAAGAAATGTATCTGAAGAACTTTTCTCTAAGTGGCATCTTTAAGCCCACTCAAGCATATTCAACTAGCCATCTGAATTATTCTATGCACTGGTGAGTGCAAATTTTTGAGCTTTTGTGTTCAATCCCCTTCAACCCTCCAGGTCACGACTGGCAAATATACCAATCTAACCCCTCAGGTTTCAGAAAATTGAACAGGGGCAGCTGTTGCACCCCAAAATTTGCCCTCACAATACAAGACTTTGTGTGCTAAGAAGGTTCACAAGGTTCACAAGATTCACAATGCTTTCAAGACCTTTCATGAGGTTCATGAAGTCTACAAGTCACTTTATGAAATTCACAAGGTTCACAAGATTCACAATGCTTACAAAACCTTTCATGAGGTTCATGGAGTCTACAAGTCACTTTATGAGGTTCACAAGGTTCACAAGACCTCCCATGAGGTTCACAAGGTTCACAAGACATTTTATGATGGTTCACAAGGTTCACAAAGTTCACAATTGGTCAGAAGAGTTGACAATTCCCTCAGACAATGCACCTCTTAAGCAGTGCATCCAAAACTAGGGTTTTGACTTTAATCAGGCTAAATGGGCTTCCAAGACTTCAAGTGAGCTTCATAACATTTTATATGTGTTTAAGAACCCCCATGACAAGTTTCAAGACATTTCTCAAAAGTTTGCTCAGTCAAATGATCAGATAAGTCAAAATCAGTCAAAGCAGTTAAAAAGTCAAACTGAGGTCAACTGTGGTCAAACCAAAGTCAAACTTCATGATTTTTTGCCAACATCAAGTATATGAAGTAAAATTCATCATGTGATCAATGGTTGATCATGATTCATCAAGGAGATTTCAGATCATCAAGAATCAGGAGTTTCTAAATTAGGGTTTTCTTAGTAAAAGTCAACTGAACTTTGACCAGCCATAACTTTCACATGCTTCATCACCAAGTCTCCATCCAAATCTCATTTTGAAGGAAATTGAATTCTCTACAACTTTGTGTCTCACAAGCCAAGCCCAAAAATGCTTCATTTGGAAGGTATGAGCTAAGACATTATAGGTCCTTTTGAAAGTCAACAAAAAGTCAACAACTTCAAAAGGGCATAACTTGAGATTGGTAAATGATATGGACATGAAACCAGTGGGGTTGGTTAGAGGACTCTTCAAGCTTTCCAAAATGTCCAAGAACACCCTCATAGCATTAAAATTGAAGGATGTGTGCCCTTGCAAAGTTGGGAAATTTTTGGTTGGTTTATGATGAAAATGGAGGTCTAAAACCAATTTCTTCCAAATGGGCTTGCCAAATAATGACCCAATCCACATCAAAACATCTTGCACAAAATTAAATTGATTTATTCATAATTTTATTCATTTTTTTTTATTTATTATGATTTTTATATTAAAAAATCATTTTAAATTCAAATAAAATATAAAATAATGAAAATTATATTTGATTTGATTTCTAGAAGGTCTTAAATTATATTTAGACTTGATTGATACAAGAGTAATGAGAATCATACCAAAATAGCAAGTGTTTATGCAAAAAAAAATTGATTTTCAAAGGCCATCTTTTTGAATCGTTTTGGATCAAATCTCCTACACAACTATCCAACTTTTTGACCTAAATTGATCATCCTATAAGTACTTAACACAAACCTAATGACAAACACGAATTTCCAGCCTCCCCAAGAGTAAGTTTGCAAACCAAAAAATCCCTCACAAACTCAAATTCGGTTTCAATCATATAGGGCATTTGAAGGTAATTTGAGAACATAGAAACCTTCCTTGAACATCCCAGATGCGATCCCAACTCTTATTTGCATCAAAAGCATCATAAACCATGAATACCGAATTCACTTTTATCTTGAATTTCAAATTTTCGAATTCACTAACATATGCATTATGAACTGTTTTTGATGATTGATATGTGTTTGTTGTGATGTCTAGATGGTTTCTGGATAAAAGGATCAAAGAAATAAACCCTAAACCGCAAGTTGCCATAGCTAGGGTTCTTGATTTGAATTTGGGATCTTTTGATTTAGCTAACATAAATTAATTTTGAGACTACAATTGGATTGTGTGCTGTATGGGGATTACAAATATGTGATTAATTTGATAAAATTATGCTGTTTGAGTGTGGTTTGAAAAATGCAGGTTTTGTGTGTAGGAAAATTCGCAGGTAGTTTCATAACAAAATTCGCAGGTAATCCTACGAATCCAAGGTTGAAGACGAAGTTGGTCTGGCGCGAAATTCATATTTGAATTATTGTTTTAAAATATTATGATTTGTTTCTGTTATTATTTCACAAGCAAACGCTTGTCCTAGTGGTAAAGCCAGCGTGTGTGCTGCTTGAGGGCATTGTTTCGAATCCTGGCTTGGTACAAATTTTTCTTATTTTTCAGGTTAACCAAGAAACTTCATATATTATATATTGTTACCACTATACTATCAGACGCGCTCACCTAGCTGGGATGGTAATGTGTATGTGTGTTTACTATGAAGGTCCTGGGTTCGAATCCCCCAGGCCTTTTGGCTTTTCTTCTTTTTTTTCTTTTTTTTTTTGATTTTCCAGGATAAGGCATAAAAACCATTTGTCTCATTCTTCTATCACCTGCGCATGGATAGCCTAGTGGTGTGTGCTGTTATTGGCAAGCATAAGGTGCTGGGTTCAAACCCCAGCCAGGTAAGTTCTTTTTTTTTCTTTTCAATTTTTTCTTGTTTATTAATATGTTTTAAATAATATGTTTATAATATAATTAAATAAATTCTAAAAAGTATATATAATATATTATTATTATTTTCTCTATTATAATCTAAATTCATTTTTTTTATTAAATATCATTAGAAAGATAATTTAATTTTTGTATAATTAATCCTAATTTATTTTTTTAGCATGTATACCCTAATTTATTTTTTCTAAAACAATTCAAAAACCCTAATTTCTTTTTCTATTCTTGTTTAATATTATTACTTGTATTTAATTTAATTTGTACATAACTATGCTTAAAAAATTAAAATTCTTAATTTATTTTTTATAATATGTAAATATGATCTAAATTGTTTATATTTTTTTATTTTTGCATTTAAATAATTGTTAATGTATGCTTAGGAATAATTAAAATTGTTAAAATAATTTTATAATTATAATTTTATTTTCATAATATGTTTAAGATGAATTTAATTTTTATAATTTGTATATAATTCAAATTTTTATAATAATTACTTAATTGTTCATTTTTTTTTCTTTTAATTTTAAATAATTGTTTATATTGAAATCTAATCTTTAATTATTATATTTTGCTTATTATTATTATTACTAATCATGTTTATTGCTAACCCCATTTAAAATGGTTATTATTATTATTTTTTTTACTAACCCCATTTATTTTTAAATTGTGATTATTATTATTATCTTCACTAACCCCTATTATAATTATTTATTATTGCTTATCTATTTTATTTTGCTATTTAAATTGCTTATATTATTATTATTGTAACTGCTCCTGGATGTAATTTTTGTAATATTTAAATTATTTATTTTTATGCCATGGTTAGTAAAAATAGGGAGTGTAACATGTATGTATATTTAAAATTAAATTTAGATCACTTAATTAAAAGATAAATATAAATTGAACACTCACACACGTAAGTCGATCTTTGATCGCCATCTCACTTTCTAAGGTTACCTCTCAATGTTGCCTAATCACAAGGTCAAGTGGGGTGTATAAAGCAAAAGTCCCTTAAAAGAAAAGTTATCTAGTCCCTTAACAATCAAAGATCAAGTCCCTTAATGGTTGTCTTTCAATATGATCTTGTCCCTTTCGAATAATGATGACAGTCCCTCCAAAGTTGCTCAATACATCCCACAGTTGCCTTCATTAAAACAGATGACCCTCACTTGTCCCATACATCCAAGGTAATGACTACCTATTCCTTAATAATAGGGATAGTCTTACCATTTAAAGGATAAAGAACAGAAAGACTTAAACTTTAGGGTAGGTTCCTCATAGTTACTTGCTCACTATTTAAAAACTTTTCAAATACTTCACAAATTTCAAACAATTTTCAAACACAATTTTTTTACGCATCCGTACATGGATCATTATCAAACTCTTATGAAAATTTCTATTCACACACTTCACATTTTCAAAAACAATTCAAAGTGAGCTAAGTAACTAAGAGCCCATGGATAACCATGGATGTAAAGGGTGCTAACACCTTCCCTTTACATAACTTACCCCCCGGACCCAAAAATCTTTTTAAAGGTCTTTCCTGTTCTTTTATGCCTTTCCTTTGGATAAAATAAAAGTCGGTGGCGACTCTTGCTATCCGCGACATAACTAAAGTCAGTTCTCCCACTGTGTTACAGAACTGGCGACTCTGCTGGGGACTAATTAAAGAGGGGTACCCTTAGGAATTAGATCACTTTAAAATTGTTTGCCTTGTTTGCTTTATACTTACTTGTTGGGCTCTTATGTGTGAAAGATCCTAACCCGGATCTAGTGTACCTTAGGTAAATGGCAATAGACCAAGGAAACTGTACGGCGTATACCGATATGGTTGATCTGGTGGCCATAGTTAGTGTGACTTCTTGGTTGGTGCTTATGTTCCTTAAGTCAAGTTGAGGATAATATGAGGCTGCCATATGTTGTCAATGCACTAACTAACTTTTAGAACCCTAGTTATCCCATCTTGGCCTTTAGAAAGTAGTGAGATAATCGGCTTTGGTGCAGACTGAAGTTGGTTGATACTCGATACTACACTCATTGAGATTCTAAACTTGGAGGGTTTTGGTTGGCAAGTAAGTTGCCTACTGAACAACCACCCTTGTGAAGGATCAATGATATTGAGATCCCTTAGAACCTGGTTACTTTTGTAGGACAGGATGAACCAACTAACTTCAGGGGAGGGTACTTACCTTTGAACCTCATGCAAGCCTTTAAACCTAGGGCTATTGTGTGACTTGTTTGTGATTGAACATAACATCATGACATCATCATGCATCATAAGAATAACATTTTCACTAACCATTTCAAGGACCAAAGGATTTATCTTTGTTCTTTGTTGCAGGTCATGGCTTCTGCTCGTAGAAACACCATCAGGATCAACTTTGTGGGCATACCTGCTAAGCTTAAAGAGTTGGTTTCTCAAGTGTCTGATCACTCCCAGTTCATCAAGAGACATGGTCACCTATTGGATCTAGTCACTTCAGGGTTCAATGAAGACATGATGAGTGTTCTGTTTCAGTTTTTTGACCCTAAGCACCACTGCTTTACATTCCCTGACTATCAGCTGGTTCCAACCATGGAGGAGTTCTCTAAACTTCTGGGTATACCTGTTCTTGATCAAAGACCCTTCACAGGCTTGGAGAAGGAACTTAAACCAGAGGTTATTGCTGCAGCTCTACATCTGAAGAAGTCTGACATTGTTCTAGAAACGAGAAGTGGAGTCAAGGGTATTCTTGCTAAGGTATTAATGGATAAAGCTCAAGTGTTCTTGAAAGCTATGAGCTATGATGCTTTTGAGGAGATCTTAGCCTTGCTGATATATGGCTTAGTATTGTTCCCCAATCCAGATCAGTTCATAGACGTTCATGCCATCAACATATTCTTGAGTCACAATCCAGTGCCTACATTGCTTGGAGACATCCTACATTCTCTTCATACCCGTACTACAAGGGCAAGAGGAACTTTGATGTGTTGCATACCTTTGCTATCTAGGTGGTTTATTTCTCACCTTCCTCGCTCAGTAATGAAAAATGAGCAAGGGTTCAGGTGGTCCAAAAGAATTATGTCACTCTCGCATTCAGATATCCATTGGTGCTCCAGGTCTATGGAGAATGTCACCATCATTGACCGTTGTGGGGAATTTCCTAATGTGCCACTTCTAGGCATAAGAGGAGGCATCACCTACAACCCCTCTCTAGCTTTACGACAGTTTGGTTACGCTCAGAGTGATGGTCCACATGACATGTTGATTCAGGGCATTGTGTTTGACTACGACAACGATCTTCAAGGTTACCGTCAGAGATTCATACGAGCATGGGGAAAAGTAAATAGGGTTAACAGCAAGACACTGGAGCCTAAGTACACTATTCCTATGGAAGCTTATCTCAGATGGGTGCGATCTCGTGCTCAGACTCTCATGATGCCATATCCTGCTATCCTGCCAGTTACTATGGAACCTGTTGCTGAAGGAGATACTGTTTATACCATCCTTCACCCAGACATGCCTACTGACATGGAAGACTTACAGAGATCCTGGATCCAATTGAAGGAGCAAAGGGATACTTTCGAGGCTCATTACAAAGCAAGCCAAGAAAGAATCCTGGAACTAACAAAGCAACTTCACGAGGAACGGAATCTCAACTCATACCTCAACACAAAGAGGAAACGTCCATGGGAGACTTAAAACCCCATCTTTTGTACTTATTTCATTTCATTTTTGTAAGCCCAAGAGGCAAAACAAATTTATTACTAATAAAAGTTTACCTTCTTATTTGTTTAAGCAAATTTAAATCCTGCGGCCCTTGAAAACATTGCATATACATTCACATACCATATCATTGCATCACAGGTTTATTGTGCACAGGTTTCTCATCTTCTCGCTGTTTATTTCAGCAATGGCTCTTGAACAATCAGTTAAGGATCTCCAGGCACAAAATGCACAGTTCCAAGAGCTGATCTTGAACCTGTCCAAGGGGCAGGATGAATTGAAGGCACTGCTGGCCAAGAAGACTAAGAAGACTAGAAGGTCAGGTGGCCTGATCAACATGGGAAGAAGGTTCAAAGGTCTTGCTAAGACCAAAGAACTAGTTGAAGACTATGAATCTGAAGAATCTGAAAAAGAGGGAGGCAGTCTCCACAACACTATGGGGGACTCTGATTCTGAGGCTAATTACTATCATGAGCCTAATGAAGACAAATTCAAGATGCTGGTGGATAGAATGGATGCTATGGAATTGCAGAAGTCATCTGGGCTGGATTTTGAAGATTTGAGTTTGATATCTGGGGTAGTCATACCCATTGGTTTCAAGGTTCCTACCTTTGTTGTTTATGATGGGGTCTCTTGTTCCAAGCTGCACTTGAGGTCTTATGTCAGAAGAATTCAACCCCACACTACTGATAAGAAGTTGTGGATCCACTTTTTCCAAGAGAGCTTATCTGGAGCTCAATTGGAGTGGTATTATCAATTGGAGAGTGTCAACATCAGGGATTGGAATGATCTTGCTGAGGCTTCCTATAAGCAGTATCAATATAATGCTGACTTAGCTCCCACTCGCATGCAGCTTCAGAGCATGTCTATGGGTGCCAAAGAAAGTTTCAAGGAGTATGCTCAGAAGTGGAGAGATTTAGCTGGAAGAGTTCAACCCCCTTTAACTGACCGGGAATTGGTTGATATGTTCATGTGTACGCTGAATGGTCCTTTTTACAGTCATCTCATTGGAATCTCATCATCTGGCTTCAATGAGTTGATAATGACAGGAGAGCGAGTAGAAAATGGTATAAAGAATGGTAAGATCCAAGTGGGTACTTCTTCATCAGGTGCTGCAAAGAAGCCTCCCACTAGGAAGAAAGAATCCAATGCTGTTTACGGCCAACCTGATCGTAACGGAAGGCATCAGTCTGTGAGTGCAGTCCATATTTCAAATCCAACTCCTGCAACAACAGAGCAGCCACAGGGCAACCAACAGAGGGCTAGAAGGCAGTTCACAAAGATCAACATGTCAATGGCTCAGGCATTGCAACATTTGTTGAAGGCTGAACTTATTACTCTGAAAGAGGATCCTCAGAATCCTAATGTTACCTCTCCCAGGTACAATCCCAATGCACGGTGTGCATACCATTCAAACTGTCAGGGACATGATACTAATAATTGCTGGGTCTTGAAGAACAAAATTCAAGATATGATTGATGCTGGAGAGATTGAGTTTGACCCTCCGGGTACTCCGAATGTGATTACTGCTCCAATGCCAAATCACAAGAAGACTGTCAATGCCATTGATGAAGATTTACATATCCATTCAGTTGCGGAATTGACCACACCATTGTCTGTCATCAGGAAGAAGTTAGTACAAGCTGGGTTTTTTCCGGGTTGTCGTGAAGATTGTGTTTATTGTGAGTATAATCCAGATAAGTGCTGGAGGTTGAAGGACGAAATTCAACGTCTCATGAATAATTACACCATAGTGTTTGAAAGGAGACCACCTTCTGTGGAGAGTATGGTGGATCATATTACTAAAGGTAAGAAGACTGAAGAGGTTGACATGGTTGATAAAGTACCGGTAAGGATCACTTCAAAGGGACCTATTAAAATCACCCATCAGGGTCCAATCAAGATTACTGCTGAAGGTCCTGTGAAAGTCGTTGCCGAAGCCAGAGTGGCTCCTATGGTCATTACTACTCCTGGTCCTATTCCGTATACGTCTGATAAAGCTGTGCCTTGGCACTATGGATCTGATGTTTATATCCATGGTGTTAAGCAGGAACCACTGGCTGATGTACCTATTGATGTTGATAATATTGCTGGATCCAGTAAGATCACTCGAAGTGGAAGAATCTTCTCTCCTCCAGTGACTTCCAAGAATGCAGTTACTCCTGCTGCTACCTCCACCACTAATGCTCGGGGAAAAGGTCCTGTTATTGAACCTGTATCTACTGATGTGCCAGCTGCTGATGATCTCTCTAAGCAGATGGAAGAAGTATTGAAAATCATTCGCAAGAGTGATTATGACATTGTCGATCAGTTGGGGCATACTCCCTCAAAGATTTCTATGTTGTCCTTGTTATTATGTTCTGAGGCTCATGCCAAGGCTTTGATCAAGTTTCTGAAGACTGCTCATGTACCCAATGTAATTTCTGTTGACCAGTTTGAGAATTGTGTTGCCCACCTGACCTATGATAATGGGTTAGGATTTTCTGATGCTGATTTGACCCCTGCCAAGAGGGATCATAACAGGGCTCTGCATATTTCAATTGAGTGCAGGGGCACTACCCTGTCACATGTATTAATAGACAATGGTTCCTCTCTGAATGTGTTGCCCAAGGAAGTCCTGAATAAGCTGAGTCCTGAAGATGTTGTGCTGAAGCCCAGCAATATTGTGGTGAAGGCTTTTGATGGTTCTAGAAGAGTAGTGCATGGGGAAATTGATCTCCCAATCAAAGTTGGGTCTCAGGTTTTTAATGCTACATTTTTTGTGATGGATATTCGTCCTTCGTACTCTTGTCTGCTTGGTCGTCCCTGGATCCATGGGGTAGGTGCTGTAACCTCTACATTACATCAGAAGCTAAGATATCCGGTGGAAGGAAAGGTTGTTACTGTCTATGGAGAAGAAGAATACTTGGTCAGCCATGTGAATACCTTCAAGTATCTGGAAATGGAAGGTGAATACATTGAAACTCTGTGTCAGACGTTTGAAGGGGTTCCTTGGATTGTTAATGATTATGTAGCTCCTCCGGTTGCCAAGAAAGTTCCTGTAGTCACCAGAGTACCTCCAACAATGGCAATGGCCTCCCTCAATGATGCTATAGCTGTGGTGGATGAAGGTGGTTGTACTATTTGGGGTCAGCTTCCTGATATCCCATACAAGTCTGACAAATTTGGTTTGGGTTTCACTGCAGAGTCCCAGAAGGCTGTTCGTCGTGCTCGTGCTGTTCGTATCACCAATCAAGGGGTTATGAAAGATCAGATCAATGTTGTGGGAGACTATGATGAAGACTACAATTTGGATGCTTGGATTTTTCCTACTGTGGGTGCTGGACTCAATAATTGGAAAGCTGAAGATGTTATCCCTATCTCCTTTAGTCAGGAGTAAATACTATTACTGTGTTGTTGCTTTTTAAGTTTGTAATTTCTTGAACAATTGAACTTTTAAGCCTTGTGCCTTACCCGGGGCACAATGGTGTGCTTGTTACGGGATGTCATTTCATTTGCATACTTCATTCAATAAAAATCAGTGGACGTTTCGTTTTCGTAAATATTGTGTTCCTTGTCTTTCTTTTCTGTTATTTTTGTTTTATCAGCTATGTGTTCTTACACACACCCACATCACTAAAATGCAGATCCTCATCCACTCTGGATCCTGTTGATAACAGTTCTACTATTGCCAATTATAATTTCGAGAATCCGATCTATCAAACTGAAGACGGAAATGAGGACGATTGTGAAGTACCTGTAGAGCTTGCTAGGTTGTTACAACAAGAAGAGAAAGCTATACAGCCACATGAAGAGCCAGTCGAAGTTGTGAATCTGGGAACTGAAGAAAACAGGAAAGAGGTCAAGATAGGGGCTGAATTAGAGGATAGTGTCAAGAGCAGATTGATTCAGATGTTACGTGACTATGTAGAGATCTTTGCTTGGTCTTATGAAGATATGCCAGGGTTAGATACAAACATTGTAGTTCACCGTTTACCAGTAAAAGAAGATTGTCGTCCAAAGAAGCAGAAGGTTCGTCGTATGCATCCTGAAATGTCAGAAAAGATCAAGGCAGAGGTAATGAAACAGTTCAATGCAGGGTTCTTAGCAGTGACTTCTTATCCTCAGTGGGTTGCAAATGTGGTACCGGTTCCTAAGAAAGATGGTAAGGTACGTATGTGTGTAGACTACAGGGATTTGAACAAGGCCAGCCCCAAAGATGACTTTCCACTTCCTCATATTGATGTTCTGGTAGACAACACTGCTCAGCATAAGGTATTCTCTTTTATGGATGGTTTCTCTAGTTACAATCAAATCAAGATGGCTCCTGAAGACATGGAGAAGACAACATTTGTTACACAGTGGGGCACTTTTTGCTATAAGGTGATGCCATTTGGTTTGAAGAATACAGGGGCAACATATCAGCGTGCTATGGTGGCTTTGTTTCATGATATGATTCATCATGAGATAGAGGTATATGTGGATGATATGATAGCCAGGTCCCAGAATGAAGAGCAACATCTTGATCATTTGCATAAATTGTTTGAGAGGTTGAAGAAATACAAGTTGAGATTAAATTCAAACAAGTGTACTTTTGGAGTTAAATCTGGTAAGCTCCTGGGTTTTATAGTCAGTGGAAAAGGTATTGAGGTGGATCCTGCAAAAGTAAAAGCTATACGAGAGATGTCAGCTCCTCGTACTGAGAAGGAGGTTAGTGGTTTCTTGGGACGATTGAACTACATTGCGAGATTTATTTCCCAATTAACTGCCATCTGTGAGCCAATCTTCAAGTTGTTGAAGAAAGATCAGGTGATGGAATGGAAAGATGAGTGCCAGACTGCCTTTGATGAAATCAAAAGATACCTGCTAGAACCTCCAATTTTGATGCCACCAGTTGATGGAAGGCCCTTGATTATGTACTTAACAGTGTTAGACAACTCAATGGGGTGTGTGTTGGGACAACATGACGAGTCTGGTCGAAAAGAGCAGGCAATATACTACCTTAGAAAAAAGTTTACCGACTGTGAAACAAGATACTCACTGCTCGAGAAAACTTGTTGCGCTTTGGCATGGGCTGCTCGCCGACTAAGACAGTATATGTTGACTCATACTACCTTATTGATTTCAAAAATGGATCCAATCAAGTACATATTTGAGAAACCTGCTCTCTCCGGAAGAATTGCAAGATGGCAAATGATCTTGACAGAATATGATATACAGTATACTACTCAGAAGGCTATTAAAGGAAGTGTTGTTGCTGATCATTTGGCTCATCAAGCAGTGGATGATTACCAGTCAATGAGTTTTGAGTTCCCTGACGAAGACATTATGATTATTACCAAAGAACCTGGACAATATGACGGACCTGAACAAGGATCCCGATGGACTATGGTTTTTGATGGTGCCTCTAATGCACTTGGTAATGGTGTTGGTGTTGTGATTAGTTCCCCTGAAGGTTTTCATACCCTGATTACTGCCAGACTTTGTTTCTATTGTACCAATAACATGGCTGAGTATGAGGCATGTATCCTGGGTATTAAAGCTGCCATTGATATGAAGATTCAGTTCCTTGACGTGTATGGAGATTCAGCCCTGGTAATTAGTCAGATCAAAGGAGATTGGGATACCAAGCATGATAATCTCATTCCTTACAGAGAGTATGTGTTGTCTTTGATCCCACATTTCAAAGAAATTACCTTTGGACATATTCCACGAAGAGAGAATCAGTTGGCAGATGCATTGGCCACCATGGCATCCATGTTTGAGATCAGCTGGGATGATGAAGCTCCCAAGATTACTATTGATAGATTTGAAAAGCCTGCATATTGCAATGAGATTGACACTGAAGGGGCAGAAGAGAAGCCTTGGTTCTATGAAGTAAAAAGATATCTTGAAGCTCAGGAGTTCCCTGAAGGGGCATCTGTCAAAGATAGGAAGTTCCTGAGAAGGTTTTCTGCTAAGTTCTTTTTGAGTAATGGGATTTTATACAAGCGCAATCATGATTCAACTTTGATTCGTTGTGTGGATAAGAAGGAAGCAATTGAGATTATGGAGGATATGCATGATGGGATCTTTGGCACTCATTCTAGTGGTCATACTATGGCAAAGAAGATATTGAGAGCAGGTTACTATTGGTCTACCATGGAAGCTGATTACTATCAACACTCTAGAACATGTCACAAGTGTCAAATTTATGCTGATAAAGTACATATACCTCCATCACCATTGAATGTGTTGACTGCTCCTTGGCCCTTTGCCATGTGGGGCATTGATATGATTGGTGAGATCAAACCTACTGCTTCTAATGGACATCGTTTCATCCTGGTTGCTATTGATTACTTCACGAAGTGGGTAGAGGCAGCTTCATTTGCATCTGTTACCAAGAATGTTGTGGCTCGATTCATTAAGAATAATCTTATATGTAGGTATGGCATCCCTGAAAGGATTATCACTGACAATGGCTCTAATCTAAACAACACTATGATTACTGATCTCTGCATGCAGTTCAAGATTAAGCATCATAACTCTTCTCCGTATCGTCCAAAGATGAATGGGGCAGTTGAAGCTGCTAATAAGAACATCAAGAAGATTGTACAGAAGATGACTGTTACTTACAAAGATTGGCATGAGATGTTACCATTTGCTCTTCATGGTTATCGTACCACAATACGTACTTCAACAGGGGCAACCCCATTCTCCTTGGTCTATGGTATGGAAGCAGTTCTGCCCATTGAAGTTCAGATTCCCTCCTTAAGAATTATGAAGGATGCAGGCTTGGATGAAGATGAGTGGATTCAGACCCGACTTGACCAGATAAATTTGATTGATGAGAAGAGGTTAGCAGCAGTTTGTCATGGCCAGATGTACTAGAAACGAATGATCAAAGCTTTTAACAAGAAGGTTAAGCCAAAGGTATATCAGGCTGGTGACTTGGTAATCAAGCATATCATATTACCACAGGGTGATCCTAGGGGCAAGTGGACTCCAACATATGAAGGACCATTTGTAGTCAAGACAGTGTTCTCAAGAGGTGCTATGATACTCACTACAATGGATGGTGAAGACTTCCCGCAGCCTGTAAACGCAGACATAGTTAAAAAATACTACACATAAAAAGAGACCCGCTAGGTTGACTGGCCTAGGCAAAAATAAGGGCATCCCGGCAAACCAAAAGGGTTTGGGCAAAAATTAGGGATATATATAAAAAGATGTACACCCGACAAGTCGAAAACCTGAAAAGGCGGCTTGGGCAAAAAAGGGTATCCCGGTGGATTGAAAACCTGAAAGGGCAATCCAGGCAAAAATTAGGGATTAAAGCATATGACTATGTCTCGTTTGGATCACCCATGAAACTACAACCAGTTGTGATACTTACTCAAGTTCGAACAGATAAGGCTCAATCCAATCATTTCCGTCTCAACAGTAGAAGATGAGATACTTGAAGATGATGGCAATAGTAGAATTGAAACTCAATAGGATTATTTCCCACATAGCTGATTCTCCTTGTTTTGTAAAATTTTATGACAAAATCCTCTTACTAGGGTTTATGTCTCCTTGTATAAACCTACCCATGTATGGGTCACTTCTTGATATGAATAAAATTCCATTTTTGAATCCTGATTTACTTTTACCCTATTTACATAAGCGAAACGTCCATTGGTTGTGTTTGAATGTATGTATGCTTTTGAATATGATTGATGTTTACCATAAATGCATGTATGCTTAATATGATTGATGTTTACCAGAAATGCATAAAAATGCAGTAATAGTATTTACTAAGGACGAACGAGGGAAGGATTTCAACGAAGCTTCGCCGGTTCATCTCTACAAGACAGTCACAAACCTTCAGTAGGACAAATCCATCTTCATAAAGTCTCATCTCCCCTGGAATTTATATCCATCTCTTTTATCCTCAAACGGATATTCGGGAATTTACTTTCCAATAAGGGTACGACGAACGAAGACGGGAGGTTATATCTACCCTACTATCAAACAACAGACAGGAGGTTATATACACCTTGTTATCCCCAGCATACAGGAGGTTATCTATACCTTGTTATCCCCAGCAGACGGAAGGTTATGTATAATATATTATCAAACAAGACGGGAATAAGTTCCTCATATTCTTCAACAACGAATCGGGATTTATTTTCCCTGGCCAGCAGTTGTTATACGAAGATGTCCAGACGCTTCCGGCAGTATCATATCATACATACATCATTTACATCATACCATACATATACATAGATACATAATACATTACTCAAGTGCATCATATCATACATGCATACATAATGCATAAACTAATATTGTTATACAGAATGCTACCTTGTTTTCAGGTTAATTCTCCAGCAAACAGACTTGTGATTATCAGGACTGCTTTATCCTCCTGAAAGTTATCATCCCTCAGGATTGCTTTATCCTCCTGGAAACCTCTATTACCTCAGGACTGCTTCATCCTCCTGGTAGCTCTATTACCTCAGGATTGCTTCATCCTCCTGAAAGCATATCATTACATCAGGATTGCTTTATCCTCCTGATAACTATCATCATTACCTCAGGATTGCTTCCTCCTCCTGAAAACATATTATCAATACCTCAGGATTGCTCCATCCTCCTGAAAGATTATTATTACCTCAGGACTGCTTTATCCTCCTGACAGCTTATTGCACCTCAGGATTGCTTTATCCTCCTGAAATCATATTATTACCTCAGGGCTGCTTCATCCTCCTGATAGATATCATCATTACCTCAGGATTGCTTCATCCTCCTGAAAGCATATTATCAATATCTCAGGACTGCTTTATCCTCCTGAAAGCATATTATCAATATCTCAGGACTGCTTTATCCTCCTGAAAGCTTATTATCTCATCAGGACTGCTCTATCCTCCTGAAGGCTATCATTATATCTTCATATTTTGGGACTGCTTTATCCTCCAAGAAATGTATCTGAAGAACTTTTCTATAAGTGGCATCTTTAAGCCCACTCAAGCATATTCAACTAGCCATCTGTATTATTCTATGCACTGGTGAGTGCAAATTTTTGAGCTTTTGTGTTCAATCCCCTTCAACCCTCCAGGTCACGACTGGCAAATATACCAATCTAACCCCTCAGGTTTCAGAAAATTGAACAGGGGCAGCTGTTGCACCCCAAAATTTGCCCTCACAATACAAGACTTTGTGTGCTAAGAAGGTTCACAAGGTTCACAAGATTCACAATGCTTTCAAGACCTTTCATGAGGTTCATGAAGTCTACAAGTCACTTTATGAAATTCACAAGGTTCACAAGATTCACAATGCTTACAAAACCTTTCATGAGGTTCATGGAGTCTACAAGTCACTTTATGAGGTTCACAAGGTTCACAATACCTCCCATGAGGTTCACAAGGTTCACAAGACATTTTATGATGTTTCACAAGGTTCACAAAGTTCACAATTGGTCAGAAGAGTTGACGATTCCCTCAAACAATGCACCTCCTAAGCAGTGCATCCAAAACTAGGGTTTTGACTTTAATCAGGCTAAATGGACTTCCAAGACTTCAAGTGAGCTTCATAACATTTTATATGTGTTTAAGAACCCCCATGACAAGTTTCAAGACTTTTCTCAAAAGTTTGCTCAGTCAAATGATCAGATAAGTCAAAATCAGTCAAAGTAGTTAAAAAGTCAAACTGAGGTCAACTGTGGTCAAACCAAAGTCAAACTTCATGATTTTTTGCCAACATCAATTATATGAAGTAAAATTCATCATGTGATCAATGGTTGATCATGATTCATCAAGGAGATTTCAGATCATCAAGAATCAGGAGTTTCTAAATTAGGGTTTTCTCAGTAAAAGTCAATTGAACTTTGACCAGCCATAACATTCACATGCTTCATCACCAAGTCTCCATCCAAAGCTCATTTTGAAGAAAATTGAATTCTCTACAGCTTTGTGTCTCACAAGCCAAGCCCAAAAATGCTTCATTTGGAAGGTATGAGCTAAGACATTATAGGTCCTTTTGAAAGTCAACAAAAAGTCAACAACTTCAAAAGGGCATAACTTGAGATTGGTAAATGATATGGACATGAAACCAGTGGGGTTGGTTAGAGGACTATTCAAGCTTTCCAAAATGTCCAAGAACACCCTCATAGCATTAAAATTGAAGGATGTGTGCCCTTGCAAAGTTGGGAAATTTTTGGTTGGTTTATGATGAAAATGGAGGTCTAAAACCAATTTCTTCCAAATGGGCTTGCCAAATAATGACCCAATCCACATCAAAACATCTTGCACGAAATTAAATTGATTTATTCATAATTTTATTCATTTTGTTTTTATTTATTATGATTTTTATATTAAAAAATCATTTTAAATTCAAATAAAATATAAAATAATGAAAATTAAATTTGATTTGATTTCTAGAAGGTCTTAAATTATATTTAGACTTGATTGATACAAGAGTAATGAGAATCATACCAAAATAGCAAGTGTTTATGCAAAAAAAATTGATTTTCAAAGGCCATCTTTTTGAATCGTTTTGGATCAAATCTCCTACACAACTATCCAACTTTTTGACCTAAATTGATCATCCTATAAGTACTTAACACAAACCTAATGACAAACACGAATTTCCAGCCTCCCCAAGAGTAAGTTTCCAAACCAAAAAATCCCTCACAAACTCAAATTCGGTTTCAATCATATAGGGCATTTGAAGGTAATTTGAGAACATAGAAACCTTCCTTGAACATCCCAGATGCGATCCCAACTCTTATTTGCATCAAAAGCATCATAAACCATGAATACCGAATTCACTTTTATCTTGAATTTCAAATTTTCGAATTCACTAACATATGCATTATGAACTGTTTTTGATGATTGATATGTGTTTGTTGTGATGTCTAGATGGTTTCTGGATAAAAGGATCAAAGAAATAAACCCTAAACCGCAAGTTGCCATAGCTAGGGTTCTTGATTTGAATTTGGGATCTTTTGATTTAGCTAACATAAATTAATTTTGAGACTACAATTGGATTGTGTGCTGTATGGGGATTACAAATATGTGATTAATTTGATAAAATTATGTTGTTTGAGTGTGGTTTGAAAAATGCAGGTTTTGTGTGTAGGAAAATTCGCAGGTAGTTTCATAACAAAATTCGCAGGTAATCCTACGAATCCAAGGTTGAAGACGAAGCTGGTCTGGCGCGAAATTCATATTTGAATTATTGTTTTAAAATATTATGATTTGTTTCTGTTATTATTTCACAAGCAAACGCTTGTCCTAGTGGTAAAGCCAGCGTGTGTGCTGCTTGAGGGCATTGTTTCGAATCCTGGCTTGGTACAAATTTTTCTTATTTTTCAGGTTAACCAAGAAACTTCATATATTATATATTGTTACCACTATACTATCATACGCGTTCACCTAGCTGGGATGGTAATGTGTATGTGTGTTTACTATGAAGGTCCTGGGTTCGAATCCCCCAGGCCTTTTGGCTTTTCTTCTTTTTTTTCTTCTTTTTTTTGATTTTCCGGGATAAGGCATAAAAACCATTTGTCTCATTCTTCTATCACCTGCGCATGGATAGCCTAGTGGTGTGTGCTGTTATTGGCAAGCATAAGGTGCTGGGTTCAAACCCCAGCCAGGTAAGTTCTTTTTTTTTCTTTTCAATTTTTTCTTGTTTATTAATATGTTTTAAATAATATGTTTATAATATAATTAAATAAATTCTAAAAAGTATATATAATATATTATTATTATTTTCTCTATTATAATCTAAATTCATTTTTTTTATTAAATATCATTAGAAAGATAATTTAATTTTTGTATAATTAATCCTAATTTATTATTTTAGCATGTATACCCTAATTTATTTTTTCTAAAACAATTCAAAAACCCTAATTTCTTTTTCTATTCTTGTTTAATATTATTACTTGTATTTAATTTAATTTGTACATAACTATGCTTAAAAAATTAAAATTCTTAATTTATTTTTTATAATATGTAAATATGATCTAAATTGTTTATATTTTTTTATTTTTGCATTTAAATAATTGTTAATGTATGCTTAGGAATAATTAAAATTGTTAAAATAATTTTATAATTATAATTTTATTTTCATAATATGTTTAAGATGAATTTAATTTTTATAATTTGTATATAATTCAAATTTTTATAATAATTACTTAATTGTTCTTTTTTTTTTCTTTTAATTTTAAATAATTGTTTATATTGAAATCTAATCTTTAATTATTATATTTTGCTTATTATTATTATTACTAATCATGTTTATTGCTAACCCCATTTAAAATGGTTATTATTATTATTTTTTTTACTAACCCCATTTATTTTTAAATTGTGATTATTATTATTATCTTCACTAACCCCTATTATAATTATTTATTATTGCTTATCTATTTTATTTTGCTATTTAAATTGCTTATATTATTATTATTGTAACTGCTCCTAGATGTAATTTTTGTAATATTTAAATTATTTATTTTTATGCCATGGTTAGTAAAAATAGGGAGTGTAACATGTATGTATATTTAAAATTAAATTTAGATCACTTAATTAAAAGATAAATATAAATTGAACACTCACACACGTAAGTCGATCTTTGATCGCCATCTCACTTTCTAAGGTTACCTCTCAATGTTGCCTAATCACAAGGTCAAGTGGGGTGTATAAAGCAAAAGTCCCTTAAAAGAAAAGTTATCTAGTCCCTTAACAATCAAAGATCAAGTCCCTTAATGGTTTCCTTTCAATATGATCTTGTCCCTTTCGAATAATAATGACAGTCCCTCCAAAGTTGCTCAATACATCCCACAGTTGCCTTCATTAAAACAGATGACCCTCACTTGTCCCATACATCCAAGGTAATGACTACCTATTCCTTAATAATAGGGATAGTCTTACCATTTAAAGGATAAAGAACAGAAAGACTTAAACTTTAGGGTAGGTTCCTCATAGTTACTTGCTCACTATTTAAAAACTTTTCAAATACTTCACAAATTTCAAACAATTTTCAAACACAAGTTTTTTACGCATCCGTACATGGATCATTATCAAACTCTTATGAAAATTTCTATTCACACACTTCACATTTTCAAAAACAATTCAAAGTGAGCTAAGTAACTAAGATCCCATGGATAACCATGGATGTAAAGGGTGTTAACACCTTCCCTTTACATAACTTACCCCCCGGACCCAAAAATCTTTTTAAAGGTCTTTCCTGTTCTTTTATGCCTTTCCTTTGGATAAAATAAAAGTCGGTGGCGACTCTTGCTATCTGCGACATAACTAAAGTCAGTTCTCCCACCGTGTTACATAGGGTAGTTTCTTTTCTCAATGTTACGGTAGCTACCTCTTTCCAGGTGGTTGCTTCCTGATGTAAATCTTTGCCTATTCAGAGGCCATTCAATAAAAAGAATATTTAGCCAAAAGACTGTGTGTGTTTATTTTTGTTTGCAAAATGTCATGAATTTTTAGCAAAAATAGCATTGCATTTAAACGTGGTGATAATTTTAAAAGAAAACTGACATGCAGGGAAACTGTAAACCCTCTTTGTGTTTCGGGTGATGATGGATGAACAGATCATACCATGCAAGTCCCCGGGGCACACTTGTGTTTTCTGTTGTTGCAGGTTGTAGGATGGCGTCACGTTCTCCCAAGCAAATTTACTCTTCCCTAGTAGAGTATCTCCCCAAGCAGAGATTTCTTCTCCCAGCAGGTATCTGAAAGCCTGACATCTCCAGCAGAGATTTTTTCCAGCTAAGCCTTGGCAGCAGCCCAAGCAGTTTCTTCTTCCCCAGTGGAGTAGCAGTCTATTCTTCCCCAGTGGAGTATGCCCAGCAGGTATCTGAAAGCCTGACATCCCCAGAGTTAGAATTATCAGGATTCTATCCCCAGCAAGGGTCTCAGCCAGAGCTTTGAATCATCAGATGCTCTCCCCAGCTAGAGTATGATTGAAGCATCTTTTCCAGCCAAGTCTGAAGATGATTCTGTCCCCACAGAGTTCATATTTGACTTTCACTTCCATCAGTGAAATATTCCCCAGAGAAGTTGCCCTACTTCTAGGACAAATTGATGATACAGTCAGGTATTCATCACCTCAGTCAGAGTGAGGTATCCAGACCTCTTGACTTGTTTCCCCTGCAGAGTTGTACCTTTTGCTGCCAATCAGGCATTTGTTTGTTGCTCGTCTGCAATCCTCAACACTCGTCTGTGTTATCCCTAAGCAGAGTTTTCCCCAGCAATGATATATTATTGCTTTATTGCTGCTCGTTCGCATTTCTCAACACTCGTCTGTGTTGTTACTGTGGTATTGCTCGTTTATTTCCCCAGCAGCGGCCTATGATTACCTTGATATTGCTCGTCTGCAATTTCCCAACACTCGTCTGTGTTTGGTATGTACTCTCTGTTGTTGCTCATTTGCTGTTTTCAACACTCGTCTGTGTTTGATATGTCTGATATTTGCTGTTGCTCGTCTACAACTTCCCAACACTCGTCTTTTTGGGAGGTATATGATCTTTGCTTTTGCTCGTCTGCAATTTCCAGCACTCGTCTGTGCTTTGGGATGTAATATCTTTGTTGTCGCCTTTCAACACTCGTCTGTGTTTGGTCATCTCTTTGTTGTTGCTTGTCTGCAATTCTCAATGCTCGTATGTGTTGTGATGTCTCATATGTTGTTGTTCGTCTGCAACTTTCAACACTCGTCTGTGTTTGGTATTGGATCCTTTGCTGCACTTGTATGTGCTTGATATGTAATTTCAGCTGCTGCTCTTCTGCAACTTTCCAACACTCGTCTGTGTTTGGTATGCCTGATATTTGTGGATACTCGTCTGTATCATCCCTAACACTCGTCTGTGTTGATCACCTTTTGAAGCTCGTCTGCTTTGTCTGGATACTCGTCTGTATCATCCCCAGCACTCGTCTGTGTTAGGCTTGCATCTGTATAGGAGTATTGGCTGATCATCCTGATATTCTTCTGTATTGCTACTTCAAATGCTCGTCTGTGTTTGAATTTTTGGTATTCGTCTATACCAGTGGCTGGTACTCGTCTGTATCATTGTTTGAAGCGCTCGTCTGTGTTTCTTAGATCATCGTCTGATACTCGTTTGTATCATTGACTTTAAGGCACTCGTCTGTGTTCTCCTGATGATCATCCAATACTCGTCCGTATTGAAGAGGTTTAAAATCCTGACAGTGGGAATTAATGTCAAAATGGTTACTGGTCCTGGCGTAACAGGTAAACCCGAAGGAGGCTCGTCTATCTCAAGCACCAATTATGTTGCTGCACCTGGCGTCACAGGTTTTCTCGAAGAAGACTCGTCTGTCTTATACCATATGTCCACGGATAATATATGAAGAAGGTTCGTCTACCTTGCTTATGCATGTCTATCCAACAGACTTTAGTGCATTATCGGTCCTGGCGTAACAGGTAAATCCGAAGGAGACTCGTCTGTCTCAGATTATGTTCTTGCATTATTTGAGGACTCGTATGTCCAGGTCCTGACGTCGCAGGATTGTTTGAAGACTCGTCTGTCAACGTATTCTTACTCCAGATATCAGTTTCAACTTGGAAGAAGCTCATCTTCTTTTTCTCCCCTTCAGCCACCAAAGTGTCATTTGGTTGGGTTTATTTCCCAGTCTTGCATTCTTCGTCAGAGTGCAAATTTCTGGTCTTTTGGGTATTCAACCACAGTTTATCTTGAATGGTCGATAGCCCGTACTATCGTCCTTTTCAGATTAACTGATGATTGAATAGGGGCAGCTGTAACACCCCAAATTTGCCCTCTTCCTTTTGAGCATCATATCACATCATATTCATCATACTCATATCATTTTCTTAGCATCCTAGCATGGAAAGATGAGGCATAACATCCCTCATGTCCTAGCATCAAGCATATGGTCATCTGTGGAGGTCCTTGAAGAATTTCAAGCCATGACAAGGGTCCTAATGAGTTTGTACAAGTCTTATGGTGAGTCTACACTCCATTGAAAAATTCAAGTCCATTGGCAAAAGCTCAAAATATTGCATGATCATCAGAGGTCTCAGAACAAGACAAAGCTCCTATACAAGGCACCCAAATTAGGGTTTGAGATTCAAGTCCCAAGATCTCACAACTTTGGCCATTTCATTTGGGCAAAGTATTCTATATGTTAAGAGGATCCTAGGTGTCAATTTTCATGAGAAAATTCCATGTGGAAGTCAGACAATGCCTCAGTTGCTTGCAGATGAAGTAAAAAGTCAACTATGCCCTTAAAAAGTCAACTATGCCCTTAAAAAGTCAACTGCTTGATTTCAAGGGGTCTAACCCAAATTTTTTGGCCAAGAGGGGTCCTTACAATGTTATAAGAGGTTTAGAATGATCAAAGTTCAAGAATCATGGAGATTTGAAGGGTTTTGCAAAAATGGTACAAAGTTGGTTTTAAGGAATTTCCAAATTTGGCAACTTTTGCCCTAATTTTCAAATGGCCTTAACATGATCAAAAATTCTTCAAATGGACCAAAGTCAAACATGAAAGTTGGAGGGTAAGGGCTCCCATTTTCAAAAAGTACAAGTACATTTTCATGGGATTCGTGGATTTTCCTCTAGCCTCTTCGAAAGTTTCATGATTTTAGGGCAAATTTCACATTTCCATGCATGCACCAAATGCAAGAAGCTTCAACACTCAATTTCAAGACTTGGTATTGGTTCAAACTTGTTTCAAAGTTAAAATACATCACATTTGAACCATTTTGCTCCAAAGAAAATCACATTTCCGTGCACTATGAGAAAATCCCTCCAAATATGCAAAATTGGCCAAAACATGAGAAGTGTGTGATGCTTGGATCTAAAGGCCAGGATTGATTGGATTTGAATCAAGGGTGGTAAATGCATTGCACATGTGCTGAGAGGCCCAAGGAATCATGAGCATTGCATGCTTATCTCACATGTTGCAAAAATTGCAAATTCACACAAATCACATGACCTACTCGTGCATTTCATCTCATTCTTTCAGCAAGGGTTTGTGACCTCATACAAAAAACAATTAGGGTTTTAGCAAGCCAGATCTCTCTCTCTCATTCTCTCATTTCCAACTTTGTGCACCATTTGCATTTTCACACAAATCTCTTCATTCTCTCACATTCTTCAAAAATCTCTTCCACATTCTTGATCAGTGAGTGATATAGATCAAGATTCTACCATTCATTTGAGCTTAAGGCACAAAAATAGAAAGGTGCCATTGAGAAGCAACTTGCTTTGAAACTTCAGATCCAGGTCCCATTAAGCTTCCTCTTTCATTTATTTTGCAAGAGGAGATCACAAGAGTTAGATCTGTAGCTTTGGAAGCATTTCTTGGTAGTTTTGAAGGATCTACAACTCAGGTATGCTCTGATATCTTTGGATCTGGAAATGAGATTGTATGTGTGATTCTTAATCCTTGTGTCATGCTGATCATGCTGCAACTTTTAGATTTGAAATTGTTGCATTGCAGCCTAAGTTATATGAATTTCAGTTTTGAAGGTCAATGTTGTTTTGCTTCGATTCAGATGATTCATTGAGTTTTAGGTGATTTTGAGGCCATATTTGAATTCAGTGATGTTGATTTGCTTAATCTGGAGTTGATTGTTCATTTATTTTGTTGTTTACGTGTCTGTGTTGAATTCCAGTGCCGGAGCCCTAGCTCCGGTCACCGGAAACTGGGTTTGTGAACATTAGGATTTGAGTTGAGGAAGACAACTCTCTGGCCGTTAGATCCTCCCTGCGTGCGTCCAGGAATGAGACACCTAGCCCTAACCCTCAGCTTCTTTCATTTGTTTTCTTTTATTTCATTTAATCCTTCATGTTTCGCAGCACACTACAACTCCCATGGTCCAACCAATCCTGTTTCCCCAACCATCCACGTCATTTAATGAGCTAGTGAACCACGCGCGTCAGATGCATCCAAGGCTCCTTGTTTTTTCCAATTTTAATTCACAAAATCACACTATAAGTCCATATGCCTGTGCCAGAATTGGGCTTAGTCCCTGATATTCGCACCCCCAAGTTCTCAGCCCAACCATTTCCAGTGCATTTCCTTGCTTTTGACACCCCCTGCTTCATCTTTTCTTTTATTTCTTTTTTCTTTATTTTTCTTTTATTCAGTTTAGTTTCTATTTTCTTATAAAATACTTCTGGTCATTAAAAAATTCTAAAAAAAATCATGAGTCTTCTTTTGAGTGTCTTTTATTTTTCCATATTTTTATTTTCTTTTTTTTTTCATTTCCACGTGTCAATATTAAATCCTCATTCCAATTAGTTCATTTTAAACCCTTTCTTGACCACACTGCCTTGTCAAATTTCTATAAGTTTCATTATTTTTAATTTTGATCCCGTTCTTTTTGCTCTGGATTATTAAGGCAATGTACTTCTCATGTGATTTTTCTATTGATTTTTAGAATTTTATTTCTTGAGTCTTGATCCCTTGACTTGTGATGGAAGTTTGTAACCCTAGCTTGTGTTTAAGCCTCCCTTTGACCTAGTTTGCTTCTGAATTCTTTCCAATTCTTTTGGCCCATTGATATACTATGATTGAGGATCATTTGACTTGAGTTGTGGATTTTTTTAGATGCTTGTTTGATTTAATGTGAATTTTGTCTTGAACCTTGTCCCATTTTGCTTCCTTTGGACCTTTAGCTCTCATATAAGCTTAGAAGGGCACTTGTGCCAACTTCTTCTTCTCATTTGGGGTTCTTTTGGGGTGTGGGTACCTTCCTGGTCCTAGGATAGGGTTTGAGTCTTAGGAATTTTTGTGTCTTGCTTCTTTTAAGTCATTTCATTTCTTAAGTGTTTCCATCTCACTTCCTTACTTCTTTCACTCCCATTTTGTATTTGTTTGGTATTGTGTGACCTCTCTTTTCATCTTGTTGGCTTTTTAAGCCTTTCTTCATCTTGTTTTTGTTCTGGTCTTGTGCATTGAGTCCATGTTTGTGCATATTTTCTTTGCATTCTCCTTAAGTGTGCATTTGTTTTCATATGTGTTCACGTTGCATCATTTTGACTTGTAAACTTCATCTCTCATTCTTTTGAGTTGCATATGCATTGTGCATTTGTACATATCATTTCACTTCTGTTTGTATGATGTTAACATGTCATCTTATTCATCTTTCTTCACTTATATGCATGCTACTAACCTTGCAGGGGCAATGGTAAGTGTGAGGTGTGGGAATTGAGTTCCACACCTCCAAATCTCATTTTCTCCTCTTATGTTTATTTGTACTAACTCTCTTGTTGTTGGGCTTAGGCCTTTCTCATCTCTTCTTCTATCTTCTTCTTCTCTTCTTTCTTCCTTCTTCATTAGGATAGGAACCTCACTAACCCTTAGGACATCCATGCATGTTAACACTTAGGATTCTTTAGTCCCCCTTTAGAATTTTCACCTTTGAGATCCTTTTGGTTCTTCTTCTCTTCTCATCTCATAAATATTAAAAATCATCTTAATAAGTTTGAAGTGATGTCTTGATCCATAGCCTTATCCCATGAGGTATGCTTGTAGTCTTCCCGTCTTGGGATAGTACAAGTTTACCTTGTGATGCACAAGTCTGATCAAGGTATCTTCTTCATCAAGAAAAGCATAAAAAACACTTCTTCATCTGTAAATACCAAAAACACTTAATAATTCAACAAGTTAGTGAGCCTAAGCCCTAATCTTTGGGATCAAGTTTTGGGGATCTTCTCCTTACTTGGGTGTGCTTGTTCTATTATTCCATCTTGGAATGTAGTGACAAGTGCACATTCCATGGAAAAGAGCTTGAGTTCACTTCCTTGTGACACACTCATAAAAGCTTCTCAAAAACACAAACAAATAATAAGCGTCTTTCCTTCGGGAATTCTTTTCTCATCTCCTTCGCTCCGTACGTGAACTTGCTCCTACTTGTCACTTTGCAATACGGTTACGCACTTGTCGTCCGAGTCTACAACACCTGAGCAATGGCATAGGCAGTTCAAGCCTTAATTCACAAGAAATTTTCCTTGTTACCCCTAGTTAGGGGAACTACGGCGTCTCTGATCCTCATTATCCTGATGAGGTACGTAGGCAGCGGGGTAGGGCCCGTTCGAGCACAATCTTTATTTTCCCTACATTTTTTCTCTTTGTTTTCTTATTCAGTTCTTTTCTCAGTTTATTTCCAGTTTCTTTTCTTTACTACAGCTTGCATACCCTCACCCTTTGAAATAGTTTCTTTTGCAAGCGTAGATCCCGTCGGGTACGGCGGACGATCTGGGTGCTAATACCTTCCCAGGTCGTAACCGACTCCCGAACTCAGTCTCTTTGGTTCGTAGGACCTGTGTCCTTCCTCTTTCTTTTTTCTGGTTTGTGCAGCATTACCATTCCCTTTCTTCGGGATAAAAATGCATGGCTGGCGACTCTATTCTTTTTCCGCGCCACTTTCGCGTTTGTACAAGGATGGAAATCCGGGGAGCGACACTTGCGACTTGAATTTTGGTGGCCAGAGAAGATTTATCTCGATATTACACTTAGGATTGAAACCAAGGTCAAGCTTACATCATCATGAGCTTCTTCTTATCAAGGTTCATCAAGTGTCAAGTTTATTGTCCTCAATATTTCTCAAGATCAGGAAAAATATGATTTCTCCGATGATATGCTTGAATTTGTAATTAAGGATTATTGTGCTAGGTGTTACCTCAAGGCTATATTGAGCGACGTTCCTTATTGCAAGATCATCGTCTAGGAGTTTCTCCTAAATTCTTGCTTACAAGTCAATTCTTCAAGAGGCTTAGAGGATTGAATCAAGATCCTATTATTGTATTGATATTCATTAAGTGGCCAGATTATTTTGAACAATCATCAGGCTAAAGGTTTCTTGGTTATCAAACTACGATTGGGGTTGATTTTTTGAATTTTGTGACTCAATCAAGTATGGTATAAAATATGTGTTAAAAGGGTCTTAATGATCAAGGTATCATCGTCTAATCAATTGCTTATTGTTTGAAAGTTTATGCGGATTCATTTCTATAGAGGTATTCATGTCAAAGAGGCACGATTTGAGGAAGTGTTAATCGGATTCATCATGACATCCATGTTCTCGGGTTCAAGAATTGGTTCAAATTAAAGGTGAAAAGTGCACGATTTTGGTTTATTTGAAAGATGCCATTCAAGTTAAATTTCATTCAAAAGAAACCAATAATCAATATTCTTTTGCTAAACTTATATCCATTTTAATTCGATTCCAAATGCATGTTTAAAGTAATGCCCAAAACTAACTCCACATCTAAATCCATATTTAACCACTTTGATCCAATTTCTTTTTTTTCATTACCCATTTTCATCTTACAAGATTCAGCGTTCATTTGAAAATAAAATAAAAATTACAAGATTCAACATAAAATATAAAATAACCATGTCCTCTAGAGTGTGTTGACGGCAGAAGAAGAAGAAGAATCTGAACTCAACAGGAAGCAAAAAGTTGAAATCGTGAAATGGTTTCTTCTTAATTCTCCTCCTATAGAAATTCAATACGTGGCCAAAGATTGTGAAATCCACTCTCAACGACGATGGTTTGTTCAACAAAGTTGCTTCCGAAGTGTTTCCTCTTTACAACAAATCGCATTTCATTGTTCTTCAAATGCATGACCTAAGCGGAGACGTACTGGTTACCTCCTTTGGTGAGCTTGAGGAAAATGCGTTTCTTGATCCTAGGATTGCTCAAGTTGCAACAGTTGATCATTTTAAACAAGTTTGTGAAGAGGTGAGATCCGCACTGGATGAAGAACTTGCATTTGCATACATCAAAGAACTTTGATTCAGTCTGGATGCTGAGATACTTAAATATGTGGAAGAAGTTTTTTTGTTCTGTCTACTGTGTAAATGGAAGGGATTCAGAGGGACCGGTTTTGAGCTTTCTGTAGTAATCTCTGCTTCTAGACACAACCCACATAATTTCTGCAAAGGGGAATTGTTGTTTAGTTTGGGATATTGATTTCAAAGATGAGCAACAAACAATGTAAACAGTGGAATTAAAAGAAAAAATGCAAGTTGGTGCCCATTTTTTGAGGAGGGAAATGTGCAGTTAGATGAAGAACAAAAACTCAAAGAAACATAAACTCTTTGATCCTTCAATTAACCTCTTGGGCCTCTTATCAATCTGCAATTATGTTACAAAAATCAGAAGAAAGCTCATATTAGTTACAACAGGACTTGAGCAAATCACACCAGAAAAAGCTTACACCAGAAGAATTTCACAACCAAAAAAATCAGGAAAAAAGAAATAATATAAAAGAAGGAAAGGATAACAAAACTGATTTCAGTGGCACAACCAATTAGCATCACAACAAATTCATAACAGAATCACAACTGAATTCTAACAAATTTTCAACTGATTCTAACAGAATCATAACAGAGTTTACCTGAAGAATTCTAGAGCTATCCTTGATCTTCATTTTCTATAAAGCTGAACACAACTTCTTCTATTGGGTTTTTCTTCTGGACAACTTCACTTCTTCTTCTTCTTCAATCTGTTTTCCTTTAATCTTCTCAACCTCTTCTTCTCCAACCACAATTCTCCACCATACTTATTCTAAATTTTCTTTCACAATCTTCAACATCAATCCTCCTTCACCTCCTCATCAATCACCTTCACCAACCTTCAACAATTCTGAAAATCAAGAATCAACACAACAATAACGAATCAAATTCAGCAAAGAATTCATTCATCACAACAAAAAGAAGAATAACGAGTTCGTAACAAACTCTATTGATTCAGAACGTAAGAGTGCGGCTCAAAAGGGAAAGGAATCTGAATCTACCATACCTGAGTGCCGAACTCGATCTTCGGTAAAGAATTTGTCGCCACCATCACGAACTCGGATTTCCGGCACCTTTAATTTCTTCGTCGAGCGACATCGTCATTGAGAGCTCGACTATATTCTTTGCCATTAAACCGAGGTTCTGATTCGATCTATTTCATCGACAAACAACAGTCTTCGATTTCGCTTCATTCGTCTGGATAATCGTCATCGTCGTCCCCTCAAGCGGAGCTCTTAATCGCTTATAACCGCCGTTGAAGTTCTCTGATCCATGTACGAATTGGAACTTCCTTTGGACATAGTTGCTTGTTGCGTGTTGTTGATCCGTTGTTCTTGTTTTTTATTGTGGTAATCCGGTAGCTCTTTCGCTTTTGTGTGAGTTTGTCTCGGATTTAAGGAGAAGAAGGAGTAGATTAATTTGAGGTTCTGTTTTCAATTTGGGATAGAATTGATGGTGAGGTTGGAGGAGAAAGTGGTGATGGCGGAAGGAAAGAGGTTGATGGAGGCGGAGATGACAGAAGTTGAGGAAGGAGGCGAAGAAGAAGAGATGATGAAGCGGCGGAGGCGAAAAGGGGAGAAGAAGAAGAATTTAGGGTTTCTTGGGTTTGCTTGTTCATTAGTGTGTTATTGTTTTATATTTTCAATTAAGTAACATAAGTTTAATGAATAATCAAAGGAATATTATAAGATAATCAAAGGATTATTATGAGATTAATGAGGAATAAAGAAGATAATGAGGAATTAAGTCCCCTTAATGCACCGGTTCGAAATCTGGGAGGATAAGATTGGGTGCTGATTTTTGAGTTTCAGCCACACCGGCGGTGACACTTGTCACCGTCCGGTTAGCTCTTGGTCCGGTCGTTCGTATGCATGTGGTACACCGTAGGCAGTCATGTTCCCGCGTCCATAAGCCACATGATGAGAATACTAATGGAGAAGACTGAATCAAGGGCCCAGATTAGAGTCAACAAACGTTGACTAAGACCTCACAATATACACCTCATTCCTGCGCAATTGGGCCTTGCCCTTTTGCTTTCTGTACCCCCTTCATCTTAAGCCCATTGGAAAATAACTAGAAAAAGTACTTCTTGCACCCCTCCTTTATTTTCTTTTAGATTTTATTTTAAGTTTAGTCTAGGTTAAAATTAATTCGTAAAAAATAGGAAAAATCACAATAAAATTCTATAAATAATTCAGTAGGTTAATAATTCATTTTAGAAATTTGTGACAATTTTATTTTCTGAATTTTGGTTATTTTTTATTTAATTTCGATTTTTCTCTTAATTAGCATTTTATTGAATTCCTTTAATTGCACTTGTTTTTGTTCATTTCATTTTTTCTACTTCCTGTAGGATATTTGGCCCATTCTTTTTGCTATGTTTAGAGGACTAATAAGAGAACTTAGTATATTTTTTGGTAGATTTGTAGGCCATTTTTTCCACTGTTTTGGTAGCCTAATTCATGGAAAATGGTAGTTAATCCTTAAGTAGATTTAAGTGGTTTTTAGACATAGTTAACTTCTGAATTTTTAGGATGTCTTTTAACATAATGTTATAGTCAGTTTTAAGACCCTATAGAATTAATTTCATATTTTTTCCAGGACTTTTAATATTTTTAGTGTATTAATCTTTAGGCCTTTTTACATGTAAAATACACCTAGTTTAGTTTAGGATATTATGCTCCATTAAGAACTAGTTTAATTAGGCTTAGTCTTAGGATTTTAAAATGACTTAGTATAGTTTAATTACTGATTTTTAGGATAATGATATTAGTTGATTCCCTTAGTTTTAGGACTTAGGCTTAGCATTTCTAATAAATAGATTTAGGTGAAGTTTAGGCTTACTTGTTTTGGTTTTATACCTTAAAAATGCATTTTTAGATTTCATTTCTTTATTTCAATTTTAATGCTTTGCCTTATTATTTGAATTTATCACTTGTATAGGTTTCCCCATTGTTCTTAGAATCAACTTAACTTCCTTAGGAAGTAAGTTGAATTCTAGTAGTTTCTAGTTTCATTTATTAGGATTAGGAAACCACATAAACCATTAGGACCACTTTTGAATAAATGAACAAAATTAGGATTGAGTCTTAGTCCCTTAGCTTTTGCCTTTTTTAACTTGACTCCTTCTTTCTCATCTCATAAAAAAAAAATAAAACACTTAATAAAAATTGAACGTTCTTGTACGACACGAGACTTTGTTGCGGAGTGCTTATACGCGTCCTGTTTCGGGGCGAGGTGTAAGTACTTACCGCGATGGATAGGTCTTAGTATGAGAATGTTCACAAACAAATTCAAAATAATTTCTCATAAAAGACAAAAACAAATAATAAGCAACTATCCTGCGGGAACTTCTTTTCCCACCTCATTCATTCTCAACGCGAACTTGCGACAACTTGTCTAGCATGCAAGACGGTAAACGCACTCGTACCAGACGAGCCTGCAACACCTGAGCATAGACATACGCAGTTCCAACCATAAAAAACACAAACAAAGTTCCCGCCTGGTTAGGCGAACTACGTCGACTCTGATCCTCATTTTCCCGATGAGGTACGTAGGCAGCGGGGTAGGGCCCGTTCAAGCATATTCTTTATTTTCCCTATATTTCTCTCTTTCTTTCCATTCTCTTTTCTTATTCCTTTTTCCGTTCCATTATCATTCCAGTTAGCAGTTCATTTGTTCAGCAGCAGTTATATTCTTTTACCCTTTGAAACAAAACAAGCAAGCGTGGATCCCGTCGGGTACGGCGGACGATCTGGGGTGCTAATACCTTCCCAGGTCGTAACCAACTCCCGAACCCAGATCTTTGGTTCGCAAGGCCTCATCCTTTCCTTCTTCCTCAGGTTTGTGCAGCATTACCTTTCCCATTCATTCGGGATAAAAATGCCTGGCTGGCGACTCTACCTTTTCCGCGCCACTTTCGCGTTTGTACTAGGATGAAAATCCCGGGAGCGACAGCTGGAGACTTTGCTGGGGACCAAACCTAGAATCTCTGGTTTCCCTCGTAGAGTCAATCCTAGCGCTTGTCTGTTTTTATTTCTTTGGGTGTTTATTTGTTTGATGTTGTGTGCTTTAGTTTAGCTTTACTGTTTTCATCTACAGTTTTACTTTACAGTTTTACTTTACAGCATTTATTTACCACTTTCAGTATTTTTTTCCATGCATCATATTATACTGGACTGTCTGGCTGTGCTAGTTTTCATTTTTTCTGGGGGATGGGAGCTACTGTGAGATAAGCCAAATACCCGGCTTGAGTGCACTATAGGATTAGCCTGGACAGACATTATACTTCCATGGTATCTCACCATGATGAGTGGCGATGTGTTCCACGCCCAGATTGCGACCGTGTTGGAACTATTCTATGTGGGGATTACACCACTTCAGGGTACGACCTTGATAGTTATGTGCATCTGGTGACCGATCTTCGAGGACCTTAATGGGAACACCCCTCTCCAGTGATGACAGTGGCAGACCACATTTGTTGGCAAACTCACTCGCATCCGAGGGTCTATTGGAAACTCGCATAGGATGGCCTGGTTCTCTCATAGGAATCCAGTTAAAGCAAATTGTTCGTATGACGGTAGTATTGTACCCTTCGGGATGAATGTACTATTGTTTCTCAATTCAGTGCTTGAAGCTGGGGACTTATGAGGGATGCTTGTTTTTCTGTTCAAGCACATTCTTTATTTTCCCTACATTTCTCTCTTTCTTTCCATTCTCTTTTCTTATTCCTTTTTCCGTTCCATTCTCATTCCAGTTAGCAGTTCATTTGTTCAGCAGCAGTTATATTCTCTTACCCTTTGAAACAAAACAAGCAAGCGTGGATCCCGTCGGGTACGGCGGACGATCTGGGGTGCTAATACCTTCCCAGGTCGTAACCGACTCCCGAACCTAGATCTTTGGTTCGCAAGGCCTCGTCCTTTCCTTCTTCCTCAGGTTTGTGCAGCATTACCTTTCCCATTCATTCGGGATAAAAATGCCTGGCTGACGACTCTACCTTTTCCGCGCCACTTTCGCGTTTGTACTAGGATGAAAATCCCGGGAGCGACAATTAGGTAATAATTTTTATTGTTAGATATTAGATCGATTATTTTTAATAATTTTACTTTTTATTTTTCTATTCATGTCAAACTTTCGAAAATTTTACTCAATCATAGTTGTTCTGGAACTCTTTACAAATGATATTTGGTATGTTTCTCTACTAAACCGAAGACTTCGCTGGACTTTTCCGGTTAAAAAAAAACCTTAATCGGAAGTCCTACCAAAAGAGTTCCGATTCTAGATTAAAACAAGGATTGTATTGGAACACTCTTTTCAATTTTCTGATTTGTTTCTCATGTGTATCGGAGACACATTAAGAATGATTTTCTGGTTTAAATATTATTAACACTTTTAGAGTGTTTTTTTATGTTATTGTATAAATCTCAATTCTTTTTTAATACATTATTTTCTAATTTTGATATTTTATTGTCATTTAAATAATATAATTTTTTAATATAAATATCTAATTACAATTTTAATTATCTAATTTATTTGATTCACGAAATTCTCATATTTTAAATTTAAATTATTTGAATATCTTTCACATTTTTGCGATATTCCTTATTTGTGAGAATTCCTCCGCAAATAGGAGCTAAAGACCAAATTATGAATTATGAATTATAAATTATGTTATACAATTTTTATTTCAAAATATGAATCATGAATTATGAGTTATAAATTATGAATTATGTCATTCAATTTTTATTTCAAAACATGAAACATGAATTATGTTATTCAATTTTTAATTTCATATGCCTCAATAACACATAACTGGATTCAAACTTAAACATAAGTGTAATAGTTAACACATAAACATATCACAATTAGGTAAATGAGTCTAAAAGTTAACACATAAACATAAACATAAGTCAACAAGTCTAAAAGTTAACACATAAACCTAAACATAGGTCAATGTGAATGAACAATACGTAAAGCTTCAAATAACTCAACAAATTATGGATCATCCTCTTCAACATCAACCTGTCAAAGATAACGATGAATCAATGTAGATACACAAGCCCAACTAGGATCAGATGGTCCTGCTTCGTAAATAGGAACTGACACCTCTCTTGGCGCATCACGGGGGGTACCAAACAAGGTTGTGAAACACGATAATACCATTAAAGATATTCATCATTTGTATCAGATGGGGTGGCAGGCAGTGTTGTCGGACGAATCACAACCCCAACACTCTGATGGTAACTAATCCACTTAACATTAATATCACCAGCCATCATATAATCAAGAGGTGAGGGTGGAACATATTGCCTATATCCAAACTGACACATACATCTGTCAGGCAATTATGGAACAATTGTATCACCCCACTTAAGACACCCCCTATATAGACATAAGTCATCAAACCGACATCATACTCTATGATCCTCGAATGGACGTCGTATTACATCATTAAGTGTCAGCTCGTCCAAAATAGGCCACAAGTCATCCACCTTCATGGCTCATTGCCTATAGCAACCCCTTCACTAATATCTTGAGGGATCCAAAATACTCCCTTGACGGGCAAGTGAAGCAGACAAGAGACATCATCTAGAGTAATAGTCATCTCACCAAACTACATGTGAAATGAAGGTGTCTCTAGATGCCATCCCTCTGCAAAAGCGGAAATTTGGTTTGTGTATATCTTCGTCAAACTGATTCTCTAGAATGAAGATAAACCAGACCTAGAAATCCAATCCTCCATCTCTCTTGGAAGTTGATATGAAACCCTATGAGTCAACTTCAACCCATGTCTTGTAAACTGCAACGTTTTCTTCAGATCTCTCCTAAAAACAATTAAAAGTAAGCATATATGTCTAGCATTATTTTGGAACCCTCATATTTTATTCAATATCAAATAATTTTAGTTTACTTACCTCACCAAACCATACATGTCTATAAATACAATGTTTGTACTTAACAAAAAGAAATGTATCGTACGACCATCCTGGAAAGCCAACTAGTTGTGTTGTGGATGTAGATGCATCAATATGTTCTTCCTCAGCCAACCTCGACGAAGCGCCCGTCCTACACCAGGATCCAGAATCTTACCATCCTTGCCTTGTGTGCGCGCCATTGAAAAAAAATTAAAAGAATCAAAAAATACAAACCGGAAATCATTTTATAGGAGTTCTGGTATGACGGATAACAAAACCAGAACACATGCTAAGAGAGAACCAATATACACAAGCATCGGAACCAAAACACTCTCTATGACACTTCTGGGTAAGAATAGAATAAAATTGAAAGACATATGAAATGAGTTCCGGTACACATTTTCAAAACCGAAAGCCATTTTCACTGAGTTTCAGTAACCTTATAAAACCGGAACACCTACTTGATCTGTTCTAGTATACAATATGTGAACCGAAAGACTTTTGCTGAGAGTTCCGGTTTGTAGGGCGAAAATTACTGTGTCGGAACACTTCTGCATGAATGAAATGTGATTGAAAATTTTATGAAAAAATAACTATTTATACTAGATTATTTTGATCCAAAATTTTTTAGTATAGAAATATGGGAATAATTGTATGGGTGTAGGGTAAAAAAAAATTAAAGGGAAACTTTTTTCAATTTGCCGAGTTTTTTAACCTATTCAAAATTATTTGCACTATAAATATATATATATATATATATATATATATATATATATATATATATATATATATATATATATATATATATATATATATATATATATATATATACTAATCATGTTAAAGACAAGTAACACCTAAACAATCGGTACACAAATATCTAGAGACATATACACAAGAGAGTTCAATAAAAAATTCTTCTACTCATTATGATAAATGATAAGTTTTTTACAACTACATGTTGACGTTTTCTTTACATTTCCCACGACACTTAATGCCCATGATATATTGGAAAAATATGACGTGTTTGTTAACACCATTTGGAACAGATTTCTAAAGGAATAAGGTAGTAAGAGAGATTTATAAATTATCAATATGCTCTATGGAATTCATGACGATGATGAAGACTTTTACTAGTAATTGCCCCAATAGTTGGACAAAATGGAAATCACCACCATAATGGAGTCTTTCTTTGTGAATGGGACAAGATGGTAGAGACCAACCTACTATATTGTGTGTGAATTAGAAACTCATATCCAAGATATGTTGTTATCAGTTTCTAAAATATTCATTGTTGCCAAAGTTTATAATGAAACAATAAACAAATCCAAAATTCACCCATTGTGTCACCTCATTCCGGTCAATTATCATAAGGAACATCATTTGTCAATATATAATCAACTGCTCTCAGAGAAAGGAAGAGATGTTGTACTTTCCCTATTTAATCACAACGTTGCGTAACAGGCACTCAATGACAAACAAAATAACAAACTAATAAAATATACTATTGGGTTAGAAAAGAAGGAATTGGTGAAAATGATGAAATTTCTAGAAAAGAAAACCCATATAGAGTTGTTTCATAAGTATTTTAAAACTTCTACATCAAGGACAAATGATGAGAATATGAAGAATAGAAGGATTCTAAAGCCTCTACATCAAGGACAATTGATAAGAGCATCATGGAGTTGTTAAAAATAAAGGAAGAATAAAAGGCATACTGGAAGTTTGCAAGGGATCAATATAAATAACATAAGACATTGTACATCTTTCACAAATAAAGAGTACTGAATAGACCTATAGCCTTTCCATAACACATTTTGGGCGAATTTGTTGAAAAATAACTTGTGCCAATCATTTTTACTCAGCTAGAAGAAAAACACAAATCTACATTGCGACACTTGCTACTTAGGATGAGAATAATTCCGTTCCTCCTAAGAAGGTCCCTTCACCCGAGCTTGTGACTGCACCAAGGCAAGTGAATGAGGCATAATAGACGTTTCAGGAAGAAACTGTTGAAAAAGAATACCAGAAGACCCAACCTCTAGGGTTTTGGACATTAATCAACTTGTTAAAAAAGAGAAAAATGAATAATAAAATAAGGAGGACATGGCCCTTGATGACATGATTGAGGAGACATAAAAGGATGTTGGATAAAGAAAAGGAAAAAATAAAAGAAAAAATAGCTAGTTGTTAAAGAAGTTTCCATCAATGATTAGAGCATTATAATGTCATACAATGTCCCATTATTGAACCAAGTTGGGGAAATCTAATTGTTGAAACTCATACCAAAGAAATATAAACTGATACAGAAAATAAAGTTAACAAAGAGAATGAAGAAAAAGAATAACTATCAATCGATATGACCCTAGAGATGATACCAGCCTTATATATAAGAGAACGAGATGGCCTCTGAGCCTTATCCAAAACTAAAGAGAAATACAAATAAATATAATGGTAAGTTGTAAGTGTCCAATAAATTAGCAAATATTTTCCATAAGTTGAGATGGCCGAGTTGGTCTAAGGCGCCAGATTAAGGTTCTGGTCCGAAAGGGCGTGGGTTCAAATCCCACTCTCAACAAATTATTTATTTTATCAAAAATATTAATATTTATTATATTTTACTCATGTTAGCATTCTTATTTTTTTTATTAAACATCATAGACGGATTATATTTATTTACAATTACTCAAACACGAAAATTTTATTTTTTTTAAAAAGCAAGAATAATATAATATAATAAAATGTCATCTTAGATTTCTTAGTTTTAACTACTACCAAACAAGGATTTTTATTTTTGTCATATAATTGCATTACCATAGAATTTCGTTTGAAAAAAAATATGAGAACTTCTCTCTTTCCAAATGATCCATATGCAAACCAACCAAATCAACTACATATTGGAATAAATATTTTTTAGAAACAAATAAGAACCTCTAAAGCAAAAATTATAGCCAAAAGATGATATAGAAAGAATACAAGAGACATCCAACTAATAAAAAACATTATGTCAAATATCATCAAATATTCACACTAAAAAAGTGATCAATTGTCTCCTTTTTTCACATTCTTAATCCCATAAGAGATAGTCAAAGTCTAAAACATCCCATCAAGCAAGCTAATATAGGAATATATTTGCCTTCAAATTCTATTGATGATGATGTTGTTTTATAAACTTCAATACGATGATCCTTCGTGCATATGATCTCAAAATATCTTTTTTATTTATTATCAAAAGTGTTTACATGCAAAATAATGTTATACATCATAGAAAAATAATCCAACAAAGGGACCCTGAAGATGATGGATATTTTATGTCTTTTAGAGTATTTTATTATTATAATATCTATTTTTAAAATTAATTTTTATTCAAATTTCACTTGTAAATAAATCTATTTATTGAATTACCTTAAGCGTTCCTAACCCAATGATTATGCAAGTTTTAATTTATTGTAACAATAATAGACGAATTGACTGATCGAGAATGAACAAGGAAATAAAAAGCATTGGAGAAATTTTGTCCCAAACTCATAGCATTTGATCCAAAATGAAAGGCATTTCAATAAAGGAAAAAATCATGATACACAAGTTATTAAAAACATGAGGCATTTCATCACGAACGTGAGGCATTTTATCAAATTATGAGGCTTTACATCAATAAAGAAAAAAACTATCATTCACAAATTGTTAATAACATGAGGCATTCCATCACGAACGTGAGGCGTTTCATCAAATTGTAAGGCTTTACATTAATAAAGAAAAAAATCATCATTCATAAGTTGTTATAAACATGAGGTGTTCCATCACGAATGTGAGGCGTTTCATCAAATTGTGAGACTTTACATCAAAACCTAAGGACTTTCCTCGAAAACTTTGAGTGATAATTGAATTTTCACTACTACAGAAAACTCTTTTCACAACGGTTGGAAAATGGGTACCACCACGTCGTTCATATCGTTGTTAAGTAGAGTATCCCTGTAAGTTAGTTGTTTCTACAAAGGTCTGGAAGTCGTCATTGAAAGCCAGAATGTGTGCCACATATCACAACGGTTAGAATTATAAATCGTTGTGATATATACACTTAGGTACTTGGTTCGAAACCCATCAGCAACAAATTAGCCAAACATAGAAATTACTTTTAATCTCGGTTACAATAGATAACCGTCATTGAAAGTCACCAGAGTTTATTATATTATATATAGATTGCTTGTTTTCCTTACACCTCACTAAAGAAATACTTGGATTCAAATTGATAAAGAAGTCTATAATCTGAAAATTAAATTATTCTTGAAAACCAATTTAATGAAACCATTATTGTTTTCTAATTGCATTCGTCTCATCGTGCATCTCATGATGATGTTTACATATATTAAGTTATATTGACCTGACTCCTTAGATGCATCGCTATCTTCGATTATAGTTAAATTTCCATATGAATAATTTATTGGATAATCTGCCTCATCATCATCATCATCGTTTATTATTGTAACTTTTATAATCATAATTTTCACGATTATAAGTGTTGATGATGAGGTAGACTATCCAATAAATTATTGTTATGGAAATTTAACTTTAGTTGAATTCAGCGATGCATCTAAGGAGCCAGATCATTATACTATAATATATGTAAACATCATGAGATGAATGACGAGACACATGCAATTCAAAAACAACAATAGTTTGTTTAACTTGGTCTTCAAATACAACTTAATTTACAGATTATAAGTATCTATGTCAATTTAAATGAATGTATTTTAAGTGAGGATTAGTGAAACAAACAATCTACATAAAATATAATAAACTCAAACAACATCATACACCAGAACCAGATATTATAAATTAATTAACAAAACCCTAACCGCATACAATATCACAAACTATGTTAAGTTGTTTCAAGAACGCGCATTTTATTAGAAATTATCACCGCTTGAGTTTGAGTTTCATCTAGTTTGTGAAGCAATGAAAAAAACACAAGGTGGATGAAGTTTCCATAATGACTTCATACTTCTTGTATTTTTTTCCATTTCTACACAAATCATATGAACCTTATCATCTTATACTATATGATTCCTACCACTGCTTGCTATCACCATGTATCATCCCCTTAATCTGCAAACTTCAACAATGAGCATCTTTAGTTAAAACTAAACCCTGAAACCATAATCCAGTGAATAGTAAAGAGAGAGCAGGAGAACATACCATCTTCGTTGTCGTCGTAGTGTGGGTTATACCATGAATTTCCAAACTATGAATTTCATCTAGTTTGTGAAGCAATGAAAAATAAATACAAGGTGGAAAAAGCTTACACAAAAGCTCCATACTTGTTATATTTCTTTTCATTGTTTCTAAAACTAGACGACGTTTGCTGCCATAGTTGATTCTTCATTCACTAACATCTTGTTTGTGAAGCTATGAAGAAGAAGTACAAGGTGGATGAAGTTTCCATCATATCTTCATGCTTCTTGTACTTTTTTCCATAGCTACACAAACATTATGTATCATAGCCAAAGTATGGTCTTTGTTAAGGTAGTGAAGACGAATCTGAAAAAAATGAGAACAATCAACAAAAACAACATGCAACAAACAAGATAAGGAGAAATATCTAACAATAGATGGAAGGAGAAGAAGAAGAGAAAAAAGGGATTCTAAGGTTTCGCTATGAAGGAAATGACGCTACTGTCAATATGTGAAAGTTAATTCGCTTATATATGGGTAAACAATTTCACAACGGTTAAAAATAAGGACCGTAATGATAAGTACTAATTTATAATAAATATATCACAACGGTTAACCAGAAGAATCGTTGTGTTTTAACCCTTTTAAAAAAATAGAAAAGAAAAGGTGCACCTTAACATTAAAGGAATAAAATATTTTATGGCGTTGAGGTTCGAACCAATGAAAGTTTGATTATATCACAATGGTTGGTTTTGTAATCGTTGTTATATACAAATAATTTTTAAACAAAAAAACAAAATAAATATGGTAGCGTCTTAGTAAATATATGTCACCGCGGTGTAGGAAAAAACTGTGGTGAGCATGGCATTGTTGTTAGCGCATTTTGTAGTAGTGATTGTATAAATATGAGGGGCGTCATCAGAAACGTGAGGTGTTTCCCTAGCAAAGTAAATCATGCAACATGTCCTAAATATTATAAATGAAAGGTTTTTGTATAGTAGTATTTAAGTCTAATATAAATAAGGAATAAGGTTTGAAATTTCGAACGAAGAAAGGGATTTTTTATATGGGATTGACAAACACTTTACAAGGATGAGATAAGTCATTGTTCAACATATGAGACTAGAGTTGAAGCTTCTCATAGCCATTTATTATATGTTCATAGCTTTGATAGGATCATTGTTGGCATGACTTAGAATCAATAATGGCATGTTAATAAATGTATACTTCTGCTTTTGCATTGCATTTGAAATCTATTCATATTTTGATCAAATCATGTGCATATTGAGAAAACTTACATAATGTTGCAAAAAAAATCACAAAATCATTTAATTTTCATCCATTAATTGCATGATGATGTTGCATTTCATTGTTAATAACTCATTGAATGTTGTTGCATTAACTTGACATAATCTTTTGCATTCCATGATTTGCATTAAAATTGATGTTGTTGCATTTTGAAAATAATTGAAATCTGCCTTGTTTTTATAGCTGTATTTTGAAGCAGTAGCTGTAAAAACATGTTGCATTCATTTTTGTTTTGACCTTTTAAACCTATTTTGCATGTTGTTTGGTAGTTGTAATAGGTTGTTTGTGTTTTGCATTGCATTTAGTAGCTGTTTGTGATATAGGAGTTGTAGTAGCTGCTGGATTTTGGCTTTGCATATAGGTCCCTTAGACTTAAGATTGAGTCTAGATTAGGTCCTAAGTGCATTAGGATATGTTTGGTACATGCTTACTTTCATTCCTTTTATCGCATTTGCTTTATCCTACTAACCTTTGTTTTGTAGGGAGATAGAGGTAAGTTTATTCACAACTTATTCCTTTTAAATTCTTTATGCTTTCTAAGTGTGTTTGCTTTAGCATTTTGTGCTTAGTTTGTACAACTTCATGCTAATCTCATTTAGAAATGACTTGGATTCCTTAGGAAGTAAGTTGCTTTCAAAGTCCCTTTTTTTTTCTCATTAGGATTAGAAAACCGCACTAACCTAGGTTCGTCCATGCATGACAACACTTAGGATTATTAGTCCCCCTTAGACTTTTACCTTTGGTTCGCTTTTCTTTCTTTCTCATCTCAAAGAAAAGTAAAAAAACACCTAATAAAGGTTGATCTTCTTGTACGCCATGAGACTTTGTTGTGTATTACTTATGCGCATTCCGTTTCGGGGAGAGGTGTAAGGAATCTACCACGATGAACAAGTCTTAGTATGATAAATGTTTCACAAACAACAAACTCATAAAACACTTCTTTAAAAGAGAGTAAACAAATAACACTCGTCTTTTCCTTCGGGAATTCTTTTCTCACCTCACTCACTCTCAACGCGAACTTACTACGACTTGTCTCATTTGCAAGACAGTTGCGCACTCGTACCGGACGAGCCTGCAACACCTGAGCATAGGCATAAGCAGTTCAAGCTATAAAAAACACAAACTGAGTTTCCGCCTTAGTTAGGCGAACTACATTGACTCTGATCCTCATTTTCCTGATGAGGTACGTAGGCAGTGGGGCAGGGCCCGTTCGAGCACACTCTTTATTTTCTCTACATTTTTTCCTTTTCGTTCTTTCTTTTCCATATCCCTCTCTTTCTCACTTCCATTCCAGTTAGCGGTTCTTATTCAGCAGCATTTTATTTCTGACCCTTTGATACAGACTAACAAGTGTGGATCCCGTCGGGTACAGCGGATGATCTAGGATGCTAATACCTTCCCAATTTGTAACCGAATCTCAAACCCAGATCTTTGATTCGTAGGATCTTGTCCTTTCCTTTCCTCTTAGGTATGTACAGTATTACTTTTCCCATTCATTCGGGATAAAAATGTCTGGTTGACGACTCCACCTTTTCCGCATCACTTTCGCGTTTGTACTAGGATGAAAATCCCGGGAGCGACATTATGCAATTAAAATTCTCTAATATCAATTGTTATTAATTCTCTAATATCAATCTCACTATTTCCTAAACTATCAAAGATAAAGAACATATCAACCAAAACAACACCGGTTGAAAACATAAATTCCCAATTAAAGAATTTCATTCAAATAAATTACAGAAAAAACTTTAACCATTTACAAAATATAAACTCAAATTTAAACCTAATCCAAATTCAAAACTAAAATATAGATTCATTCTAATTAATCTCCAAACACTCAGTACCAAAATTTCAACTCAAATCATGAACTTAGCCTACAAAACAGAAGAAAGGCAAAATGAAATTTCCAGAAGAACGCAAAACTCAAAACCCGAACATAAACCTCAAGAAGAAAAACAAAAATGCAACGCACATTATTAAATAGTAGACAAAGAAGAACAAAAATACAACACCCACCAACAAACCATAACTACGTCAGAGCCAAAAGATTTTCAGAAGCTGCATAACAAAAAAGACTTGTTATAAGATAAAAACAAATGAGATGTTGAAACTTATTTATTCAATAATGTTGTAAATTGAGACTACCCACTTTATGAATCTGGTTTCAAGGAATAATGGAATATAAGTGATGTGAGGAGACAATGGAACCTGCTCTTAAATAAAAGAGTTTTAAAATGATATCGAAATTAAAAACATAAGAAGTATAATCAAAACGTCGGTAATCTTCCTCCTCGTTTTGCAGATCTAGAAGGAGAAGAAAAATTGAATTATTTTTGCAGATCTAGAAGGAGACAAAAAATTTAAGCAAAACTGAAAAGTTTTGCACTAAACAAAGAGGTTTAGATGAATTGGATTGGCACCGCATTCACCAGCGAGAGAAACATCTGCAAAGAAAGAAATAATGAAAATCAAGAGGAAACAAATGAAAGACAAAGCTGAGAGAGGTAAAGATATGATAAACAAATGAAACAAATGAAGGAATAAAAGGAAATGAATTAGGAGTCCAAAGGTTTGTTTAGTATTTTCAATGCAAGTTTGTGTTAAAAGTTGTGAGAAAGGTAAAGATATGATAAACGTTGGAAGAAGAAATTGGACTGTCAGTATTAATTAGTAGGAATATTAATTTATTATATTAAATTAAAATATTAAAAGTAGAAATAAATAATAAAGATTGAGAAAAAATGAGGGAGTGACACATAAGCAATAATAAATGTCAAATTAACTATAGTAAAGCAGGATTGTCATAAGTCAATTTTAACCCTGAAATCAGAATAGTTTAAATATTTTGTCAGAAGGGTATATGTGGTTTTTCCAGATACTTTAAAATTTATATATTATAATAGATAATAGATAATAGAAGATAGATACCTATAACATATAAATTCATACTATTGTATAAATTATTTATTTAGAATCAAATTAACAAATAAACTTATCAAATAAATTAAATGTTAAATCAAAAAAATAATATTTAACATTTATTAGTGTAGATATTTTAGGTAAATCAAAAATCAGATCTAAGAATATCATAGGTAAATCAAATATTAGAGTACCATTTAATAAAATTTTATTTCTTTATTAATTATAATGATAGAAATAAAATATTATTTTTCATTAAAATAAAGTGTTATGATAATCATAGGTGAATTTATTAATTATTAAATAAAATTATATATATAAAATAATAAATTGATTTAAAAAATGATTAGATGTATTACACACAAAAAACATATTTAAAAAAGTGTCATAATAATCATAAATGCATTTATTGATTAATTTAAAAATATATAAATTAATTAATTAATTAATTTCGATTACTATAAATAAAATATAACAATAAAAGTTATTATAAATTAAATACAAATAACCACAATTAATTATTATTTACATTGAGTCTTAATGAGGTGTAAAACACTATTATTTATTTTATTCTGCACCAGAATTAATCTATTTAATTATGTATTAATAAAATAATAATGCAATATTCCTTATATAAATAAAATATATTAGTAAATCTAATCCAATATTTTATTATATGTATTAACCATACAAATAAATCGAAAACAAATAATTGTCACAAAGAGACTCATAATCGAAAACAAATAATTGTCACAAAGAGACTCATAATCTTGTTTATTATATGTATTTCATTTGAATTTTTCAAGTATTATTTTTTATTTATTATTTTTTCTTGACTAATTTATTAAAAAATGATTTTATAATTTCAAATAATAAAATTAAAATAACATTCTCTAATATTAAAAGTAATTTAAATTTTATTGAAAATAATACAAAATTATTACAATTTATTTCAAATCTAAAATTAAAAAAAAATACATTAGTAGTATATTTATTACAATTAATGAAATTTAACAATTAAAATAGAAATTAAAAAACAAATTATCTTTGATATTTTTTATCTTTTTTATTTATCATATCATTAATATTTATTACTATTATATAGTATTATTTTTTAATTGGTTGGTAAAAAATATATGAACCAATTATATTGGGTTAGTCTTATTATATTATTAAAATTGGAACAAAATAAAATATAATTCATCCCATTTGATTCACGTGAAAAGGAAAAAAAAGGAAAAAAATCGTAACATTTCATTATTTGCCCCGCTAATTTATTATTATATCATATAATAAATATAAAATTTTATTTAACATATTATTAATATTTATTACTATTATTTAGTATTATTTTTAATTGATTGATAAAAAATATATGAACCAATTATATTACATTAATATTAATTGTTATTATTAAAATTGGAATAAAATAACAAATCAAGTGCATTTAATTTTCTATGCAATTAATTCTTTATAGGAAAAGATACAAATGAGAAAATAAATTGATAAAATGGTTTTTAATACTAAATTATAAAATTAAAATAACATTCTTTAATATTAAAAGTTATTTTAATTTATAAAGATAAAATAATACAAATTATTACAATTTATTATAAATCTAAAATTACAGAAAAAATAAAATACAATCAATAATATGATGTTCTTTTTATTCTTAGTTAAAGAAAAATTTATTCATATCTCCCATTTTAAGGGCATTAAGATAGGCCTATAAACCATGTATGTTATTGTTGGAAACGAATAAATTGAATAAAATAACAAAAATAAAAAAATAAAATCCTAAACCTGCAAATTCAAAGTCCATATTCTCCATCCAAACTTCTTAAAAAACAATCCTGCAAAGACATCATTCATTTACATTAGACAATAAAAAAATATGATATATAATTTTAATTAGGTAAAAGACTGCAAACTCAAAAGTCCATATCCTCCATCCAAACTTCTTCAAACACAATCCTACACAGACATCATTTTAATTAGACAATATATAATTTTAATTAGACAATATATAATATAATTTTAATTAGACAATATATAATTTTAATTAGGTAAAAGACTGCAAACTCAAAGTCCATATCCTCCATCCAAACTTCTTCAAACACAATTCCGCAAAGACATCATTTACATTAGACAATAAAAAAATTATGATATATAATTTTAATTATGTAAAAGACTGCAAACTCAAAGTCCATATCCTCCATCCAAACTTCTTCAAACACAATCTTGCAAATTAGACAATAAAAAAATTATGATATATAATTTTAATTATGTAAAAGACTGCAAACTCAAAGTCCATATCCTCCATCCAAACTTCTTCAAACACAATTCTGCAAATCATGAGAAATCATTCTTGGACACTTTGAAATTTTGCATTACCCTTGAATCATTGAAAGCTTAAATAAAAAACGATTTAAATTAGTATATATTATAGACTAATAAAAAGGAGTATAATTAAACTATAAATTTCAATAAACCATACCTTGAAATCAACCAAAACCATCTCAATATATTTTTATTTGATTTTTATTTGATGCATTTGTCAGAGACCATATATTTACACTTAACTGCAATCTTCCACAAAAACTTTAAAATAACACAAAAACTTTAAAATAACAACAGAAGGACATCTTCTACCAAGACATTAGAGGACATTAGAGGAACCACATTGTTTCTACCAAGACATTAGAGGACATTAGAGGAACCACATTGTAAATCGTAATCATATTTATAGTGATTTTCTATGGAGAGATTGAGTGTAAATGAAGAGAGGAAAGAATATGAAAGGTAACCAAATAAAAATAAATTGAGCGTAAATTATAACAATTCAAAGTTGACGACCAAATATGAGGATTGAAATTCATGGCTACGAAATTGATCAGTTGACAATATTAATAATTATTTGACAACGAAATTTATTTAGAAAACTTGTGGAGATAAATAAAAATAAATTGAGCGTAAAAGGGAAATGAGAGATTGGAATCCAAATATGAGTGTTATAGCAATTCAAATTGACGACCAAATATGAGGATTGAAATTCAAAGTTTCGAGTAAAATTAATTTAATAAAATTTAATACTAAAATTATGTAGGTATAATGAATATTAATTAGTTATTGATAGTGTATTAATCAGTTGAAATTTAATAATTATTTGACAATGAAATTTATTATTTGACCACTATTAAAAAAATTAAGTAAATTAAGAAAAATTATGGAGATGTCACGTCAGATAAAATAAATGACAAATCAACGGAATTCTTTATAAATTCGGATGGTCAATTTTAACTCTTTGTTTTAGTCCAAATTTAACGTGTAGTCAGAATGTTTAGAACGTAATTTCCAGTTACTTTAGAATTTATATATTTATAGTAGATAATTATTGATCTTACCTGGTGATCATAATTTCAACGCTGATGTGGATCTTCGAGTCTGCTCTTGCGATGAGGAGAACGGGAGGGCAAGGTACTCCGATGCCAGGTACTCCGATGCCAAAGTAAGAACGGGCACAAGAGGTAGCAAGTACGAGTAAAGTGTTTTAGGAGAGAATATTCAATACCTGACCCTCTCAAATGAGAGGGTTTATATAGAGAGTCCCCAGCGCGTGACCAATGGTCCCTATTTTTGGGTCTGGATCGCGGATTCCCAAAAATAGATAACTTCCAAGAATGGGGCGAGAACGAGCATTGTGCTCGGGAGACGTTTGTGTCTGGTGCGAAGCCCCCGAGCGACGGTTGTCCTGGTCGATTCTAGATAGTCCCTGTCGTAGTTGAGTAAAGGCCATGGACAAGGAGGAAGGGACGAGCACCATGGCAATGGGTCCCTTGGATAATGAGTTATTGGGTCGTTTCTGGGCCGAAAAGGGTTGGGTCATACTTAGTTGTTGGTCCAGTCCAGAATAATTATAATAGGAAAAGTAAACCTTGTACCCCTACACTTATCCCCCTACCCCTACATAATTTTCAATATTCCAATTTTGTCCTTTCAATATTTAATTAATTATTTTTAACTTTTACGACGAAGTCAGATTAAAAAAATATTATTTTTTTACATTGGACGAGACGAACCAGAAGTACCATGGGTAGGTTTTCCGGTGCAGAAATTTCCAAACAGGAAGTAGCCGGGATAGGTTATTCGGTTAACGAAAATCCTTCACCGGAAGTAATACGCTTGTGTTATCTCGTTTAGATTTTTCTTAACCGGATTTAGCTATGTTGGGTTTTCCGATTCGTATATATATATATATATATATATATATATATATATATATATATATATATATATATATATATATATATATATATATATATAATTATAATTTTTACAATTTTTTTAGGAGACAAGAATTTGCCTTTGATGATATGCGGGAAGGATGACTCAAAAGTAGATACAACAGAGATATTCTCTACTACTCAAAAATTTCCTACTAGAGAAGAGGCGACTCGATGGATCAGGGAGGTTGCACTCAGAAATAGGGTTACTATTACCAACACCATAAATCTTCGAGAATCCTCTCTTCCCAATAGTTGGAAAATACTCGTGAATCCAACACTGTCATCAAAATATGAAAATTATCAGTTAAAAGTATTATAAATTAAATAATACAATTATAAAGTAACTTAAAATAAAATATTTGTACATGTAGAAGAGTGACATATCCATCAAGCTGCTTGCACGAATAAAATGAAGCATCTCCTAGGTATCTTTAAAGTGTGACAAGTGCAGCAGCTCCCCAACAGTATCTACCACATCTGTCCAGGTCCTCAAACAGTGGTAAATACTTTACTACTTTGTCTCTACAAGAGTAAAGGTCTTATCCATAAAAATAGTGCAGCTAAGTATCAACATCATATACACACTGGCCGCACAATCAAATCTCCCCTCGACTTGAAACACCGACCTCCTCGGCTGCATCCTCCAAACGAATACCCATTAGACGAATAGCCAGACTAATAGCATCTGTGTCAGTAATCCCTTCTTCAGGGATACATAACTCGCCTCTAATAGATATGTGAAGGAGGCAGGATACATCGTCCAACATGATGGTCATCTCGCCAAACGACATATGAAACGACGACGTCTCAGGATGCCATCTCTTAGCAAATGCAGATACGAGGTTCGCATCGATCTTATAAGTATGCTGCCATGTGCAGTAACCTTAAGCTCTTTCTTCGGTGGTTTCTCCTGAAAAAGATACATATTATATGTCATTATCCACTAAAAATTAAAATAACATTTATTCACTATTGAAAGGTTATAGGTTGCCTTACCTCGCCATCTCACAAATGTCGAGCAACGTGATTCTGGTACCTCACCAAAAGTGAGGTATCGGTCCTCCGGGGAATGGTGGATGCGGTGGAACATGAGGCGCAATAGGATTAGTAGTATGAAGTGCCCCAAGTTCCGATTGATACAGATGAGTAGGAACTGTCCTTCCATCGGACAATCGCCGATGAATATATCTGTCACGCCCTCTGATTTGAGACACTAGAAAAAAAGCAGAAAAAATTATACAAAAAAAAAACATAAAAAAACAAAAAATAAACGTAAAAAACAAAAAATAAATAAAAAAAAACAAAAAAAAACATAAACGAAACACAACCGGATGTAGCTAGGAGGCTACATACGTTGTGTATTTCCCAAATCCTCTTAACCGGATATAGCTAGAGAGCTAAATCTGGTGTTGAACCTTGCTGAACCGGAAGTAGCCCTCAACCTACTTCCGGTGTGTAACATAAAAACAACATGAATCGGATGTCACTTACTGGTGTTTTCCGGAGTGCAAATGGAAGAACCAGATGTAGCCTCTCTTGGTTATCCGGGAGCGAAAATGACAATATTGAATTTTTTATCAAAAAACGTGTCTGGCAAAAATGAGGTGAAAAAGTTAAATTTTTCGAAATACAAACTATTTATATGAGGGCAATTTTGTCCAAAAAATTTAAGCGTAGGGATATGGGGACAATTGTAGGGATACAAGGTTCAATTTTCTTATAATCTTAAAATTAGTATATCTAAAATGGTGAAATACTGGTATCGGATACACATTCATATTAGATATTCGTACCATATTTCATTTTTCTCATTATTCGATTTTAATGAAATTTGTAGTTTTTTCAAATATCAATATCAATATATATTTTTCTAGAGTTGAAGCTATATATAAATATAAACGTTAACCAGAGACTTTATTTTATTTTGCATAAAAGATAAGTAAGTGGAGCTATAATGGAAAAAACATTGAAAAAGGTGTTGAAGTTGGTGTTGTTATTTGTTGTTATTGTGGTTATTCTACTGGGAAGTGTTGATGGAGCAAGAAGACTAGAAAGTGAATGTGACTATAAGCTAGTAATGCCAGAAGCTTGTATTATAAATCCAAATTGTTGTGCTCCCGTTAGGACTCCACCTTCTTAGTTTTCTGATTTTGTTTTTGTTGCTATTTCTACTATTAACTATTTTGGTATATGTAATGATTTGGAGTTGATTATATTAATGATTAAGAAATTATTATTACATATTGTTAAATATATCGATCATTTGTCTCTTACAAATATCATATTTGTTTTATGTTAAAAGGTTTTTACACAATATTAATCAATTTGTTTCAATACTTTTAAAATTGTTGTGATATATTGTTCATGTACTGGTACTATTTATATGATACTGTTCATGTACAGTTTTACTGTTCATTGACACTATTCATTAAAAATATTTTTTTAATTTAAAAATACACTGTTCACCATATAAATACGGTGAACAGTACATGTGGTGTATGTATTGATGTAAGAAAGTGGTGTAAAATAGTAAAGTTTGGTGTTTTAAGTAGGGAAACTCGGATACTTAGAGGGAGAAAATTTTACCTTATATCCTCATAGTTATATTGATATTCTTATATTTTTTTTAAATAGTTAATTTTATTTTTGTTTATTTTTAATCATTTCACTTTTATTTTTACTATTCATGTCACACTTTCTAAAATTTTACTCGATCATAGTTGTTTCGAAACTTCTTACAAATGATATTCAATATGTTTCTTTACTAAACCGAAGACTTCGATGGACTTTTCCGGTTCAAAAAAAAACCTTAATCGGAAGTCCTACCAAAAGAGTTCCGGTTCTAGATTAAAACAAGGACCGTATTGGAACACTCTTTGCAATTTTCTAGTTTGTTTCTCACGTGTATCGGAGACATATTAAGAATGATTTTCGGTTTGAAAGTTTTGTGTACCAGAACTCTTTTTGTAAGACTTTCGGTTTGCTTTCGTTAAATGTATTTTTTTTACTTTTTTTTATACTGCAGATGTGAGAATTCCTCCTCAAATAGGAGCTAAAGACCAAATTATGAATTATGAATTATAAATTATGTTATTCAATTTTTATTTCAAAATATGAATCATGAATTATGAATTATAAATTATGAATTATGTCATTCAATTTTTATTTCGAAACATGAATTATGTTATTCAATTTTTAATTTCATATGCCTCAATAACAAATAACTAGATTCAAACTTAAACATAAGTCTAATAGTTAACACATAAACATATCACAATTAGGTAAATGAGTCTAAAAGTTAACGCATAAACATAAGTCAACAAGTCTAAAAAGTTAACACATAAACCTAAACATAGGTCAATGTGAATGAACAATACGTAAAACTTCAAATAACTCAACAAATTATAGATCATCCTCTTCAACATCAACCTGTCGAAGATAACGATGAATCAATATAGAAACATAAGCCCAAGTAGGATCAGATGGTCCTGCTTCGTAAACAGGAACTGACACCTCTCTTGGCGCATCACAGGGGTACCAAACGAGGATGTGAAACACGATAATACCATTAAAGATATTCATTATTTATATCAGATGGGTGGTGGTCAGTGTTGTCGGACGAATCACAACCCCAACACTTTGATGGTAACTAATCCATTTAACATTAATATTGTCATACCCCAAATTTGTCCTACCTTTTATTTTACTGTCTAGTCATTATTTTAAAAAATACAAAAATATTGTGCCATTTTATCTTTCTGTCGATATTCGAAAAATCCTAAATGTGCCAGTTTATTTCTCTCTCTAACAAATATTTCAAAAATCCAAAAATATGCACCATTCTATTTTTCTGTCTGATATTCGGAAAAAACAATACATTTATTTCTTTTTAAACTAAAAAGTTCTAGTCCCTTTTATTCACTATTTTAAATACTTAATATCAATTTTTATCCATCACATTTTCTTTTATCTTTTTATTTTAAAAACTATTTTTTAAGTCCAATATTTTGTTATTAGTTTATTCATTATTTTTCTACACACAAAAAAAACAAGTTTCATTATCCATTTTCATTTCAAATTTCTAAAAAAAACAATTTATCACATATTTACTTTTATCATTTGTTTTAAGTCCATTATACCAAAGTCCACAAAATTCAAAAAAAAATCATTCCACTTATTTTCATTATTTCTCATTTTTCTATTATTATTATTATTATCATTATCAATTTTATTATTATTATTATTATTATCAATTTTATTGTTATTATTATTATTATTATTTATTATGATAGCTTATTATTACTATTATAAATTTCTATCACCAATTTTCCTTGAGTTAATTTTTTTTATTATCAATAACCATCTTCTAATAAACATTTTCTTTTTAGTCTAATATTTCCAAGTCCAATTCATTGAGTCCATTGTTTTTTTTATCACTAATATTATTATTCTTATTATTGTTTTTATCATTAGGTTTATTTTTACTATTATTATTATTTTTGTATTATTATTAGTCAATCAATGTCCTCTCACTAAAGAAGACCAAATTATAATCACAACATATGCACAAGGCAGCAAAACAAATATTTTGCAGCAGCAACAACGCACAATCCGCACAATACTCATTCAAGCAGCACACAACAAATTTCCAAAAAGCATTTCCACTACTAACAGATTACAAACAACTCATCATTTCTATTTATCTTATCCAAATTTCTCCATTTCAAATCTCCCTTATACCCGTTACATTTTCTATATAATCACACTTCATCACTCTCAATTTTGGGAAGCTTGAAAAACAACCCAAAAATCCTGAAAAAAATCAAGCTTCAAAATCCTTCAAAAAAACCAAAAAAAAAAACTGAAAGAAAAACCAGAAATCAACCTGCAAAACATACCTTCATCAACCAAGAACACCCATAAACCGCAACCATACACCCAAAAACGCAGGAGACAAAGAACCCCCTTCGCGGATCTGAAAACCAACACAACCAAATCGTTCTCAATCCATGAACATCTGAAAACAAACCATAATCAATCTTTCCATAAACGCTTCACCAAATCGCTAAAAAACCAAAACGAACCGCATAGCACCACTCTCACCATTTTCTGCAAAACCGCAAAACGCACAACCACCGAAACCTCCATTAATTTACGAACACGCCGTGAAAAATCAGAACCGAGTGAGATTCGTGAACCATTGCCGAGTGAGAGAGACAGATTCAAAATCTGGGAAACAAAAGCGCCGCCGCGAGTGGGGAGGGTGGATCTGTTGGTTTTAAATCGTGTTTTTGAGAGGAGAAAGTATGTTTCTCTGTTTGTTGCTTTTTTTCCTGAACTTCTTTTTAACCCTTTAAATGAATCCTTTATATTCATTTTATGTTTTGAACCGTTGATATTTTAATATAAGTTAGCCTTTCCATTTTCTTATTGTTTTTTTTAATTACTTAATGAGTTGTCATGGAATTAAGTCTATCTTGAATTTTGGAATTCATTTTTGCTTTGGTAACTAACTGTGTTCTGCCTGTACAATCTTTATTATATTTAAATTGATTATTGGCTTCTTTTTATTTCCACTTCCCGATGATTCACCGGTTTGTTTTTTTCATTAAAGCCTCTTTGGACCAAGTATGAATAAAATGATAGAAGTGGTTCATTCGACTTTCCGTAATTAAAATGTTTAATCAACACATCAAATAACGAAAGAATTGAATTCTGGAGTCTAGCATTCCTCGAATTCTTGAATAAACGCTCCTGAGGCTCGCCCCACGGGACGTGGTTCCTTCTCCCTTTCGTTCCTAAAACACTAATTGAATCAAACACTTTTTCAAACGAACATTATTTAAATCCTTTTTATCTCGCAAACAAGCTAGTGCTTCCGCCTCCTATCGCGAGCAGACAAGCCAATGCTTAGTAGTTAGAATGCGGTCTAAATAATCGTTCATTAAAACAACCAAACCGATCAACCTTAGAACCACGAACTACGAAGCTATGACTTTCCCATTGCACAAGGGAATACGTAGGCACACGGATCTTACTCCTTGCCGAGCACCCTAGGAACAAAATAATCCATTTCTCCTATTAACCTTATATTAGAATCTTTCGTATTTATTCTATTATTCGAAGAAAACAGAAAGCATTAGCCAACATTAGATCGCAAGTTAAGCTAAGAGGTTCCCGTTGAGTACAACGGTCGTAAGGGGTGATAATACCTTCCCCTTACGGAATCGACTCCCGAACCTAGAATCTGGTTTCAAAGACCTTGTTCTATCCATTTTTCTAAAAAGGGTTTCTCGATATTTTCCCTTTCCTTAATTGGAATAAAATAAGTTCGGTGGCGACTGTTGTTTTAATTTTTATCCGCGGTATTATTTTTATCGTGGGGTCGTATTTTTCGAGGTGCGACAAATATCACCAGCCATCGTATAATCAAGAGGTGAGGGTGGAACATATTTCCTGTATCCAAACTGACATATACATATGTCAGGCAATTATGGAACAATTGTGTCACCCCACTTAAGACACCCCCTATATAGACATAACTCATCAAACTGACATCATACTCTATGATCCTCTAATGGACGCCGTATTACATCATTAAATGTCAGCTCGTCCAAAATAGGCCGCAAGTCATCCACCTTCATGACTTATTGCCTATAGCAACCCCTTCACTAATATCTTGAGGGCTCCAAAAGACTCCCTTGACAGGAAAGTGAAGCAGATAAGAGACATCGTCCAGAGTAATAGTCATCTCACCAAACTACATGTGAAATGAAGGTGTCTCTAGATGCCATCTCTCTGCAAAAGCGGAAATTTAGTTTGTGTCTATCTTCGTCAAACTGATTCTCTGGAATGAAGATAGACCAGACCTAGAAATCCAATCATCCATCTCTCTTGGAAGTTGATGTGAAACCCTATGAGTCAACTTCAACCCATGTCTTGCAAACTTCAACTCTTTCTTCAGATCTCTCCTAAAAACAATTAAAAGTAAGCATATATGTCTAGCATTATTTTGGAACCCTCATATTTTATTCAATATCAAATAATTTTAGTTTACTTACCTCACAAAACCATACATCTCTAGAAATATGATGTTTGTACTTAACAAAAAGAAATGTATCGTACGACCCTCCTGGAAAGCCAACTAGTTGTGTTGTGGATGCAGATACACCAATATGTTCTTCCTCAGCCAACCTCGACGAAGCGCCCGTCCTACACCAGGATTCGGAATCTTACCATCCTTGCCTCGTGTGTGCGCCATTGAAAAAAACATTAAAAGAATCAAAAAATACAAATTGGAAATCATTTGATAGGAGTACTGGAATGACGGATAACAAAACCGAAACACATGCTAAGAGAGAACCAGTATACACAAGCATCGGAACCAAAACACTCTCTATGACACTTCTGGGTGTAACACCCCAAAATTTGCCCTCTAATTTATTACCACTAACTGGTTTATACTCTATCCACATGCATCCTCCATTAAGGTTACTTACTTCACAATCATGAAATACATTGGCTCCTAGGGCATGGGGTCAAGAGATTCCTGGTAATTTGATTTGGCCTTATCTAGAGATGATTTAGGGGGTTCGTATCTCAACCAAGTCGGAGCAAAGGTTGAACACGCATAAATCATGAAGGACGAACGTATCCTAAGTAATAGGGCCTCTCCCCAGCACGAAAAGGTGTCCTTCGTCATATCTTTTCCTCAAATAGTGGTTCATGACAATCATGGTATCGTAGTCTTCTCATTTGGGCATTACTTACAAGTTAATAAGGTTGGAGGTCGAATTTGAGGGATTGATTAAATACAAAAATAGTTTTTGAATATGAAATTGGGAATGGATTGGATGTGGCAAATTTTGGTCGGAAAAATAATTGGGTATTTAGGATACTAGTCCATCAAATATCCAAATCTATTTTTCTTATATCCATTGAAGTGAAGAAAGCATATCCTTCCTTTTTCAAAAAAATTAATTAAGCCCATTTTTTGAAACTCAATTCTATTTTGATGAGCCATTTCCCTTTAATTTGCTTGTTCAAATACCCCCATATCATTTTCTATATTCGTAGTAAATTGAGCTCAACATTCATTTTCTTCCTTTTTATTCCATTATTGATCCTTAATGGTTCATTCCTATGCATATATACTGGTCAAAATAAAACTTGCCATAACCTATTCCAGATATGAAAGCTATTTTGTTTCCTACAAAATTCAATTAGCCCATCCATCAACTTTCCTAATCATACCAAACATTTTCATGATTAATTAGTCATTCTATCATAACAATTTTCATGGTATTGAAGCTGCTATTAAGGATACAAATGGAAGCATTCTGGAAAATAACTTAAGCACTTTGGGTCTACTCATATTAATGTTGGTGATCTTATACTTGCAGAGATTAAATTTGGCTCCAAATGGCACAATGATTCAAATTAGTGATACAGAAAAAGTCTAAGAAATGTTTCAAAAATCACAAAGGAAACTCAAAGATCCAGTTACAACAATTGTTCACAACAGGAGTATAAAAAATTACAAGAGAAAAGCCATACAAAAATTCAGTTGAAAAATTCTTACACAACTCTAAACAAAAAAGAAAAGCCTCTAACTAATTTGTAACCTACTCTTAACAGAATTTATCACAAGTTTACACTCATGATCCCATGACTTTCATCATCTATAAAAACACCATTCCTGCAACTTTGAAGAGGATTTATTATTTTCTGAATTTCAACGCCCTTCAATCATCCATCTTCTTATTCTCATTCAGTTCACAATTCCTGAATTTCATTCCTGAATTTCTTCATCTTCTTCTCCATCCATTTCACATCCTTCATCATAATTTTCACGTCACTCTTCTCCACCATTTACATCACCTTCACCATCCTCAACATCTTTGCATCGCCAGCATCAACTATAATCTGCAGGATTCAACCACAACTCACAACTAATCCAGAATCGCAAGAAAGAGAAGTTGAAGAGGAGCATCACCAAAAAAATCACAAAGAAGAAAGAGATTACCAGAATTAGAGACATAACTCAGAAAACGCTTCGGAAAACGTCAATCATCTCAATCCAATTCTTCAAGCATTAAGACATCGGGCTTCACCAACAATTCATCACCTTCTTGATCAACCCCTCTGCATCAAGAACCTTAACTGAATGAGCTTCAATCACCTTCATCATCACCATCAATATTCAAGCGTCACTTCCATCTCCCCCCTTCAATCTTCATCATCAGTGCTGCAACGACAAACCGCGGCTGTTTCAGAATCCGTTACAAGGAAAAAGAGTGAAAAAGGAGAGGATTACAAGTCTGAAATTCGCACCTTAATAGCAATCGGAGGCTTCATCATCCGTCTTCAGTCGAGGAGCGTCATTCGCTTCAGCAATCCTCCATCATCATATTCAATCAACTTCCTTGCGGCTTCGATCTTTAGCAACCTTGCGGCTTTGATCTTTAGCAACCTGCAAGATCAATACAAACACATACAAGATCAGCACACTCCAAGAACACATTGACGCCAAGATTTAACATCAACACAGCAAGGATTCAGCAAGTACTCCAACAATTGAGAACCACGGAAAAAACAAGAATTTAAATAGGGTTTCTGAATGGGAAAATCAACAACAATATTCAGATATGAAAAAGAAGAACGCTTACTGGAATAAGCCCTCGAGTCGACAAATGAATCTACAAAATACTCGCATCTTCGAAACTTCATTTTCAAAACTTCATCAGCTCTTCTTCAGATCTTCAATCTTCGTCAGCGAATCATCAATACCACCAAGTTTCGTCAAAACCTGCGAAGAACGCTTCAATGATGTCCAACAGTTGCAATATGAATTCTTCCGTGATCTTCATCAAGCAACACCCACGCACCATCAATCTTCTATTGACCTGCAAAATAGAACACACAAGGGTTCAACGATGATCATCATCATCACCTTCTAAGAAAATGAGAAAATAACAATGAGTCGGGTAACGATTCCTGACCGCGAAACATCTTCAAAAAGAAGAAGAAATCGCACAGGAGGTTTCGTGTCATATTTGAGTCGTCGTCGCGGAGTGATCGATTTGACGCAAATATGAGAAGAGGAATTAACGGCGGTGAATCGAGGAGAATGGGTCGTCGGCGTGTGATGAGGGTTCTCATGGCTTAAGGATTGAGCCGAAGAGGTTGACGGCTGAACAAGGAGCGACCGGTGTTGGCATGGAGGAGGAGCACGGAAGCTCCAAGGGTGAGAAGAAGAGGAACAGTCGCGGCAAGGGAGAAAGGGAAGAACCTAGGGTTTCTTCTATTCCCTTTTATTCGTTTTTCAGGTGTTCAATTTTTATATATTTTGTTTTGTTTAATTTATGAATTAATGAAGATTTCAAAAGAATTGTTAAGATTAATTCTTATTAGGAGGAATTAAAGACTAATAATTTATCTTAATTGCACCATTAAAAAGAATAAACCTCCTAAAAGTTATTTAATTTCCACCGTTAAACATATTGAGAAGATAAGGTTTGGGGTTCCCTTTGGACGGTCCAATCCGGCGGTGACACTTGTCACCGTCCGGTTGGACCCCTGTCGGTCAATCATGCGCGTGCTGTTCACCGTAGTAACCATGGGCCTGGGTTGTATAGATCACTTGATGAGAATACCTTGTAAGGAGACTTGATCGAACGGTTTCAAATGGGTCAACAATTGTTGACTAATTCCATGGCATGTACCCTCAAGTTCCTGCGCATGTGGGCCTAGGTCTGTATGCTATTCACACCCCCATTTGGGCCCAGTTTTCACATTTTAACTTAAGAACATTTCTTTCCTCACCCCCTTCTCTATTTCATTCTTTTTTTTATTTCTATTTCATATAGTTTTTAAATTAATTCACAAAAAATATTAAAAGACATAATAAAATTCTATAAAAATTATGGTAGAATATTAACTCAATTTAGAACTTTTCCCAATTTTTACTTTCTGAATTTTTGCATTTTTCAATTTAAATTCGATTTTTCATTTTAATTGATTTATATTGAATTCCTTCATAAACACATAAATTTGTACATTTTATTTCTACCACTTCCTTTAACATTTTTTATCCATTCTTTTTTCTATGATTAGAGGACAAATTAAAGTACCTAGAATATTTTTGGTGTATTTTTTAGGGTATTTTATCTACTGTTTTGGTAGTGTGATTTGTTTAAATTTAGGATTGAATCTTAGATAGATTTAAAGGATCATTTGACATAGTTAGAGTTAGAATTTTTAAGATATTTTTTAATACAATGATATAATCAGGTTAGAGACCCTAGGGAATTAATTTCACATTTTTTCCATGACTTTTGATATTTTTGTCATTTTAATTCATTTCCATCATATTATGCATATTCATGATTCATGTCATTCACTAACTATTTCCTTTTTGTGCAAGGTATTCTCCGAGGATTTACTTGTGGACTTGGATATTTTATGTCTCGATTATATTTTGTGTACTTTGTGATGTAATAGTGTAATACTTGTATGTTTGATAGTTTCTATAATTAGGATAGAAAAGATAAAACGAATCGCTAGAAAACAAAAATCTCAAAAATAAAATAAAGACTCGATCCAACGTCGAGTATATTTTCAAATAAATAAATAAAGTTGCATGTGACTTTAGGATTCCTCGATTACCATCGTTCCATTCCATTCAACCAAAAGCAAGCCTTGTATGTTACACACCATAAGTCGTGCGTCTCAGCACCACGCAACCGACCCGCCCGATCCATTGTTTCATCCCATTTACATTTCATACACGTTTTTACCCACCATGACTTAGGAGGACCATATTGTTCACTATTAACTCTTGTACTTGCATTTGTAGTTTAATATCTCTTAGGTAGATTTATTCTTTCAAACTTCACTAAGCATAGGTTATCTTCAAACTCAACTAACTTAGGGTGAGTCTAGTCTCCCTTAGAAGTTTTCCTTTTATAACTTGAGTCTCACTTCTCATCTTAAAAGAAAATCAAAAACACTTAATAAAGGAGATACATTTTTCCCCTTTGTTCCATTTTCTTCTCCGAATCCTTTTCTCATTTCATTTCTAAATCCAGATAGCCATTCTTTCATTCAAGCAGCATATTATTTCTCACCCTTTGAAACATACTTATAAGCGTGGATCCCGTCGGGTACGGCAGACGGATTGGGGTGCTAATACCTTCTCAATTCGTAACCGACTTCCGAACCCAGATCTTTGGTTCGCAAGGCCTTGTCCTTTTTCTTCTTCCTTAGGTTTGTGCAACATTACCTTTCCCATTCCTTTGGAATAAAAATGTCTGGCCAACGACTCTAACTTTTCCGCGCCACTTTCGCGTTTGTACTAGGATGAAAATCCCGGGAGCGACAGCTGGAGACTCTGCTGGGGACCTTTAGAAATTCTAATTTCCCCTTTGAGAGTCAATCCTAGCGCTTGTCTGTTTCTGTTTTCTTCAGGTGCTTATTCATTCGCTGTTATGCTTTAGTTTAGCTTTACTGTTTTATTTACGGTTTATCGCTTTACTTCACATCCTTATTTAAAGCTTTCTGCACTTTACTTTATTGTCGCATATACTGGCATATACTGTACTGGCTGTTCTGGTTTTCCATGGCGGGATGGGATTATTATGAGATAAGCCAAATACCCTGCTTGAGTATACACATAGGATTTAGAGTGGGCAGTCGTGTGGCTTGCGTGGTTTTGAGCACGTGTAGTTTTCACACCCAGATCAGGCTCTCTTGGGATATGTTCTATACTGCCTAGGCAGACCATAGAATGTTCCCACCTGAGCTGCTAACACTGGGAACCGATCATCGAGGACCTTAGTGGAAACAACCCTCTCCAGTAGTGACAATGGCAGACCACATTTCATGGCAAACCCATTCGCACCCGAGGGCCCACTAGGAAATCACATAGGATGACCTTGTTCTCTCGTAGGAACCTGGTTAAAGCAACTGGTCGTATGACGGTAGTATTGTACCCTTCGGGATGAATGTACTATTGTTTCTCGACTTCAGTGCTTGAAGCCGGGAACTTATGAGGGATGCTTGTTTTTTCGGAATTCAGCTGAGGCCTCCCTGAGTAGTACATAATGCCAAACCGATTCCCTGATTTGGTCATGAGCCATTTTTCGGAAATGGTGAACGTATTATTGTTATTCGGCTGAGAGTCTGTGATGTTGACCCGTAGTAGCACACCCGTGAGATTGGGAAGGGGTTTACAGGTTTGCAGGAACCCTAAACTTCCAACATACCCGCTTTTGCCAGTATTACTCCATGATATGATCCGGTCCTATATGATACTTGGTTGAGAATTCTGGAAATTCTGCACAGAGATACTGATATCATGATCTTCACCAACGCTTGGTTATCTGATCCACACCAGCGTCGGACCGCTGACCACATACCAGTTGCATACATGACATCATAGCATTTTAGCATACATGTTCAGTTACTTCTAAGGATCCCATATCTGAATTATGTCGGATTTTTTCTGCATTAAAACTTGGATCAAAACAGATGGACTCCTTGGAAATAACTGAACATGGCATTTGCATACATCCTTGCATTTTTTGACAGGTATTTAGGGACAACTTCTTATCCTGACTTGGTTTCTCTTCAGAATGGCCAATTTGAATCACGATTGTCAAGGTTTAGACATGGAACAACTCCGGGCGGAGGTGACTGAGATGAAGGCCCAACTGGGGCATTTTATAGTGGACATTCGAGCGTTGTCCCAGGATCAGAAATTGTTGAGAGAGGAATTCAACTTGATGAAGACTAAGATAAAGCTGCTTACAGGAATCATGAATGCTATGTCAAAAAAGGAAAATAGATGTGTCTTCTTTTCAAACAGAAGGTCATGTTTCTCCCATCTCTTTGAGATGTCCACTAAATCAGGGTTCTTTAGGTGGATTTCCTCTACAGTTCGAATCTCTTCACCAGCAATCGCCGCTTGGCAGTCAGGAAGAGCATCATATAGGAATCAACTTCACATGTGAACTAAATGATCCTACACCAATCGTCACCAAAGAAGTGAGCACTTTCTTTCCTTGTCAAGGATCCTCCTCAGCTGCTACGCCTTGGTTTCCAGGAGAAATACTTCAACCGATTTCGTCTATAACTCCTCCATTGCTAGCAACCTGTCATCAACAGGTTCAAGAAAGGGTTATTGATCCGATACCCATGTCTTATGCTGAATTATGCCCACAACTGCTCAAAAAGGGGTTGATTGAGTGTCACGAGCTAACTCCTCCTTCAGGCGTAATTACTTTTGGATTGACCGGACCGGAAGTACTGCAAGATAAAGCATGCAGGAATACAAAAGAAGTGGTCAATTTTCCTTCTTCTAGAATCATTGCTCAGGCCAAGTCTTCAAAGGGGCTACATCAAAAATCTTCATTCACTCCTCGGCCGAGTATGAGTAAGAAAGTACAGGGACATGTCAGGCGTCCAACGCAATGTCAACAACGAAGTTTTCAATCACGACCACAGGGTCAGCAACAACAGGTACAGAGACCGTTTCAGGAAAGAACAAGAGCGAGGAACCACAGACTTGATCCTATCCCATGTCCATATGTTGTATTGCTTCCAGAGCTACTGAAGTTGAACTTGGTTGAGCTCCGTACCATGAGGGCTCCTTCTGCTAATAATCTACCACCAAATTTTGATCCAAACTCCAGGTGCGAATTCCATTCAGGTGCCCAGGGGCACAGTATTGAGAAATGTTGGGCTTTTCAGAACAAGGTACAGGACCTAGTTGACTCCAAGGCGATTAATTTCGCTCCTCTCCCAAATGTACTCCAGAATCCAATGCCTAGTCACAATGGAACCGGTGTCACAGTTGTTCTACCAGAGGGTTCACGTTAAGCTGAAGTCTTCAAGTTAATCACCCAGGACACCAGGGTATTCATGAAGCAAATATAGCCAGCAGTATTCAAATACTCTCAGTGATGGCATTCATGTGTTTGCCTTTCTTCATTGTTCATTTCATCCCTATTGAGGGGAACTACGTCGCTCTGATTCTTCATTGGTCTCTGATCAATGGAGATACGTAGGCAGAAGATCGTCAGGTCTTTCTGAGCAACCTTATGGGACAACTTTACTCCCTAACTTTACTTTTTCTTTCAGACGTCTCGTGTCAGAGTCAGGATGGCTAGAAGAAGAAGTATTACGGCCATGGTTAGGTATACGGCTGCCAATTGAAGATTACAAGTCTGTGAAAAGAGCTATTGATCGTTGAAAGTATCCAAGACTGACAGGTCCAGACGGAGCCAAGCCTCCTCAACTACGGCAATATTCAGTTTCTTTACTGCATTTCCATTTGTAGTTCCTTTTATATGCTAAACATTTGTCTACATGTATGAAATTTGTTTGCTTTTGAATGTTAGCAATAATAAAACTCACATGTTTTTCTTGAAGTAATTCATTTGCATTCCCTTATAATTTTGCATGTATACATCGCAATACCAATTGTCATGCTTAAATTCTATGAAGGAGAATGACGAAACAAAAAACGCAAAATCTCTAATTGTGTGCTCTCGAGTAAGGCCCTGTTGACGATGTACAAGTTTTGTTTCAAATCCCTAAACACTGGAGATATAAGGAAGATAAACCCTTGCTAACCCCTTTTGAGCCTTGAAGTAGGAGTTTCTCTTCACATGAAAAACCCTCACATGTAACCCAGGGGCAGGGTAGACGTCAGCTAGTCGGACCAAGCGTTCAGGCTTTCATAAAGGAGTGTATTTGAAGATCTATTGCATTCTACTATGATAATCAAGAGGTCCAAAGACCCGAAACCATAATAGTTATCCAAGTCAAAAGGTCCAAAGATTGAAAACCACAATGGTTATCCTTCGTCGACCAAAGAATGAGGCAGTCACAACCCTCGCAAAGCAATCAAGGCAAATAGTGTCACACGACTCGTTCAAAAAAGAAAAAGAAAAGAAAAAAGCCCGCTAAGTCGAAACTTGAAAACAAGCGACAGGCAAAAGTTAGGGCATCCCGCTGGACTTCATAATCAAAGATTCACAAGAATCAGTCCAGGCAAAAGTTAGGGATAAGCAAAATAACGGAAAAGCGAAAGACGGAAAGGATTACACAAGAAAGATCCTCAAATGAGAACAAAGTCGTGTGGCACAGACGCAAAAGATAGAGGAGTGACTGACTCTCAACAATAACCTGATTGGTGCTTGAACCAATAGCAGCAATGGTTCCTCAATCAACACGAAACCCTTATGAAAGGTGAATGCTTGTGAAAACTAGCTGAACATAGGAATAGAGAACATCACGAAGAGTGGGTGGGCACAAATAAACTTCGAGCCTATATCTTTTGTTTCTATAACCGTGAACTAGGCCACGATACAACCTTTAAAAGTCCTAACTGAAACAGGGCTAACTTGAGAGCGTACTACTACGAGGCCGTGTTCCCGACTCCTATGAGTTGTGCTAAAAGACATTTGTTGGTATTGCATGTACATACTTTCATTCAAAATAAGGTCGTATCTTAACCAGTGATTCGCTCACGAAGGTTTGCGATCCCCTTTTAAAAAAACTTCGAGGTTGACATGTGTGTTGCATTAGAATTTTCATTCTAAGAATAAACATTTTTTGCTTGCATACATTTGTTTGGCATCATAAATGGTTCACATGCGCAAATTCAATCCATAAGCTTAAGCTTGCCAAGTTGAGAAGTCTAAAACTTCTGAAAGACAGTCACGTTGAGGTTCACTTTTCCGAGAAAAGCTCCATTGAGTAAGGACTTTCCTAACTAGTCATGGTAAGAGCTAGCCAATCCGGGGCAGTTACGTCGAGCAATCTCTTCAAATTTCAGTCAAACTGGGGCAATCACCTCGAGATTCAGATCTCTCCAAGAGCGAAGATTAGTCAGTCAGGTGCAAAGCTATTCAAATACTCGTACTGGGGCAGGCCACCCCAATAGTACGAGAGTTCATTCTTTCCCGAAGACAGACGATCGGAAGATTTTACCCGGAGTTTAAAATACCGTGGTCACTTGTCAAGCCAACTATCTCGTTCAGCACTTCTGACAGATACAAACTCATCTGCATTGGCAATGGTTACCTCCCCAACAAGGTTGCTACGTTGATTCATGCAGTCGTTACGATATCTGCGAGTTTAAAGACACCAAAGTCTTTTGTAAAATCCTCTTGAGGTAAAATCCATACAGAAGCAATTGATCCCCAGCACGAGACAACTTGAAATCTTTCCTCCTCAGCAGGACGTGTCTCGGTGTTGTCATCTCCAAAAGGCAAATGGAAGTTATCCTTACTAAAGTCATAAGTTTTTCCTTTGGTTGGTTTCCTTGATCTCGGTTCCTCAACAGATCTAAGGCAATTCCTATTCCCCTAGCAGATTTCAGATAAATCATTCTCTTCCCCGGCAGTTCCATAAGAGTGGATAATCCCCAATAGTCGAGGTATCCCCAGGCACGTTCCTCAAATCTAAAGTCCAATTTATTTTTGGCAAAGGTGATAATCCGGGACAGATGAATTATTCACGCTCTTCTCCAACAGAGATGTTATCCCCACGGGACTTCTTAGGATCGAATACGCGATCATTGTGTTTCCCCACAGAGTTAGCAAAGACTTATTACTTCCGCGTTAGGAATTCCTTTTACACTCACATCGGTTCATTAGCAATACTCAAGACATAACATCCCCAGTGTCATGGGGCAACATGCCATGCAATTCAACATATGTAAAGTCCAGCCACAGACTGGCCAAAGTCCATCTTCGGGTGGCAATTTTCAAAAGTCCCCCACAGTGGGCAAAAGTCCCCCACAATGGGCAAAAGTCTCCCACAGTGAGCAAAAGTCCAGCCACAGACTGGCCAAAGTCCATCTTCGGGTGGCAAATTTCAAAAGTCTCCCACAGCGAGCAAAAGTCCCCCACAGTGGGCAAAAGTCTCCCACAGTGAGCGAAAGTCCAGCCACAGACTGGCCAAAGTCCATCTTCGGGTGGAAAATTTCAAAAGTCTCCCGCAGTGAGCAGAAGTCCACCCGCAGTGTGGCAAATCCTTAAAGTCCACCCACAGTGTGGCAAATCCTCAAAGTCCACCCGCAGTGTGGCAAATCTCCAAGTCCACCCGCAACGTGGCAATTCATTCAAAAGTTCAACCACAGATTGGCCAAAGTCCATCCTCTGGGTGGCAAATTCTTAAAGTCCAGCCGCAGACTGGCCAAAGTCCATCCTCTGGGTGGCGAATTCTCAAAGTCTCCCGTAGTGAGCAAAAGTCTCCCATAGTGCGCAAAAGTCTCTCGTAGTGAGCAGAAGTCTCCCGTAGTGAGCAGTAGCCCCCGTAATGTGGCAAGAAATCGAAGTCTCCCGTAGTGAGCAGAAGTTCACCCGCAGTGTGGCAAATTGTCGAAAGTCCACCCGCAGCGTGGCAGATCGTATCATGAAGTCCAACCGTAGATTGGCAAAAGTCCATCCTCAGGGTGGCAAATTATCTTAAAAGTCTAGCCACAAACTGGCCAAAGTCCATCTTCGGGTGGCAAGTTTCAGAAGTCCACCCACGGTGTGGCAAATTTCTAAAGTCCACCCGCAGCGTGGCAAGTCGTTAATCGTCTAGCTCCCTCCGATAATACACCATTAAGGCAGTGTTGCAACCTATCAAAGTCCACCCGCAATGTGGCAAGCCAGTAGTCATCTGGCATCATTCAAAAGGCATCACCTGTTTACTATTCTTCCCATCATAACTATCTCAAAGCAGAGCTCATTAGGTCGAGTTTATTTCCCTTTTCCTCTGCCACAGAGTGCAAATTTTCCGGTTGTTTCTAGTATTCAATCCCTGCATACTTCAAACGTCTGAAAGCGACTGCTATCATCCATTCAAGTCTACAGTGATTGAATAGGGGCAGCTGTAACACCCCAAAATTTGCCCTCTAATTTATTACCACTAACTGGTTTATACTCTATCCACATGCATCCTCCATTAAGGTTACTTACTTCACAATCATGAAATACATTGGCTCCTAGGGCATGGGGTCAAGAGATTCCTGGTAATTTGAATTGGCCTTATCCAGAGATGATTTGGTGGGTTCGTATCTCAACCAAGTCGGAGCAAAGGTTGAACACGCATAAATCATGAAGGACGAACGTATCCTAAGTAATAGGGCCTCTCCCCAGCACGGAAAGGTGCCCTTCATCATATATTTTCCTCAAAGAGTGGTTCATGACAATCATGGTATCGTAGTCTTCTCATTTGGGCATTACTTACAAGTTAATAAGGTTGGAGGTCGAATTTGAGGGATTGATTAAATACAAAAATAGTTTTTGAATCTGAAATTGGGAATGGATTGGATGTGGCAAATTTTGGTCGGAAAAATAATTGGGTATTTAGGATACTGGTCCATCAAATATCCAAATCTATTTTTCTTATATCCATTGAAGTGAATAAAGCATATCCTTCCTTTTTCAAACAAATTAATTAAGCCCATTTTTTGAAACACAATTCTATTTTGATGAGCCATTTCCCTTTAATTTGCTTGTTCAAATACCCCCATATCATTATCTATATTCGTAGTAAATTGAGCTCAACATTCATTTTCTTCCTTTTTATTCCATTATTGATCCTTAATGGTTCATTCCTATGCATATCTACTGGTCAAAATAAAACTTGCCACAACCTATTCCAGATATGAAAGCTATTTTGTTTCCTACAAAATTCAATTAGCCCATCCATCAACTTTCCTAATCATACCAAACATTTTCATGACTAATTAGTCATTCTATCATAACAATTTTCATGGTATTGAAGCTGCTATCAAGGATACAAATGGAAGCATTCTGGAAAATAACTTAAGCACTTTGGGTCTACTCATATTAATGTTGGTGATCTTATACTTGCAGAGATTAAATTTGGCTCCAAATGGCACAATGATTCAAATTAGTGATACAGAAAAAGTCTAAGAAATGTTTCAAAAATCACAAAGGAAACTCAAAGATCCAGTTACAACAATTGTTCATAACAGGAGTATAAAAAATTACAAGAGAAAAGCCATACAAAAATTCAGTTGAAAAATTCATACACAACTCTAAACAAAAAGAAAGCCTCTATAACTAATTTGTAACCTACTCTTAACAGAATTTATCACAAGTTTACACTAATGATCCCATGACTTTCATCATCTATAAAAACACCATTCCTGTAACTTTGAAGAGGATTTATTATTTTCTGAATTTCAACGCCCTTCAATCATCCATCTTCTTCTTCTCATTCAGTTCACAATTCCTGAATTTCATTCCTGCATTTCTTCATCTTCTTCTCCATCCATTTCACATCCTTCATCATAATTTTCACGTCACTCTTCTCCACCATTTACATCACCTTAACAATCCTCAACATCTTTGCATCACCAGCATCAACTATAATCTGCAGGATTCAACCACAACTCACAACCAATCCAGAATCGCAAGAAAGAGAAGTTGAAGAGGAGCATCACCAAAAAAATCGCAAAGAAGAAAGAGATTACCGGAATTAGAGACATAACTCAGAACACGCTTCGGAAAACGTCAATCGTCTCAATCCAATTCTTCAAGCATTAAGACATCGGGCTTCACCAACAATTCATCACCTTCTTGATCAACCCCTCTGCATCAAGAACCTTAACTGAATGAGCTTAAATCACCTTCATCATCACCATCAATCTTCAAGCGTCACTTCCATCTCCCCCATTCAATCTTCATCATCAGTGCTGCAACGACAAACTGCGGATGTTTCAGAATCCGTTACAAGGAAAAAGAGTGAAAAAGGATAGGATTACAAGTCTGAAATTCGCACCTGAATAGCAATCAGAGGCTTCATCATCCGTCTTCAGTCGAGGAGCGTCATTCGCTTCAGCAATCCTCCATCATCATATTCAATCAACTTCCTTGCAGCTTCGATCTTTAGCAACCTTGCGGCTTCGATCTTTAGTAACCTGTAAGATCAATACAAACACATACAAGATCAGCACACTCCAAGAACACATTGAAGCCAAGATTTAACATCAACACAGCAAGGATTCAGCAAGTACTCCAACAATTCAGAACCACGGCAAAAACAAGAATTGAAAGAGGGTTTCTGAATGGGAAACAATATTCAGATATGGAAAAAGAAGAACGCTTACTAGAACATGTCGTCGAGTCGACAAATGAATCTGCAAAATCATCGCATCTTCGAAACTTCATTTTCAAAACTTCATCAGCTCTTCTTCAGATCTTCAATCTTCGTCAGCGAATCATCAATACCACCAAGTTTCGTCAAAACCTGCGAAGAACGCTTCAAAGATGTCCAACGGCTGCAATATGAATTCTTCCGTGATCTTCATCAAGCAACAACCACACACCATCAATCTTCTATCGACCTGCAAAATAGAACACACAAGGGTTCAACGATGAACATCATCATCACCTTCCAAGAAAATGAGAAAATAACAATGAGTCGGGTAACGATTTCTGACCGCGAAGCATCTTCAAAAAGAAGAAGAAATCGCACAGGAGGTTTCGTGTCATCGTTGAGTCGTCGTCGTGGAGTGATCGATTTCACGCAAATATGAGAAGAGGAATTAACGGCGGTGAATCGAGGAGAATGGGTCGTCGGCGTGTGATGAGGGTTCTCATGGCTTAAGGATTGAGCCGAAGAGGTCGACGGCTGAACAAGGAGCGATCGGTGTTGGCATGGAGGAGGAGCACGGAAGCTCCAAGGGTGAGAAGAAGAGGAACAGTCGCGGCAAGGGAAAAGGGGAAGAACCTAGGGTTTCTTCTATTCCCTTTTATTCGTTTTTCAGGTGTTCAATTTTTATATATTTTGTTTTGTTTAATTTATGAATTAATGAAGATTTCAAAAGAATTGTTAAGATTAATTCTTATTAGGAGGAATTAAAGACTAATAATTTATCTTAATTGCACCATTAAAAAGAATAAACCTCATAAAAGTTATTTAATTTCCACCGTTAAACATATTGAGAAGATAAGGTTTGGGGTTCCCTTTGGAAGGTCCAATCCGGCGGTGACACTTGTCACCGTCCGGTTGGACCCCTGTCGGTCAATCATGCGCGTGTTGTTCACCGTAGTAACCATGGGCCTGGGCTGTATAGATCACTTGATGAGAATACCTTGTAAGGAGACTTGATCGAACGGTTTCAAATGGGTCAACAATTGTTGACTAATTCCATGGCATGTACCCTCAAGTTCCTGCGCATGTGGGCCTAGGTCTGTATGCTATTCACACCCCATTTGGGCCCAGTTTTCACATTTTAACTTAAGAACATTTCTTTCCTCACCCCCTTCTCTATTTCATTCTTTTTTTTATTTCTATTTCATATAGTTTTTAAATTAATTCACAAAAAATATTAAAAGACATAATAAAATTCTATAAAAATTATGGTAGAATATTAACTCAATTTAGAACTTTTCCCAATTTTTACTTTCTGAATTTTTGCATTTTTCAATTTAAATTCGATTTTTCATTTTAATTGATTTATATTGAATTCCTTCATAAACACATAAATTTGTACATTTTATTTCTACCACTTCCTGTAACTTTTTTGATCCATTCTTTTTTCTAATATTAGAGGACAAATTAAAGTACCTAGAATATTTTTGGTGTATTTTTTAGGGCATTTTATCTACTGTTTTGGTAGTGTGATTTGTTTAAATTTAGGATTGAATCTTAGATAGATTTAAAGGATCATTTGACATAGTTAGAGTTAGAATTTTTAAGATATTTTTTAATACAATGATATAATCAGGTTAGAGACCCTAGGGAATTAATTTCACATTTTTTCCATGACTTTTGATATTTTTGTCATTTTAATTCATTTCCATCATATTATGCATATTCATGATTCATGTCATTCAATAACTATTTCCTTTTTGTGCAAGGTATTCTCCGAGGATTTACTTGTGGACTTGGATATTTTATGTCTCGATTATATTTTGTGTACTTTCTGATGTAATAGCGTAATACTTGTATGCTTGTATAGTTTCTATAATTAGGATAGAAAAGATAAAACGAATCGCTAGAAAACAAAAATCTCAAAAATAAAATAAAGACTCGATCCAACGTCGAGTATATTTTCAAATAAATAAATAAAGTTACATGTGACTTTAGGATTCCTCGATTACCATCGTTCCATTCCATTCAACCAAAAGCAAGCCTTGTATGTTACACACCATAAGTCGTGCGTCTCAGCACCACGCAACCGACCCGCCCGATCCATTGTTTCATCCCATTTACATTTCATACACGTTTTTACCCACCATGACTTAGGAGGACCATATTGTTCACTATTAACTCTTGTACTTGCATTTGTAGTTTAATATCTCTTAGGTAGATTTATTCTTTCAAACTTCACTAAGCATAGGTTATCTTCAAACTCAACTAACTTAGGGTGAGTCTAGTCTCCCTTAGAAGTTTTCCTTTTATAACTTGAGTCTCACTTCTCATCTTAAAAGAAAATCAAAAACACTTAATAAAGGAAAAAGTGTACAATGCGCCACGAGCCTTAAGCTATACGGGAAATGACTAGTGGAGGTCTCCTTCACTCTTCTAGGATGCTTTACAAACGTTCCATTGGGGGCGACCTTGGAAAGTATTCGCTCCTGTATCATAGTCTTTAGTGTTGTACATACAAAAAACACAAACTCAAAACACTTCTTCTAAAAGACAACAAACCAAGAAGTCACGTCTTCTCTTCTCATCTCATACTCTGTGCGGACGAACATGACTTGTCTCGACAGTTCAAACAGCAATACGGTAAACACCCTCGAGTCAGAGCCGGTAACACCTGAGCTAGAGCTATGGCAACGTCATCCTAAAAAATTACAAACGAGTGTTAGCCTTAGTTAGACGAACTACGGCGACTCTGATCCTCATTTATCCCGATGAGGTACGTAGGCAGTGGGGTAGGGCCTATTCGAGCACAATCTTTATTTTCCCTACATTTTTCCCCTTTGTTCCATTTTCTTCTCCGAATCCTTTTCTCATTTCATTTCTAAATCCAGATAGCCATTCTTTCATTCAAGCAGCATATTATTTCTCACCCTTCGAAACATACTTATAAGCGTGGATCCCGTCGGGTACGGCAGACGGATTGGGGTGCTAATACCTTCTCAATTCGTAACCGACTTCCGAACCCAGATCTTTGGTTCGCAAGGCCTCGTCCTTTTTCTTCTTCCTTAGGTTTGTGCAACATTACCTTTCCCATTCCTTTGGGATAAAAATGTCTGGCCAGCGACTCTAACTTTTCCGTGCCACTTTCGCGTTTGTACTAGGATGAAAATCCCGGGAGCGACAGCTGGCGACTCTGCTGGGGACCTTTAGAAATTCTAATTTCCCCTTTGAGAGTCAATCCTAGCGCTTGTCTGTTTTTGTTTTCTTCGGGTGCTTATTCATTCGCTGTTATGCTTTAGTTTAGCTTTACTGTTTTATTTACGGTTTATCGCTTTACTTCACAGCCTTATTTACAGCTTTCTGCACTTTACTTTACTGTCGCATATACTGGCATATATTGTACTGGCTGTTCTGGTTTTCCTTGGCGGGATGGGATTATTATGAGATAAGCCAAATACCCGGCTTGAGTATACACATAGGATTTAGAGTGGGCAGTCGTGTGGCTTGCGTGGTTTTGTGCACGTGTACTTTTCACGAGTCCCACACCCAGATTAGGCTCTCTTGGGATATGTTCTATACTGCCTAGGCAGACCATAGAATGTTCCCACCTGAGCTACTAACACTGGGAACCGATCATCGAGGACCTTAGTGGAAACAACCCTCTCCAGTAGTGACAATGGCAGACCACATTTCATGGCAAACCCATTCGCACCCGAGGGCCCACTAGGAAATCGCATAGGATGACCTTGTTCTCTCGTAGGAACCTGGTTAAAGCAACTGGTCGTATGACGATAGTATTGTACCCTTCGGGATGAATGTACTATTGTTTCTCGACTTCAGTGCTTGAAGCCGGGAACTTATGAGGGATGCTTGTTTTTCCGGAATTCAGCTGAGGCCTCCCTGAGTAGTACATAATGCCAAACCGATTCCCTGATTTGGTCATGAGCCATTTTTCGGAAATGGTGAACATATTATTGCTATTCGGTTGAGAGTCTGTGATGTTGACCCGTAGTAGCACACCCGTGAGATTGGGAAGGGGTTTACAGGTTTGCAGGAACCCTAAACTTCCAACATACCCATTTTTGCCAATATTACTCCATGATATGATCCGGTCCTATATGATACTTGGTTGAGAATTCTGGAAATTCTGTACAGAGATACTGATATCATGATCTTCACCAATGTTTGTTGCATTCAAGCACAATCTTTATTTTCCCTACATTTTTCCCCTTTGTTCCATTTTCTTCTCCGAATCCTTTTCTCATTTCATTTCCAAATCCAGATAGCCATTCTTTCATTCAAGCAGCATATTATTTCTCACTCTTTGAAACAAACTTATAAGCATGGATCCCGTCGGGTACGGCGGACGGATTGGGGTGCTAATACCTTCTCAATTCGTAACCGACTTCCGGACCCAGATCTTTGGTTCGCAAGGCCTCGTCCTTTTCCTTCTTCCTTAGGTTTGTGCAACATTACCTTTCCCATTCCTTTGGGATAAAAATGTCTGGCCGACGACTCTAACTTTTCCGCGCCACTTTCGCGTTTGTACTAGGATGAAAATCCCGGGAGCGACACTGGGTAAGAATAGAACAAAATTGAAAGACATATGAAATGAGTTCTGGTACACATTTTCAAAACCGAAAGCCATTTTCACTGAGTTTCGGTAACCTTATAAAACTGGAACACCTACTTGATCTGTTTCGGTATACAATATGTGAATCGAAAGACTTTTGCTGAGAGTTCCGGTTTGTATGGCGAAAATTATTGTGTCAGAACACTTCTACGTGAATGAAATGTGATTGGAAATTTTCTAAAAAAATAACTATTTATACGAGATTATTTTGATCCAAAATTATTTAGTATAGAAATATGGGAATAATTGTAGGGGTGTAGGGTTAAAAAAATTAAAGGGAAACTTTTTTCAATTTGTCGAGTTTTTTAACCTATTCAAAATCATGTTAAAGACAAGTAACACCTAAACAATCGGTACACAAATATTTAGACATATACACAATAGAGTTCAATAAAAAATTCTTCTACTCATTATGATAAATGATAAGTTTTTTACAACTACATGTTGACGTTTTCTTTACATTTCCCACGACACTTAATGCCCATGATATATTGGAAAAATATGACGTGTTTGTTAACACCATTTGGAACAGATTTCTAAAGGAATAAGGTAGTAAGAGAGATTTATAAATTATCAATATGCTCTATGGAATACATGACGATGATGAAGACTTTTACTAGTCATTGCCCCAATAGTTGGACAAAATGGAAATCACCACCATAATGGAGTCTTTCTTTGTGAATAGGACAAGGTGGTAGAGAACAACCTACTATATTGTGTGTGAATCAGAAACTCATATCCAAGATATGTTGTTATCAGTTTCTAAAACATTCATTGTTGCCAAAGTTTATAATGAAACAATAAACAAATCCAAAATTCATCCATTGTATCACCTCATTCCAGCCAATTATCATAAGGAACATCATTTGTCAAGATATAATCAATTGCTCTTAGAGAAAGGAAGAGATGTTGTGCTTTCCCTATTTAATCACAACTTTGCGTAAGAGGCACTCAATGACAAACAAAATAACAAACTAATAAAACATACTATTGGGTTAGAAAAGAAGAAATTGGTGAAAATGATGAAATTTCTAGAAAAGAAAACCCATATAGAGTTGTGTCATAAGTATTTTAAAACTTCTACATCAAGGACAAATGATGAGAATATGAAGAGTAGAAGGATTTTAAAGCCTCTACATCAAGGACAATTGATGAGAGCATCATGGAGTTGTTAAAAATAAAGGAAGAATAAAAGGCATACTGGAAGTTTGGAAGGGATCAATATAAATAACACAAGACATTGTACATCTTTCACAAATAAAGATTACTAAATAGACCCATAGCCTTTCACATAAAACTAGAGACATCCAAGTAAAATAAAATGGAGCACACACAAGGTGCTTTAAGGCATCTTTTCCCGCCCAGCCACAGTCCCTGGTGGCAAGCAAGCACGAATCACTCGATCCTTAACGTATAAATAACTTTCTTTGTCCAGCCACACTCTCAGGTGGCAAGCAAGCACAGGTCACTCATTATCTATCAAAGGTACTTTCCCCGCCCAGCCACACTCCCAGGTGGCAAACAAGCACAGGTCACTCATTATCTATCAAATGTACTTTTCCCGCCCAGCCACACTCCCAAGTGGCAAGCAAATATCATATTTGGTTTATGTAATGATTTGGAGTTGATTATATTAATGATTAAGAAATTATTATTACATATTGTTAATTATATCCATCATTTGTCGCTTACAAATATCATATTTTTTTTATGTTAAAAGGTTTTTTTCCACTTAAAAAGTGATATGAAACATTTGGTGTAAATAAATAAAAAAATCTGTAGAGAAAAATAGTTAGGAGTAAAGGGACAAATTACTACTTCTTTTAAAATAAAAATATGATTAATTTTATATTGAATAAAAAATTAATGAGTTATTTTGTAAAATTATACACTATTAATATAATAAAAAGAAAATAATAATAACATTTTTTGGGTTACAATATTCAAATTATTGATACTAGTATTGACACCATAATTATTAACACTTTTAGAGGGTGTGTTTTCCTTACTTTATAAATCTCAATTCTTTTTTAATAAACTAGCGGCATACTCGTACTAATAAATTATAAATATAAATTAATACTTCTTACATATGGTATTCAGTACACAGTATAAAATATATAGTGATATTATTCGGTACCTAATATGCGATTTACTTAATTCAATGTATGAAAAATAAAATTCAAATGATCAGTCTACAACTATATCTTATAGATTTAATATATTAACATTTGATATGTAATAGATACGTTCACGTCTACCCGTTTCCCGTCAAGGAGAATTTCATGTTTAACTTTACGTTCACGTTTATGAATATGTACACTTGGCATCTTAAAATTTCATCTTTTATGTAGGAGAATTTCATAATAGAAGTTTAACTCTACATATTTTATCCATCTTTTATGTAAGAAAATTTCATAATAGAAATTTAACTCTACAAAATTTTAAATTTCATATTAGAACATTTAAAGTATTCATTTTTTCTTACGTTAGTATGTTTATTCTTTTCACTATATTATTTGAATTTTTCAATTATTTATTTTTAATTTAGTAGAAAACAATTGTATAAATTATTACAATTTATCATTATTTTTTCATGATTATTATTTATCATTATTTTTTCATGACTACTAATCATCTTTTCTTTTTCATTATAACTCGAGTGGATTTAATTTTCTATGGTTATCTTTATAAAAAAACTACATATGAAAAAATAAATTGATATTGATGTTTTATGTTTTTTGTTACTAATATAAATACCTATAATATATAAAATCAAACCATTTTTTAAATTATTTATTTAGAATCAAATTAACAAATAAAATTATAAAATAAATTAAATTAAATGTTAAATAAAAAAAAATATTTAACATTTATTAGTGTAGATATCAGTAAGTAAATAAAAAATCAGATCTAAGAATATCATATATTAATCTATTTTTTTTGTATAATCAATAGTTATTTATAATATATATATCAATAAATGTATAATATTAATAGCTAATTACATTATTTTCATATTCATCAATAAAAATATAATATTAATGAATTACATTAAATTAAATTGAAAATTACATTATTTTCATATTCATCAATAAATATATAATACTGAAGCAACATAAATAATATTAATAGAATTGAATCACATTAAATAAAATTGAAACAGCATAAATAATATTTTTTCAAAGTAGTAATAATAATATTTTTCAATTTATTTGTATCCCTGTATCTTATAAATTTATATTTGAATATATTTTAAAATTATTAATTATACTATAATGTGTCATAAATTATTAATTTAAATTATGATTTTTGAATCATATATAATTATTTTTAATGATTATAATATTAATAATGAATCCTTATAATTATTTCTAATGATTCTAATATCAATAATGATTACAATTATTTCTAATTTTATATAAAAGTAATGGATTTTTTTAATTATTATTATTTATAAAAATATTTTTTACTATTTTTTAGCCGAAAAACGATGAGAGTTAGTTATTTATTTGGTAGAAGAATAATATAGTTTTTAAAGTTTTTTTAGAATTTAATTATTAATGATTTATTATTATTTTATTGATAGAAATAGAGAGATATTTATTATTATGTCGAACAAATAAGTATTAAAAACCTTAATCTTTTATAGAGAAAAAACTACTCTTAAGTAACAAATCATAAAATCATTATCTTCATAAATCATTAAAATCTTTAAAATGTCTTCAAAAAATATCATTAATATCATAAAATAATCGTAAATTATTAATATCTTCAAACAATGATTTGCAATCTTAGGTATTTCATTTTCTCATCGTCCTGACACATCAACAATAATTAATATTAAGTGTATAATAAGATAGATTTTATTGAGTGCACAGAAATGTGCTTATGCCACTGTAATTTCAAGTATTTTTCAAACTAAAATAACATTTAATTCTCTTTAGTTTTTTAAAATCAAGTACCATTAGAATATAAAAAAAATATTATTATAGATAGATTTGATTTAAGAATAAAAAAACATTATTATAAATAGATTTGATTCATCCTTTTAAATCATAATCAAATCCAACCCTTCACCTTAATTTTATTTAATTTTTTCAAATAAAATGAATGAATATTTAGATTTTTTTATATAGACAAAATCAGATTAAAAAATTTAACGAATTAGTAATTTTTTTAATACCAATAAACATGGTAAAATAAACCGTAACAAACCTGTATAAATTTACAATTACACCATGAGTATAAATTAAAAACGGCATAGTGCTATCACAGTTACTATCTTATAAAAAAAAATGTGTTTATTAAAAGTCTAAGTTACCCTCTTACTCAGTTAATGATTCCGCATTTAAAATATTGCTTTAACTACCCTCTTTTATCTTTTCTCTTTCATTTGTTTCCTCTTTTCTCCTTCAAATATTAAGTTTTTTCGTTTCGAATTTTTTTGCATTTAAACTATAGTTAAAATTCTCAAATTGTAAACTTTTGCTTTGCCATTGATTTTTTTTTTAATTATTTGGTTATTATTAAATTTGAGTAATTTGTTAGAATGCTTCAGAGACAAAGCAAGAGTCTGTATTGAAAATTTAAATTTTCTGAGGTGAATAATTTAGAAAAAGGAAACATTTGTTTTTAGATATTATACTCTTATTCTTGCCTTAACTAAAAGTTGTCTTTAATCAGTAATGTTAAATTTTGTTTCCCGACACTTATTGAAAGCATTCCCATGCCATGTGTCGCACCTCGAAAAATACGATCCTAAAACAAAACAACAGAGTCGCCACCTAATTCTATTTATTCTATGGGAGAAAAGGAAGATATAGATACAACCTAAATAAAGGATAAGAATGGTCATCGAAACCACTAATCTAAGTTCGGGAGTCAGTTACGCAAAGGGAAGGTGTTAGGCACCCCTCACGTCCGTTGTACTCAACGGGAACCTCTTAGTCTAGTTTGCGCTTTAAAATGTTAACTTATTATTATTGTCTTCTTTTACTGATTAAATATTGGTATTTGTTTATTATTTGTTATAGGGAAATGTTAAGTTTTTTTTATTATTGTGTTTCATGGCGGAGAAATGAATAAGTTTTTTATTATTATGCTCGCGAAGGATTAAAATCCCCGTGCCTACGTATTCCCTTGTGCAATGGGAAAGTCAGAGCTTCGTAGTTCGTGCTACTACGATTTGTGTTTTTTATTGAACAATTGTTTGAAAATGCATTCTACTGCTAAGCGTTGGCTTATCTGCTCGTGATAGGAGGCTGAAGCGCTAGCTTGTTTGCGAGATAGAATGATTTAAACAATATTCGTTTTGAGAAAAGATGTTTGATCTTTGTTAATGGTGTTTTAAAACGAGAGGGCGAATGAACCACGCGTGGGGCTAGCCCATGTTGCAGTTGCATTCAAGAACGTGCGGAGTGCTAGACTCCGGAGTTCAGTTACTCGCTAATTAAAAATGATTTAAATTTGTTGGTGTACGAAATAGTGATTGAACCAACGCGTGAGGCTAGCCCATTTGCGGTTCAATCCAGAACGTGCGGAATGTTAGACTCCGGAGTTCCTTTTTCGTAATTTAAATTAAAATAGTTGGATTGTTTTTATACGAATGGTGATTGAACCAACGCGTGAGGTTAGCCCAGTTGCGGTTCAATCCAGAACGTGCGAAATGCTAGATTCCGGAGTTCCTTTTTCGTAATTTAATTTGATTAAAAATTTGAATATTTGTTTTTAGACATTTTTTAGAGTTGATGTATATTTAATAACGGAGGGTTGAACGAACAAAACGCGTGAGGCTAGTCCAGTTGCCATTCGTTTTAGAACGTGCGGAGTGCTAGACTCCGGAGCTCTATTCCTTGTTAAGTTATTTAAGATACGCGGAAACGTGCAGACGGCGATCGTAAGACCGACTTACATGTGTGCAGTGTAGGCTCGATTTATTCACTTGGCGTTGGACCAATATACTCACTATATTTTTTCTACTATTTAATTATTATTCGAAATATCATGCCCATATCCTGCTTAACAAATTATGATCGGAAATCGGGAACGATATTTGTGTTAATAGGTCACGCATTGTCGCCGCGACTAAACGATGAACAAAGAAAACAAGTGAAGCATCTTACCAACATAATAATTAATAAAATAAAATAAACTAAGTACACAATTTTTTTTATCAGGAATTGATTAACAAAATAAAATTAGTTAATATTATCATAAAAAAAAAATTAGCTTGTTTAGTCCCTTTTTCTATATATAAAAAAAATGAAAATAAATCTAAGAAAAATCATAAAGCAAATACTTTGAGAAACAAAGAAGAAAATAATGGAAAAAAAAACTTTAAAAAGAAAACATTAAAAAGAAAGGAGGTGTTGGCTGATCAACAAGGGGTCCAACTAGGAGTGGATCCGCGGGCAAGCCAAGCGGGTCGGGCTTAAGCTCTTGACCCAGCTTGATTTATGGCAGAAAGGGTATAGGAACCCTAAAAAAGAAAAAAAAAACAAGAACCACGGCAGTTCTTCTCAATCCCAGGAAGAGAAGAGCGACCTTCTCTCGAACGCTCATCCTCCCAAAAACCTTCCCGAAATCGCTCTCATACTCACCTTTCTCACGCCGTCGGGACAAACTTCACAAACAAACCCTTTGCAATCCTTTCTCAGACGCAACAACGACCTCTCTTCTTAGGTCAACAACACAAAAAAAACTCATTCCCAAATCAAAACAAAACGGCGATGTAATTTCATGCTAGGGTGGAAGAAATTAGAGGAACAAATCAACAACTGAACACATGAAACAAATGGCGACGGAAGTTTAAATATAAGAAACAACAATATACCAACTCAGAAGCTCCCTCTATTTGCGGTAAGTTTGATCCCTCTGCTTTTTTCAGTTCACTGTCCTTCTTCTACTTGCTCCGTTTCTTTTATGGGCGCTGTTTATCGTTGAATATGGTGGCCTTTTGAACTTTTCGAAAATTAGGGTTTTTCGTCTCTTAATGCAGTTAGGTTTTTTTTGATGAAATTTGAAATGGTTCAGTTTTTTTTGCTCTCTCTTTTTTTTCGGGTCCCTTTATCAAAGACAAATCCTGGCTTTTATAGGAGTCCTTCCCATTGGTAAGAGTTGAAAAAATCCTGCTTTAAAACCAACTGAATTGGTTGAGTCTTGACTGTATTTGTTTGTCCTGGATTGACTTTCTGATAGCTTTTCTGCTTTTTTCGACGCACTCTACTTCTTTAGTAGTTATCATAGCTTGTTTACTTAGACTGTCCCTTCATGCTTGTGCAGGTTTTGAATCCATAATCCCATCAGCCTGCAGGGTGTTGTTGAGAGTAGCAGGGCGCAGCCGAATTAAGCATAGCAGGTAGTAGGTCTGCCTATCCCTTTTTTTTTCGTACCTTCAACTGCTTGTGAGGGAACAGCAAGAGAAATGTCCGTGTACCTTCTGCTCTATGTCAAACCACTTGACCTTGTTGTGACAGTTTGGTTTAAATTAATTAGAAATGAACTGAATCTTCTTTGCAGAAACCTTTTGTCCTTTTTTTTGTGATACTGATATTGTGATCTTGCAGGTCATAGCACATTGTGATGTGAGCTTAGCAGCTGACCTTTGGGCATTTGTGTATGCTGCCAGCAAGTAGGTGCAGCTATATAGCTCTTCCCGTGTATTCTTAGCTCCAGGATATTGTACCTTTTTTGTGTGCTGGTTTTGCTTTCAAGGTATCTCCCTGTCCTTTTATTTAGATTTAATGATGTCCAAGGTTGTTGCCTCTTTCGGTTCTTCTTCAGTGTACAAAAAACCTTGCTGATGTTAGAATTTAGATTTGGTCATGTTGTGATACGGTTACGTCTAATATGCTAATGCCCTGAATGAAACTGTGTTGAAATATGTCGTAGAACTCATTCAAATTGAGACAGCAAGAGACCTTTTTGATACATGGAATAAATGTTTTTTCCTTTTTTGTCTAATTGAGATTTTACTTGGAAAAGGATGCTTGTTGTGGACCAATTTCAGCTTATGATTCTTTGTTTCTTTTTCATGTTCAACGCGTTTGGAGCCGGCGATTGGGGTTGGTGAAGGTTCGGATGGTTGAATTGATACGAGGTCGTCATTTGCAAGCTGCTTGGAAAAAGATGAGCTTCAGATATGTGATACACAGCTATGTCAGGAGGCTGAAATTTTTGTACATTGTGTACCATTGGCCTTGTATCAATATAATTAAAATGTGATTGTGATGATTTCAACTTTGCATGTAAATTTTGGTTTTCATTTCTTTTGTAAACATTTGTACTTATTCTTTGGGATTGAAAGTGATGACATAGATTTTGGATTTGAACAAATCCCTTTTTACTGAATTGTAATTTGGAATGTAGCCCTATAACCTTGTTTGTTTTAAAATCATATCCTTAAAGGGATGTGGCTTGAAAGCAAAATATGTCCACTTTGACAATGACCAAATACAAAGCTTGACGCCAATTTTGTCCATGATATTCAAAAGATGTGAATTTATGAATTTAGTCATTAAATTCAAACTCAAGCCAATTGTAATCCTATGCAAAGTCACTCGACTAAACATGCTTTCTCAATTCTAATTCCGATTACCTTTCCACATATAAAAAAAAGAAATGACGACACTTCACAATAACCTTGAAATAACATTATCCCCATGACTTGAAAGATTTAAACGAGGAGACAGCAAATTTGGTTTCTTAAGACCTTAAGAGTAATTTCGCAATTCAAAATATCCTAAACACCATTCGTTCTTCTTAGTCCGAACATAATCTCGCATTTTAAGTAGCCAGAGGAGCAATAGTCTTGGTCGCAATGCTTTTTCAGAAAAGAAACATACATCTCACATTATGGATCAATTTTCTCTCAATTCCAAACTGCAAAACCTTAATTCGATGACTTGGTGAATTGTGCCTCAATGTTTGAGAAGTGAAGACCATTACGAACATCTGATGAAGCATGATACGAATATCTACGAAAAAGATCTTAAAGCCCATCTCCAAACCTTTGAGTGGAGCAAGATCTCCAAAAATCAGTGGGGTCTAACCAAAAGGAATCCCTGATCCCAAACTTTGAAGAAAACAAAAAGTGAAGCTATGGCTATAAATTTTTTTTTAAAAAAAAAGATGCGAAATGCAAATGTATGAATGCAGAGGACCGAAATAACGAAAGGAGGGCAAATTTTGGGGTGCAACAGCTGCCCCTATTCAAACGGCTTAAGCCTGAAAGGTAGAAGAGGTTTGAATACTAAAAGAACCAGAAAATTGGCGCTCCGAGAAAAGAAAAAAGTAAACGGTGGAAAAGCTGAAAATAAGTTATGAAACCAAACTCTAACGAGAGAACAGACGACTTTACTGGGGGTAAAGCACACATAGTTATGGCATAGGTCCTTCCAAGAAGTTTTGAAATTCAACTAGACGATAGATGATCAATAGATGACAGCGTGCATTGGAGAGGCATCGTTGATAGAACTTTTACCATACTTTCCTTCTTCTGATAGAGGCATTTATGTGACGAAGAATAATTTCACGCCCAGACTTCTCAACCTTGTCGGGGCGAGGTGCCATTTGTTGAAAATTGGAATCACGACAAACTTCCCACCGTGTCTAGATGAGATGCCATTTGTCGAACAAACTTCTCACCTTGTCTGGATGAGATGCCATTTGTTGAAAATTGGAATCACGACAAACTTACCACCTTGTCTAGATGAGATGTCATTTGTCGAACAAACTTCTCACCTTGTCTGGATGAGATGCCATTTGTTGAAAATTGGAATCACGACAAACTTCCCACCTTGTCTGGATGAGATGCCATTTGTCGAACAAACTTCTCACCTTGTCTGGATGAGATGCCATTTGTTGAAAATTGGAATCACGACAAACTTCCCACCGTGTCTAGATGAGATGCCATTTGTCGAACAAACTTCTCACCTTGTCTGGATGAGATGCCATTTGTTGAAAATTGGAATCACGACAAACTTCCCACCGTGTCTAGATGAGATGCCATTTGCCGAACAAACTTCTCACCTTGTCTGGATGAGACGCCATTTGTTAAAAATTGGAATCACGACAAACTTCCCATCGTGTCTAGATGAGATGCCATTTGTCGAACAAACTTCTCACCTTGTCGGGATGAGATGCCATTTGTTGAAAATTGGAATCACGACAAACTTCCCACCGTGTCTAGATGAGATGCCATTTGCCGAACAAACTTCTCACCTTGTCTGGATGAGATGCCATTTGTTGAAAATTGGAATCACGACAAACTTCCCACCGTGTCTGGATGAGATGCCATTTGTTGAAAATTGGAATCACGACAAACTTCCCACCTTGTCTGGATGAGATGCCATTTGCCGAACAAACTTATCACCTTGTCTAGATGAGATGCCACTTGTTAAAAAATAAATTCATACCAAACTTCTCCGCTGAACAGGGGAGATGCCATTTGATAGAACAGAAACCTTGCTGAGGATGAACAAATTGCTCGAAAAGAGAATGCCATCGGCTGATTTACTAGGAAATCCATGGATAAGAACAAGCTTCTCAGATAAGGAGACGGCCACTTGTTGATTCCGATTAGAGATCCAGGGATAAGAACAGGCTTCTCCAATAAGGAGACTGCCACTTGTTGTCAGGTGTAAATGTTCCAAGAGAATGTTGCAATAACATTGCTGGAAAACAAAGTTTGTCTTCAATGGAAGCCTTCAATACATTTCTTCTGGGAAACCAAGCATCCGAAGGTGCAAAATGAATCCACTTTCCATCTGGAATTGTTGGGGATGGAATGACTGCTCGGAAAGAGACCGTCATCTGTTGATTTACTCAAAAGTTCGAGGACAAAACAAGCTTCTCAAATAAAGAGACTGCCACTCGTTGTCATGTAAAAACAATCCAAGGGAATGTTGTAACAACACTGCTGGAGAGCACAAATTTGTCTCCAATGGGGAACCTTCAATTCCTTCTGGGAATCCAAGCATCCACAAGGTGCAAAATAAATGCACTTTCCAATTGGTAGTTCGATCATCCAAATTGCCAAAGACCAAAATTCAATCCAGGAACGAGCTGGGAAGAAATTGTCAAGCGAGACACCAACCCATGAGGAATAAACTCAACTGGGGATTTACCCTATCCAAGTGTGGAAAGGAGAACTAAAGCAAAATCTTCCACGAGGGTAGAATCTCAGTGGGGAATCAGAAAGAATGTACATTTTCTGCCTAAGGCTGACAACTCTATTTTGAGAGAGACAAAATTACTTGGGGATAAACGCGACCAAGGTGAAGGAGGTATGCATTAATGAGTGCGACATGAATATGCATATGAATTAATTATGATGCACATGAATGAATATGTGTTATGTTTATGCTGACAAACAGACAAACCGACACACAAGATAGATTGGTGAGAAGAAACACAACAACCGGATGTCTGACCCGTCTCAACAAGACGCGAGCGACCCATAACGCAGTTGGCTTTGACAAGGATGTAATAGTTTATCTTCCGCCAGGAATCAAATCAACAATCTGCTCCAGCAAATTTGAGTAGGCTCATATAAACGCACCAGGCTTACATCTCACCAAGGGTGATGAGTAACAGAACTTTAACGCAGAAAAAAAATGAGTCGCATAAGTAACACTTTAATGACCCATATTGAAGAAACCTGAGCATGCCACATTTAACGAGACAATTATTTCACATCTTGCAGTTTTAACCATTCTTGGAACAACCATTAACGTCCGTCTTTCGGTTCGCAAACTTAGTAAGTACACACACATCAAAACAAATATAGTAAAAGTTTTTTTTTGTGTTTCGAAAATCATTATTAATAACAGCATCATTTTTTGAGATGAAGACAGAATAGGAATTGTAAGCAAAGGCATAGGCTCAAATTTTCATTAATGGAATGGTAATCTGCCAATAGCAGGATTCCATAGATCTTTACAAAAGTGGAATAAATGGTAATTAAGTGGAAAAGACTACATTAAAATTACAATGACCATCATTTCCTCCAACTACTTTGAATCCCTAGCATTCTTAAGCTTGAATTAGATTTTGAAGAAATCTTGGCACACGATGTTGTCGTCACCGATACAGTTACTTGCCTTTATCCCTAACTTTTGCCTGGACTGCCCTTTCAGGTTTTCAATCCAGCGGGATGATTAATTTCTGTTTATGTCTCTAACTTTTGCCTGAGTTTCCCTTTCAGGTTTTCGACCCACCGAGACGCTCTTTTTTGCCTAAGTCGCCCTTTCAGGTTTTCGACTTACCGAGCTGTTCTTTTATTTTTATTAGGCGAAGTATTTCTTGACTGTATCTGCATTTGTAGGACGAGTGAATTCCTCGCCATCCATCGTCGCGAGGATTAGCGCGCCGCGTGAAAAACTCTCTTGACAACATACGGGCCATCATAGTTAGGAGCCCATTTGCCCCTAGAATCTGATATAAAAGGCTGGAGTTTCTTAATCACGAGGTCGCCTTCCCTGAACACACGAGGATGAACCTTCTTATCAAAAGCCTTCTTCATCCTTTGTTGATATAATTGCCCATGGCACAAAGCCGTCATCCTTTTCTCTTCAATCAGATTCAAATCATCATACCTGCTTTGACACCATTCAGCTTCTGTTAACTTGGCTTCCATCAAAACTCTCATGGACGGGATTTCAACTTCCACAGGGAGTACGGCCTCCATGCCATATACCAAGGAGAAAGGAGTTGCCCCTGTCGACGTGCGAACCGAAGTGCGATATCCGTGTAAGGCAAAGGGAAGCATCTCGTGCCAATCCTTATAAGTAACGACCATCTTCTGAATGATCTTCTTGATATTCTTGTTAGCGGCCTCTACTGCCCCGTTCATCTTAGGCCTGTAGGGAGAAGAGTTATGATGTTCAATCTTGAATTCCGCGCACATTTCCTTCATCATTTTGTTGTTCAGATTTGATCCATTATCAGTGATGATACTCCTCGGGATACCATACCGGCAAATGAGGTTGTTTTTGATGAATCGGACTACTACCTGCCTAGTCACATTGGCGTAGGAAGCTGCCTCTACCCATTTTGTAAAGTAGTCAATGGCCACTAGGATGAAACGGTGTCCATTGGAAGCTTTCGGCTCAATCATACCGATCATGTCGATGCCCCACATGGAAAAAGGCCATGGAGAAGAAAGAACGTTGAGAAGGGTCGGAGGGATATGAACCTTATCAGCGTAAACCTGACATTTATGACATTTCTTCACATATTTGCAGCAATCGGATTCCATTGTCAACCAGTAATACCCTGCCCTTAGCAACCTTCTAGCCATAGCATGTCCATTAGCGTGAGTGCCGAACGATCCTTCATGAATTTCCCTCATCAGTATTTCCGCTTCATGCTCATCTACACACCTGAGTAAAACCATATTGAAATTTCTTTTGTACAAAACACCTTGACTCAGAAAGAAGTTATTGGCCAACCTCCTCAGAGTCTTTCGATCCTTGCCGGATGCCCCTAGCGGATATTCTTGGTGTTGTAAGAAACACTTTATATCGTAGTACCATGGTTTATCGTCAACAACCTCTTCCAAGGTGAATACATAAGCAGGTCTATCAAGACGCATAATTTCGATCTTCGGCACATCATTCTGTCGGTTTACAACAATCATGGAGGAGATGGTAGCCAGAGCATCAGCCATTCTGTTCTCGCTGCGAGGTACCTGGTGAAACTCAATTTTATTAAAGAACGTCGAGATCTTCCTCGCATAATCCCTGTATGGAATTAAGTGAGGCTGTAGGACTTCCCACTTCCCCTTGATCTGATTGATCACTAGGGCTGAGTCACCATATACATCCAAGTTCTTAATTCTTAAATCAACTGCTTCTTCCAAACCCATGATGCAAGCTTCGTACTCGGCTTCATTATTGGTACAATTGAACGTCACCCTTGCAGCGAAAGGGATATGAGCTCCTTGGGGGGTTACAATCATTGCCCCAATTCCTTTTCCGTGCAAATTTACAGCTCCGTCGAAAACTAATCCCCATTGGGACCCTGGTTCTGGCCCTTCGTCGAGGGGAGGTTCATCACAATCTTTCATCTTCAAGTACATGACATCTTCGTCTGGGAAATCGAACTTTACGGGCTCGTAATCGTCAATGGGTTGATGGGCTAGATGGTCGGCTAAAATACTTCCCTTAATAGCCTTCTGAGTGTGGTACTCAATATCATATTCTGATAGTAACATCTGCCACCGAGCAATTCTTCCTGTCAGGGCCGGCTTTTCAAAGATATACTTAATCGGATCCATTCTTGAAATCAACCAGGTGGTATGATTGATCATATATTGTCGGAGACGTCGAGCTGCCCAAGCTAAAGCACAACAGGTTTTCTAGAGCATAGAGTATCGAGATTCACAATCTGTAAATTTCTTGCTCAGGTAATAGATGGCATGCTCCTTCCGCCCTGTTCCGTCCTGTTGCCCGAGCACACAGCCCATAGAATCTTCTAGTATTGTTAAGTACATGATCAATGGTCTTCCTTCAACTGGGGGGACTAAGATAGGCGGCTCTAGTAAATAATCTTTGATGTTATCGAAAGCCTTTTGACAATCTTCGGTCCACTTGCAATTTTGATTCTTCCGCAGGAGTTTGAAGATTGGCCCACATGTTGCAGTCATATTAGAAATAAACCTGGAGATGTAATTCAGACGGCCTAAAAATCCCCTTACTTGTTTTTCCGTCTTTGGTGCGGGCATTTCTCGAATGGCCTTGACTTTGTCGGGATCTACTTCAATACCTTTCTGGCTGACAACGAAACCCAACAACTTCCCTGACCGAACACCAAATGTGTATTTGCTGGGGTTCAGGCGAAGTTTGTACTTCCTCAAACGTTGAAACAACTTCAACAGGTACTCCACATGCTCTTCCTCGGTTCTGGATTTAGCAATCATGTCATCAACGTATACTTCGATCTCTTTGTGCATCATGTCGTGAAACAGTGTCGTCATTGCTCTTTGATAAGTTGCGCCTGCATTCTTCAAACCGAAAGGCATTACCTGGTAGCAAAACGTTCCCCAAGGTGTAATAAATGAAGTCTTCTCCATATCTTCCGGGGCCATTCGAATCTGGTTGTATCCGGAGAAGCCATCCATGAATGAGAAAACTTTGAACTTAGCTGTACTGTCGACCAACATGTCAATATGGGGTAGCGGGAAGTCGTCCTTAGGACTGGCTTTATTCAGATCTCTGTAATCGACACACATTCTGACTTTCCCATCTTTCTTCGGCACGGGCACTATATTGGCTAACCATTGCAGATACTCGGAAGTGACAAGGAATCCCGCGTCAATCTGCTTCTGAACTTCTTCCTTAATTTTGATAGCCATGTCGGGGCGTGATCTTCTCAACTTCTGTTTGACCGGCGGACAATCTGGTTTCAAAGGGAGGCGATGTTCCACGATACGGGTATCCAATCCCGGCATATCCCGGTAGGACCAAGCAAACACATCCGCATACTCTTTCAAGAGTTCTATCATCCTTTCCTTGACGTCGGGGATGAGTAGCGCGCCAACTTTGACTTCCTTCCTATCATCTTCCGTTCCCAGATTAATTACCTCCACTGCTTCTTTGTATGGCTGGATAGTCTCCTCCTCATTTTCCAGCAGCCGTGAGATCTCATCAGGGACCTCTTCATCATTATCTTCTTCAGCCTCAAACACCGGGAACTCAAAGTTGGGAGTAGGTAATGGGTCATGCTTTTCAATGGGGTTTTTTATGATTAATCTGCACATGTGATTGATGTTTTATTTTAGCACTAGACAAATGGAAGCGTATGCAGATTTTTTTTGAAAAATGAAACCTTTTATTTATGCAAACATGTAGATGTGTGTTTTTAGGATTACCACTTTTCCGAAAGGCAAAAAGTAAAAAAATGACAAAAGATAATGGAAGTCAAAAAATAACACTTTCATTAATGATTGTTTAATTTTCGAAACAAAAGGGCCCAACAAAATTACTCTCTTGCTTTGGGCAGGGCAAAGAGGAAACAAAAGTCTTAAATTGCATAAAGAGAAAAGACCCTACAAAAGTACCCTCTCGCTTCGGGCAGAGCGAGAGGTTAACACAAAATCATTACTTAGATAGGCGAACGACAGACGGGATATCAACAGCAGTCCAATTCTGGCACAAAGCTCCATGCACAATAAAGTCTGGTAAATCTTCTTCGGGATCGTCTTCAGTAATTGCGTCCACTTCTGGTGGAGTTGGACTCATGAATCCTCCACTGCGGAAACTTTCCTGTATTGGGCAGATGACACCTTCATCCCTTGTAATTCTTGCAGATTCGGGCGAAAAACCGACTCCTTCACGGGCCTTGTTCTCGTTTAAGACCACAATCTTTCCCCACCCTTCGGACGAACCACTCTCAACAACCTGCTGAGCATCTTTGAAAGAAGAAATGGATGCCCCTTTCTTCTTCACTTCTTTATCAGCAATGGTTAGGGCCTGGAACCGGGTTCCAATATCATCTTCTGGTTCCACATATGAAAAAGAGGAGAGATGACTCACAATCATAGCCTGCTCCCCAAACACTGTCACTAACTTTCCTTGGCTTATAAACTTGAGTTTTTGATGCAAGGTTGAAGTTACGGCACCTGCTTCATGGATCCAAGGGCGGCCCAACAAGCAACTGTATGCAGCCTTGATGTCCATTACTTGGAATGTGATTTGGAAGGTATGAGGTCCAATCGTTATAGGCAAATCCACTTCTCCGATGACAGTCTTCCGGGACCCATCGAAAGCTTTGACAATAACCCCACTGATTCTCATAGGAGTGCCATGAAAGGCTAACATTGAGAGAGTTGACCTTGGCATAACATTTAGCGAAGAGCCGGTGTCTATCAGCACGCTAGACAAAGCGTCAGTCTCGCAGTTAACAGAGATATTCAAAGCCATGTTGTGGTTTCTTCCCTGCTCTGGGAGTTCTTCGTCACAGAAGCTAAGATTATTGCAAACAGTTATATTCGCAACAATATTGTCGAATTGTCCAATGGTGACATCATGATCCACAAATGCTTGCTCTAAGACCTTCTGCAAAGCCTCCCGATGCGCCTCAGAGCTCATCAGAAGAGATAAGATTGAAATCCTCGAAGGCGTGCTCAAGAGCTGATCCACTACGTTGTAATCGCTTTTCCTGATCAGTTTTAGCACTTCATCATCTCCCTTGCTATGATTTGTATTGCTTGACTGGCCTACTGGCTTAGAAGTGTTCTCCGATGGGGTTTCTTTAGGCATCACAGTTTCCTTAGCTTTGTTAGGGAACACCCTCCCGCTTCTGGTAACTCGGCTGACATCAGCAATGTTGACAATGGATGGTAATGGAACCTCCCTTCCGTTTTCAATCATGGTCGCATTATATCTGTATGGTATGGCCCTTTCAGACTGGTATAGCATTGGTCCCGGTACAGCAATGACCAATGGAGTTGCAACGTTCCTCCTACTGTCGTATGTGATCTCTATGGGTCCTGGTTCATTAAATTGTGGTATTATGACAAATGCCTCCTCATCAAATTCAACATCATTAGGGTTTCTGGGATACATTATTCTGATAGACCTTTGATCCAACATCCTCTGAAGATCTTCTCGCACTAGGCGACACCCCCGTGGATTAACAGAACAGACTCTGCACGCATTGTAATCATGTATCCCGTTATGGAAGTAGATAAGCCCTGCCAGTTCTGCATGCTTTTGCACTAAGGACCCTTGGATCAATCTGACGTCATAAACAACATATTCCCCTGGACAACCGTGCACCATATTCACCGAGGCCCTTCCGTGTGTAGGCAAAGGATTTGCTTGAATATTCGGATTGGTATCTTTAAATGTCAAAACGCCATTTTTAATCAACCTCTGAACATCGGCCTTAAAGCTATAACAGTTTTCCACATTGTGGCCAGGTCCGCCTTGATGATAAACGCAAAACTGGTCAGCTTTGAATCCATAAGTGGGATTCCTGGGTGGTGGGAGGGGAGGTCTTGTTTGAATATGCCCCTTTTGCAGTAGAGCAGGAAACAATTCTGCGTAAGACATTGGTATGGGATCGTAGGCGAGTGTTCTCGGAATACGGTTGTTATTGTACTGGTGATGAACCTGTTGTGGAGGCTGTTGTTGCCGCTGCTGGAATTGTTGAGGTTGATGTTGATGTTGGTGTTGTAGGGTGGTTTGCTGATTTTGAGGGAAGAATGGCCGGTAATTAGGACCTGGAGCTGTATTGATGATCGGGGTGATTGCGGCCACCTGCTGCTGATACTTCTTCTCTGATGAATGGCACTAACTTCCTGCTCTTTCTTTTTGTGGAAACCATTTCCAAATTTCTTGATGCCACTGGATGACCCCATTTCTTTGGCTAAACGCCCTTCTCTAACGGCCTCTTCAAGCCGCATTCCCATATTTACCATTTCAGTAAAGTCACTGGGTGCGCTGGCGATCATGCGGTCATAATAGAACGTGCTTAATGTCTTCAGATAAATCTTGGTCATTTCTTTTTCTTCCAAAGGTGGGGATATTTGAGCTGCGATCTCACGCCAACGTTGAGCGTATTCTTTGAAACTTTCTTTGTCCTTCTGCGACATGCTCCGGAGTTGATCTCTGTCCGGGGCCATATCAAGGTTGTACTTATACTGTCGGACGAAAGCTTCTCCTAGGTCATTGAAGGTTCGGATTTTTGTGTTGTCCAAACTCATATACCACTTGAGGGCAGCACCTGTTAAGCTGTCCTGGAAATAATGGATCAGTAACGGGTCATTGTCCTGCTGGGTGGACATCTTTCGGGCGTTCATGATTAAGTGGCTCTGAGGACATGAGTTTCCTTTATATTTTTCGAACTCAGGTACCCTGAACTTGTGCGGAACCCTAACATTGGGGACCAAGCAAAGATCAGAAGCCTTTCTTCCAAACAGATCCTGGCCTCGGAGTGCTCTAATCTCATTTTGCATTTCTAGAAAACGATCCTGGAACTCATCCAATCTCTCGTCTACTCCTGCATTTTCACTTGGTGCCGTGTGGAAAGGGGGATCTTCGTTGTAATGAGCAGTGTGTATTACAGGCTGAGGAGTAGTCATTACAGCAGTGACGTGTGAGGCATGTGGTTGACGATTCTCTGGTATGAAATCACGAGGAATGCCCCATGGGAAACCAGTGGTTACAACATGTTGGGAATCATTGTTAGGGGCCTCGGTCGTTGGGATGGCCATGGCCTCGGTCCTCTGTCCTGTCTCCTGAGAATTTTGAGACGTTTGATTCTGCGCAGCGGCCATCGTCTCCATCATATTGGTAAGTCTTTCCAAACTATCCTTCAGGGCAGTCACTTCTCCCCTGAGCTCTTGATTTTCCTGCTCGAGTCTTTCCATCCTCCTGCGACGATCGGCTCCGGTTTTGTATGGACGAAACAGTTTGACGACTGAGTAAAAAGACACACATGAGCCTCATGTTTTATCAAAAGGCAACAAACGATGGAAATGTATGAATGCCATGCCACAAAAATGTAAATTTCAGGAAAAACAAACACCAATATCAAAATTCAAATGTGCAACATTCAAAACATCACAGAGGTCAAGGACTATAGGAAAAACTCCAAACTTCATTCATTCTCCAATAATCAAGACTTAAAATATCAAGTACAAATATTCTGGTTTGTTAACTATTACAAAAATAACACCAATTCTCTTCTGAAATGAACAACATAAATAAAGCAAAATAAATTACAAAGGTAAGACTAATTCTTGGGTCTCTGGGTACTGCATTCTTTCACTTCTTCCTTGAAAGTCTTCAACATGTTTTGGCACATTGAGAGAAAGTAACTCACAGCTGGATAGGATCCATCGTCTTCGAATTCCCCTCTTGCCATAGAAAGTCGAAAAGGTAGCTCTTCTACCTGCAAGTTGCACCATTCAATAAGCTGATTAAGCTTATCTCGGTACATGTCTCTTTCCTTGATTCGATCTTGTACAGCTTGCTGGTATCCTTGGAAGTGACCCCGCACCTCATTTCTCGCTGACTCCCAAATGTTGCGATCCTTGGTCAAAGCCTCGTATTGTTCTTTCCAGTACTGGGCGTTTCCTTCAGCGCGATTCACCTCTTGGCACTTGAAATCCCAATCTTCCACAGTAAATCGTGAGACATCCATGGCCTGCATCCTAAGCTCATATTCCTGATTCGAACTTCTTACTGCCTCCTCCAGTGCTGCGGTAAGCTCTGCAATCTTCTTCTCGAATTCTTCTCTTTCGATTTTTGCCTTTTTAGTCGCCCGAACATACCAATCTTCGTTATTCGCGCTCTTCCGGCAAACCCTGCTTAAATCCTCCTTTAAGTGAACCACCGTTCCGTAAGTTTGATCCAGACATCCTTTAACATTATTTTTCTTTCGCTCTTCCTTGTTGGCCTTTTCTTGAATAGCCTCGACTTGAACAGTTTTACGAGCCAGGTCATACCTTAATTCATTCCTTTCGTGGGTGACCCGGTGCAGTTTTGAACTGAGCTCTTCGTTTTCCTTCCCAAGATTGGCTACCTTCATTCGAAGTTCCTCTACTTCTTCAAGGGATATTGGTTCATGCACAGGAGGCTTGGGGAGTGCTTCTCCAGAAAAGGGTAGTTTGATGATTTGGACTCTTTCAAGAACCCACTGTCGGTAGGGCATCCTGACCACCCCATCTCTTTTTCTTAGCTCGGAACCTTTGGTGTGAACTTTTTCCCAAGAACGGCATATCCTGAAGAGTAATGCTGGATCATTCACACCTCTATCGTGAAGTATCATTTCTTCCAATTCGGCGTCTTCCGGTTTTCCTAGCATAGGGTATTCGTGCTGCCGTATAGTCAAAATGGGATTATAACTAATGCACCCTTTTGATCCCATCAGTGGCACGTTTCTGAAATTTCCACAGCTCATAATAATCCGATCAACATCCAACTTGTTGGGATACCAGGCGATGTCTCTTTCGGTGAGGGAAGCTAACATCTGGGACCATTCCCCGCTTGTCATCTTGGGAATTAGAGCATTGCATTTGAAAACGTGAGATGTGAGCCATTTATACAGTAACGGGAGGCAAAAGGTCAAAACAGCACCTTTCTTCTCGTGACGGAGGTGGAGATTATAAAACACGTCTGCCAACAACGGGTATACTGGGCTCTGACCTTCTTTCCAAACCGCCCAGAATACATTAATCGCCGCCGTATCAATGTAATCCTCAAAAGTCGGAAATAAGACCAGACCGTAAACAAGGAGAGCTAATACGTTGACTAAAGCAGCCCATTTACGTTCCCTTATTAATTTCTTGCTTTCCTGCTCTAAAAATAGCCTATGGAAACCCCAAAACTCCCTCTTTTGCTTCCAGTTAGCTTTAGCTGTGGGAATGGGGATCTGAAGAGCTTCCGCTAATACCTCCACCTCAAGATCCCGACTGACAAGGGTGTAAGGTGCCTTTCCCTTCATAGAAAATCCCAGGAACCCTTCAAATTCTCCCAGAGACGGCGTTAACTGAAAGTCCTGAAACAAGAAGCTTCGCATCGGTGGATCATAGAATTGGGCCAAAGCTGTGAGACCCGGGATTTGTACGTCGACTTCTAGAAGATGCAGTACTTGGCCGAACCTTGCTTCAATAGCCCTCTTGTAAGAGGCGGGCATTTTTTCTAAGCAGTCCTTAAGAACAGCAGTATTCGGTGAGAAAGCTTTTAGTTGTAGAGTCTTCCTTTTCCCTGAACTCATGACTGTTTTGAATGTGAAACAACAAATAGATGTGTTTTCCTGAAATAACAAGATGTGTAGGTTATGATGCGTATGCTACATGATTATGAATGCACAAAGCTGGATCCGGGATAACAATGGGTGCTTGGAACTCTAAAATGTAGGCTCTAGAGGGTCGGTCTATATCTTTCTACCCACAATGCCCACTCACAAGGTAGTTTCTATGGTGATGGTATAGGGATACTCAAGGTCACGGACGTTTATCGTACTAACGTCCCGCCGCAGGCTAGCTGCATTGTGATGATAATAACGATAAGGTCTACCTTGAGTGGAGTTCTCATGCTAGGCGTGCAAGGAGTGAGTCCTTGGAGCCTAACATTACACAACTACCAAAATTGAACCAGGTTCTAGGGGGGTCCCAGAATCACAGCCCTTTCATGAATCAGGTCCCGCGACAGGCTAGCTGCGTTGTGACAAGATCTATGAAAAGTCTAACTATCTGGGGGAGCTTTCATGTTAGGCGTGCAAGGAGCGAGTCCTTGGAGACTAACACTAATAACATCCAATTCTAACTTAGGTGTTCCCTCTTCTTTTTCAAAACTCAAGTACAAGATTCAAATACACATTCACCCGTGACATAATCCCGAGATCCAACAGACAGATATAATGAGCAAATAATAAAGAAGGAAACAGCAGATGAAATATCAATAACAAATAAAGAAGACACATCAAACAAGTCATCAAATAAACGCGAACTATCCTAAGCTAGGCTCGACTCTCTTATGCACAAGGCAAACAATCTCCCCAGCAGAGTCGCCAGCTGTCGCACCTCTAAAAATACGATCCTAAAACAAAACAACAGAGTCGCCACCTAATTCTATTTATTCTATGGGAGAAAAGGAAGATATAGATACAACCTAAATAAAGGATAAGAATGGTCATCGAAACCACTAATCTAAGTTCGGGAGTCAGTTACGCAAAGGGAAGGTGTTAGGCACCCCTCACGTCCGTTGTACTCAACGGGAACCTCTTAGTCTAGTTTGCGCTTTAAAATGTTAACTTATTATTATTGTCTTCTTTTACTGATTAAATATTGGTATTTGTTTATTATTTGTTATAGGGAAATGTTAAGTTTTTTTTATTATTGTGTTTCATGGCGGAGAAATGAATAAGTTTTTTATTATTATGCTCGCGAAGGATTAAAATCCCCGTGCCTACGTATTCCCTTGTGCAATGGGAAAGTCAGAGCTTCGTAGTTCGTGCTACTACGATTTGTGTTTTTTATTGAACAATTGTTTGAAAATGCATTCTACTGCTAAGCGTTGGCTTATCTGCTCGTGATAGGAGGCTGAAGCGCTAGCTTGTTTGCGAGATAGAATGATTTAAACAATATTCGTTTTGAGAAAAGATGTTTGATCTTTGTTAATGGTGTTTTAAAACGAGAGGGCGAATGAACCACGCGTGGGGCTAGCCCATGTTGCAGTTGCATTCAAGAACGTGCAGAGTGCTAGACTCCGGAGTTCAGTTACTCGCTAATTAAAAATGATTTAAATTTGTTGGTGTACGAAATAGTGATTGAACCAACGCGTGAGGCTAGCCCATTTGCGGTTCAATCCAGAACGTGCGGAATGCTAGACTCCGGAGTTCCTTTTTCGTAATTTAAATTAAAATAGTTGGATTGTTTTTATACGAATGGTGATTGAACCAACGCGTGAGGCTAGCCCAGTTGCGGTTCAATCCAGAACGTGCGGAATGCTAGATTCCGGAGTTCCTTTTTCGTAATTTAATTTGATTAAAAATTTGAATATTTGTTTTTAGACATTTTTTAGAGTTGATGTATATTTAATAACGGAGGGTTGAACGAACAAAACGCGTGAGGCTAGTCCAGTTGCCGTTCGTTTTAGAACGTGCGGAGTGCTAGACTCCGGAGCTCTATTCCTTGTTAAGTTATTTAAGATACGCGGAAACGTGCAGACGGCGATCGTAAGACCGACTTACATGTGTGCAGTGTAGGCTCGATTTATTCACTTGGCGTTGGACCAATATACTCACTATATTTTTTCTACTATTTAATTATTATTCGAAATATCATGCCCATATCCTGCTTAACAAATTATGATCGGAAATCGGGAACGATATTTGTGTTAATAGGTCACGCATTGTCGCCGCGACTAAACGATGAACAAAGAAAACAAGTGAAGCATCTTACCAACATAATAATTAATAAAATAAAATAAACTAAGTACACAATTTTTTTATCAGGAATTGATTAACAAAATAAAATTAGTTAATATTATCATAAAAAAAAAATTAGCTTGTTTAGTCCCTTTTTCTATATATAAAAAAAATGAAAATAAATCTAAGAAAAATCATAAAGCAAATACTTTGAGAAACAAAGAAGAAAATAATGGAAAAAAAACTTTAAAAAGAAAACATTAAAAAGAAAGGAGGTGTTGGCTGATCAACAAGGGGTCCAACTAGGAGTGGATCCGCGGGCAAGCCAAGCGGGTCGGGCTTAAGCTCTTGACCCAGCTTGATTTATGGCAGAAAGGGTATAGGAACCCTAAAAAAGAAAAAAAAACAAGAACCACGGCAGTTCTTCTCAATCCCAGGAAGAGAAGAGCGACCTTCTCTCGAATGCTCATCCTCCCAAAAACCTTCCCGAAATCGCTCTCATACTCACCTTTCTCACGCCGTCGGGACAAACTTCACAAACAAACCCTTTGCAATCCTTTCTCAGACGCAACAACGACCTCTCTTCTTAGGTCAACAACACAAAAAAAACTCATTCCCAAATCAAAACAAAACGGCGATGTAATTTCATGCTAGGGTGGAAGAAATTAGAGGAACAAATCAACAACTGAACACATGAAACAAATGGCGACGGAAGTTTAAATATAAGAAACAACAATATACCAACTCAGAAGCTCCCTCTATTTGCGGTAAGTTTGATCCCTCTGCTTTTTTCAGTTCACTGTCCTTCTTCTACTTGCTCCGTTTCTTTTATGGGCGCTGTTTATCGTTGAATATGGTGGCCTTTTGAACTTTTCGAAAATTAGGGTTTTTCGTCTCTTAATGCAGTTAGGTTTTTTTTGATGAAATTTGAAATGGTTCAGTTTTTTTTGCTCTCTCTTTTTTTTCGGGTCCCTTTATCAAAGACAAATCCTGGCTTTTATAGGAGTCCTTCCCATTGGTAAGAGTTGAAAAAATCCTGCTTTAAAACCAACTGAATTGGTTGAGTCTTGACTGTATTTGTTTGTCCTGGATTGACTTTCTGATAGCTTTTCTGCTTTTTTCGACGCACTCTACTTCTTTAGTAGTTATCATAGCTTGTTTACTTAGACTGTCCCTTCATGCTTGTGCAGGTTTTGAATCCATAATCCCATCAGCCTGCAGGGTGTTGTTGAGAGTAGCAGGGCGCAGCCGAATTAAGCATAGCAGGTAGTAGGTCTGCCTATCCCTTTTTTTTTTCGTACCTTCAACTGCTTGTGAGGGAACAGCAAGAGAAATGTCCGTGTACCTTCTGCTCTATGTCAAACCACTTGACCTTGTTGTGACAGTTTGGTTTAAATTAATTAGAAATGAACTGAATCTTCTTTGCAGAAACCTTTTGTCCTTTTTTTTGTGATACTGATATTGTGATCTTGCAGGTCATAGCACATTGTGATGTGAGCTTAGCAGCTGACCTTTGGGCATTTGTGTATGCTGCCAGCAAGTAGGTGCAGCTATATAGCTCTTCCCGTGTATTCTTAGCTCCAGGATATTGTACCTTTTTTGTGTGCTGGTTTTGCTTTCAAGGTATCTCCCTGTCCTTTTATTTAGATTTAATGATGTCCAAGGTTGTTGCCTCTTTCGGTTCTTCTTCAGTGTACAAAAAACCTTGCTGATGTTAGAATTTAGATTTGGTCATGTTGTGATACGGTTACGTCTAATATGCTAATGCCCTGAATGAAACTGTGTTGAAATATGTCGTAGAACTCATTCAAATTGAGACAGCAAGAGACCTTTTTGATACATGGAATAAATGTTTTTTCCTTTTTTGTCTAATTGAGATTTTACTTGGAAAAGGATGCTTGTTGTGGACCAATTTCAGCTTATGATTCTTTGTTTCTTTTTCATGTTCAACGCGTTTGGAGCCGGCGATTGGGGTTGGTGAAGGTTCGGATGGTTGAATTGATACGAGGTCGTCATTTGCAAGCTGCTTGGAAAAAGATGAGCTTCAGATATGTGATACACAGCTATGTCAGGAGGCTGAAATTTTTGTACATTGTGTACCATTGGCCTTGTATCAATATAATTAAAATGTGATTGTGATGATTTCAACTTTGCATGTAAATTTTGGTTTTCATTTCTTTTGTAAACATTTGTACTTATTCTTTGGGATTGAAAGTGATGACATAGATTTTGGATTTGAACAAATCCCTTTTTACTGAATTGTAATTTGGAATGTAGCCCTATAACCTTGTTTGTTTTAAAATCATATCCTTAAAGGGATGTGGCTTGAAAGCAAAATATGTCCACTTTGACAATGACCAAATACAAAGCTTAACGCCAATTTTGTCCATGATATTCAAAAGATGTGAATTTATGAATTTAGTCATTAAATTCAAACTCAAGCCAATTGTAATCCTATGCAAAGTCACTCGACTAAACATGCTTTCTCAATTCTAATTCCGATTACCTTTCCACATATAAAAAAAAGAAATGACGACACTTCACAATAACCTTGAAATAACATTATCCCCATGACTTGAAAGATTTAAACGAGGAGACAGCAAATTTGGTTTCTTAAGACCTTAAGAGTAATTTCGCAATTCAAAATATCCTAAACACCATTCGTTCTTCTTAGTCCGAACATAATCTCGCATTTTAAGTAGCCAGAGGAGCAATAGTCTTGGTCGCAATGCTTTTTCAGAAAAGAAACATACATCTCACATTATGGATCAATCTTCTCTCAATTCCAAACTGCAAAACCTTAATTCGATGACTTGGTGAATTGTGCCTCAATGTTTGAGAAGTGAAGACCATTACGAACATCTGATGAAGCATGATACGAATATCTACGAAAAAGATCTTAAAGCCCATCTCCAAACCTTTGAGTGGAGCAAGATCTCCAAAAATCAGTGGGGTCTAACTAAAAGGAATCCCTGATCCCAAACTTTGAAGAAAACAAAAAGTGAAGCTATGGCTATAAATTTTTTTTAAAAAAAAAAGATGCGAAATGCAAATGTATGAATGCAGAGGACCGAAATAACGAAAGGAGGGCAAATTTTGGGGTGCAACACCATGGCCTTTGTATGAATGTTTTCATCATCAATTAAATATAAACATTTTTTATGCTTCTGATCTATACGGAAGTGTTTCGGTGCTGATTAGGTGGTGTCATTTGTTGCATAGACTTGGGCATTGTTTTCACACTCATTAATCATGGCCTGATGATGGAAAGATTGATTTCATTGCTTTTATTTTTTGAATTATCATTAATCATGTCAAGGGGTTCTTGGAGAAGACGACACCGGTGAAGAATCACCTAGGTTAGCGCTTTGTTTGTTCCTGAGAAGATATCAATTAGCATTGTTTGATTGATTTCCACACATGTGAACTGTAGATGTTTAAGAATTGGCAGAATTTTTGACCAAACAAGAAATGTTAAATTCAGTTCAGAATGTCCTATCAGATGTTGGGACATTAGCAAACAGAGTATGTGAACTTGGTTCAGGATGTCCTACCAGATGTTGGGACATTGTATAAATGACTAAGTTCAGTTTTGTCAGGATGTCCCAACAGATGTTGAGACATCTCAGACCTGCTACCAGAATTAATTATTGATTAACAGATCAGAGATATTTAAGGAGAATTATCTGGAATTAATTAATGATGGATATAAAACAGAACAAGGCGCATCTGTAGGGAGTTTTAAATTGAAGATTCAGATTAAAACAGAAGACCTAATGCACCTAGAATATAGGAGGTAACAAACCCTAAATTCAAGGTGACAGCTGCTGCACATTAGGGCTGGATCATTCTACAGAAAGCCCAAAATTCAGAACCTATTTAAACAACAGAATCTCATGGAATTGAGCACGAATTTCAGAAGACTAAATAGGGTGTCTAGTGTTTTAATAGCAGGTTGTTTTTTTTTGTACCACTTTATGAGCTTTTAAGCAAAAGTGCATTTGTGACTTGATTGAAACTGTGAAGTAAAATCAAGCTGTTATTGTTTGAAGGATGTCTTCAATTTCTGTAAACTTGTAAACTTGATCACTGGGTGATTGAGGGGGAGTGAGTAGGGTACTCTTATCTAAGTGAGTCTTAGGTAGAAATTGCATTGGGTAAGTATTAAGTGATAGATTAAACAGGGTGGTTTAAGTCTAGAATTAATATTACTAATAGTGGATTTCCTCCTGGCTTGGTAGCCTCCAGATGTAGGTGTGGTTATACACTGAACTGGGTTAACAAACTTCTGTGTTGTTTATTTTTCCTGCTGTTTAAGTTTTGGTTAAAATTTGTCAAATGTCCTATTAAGTGTTGGAACATCTCTTAGGACATCTCATTACAGAATTTCAATTGGCATCAGAGCAGGCACCCTGCCTGTTTATACTGGGTGAGATCTAGGGAAAACAAATTCTGTAACATGGACAGAGATATAGGGTCAGTAAATAGACCACCTATACTGGATGGTTCTAATTATGACTACTGGAAGCCAAGAATGATTGCATTCTTAAAGTCACTTGACAACAGGGCATGGAGAGCAGTAATTGTTGGATGGAAACATCCTGTTAAAGACACCAAAGATGGATCAATAGTTCTGAAACCTGAAGAAGAATGGAGTAAAGAGGAAGAAGATTCAGAACTAGGCAACTCAAAAGCCCTAAATGCTTTATTCAATGGCATTGATAGAAATATTTTCAGACTGGTGCATCATTGTGAGCTGGCCAAAGATGTGTGGGATACCCTCAAGACAACTCATGAAGGAACATCAAAAGTAAAAATGTCAAGACTTCAACTTCTCACCACCAAGTTTGAAAACTTGAGAATGAAGGAAGATGAATCAATTCATGAGTTCTATATGAACATCTTGGATATAGCCAATACTTCTGGAGCCTTGGGAGAAAAGATGACTGATGAAAAGCTTGTAAGGAAGATTCTCAGATCTTTGCCAAAAAGATTTGACATGAAAGTCACAGCAATAGAAGAAGCTCAAGACATATGCTCCATGAAAGCTGAAGAACTCATTGGTTCCCTTCAAACTTTTGAAATGGGAATGAATGACACACATGTTAAAAAGAACAAAAGCATTGCCTTGGTTTCAAATGCAGATGAAGAAGAAGATGATAAATCAGCAAATGACAAAAGCTTATCAGAAAACCTTGCCTTGCTTGGAAGACAATTCAAACAGATTCTCAGAGGAATGGAAGGCCAATCCAAATCCAGTGGAAGAAACACAAACTCTGAGAACAGGAGAACATATGATGCTAACAGAAAGTCAAAGTTTGCTGAAAAGACCAGTCAAGATAAAGGAGTCAAATGCCATGAATGTGAAGGATATGGACACATCAAGTTTGAATGTCCTACCTACTTAAAGAGGCAAAAGAAAGGACTCTCTGTGACCTGGTCTGATGAAGACTCAGGAGAGTCAGAAGAAGAATCAGCTAAGCATATTACTGCTCTAGCTGGACTGTGTGAATATGATAGTGATTCCAGCTGTGGAGAGCTTACTTATGCAGATCTTGAGCAAGCCTTCAAGGATCTGTACAAGAGTAGTACTGAAGTATGCAGTGAGGTCATAAAGCTAAAGAAGCAGAATGAAGTACTAGAAGAAGAAAAAGCAAGTGATCAAGTAATCATTGATACCTTAAAAAGTGAAGTAACTCTTCTCAATTCTAAGCTGGAACATATGTCCAAATCTGTTAGAATGATGAACAGCAGCTCAAATACACTGGATGCTATTCTCTGCAATAATAAACATTCAGGGGACAAAAGTGGACTGGGATATAACAGAGATGAAGCCAGCTCCAGCAAAGCTACTTCAAAAATTACACAGTCAAACAAGATGTCCCAACAGATGCTTCAACATCAGAACACAAAGACTAACTTAATGTTCCAACAGATGTCTCAACATTCTGGAAAGAACAAAATGAAGAAGAAGTATCAAAGATGGAGATGCCATCACTGTGGAAGATTTGGGCATATCAAACCTCACTGTTATAAGCTACATGGATATCCAAATCAGATGTATCAGCAACCCTCCAAACAGAAAGTAGAAGGTACCAAGAAAGTGCTTAGACATCAAAGGAATCAGCAACCTCCTAAGCAAAAGACAGAGGTCATCAAGAAGGTTTGGAGACCAAAAGCTGACACTCAGACTGATCAAAGCCACAGTCCCAAGAACCAGATCAACAATCAAGCTTTGAGATCAGCTGAACAACACACAGGGCAGAGGCATCAAAAGAAATCTCAACTCATCTGGTCAAAGAAAAGTACTGCATACATAGCACATACATCACTGAAAGTATCAGCTAAAGAAGACTGGTATTTTGACAGTGGATGTTCAAGGCACATGACTGGATTGAAGAATCTGCTAGTGAACTTAAAATCACATTCATCCAGGTATGTAACTTTTGGAGATGGAGCTAAAGGAGAGATCAAAGGAGTTGGAACCTTGGACTGTCAAGATGTTCCAAGACTAAATGATGTATTGCTAGTTAAAGGGTTAACTGCTAACCTTATCAGTATAAGTCAACTGTGATCAAGGATACAGTGTAATCTTTACAAAAACTGAATGCATAGTGACTAACCAAGAGCAAGAAGTTGTCATGAAAGGTGCAAGGTCAAAAGACAACTGTTACATGTGGGAGCCATTAGACTTCAGTCCCACTTCAACTTGTTCTCTAGCTAGAGAAGAAGAAGTAAAACTATGGCACCAAAGGCTAGGTCATCTTCATTTCAGAGGCATAAAGAAGATCATATCTATGGATGCTGTAAGAGGTATTCCCAAACTGAAGATTGATGATGGCAAAATATGTGGTGAATGTCAAATAGGCAAACAAACCAAGATGTCCCATCCAAAGCTCCAACATCTGACAACTTCCAAAGTTTTGGAACTTTTACATATGGATCTTATGGGACCTATGCAGGTTGAAAGTCTTGGTGGTAAAAGGTATGCCTATGTTGTGGTTGATGATTTTTCAAGATATACATGGATAAACTTCATCAAAGAAAAGTCAGATGTATTTGATGTATTCAAAGAATTATGTCAAAGATTGCAAAGGGAAAAATCCAGCTGTGTGATCAGAATAAGAAGTGATCATGGAAAAGAATTTGAGAATCAAAAGTTCTTAGATTTCTGTTCTTCAGAAGGAATCAACCATGAGTATTCTTCACCTATCACTCCTCAACAGAATGGGATTGTTGAAAGGAAGAATAGAACCATTCAAGAATCAGCAAGAGCTATGATCCATGCTAAGAAGTTACCTCTGTATTTCTGGGCTGAAGCTATGAACACTGCCTGCTACATCCATAACAGAGTTACCTTGAGAAAAGGAACCCTGTCCACAATATATGAAGTCTGGAAGGGCAGAAAACCCACTGTGAAGTACTTTCATGTGTTTGGAAGTAAATGCTATATTCTGGCAGATAGGGAGCAAAGGAGAAAAATGGATTCTAAAAGTGATGAAGGAATTTTCCTTGGATACTCTATAAACAGCAGAGCATATAGAGTATTTAACTACAGAACAAATGTTATCATGGAGTCCATAAATGTGATAATTGATGATGCTCCTACAGATGTCCCAGAAGATGTTGGAACATCTGCTGATATCAAGATTGAAGCTGAAGAAAAGAATGATCAATATAACTTCACTCAAAATGATACAAGGTCAGAAGATTCAAGCAAACCTCCCTCCATAAGAATACAGAAGGATCATCCCAAAGATTTAATAATTGGTGATCCCAACAGAGGTGTGAGCACTAGATCAAGAGAAGTGATTTCAGGTTCTTGTTTTGTGTCCAAAATAGAACCTAAAAACATCAAGGAGGCTCTCACTGATGAATACTGGATTTTTGCTATGCAAGAGGAATTAGGTCAATTCACAAGGAATGAAGTGTGGAATCTTGTTCCTAGACCTAATGACATAAATGTGATTGGTACAAAATGGGTGTACAAGAACAAGTCAAATGAACAAGGAATTGTTACAAAGAACAAAGCTAGACTTGTGGCTCAAGGATACACTCAAATTGAAGGGGTAGACTTTGATGAAACCTTTGCACCAGTAGCAAGGCTTGAATCAATAAGACTACTGTTGGGAATTGCTTGTATCTTAAAGTTCAAGCTATTTCAAATGGATGTGAAAAGTGCCTTTCTTAATGGTTATCTTAATGAAGAGGTATATGTAGAACAGCCTAAAGGATTTGTTGATCCAAGCTGTCCAAATCATGTATACAAACTCAAGAAAGCACTTTATGGTCTGAAGCAAGCTCCAAGGGCATGGTATGAGAGACTTACCACATTTCTTATCAAGCAAGGATACAGAAAAGGTGGGATTGATAAAACCCTGTTTGTTAAAGATGAAGAAGGAAATGTCATGATTGCACAAATATATGTTGATGACATTGTGTTTGGTGGGATGTCTGATAAGATGGTCAAACATTTTGTCAAGCAGATGGAAGCTGAATTTGAAATGAGTCTAGTAGGTGAATTAACCTATTTTCTTGGTCTGCAAGTTAAGCAAATGGAAGACTCAATGTTCATCTCACAAAGCAAGTACTCCAAGAACATAGTGAAGAAATTTGGAATGGAAAATGCTTCTCATAAAAGAACTCCTGCTCCTACACATTTAAAGCTGACTAAAGATGAAAAGGGTGAGAAGGTAGATCAAAGTTTATATAGAAGCATGATTGGAAGCTTGTTATACTTGACTGCTAGCAGACCAGACATTGCATTTGCAGTAGGAGTTTGTGCAAGATATCAAGCTGATCCAAAAGTCAGTCATCTCAATCAAGTCAAGAGAATCCTTAAATATGTTAATGGTACATGTGATTATGGCATAATGTACTTTCATGGATGCAAACCAATTCTCACTGGCTTCTGTGATGCTGATTGGGCAGGAAGTGCTGATGACAGAAAAAGCACTTCAGGAGGATGCTTCTTTCTAGGAAACAATCTGATTTCTTGGTTCAGTAAGAAACAGAATTGTGTGTCATTATCTACAGCTGAAGCTGAGTATATAGCAGCAGGTAGCAGTTGTTCTCAGTTGGTTTGGATGAAGCATATGCTCACTGAGTACAATGTCCCACAGGATGTCATGACATTGTACTGTGACAACTTAAGTGCAATCAACATATCTAAAAATCCTATCCAACACAGCAGGACAAAGCATATTGATATCAGACATCATTTCATCAGAGATCTTGTAGAAGAAAAGGTGATTTCATTGGAGCATGTAGCTACAGATCTGCAGTTAGCTGATATCTTTACCAAGGCATTGGATGCTACACAATTTGAGAACTTAAGGGGCAAACTTGGAATCTGTTTATGTGATATCTAGCAGTTAATGAGATGTGCCAACATGTCATATGACATTGCATGGCTTAATTTCCAGATGGCAAAACTGGTCTGGACAAGATCTTTGGGAATTCCAATCCTAATCATTTGGACTGTAACGGTTACTTATTTAGGAACTCCTTATAATCAACTATCAAGAGTCTCATTACATCATCTAAAGCGAATCACATTAACTAGCAATCCTTCAGAAATCATAAACCCTAAAGCTGCACATTCATCTTCTTCAACAATGTCTCAAAACCCTAAAACATCTGAAGAAGTTCTCAATCAGAAAGACGTGGTTCATGCTACTCCTATTTCTATGGTGCCAATGCAATCAACACCATTAGACGAGCTCAGGGGAAGCGCTTCTCACTCTAAAAAGGCAAGAACACCAAAGAGAGCTAAAGATCAAGTTTGTAGCAAAGCCAAAGGAGGCATTCCTTCTCCTGCTAACATGCCACCAAAATCTTCAAACTATGTGGATGATTCAATCAAGGAGATTGTCACCCAAATTCTGTTTGAACAAAGAAAGGTGAGTGGGATCTCTGTTCCATTGCAAACCATGCCTGCTCCCCAAGAAGAACCATCTCAAACTGCAGAGGGCACTTCTGCAGAACAAGATGTCCCAATAAATGTTGGAACATCTGCAGATGAGAAAGAAAATTCATCTGATGCTGAACAGACTGAGGTCCAAGAAAAGGCCTCAAGTGAAAGTGATAAAGAAAACTCTGAGGATCAGAATAAGGCCTTAAATGAAGATAATGACAAAGTCTCTGAGGATCAGACCAAAACCTCAGATGAAGATCTAATTCCTGCTGATCAACAAGCTGAAGAAGAGACTGCTCAATCTCCTCCAGGGGTCAATCTGGAGCAGGACTCTGATGCAGAAATCATAGCATCTGTCAAACCCAGCATAGCCAAAAGACTCAGGTCCAGGCAGGGTAAGATGCAAGCTGAAGCAGCAATTCTTGAAAAGAAGAAAGCCTCTCCAAAGAAAGGGAAAGCTAAAGCCTCTTTTGGGCCATCAAAACAATGGAGTAAAGTTCAAACTCAGAAAAGAAAGGCTGTCACACCATCAGATTCAGATGTTGAATCAGATGTCCCAACATCTCCTCCTAAGAAGAGACCAGCAATATCCAGAGCTTCATCTGCTGTACCAGAAGCTCCCTTGGATAACATATCATTTCACCATGTCTCTAGTGTGAACAGGTGGAAATATGTGTACCAAAGAAGGGTTGCCCTGGAAAGAGAACTGAGCAGCAATGCACTTGAGTGCACAGAACTGATAGACCTCATATCTGCTGCAGGACTGTTCAAGACAGTCTCAGACCTCTCTCCCTGCTATGAACTTCTTGTCAAAGAGTTCATTGTGAATCTTCAGGAAGATTGTTCACATGGTAAGTCCTCTGAATTCCAAAAAGTTTTTGTTAGAGGTAAATGTGTGGAGTTTTCTCCCCAAATCATAAATCAGTATCTAGGAAGAGAAACAGATGGACCAAATGAGCTGGGCAAGACAGATAATCAAGTCTGTAAGGTGATAACTGCTGATCAGGTAAAGGCATGGCCTGTGAAGGGAAAACTATCTGTAAGCATGCTTACCAGAAAGTATGCCATGCTGAACAGGATTGGTACATCTAATTGGGTGCCTACTAACCACACTTCCTCAATCTCAACTGGTCTAGCCAGATTTATATATGCTGTTGGAACTCAAACCAAAATGGACTATGGAGCTTTCATCTTTGATCAAACCATGAAGCATGCCAGCTCCTCTGCAACCAAGCTACCAATAGCCTTTCCATCATTGCTGTGTGGTATTGTACTCAATCAATATCCTGGGATTTTAACTGACAAGGATACTGCCTGCAAGAGAGAGAGCCCCCTGGCTTTTCACTACAAGTTATTTCTCAGTCATCATGCTGCAGATGTTGAAGCTCCTTCTGGAACATCTGCTGGTCCATCCACTGTTAAGAATCCAATCTCCAGGAAGACCTTAATTGCTGAGCTAAAAAGCACCTGCAAAGAGCTTGAAGCTAGAAAGCAGAAGCTTGAAGAAATAATTAAGAGGTTGGAAAGTGAAGAAGATCAGACAGCTGCATCTGATAAAGACAGTGAAGCTGACAATGAAGCTGATAAAGATGAAGACACTGAGGTGGAGGAAGCTACTGAGAGTGATAAATCTGAGTGATCTTTGTATGAGAGGCATTTGTAATGACAGCAATGATTTGTAATTCTGGATAATAGTTCTTTGGCCCCTAATTTTGTGCCTACCAAGGGGGAGAACAACATCAAATGTAATTGCTGTTTAAATGAATGAAATCTGTTTGTTTGCTTCTGAACTGAATAAGTTTTTCTGTTGGAACAAGACTGGATAAAGACAGGACACATATATGTTTGAGGGGGAGTAATCTCAAATAAAATTCAACAGAAAAGTAATGATATACTCTGATAAAAAGAACTTCTGCTGCACTCTGAAAACCAGAAAAGATGTTAGCCAAAAATTAGCCAAAGGGGGAGTTTGTAGATGTTTAAGAATTGGCAGAATTTTTGACCAAACAAGAAATGTTAAATTCAGTTCAGAATGTCCTATCAGATGTTGGGACATTAGCAAACAGAGTATGTGAACTTGGTTCAGGATGTCCTACCAGATGTTGGGACATTGTATAAATGACTAAGTTCAGTTTTGTCAGGATGTCCCAACAGATGTTGAGACATCTCAGACCTGCTACCAGAATTAATTATTGATTAACAGATCAGAGATATTTAAGGAGAATTATCTGGAATTAATTAATGATGGATATAAAACAGAACAAGGCGCATCTGTAGGGAGTTTTAAATTGAAGATTCAGATTAAAACAGAAGACCTAATGCACCTAGAATATAGGAGGTAACAAACCCTAAATTCAAGGTGACAGCTGCTGCACATTAGGGCTGGATCATTCTACAGAAAGCCCAAAATTCAGAACCTATTTAAACAACAGAATCTCATGGAATTGAGCACGAATTTCAGAAGACTAAATAGGGTGTCTAGTGTTTTAATAGCAGGTTGTTTTTTTTTGTACCACTTTATGAGCTTTTAAGCAAAAGTGCATTTGTGACTTGATTGAAACTGTGAAGTAAAATCAAGCTGTTATTGTTTGAAGGATGTCTTCAATTTCTGTAAACTTGTAAACTTGATCACTGGGTGATTGAGGGGGAGTGAGTAGGGTACTCTTATCTAAGTGAGTCTTAGGTAGAAATTGCATTGGGTAAGTATTAAGTGATAGATTAAACAGGGTGGTTTAAGTCTAGAATTAATATTACTAATAGTGGATTTCCTCCTGGCTTGGTAGCCTCCAGATGTAGGTGTGGTTATACACTGAACTGGGTTAACAAACTTCTGTGTTGTTTATTTTTCCTGCTGTTTAAGTTTTGGTTAAAATTTGTCAAATGTCCTATTAAGTGTTGGAACATCTCTTAGGACATCTCATTACAGAATTTCATGAACAAAGAGGGGGAAGCAAGGATAATTCCACTAATAACTACCTGTTGAGTGGGCTAACTTTGTTGTATTTTTTATCATCATTTTCATATCTATTGAGTTTTTATATTGGTTGTACTTAATAGACATTGTGCTTGCTTCCCCCTCTCTTTATAGCCAATATAGTTGTTCAACAGAATAATCATATTGTGGGGATGTTAAAAACCTTGGTGTTTCACACTGGAAAAACACCTCGTGGAGATCGAACATCGAGGTTTATGCATGAGTATAGCCTTGAAGATAAGGACCTGTCTGACAAAGGGATTGTTCAGGTAATCATTTGTTTCTTAATTGTTTTCTATGGTTAAATGTTATAATATTATGAGCCTTATTAGGGAGAGGGATATGTATAAGTTAGTTTTGAATTGGTGAATGTGTAGCAGTTTTGTAGTTTTGCCTGTGAATGTAAAGTTTAGTTTTGATACTATTGGCATCTGTTTTCTTCTTTCAATAATCATTGATTACAGTTTATTTCAGTTTTTATTAATTTAGTTCTTATCACTATAAAGTGCAATTCTTACTTCAGAATTGTTGAATTCTTAAAATGGAATTATGTGACTTCATGTTGATTCAATTTTTTGTTTGTTTGTTTGTTTGATTTAGGAAAAAAAGTAGGGTGAACTGTATTAACACTGAGATTAAATAATTGTGAGTATTTGTTTATTTGTTTCTATGATGTATTTGATTATACTTTAATGTATATACTATGCAGAAGTCTAAAAGTTAACACATAAACCTAAACATAGGTCAATGTGAATGAACAATACGTAAAGCTTCAAATAACTCAACAAATTATGGATCATCCTCTTCAACATCAACTTGTTGAAGATAACGATGAATCAATGTAGAAACACAAACCCAACTAGGATCAGATGGTCCTGCTTCGTAAACAGGAACTGACACCTCTCTTGGCGCATCACGGGGGCGGGGGGGGGGGGGGGGGGGGGGGGTTACCAAACGAGGATGTGAAACACGATAATACCATTAAAGATATTCATCATTTGTATCAGATGGGGTGGTGGTCAGTGTTTTCGGGCGAATCACAACCCCAACACTCTGATGGTAACTAATCCATTTAACAATAATATCACCCAGCCATCGTATAATCAAGAGGTGAGGGTGGAACATATTGCATATATCCAAACTGACACATACATCTGTCAGGCAATTATGGAACAATTGTATCACCCCACTTAAGACACCCCCTATATAGACATAACTCATCAAACCGACATCATACTCTATGATCCTCGAATGGACGCTGTATTACATCATTAAGTGTCAGCTCGTCCAAAATAGGCCGAAGTCATCCACCTTCGTGACTCATTGCCTATAGCAAACCCTTCACTAATATCTTGAGGGCTCCAAAAGACTCCCTTGACGGGCAAGTGAAGCTGACAAGAGACATCATCTAGAGTAATAGTCATCTCACCAAACTACATGTGAAATGAAGGTGTCTCTAGATGTCATCTCTCTGCAAAAGCGGAAATTTGGTTTGTTTCTATCTTCGTCAAACTGATTCCCTGGAATGAAGAAAGACCAGATCTAGAAATCCAATCCTCCATATTTCTTGGAAGTTGATGTGAAACCCTATGAGTCAACTTCAACCCATGTCTTGCAAACTTCAACTCTTTCTTCAGATCTCTCCTAAAAACAATTAAAAGTAAGCATATATGTCTAGCATTATTTTGGAACCCTCATATTTTATTCAATATCAAATAATTTTAGTTTACTTACCTCACCAAACCATACCTGTCTATAAATACGATGTTTGTACTTAACAAAAAGAAATGTATCGTACGACCCTCCTGGAAAGCCAACTAGTTGTGTTGTGGATGCAGATGCACCAATATGTTCTTCCTCAACCAACCACGACGAAGCGCCCGTCCTACACCAGGATCCGGAATCTTAGCATCCTTGCCTCGTATACGCACCATTGGAAAAAAAACATTAAAAGAATCAAAAAATACAAACCGGAAATCATTTGATAGGAGTTCTGGTATGACGGATAACAAAACCAGAACACATGCTAAGAGAGAACCAATATACACAAGCATCAGAACCAAAACACTCTCTATGACACTTCTGGGTAAGAATAGAACAAAATTGAAAGACATATGAAATGAGTTCCGGTACACATTTTAAAAACCGAAAGCCATTTTCACTGAGTTTCGGTAACCTTATAAAACCGGAACACCTACTTGATATGTTCCGGTATACAATATGTGAACCAAAAGATTTTTGCTGAGAGTTCCGGTTTGTAGGGCGAAAATTACTGTTTCAGAACACTTCTGCATGAATGAAATGTGATTGAAAATTTTCTGAAAAAATAACTATTTATACGAGAGTATTTTGATCCAAAATTTTTTAATATAGAAATATGGGAATAATTGTAGGGGTGTAGGGTAAAAAAAAATTAAAGGGAAACTTTTTTCAATTTGCCGAGTTTTTTAACCTATTCAAAATTATTTGAACTCTATTTTAATATATATATATATATATATATATATATATATATATATATATATATATATATATATATATATATATATATATATATACTAATCATGTTAAAGACAAGTAACACCTAAACAATCGGTACACAAATATTTAGAGACATATACACAAGAGAGTTCAATAAAAAATTCTTCTACTCATTATGATAAATGAGAAGTTTCTTACAACTACATGTTGAAGTTTTCTTTACATTTCCCACGACACTTAATGCCCATGATATATTGGAAAAATATGACGTGTTTGTTAACATCATTTGGAACAGTTTTCTAAAGGAATAAGGTAGTAAGAGAGATTTATAAATTATCAATATGCTTTATGGAATTCATGACGATGATGAAGACTTTTACTAGTCATTGCCTCAATAGTTGGACAAAATGGAAATCACCACCATAATGGAGTCTTTCTTTGTGAATGAGACAAGATGGTAGAGACCAACCTACTATATTGTGTGTGAATCAGAAACTCATATCCAAGATATGTTGTTATCAGTTTCTAAAACATTCATTGTTGCCAAAGTTTATAATGAAACAATAAACAAATCCAAAATTCATCCATTGTATAACCTCATTCCAACCAATTATCATAAGGAACATCATTTGTCAAGATATAATCAACTGCTCTCAGAGAAAGGAAGAGATGTTTTACTTTCCCTATTTAATCACAACTTTGCGTAAGAGGCACTCAATGACAAACAAAATAACAAACTAATAAAATATACTATTGGGTTAGAAAAGAAGGAATTGGTGAAAATGATGAAATTTCTAGAAAAGAAAACCCATATAGAGTTGTGTCATAAGTATTTTAAAACTTCTACATCAAGGACAAATGATGAGAATATGAAGAGTAGAAGGATTCTAAAGACTCTACATCAAGGAAAATTGATGAGAGCATCATGGAGTTGTTAAAAATAAAGGAAGAATAAAAGGCATACTGGAAGTTTGCAAGGGATCAATATAAATAACACAAGAAATTGTACATCTTTCACAAATAAAGAGTACTAAATAGACCCATAGCCTTTCCATAACACATTTTGGGCGAATTTATTGAAAAATAACTTGTGTCAATCATTTTTACTTTGCTTGAAGAAAAAAACAATTCTATATTGCGACACTTGCTACTTAGGATGAGAATAATTCCGTGCCTCCTAAGAAGGTCCCTTCACCCGAGCCTGTGACTGCACCAAGGCAAGTGAAGGAGGCATAATTGACGTTTCAGGAAGAAACTGTTGAAAAAGAATACGTGAAAGGATGTTGGTGATAAAGAAAAGGAAACAATAAAAGAAAAAATAGCTAGTTGTTAAAGAAGCTTCCACTAATGATTAGAGCACTCTCATGTCATACAATGTCCCATTATTAAACCAAGTTGGGGAAATCTAATTATTGAAACTCATACCAAAGAAATATAAACTGATACGGAAAATAAAGTTAACAAAGAGAATGAAGAAAAAGAAGAACTACCAATCGATGTGACCCTAGAGATGATACCAACCTTATATATAAGAGAACGAGATGGCCTCTGAGCCTTATCCAAAACTAAAGAGAAATACAAATAAATATAATGGTAAGTTGTAAGTGTCTAATAAATTAGCAAATATTGCAACTCTAGAAAGGTTGAATATGCCCCTTCTTTGGTCACTAAGGAGAGGGGTCTTATCGAAGTTTTAAATGAGAATGCATTGGTTAATGATCTATTTAGAAAGGCTTCCAGTGTAATTCTAAATATTGGTACAAGTTAAAGGATCGAGATTGGCATAAATGATAGTGAAAATAATGATGACTTCCCCTATAGTAATAGTAAATGCGGTGGATTAATTATTGTAGGTAACAATGGTCGTTCCAAAAAGAGAGGTAGTCTTTCGTCGGAACCATATTCTCTCATAATGGACATTTTCCTCCACAATATGCAGATGGACATAACTAATATCAGTTATCCACAAGGTACAGAGTCTTAAAAAAGGAATATGGATTTCAACATTGACAATGAAGGTGTGGTGATACTTATGAACCACTCATTTAACATGCCTTTTGACAGAGTTGTTGCTAGGCCTCTTATGTTCCAAAAGAGAATATAATTATCATTGAATACTTCCATTAACATAAGAGTGGAAAGAGACTAACCTACATACAAACAGACTAAGTGACCATAATTTTCTTCCGAATTTCGGGAGAATTTTAATTGGTCGATAATCTCAATGGCTGGATTATGCTCAATTTAGTGAGATTAGTTAGAAGATACATTAACAATGAAGTTTTTATTTTCATTTTTTTCTAAATAAATGGGGGTAGAAAGGTATTTGGGATAAGGGAGAAAGTTAAACTCATGTATTTATCTTTTTTTTCTTTTGAGGAGACGGGGTCAAGAGTATTAAAGGGGAAAAACATACTGATATAAGGTGGGTATGTGTGGAATCTTGAGTTTTTCCATTTGAGGAATGTTTGATTTTTGTGTTTGGCTTTGTGAATGGTAGTGAAAAAAATTTCATTGGAATAATGAAGTTTGGTTGCTTTTTATTGTTGATTGAATGATGTTTATTAGTATTATGATCTTTTTATTTCTTGTAGTGAGTTGTGTTAGCAAAGATATTTATTTAGTTGTATGTTTTTATTATAAAACATCATATTCTTATTTTAATGTTTGTAATTTTAATACACCAATATTTTCCATAAGTTGAGATGGCCGAGTTGGTCTAAGGCGCCAGATTAAGGTTCTGGTCCGAAAGGGCGTGGGTTCAAATCCCACTCTCAACAAATTATTTATTTTATCAAAAATATTAATATTTATTATATTTTACTCATGTTAGCATTCTTATTTTTTTTATTAAACATCATAGACGAATTATATTTATTTACAATTACTCAAACACAAATTTTTTTTTTAAAAGCAAGAATAATATAATATAATAAAATGTCATCTTAGATTTCTTAGTTTTAACTACTACCAAACAAGAACTTTTATTTTTGTCATATAATTGCATTACCATGGAATTTCGTTTGAAAAAAATGTGAGAACTTCTCTCTTTCCAAATGATCCATATGCAAACCAACCAAATCAACTACATATTGGAATAAATCTTTTTTAGAAACAAATAAGAACCTTTAAAGCAAAAATTATAGCCAAAAGATGATATAGAAAGAATACAAGAGACATCCAACTAATAAAAAACATTATGTCAAATATCATCAAATATTCACACTAAAAAAATGATCAATTGTCTCCTTTTTTCACATTCTTAATCCTATAAGAGATAGTCAAAGTCTAAAACATCCCATCAAGCAAGCTAATATAGGAATATATTTGCCTTCAAATTTTATTGATGATGATGTTGTTTTATAAACTTCAATACGATGATCCTTCGTGCATATGATCTTAAAATATATTTTTTTTTATTATCAAAAGTGTTTACATGCAAAATAATGTTATATATCATAGAAAAATAATCCAACAAAGGGACCCTGAAGATGATGGATATTTTATGTCTTTTAGAGTATTTTATTATTATAATATCTATTTTTAAAAGTAATTTTATTCAAATTTCACTTGTAAATAAATCTATTTATTGAATTACCTTAAGCGTTCCTAACCCAATGATTATGCAAGTTTTAATTTATTGTAACAATAATAGACGAATTGACTGATCGAGAAAGAACAAGGAAATAAAAAGCATTGGAGAAATTTTGTCCCAAACTCATAGCACTTGATCCAAAATGAAAGGCATTTCATAAAGGAAAAAATCATGATTCACAAGTTATTAAAAACATGAGGCATTCCATCACGAACGTGAGGCATTTTATCAAATTATGAGGCTTTACATCAATAAAGAAAAAAAATATCATTCACAAATTGTTAAGAACATGAGGCGTTCCATCACGAACGTGAGGCGTTTCATCAAATTGTGAGGCTTTACATCAATAAAGAAAAAAATCATCATTCATAAGTTGTTATTAAAATGAGGTGTTCCATCACGAATGTGAGGCGTTTCATCAAATTGTGAGACTTTACATCAAAACCTAAGGACTTTCCTTGAAAACTTTGAGTGATAATTGAATTTTCACTACTATGGAAAACTCTTTTCACAATGGTTGGAATATGGGTACCATCACGTCATTCATATCGTTGTTAAGTAGAGTATCGTTGTAAGTGAGTTGTTTCTACAACGGTCTGGAAGTCGTCATTGAAAGCCAGAACGCGTGCCACATATCACAGCGGTTAGAATTATAAATCGTTGTGATATATACACTTAGGTACTTGGTTCGAAACCCATCAGCAACAAATTAGCCAAACATAGAAATTACTTTTAATCTCGGTTACAATAGATAACCGTCATTGAAAGTCACCAGAGTTTATTATATTATATATAGATTGCTTGTTTTCCTTAAACCTCACTAAAGAAATACTTGGATTCAAATTGATAAAGAAGTCTATAATCTGAAAATTAAACTATTCTTGAAAACCAATTTAATGAAACCATTATTGTTTTCTAATTACATTCGTCTCATCGTGCATATCGTGATGATGTTTACATATATTAAGGTATATTGACCTGACTCCTTAGATGCATCGCTATCTTCGATTATAGTTAAATTTCCATAAGAATAATTTATTGGATAATCGGTCTCATCATCATCATCGTTTATTATCGTAACTTTTATAATCATAATTTTCACGATTATAAGTGTTGATGATGAGGTAGACTATCCAATAAATTATTGTTATGGAAATTTAACTTTAGTTGAATTCAGCGATTCATCTAAGGAGCCAGATCATTATACTATAATATATGTAAACATCATGAGATGAATGACGAGACACATGCAATTCAAAAACAACAATAGTTTGTTTAACTTGGTCTTCAAATACAACTTAATTTACAGATTATAAGTATCTATGTCAATTTAAATTAATGTATTTTAAGTGAGAATTAGTGAAACAAACAATCTACATAAAATATAATAAACTCAAACAACATCATACACCAGAACCAGATATTATAAATTAATCAACAAAACCCTAACCGCATACAATATCACAAACTATGTTAAGTTGTTTCAAGAACGCGCATTTTATTAGAAATTATCACCGCTTGAGTTTGAGTTTCATCTAGTTTGTGAAGCAACGAAAAAAACACAAGGTGGATGAAGTTTCCATAATGACTTCATACTTCTTGTAATTTTTTCCATTTCTACACAAATCATATGAACCTTATCACAAAAGCTTCATACTTGTTATATTTCTTTTCATTGTTTCTAAAACTAGATGACGTTTGATGTCATAGTTGTTTCTTCATTCACTAACATCTTTTTTGTGAAGCTATGAAGAAGAAGTACAAGGTGGATGAAGTTTCCATCATAGCTTCATGCTTCTTGTACTTTTTTTCATAGCTACACAAACATTATGTATCATAGCCAAAGTATGGTCTTTGTTAAGGTAGTGAAGACGAATCTGAAAAAATGAGAACAATCAACAAAAACAACATGCAACAAACGAGATAAATAGAAATATCTAACAATAGATGGAAGGAGAAGAAGAAGAGAAAAAAGGGATTCTAGGGTTTCGCTATGAAGGAAATGACGCTACTGTCAATATGTGAAAGTTAATTTGCTTATATATGGGTAAACAATTTCACAACGGTTAAAAATAAGGACCGTAATGATAAGTACTATTTTATAATAAATATATCACAACGGTTAACTAGAAGAACCGTAGTATTAACCCTTTTAAAAAAATAGAAAAGAAAAGGTGCACCTTAACATTAAAGGAATAAAATATTTTATGGAGTTGAGGTTCAAACCGATGAAAGTTTGATTATATCACAATGGTTGGTTTTGTAACCGTTGTTATATACAAATAATTTTTAAACAAAAAAACAAAATAAATATGGTAGCGTCTTAGTAAAGATATGTCACCGCGGTGTAGGGAAAAACTGTGGTGAGCATGGCATTGTTGTTAGCGCGTTTTGTAGTAGTGTTTGTATAAATATGAGGGGCATCATCAGAAACGTGAGGTGTTTCACTAGCAAAGTAAATCATGCAACATGTCCTAAATATTATAAATGAAAGGTTTTTGTATAGTAGTATTTAAGTATAATATAAATAAGGAATAAGGTTTGAAATTTCGAACGAAGAAAGGGATTTTTATATGGGATTGACAAACGCTTTACAAGGATGAGATAAGTCATTGTTCAACATATGAGTTAGAGTTGAAGCTTCTCATAGCCATTTATTATATGTAATTCTTCTTGTGTTATATATATATATATATATATATATATATATATATATATATATATATATATTTATTTATATATATATGTGTGTGTGTGTGTGTGTGTGCGCGTGTGTGTGTGTGTGTGTGTATGTGTGTGTTCTGGAATGACCCAACGACTATGTATGGTCCAATCCTCTCTTGCCCATGGAACGACCCAATAGCCCAAGTATCAAAGGGACCCACCAGATTCATGCTCCCCTGGGTCGGCCGGGATTCGTCGACCATGCTTGCTCTTGGTGAGTTCTTTATATTCGTTCTCGATCTCTGCCCGACATCAGCAGAGATCACCCAGATTCGACCAAGGTGACTCTTGCTCGGATGGTCATGTACTCAACGCACCATTACCACGACCAGGTTGCTCGTCTGACGGTTAGTTTCTGGCAGTTACCTATTTTCGGGGGATCCGCGATCCAAGACCAAAATAGGAACTGTTAGCCACGTGTTGGGGGCTCTCTATATAAACCATCTCACTTGAGAGGGCTATGTATCGAATATTCATTCCCTAAACACTTTTACTTGTATTTGTTAACTCTTGTGCTAGTTGTGACTTTGGCATCAGAGTACCTTGTAGGTACACCCCCTCGTCCTCTTCAACGTCCGAGCAAACTTCCAGATCCACGTCAGCAACCATTGGAGATTCTGATCTTAGGTATGATCAGTGACGAAGTCTGTGGGAACATATTTTGTTACCCCGTTTTCTCATTTCAGTTTGTAAAAACAAAAACATCACTTTTTAATCTCCTTCTCGATGGCTTGCCAAGACGATTCCATCAGTGCTCGCGTCCTCACTAGCATCCCCGTTAAGCAATAGGAAAGTGACGGAAACAACCCTCACCTTGGGGAACCAGATCATTTTTAAGACGGTCGGATTGCTTCTCCGTTACCGAAACCATCCCAACAGTCGGAGATCACGCCCGCTGATCTCCCCCTAATCCCCATTCCGGAGGGAACAAATCCAACACTGGCAGCGTTGGTCGAGATGACCAATAATATCAACCTCCTCCTCCTATTCCAAAGTGAAAGGTTGGACGTTCTTTAAGGATCAAGACACACCAGGTCCCCTTCCCCTGCAAGGAGGCCTCGTCGGTCTCGTAGTAGATCGCCCAGGAAGAAGAAGGACCACACCCAGAGGCTTCTGGATCTATTAAGAAAAGGACTCGTTCATCCCCTAGACGAAACAAGTCCCAAAAAACAAAGAAATATCCAACCTGGGGCACAACCATACCCCGAAGGCGCGAAAAATCGGTCAAGATCCCCTCCCCGCAGGCATCGGGATGACCGCTCCCGTTCCATCTCCCTGTTTTCTAGTGACGAGGACGAGCCTCACGGCCCCCTCTCTGAAGAAATCATGGCTACCAGACTCCCGAAAGGGCTCGAGAAGCCCTCACCCTTAGGAACCTATGATGGCACAATGGATCCAGACGAGCACATCGAGAACATCGACACTCTGTTGGACTACAGAGGTATTCGGGGAGCTATAAAGTGTCGCCTTTTCCCCAAGACCTTGAGAAAGGGGGCGATGGCTTGGTACAAGAGTCTCCCCCATGAGTTTATCACCTCATGGAGGCAACTAGGGAGAACATTCTCTCGACACTTCACTGCCTCGTGACGCCATCCCAAAACCGAGGCGTCTCTAGAAGCGGTTATTCAAGGGAAAGATAAGCCCCTCCGAGCATATATCGAAAGTTTTAACAAAGAAGTTATCCAGGTCTCGACCACGATCGACATGATGAAATACCTTTTGGAATGAGGACTCCTCCCAAAAGTAATTTCAGAAGGTTCGTGGGAATCGAAACACCGACCATGCTTGACACCTTCCTTCTCAAGACACAAGCATACATACAATACGAAGAAAAGGAGGCAACAAGCACTTCCTGTGACACCGGGCATAATGAGGACGCCAAACCTTCCAAGCATGACAATTCCTCGACATCCAGTAGAGGAGGAGACAAAAGAAAGGAAGATCGCTCTCGTGAACCGTGAGAGCACAAGGGTCCCATCGGGAACACCTCTCACGGAGTCCAGGGAAAAGATTCCGTCTAAGTGCGCGAATTCTGAATTCCACCAAGCAGGAGTCACATTCCTAAAACAGCTACCAAATAAACAAAATACTGACAAGATAAAGTATTGTCGTTTCCACAATTCTCACGGGCATAACACCAAGAATTGCATTCACTTGAAAAACGCCATTGAGATCCTCATCCGGGATGGTCATCTCAAACAATTCACTAAAAGTAAAGAGACCCCTCAACAGGAAGTACAAGAAACCCGAAAAGCTGAGGATGTCACTCCACCGGCCGCGGAAACAACCTTTAGTTCACTCTCAGCATCACGCGACCTGAAGATTTTTACATCCCCGAGCCATACACCGACCCTGCGTATTTCGCCGCATACAACCCGTGGGAATCTTTCCCGTCACCGATGGTCATCTTTGGAGGAGGACCCAATAAGGTTACGGTAGAATCAGTAAAGTGACGATTCGACCAACTGATCAACACCAGTTCTAACCAGAGCTCGACCCTTGACCCTCCTCGTGGAGGATCTGCCCCCATCTCTTTCTATAAAGAATACCTCCTCAAATGAGCACCTAACGCTAGCATTCCTTTGCTTGTTCACGCACAGATGGCGAAATTCGACGTCCGTAGGATCCTAGTCGATCAAGGAAGCCCCGTCGACATCATGTATTCCCAAATGTTCACAACCCTCCAACTAAACGAGACACACTTGATGCCATACGTAGGCTTGGACCTCCAAGGGTTCAACGGGACAGTTTCCAGGCCTTGGGGTTATGTCGATCTGATCGTTATTTTTGGAGAAGGAGAAACCGCAAGGTCCATTAAGGTGCAATTTCTTGTGATAGACTTCCCGTACTTGTACCAATGCATATTGGGACGACCTACTTTGGTCGAACTCATTGCAGTGCCTTCTACAATGCACTTGAAAATGAAATACTATACATCGTCAGGACATGTAGCCACTCTCCACGGGGACATAGAAGTTACTCGCAGGGGTTATGAAGTCGCATCCAAAGGCCTTAACACCATCGCTGCCAAGCCCAAGCCAGCCAAAGCCATCCTCTCATGCAGCTCCGAGGAACCAAAAGCACTACCTTGTATGGATTCCATCGACCTCGACAGCAGATTCACTAATGAAGATGAACAAACACAGTTGGTCGCAAAGCTCTCTTCATCTGCTCGACTCGTCCCCGACGGCGATTTCAAACTAGTCACACTAGGGGAAGACCCTTCGAATGGGGTAAAGATTGGAACAGATCTCCCAGACCTAGCGAGGAAGTAGCTCAAAGCCTGCCTTAGGGAAAATGTTGATCTATTCCCGTGGAGCGCTGCAGAAATGTCGGGCTTTGATCCAGAAACGGCGTGCCACCATCTGTCCATAGATCCCTCGATCCGAGCAATCACGCAGCGAAGGAGGAAGCAGTCCCGTGAAAAGGTAGAAACAGTCGAGCAGGTTGTAAAAGACCTCATAGAGGCGCATTTTGTAACAGAGGTCAGGTATACCACCTGGCTCTCGAACGTTGTACTAGTTAAAATGAGCAATGGAAAATGGAGCATGTGCGTTAACTACACCGATCTTAACCGAGCTTGCCCGAAAGACGCTTACCTTTTGCCTAACATTGATAAGCTGGTCAATAACTCTGCAGGTTTTAAATTATTGTCGTTCCTCTACGCCTATTCCAGGCACAATCAAATACCCATGGTCGTGACCGACAAAAAGTACACTACTTTCATGACCGAATCGGATAACTATTACTACAACGTAATGCCTTTCGGCTTGAAAAATGCGGGCACTACTTACCAGCAAATGATGAATAAAGTCTTCCAAGCGAAAAACAGAAACATGCTCAAAGTTTATATGGACTACATGATCGTTAAATCCCACGAGGAAATCGATCACACTCTCCACTTAAAGAAATTTTTCAATCAGGCACGCAAGTGCAAAATGCGATTCAATCCCGAAAAGTGCGCATTCGGGGTACGAGCGGGCAAATTCCTCGGTTTCTATCTGACCGAAAGAGGGATAGAAGCTAACCCCGACAAGTGCCGAGCATTTTCCGAAACGCCCACACCCACTTCTAAAAAATCCATCCAGTCACTAAACGGGGTGCTCACATCGTTATCACGCTTCGTAGCAAAATCTGCTCAGCATGCGCTCCCCATATTCAAGCTCCTCCGCAGGGAGGCTGCCTTCGAGTAGACAGAGGAGCGCGAGCAAGCGTTGACACACCTCAAAAGGGCTCTATCAGAACCTCCAGTTCTCTCCCGACCAGAGGCAGGGGAAATCTTATTCATGTACCTTGTCGTCGCTAACAAAGCCATAAGCGTTGCTCTCGTGCAAGAAACGCATGAGGGGCAAAAACCAATTTATTTCACGAGAAAATCCCTACAAGGGCCCGAACTTAGGTATCAACAAATTGAAAAGGTTTCCCTGGCACTCCTCCACGCAGCAAGGAGACTTATACATTATTTTCTCGCGCACACGATCGTGGTGCGTACCGACCAGCCCATCAGACAACTCCTCGGTCGACCTGATATGGCCGGGAGAATGCTTAAGTGGTCGTTGGAACTATCCGAATTCGATATTCGTTACGAGGGTAGAGCATCCGTCAAAGTGCAGGCCCTTGCAGATTTCAGAGCCGAAATGACCGCCCCCGAAGGCCCGATCTGCGTGTCCAAGAAATGGACCATTTTCGTGGACGGTGCATCGAGCTCAATAGGAAGCGGCGCGATAATCATCTTGGGAAATGAAGATGGAATCCCGATCGAAGTGTCCCTCACCTTATCATTTCCCACGTCCAACAACCAGGCAGAATATGAAGCATTCCTCGCAGGCTTGAGGCTCGCTGACAACCTTGGAGCGGAAGAGGTAATTATCTGAACAAACTCCTAACTCGTAGCCATGCAGGTCAAAGGCGATTACCAGGTCAAAAATGACAATTTGTCAGAATACTTAGCCCTGATCAAGGAAAGGATTGCAAAATTCAAGTCCGTGGAAGTTAAACACGTACCCGCGAGAACAATATACGAGCATATGTGCTCTAAAAACTTGCGAGCACAAAGAAAAAAAAGGTAATAAATCTGTCATTAAATAAATACTCCCTCATCCCAATATCGAAAAGTCAACCCCAACAGTAGACATAAACGTCATTGACGACGCCAACTGTTGGATGACTCTAGTTTACAAATACCTAACTAGTGATGAGATGCCCGAAGATCCAAAAGAAGCCAACATCATCAAGCGACGGGCGTGCTCATACGTTTTGGTCGAGGGAAGACTTTATCGACGAGGATTCCCCACCCCCTTCCTCAAGTGCGCCGAAGAAGAACTAATTCCCCACATCCTGTGTGAAATCCACGAAGGCATCAACGCCCAACATTTGGGCGGGAGATCCCTCACAAGGAAAGCCCTTCGGGCAGGATACTACTGGCCTAATATGCAGAAAAACGCCATAGAGCATGTAAAAAATGCGATAAATGCCAATGACACGGGGACATGCACCTCGCACCGCCCAACGAGCTCAACAATGCCATCCATGTGGCCATTCACATGGTGGGGTCTGGATATCCTGGGTCCTTTTGTCGTCGGTTCAAATCAAAATAAATACTTGATCGTCGGAGTTAACTACTTCATGAAATGGATTGAAGCTGAACCTCTAGCCAAAATCACAGCCCTTAGCATACTGCATTTCTTCAAACGTAACATTCATGCTCGCTTCGGAATACCCCAGGCCATCGTTACCGACAACGACACCCAATTCACAGATAAAAACTTCCAAGAATTTATCGCCAACGTAGGAACCAAACAACACTTCGTATATGCCGAACACTCGCAAACCAACGGGCAGGCTAAAGCGGCAAACAGGGTCATCCTTCGAGGACTCAAGTGAAGGTTGGACAGGATCAAGAAATGATGGGTCGAGGAACTGCACAGCGTCCTATGGGCATACCATACTACCCCATATTCGACCACTAGGGAAACCCCTTTTCGACTAGCATATGGGACCGAGACCATTATCCCCATAGAGATGCACATTTCATCCAGGCAAACAGAAGCCCCAATGGACGAGGATACCAATTAAGAGATATTACGCAAAGAACTCGACCTAGTCGAAGAAGTCAGATCAGGGGCATCCCTACATGACGCACCTCTTAAACAAAAGATTTCCATAAGACACGATTCAAAAGTCATAAAACGAGCGTTCGCGGTCAACAACCTTGTCCTCAAGAAGAACCACAAGGACTTCAGAGAAGGAAAACTAGTCGTGAACTGGAAGGTTCCAAGAAAAAATGGACAACGGGGCCTATTACTTAGAAAAATTGAATGGGGGAGAACTTGTTCGTCCTTGGAACACCGAGAAACTCAAACAATAATATAGTTAAGGCATTAGCCGACATTAGTACCAACCTAACGTGCGTACCTAGGTACAAGTATCACACACCAAATTTACGTTTCGATGAGATCCTCCTCGAGAACGAAGAAGATCATCATCACACGATTGAATCCTCAAACGAGTCAATCCTCGTCTTCGTACCACGACCAGGCAGAACACCCAGATCGCGATGGGACGTTCATGCTGTGAAGCACGAATCATTAACATGGTTTGAGCATCGTTCATCGGCCAAACATAAGATGGTGTTCTGCCCGATTCCCTAAACCGACAGATAAATAAATCGAGCATAATTTCCCAAACCTATAAACATAATTTAAGTCCCAAGCGGGCACACGAAAAGAACATCGCATACGCATGTCGAGCGAACATTATTACATCTGAAAAACTCAAAAACACTTAGTGAAAATATAATGTAAAGTATGTCCTCCGACAGACATACAGGCACACACATCAATTAAGTAAACAAACGACCACCAAGGTTGCAAAATTTCCAACATTAAAAGGGTGTGACCGCAATGGCCGACTTGTTCTTGTTTTACATAAAGGGGGAACAAATCCCCCTAACACACATAAAAGCCATGGCACGCATACCAGCTAACAAATTACAAAAGCGGGTCAAAACCTCAAGGAATAATAGTGGCATCTGGATGGGCATCAACGGGGATCCCGTGGTCCTCCTCCATGTCGACATCACCTTGTTATGACTGTTTGAGGTAGTCGGGAATGAGGATCACACCATCATTGGCCTTGTATAAAAAGTCGGTACCCTCCTCGTTGAACGTCAGCCTGAGATTAACTATTTTCAGTTGGTCCACCGTGTTTTTGAATGCTACGCTAGCCATCTCCTCGAGATCCACCTCCCCTTCCTCGATCTTCGCGACCAACTCAGCCCGGGATTTCAGAGGCTTTAACTCCTCAGGTTCATCCGCGGTAGGAGCCCAATCAGCCTTAAGACGAAAAATCTCCTCTACAATAGACTTCTTGTCGGCGGCCATGAAATCTTCCAGCACCTTAATCCTACTGGAATCCTCCTTCATAAATTTCGCGTGTGTCTTGGCCACATCCTCAGAGGATGAGAGTTTGGCCTTTAGCTGCTGGATCTCTTGCTCTTGAGTAGTAGTCCCCTCCATGAACATCGAGGCCATGGTAAAGACCCGCATCACCGAGCTCGCATCCCGATCTAGCCAAGATCGCCTATCTGGTCGACTCGACCCCTCCAACTAAAGTGTTTCCTCCATATGGATCTAGAGGGAGTGCTCCTCAAAGAAATCGGGCTTCATGAAACACGTAGGGAGCTCGAAGGAAGGCTTTGAAGAAGCATTCGCCAGATTCACAACATCTTCGGCTCTAGACCTCTTCCCTGTCCTGGAAGTATCCCCGAGCGAACTATGGGAGGCAGGCGAAGAGGCACCCGAACCTGTGACCAACCGTTTGTTGAGACGAGTCTGTTTCAATTTCTTTGGTGCTCGTCGCTTTCCCGCATTAGACATCAACTTGTCCTGCACATGCACCATTGAATTTGCAATAGACAAAGGTTAAAATGGTCAGAGCATAAATCATAGACGAGCATAATATGAAGTACGAGCAAAAAAATACTAAAACTACCAAAGTAATGAGAAACGTCCTCGTCTGTCTTACAAGCTAGGAGCTTGGACACCTCTATAAACCTAAGGGTCACCTTGGCGCCCCCATCCTTGTCTAGGATCGCATGACCATATTCATCAACATGCACAGTCATAGCGATCCACGAAACATAACTCATCAAAGCCTCATAGCTGGCCTGGTCACTCTCACTCAGCTTGGAGGAAATCTCTAGAAACTCGTCCGTCCCGCGCATGAAATGATCACGCGACCAGGAAAAGTGAAACCTTAGCAGTAAGTGGGGACCCTTTTTCCCATCCTTATTCGGTAAAACATTCCCCTGATTGTTTGTGTCCACTGCCTAAAATTTACAGGAGTTCAGTGCATGCTCGAAAATTGGTTCGACTAGATAGAACCGATCCTTAAAATCTTTGATCGATTCAGAGTATGCCTTAAAAAATTTCTTCTTTTGCTTCAATGAGACCCATCCGAACTTCCCTTGAACCACCTGTCGCTGGAGGTGAAAGATGTGGAAAAACAAAGGGAGTGTTGCCCCTATCCTCAAGTGTCCGCACGTCATCTCGAAAGCCCAGATGAAGGCAAACGAGTCCAGGTGCAACTGGGAGGGAGCAAGCTCCAAGTGCACAAACACGGATTGCTGAAAATCCGAAAATGGAAGTCTGAATTTGAGCTCCTTGAATAAGATGTTGTATAGAGGAAATCTGTCTGAGCCAAACGACCAACAGATACGGTTCTCTGAGCCCGGGTACTTCACCGCCCAGTCTTCAGGATTTCCGACCATAGGATCTGGGCCCTCCAAATCTTGGGTATAAACAGAAGCAATATTCACTGGCTCATTCGCAGCCTACTCATCGACAAACATATTTTTGTCCTTTTCATCACCCTCTTCCTCATAGTCAACGAAGTTGGCTCTAGTTGAGGCAGTTTCCCCTGAGTCACCAGGAGATGTGGAACTCCTCCCCGTCGATGATGAATTTTTAGATTCAGCGGAAGAAGGTGCGATATTGCTCGACAAGTTCTCTACTTCCATGCTTATACACTCGTTGTTGGACATCATCACACTTGAAAAGTAGCGAAAGTAAATGTGAATTTGATAGGTCAAATCAAATCCACCCTTCCACCGTTGATCAAGTGAAATGGCACATTAAGGAACGAGGACGCTGTCATCAGTCAAAGCCCTTATTCAAAGAAAGGTCACTTATTGTAATAACGATCATATGGCTATACGGGGAAGGAAGGAATGCTGACAGTTCTCAAGCGTGATCACATTATTGCCCAAAATTCTGGATGAAGTTCAACCGGAGTCACAGAGCAGAACCGCCGCAAATGACGATCCTAAATCCTAACTACCACATCAGTGGTGGCATCGACACAGCAAACGCTGCACATAAGCAGAAATTATCGTGTCGGAACCCTAGAACTTAGTAACGTAGGTCCTTTCGATCCTAACACTCGTTGTTGGACATCATCACACTTGAAAAGTAGCGAAAGTAGATGTGAATTCGATAGGTCAAATCAAATCCACCCTTCCACCGTTGATCAAGTGAAATGGCACATTAAGGAACGAGGACGATGTCATCGGTCAAAGCCCTTATTCAAAGAAAGGTCACTTATTGTAATAACGATCATATGGCTATACGGGGAAGGAAGGAATGCTGACAGTTCTCAAGCGCGATCACATTATTGCCCAAAATTCTGGATGAAGTTCAACCGGAGTCACAGAGCAGAACCGCCGCAAATGACGATCCTAAATCCTAACTACCACATCAGTGGTGGCATCGACACAGCAAACGCTGCACATAAGCAGAAATTATCGTGCCGGAACCCTAGAACTTAGTAACGTAGGTCCTTTCAAACTAAAATAACATTTAATTCTCTTTAGTTTTTTAAAATCAAGTACCATTAGAATATAAAAAAACATTATTATAGATAGATTTGATTTAAGAATAAAAAAACATTATTATAAATAGATTTGATTCATCCTTTTAAATCATAATCAAATCCAACACTTCACCTTAATTTTATTTAATTTTTTCAAATAAAATGAATGAATATTTAGATTTTTTTATATAGACAAAATCAGATTAAAAAATTTAACGAATTAGTAATTTTTTTAATACCAATAAACATGGTAAAATAAACCGTAACAAACCTGTATAAATTTACAATTACACCATGAGTATAAATTAAAAACGGCATATTGCTATCACAGTTACTATCTTATAAAAAAAATGTGTTTATTAAAAGTCTAAGTTACCCTCTTACTCAGTTAATGATGCCGCATTTAAAATATTGCTTTAACTACCCTCTTTTATCTTTTCTCTTTCATTTGTTTCCTCTTTTCTCCATATGCTTCAAATATTACGTTTTTTCGTTTCGAATTTTTTTGCATTTAAACTATAGTTAAAATTCTCAAATTGTAAACTTTTGCTTTGCCATTGATTTTTTTTTAATTATTTGGTTATTATTAAATTTGAGTAATTTGTTAGAATGCTTCAGAGACAAAGCAAGAGTCTGTATTGAAAATTTAAATTTTCTGAGGTGAATAATTTAGTAAAAGGAAACATTTGTTTTTAGATATTATAGTCTTATTCTTGCCTTAACTAAAAGTTGTCTTTAATCTATAATGTTAAATTTTGTTTCCCGACACTTATTGAAAGCATTCTCATGCCATGGCCTTTGTATGAATGTTTTCATCATCAACTAAATATAAACATTTTTTATGCACATATGCAGACGAGGATATTCTGATCTATACGGAAGTGTTTCGGTGCTGATTAGGTGGTGTCATTTGTTGCATAGACTTGGGCATTGTTTTCACACTCATTAATCATGGCCTGATGATGGAAAGATTGATTTCATTGCTTTTATTTTTTGAATTATCATTAATCATGTCAAGGGGTTCTTGGAGAAGACGACACCGGTGAAGAATCACCTAGGTTAGCGCTTTGTTTGTTCCTGAGAAGATATCAATTAGCATTGTTTGATTGATTTCCACACATGTGAACAAAGAGGGGGAAGCAAGGATAATTCCACTAATAACTACCTGTTGAGTGGGATAACTTTGTTGTATTTTTTATCATCATTTTCATATCTATTGAGTTTTTATATTGGTTGTACTTAATAGACATTGTGCTTGCTTCCCCCTCTTTTTATAGCCAATATAGTTGTTCAACAGAATAATCATATTGTGGGGATGTTAAAAACCTTGGTGTTTCACACTGGAAAAACACCTCGTGGAGATCGAACATCGAGGTTTATGCATGAGTATAGCCTTGAAGATAAGGACCTGTCTGACAAAGGGATTGTTCAGGTAATCATTTGTTTCTTAATTGTTTTCTATGGTTAAATGTTATAATATTATGAGCCTTATTAGGGAGAGGGATATGTATAAGTTAGTTTTGAATTGGTGAATGTGTAGCAGTTTTGTAGTTTTGCCTGTGAATGTAAAGTTTAGTTTTGATACTATTGGCATCTGTTTTCTTCTTTCAATAATCATTAATTACAGTTTATTTCAGTTTTTATTAATTTAGTTCTTATCACTATAAAGTGCAATTCTTACTTCAGAATTGTTGAATTCTTAAAATGGAATTATGTGACTTCATGTTGATTCAATTTTTTGTTTGTTTGATTTAGGAAAAAAAGCCGGGTGAACTGTATTAACACTGAGATTAAATAATTGTGAGTATTTGTTTATTTGTTTCTATGATGTATTTGATTATACTTTAATGTATATACTATGCAGAAGTCTAAAAGTTAACACATAAACCTAAACATAGGTCAATGTGAATGAACAATACGTAAAGCTTCAAATAACTCAACAAATTATGGATCATCCTCTTCAACATCAACTTGTTGAAGATAACGATGAATCAATGTAGAAACACAAACCCAACTAGGATCAGATGGTCCTGCTTCGTAAACAGGAACTGACACCTCTCTTGGCGCATCACGGGGGCGGGGGGGGGGGGACCAAATGAGGATGTGAAACACGATAATACCATTAAAGATATTCATCATTTGTATCAGATGGGGTGGTGGTCAGTGTTTTCGGACGAATCACAACCCCAACACTCTGATGGTAACTAATCCATTTAACATTAATATCACCAGCCATCGTATAATCAAGAGGTGAGGGTGGAACATATTGCGTATATCCAAACTGACACATACATCTGTCAGGCAATTATGGAACAATTGTATCACCCCACTTAAGACACCCCCTATATAGACATAACTCATCAAACCGACATCATACTCTATGATCCTCGAATGGACGCTGTATTACATCATTAAGTGTCAGCTCGTCCAAAATAGGCTGAAGTCATCCACCTTCGTGACTCATTGCCTATAGCAAACCCTTCACTAATATCTTGAGGGCTCCAAAAGACTCCCTTGACGGGCAAGTGAAGCTGACAAGAGACATCATCCAGAGTAATAGTCATCTCACCAAACTACATGTGAAATGAAGGTGTCTCTAGATGTCATCTCTCTGCAAAAGCGGAAATTTGGTTTGTTTCTATCTTCGTCAAACTGATTCTCTGGAATGAAGAAAGACCAGATCTAGAAATCCAATCCTCCATATTTCTTGGAAGTTGATGTGAAACCCTATGAGTCAACTTCAACCCATGTCTTGCAAACTTCAACTCTTTCTTCAGATCTCTCCTAAAAACAATTAAAAGTAAGCATATATGTCTAGCATTATTTTGGAACCCTCATATTTTATTCAATATCAAATAATTTTAGTTTACTTGCCTCACCAAACCATACCTGTCTATAAATACGATGTTTGTACTTAACAAAAAGAAATGTATCGTACAACCCTCCTGGAAAGCCAACTAGTTGTGTTGTGGATGCAGATGCACCAATATGTTCTTCCTCAACCAACCACGACGAAGCGCCCGTCCTACACCAGGATCCGGAATCTTAGCATCCTTGCCTCGTATACGCACCATTGAAAAAAAAACATTAAAAGAATCAAAAAATACAAACCGGAAATCATTTGATAGGAGTTCTGGTATGATGGATAACAAAACCAGAACACATGCTAAGAGAGAACCAATATACACAAGCATCAGAACCAAAACACTCTCTATGACACTTCTGGGTAAGAATAGAACAAAATTGAAAGACATATGAAATGAGTTCCGGTACACATTTTAAAAACCGAAAGCCATTTTCACTGAGTTTCGGTAACATTATAAAACCGGAACACCTACTTGATATGTTCCGGTATACAATATGTGAACCAAAAGATTTTTGCTGAGAGTTCCGGTTTGTAGGGCGAAAATTACTGTTTCAGAACACTTCTGCATCAATTAAATGTGATTGAAAATTTTCTGAAAAAATAACTATTTATACGAGAGTATTTTGATCCAAAATTTTTTAATATAGAAATATGGGAATAATTGTAGGGGTGTAGGGTAAAAAAATAATTAAAGGGAAATTTTTTTAAATTTGCCGAGTTTTTTAACCTATTCAAAATTATTTGAACTCTATTTTAATATATATATATATATATATATATATATATATATATATATATATATATATATATATATACTAATCATGTTAAAGACAAGTAACACCTAAACAATCGGTACACAAATATTTAGAGACATATACACAAGAGAGTTCAATAAAAAATTCTTCTACTCATTATGATAAATGAGAAGTTTCTTACAACTACATGTTGAAGTTTTCTTTACATTTCCCACGACACTTAATGCCCATGATATATTGGAAAAATATGACGTGTTTGTTAACACCATTTGGAACAGTTTTCTAAAGGAATAAGGTAGTAAGAGAGATTTATAAATTATCAATATGCTCTATGGAATTCATGACGATGATGAAGACTTTTACTAGTCATTGCCTCAATAGTTGGACAAAATGGAAATCACCACCATAATGGAGTCTTTCTTTGTGAATGAGACAAGATGGTAGAGACCAACCTACTATATTGTGTGTGAATCAGAAACTCATATCCAAGATATGTTGTTATCAGTTTCTAAAACATTCATTGTTGCCAAAGTTTATAATGAAACAATAAACAAATCCAAAATTCATCCATTGTATAACCTCATTCCAACCAATTATCATAAGGAACATCATTTGTCAAGATATAATCAACTGCTCTCAGAGAAAGGAAGAGATGTTGTACTTTCCCTATTTAATCACAACTTTGCGTAAGAGGCACTCAATGACAAACAAAATAACAAACTAATAAAATATACTATTGGGTTAGAAAAGAAGGAATTGGTGAAAATGATGAAATTTCTAGAAAAGAAAACCCATATAGAGTTGTGTCATAAGTATTTTAAAACTTCTACATCAAGGACAAATGATGAGAATATGAAGAGTAGAAGGATTCTAAAGCCTCTACATCAAGGAAAATTGATGAGAGCATCATGGAGTTGTTAAAAATAAAGGAAGAATAAAAGGCATACTGGAAGTTTGCAAGGGATCAATATAAATAACACAAGAAATTGTACATCTTTCACAAATAAAGAGTACTAAATAGACCCATAGCCTTTCCATAACACATTTTGGGCGAATTTATTGAAAAATAACTTGTGTCAATCATTTTTACTTTGCTAGAAGAAAAAAACAATTCTATATTGCGACACTTGCTACTTAGGATGAGAATAATTTTGTGCCTCCTAAGAAGGTCCCTTCACCCGAGCCTGTGACTGCACCAAGGCAAGTGAAGGAGGCATAATTGACGTTTCAGGAAGAAACTGTTGAAAAAGAATACGTGAAAGGATGTTGGTGATAAAGAAAAGGAAACAATAAAAGAAAAAATAGCTAGTTGTTAAAGAAGCTTCCACCAATGATTAGAGCACTCTCATGTCATACAATGTCCCATTATTAAACCAAGTTGGGGAAATCTAATTATTGAAACTCATACCAAAGAAATATAAACTGATACGAAAAATAAAGTTAACAAAGAGAATGAAGAAAAAGAAGAACTACCAATCGATGTGACCCTAGAGATGATACCAACCTTATATATAAGAGAACGAGATGGCCTCTGAGCCTTATCCAAAACTAAAGAGAAATACAAATAAATATAATGGTAAGTTGTAAGTGTCTAATAAATTAGCAAATATTGCAACTCTAGAAAGGTTGAATATGCCCCTTCTTTGGTCACTAAGGAGAGGGGTCTTATCGAAGTTTTAAATGAGAATGCATTGGTTAATGATCTATTTAGAAAGGCTTCCAGTGTAATTCTAAATATTGGTACAAGTTAAAGGATCGAGATTGGCATAAATGATAGTGAAAATAATGATGACTTCCCCTATAGTAATAGTAAATGCGGTGGATTAATTATTGTAGGTAACAATGGTTGTTCCAAAAAGAGAGGTAGTCTTTCGTCGGAACCATATTCTCCCATAATGGACATTTTCCTCCACAATATGCAGATGGACATAACTAATATCAGTTATCCACAAGGTACAGAGTCTTAAAAAAGGAATATGGATTTCAACATTGACAATGAAGGTGTGGTGATACTTATGAACCACTCATTTAACATGCCTTTTGACAGAGTTGTTGCTAGGCCTCTTATGTTCCAAAAGAGAATATAATTATCATTGAATACTTCCATTAACATAAGAGTGGAAAGAGACTAACCTACATATAAACAGACTAAGTGACCATAATTTTCTTCCGAATTTCGGGAGAATTTTAATTGGTCGATAATCTCAATGGCTGGATTATGCTCAATTTAGTGAGATTAGTTAGAAGATACATTAACAATGAAGTTTTTATTTTCATTTTTTGCTAAATAAATGGGGGTAGAAAGGTATTTGGGATAAGGGAGAAAGTTAAACTCATGTATTTATCTTTTTTTTTCTTTTGAGGAGACGGGGTCAAGAGTATTAAAGGGGAAAAAACATACTGATATAAGGTGGGTATGTGTGGAATCTTGAGTTTTTCCATTTGAGGAATGTTTGATTTTTGTGTTTGGCTTTGTGAATGGTAGTGAAAAAAATTTCATTGGAATAATGAAGTTTGGTTGCTTTTTATTGTTGATTGAATGATGTTTATTAGTATTATGATCTTTTTATTTCTTGTAGTGAGTTGTGTTAGCAAAGATATTTATTTAGTTGTATGTTTTTATTATAAAACATCATATTCTTATTTTAATGTTTGTAATTTTAATACACCAATATTTTCCATAAGTTGAGATGGCCGAGTTGGTCTAAGGCGCCAGATTAAGGTTCTGGTCCGAAAAGGCGTGGGTTCAAATCCCACTCTCAACAAATTATTTATTTTATCAAAAATATTAATATTTATTATATTTTACTCATGTTAGCATTCTTATTTTTTTTATTAAACATCATAGACGAATTATATTTATTTACAATTACTCAAACACGATTTTTTTTTTAAAAGCAAGAATAATATAATATAATAAAATGTCATCTTAGATTTCTTAGTTTTAACTACTACCAAACAAGAACTTTTATTTTTGTCATATAATTGCATTACCATGGAATTTCGTTTGAAAAAAATGTGAGAACTTCTCTCTTTCCAAATGATCCATATGCAAACCAACCAAATCAACTACATATTGAAATAAATCTTTTTTAGAAACAAATAAGAACCTTTAAAGCAAAAATTATAGCCAAAAGATGATATAGAAAGAATACAAGAGACATCCAACTAATAAAAAACATTATGTCAAATATCATCAAATATTCACACTAAAAAAATGATCAATTGTCTCCTTTTTTCACATTCTTAATCCCATAAGAGATAGTCAAAGTCTAAAACATCCCATCAAGCAAGCTAATATAGGAATATATTTGCCTTCAAATTTTATTGATGATGATGTTGTTTTATAAACTTCAATACGATGATCCTTCGTGCATATGATCTTAAAATATCTTTTTTTTTTATTATCAAAAGTGTTTACATGCAAAATAATGTTATATATCATAGAAAAATAATCCAACAAAGGGACCCTGAAGATGATGGATATTTTATGTCTTTTAGAGTATTTTATTATTATAATATCTATTTTTAAAAGTAATTTTATTCAAATTTCACTTGTAAATAAATCTATTTATTGAATTACCTTAAGCGTTCCTAACCCAATGATTATGCAAGTTTTAATTTATTGTAACAATAATAGACGAATTGACTGATCGAGAAAGAACAAGGAAATAAAAAGCATTGGAGAAATTTTGTCCCAAACTCATAGCACTTGATCCAAAATGAAAGGCATTTCATAAAGGAAAAAATCATGATTCACAAGTTATTAAAAACATGAGGCATTCCATCACGAACGTGAGGCATTTTATCAAATTATGAGGCTTTACATCAATAAAGAAAAAAAATATCATTCACAAATTGTTAAGAACATGAGGCGTTCCATCACGAACGTGAGGCGTTTCATCAAATTGTGAGGCTTTACATCAATAAAGAAAAAAATCATCATTCATAAGTTGTTATTAAAATGAGGTGTTCCATCACGAATGTGAGGCGTTTCATCAAATTGTGAGACTTTACATCAAAACCTAAGGACTTTCCTTGAAAACTTTGAGTGATAATTGAATTTTCACTACTATGGAAAACTCTTTTCACAATGGTTGGAATATGGGTACCATCACGTCGTTCATATCGTTGTTAAGTAGAGTATCGTTGTAAGTGAGTTGTTTCTACAACGGTCTGGAAGTCGTCCTTGAAAGCCAGAACGCGTGCCACATATCACAGCGGTTAGAATTATAAATCGTTGTGATATATACACTTAGGTACTTGGTTCGAAACCCATCAGCAACAAATTAGCCAAACATAGAAATTACTTTTAATCTCGGTTACAATAGATAACCGTCATTGAAAGTCACCAGAGTTTATTATATTATATATAGATTGCTTGTTTTCCTTAAACCTCACTAAAGAAATACTTGGATTCAAATTGATAAAGAAGTCTATAATCTGAAAATTAAACTATTCTTGAAAACCAATTTAATGAAACCATTATTGTTTTCTAATTACATTCGTCTCATCGTGCATATCGTGATGATGTTTACATATATTAAGGTATATTGACCTGACTCCTTAGATGCATCGTTATCTTCGATTATAATTAAATTTCCATAAGAATAATTTATTGGATAATCGGTCTCATCATCATCATCGTTTATTATCGTAACTTTTATAATCATAATTTTCACGATTATAAGTGTTGATGATGAGGTAGACTATCCAATAAATTATTGTTATGGAAATTTAACTTTAGTTGAATTCAACGATTCATCTAAGGAGCCAGATCATTATACTATAATATATGTAAACATCATGAGATGAATGACGAGACACATGCAATTCAAAAACAACAATAGTTTGTTTAACTTGGTCTTCAAATACAACTTAATTTACAGATTATAAGTATCTATGTCAATTTAAATTAATGTATTTTAAGTGAGAATTAGTGAAACAAACAATCTACATAAAATATAATAAACTCAAACAACATCATACACCAGAACCAGATATTATAAATTAATCAACAAAACCCTAACCGCATACAATATCACAAACTATGTTAAGTTGTTTCAAGAACACGCATTTTATTAGAAATTATCACCGCTTGAGTTTGAGTTTCATCTAGTTTGTGAAGCAACGAAAAAAACACAAGGTGGATGAGGTTTCCATAATGACTTCATACTTCTTGTAATTTTTTCCATTTCTACACAAATCATATGAACCTTATCATCTCATACTATACGCTTCCTACCACTGCTTGCTATTACCATGTATCATCCCCTTAATCTGCAAATTTCAACAATGAGCTTCTTCAGTTAAAACTAAACCCTGAAACCATAATCCAGTGAATAGTAAAGAGAGATCAAAAGAGAGAGTAGGAGAACATACCATCTTCGTTGTCGTCGTAGTGTGGGTTATACCATGAATTTCCAAACTATGAATTTCATCTAGTTTGTGAAGCAATGAAAAATAAATACAAGGTGGAAAAAGCTTACACAAAAGCTTCATACTTGTTATATTTCTTTTCATTGTTTCTAAAACTAGATGACGTTTGCTGTCATAGTTGTTTCTTCATTCACTAACATCTTTTTTGTGAAGCTATGAAGAAGAAGTACAAGGTGGATGAAGTTTCCATCATAGCTTCATGCTTCTTGTACTTTTTTTCATAGCTACACAAACATTATGTATCATAGCAAAAGTATGGTCTTTGTTAAGGTAGTGAAGACGAATCTGAAAAAATGAGAACAATCAACAAAAATAACATGCAACAAACGAGATAAAGAGAAATATCTAACAATAGATGGAAGGATAAGAAGAAGAGAAAAAAGGGATTCTAGGGTTTCGCTATGAAGGAAATGACGCTACTGTCAATATGTGAAAGTTAATTTGCTTATATATGGGTAAACAATTTCACAACGGTTAAAAATAAGGACCGTAATGATAAGTACTATTTTATAATAAATATATCACAATGGTTAACTAGAAGAACCGTAGTATTAACCCTTTTAAAAAAATAGAAAAGAAAAGGTGCACCTTAACATTAAAGGAATAAAATATTTTATGGAGTTGAGGTTCAAACCGATGAAAGTTTGATTATATCACAATGGTTAGTTTTGTAACCGTTGTTATATACAAAAAAATTTTAAATAAAAAAACAAAATAAATATGGTAGCGTCTTAGTAAAGATATGTCACCGCGGTGTAGGGAAAAACTGTGATGAGCATGGCATTGTTGTTAGCGCGTTTTGTAGTAGTGTTTGTATAAATATGAGGGGCATCATCAGAAACGTGAGGTGTTTCACTAGCAAAGTAAATCATGCAACATGTCCTAAATATTATAAATGAAAGGTTTTTGTATAGTAGTATTTAAGTATAATATAAATAAGGAATAGGGTTTGAAATTTCGAACGAAGAAAGGGATTTTTATATGGGATTGACAAACGCTTTACAAGGATGAGATAAGTCATTGTTCAACATATGAGTTAGAGTTGAAGCTTCTCATAGCCATTTATTATATGTAATTCTTCTTGTGTTATATATATATATATATATATATATATATATATATATATATATATATATAAATATATATATATATATATATATATATATATGTGTGTGTGTGTGTGTGCGTGTGTGTGTGTATGTGTGTGTTCTGGAATGACCCAACGACTATGTATGGTCCAATCCTCTCTTGCCCATGGAACGACCCAATAGCCCAAGTATCAAAGGGACCCACCAGATTCATGCTCCCCTGGGTCGGCCGGGATTCGTCGACCATGCTTGCTCTTGGTGAGTTCTTTATATTCGTTCTCAATCTCTGCCTGACATCAGCAGAGATCACCCAGATTCGACCAAGGTGACTCTTGCTCGGATGGTCATGTACTCAAAGCACCATTACCACGACCAGGTTGCTCGTCTGACGGTTAGTTTCTGGCAGTTACCTATTTTCGGGGGATCCGCGATCCAAGACCAAAATAGGAACTATTAGCCACGCGTTGGGGGCTCTCTATATAAACCATCTCACTTGAGTGGGCTATGTATCGAATATTCATTCCCTAAACACTTTTACTTGTATTTGTTAACTCTTGTGCTAGTTGTGACTTTGGCATCAGAGTACCTTGTAGGTACACCCCCTTGTCCTCTTCAACGTCCGAGCAAACTTCCAGATCCACGTCAGCAACCATTGGAGATTCTGATCTTAGGTACGATCAGTGACGGAGTCTGTGGGAACATATTTTGTTACCCCGTTTTCTCATTTCAGTTCGTAAAAACAAAAACATCACTTTTTAATCTCCTTCTCGATGGCTTGCCAAGACGATTCCATCAGTGCTCGCGTCCTCACTAGCATCCCCGTTAAGCAATAGGAAAGTGACGGAAACAACCCTCACCTTGGGGAACCAGATCATTTTTAAGACGGTCGGATTGCTTCTCCGTTACCGAAACCATCCCAACAGTCGGAGATCACGCCCGCTGATCTCCCCCTAATCCCCATTCCGGAGGGAACAAATCCAACACTGGCAGCGTTGGTCGAGATGACCAATAATATCAACCTCCTCATCCTATGCCAAAGTTAAAGGTTGGACGTTCTTTAAGGATCAAGACACACCAGGTCCCCTTCCCCTGCAAGGAGGCCTCGTCGGTCTCGTAGTAGATCGCCCAGGAAGAAGAAGGACCACACCCAGAGGCTTCTGGATCTATTAAGAAAAGGACTCGTTCATCCCCTAGACAAAACAAGTCCCAAAAAACAAAGAAATATCCAACCCGGGGCACAACCATACCCCGAAGGCGCGAAAAATCAGTCAAGATCCCCTCCCCGCAGGCATCGGGATGACCGCTCCCGTTCCATCTCCCTGTTTTCTAGTGACGAGGACGAGCCTCGCGGCCCCCTCTCTGAAGAAATCATGGCTACCAGACTCCTAAAAGGGCTCGAGAAGCCCTCACCCTTAGGAACCTATGATGGCACAATGGATCCAGACGAGCACATCGAGAACATCGACACTCTGTTGGACTACAGAGGTATTCGGGGAGCTATAAAGTGTCGCCTTTTCCCCAAGACCTTGAGAAAGGGGGCGATGGCTTGGTACAAGAGTCTCCCCCATGAGTTTATCACCTCATGGAGGCAACTAGGGAGAACATTCTCTCGACACTTCACTGCCTCGTGACGCCATCCCAAAACCGAGGCGTCTCTAGAAGCGGTTATTCAAGGGAAAGATAAGCCCCTCCGAGCATATATCGAAAGTTTTAACAAAGAAGTTATCCAGGTCTCGACCACGATCGACATGAAGAAATACCTTTTGGAATGAGGACTCCTCCCCAGAGTAATTTCAGAAGGTTCGTGGGAATCGAAACACCGACCATGCTTGACACCTTCCTTCTCAAGACACAAGAATACATACAATACGAAGAAAAGGAGGCAGCAAGCACTTCCTGTGACACCGGGCATAATGAGGACGCCAAACCTTCCAAGCATGACAATTCCTCGACATCCAGTAGAGGAGGAGACAAAAGAAAGGAAGATCGCTCTCGTGAACCGTGAGAGCACAAGGGTCCCATCGGGAACACCTCTCACGGCGTCCAGGGAAAAGATTCCGTCTAAGTGCGCGAATTCTGAATTCCACCAAGCAGGAGTCACATTCCTAAAACAGCTACCAAATAAACAAAATACTGACAAGATAAAGTATTGTCGTTTCCACAATTCTCACGGGCATAACACCAAGAATTGCATTCACTTGAAAAACGCCATTGAGATCCTCATCCAGGATGGTCATCTCAAACAATTCACTAAAAGTAAAGAGACCCCTCAACAGGAAGTACAAGAAACCCGAAAAGCTGAGGATGTCACCCCACCGGCCGCGGAAACAACCTTTAGTTCACTCTCAGCATCACGCGACCTGAAGATTTTTACATCCCCGAGCCATACACCGACCCTGCGTATTTCGCCGCATACAACCCGTGGGAATCTTTCCCGTCACCGATGGTCATCTTTGGAGGAGGACCCAATAAGGTTACGGTAGAATCAGTAAAGTGACGATTCGACCAACTGATCAACACCAGTTCTAACCAGAGCTCGACCCTTGACCCTCCTCGTGGAGGATCTGCCCCCATCTCTTTCTATAAAGAATACCTCCTCAAATGAGCACCTAACGCTAGCATTCCTTTGCTTGTTCACACACAGATGGCGAAATTCGACGTCCGTAGGATCCTAGTCGATCAAGGAAGCCCCGTCGACATCATGTATTCCCAAATGTTCACAACCCTCCAACTAAACGAGACACACTTGATGCCATACGTAGGCTTGGACCTCCAAGGGTTCAACGGGACAGTTTCCAGGCCTTGGGGTTATGTCGATCTGATCGTTACTTTTGGAGAAGGAGAAACCGCAAGGTCCATTAAGGTGCAATTTCTTGTGATAGACTTCCCGTACTTGTACCAATGCATATTGGGACGACCTACTTTGGTCGAACTCATTGCAGTGCCTTCTACAATGCACTTGAAAATGAAATACTATACATCGTCAGGACATGTAGCCACTCTCCACGGGGACATAGAAGTTACTCGCAGGGGTTATGAAGTCGCATCCAAAGGCCTTAACACCATCACTGCCAAGCCCAAGCCAGCCAAAGCCATCCTCTCATGCAGCTCCGAGGAACCAAAAGCACTACCTTGTATGGATTCCATCGACCTCGACAGCAGATTCACTAATGAAGATGAACAAACATAGTTGGTCGCAAAGCTCTCTTCATCTGCTCGACTCGTCCCCGACGGCGATTTCAAACTAGTCACACTAGGGGAAGACCCTTCGAATGGGGTAAAGATTGGAACAGATCTCCCAGACCTAGCGAGGAAGTAGCTCAAAGCCTGCCTTAGGGAAAATGTTGATCTATTCCCGTGGAGCGCTGCAGAAATGTCGGGCTTTGATCCAGAAACGGCGTGCCACCATCTGTCCATAGATCCCTCGATCCGAGCAATCACGCAGCGAAGGAGGAAGCAGTCCCGTGAAAAGGTAGAAACAGTCGAGCAGGTTGTAAAAGACCTCATAGAGGCGCATTTTGTAACAGAGGTCAGGTATACCACCTGGCTCTCGAACGTTGTACTAGTTAAAATGAGCAATGGAAAATGGAGCATGTGCGTTAACTACACCGATCTTAACCGAGCTTGCCCGAAAGACGCTTACCTTTTGCCTAACATTGATAAGCTGGTCAATAACTCTGCAGGTTTTAAATTATTGTCGTTCCTCTACGCCTATTCCAGGCACAATCAAATACCCATGGTCGTGACCGACAAAAAGTACACTACTTTCATGACCCAATCGGATAACTATTACTACAACGTAATGCCTTTCGGCTTGAAAAATGCGGGCACTACTTACCAGCAAATGATGAATAAAGTCTTCCAAGCGAAAAACAGAAACATGCTCAAAGTTTATATGGACTACATGATCGTTAAATCCCACGAGGAAATCGATCACACTCTCCACTTAAAGAAATTTTTCAATTAGGAACGCAAGTGCAAAATGCGATTCAATCCCGAAAAGTGCGCATTCGGGGTACGAGCGGGCAAATTCCTCGGTTTCTATCTGACCGAAAGAGGGATAGAAGCTAACCCCGACAAGTGCCGAGCATTTTCCGAAACGCCCACACCCACTTCTAAAAAATCCATCCAGTCACTAAACGGGGTGCTCACATCGTTATCACGCTTCGTAGCAAAATCTGCTCAGCATGCGCTCCCCATATTCAAGCTCCTCCGCAGGGAGGCTGCCTTCGAGTAGACAGAGGAGCGCGAGCAAGCGTTGACACACCTCAAAAGGGCTCTATCAGAACCTCCAGTTCTCTCCCGACCAGAGGCAGGGGAAATCTTATTCATGTACCTTGTCGTCGCTAACAAAGCCATAAGCGTTGCTCTCGTGCAAGAAACGCATGAGGGGCAAAAACCAATTTATTTCACGAGAAAATCCCTACAAGGGCCCGAACTTAGGTATCAACAAATTGAAAAGGTTTCCCTGGCACTCCTCCACGCAGCAAGGAGACTTATACATTATTTTCTCGCGCACACGATCGTGGTGCGTACCGACCAGCCCATCAGACAACTCCTCGGTCGACCTGATATGGCCGGGAGAATGCTTAAGTGGTCGTTGGAACTATCCGAATTCGATATTCGTTACGAGGGTAGAGCATCCGTCAAAGTGCAGGCCCTTGCAGATTTCAGAGCCGAAATGACCGCCCCCGAAGGCCCGATCTGCGTGTCCAAGAAATGGACCATTTTCGTGGACGGTGCATCGAGCTCAATAGGAAGCGGCGCGATAATCATCTTGGGAAATGAAGATGGAATCCCGATCGAAGTGTCCCTCACCTTATCATTTGCCACGTCCAACAACCAGGCAGAATATGAAGCATTCCTCGCAGGCTTGAGGCTCGCTGACAACCTTGGAGCGGAAGAGATAATTATCTGAACAGACTCCTAACTCGTAGCCATGCAGGTCAAAGGCGATTACCAGGTCAAAAATGACAATTTGTCAGAATACTTAGCCCTGATCAAGGAAAGGATTGCAAAATTCAAGTCCGTGGAAGTTAAACACGTACCCGCGAGAACAATATACGAGCATATGTGCTCTAAAAACATGCGAGCACAAAGAAAAAAAAGGTAATAAATCTGTCATTAAATAAATACTCCCTCATCCCAATATCGAAAAGTCAACCCCAACAGTAGACATAAACATCATTGACCACGCCAACTGTTGGATGACTCTAGTTTACAAATACCTAACTAGTGATGAGATGCCCGAAGATCCAAAAGAAGCCAGCATCATCAAGCGACGGGCGTGCTCATACGTTTTGGTCGAGGGAAGACTTTATCGACGAGGATTCCCCACCCCCTTCCTCAAGTGCGCCGAAGAAGAACTAATTCCCCACATCCTATGTGAAATCCACGAAGGCATCAACGCCCAACATTTGGGCGGGAGATCCCTCACAAGGAAAGCCCTTCGGGCAGGATACTACTGGCCTAATATGCAGAAAAACGCCATAGAGCATGTAAAAAATGCGATAAATGCCAATGACACGGGGACATGCACCTCGCACCGCCCAACGAGCTCAACAATGCCATCCATGTGGCCATTCACATGGTGGGGTCTGGATATGCTCGGTCCTTTTGTCGTCGGTTCAAATCAAAATAAATACTTGATCGTCGGAGTTAACTACTTCACGAAATGGATTGAAGCTGAACCTCTAGCCAAAATCACAGCCCTTAGCATACTGCGTTTCTTCAAACGTAACATTCATGCTCGCTTCGGAATACCCCAGGCCATCGTTACCGACAACGACACCCAATTCACAGATAAAAACTTCCAAGAATTTATCGCCAACGTAGGAACCAAACAACACTTCGTATATGCCGAACACTCGCAAACCAACGGGCAGGCTAAAGCGGCAAATAGGGTCATCCTTCAAGGACTCAAGTGAAGGTTGGACAGGATCAAGAAATGATGGGTCGAGGAACTGCACAGCGTCCTATGGGCATACCATACTACCCCATATTCGACCACTAGGGAAACCCCTTTTCGACTAGCATATGGGACCGAGACCGTTATCCCCATAGAGATGCACATTTCATCCAGGAAAACAGAAGCCCCAATGGACGAGGATACCAATTAAGAGATATTACGCAAAGAACTCGACCTGGTCGAAGAAGTCAGATCAGGGGCATCCCTACACGACGCACCTCTTAAACAAAAGATTTCCATAAGACACGATTCAAAAGTCATAAAACGAGCGTTCGCGGTCAACAGCCTTGTCCTCAAGAAGAACCACAAGGACTTCAGAGAAGGAAAACTAGTCGCGAACTGGAAGGTTCCGAGAAAAAATGGACAACGGGGCCTATTACTTAGAAAAATTGAATGGGGGAGAACTTGTTCGTCCTTGGAACACCGAGAAACTCAAACAATAATATAGTTAAGGCATCAGCCGACATCAGTACCAACCTAACGTGCGTACCTAGGTACAAGTATCGCACACCAAATTTACGTTTCGATGAGATCCTCCTCGAGAACGAAGAAGATCATCATCACACGATTGAATCCTCAAACGAGTCAATCCTCGTCTTCGTACCACGACCAGGCAGAACACCCAGATCGCGATGGGACGTTCATGCTGTGAAGCACGAATCATTAACATGGTTTGAGCATCGTTCATCGGCCAAACATAAGATGGTGTTCTGCCCGATTCCCTAAACCGACAGATAAATAAATCGAGCATAATTTCCCAAACCTATAAACATAATTTAAGTCCCAAGCGGGCACACGAAAAGAACATCGCATACGCATGTCGAGCGAACATTATTACATCTGAAAAACTCAAAAACACTTAGTGAAAATATAATGTAAAGTATGTCCTCCGACATACATACAGGCACACACATCAATTAAGTAAACAAACGACCACCAAGGTCGCAAAATTTCCAACATTAAAAGGGTGTGACCGCAATGGCCGACTTGTTCTTGTTTTACATAAAGGGGGAACAAATCCCCCTAACACACATAAAAGCCATGGCACGCATACCAGCTAACAAATTACAAAAGCGGGTCAAAATCTCAAGGAATAACAGTGGCATCTGGATGGGCATCAACGGGGATCCCGTGGTCCTCCTCCATGTCGACATCACCTTGTTATGACTGTTTGAGGTAGTCGGGAATGAGGATCACACCATCATTGGCCTTGTATAAAAAGTCGGTACCCTCCTCGTTGAACGTCAGCCTGAGATTAACTATTTTCAGTTGGTCCACCGTGTTTTTGAATGCTACGCTAGCCATCTCCTCGAGATCCACCTCCCCTTCCTCGATCTTCGCGACCAACTCAGCCCGGGATTTCAGAGGCTTTAACTCCTCAGGTTCATCCGCGGTAGGAGCCCAATCAGCCTTAAGACGAAAAATCTCCTCTACAATAGACTTCTTGTCGGCGGCCATGAAATCTTCCAGCACCTTAATCCTATTGGAATCCTCCTTCATAAATTTCGCGTGTGTCTTGGCCACATCCTCAGAGGATGAGAGTTTGGCCTTTAGCTGCTGGATCTCTTGCTCTTGAGTAGCAGTCCCCTCCATGAACATCGAGGCCATGGTAAAGACCCGCATCACCGAGCTCGCATCCCGATCTAGCCAAGATCGCCTATCTGGTCGACTCGACCCCTCCAACTAAAGTGTTTCCTCCATATGGATCTAGAGGGAGTGCTCCTCAAAGAAATCGGGCTTCATGAAACACGTAGGGAGCTCGAAGGAAGGCTTTGAAGAAGCATTTGCCAGATTCACAACATCTTCGGCTCTAGACCTCTTCCCTGTCCTGGAAGTATCCCCGAGCGAACTATGGGAGGCAGGCGAAGAGGCACCCGAACCTGTGACCAACCGTTTGTTGAGACGAGTCTGTTTCAATTTCTTTGGTGCTCGTCGCTTTCCCGCATTAGACATCAACTTGTCCTGCACATGCACCATTGAATTTGCAATAGACAAAGGTTAAAATGGTCAGAGCATAAATCATAGACGAGCATAATATGAAGTACGAGCAAAAAAATACTAAAACTACCAAAGTAATGAGAAACGTCCTCGTCTGTCTCACAAGCTAGGAGCTTGGACACCTCTATAAACCTAAGGGTCACCTTGGCGCCCCCATCCTTGTCTAGGATCGCATGACCATATTCATCAACATGCACAGTCATAGCGATCCACGAAACATAACTCATCAAAGCCTCATAGCTGGCCTGGTCGCTCTCACTCAGCTTGGAGGAATTCTCTAGAAACTCGCCCGTCCCGCGCATGAAATGATCACGCGACCAGGAAAAGTGAAACCTTAGCAGTAAGTGGGGACCCTTTTTCCCATCCTTATTCGGTAAAACATTCCCCTGATTGTTTGTGTCCACTGCCTAAAATTTACAGGAGTTCAGTGCATGCTCGAAAATTGGTTCGACTAGATAGAACCGATCCTTAAAATCTTTGATCGATTCAGAGTATGCCTTAAAAAATTTCTTCTTTTGCTTCAATGAGACCCATCCGAACTTCCCTTGAACCACCTGTCGCTGGAGGTGAAAGATGTGGAAAAACAAAGGGAGTGTTGCCCCTATCCTCAAGTGTCCGCACGTCATCTCGAAAGCCCAGATGAAGGCAAACGAGTTCAGGTGCAACTGGGAGGGAGCAAGCTCCAAGTGCACAAACACGGATTGCTGAAAATCCGAAAATGGAAGTCTGAATTTGAGCTCCTTGAATAAGATGTTGTATAGAGGAAATCTGTCTGAGCCAAACGACCAACAGATACGGTTCTCTGAGCCCGGGTACTTCACCGCCCAGTCTTCAGGATTTCCGACCATAGGATCTGGGCCCTCCAAATCTTGGGTATAAACAGAAGCAATATTCACTGGCTCATTCGCAGCCTACTCATCGACAAACATATCTTTGTCCTTTTCATCACCCTCTTCCTCATAGTCAACGAAGTTGGCTCTAGTTGAGGCAGTTTCCCCTGAATCACCAGGAGATGTGGAACTCCTCCCCGTCGATGATGAATTTTCAGATTCAGCGGAAGAAGGTGCGATATTGCTCGACAAGTTCTCTACTTCCATGCTTATACACTCGTTGTTGGACATTATCACACTTGAAAAGTAGCGAAAGTAAATGTGAATTCGATAGGTCAAATCAAATCCACCCTTCCACCGTTGATCAAGTGAAATGGCACATTAAGGAACGAGGACGCTGTCATCGGTCAAAGCCCTTATTCAAATAAAGGTCACTTATTGTAATAACGATCATATGGCTATACGGGGAAGGAAGGAATGCTGACAGTTCTCAAGCGCGATCACATTATTGCCCAAAATTCTGGATGAAGTTCAACCGGAGTCACAGAGCAGAACCGCCGCAAATGACGATCCTAAATCCTAACTACCACATCATTGGTGGCATCGACACAGCAAACGCTGCACATAAGCAGAAATTATCGTGCCGGAACCCTAGAACTTAGTAACGTAGGTCCTTTCGATCCTAAACTTAGCCTTAATCGCATGCAATTAGTCTATCTACCAGAATTAGAAGCTCGATCAGACGAAAAATGACAAACTTACAAGATCAAGAAGAGTTCTGGCGTGCTCGAATGATCTCCTCGGAAGCTACGGCGGTTGGCGGTGGTTAACGGTTGAGCTCGAGCACTTGATCATAACAGGCAGCGAAAGCAAAGAGGGAAAATTGTGAGACTGAAGCCTAGTACCGTATTTATAGCCTCCTCTAGCACGTGAGTGAGCATATAGGGCCTACGAACCTATGAGCGGTGCACTCATTACCTAGGGACGGTCGTAGAGTAGCCATCATTATGCAATAAATGCACACGCTTCCCCAGATGCAGGCGTGACGCAACATTTTCACCAAACACTTAGGATCCTCGTTCGAACAACCACGTTCTAACGACCAAACTTATACGCATTCAGTTGCGCTGGACCAGGAATAATGAAATGTCACAAACTTCAAATTCATCTCACGGACAGTCGGTCACCCTTAAGTCATCGCTTCTACAACCTGAAGCAATAACTTAGGGGGCTCCTATTCTGGATTGGCCCAATGACTATGTATGGCCCAATCCTCTTTTGCCCATGGAACAAACCAATAGCCCAAGTATCAAAGGGACTATAACACCCCAAATTTGCCCTCTTGTTTCTAGCATCATCTTCATGACATAATCATCATAAGCATGGCATATTTTTTTAGCATCTTTGCATAGAAAAATGAAGCATAACATTCTCATGTTCTAGCATTGGGCATATGATCAATAAATGGTACATATGAAGCCTTACAAGTCAAAGCAAGAGGTTAAGTGACTTTGGCCAAGTCTCACAAGGTGTTCTTATGTCTTATACAAGCTCAAGATCCTTTACAAGAGCCCCAAGGGTTGGGAGGTTATCAGATGATCCAAGGAAGGGCAAGCTCCTACACAAATGATCCTCAAATTAGGGTTTCTTGTCAAGCAGGGATTCTTTGTGACTTTGACCATTTCATGTGGGAAAATTCCTCCATATGATATGAGAATGCTATGAATGAAATTTGGTGAGAAAATTCATTAAGGAAGGCACTTATTTCATCAGTTGCTTGCACAAGAAGAAATTGGTCAAACTGATTATTTGAAAAGTCAATTGTGGCAATTCAAGGGTTCCAATCCCATTTTTCAAGCCAAGGGATGTCCTTAAGGTCATGTAAGGGGTTTGGCAAGGTCAAAGATCAAAAATCAAGAGGTTTTGAGAGACTTTCCATTTTTGGCATATGGCTTGTAATGGAAGTTACTATTTTTGGCAAGTTTTGCCCTAATCTTCAAGTGATTCTTACATGGCTAAGATGACTCCAAATGAATTTCCATTGAACATGAAAGTTATAGAGTATGGTCTCCCATTTTTAAAAATTACAAGTACATTTTCATAGCCTTCATGGTTCAAAAGTTATGGCCAATCGAAATTCATCCTTTTTTAGGGTTTTTCCACATTTGCAAGTTTCCACTCTTTGCAAAAGGGCTTGTAATGCATTTTCAGGGCTTCTAATACACCAATGTTGGTCATCACATTCAATAACAACTAATAACAAGCAAGTTTGCCCAAGGAATCCCAAGAATTCGTGCATGGATTAAGAGATAATTCACAAAATGCAAAAATGCAAGATCATTCACAATGCATGACTCAAGTATCCAAGGGTCAGGATTAAGCCACTTATGGATTGGGGGATCAAGCATGATCAGCATGTGAGAGGAGAGAGGGAAGTGCACGAGCCAAGCATGCTATCACACCACTTTTGCAAATTTGCAAATTCATTCCATTCACACTGATCTCACGTGCATTTTTCTTCATTCTCTCAGCATTGAACATTGGTATCATATATAAGCAGCTAGGGTTTCCATTTGTTCAGAATTCATCACATTTTCATCACTCTCAAGTTTTTGCATTCCAAGCTTTTCTCTTTGAATCTCTCCACACACTCACTCATTGCCAAAACAAATCACATATTCTTCATCCTTGAGCCCTAAGGATCACAAATCCACCATCAATTCAAGCTGAATCTAAGGATTTCACAAGGTGAAGTTCAAGTGCAGTTGTGGTTGAATCTCAAGATCTAGGTAGTTTCAAGCTCTCTCTTGCATTTATTTTGCAAGAAGAGATCAGAAGAGGTTGATCTGCAGCTGGAGGAGGTTTATCTTGAGCTATTGTGAGAGTTGCAACTTTCAGGTAAGCTTCGAATTTATGGATTTGGAAATGGTTTTGTTTGTGTGCATTGTGATCTGTATGTCTTGCTGATGACTCTGATCTATTTAAATTTAGAAATAGGTGAATATTGAGCATGTATGGTGGATTTGAAGTTTGATGCATAAAACTGTTTGCGTTCGATTTGTTTGATTCATTGATCTATTTGAAAATCTAAGTGCATATTTGTGATCAGCGTACTTGAATGAGTGGATCTGGAGATTTGTTTTAATTTCTGTGGAGTTTTGTTCTTGATGTTCATAACTATGAGTTTTCTGGTGCCAGAGCCCTAGCTCCGGTCACCGGATTCTGGAAACATGTTTAAATGAAGAAGATGAGGTCTGAGGCGTTGATTTGTTTGATCTGGATGGATGCAGCATTGCCATTATATTAAAAATCCATGCTCTCTCTCACGTGCATTTTATTTCCTGTTTAATTGTTTTTTTTGTTAGTGCATGGTAGAGTGTATGAACCTTTGATCCATACCACACATTAGTTTGACCTAGGGTTTGGACTGTTGATTTGGTGCATTGATTTTGTTTAATTTGTGCTTTCATGTGTAGGCCAATGGATCTGATTACCTTTGCTGACTTGACTTGATCTGGACCTTGGGTTTGTGTGACTTTGGTATTGTTGACTGCGTGCCTGGACCCCTGGATGCGTGGACTATTTGTGTTGACTCTAGATGAGAACCCTTGGATTGGCATACCACAATTGTGTTGACTGAGCGCCCATTGGGCTTGACTTGCTTTTCGTACCCCCCCTCTTCATTGAGCCCAATCATTTTCAACTAAATTCTTTGCTATTATCACCCCTGGCTTGCTTCCTTTTATTTTATTTTCTTGTTATTTCAGTTTGGTTTTCAATTTTTAAAAATAGTAAAATGTATCCAAAAATTCCAAAATAATTCATGAATGGTCCTTTTAATTTTCTTTAATTTTTGACATTTTAATTTTCCATTTATTTTTATTTTCCACGTAGGAATTAATTTCCCCTTTTATTAATTGTTTTTAATTCATTTTAAATACATGATGGCTTGTAGAATTTATATCTTGAGCATCAATTTGAATTTTTACTTGGTTCTTTTTGCATTTGATTCATATTAAAGTGTAGTTTATGGATGATTTTTCTTCTGATTTTTAGAAGCTTGTGTGAATATTTTTGATAGTTGACTTGTGTGTGAAGTTTCAAAACCCTAATGAGTGTTCTTGAGGTCCTTTGACCTAGTTTCCTATTGATTCTGACTTTGGCTTTTTGACATGATGATATCATTTGATTAATGAATACTTGTGTTTACTTTCATAATTTTTGCATGAGTTTATGATTTGATTTGAATTTTCATATGAGATTGCCTTAATTTTGCTTCTTCTTGTTGGCATGCTTAGTTCTTAGGCTAGGAGGGCACTTGTGCCAACTCCTTTAGTTTGTTTTGGGTCCTTTTGACATGAATATAAGTCCCTGGTCCTTTTTTGATGTTTGCATCTTGACTTGCTTTGAATTCCTTGTCTTTGAAGTTTCTCACAAAAGTATGTATGTTCACTTCACCTTCTTTCTTCACTTCTCTTTGATGCTTATTATTGAGTTTGTTTGTTTCTTCCCCATGTTTGCTCATGCTCCTTAGGCATATCTTAACATGTTAAGGCTCTTGGTTTTTAAATGATTCATATGTCTTGATTTGATGAGCATTTGTTATTCTTACACTTATGCACATGTTTACTTCACTTCTCATTCTTGTGATGATTATGTTTGAACTTGTATGATCCCTTCCTTGGTCTTTTGTGTTGTTTGTGCCCTTACTTGTGGTGATATGATTCTGGTATTGAGGTACATGATGATTGTTAGGCTTGAATGATGTGTTTGATCTCATGTATGCTTTATTCTTTCATAAGTAGTTCATGTGGACTTGAAATGCTCTACTTCTCCTTCTTCCTCTTTGGTTTTGTTTGAGTCATTTTAGTATGAAAAGTAAGGTGAATCACTTCTGATTGTGATGTGTGGAGTTGATATTTTGCTTGTTTATGCCTCACTTTCTCTTGTTTGATTTTGTCTTGCCATATGTGCTTAGTTCTAACCATTCCATGGGCTCATGGTGAGTGAAGTGTGGATGTTATCCACATTTCAATTCTTTATCTTCTCTCTTACTTTGTTTTCTATTTTGTAATTTTTGATGTGCCTTGTGTCATCTTGTGCTTTCTTCTTTCTTTTTCCTTTAGAAGCAACATACCTCCTTTAGAGGAGTAATTTTTTCTCTAATTCTTTCTTCCTTCTTTCTTCTTTTGTTCCTTTTTCTTAGGATAGAGATCAAACCACATTAACCATAGGATCACCTTTGCATGATAACTTTAGGATTATACTTCCCCTTTTAGTTTTACCTTTGAGATCCTTTTGGTACTCTCTCTTTCTCGTCTTCAAACAAAATCCATAAAAAAACATCTAATAATGGTTGAGGTGACTTCTCCCTTTTGTCACTCTCTCAAAGAAAAGCATAAAAAACACTTCTTCACTCCTAATCCACAAAAATACTTAATAACAAAAACAGGTTAGTGAATTTAAATCCTAATCTTAGGAAACAAGTTTGAGGATCTTCTTCATTCTTGATGGACTTGTTACTCATTCTATCTTGGGATGTGGTAATAAGGACATGTACTTAGAAAAGGCTTTACCTTCACTTCCTTGTACCACACTCTCTAAAAGACTTTTAAAAAACACTGTACAAACAATAAGCGTCTCCTTCGGGACTTCTTTTCTCATCACCTTCACTCTTTTCGTGCGAACTTGCTCCTACTTGTCATTTTGCAAGACGATAACGCACTCGTCATACGAGCCTGCAACACCTGAGCATTGACATAAGCAGTTCAAGCTTTAAAACATGGGCAATCCTTTCTACCCCTAGTTAGGGGAACTACGACGACTCTGATCCTCATTGTCCAGATGAGGTACGTAGGCAGCGGGGTAGGGCCCGTTCGAGCACAATCTTTTATTTTCCCTACATTTTCCCCCTTTCTTTTCTTTCTTATCCAATTTCAGTTTCAGTTTTGCAGTAGCTTTCATTTCTTCACCCTTTGAAATAGATTTCTTTGTAAGCGTGGATCCCATCGGGTACGACGGACGATCTGGGGTGCTAATACCTTCCGAGGTCGTAACCGACTCCCGAACTCAGTCTCTTTGGTTCGCAGGACCTTTGTCCTTCCTTTTCTTTTCTTCTGATTTGTGCAGCATTACCATTCCCGTTCCTTCGGGATAAAAATGCCTGGCTGGCGACTCTACCTCTTTCCGCGCCACTTTCGCGTTTGTACCAGGATGGAAATCCAACGAACGACAGGGACCCACGAGATTTATGCTCCCCTGGGTCAGCCGAGATTCGTCGACCATGCCTGCTCCTGGTCAGTTCTCTCTATTCGTTCTCGATCTCTGCCTGACATCAGCAAAGATCACCTAGATTCGACCAAGATAACTCTTACTCGGATGGTCATGTGCTCGATGCACCATTACCATGGCCAGGTTGCTCGTCTGACGGTTATTTTCTGGCAGTTACCTATTTTCGGGGGATCCGCAATCGAGGCCTAAAATAGGAATTGTTAGCCATGCGTTGGGGGCTCTCTATATAAACCCTCTCACTTGAGAGGGCCAGGTATCGAATATTCATTCCCTAAACACTTTTACTTGTACTTGCTAACTCTTGTGCCCGTTCTGACTTTGGCATCAGAGTACCTTGCAGGTACAACTCCCCCTCAGCCTCCTCAACGTCCGAACAAACTTCCAGATCCACGTCAACAACCATTGGAGATTCTGATCTTAGGTACGATCAATATATATATATATATATATATATATATATATATATATATTGTTAATAGCCATTTACCCCAAGTCATATAGGCTTCTTTTAAAAAAAAACGTAAGAAAATATTTGAATGAATTCCCCTAACATTTGAAATATATCTCTCTTTAAACCTATGTCAGGCCGACTCATCAAAAATGATGATGTGGCAATGTTTTTTTCTTCCTTTTTTCATTTTAATTAATTTCCACATGTGTTAAATGAAAGGCAACAGGACAGAAATACCCTTCACTAAAAAACAAAACATAATCCCCAAGATGAGTGAATGAGAGTTGAAGTTAAATTTACATTGCATTTTCAAAATATCTACACGGTTCACAACACATCCAAAAGAATTTGAAACAATTCTAAAATATAAATGATTTTAATTAACCAACAACACAAATTTAGATTTAATAGAATCAAAATTTCGTTGCATTTTGATTTTAATTACATTTTAATCTGTTACAATCTGCAGTAAGATTATTTCTCACTCATCAAGGACTCAACAACAGCTACCAAAAAACCCTGTGCAAACTTCAATATCAACACCCTTGCAAGTTTTCCTAACCCCTTAGTAAAGCTCCTTTACATCCCCTTAAAGCTTCACGGGGGACGATCTTATCCACTCCTTCACCATTACAACAACATCAAACCCAAATTCCAAAAAAATATCAAAGAAACAAAAAATTAGGAAGAAGAATAATGAGAATCATAGTGTAGAAGAAGAGATTGGAAAAGAAACGAAAAATAGAAGCGAGAGAGTGAGAGCTTAGTTGATAAAATCCATTGAAATTCTGGTATAATAGACTCAGAAGTCGAATATGATGTTGAGACATCTTATCTGTTACTTATAAACATGGTAAGGCATACATATCAGCACTTAAATAATTCTGATATATCAGAGTCAAACATGCTTCAGGATGTTGGGACATCTGATAGGACATTCAGTTCAGGTACTGCATAAAACATAAAAGATATAAAGAACACAGCAGAATTGTTAACCCAGTTCAGTGTATCTCCACACTTACATCTGGGGGCTACCAAGCCAGGAGGAAATCCACTATAAGTAATATTAATTCTAGACTTAAACCACCCTGTTTAATCTATCACTTAATAACTACCCAATGCAATTTCTACCTAAGACACAACTTAGATATGAGTACCCTACTCACTCCCTCTCAATCATACAGTGATCTTTTACAATGATTAATAAAATTGAAGTCACACTTCAAACACAACAGCTTGATCTTACTTAGAAGTTTCAATCAAGACACAATACTTCTCTTGCTTACAAGCTTCGAGAATCACAAGTGAAACAGCCACAATAGAGTTACTTGTTACTCACGGATGACACAAGGACACAACCCTAATAATGTTTACATTTTCGGTTGATTGGGTTAAATCCTAAACTAGGTTACAAGGTTTCTTTTATAACCTATTCCCAACTGGATTTGGGCCTAAACAATCACAACAATAGCTGCTACAAATATGCAGAAAAAATCTGCTACAAATATTCCAAAAGATCTTCAACTCCTAAAATATCTCTAAATATAGAAACCTATATTTTTCAATATTTGTCTTCAATTTAAATTGAGTCTTTAAGATCTTCTAAATCAGCACCACATATGATTGCATAATATCTCCAGAATATTCTGCATAATTCAGATCTGATAAATCCAATGTCATCACCTTGAATTAGGGTTTGTTACTTCCTAGATTCTGGGTGATTTAATTCTTCTGATTATGCCGAAGTTTCATACCAACTTTCCCTACAGATGCGCCTTGTTCTGTTTTTGTCCATCCATAATTAATTCTAGATAGATTCCCCTGAATTTACTCAGTTCTGTTATGCATTAATTAATTCTGGTAGCAGGTCTGAGATGTCACAACATCTGTTGGGACATCCTGAAAAACTGAACTTACTTCATTTACTGATACAATGTCACAACATCTGATGTGACATCCTGATATCTTGACTTAAGTTCATTAACTGTTACTCTGTTTGACAGTGTCACAACATCTGGTGTGACATCCTGAACTAAGTTCAACACTTCTTGTTTGATATTTATATGTAACATATGACAGTAATGTTGTCATGACAGTTGCAGATGTTTCAACATCCTCTTTGACATCTATCATGACATTTGCAGATGTTTCAACATCTTCTTTGACATCTGTCTGTAACATATGGCAGTAATTCTGTCATGACATTTGCAGATGTTTCAACATCTTCTTTGACATCTGTCTATAACATATGACAGTAATTCTGTCATGATATTTGCAGATGTTTCAACATCTTCTTTGACATCTGACTGTAACATATGACAACATCTGTTGGGACATCCTGAATTAAGTTCTTATACTCTGTTTAATAATGTCCCAACATTTGATAGGACATTCTGAACTGAATTCAACATCTTCTTTGACAACTTCCACATTTATCTGTGCCACCATGTCAGGACATCATGTTTGACATGTTCTTCCAGAGTCTATACCATGTTAATATGGAACTTCTTATTCAACATTTTCCAGCCATATTAGTTTTACCAAACATAATGCCAATCATAGAATAATAGCATTAACAATCTCCCCCTTTGGCTTATTTTGGCTAAAACTAATTTACATACAGGTGTAGTAGTACCTTATGTAGAAGTTCCTTAACATCACATCTTCATATCAGACCTCACACTATTACTTCTCCCCCTTTTTAGCCATAAAAAGACAAAGGTACCATAATAAAAATAGAGGTATATAATCTCCATAAGCTTCACAATTCCTCAAGAATCAAACATAAACTGCAGAGAGCAGCTTTATATAATATAGCCTTTTAGACTCTTAGGATTCTCCTTATCTGGTTAAGGTATTACTCCCCCTTAACACCACAAAATCAAGTGCACATACTTGTAACACACTCCCCCTATCTAGGATACTCCATGCTTCTCTGTACATTGATGAAAGGAAAACATAAGACGCATCTTCATGTCTTCAAGAGCTCCCTCTCTGTTCAATTCCCAATCGAACACATTCACTTCTTGTACCAAAGCATACCTGATTCCTTTCTGGGTTTGTAGTTACCACAGACTACACAAGATGAACATCTTCTAGCACACAGGTTCTTGACACTAAGCCTGATATACTTCTGGTGGATCAACAGAGATGTGCTCTTCAGTTGAGGCCTTGTGCTGGTCCTCAGATGCTTCTTCATCACAATTATTGAAAGCCTTTTTCTGGTCCTCAGATGTTTCAACAGCAGCATCAGATGAGGCCTTTTGCTGGTCCTCAGATGTTTCAACATCTATTGGGACATCCAGTTGAGCAGGAGTGTCCTTTGCAGCCTGAGTTTGTTGATCTTCTTGTGGGGCTGGCATTGTGTTCAGAGGGATAGATATGCCACTTACCACTCTTTTCTCAGATAGGGTCTTGGTTACCAACTCCTTTATGGAATCATCCACATATTCAGAAGCTTTTGGAGTGTTGTACAATGGTGAAGGTATGCCTTTGGTCTTGCTGAAAACTTGATCTTTTTGGAGTTCTTGGCTTTTTAGCATGAGGAACACTTTCAGTCTCTTCTACATGTTTCTTCCAATATAGATCATCTACTTCATCATTCTCCCATATGATTAGGTAGTCTAATAATAGAAACCATGTAGATAAACACCCCAGATAATGTACTAACACTTAGTTAGAACATTTTTCATACACCAAGACCTTATCACCATGATCCTAGATGTGCTCCACCAACTGGACTTACTATAGCATAGTAATCCAAGAACTGAAAATCTTCAACTACACTGTGCCACCAGTTAGAATCAGAAATCCAGAAAGAGTGATAAACTCTCATCCACCTTCAAGAAGAATAAATCCTCTTGAGTCTCCAACTCATCACTCCTCTGCCCAAGAGCAATTTGTTCCAAGACAATCCTCAAGAACAACCAGCTGCCACACTCTGATTATCTTGATTTCTTCGAATCCACTTTAAATATCAACCAATTACCACATTTTGATAACCTCCTTTATGAATCCTCATATGAGAAAGCCAATTGCCACTTTTGTCTTCTTCACGTTTATAATAAATCTTCCAAGGATATCCTGATCAATAAAGTTGATCTTCACCAAGCTGTCAAGATAAAAGGCCTTATGAAGCATTCAATCCCTATAGATCATTTTATCTTGATTTATGTGTCACTTCACCAATTAGACTCTGATGTTGAACTAGATGTTTAAACATTATTAGCCCACATCCATCTGTTAGATTTAGGTCCTTCTTCTGCCACTTGAAAGAACCTCCTTCCTTTATAGAACAAGAGTTCCATGCTCTCATAGACTTGATTTATCCATCAAGTTTGAGTAAACAACCTCCATTCTATTGGTTTTGCAAAAATTCCTACCGATAACACATATTGATGAGAAACTTCAATGTTTCTCCAAATTCTTCAAACCTGCCACTGTCTGATTATTCAGAAGAAATAGTTAAGAACTACACCTCATAACTATACCAAGGATGCCACCTTTCCTTGAGTAAGGCAGTCTTAACAAATTTATGATATCCCCACCTATCTTAACTCCATGATGAGCATTCTGGACTACACCTAGATCAGAAATAAACCAATCCAAGTAGTCATCAAGATTATGATATGTTCATGGTCTTTCATCTCCATCTTCAGAATCAATAATATCCAGACTAGTTCTTGCCAAGAAACTTTCCAGAAATACATAACTCCTGTCACACAAGATTGAAGCCAATGCTACAGCTTATGCAATACCTCTCCCATGATTCTGCACAAACTCTGATGATAAGATGTTCCAACATCTTTTTGAACATCACCAATCTTGAATCACAAGGATAATCAATCAAATATTTGTGAACTCCACAAACAACAATTGATCTTAAATCCTTGTATAATACCTTATCAGATAGTTCTACACAATCTGATCTTTTAATTTTGAAGGATTTTAAGGTTAGCTCCAGATAAGATTAGCAAGATCTCCTCATGACATGGATAAACAATACTCCAACTGAGCATAAATTCCACTAATTCTCAATTTTACACCCCTGATGAACATACAAAGAGCACAACTGATAAATATCCACACTTGATTTTATATTCCAAAACAGATGCTCTTAGTTTGCTTGCTACAAAGGGTTTATACTGCCACTATCCATGACTAGAAGAGACTACCAGTTCAACAACCATTCTGATCATACTTCCCAATCTGACATTCTTCCCTTGCTTCTAGCAATTGTTGGTCACATTGCTAGCTTTAATCATGACCAATGTCATGCATTTATCACCCACATTTGTAAATACATTTAGAAGCTTCTTCATCTTCAGATTCATCATCAGATTCATCAGTATTCTGAGCAACCTCTTCCAGCTCCAGCCTTTAAATTACTTCCTCAAGCTTTTTCTTCCTGACATCCAGCTTTTTGCAAGTGTTCTTCAGATCTGCAATCAAGGCAGCTTTGGATATGGGAGTCTTTGCTTTTGAAGGTCCAGCAGATGTCCTAGTGGAAGCTTCAACATCAGCAGCATGATGGCTCAAGAAAAGTTTGTAATGGAAGGCCATAGGACTTTTTCTTTTGCATACTGAATCCTTCTCAGTGAGGATACCTGGATACTGGCTTAGTATGATTCCACATAGCAGAGAGGGAAAAGCAATGGAAAGATTTGTTGCTGATGTTCCTGCATGCTTTAGGGTTTGATCAAAGATGTAAGCCCCAAAGTCCAGCTTTGTTTGGGTGCCCACAACATATATGAATCTGCCCAATTCAATTGCTATTGAAGAAGTATGGTTGGTAGGGACCCTGTTTACAGTGCCAATTCTATGCAGCATTGCATACTTCCTTGTTAGCAAGCTAACAGAAAGTTTGCCCTTGACTGGCCAAGCTTTGACTTGATTGGCAGTAATGACCTTGCACACCTGGTTATCTGTCTTACCCAGCTCATTAGGTTCATCAGATTCTTTTCCTAGATAATGGTTGATAACCCTAGGAGAGAATTCCACACATCTCCCTCTTACATAGACCTTTCTGAATTCATCTGATTTCCCTTCAGCACAGTCCTCTTGTAGGTTGACACTGAATTCCTTGACTAGCAGCTCATAGCAAGGTGAAAAGTTTGATACTGTTTTGAATAAACCAGCAGAAGAAATTAGGTCAATTACCTCAGTGCACTCAAGTGCATTGCTGCCTAGCTCTCTTTCAAGTGCTACCCTTCTTTGGTATACAAATTTCCATTTGCTCACACTTGACACATGATGGAATGAAACATTGTCCATAGGAGCTTCTGGAACAGCAGAGGTGGACCTTGAGGGTGCTGGTTTCTTCTTTGGTTGGGATGTTGGAACATCCTCTTCAACATCTGAATCTGGTGGAGTTACAGCTTTCCTCTTTTGGGTATTCACCTTGCTCCATTGTTTAGTAGGACCAAATACCACTTTGGCCTTGTCTTTCTTTGGAGTAGGCTGCTTCTTTTCAGGAGTTGAATGTCCTGCAGTCTTCTTTTCCTTTCTGGCCCTAAGCCTTTTGGCTATGCTAGGATCCACAGAAGCAATGATCTCTGTGTCAGAGTTATTATTTAAGTCTTCAATATGTAGCATAGATGCCTCCTCTTCCAGGTTAGGAGTAGGTTCCAAACATATGTGATCATCACACATTTGTCTAGCACCCAAAGCATCCATCATGTTAGCAGGATATCACACCAGTTTCCTTCTTCTGGAACATAACACTAAGCTTGGTTCTGAAACATTATTGCTTTCAAGATTACTATCTTTTCTTCAATCAGCTCCAACTGAAGTGCTATAACATTATGAAAGATACTTTGCACATAGACAGTAGCATCTCAAGGAGTATTCAGCTTCATAGCTTCAGAAAAAAATCTTTTAGGTCTTTGATTCAACATTTACCATAAACTGTTGATGTGTAGTGTGGTGTCAAGCCATTAGGATTGACATATCAATTCAGCTTCTTTCTTGATGAAACTTCCTTCAGTTCATGATTTAGACAATCATAAACATGTATCTTCACAAGAGAGATTTTCTCCAGCTATACCTAAACAACATAGGACACCATAACCAGGAAGAATATCCTCATTAGGTCACCATAAATAAGCTTAAGAGATAACTTATCAAGATTTTCACTCCCGCATGAAAGATTTGATAATTATACTCTTTTGTTTTGGCTCCAACCTCTTCTTTCATCAAGAACCACAACATTCTGAACTAAGTGTTCTCCAGTTCTCACAGAATACAAGCCTCCTTCAAATATAGAATTCTCTGAACCAAGATGTCAGGACATTCTGTTTGACATCATAGCTACACAACAATTCACCAGCAAATTTCCAGCCCTGATAACACCAGACTGGTCCAATATACACCATATGATGAATAGTTCATCCTCCTCTTCTAGGGACCATTCAAACACCAATATGAACCTCTCAAGTTCCAACAGCTTTTCATTATATCATCCTTCTTCCTTTACCATGAACCAGAAAGTATCCCCCTTAGATCTCATCCAGAAACAGACCAGGATGCCTGCTCTGATACCAATTGAAATTCTGGTATAACAGACTCAGATGTCGAATATGATGTTGAGACATCTTATCTGTTACTTATAAACATGGTAAGGCATACATATCAACACTTAAATAATTCTGATATATCAGAGTCAAACATGCTTCAGGATGTTGGGACATCTGATAGGACATTCAGTTCAGGTACTGCATAAAACATAAAAGATATAAAGAACACAGCAGAATTGTTAACCCAGTTCAGTGTATCTCCACACTTACATCTGGGGGCTACCAAGCCAGGAGGAAATCCACTATAAGTAATATTAATTCTAGACTTAAACCACCCTGTTTAATCTATCACTTAATAACTACCCAATGCAATTTCTACCTAAGACACAACTTAGATATGAGTACCCTACTCACTCCCTCTCAATCACACAGTGATCTTTTACAATGATTAATAAAATTGAAGTCACACTTCAAACACAACAGCTTGATCTTACTTAGAAGTTTCAATCAAGACACAATACTTCTCTTGCTTACAAGCTTCGAGAATCACAAGTGAAACAGCCACAATAGAGTTACTTGTTACTCACGGCTGACACAAGGACACAACCCTAATAATGTTTACATTTTCGGTTGATTGGGTTAAATCCTAAACTAGGTTACAAGGTTTCTTTTATAACCTATTCCCAACTGGATTTGGGCCTAAACAATCACAACAATAGTTGCTACAAATATGCAGAAAAAATCTGCTACAAATATTCCAAAAGATCTTCAACTCCTAAAATATCTCTAAATATAGAAACCTATATTTTTCAATATTTGTCTTCAATTTAAATTGAGTCTTTAAGATCTTCTAAATCAGCACCACATATGATTGCATAATATCTCCAGAATATTCTGCATAATTCAGATCTGATAAATCCAATGTCATCACCTTGAATTAGGGTTTGTTACTTCCTAGATTCTAGGTGATTTAGTTCTTCTGATTATGCTGAAGTTTCATACCAACTTTCCCTACAAATGCGCCTTGTTCTGTTTTTGTCCATCCATAATTAATTCCAGATAGATTCCCCTGAATTTACTCAGTTCTGTTATGCATTAATTAATTCTGGTAGCAGGTCTGAGATGTCACAACATCTGTTGGGACATCCTGAAAAACTGAACTTACTTCATTTACTGATACAATGTCACAACATCTGATGTGACATCCTGATATCTTGACTTAAGTTCATTAACCGTTACTCTGTTTGACAGTGTCACAACATCTGGTGTGATATCCTGAACTAAGTTCAACACTTCTTGTTTGATATCTATATGTAACATATGACAGTAATGTTGTCATGACAGTTGCAGATGTTTCAACATCCTCTTTGACATTTGTCATGACATTTGCAGATGTTTCAACATCTTCTTTGACATCTGTCTGTAACATATGGCAGTAATTCTGTCATGACATTTGCAGATGTTTCAACATCTTCTTTGACATCTGTCTATAACATATGACAGTAATTCTGTCATGATATTTGCAGATGTTTCAACATCTTCTTTGACATCTGACTGTAACATATGACAACATCTGTTGGGACATCCTGAATTAAGTTCTTATACTCTGTTTAATAATGTCCCAACATCTGATAGGACATTCTGAACTGAATTCAACATCTTCTTTGACAACTTCCACATTTATCTGTGCCACCATGTCAGGACATCATGTTTGACATGTTCTTCCAGAGTCTATACCATGTTAATATGGAACTTCTTATTCAACATTTTCCAGCCATATTAGTTTTACCAAACATAATGCCAATCATAGAATAATAGCATTAACATCCATCATTAACCGGAGAAGCTTGCTTAGTTTTTGTAACTTTTAGTTTTCTTCTCTTCATGTTTATACTTCAATATTGTTGTTTAATATGTTTGTTTTATTGTTGTTTTGTTGATTTGAATACCAAATTCATGTTCAGGGCTAGGATTTGTTTCATGCTTGTGTTTATAGTGCTAGGTCTAGTGTTAGCGTTTCCATGGGATTCAGCTTTTTCGATATGCTCTTTATGTTGTTTTTCTGTTGATTTTGAGGTTAAAAGTATGTTTAGGGGAAGATTTAGGCTAGGGTTTATGTTTGATTTTTTCCCCCGGATTTGAGGTAGTTTAGGTGATGTGTGTTCATCATGTTCATGATGAAGACGATGAAGACCATGACAAGCTTTCTGGGTGATAGTGGTATGGTGGTAGATAGTGGGTTAGAGGGCATATGCATGAGAGAGAGAGAGAGAGAGAGAGAGAGTAAAGAAAGATTCATAAGAGGATTATAGGGGGGATTATGTTTTGTTTTTTAGTGAAGATTATTTTCGTCATGTTGCCTTTCATTTAACATATGTGGAAATGAATTAAAATGAAGAAAAAAACAAAAAAAAATGTTTTCACATCATCATTTTTTATGAGTTGGTCTGACAAAGGTTTAAAGAGAGATATTTTTCAAATGTTAGGGGAATTCATGCAACTTTTTTTACGTTTTTTTTTTCTTTCAAAAAGCGCATATATGGTGGAGGGAGAATGAGTCATATATTTTATCATTAATCATTAGTTACTAAAGTCATAATTGTTAGTAATGGGTGAATGATTAGGAAAAAAAACATTCTAAATGCTAAAAGTACCCTTTGAATTATTATTAATATATTTTTTATCTAATATATGTTCTTAATGCCTTTATTCATTTAATCATTGAATATTTGTTCGACGATTTAAATTTGATACGATAATGAACCTAGTAAATGTTTTGAATTAAATATATTTTTTCCTTTCACAACCTAAATATATAAGCGAAACTGGGAGACAAATTTATTTCTATTAACAAATAAATTAGTATTAAATTTTAATTAACTAAGATATTATGGGTTCATTTAATATTAAATGTTTAATCACTAAGATATTAGGATTAAGCATTCTTGAAAATTCCTAACAACATATGATAATTATGTATGTGGTATGTTTAGCTGATAAGTACAAAGTAAATAATTAAGTTAGACTCATATGTGATATCTCTATCCATATAATTTTCTAAGTATTTATGTTAGTATAATTTAAGAATTTGCAAACATAAACTCAATAGAAAACTTTTGCTTAACTTATTGAGAAAAAAATTAGAATTCAATAATATGCATACTCTTTGTGTTCGCTACTCAATTATTTTACTCTAATCACTTGCAATGATTTAATATGCATAGAAATAAATTTTAGTAGTTCCCTTTTAGTACTTTTACTTCCATCAAAATGAACAATCTCAACATTGGTTTGCACCATAATCTCCACCATAAGAAGATTAAGACATTTTGTTTGACATAAAACTGATGCATCATCTCCTAACACAAATACAACCTACATATGGAAATGAGCTACATGCTTTGTCAATGCGACAAAAAGTTAAATCATCAAATCCTATAATATACAAGACTAAGTTAATATCCTAAGATAGATAATTCTCTAAAGATAAAATTAGTTATTCTCTTATGTTTTCCCTCTCAAAGAATCATTTTCAAACAAAGACAATTGAAAGAGTACAAGGTACACTAGTAAACGATATGCAAGAAAACTTTTACCAAATAGTACATATTTTGTGAAAATTATATAATACTTAGTGCAATCCTCACAATAACTTAAATCCCTAGCATTCATCCTTATCGAGGTCCAATCAAGCTCTTATATATATTCAACTAAACTTTGCAAAGCAAAAAAAATTAAATCTGCGAAGTAAGTTTTGTTAAGAGAAACTTTGTAAAGAGAAACTTTGTTAAGTATGATTCTTTGTGTGAGAAATATAAGGTATTATTTATTGGACAAGAATATACCTTAGTGGTTGTAATAAATTTTATTATAGTAAAAATATTTTAAGTGTGAAGGGACTCGATGTAGATATCAAGTTTTGGAGGTAAGACAATATAGATCTTTATCTCTCTGTACCTTTAACCTTTACTTTGTGCTATTTTATTTTAACCCATGTTTAAATAGGAAAAAGTTTTCAAATACACAAAAGCCAACCTTCACTTCTTTCTTGTGTTTTTATCACTTTCAAATGGCCTTAAAGCTCCAACATTTAATTTTTTCACTTAAAATTGTAAGAGTAAAGATTATTTTGATAAAAAAATTCATTGACCTAGTACTGATAACATTGAAGGAAATGTTGGCGAGTATTCAAACAAGTGTCAAATGTCTTATAGAGAGATGTTTAATTACTAGTTCTCACAGGTTGTTAAGAGAGGTTAATTGTTGGTATTCACTTGTAATCTTTGAACCCTTATTGAGAAAGTGAATAGTAAAACAGATTTAACTCATTCTTATTATTATTCTTCCTTATTTTCCCTTTCTTTTTAAAACATAATAGATTTTCTTGTGTTTGTTCAAGAAACTAAATCTTTTTTCTTTTCATATTTTGGTTTGTTCTTGACAACTTCGATTCACAACAAACTGATGCGGTGACCATGGAGGAGAAGTTGTCGTCAACAAATAATGAGATTCAGAAATTCACCGCTGTGAATGATTTCATTTTGTGGCGCTTGAAGATGCAAGCCCTTATTGTTCAACAAGGTTTTTTAGAAGCGTTGAAAGGATCAGAGAAGATGGATGCTGCCCTAACAGAGAAGGAGAAGACAATGATGGTCGAAAAATCCCACAATGCCATTATGTTGAGCCTTAGTGATAAGGTTCTCCGACATATTTCAAAGGAGAAAACTGTATCTGGTGTGTGGAATAAACTTGAAGGTTTGTGTTGTGAATTAGATACCTTAGAAGAATGTATAATAGGTTTCATTATGATCAAGAAATCCACAAGGGTTAGGGTTTGGGTTAACCAAGGATAAAAGGATTAGTTATGAACTGTTATTATTTCCTTTCTCTTACAACAAGATTACAAGTATACAAGAATAAAAAATAACCTCTCTCACTTTTGAATTACGGGTTTATCTTCGTATTTTCCCTTATTCAAAATATGAGGAACTGATATGCTATTTATAATAAAACTAACACACTAACATAATGGAATTTTTAACAATTACCCATTACAAGATAACTTTGGGTACAAGCTAACTTAAACAATTGGATCCATAACATAAGGCCTAATTAAACAACATCATGTCAACGGACTTCGACGACATGCTAACCCTAGAATATGTTCCAATATCTCACAAATATCCACCTTGGAACAAACTCTATAACAACAAGAAATAAACTAGTTTTCTTCATTCAGCTTTATCAACTGCATACAGTGGAAAAACTTGCAACTGGGCAACGTTTTGGTGATCATATCAGTAGCATTATGATATGTCAAAACCTTCAGCACTTAGACTTCTCCATGCTCGGTTACCCCTCTGACAAAATGCAGCCTCACATCAATGTGCTTGGTTCGCTCATGGTAGGCTGAGTTCTTCGACAAATGTATTGCACTTTGACTATCACATTTAACAAACTTCGACCTTGAAGTTTCAGCTCCTTTGCAAGACCTACAAGCCACAATACTTCCTTTATAGCTTCAGTTAGGGCGATATATTCCGCTTTAGTGGTTGATAAGGCAACAACCTTCTTAGTGTTGCTTTCCAAATGATTGTTATGCCAAACATAATGAAAACATATCCAGAAATAGATTTTCTGGAATCCATACAACCTTCATAATCAGAATCGACATATCCTTCGGTTGCTGCTTTACTATCTTCACCCAAGGCTCCGCCATAAATTAGGACTCTATTCAGAGACCCATTTATGTGCCTTAGAATCCACTTCAATGCTTGCCAATGAGCCTTTCCAGGATTTGACATGTACTTGTTTACAAAACTTACTGCATATGTTATGTCGGGTCTAGTACAAACCATAACATACATCAAAGAACCTACTATATTAGAATATGGGATACTATTCATATAAGCTCTTTCGACATTAGTACTGGGACACTGATTTATACTCAGCTTGAATTGAGGGTTTATTGGAGTCACAACAGACTTTGAATTCGACATACCAAACTTATCAAGAATCTTCTTCAAGTATGCTTATTGAGATAAGCATAATCTCAACTGCTTTCTATCTCTCCGGATGTTAATCCCAAGAATACTGGATGCAACTCCCAAATCCTTCATATAGAACTCCTTATTGAGTTCAACCTTCACCCTCATTACATCTTCGACATTGTTGCTTGCTATTAGAATATCATCCATATAAATAAACAAAATAACAAATGAATTACCAGGTCGAAATCTGAAGTAAACATAGTGGTCGAACTGACTTCTGATGAAACTTATGTGTGCCATGAACTTGTTGAATCTCCTATTCCACTATTGAGGAGATTGTTTCATCCCATATAAAGATCTCTTTAGTTTGCACACATACTCTTCTCACCCCTCTTCGATATTCCCTTTAGGTTGCCTCATCAGGATTGTTTCATCAAGATCACCATACAAGAACACCGTCTTTACATCCATCTGTTCTAGTTCAAGGTCAAACTGTACCACCATGGCAAGCAACATTCGAATGGACCTATGCTTCATAACAGGAGAGAACATATAATTGAAGTCGACACCCTCTTTCTGAGTGAACCCCCTTGCAACCAAACTTGCCTTGTATCTCTTCGACGCCACTCCTTTGATTCCTTCCTTAAATTTGAAAATCCATTTACAGTTGACTAACCTAGATCCAGAAGGTTTATCGATCAGTTCCCATGTGTTGTTATCATGAAGAGACTTCATCTCATCATATATGGCCTTCCTCCATTCAGTCTTATTTCGACTCCTCATAACTTCCTTATAGTTTCTAGGTTCTTCGTCCAGAACCTCACTTGCAGAGATTAAGCAATAAGCTATAAGATTTGCATACCCAAGTCTTTGAGGTGGCTTGATGACTCTTCTTGACTTGTATCTCGCCAGTAGGTAATCATTATTAGTCTCCTCATCTTCGACAACAACTTCTACTTCTTCTTCGACTTCATCTGGGTCATACAATTCAGCATCACTATGCTCCACCTCAACAGGAATTTCTCCCTGTTCCAGCTATTCGACAACATCGTTAGTTTTCTTGAAAGCCATCTCAACTTCATTGAAAACTACATCTCGACTGGTGATACACCTCCTGAGACCTGGCTCTAGGAACCATAGCTTATAAGCTTTGACTCCTTCAGGATATCCCATGAACATGCATTTCAGAGCTCTAAGTTCAACCTTGTCTTGTCTAATATGAGCATAGGCTACCCAACCAAATACTCTCAGTTTGTCGTGGTCTGATGGATGTCCCGACCAAACTTTTTCAGGTGTCTTCATATCTAACACAGTCGAAGGACATCTGTTTATCAGATATGTTGCTGTCAAAACAGCCTCAACCCAAAATGCCTTTAATCCAACACTAACCAACATGCATCTAACCCTTTAGAGGATTGTTCAATTGAATCTCTCAGCTAGACCATTTTGTTGAGGCGTACCTGCTACAGTCTTATGCCTTGTAATCCCAGACTCGACACAATAATTGTCGAAAGCTTCATTGCAGAATTCAAGGCCATTATCAGTTTTCAACCTCTTGACCTTTCTGCTAGTTTGAGTTTCGACAAGAACCTTCCAACTCTTGAAATTCTCAAAAGTTCCATCCTTCTTCTTCTGAATGAATACCCATAACTTTTTGGAATAGTCATCAAATATGGATAGAAAATATCTTGCACCTGAATGTGAAAGATTCCTTTCAGGCCCTCAAAGATTAACATGGATGTAATTAAGGGATCCATGTGTTCTTTGTTTACCTTTGTTAAATTTCACCCTACAGGATTTACCAAATACACAAGGTTCACAAAACTCCAACTTCTCGACTTTGTCACCACCTAGTAGGTTCTGTTTCCCCAGTTCGACCAGGCCTCTCTCGCTTACATGGCCCAATCTCATGTGCCATAATTTTGTCTTTAACAATAGTTTCATGGATGCAACATTTGTCGAACTACTTACAACTTCAGCCTCAAGGGTATACAATCCTTGTTTCTTCACGCCTCTCAACTTCCTTCGACCCCTTCATGACTCTTAGAATATTTTTCTCTCCGTGAAAAACATATCCCTTCTTTTCGAATTCACCAACAGAAATCAAATTTCTCTTCAAGTCAGGTACATACCTAACTTCAGTCAATAGCCTTATTGACTCATCATGGAGCTTGAATCTCACAAATCCAATACCTGCAATTTTGCATGCTTTATGTATAACCTGAATGCATAATCCACTCTTTTCTTGAGTCGCCGTTTGAAACCACAAGAACATCAAATGATTCGAAATCATCTTGAACAATGGTCGCGTTGCCATTATCCTTACCTCCATGATCTTTCAGGCGTTCAGGGTACACCTTTCAAATATGACCCTCCTTCTTACAATGATAACACCGAACACCAGATGATTCACCACTATAAGACTTCTGCTGACTTTTGCCCTTCTCCTTGTCGAACTTACCATCCTTTCGTAAGAGTTTCGTATTAACATTCAAACCTTCACCAACCGTCGAAGGTTTATGCTCCTTTCGTTTGTTCAAGTCCTTAGAGTACAAGGAAAATTGAAGATCTTCAAAGGCCAGGGACTCTCTTGCATACAAGAGGGTTTCTTTGAAGTGAGCATGTGTTCTGGGAAAAACGCATAACAACAACAACACTTGATCTTCATCATCGATCTTCACATCAATATTTTCAGGATCAAGAATCAGCTTGTTGAACATATCCAACTGCTCAGTCAACACTTTGTATTCACTCATCTTGAATGAATACAAGGCTTGCTTCAGGTAGAGTCGATTCACCAATGATTTGGTCATGTACAAACCTTCAAGTTTCAACCATAACCTTGACGTCGTTGTCTCCTTTGATACCTATCGAAGAACCTTATCACCAAGGCTCAACAATATTGCGATGCGTGCTTTCTCAATCATAGCCGTCTTTTCAGCTTCCATCAACGCAACATTCATGGTCGTCTCTCCCTTAAACGCTTCCAAACAACCCTGTTGAACAAGTAGGGCTTTCATCTTCAAGCGCCATAGACCGAAATCGTTCACTCCGATGAACTTTTCAATCTCATGCTTTGTTGAAGGCATCTTCTCCACGCTCACCGCACCAATTTGTTGTGAATTGGATACCTTATACCAATGTATAATAGGTTTCTTTATGATCAAGAAACCCACAAGGGTTAGGTTTTAGGTTAACCAAGGATAAAAGGATTGGTTATAAACTGTTATTCTTTCTTTTCTCTTAAAACAAGATTAAAAGTATACAAGAATAACAAATAACCTCTCTCACTTTTGAATTAAGGTTTTATCTTCCTATTTTCCCTTATTCAAAATATGAGATACTAGTATGTTATTTATGATAAAACTAACACACTAACCTAATGAGATTTTTAACAATTACCCATTATAAGCTAACTTTGGGTACAACCTAATGAGCAGTTGGATATGTTGAACAAGTTAATTTTTGATCTTGAAAATATTGAGGTCAAGATTGATGATGAAGATTAAGCGGTGTTGTTGTTATGCTCTTTACCTAAGTCTCATACTCACTTCAAATAAACTCTCTTGTATGGAAGAGAGTTGTTAACCTCTGAAGATGTTCAATCTGACTTGTACTCTAAGGATTTGAACAAACAGAAGGAGCACAAGCCATCTTCTGTTAGTGAAGGTTTGTCCGTTAAGGGGAAATTCTTAAAGAAAGATGGTAGATATAAGAAGATGAAGGGTAAAGTTCTACAGAATTCCTATGGTGGTAATGCTCCTACTATTAAGTGTTATCATTGTAAGAATGGGGGTCATACAAGAAAAGTATGCCATGATCATCAAAACAATCATGGTGGAAAGGATAATAGTAATGTAATAATTGTGCAAGATGATTATGAATCATATGATGTCCAGATGGTTTCAAGCAGCGACTCTAGTAAGGAGTGGATTATAGATTCAGGGTGTACTTGGAACATGGCTCCAAACAAAGATGTGTTTAAGGAATTGTGTGATCAGGATGGTGGATCAGTACTGTTGGAAAACAACGAAGCGGGCAAAATTAGAGGTATTGGATCTGTGAGATTCAAGCTCCATGATGAGTCAATATTAACTGATGTTAGGTATGTACCCAATCTTAAGAGGAATTTAAATTCACTTGGTGAATTCGAAAAAGAAGGATATGTTTTTAAAGGAGAGCAAAGTATCCTAAGGGTAATGAAGGGGTCGAAGGAAGTCTTGAGAGACGTGAAGAAACAAGGTTTGTATACCCTTGAGGATGGGGTTGTAAGTGGTTCAACAGATGTGGCATCCATGAAACTTGTGTCGACGACTGAACTATGGCACAAGAGACTCGACCATATCAATGAAAAAGGCTTGGTTGAATTGTCGGAAAAAAAACTGTTATATGGTAACAAGGTCGAAAAAATAGAGTTTTGTGAACCTTGTGTATTCGGTAAATCCTGTAGAATGAAGTTTAACAAAGTTAAACAAAAAACACATGAATCCCTTGATTGCATTAATGCTGGTCTTTGAGGGTCTGTAAGAAATCCTTCATACTCAGGTGTAAAGTATTTTCTATCCATAATTGATGATTACTCCAGAAATTTATGGGTATTCATCCAGGAAACTAAGGATGAAACTTTTGAAATTTTCAAAAATTGGAAGACTCTGGTCAAAAATCAAACTGGGGGAAGGTTAAGAGGTTGAGGACCGACAATGGTCTTGAATTTTGCAAAAAGGCTTTCGACATCTATTGTGCTGCGTTTGGTATTGCAAGGCACATAACTATTGCAGGGACTCCCCAACAAAATGGTTTGTCTAAAAGGTTTAATCGAACCATTCTGGAAAGGGTGAGGTGCATGTTGGCAAGTGCAGGATTGAAGAAGGTGTTTTGGACAAAAGCTATTGTGACTGCAACATACATGATAAATAGGTGTCCTTCAATTGTCGTGGGAATAAAGCCACCTGAAGAATTCTGGTCGGGACATCCACTTAGTCTCGACAAACTTAAAGTATTTGGTTGTTTAGCCTATGCTCACATTAGGCAAGACAAGGTCAAACCTAGATATTTAAGATATATGCTCCTTGGATACCCTGAATAAGTCAAATCTTATAGGTTGTGGTGCCTAGATTCAGGTCATAGGAGGTGTATCACAAGTCGAGATGTAGTTTTCAAGGAAGTTGAGATGACTTTCAAGAAAACTGACGACATTAGTCAAAGTTCGAAGATCTATGAAGAGGATTTGGAACATGGAGAGATTTCTATTGAGGTGGAAGATGTTGGTACTGAATTGCATAACCCAGATGAAGTCAAAGAAGAAACATAATCTGCTGTCAAAGATGAGGAGACTGATAATGATTACCTGCTGGAAAGAGACAAGTTGAGAAGGGCCATCAAGCCACCCCAAAGACTTGGTTATGCATATCTCATATCTTATGCCATAGTCTCTACGAGTGAGGTTCTGGACGAAGAACCTAGAGATTATAAGGAAGTTGTAAGGAGTTGAGACAAGACTAGATGGATGAAAGCCATGAATGATGAGATGAAATCTCTTCATGATAATAACACTTGGGAGCTAATCGAGAAACTTGTAGGGGTCAAGTTAGTCAGCTGCAAGTGGATTCTTAGGTATATCAATGGGTCTCTGAATATAATTATGATTTATGGTGGAACCTATGGTAATGATAGCAAAATCGAAATCGAAGGATTTGTTAACTCTGATTGTGCAGGTTGTATGGATTCCAAAAAATCTATTTTTGGATATGTGTTCACTATGTTTTCCACATCAACCAGTTATAAAACAACACTTCAGAAGGTTGTTGCCTTATCAACAAGTGAAGTAGAGTATATCGCACTCTGTCAAGTTGTGAAAGAAGCATCGTGGCTTGAAGGTTTTGCTAAAGAGCTGAAACTTCAAGGTCAAGTTATCACTGTTAAATGTGATAGTCAAAATGCAATACACATTGAAGAATTTAATCTATCATAAACTAACCAAGCACATCGATGTGAGGCTGCACTTCGTCAGAGAGATAATCGAGTGTAGAGAAGTCCAAGTGTTGAAGGTTTCAACTATATGATCACTAAGACATTGCATAATAACAAGTTTTTCCACTTTATGTAGTTGATAAAACTGCATGATGAAAGCTAGTTTGTTCCCATATTTTGTGTAGAGTTTGTTCCAAGGTGGAGATTTGTGGTATTTTGGATCAAACTCTAGTGTCGACAAGGGTAGCTTCATGGTTAGACATAAGGTTTAGTATGAAGTCGAAGTCTATTCACAACAACATTTATAAACCAAAAAATGTTTCATAAACCAAAGTAGATTCTATGAAATTAAATGATATATTTTGAATTTTGATATTGAGAAAGTAAAGTCTATAATCCCAAGATTGAATTTGAAATTCAATAGTTTACTACATTATTCATTTCTCAACGAAATCCGAGTGCTTGTGTGTGTTGGTGAAAAGTGTTTGTAATAGAAAATGGTATACTTTATAGTTTTTGTGAGGATTATCATTGTGTTTGGTGATTATGAAAAAGTTCTTTGAGTCTGGATATTCAAAGTTCATCATAGGGTTTGGTGTTTGTTTATGTATGATAAGGTTGTAAATAGGCGTTGTTGAAGACTTATACAGTGATCTAATCATAGTGGAAAATCCTCCAAGGAGTAGAGTGACTAGATAGACCATTGGTTGATAAGGGGAACTAATATAATTCTTGTATGTTCTTTATCTTTATGCCTTCATAATTACGGGCTTCACATTAATCTTAAAGTAGCATTCAACCGCTTGTTTTTGATAAAATTAAAAGTTAAGAAACATTTCATAAAATCAACAAAAATCCAGAAAATATAATTCAACCCCCTCTTAGAGTGCCTATCATAATTACATTAAATTCCCTCATTGAGAACTTGAAGAGTGTCCCGCATTTTCTAATATGTTTAACAACGTGAAATCGAGAAATACACATCAGTGCTCCAGGCAAAAATCCATATATTTCCTACTTTCAAATCATAAGAGGATTTCTTAGATTCATCATTAGTCCAGTCTTTAGGGATATTAATTGAAATGCCATAAACGATATTTTTTGGGACAATGATCGTTCTCAATAGCAACCCAAAATTATTTATCTACTAACATCAAATATACATACATGCATAATTATCTCTCTTGAATATGAGAGCTATATTGTACTCCCGTTTCAAACAATCCTTATCTATAATCACAAATTTTAAAGTTGCAAAACTTTATCAAAAGACCATCTATGAAATTAATTACTGGGTTGAACATGAACGTGAAATGATCTATACGGATCAGGGGTTATATTTCAATAGACCTTTTCCCAAGAAAATATTTTCTAAACTCATAATTCATATTACCCGGGAGCAAAAATTTAGAATCGTTTTAAAAAAAAAATCACAATTGAGTTGATATAAGGAAAATTAAATTTTTATTTCAATAAAATCTCAAATAAGACCCATCAAAGTGCATTTTTTACCCATATACCCCACTTTTTGGAAAAAAAATTCCCCAAATACCCTAGTTTTTAAAAAAATTCCCAAAGTACCCCACTTTTTTGAAAATTAGTGAGGAGTCGTCAATCCAATTGGAGACCATGTATACCTTTAAAGAGGGGTCGCCAATTGGTTAGGAGACACCATAAGGAGTCTCCATTCCAATTGGCGACTATGTGTTACCCTTAGGAAGGGTCGCCAATTGGTTCGGTGACAATGTTTAATTACAAATTTGTTATAAATAATGGTTGTGTGCTCAAGTATTTTCACATCTCTTTTCTCATCTATTCTGGTATACACTTAATACAGATATCATGTATACGTGCCGCTATGGGAAAGTGATTTTTTCAAGAGAGAGAAGCCTCCGATCAATATGTTGTTCTGGAATATCCAAAGTCTGAATCAACTGAAGAGGGAGCTCAATCGGTGGCTCGAGGAAGAAATTCGTGAAGGCAAAAAATTCACAGTATTGAGAGATATGATAGGATGTGTGGGTGGGTCCGAGTTAATATTGACGCGGAAGCTAGGAAAATGATGTTTGGACCTAATGAAATCAGGTTGATTGTTGTAATAAATTAGAAATGTTGTGTTTATCTGTTGTATGTGTTGTTTAGATTAAGTTTATTTAAGTTATTGTGTTGTTTTCTGTTAACATTGTTGTAACAAAAAGTTCTTAATATATTAAAATATAAGGTTACAACAAGTTATTATTGTGCAGAGCTGGATCCCACATTTGGACATTTTTTCTTGTTGTGTCCAGGATGACGACATATAGTACACAATCTTATCATTTTATCAACCGTATCCATTTTTGTTCTTATACGTGTGCTGTTTGGACGACCTTTTTTCTTTCTTCGCATCTGATCGTTGTGCCAAACTATGTCCCCCTGGTATGGAGGCTAGTATTCCTCCATTGGTAACACTGCGAAGCTTTCATTGTAGATGTCCATCACGTTAACAGTCTTGTAAACATCAGATAAATAGTTGTACGGGTCCTGACGAGCATGTGCGCAGGCCGCAATTACATGGGAGTAAGGTACTCGAAAGGTCTGATACTTACCACAATCACACCATCATCTCTCTAGCCTGACAGCATATTCCAAAAAAGGCATTCCTTCATTGTGATCAATTGTTTCCTTAACACTGAAATTTCTCCCATGACGGTCAAATTTGTGACTGAATGTGTGCTAGCCTTGATAGTTTCATCTTTCATAATTTTCATTATGCATTGACTGTAAACTTGACCTGACATTAACAATGCATTCCATTTTTTTCCTCTTGTTACAAATTGAGTTGCCAACCTAAAATAGGTTGATCGTACCACTGTTGTTATAGGTAGGTTTCTAATTCCTTTGAAGACGTTGTTCATGCATTCCACAAGATTTGTTGTCATGTGGCCCCAACGACACCTACCATCAAATGCCCTTGTCCACTGGAATGTTTTCCAACCACCTTCCTGCATCTGCATTTGACAATCTAATTTCGTCACGTTAGTACTGAAATGATGGTTGAGTTAAAGCATACCCTGCATTTACAAGTTTTTTGCGAAGGTTCCTGTATTTGATTGCACGCATGAATATTTGTGCGATATTGTTGCACCCCAAAATTTGCCCTCCCCTAGACCAGAAATTGTGTAATAAAGTGTCCCAAGAGGTTCACAAGGTTCACAAGGTATCTCAAGAGGTTCACAAGGTTCACAATTAGTCAGAAAGTTTGACAATCCCCTCAGACAAGGCATCCTCCTAAGCAATGCATCATAAACTAGGATTTTGAGTTTCATCAGGCTAAATGGACTTACAAGGCTTCAAGTGAGCTTCATAGCATCCTATATGTCTTCAAGAATCCCTATGTCAAGTTTCAAGGCTTTCCCAAAAGGTTTGCTCAGTCAGATGATCAGATATGCAAAAATCAGTCAAAGTAGTTAAAAAGTCAAACTAAGGTCAACTGTGGTTAAACCAAAGTCAAACTTCATGATTTTTTGCCAACATCAAGTATATGAAGTAAAATTCATCATTTTATCAAGGGTTGATCATGATTCATCAAGGAAGTTTCAGATCATCAAGAATCAGGAGTTTCTAAATTAGGGTTTTCATTGGAAAAGTCAACTGAACTTTGACCAGCCATAACTTTCACATGCTGCATCAAAAATTTCCCATCCAAATCTCATTTTGAAGGAAATTGAATTCTCTACAACTTTGTGTCTCACAATCCAAGCCCAAAAATGCTTCATTTGGAAGGTATGAGCTAAGACATTATAGGTCATTTAAAAAGTCAACAAAAAGTCAACATCTTCCAAAGGGCATAATTTGAAAATGGTAAAAGATATGGACATGAGACCAAAGAGGTTGGTCAGAGGACTCTCTAAGCTTTACAAAATGTCCAAGAACACCTTCGTAACCTTAAAATTGAAGGATTTATGCCTTTGTGAAGTTGGGATATTTTTGAGAGGTTTATTGAGCAAATGGGGTCTTATAACCAATTCTTTCCACATGGGCTTGCAATTTTATGACCCAATCTCTACCATGACATCATGCACGAATAAAATATCATTTATTCAGATTTTTATTAGTTTATTTTTATTTATTTTGATTTTATACATTAAAAATCAATTTAAATTAAAATAAAATATGAAAACTCAATATTTAAATTTGATTCTTGTTCTAGAAGGTCATAAACATTATTTAGAGATGATTGATCTGATTCAAATTTGTGCTAGAATAGATTGGTATGCAAAGATTTGATTTTTCATATATTTTGATCATGACATTCCTTCACACTCAAGTTATTCAAGAAAGCCCACAAATCCACAAACTTTTGACCTAATTCAGATCACTATAAGTTCACAAACAAGCTGCAAGCACAAGGGACGAAATTGAGAGCCTCCAAGAACATCATTCAACTTCAAAATTTCATACAAAAAGTCACATTCGAATTTTTAATTGCAGGTCATATCAAGAAGTTTTGAAGGTTGCAATACATTCCTGGATGTTCATTGAATCTATTTGCATCATTTGCAGCATCTAAATCATCACTAATTGCATAAACCGAACCAAGCTTTTTCATGTTTTATTTTTTTCGATTCTGATTGTTTGTGTGTTGTTGATGAATTCTAACCATATATTCTTGTTAGTAATGATGTTTAGATTGTTTCTGGGCAAAGAGATTGAAGAACCATGAACAAATCCGTAGAGATGCCATTGTTAGGGTTCTTGGACCAAAATTAGGGTTTCTCAATTTAGTAACCATAAATTCATTCTAATACTGTAAATGAACTGTGTGATGGTTGTGGATCATGTCCATGTGATCAATTTGGTGAAACAATATGTGTTTGAGGTAATACGTGATTTGCAGGTTTTGAAGGCAGGAAATTTCACAGGAAAATTCCTATCTAAATTCGCAGGAAAACCTACGAAATCCTGAGGAAGAAGATGACTCTTCCGCGCGCAAATTTGTTTTTGAATTTTTTTAAATAATTTAATGTTATTTTGTTATGTAATTATCACCTATGCGTGAACGTCCTAGTGGCTGAGATGTTTGGCTTGTATAATGAAGGTCTTGGGTTCAAAACTAGGTGAGACCATTCTTTTTGTTTATTTTTCCAATATTCATTAGGTTTATTATATAATGATTTTTTGCTGTTTATGGGCAGACGCGCCCCATGTGGCTTAATGGTAAATGTTTGGTTTGGTAAAGGGAGTGACTGGGGTTCGAATCCTAAGTTCCAATATTTTTTTTCATAATTATTTTTTATTGTAGATTTACAATATATGAATTGTGTGGTGTATGGAAAACACCAGCGTGTGCTGGCTCAACTGGTTTTGTATGTTGCTGTTCAGGTAAAGGACCTGGGTTCAAATCCCAGGTCCTATCTTTTTAGGACTTTTTCTCATATTTTCTTATTTTTGTTATTTTCTTTATTTTTGATTTAATGATATAATTAAAATAATTTCTAAACTAATAAATAATAGTATTTTCATAAAACTTTATATTTTCTAAAAATCATATTTATTTTCTTAATGTTATTTATTTTGTATTAATTTTATAATATGTTTATATATAGTTATTATATTTTTTGTAAATAAATTAATAATGTATTTTAATTATAATTAAAAACCCTAATTTTCTTAATTAAAATTCCCAACCCTAATTGTTATCCTAACCCTAAAAATTAATTTATTTTTTTCTAAACCCTAATTATTAATCTTAATTTTTATTAATATGTAAATAATTTGTTATTTGTTTATTATTATTAAATTTATTTTCTTAATTAACTTCTAAAAATTTATAATATTTATTTAACCTAAAAAAAATAATCTTTCTTCTAAATTTTCATTTTTACTTTCCTTTATTTATTATTCTAACCATTATTATTATTATTTTATTATTACTAATATTTGATTATTGTTTATTTATTATTCTTATTATATTTATTATTATCATTATTATTTTTATTATTATGTAACTGCTAAAACCATGTAATATTTGTAGGTTTACTTTATATCGTTATTTTATTTTTGTAAATATTTTACTGTATGGTTAGTAACCTTAGGGTGTGTATAACCTATATGTGATTAAAATAACTTAGAAAATTAATTTAAATAAGATAAATATTTGAATATAAACACTCACACACGTAAGTCGATCTTTGATCGCCATCTTGCACTTCCTAGGTTACCCTTCTCAGTTGCCTTAAACATGGTCAAGTCCCTCAAATATAGGGGTGTCTTAAGCAAAGTCCCTTCACTTATAAAATCATCAAGTCCCTACAGTTTAAAAGATCAAGTCCCTTCGAGGTTGCCTACGAAATAATGATCTTGTCCCTTCGAATAAATGATGATAATCCCTACGAATTGCTAAAGACACCCTCAAAGTTGCTTTCTATGACCATACGATGACCCTACACTTGTCCCTTAAACATCCAAGGTAATGACTACCTATTCCTTAATAATAGGGATAGTCTTACCATTGAAAGAACATACGAGAACACAAAAGACTTAATCTAGGGTAGGTACCTCATAGTTACTTGCTCACACTTTTCAAAATTACTTTTACACCTCACAATTTCTAAACTAGGCTTTGTATACACCCATACGAGGGTCATTACCAAGTACTTAAAGAAATTTTTTCTAATCACACACTACATTCTTGCAAACAAAAAAAGTGAGCTAAGTAACTAAGAGCCCATGGATAACCATTGATATAAAAGGTGCTAACACCTTCCCTTTGTATAACCTACCCCCCGAACTCAAGTCTTTTAAAATAGGTCTTTCCTGTTCTTTTATGTCCTTTCCTTTTGGATAAAATAAAAGTCGGTGGCGACTCTTGCTATCCGCAACTTTATAGAAAGTCACTTTCCCACCGTGTTACAGATATGTCTAATGCAATAGACATGGGTAGATGGAGGGTTATACCACCTGTTATCTTGGTTATTGTAGGCACTCTCAATAGCAGCATGTCTATCTGAAATCAAACAGAGATTGGCTTGTGGAGCAACATGTATTCTGAGATTATTTAGGAAGAAACTCCAAGCAGAAGCAGTCTCACCTTCAACCAGAACAAAGGCAATGGGAAATACATTATTGTTTCCGTCTTGTGCAACTGCCATCAGCAATGTACCATTGTATTTCTCGTATAACCATGTTCCATCAATCTTAATAATAGGTTTGCAAAATGCAAAACCTTGGATTCATGGTTGAAATGCCCAAAATAATCGGTGAAATATTACATTTCCATCAACAACAGATCCATCTGGCCTACATGCAGGAATTGTCTGCATGATTACAACAGTCCCCGGTGTTTGTGTATTTAGTGCCATCAAAAATCGGGGCAATTCTTTGTAAGAATCCTCCCAATTTCCATAAACCTGTTCAATGGCCTTTTTTCTTGCAATCCACGCCTTCTTGTACGAGGGAGTATAGTTCTTTGTGCGTACAATATGAGAGATTATTATACTCACCTTCAATGATGGATCCCCATTGACTGGCGGCAAAATGTCTCGACATATCAAATCACTTAATTTTCGGTGATCCTGGACAATGTTAGAGGCAGTGCAAGTATGTGGTGTATCTAATGAAGCTATCTTCCAACAATTTTTTTTTACTGTAAGACGCAGCAAGCCGAAATTTGCAAATTGGGTTACGACAAACAATGACATACCTTCTAGAGTCACTTCGATCCACAGTGAAATCAACAGAATTATCCATGCGATATTTTATAATTGCTCTTACACATTCATCTTTTGTACGGTACTGGTCTCCCACTTTCAATTCACTAACAAAATGTTTATAAGGGTTGAAAAAAACATCTGCGGAGACATCATCATCATGCAACTCCAAGTCTGTCATATGTTGAGGCGGGCAAAATGCCTGATGTTGAGGGACTGGATGGGCGCCGTCTTCAGTGGTGTTGTTCAATAGAAGATCGAGTTGTGTTTCATTTTCCTGCCAAGAGAATCCATAACAGAGCTCTGCATATCTCCATTGAATGTAGGGGCACTATTTTGTCTCATGTACTGGTGGACAATGGTTCTTCATTAAATGTGCTCCCTAAAGAGGTTCTGGACAAGCTCAGTCCAGAAGATGTTGTGTTAAGACCAAGTGATGTAGTGGTAAGGGCCTTTGATGGTTCAAGAAGAGTGGTACATGGGCGATGTGATGGACATCCGTCCTGCGTATTCTTGTTTGCTTGGGCGCCCCTGGATCCATGGGGCAGGTGCTGTGACTTCCACCTTGCATCAGAAGTTGAAATATCCGGTGAAAAACAAAATTGTCACTGTCTATGGTGAAGATCGAGTTGTGTTTCATTTTCTTCTTCTTTATTGTCAACAATGTCAACTTCCGCTGTAATTTCACCTGAATATTTGGTTTCCCCGGAATCATTACCTTCTGATTGATTGATCACCTGAGATTGTTGAGATGGAATAATTTGCTGAAGTATAACATACACCTCAATTGAGTTGAACCGAGAATGTTCGTGACTAACAAACATATTCTCAATATCTTCATCATCACGAAGTTTAAGTGGATAAAATTTAATGTGGTTAACATCAAAGAAAACAGGGTTTTGATATATGATTTGTGAGATAGGACCAGACCCTAATTTTGATTCTAACGTATCTTTAAAGTGCACAAAATTTGACTTTCTATTGAGTGTAAATTGAACAACATCAGTGTTTTGAAAACTGAAGCCATATTCATCAGAGGTAAAAGCCTCTCCGTTACAGTGGGTGTTAACAGAGTACCTCAATGCAAATGACATTGTTATGTAATTGCATGGAAAATATTATTGGAATATGTTTGAGTTGCACTCTATCCTTGCATGCATGTTACGTATTTAAGTGCATGGGATTATTAATGTTGTCACCATTTGAATTGGTGACAACATTTAAAATGCTTCAAGGGCGCCATTCAAATTGGCGATTTCATTAAATGAACATGATTCCCATGCATGCAGTCTGCACAACTACGTATAAGGGAGTAAGAGATTCCCATGCATGCATGCAGTCTGATTGGCCTCAAAAGACGTGGTCAACCCTCGCCATTTAAATTGGCGACCATTCATTAAAAAAGTGTCTCCCTCGCCATTTGAATTGGCGACACAATGTAAATGCATGTAATGTGAATGCATGCCCTATAAACCCTATAAATGCATGCCATACACTTGCTCTTGTCACTTCATCATTCATCCTTCCTATCTCAAATATTCCTTTCCCGATTATTCATTCCCCGATTATTACTTCCCCGATTAATCGGTTAACTAACAAAATGTCACTATTGACTATGGGTGAAACACACAGAGGCACAATCGCCAACATTGCGGAATATGTACATTCCCTCATTTACATATTTTTTTTTATATTGTATTATTTACAAATTTTCTTTTGTTAAATGTCTCATAACAAATGTTTAATTTTTATAGGATGTTTCTAGATTTCGTTGTCGTGCCCATGAATATGTTGCACACAACGTTTTAATCGAACCATATATTGAGCTTGCCGGTTTCGTACATGTAAGCAAAATCATGTTTTACTCGGTGGATGCAAAGTTTATACTAGCATTGCAAGAGCGGTGGCGTATAGAGACACACACTTTCCATTTTCCAACGGGTGAATGTACTGTCACTTTAGAAGATGTGTACATGTTACTTGGGTTTCACATTGATGGTAAGGCAGTTAATGAACCGAAAAACCACGCAAATTCAATTTGCGTGGAACTTTTGGGTGCCGAATTGTTGGAAGAAAATCATAGAGGCCAAGGTATCTTACTTTCACGTCTCAAGGCATATTATCATTCTCTAGTTTTAAATGAAGGCTCTACAGAAGAACAAAAAATAATTAAAAATATGTGTTATCTTATGATTTTATTTGATACATTTTTATTTCTCGAAGGCACTGGTTCTTCTATGCACGTTATGTATTTACCACTACTAACAAACCTAGAAAGGACTAGGGAGTATAGTTGGGGTTCTGCATGTTTGTCCTATTTATATAGCTCATTATGTAAAAATGCAACGAAAGGCACATATACATTTTATGGATGTGCCATTTTTCTCCAAGCATGGGGTTGGTCTCGGTTGCCATCCCTTGCACCGGTCAACGAAAACGCCTTCTCATTCCCGTATGCTCAAAAGTAAGTTAATTGTATAATTTTAATTATTTCACATTATTATTCAACTCTATTGATTATTGTTTCTAATTGTTATTTTTATACTATTTTCTGTGTCAGATGGTCGGCACGCGGTATGACTTATAATAGTTGTCCAAGACACTGTATCATTCAATACCGCAATCTCTTGGATCACCTTACTCATGCAGATGTAATGTCACTAAAATAATCAATTTATTTTTTTACCATAACATTTTCTATAATCTAACAATTTTCTCTTTTACAGTTCATTTGGCGTCCATATCTAGGAATGAACCATGATCACCAAATCAGAGATGAAGACGCATCAGTTTGGACTGTATGTGTGCCGATCATCAGATTCACCATTGTGGAGATGCACAACAGTCATCGTGTCAAACTCCAGTTCGGAATGCATCAAAACATCCCAGACCCCCAACTGATCTTGGTCAATGGCATCTAAAAAAAGTCAACGACCAATGGAACCTTAAGGATTGGAAAGACTTTGCAAAATCTGAGTGTTGTAAATGGAGGAACCGTCACCAATATGTCTTGCGTGAACCTGTGATGGCAAACATGTCTATACCAACTAATACTTATATGGTTTGGTATAGATCAATTGCAACTGGTTTTCTATCCGAAGATAGGTATCTACACGACCCACGGCAGACCACTTACACACAAGAAGCTTCCACGTCTAACCAACGAGGAAACTATCAGCCTTGTTACTCACAACTTCCTACCCAACTAAATTACCGAGCTACACAAATACAAACCCACTTTCCAAATATGCCAGACACCCAACCACAATACCAAGAGCGTCCCCCTTACCATGTCCAACAAAATGACTTTTATCAAGACGCTCAAACATCACACCATAGCCGACACACACAAACATCACACCACAGCCGACAAACACAACCATCACAACCACCATACGACTTTCAAACACCACAACCATTTCAACCTTTCACCAACGAAGCCTTCACACCAATGTCCCCTTTCAATCGTCCAGGTCGCACACCGATGACTCCATCATCACATCCAAACTACTCTGGCATGGGTCACGACCTGGGGTGAATCAACAACAAGGACAGCGAGTGCAACGAATGAGGGTACCTAGGGGATGTGGAACCGGCGGACGATATGCCCAACCCGACCGTGATAGTTAAATTATGTACTTTTAATTATAATTAATTATTAATATCATTTTATTTTTCATCTATTATTAATATCATTTTAAATTATTTATTTTTTAATTAAAATTTGCAAATACACATAGTCACCAAACCAATTGACGACCCTTCCTAAGGGTAACACATAATCGCCAATTGGAATAGAGACTCCTTATGGTGTCTCCAAACAAATTGACGACCCCTCTTTAAAGGTATACATGGTCTCCAATTGGATTGACGATTCCTCTCTAATTTTCAAAAAAGTGGAATACTTTGGAATTTTTTTTAAAAACTAGGGTATTTGGGGAATTTTTTTCAAAAAATAGGGTATATGGATAAAAAATTCCATCAAAATAGAAAAAAAATCATTAACATAATAAAGAAAATATAAAAAATTTAAAATTAAATGAAATCGAAAATCAACTAAGTCCAAATATAAACAATTTAAAATGAAATGAAATCGAAAATCAACTAAGTCCCCAACCTTGAGAGCCAACAACATACATAGGTGACTTTGTTCCCTATTCCTCTCTTCTTCCTCTTCTTCCCACAATTTCCCAATCAAATCAAAATCAACTCTTTTTCTTCATCTTCTCTCTCTAATGGTTCTTCTTGAAGCTTCCAAGTTAACCCTTCCAACCCCATCTTCTCTCTCTTCCCCACACACAACAACAACATCTTCCATTCTCTTTGAACCCACTACTCTCTCCCTTGCAATCACTCACTCCAACTCATCAATTTCTCTCTTCCCTTCTTTTTCACCTCTCTCTCTTTCCTCTTCTCTTCAATTTCCACAAACCCTAATTCCTAAACCTAGTTCTTCCTCCACTTTTCTAATTCTTCAACAATCCCCAATTTCGACTAACCCTAATTCTGTTATCTTTCTCGTTTGTGGACCCCACCGCGCCGGCTCTCAAATTCTCCTCCGTTTTTACATTCTTAATAGGATCACCAACTGCTTTTCTAGGGTTAATCGTATTTCATGTGGGTCACAATCAGAAAGTGGGTTTCTTAGGTTTGAACCTGAATTAGGGGTTTTGATGGATGTGAAACATGGGGTTTCTGTTAAGGTTGTTGGTTCTGTTAACTATTTCGCGGTTTATTCGGTTTCGGGTTTTAAAGTCTGGGTTTTTGCTGTTAAGATGGTGGATGATGAAGAGGGTGGTGGTTTGAGATTGATGAAGTGTGCGGTGGTTCGGTGTTCGAGACCGGTTTGGTCTTTGAGTATTTCGTTTGGGTTTTTGGTTCTTGGGGAAGAGAATGGGGTTAGGGTTTTTGGATTGAGGAGGTTGGTGAAAGGAAAAATGGTTGTTAGGAGAGTTGGGAATTCGAATTCGAAATTGGGTTTGAAGCAATTGCAAAATGGTGATCATCATGGGAAGTATAAAGGCAGGGGCGATCAAGGAGGGAAAACCGGCGGTGGTGATGAGGCAACCTGCAATGGTGGTTTGGAGGGGAAGAATGAAAAGCATGGAGTTGCTGGTAGGTACTTATTTAACTCATTGTTACATTATTTTGTTGTAAGCTACGACGCATGGACACCGAAAACACGATATTGACACGTCAACACCGGTAATAACTTGAAAAAAATGAATAAAGTAAGTGTAATCACATGTGTCAGTTTCGGACAGTGACACGGACCCACCTTTTTCGGATCAGAGATGTTGGTGTTGTAAGCAAGTTTTTGATTTTAGTAGATTAGTAAGAGAAACATAAATGCTGCGGTTATTGAAATTGAATTTTGTCTGTTTGTCTTTTGATATAAATAATGATAGGTATTGACTGTGACATTTTCAATTTTAGGGGATAAAGTCCTTGGTTGTTAAGAAATTCTGTTTCTTTTTGTTGGTTTTGATATAATGATGATATAATTTTCATTTTAGAATTTAGTAGCACACGTCCTAGGCTGAATTCTGATCAATAACAATGGAGAAAAAAGTGAAGACTGTTTTTATTGCATTGTTGGTTTTAAATCTGTTCAACATGTCTTTTTGATATAATGGTATTTGTATTGATGTCATAGCCGGCCCACTGCATTGTACTGAATTTGTAATGTCTTATGTGCTGCTCTTAGTGTCTACAGTAATTATATTTCATTGTGTGTCAATGGATTGAGGGGACTGAAGAATACACAAACTTTTCAATTTATTGGAAAACAAGTACAACTTGTGGAGTTACATCCTTGTGTTAGGAATGTGTTTATTCAAATCTTCATGGGTAGAAAACAATCATGATTGCTTGCCAAAGACTCAAGATGACATCCTAGTTTAACTATTTTGGATTTTACCCTATTAGTGGTTGGTAATGGGCATGTTATATAAGTTACATGCCACATGGTACTTGATTTGATTGAAGTATAGATATTAAACATCTAGAGATAAATGGTGGGTGGCCCGATAGCGGAAACCTGATAGCAGGTGTAAGGTGGTCCAACGGATCTTAAATTAGACTCTAATACCATCTTAAGAATGTGTGGTTGGGTCTAATTCGTCTCTACAAAACTGGCTTGTAGAGTGAGGACTGCCCCAACTATTTAACATGGGACTCTTAACAACCCCAACAATAAGCACATGTTTAACGTGGGACTCTTAACAACCCCAACTATTTTTCTGTTTGAATTTAGAATTTTACCTGTCTATTATGTCTAGGGTTTATTCGTTGATTTGTTATGTTCTGTTTGTAACTGTTATTTAGATTGTTAGTAAGTTGGCTGATTGGCTAGTTATATGAAACAAGGGATATTAGCTATAAATAAGAGGAGGGGTTCTGGGATAGGGATGTGGTGCTGATCTTCATAATTTTACAACTTTGTAGCTGTATGCAGGGAAGTGTTCCCCTTTATCTTCCAATTTCTAATAGAGTACCAGTTTCCCAACATTGTTATTGTCTAATAATAATTAATGCAATATTCTGTTGATACTGCCAATCTGAATATATTATTAAAGCATGTTTCGTATCAGCCTAAGTCTCATTGGCTGTAGAGTGGGCCGGAACAATAAATGCGATTTCGGCTAACTTTTGTTTTGGGTATTTATCTTTGACCGGATATGGATTCAAATAAAAGAGTCCTTCCTTTGTTTGAATTTCTTATTTGACAATTGGAATCTCTGCTAGCTAACTGAACATATACTTTTATTTTATCAACCTAAATTTTCCTTCATGTTAGATTTGTAGGATTCCCATGATCTTGATGCTTGATTTTATGGATAATTGTTGTCTGTTTCGTATATTCCTCAGTATATTATTTAATTTAATTTATGTATTTTTACTTTCAGTAAAGCAAACAATTGTTAAATACAAACACGACAACAAAGATGGAGGTGCATGCTTTTTGGCATTGAAGGGAAATGAGGTTGAAACAAAATCCATGCCAAAGGTATCCAAATCTGTAAAGGCTATTTCCATTAAGGCTCTGTCCCAGAGGATGTTTCTGATCTTGGACTCCCATGGGGATTTACATTTGCTATGCCTGTACAATTCTGGCCTTGGAGTAGATATCGCCGGTCATGTGAAGCAGCTGCCTCGTGTTATGAAAGTGCAAAGTCTTGCTGTTCATCTTGATGAATCTACAAGTTTGTCTCACTTTCTTTGTCTTATTTAATATTATTCAAAATTTAGTTCATGTATGTTTTCTCAGTGAAAGATTTAATTTTGGAAGGGGCTAAACTCGCAAAACACTTAACAATTTTTGTTGGGGTTGAAACATTTGGCTAAAATTTGTTTGTTCAGTTTCTCTCTGCAACTAAAGTTTTCTTTACCATCCCACAGCATCACAGACTATTTGGATATCAGATGGATGCCATTCTGTGCACATGTTCACGATGGACACGGAGAATGCTTTAAATGAAGCAGATGGAAATGATGGTGATGAAAAAAAGCCTATGCATTTCCCAGGTTTTCAAACTTCTGTTTACTTAATTGGTTAAATTAAACTATTTATTAAACCCTAATTCTCAAAGTTGATTTACACGTGTCTAATCCATACGGCGGAGTGTGTAATAGACATAGTTTCCTCTAACAAGTGAGATTGCAGCTCAATTTTTTGATTAACCAAGATAAATAAATTTTGGCTTAAATATTCTTTTCATCCTTGCGAATAGCTTACTGTTTTCTTTTGGGTCCTGCAATTTTATTTTAATTTTTTCATCTTTGTGATGTTCAACTTCAATCTGTTCATTTTTGGTCCATGCCATCGGCGGCCGTTACCGAAATGAAATGTTGACATGGGTGTTAGAACTCAATATGGCGCTGCCCGATGAGATTATTGATCACATGTTCCGGATGGAGTTCCATTAGTCATGTTAGTGTTTTGTAAAAGCCACCGACTGCTGAGACAAAAAATGGATGGTTTGAACATTACACATATGAAAGCTAAATAAACAAATTTACAGGAAACAATATCCGAATGGAGATGTTTGAAGGGACAAAAAGAATATTGAAGCCTTTCATTTAAAAGCAATTATGTTTCTAACATATTCATGATTTATAATTGTTAGTACACTTAGAGATCAAAGCAAAGATTCAAATCGATGATTCAATTGCTTCAACTCTGTACTAGTTATCAACTTTTGCAAATTGTAACTGCTTATCTCTTGTTAAGTTAAAATTGAATGAGGTTTCTCTGAAAGAAGATAGATGTAACATTTTTTACCTCGTCTCAGCATTGGATTGGGGTTCTATTATTTTATTTCATTCCTTTAATTCGGCATATCAATGCTTAGTTGCCTTGCAAATTGTTGACTGCATTTTCATCTAACTTTCCTCTATTGTTCGATAAATTGTCGCCAAAGAGCCTTTTGAGAGGTTCTGTCTCCGTTCTCAATTGTCTTCATAATTTAAGTAACTTCTCTCTGTTTCAGTTACTCAAGTTCTTTTCTCCAGTGAGAAGATCCAAGATATCATTTCTATATCTGCAAACTCCATTCTGATTCTTGGACAAGGTATTATTTATTTTTCTTTCCGTGCGTGACTTGATATTCAATTCTACATACACGACATTCTTCCATATTTTCTTTCATCTGAAAAACCTTAACAAAATAGAACTAAAATGACAAAACAAAATAAGTGGCAAGTCAGAGTGAAGTCTTCATAGAACTTTTATCATGCATCCGATGCTACATTAATAGTTTAAAATATTTTATATTTTCCTTACTCACCGTCAAAATATATTTTGTTGAACAGGAAGCTTATATGCACATGCAATTTCCTGAAGTTGTTTCTGTTTTTCATCTCTTTCATTTGGTAAGCATTTTTCTCATTGTGCGTTCTCACTGATCTGTCTGTATCTTTTACCCTGCTACGAAGTTTTGATATAAGCTCTGTTTATAGGAAATCAATCATCTTGGCTACCTTGACGTTCTAATGCATACTTGTGTGGTTCCAGGATACATTCTATCTTTCATAGTAAGTATTTTATTAAATATAATGTTGCTTTAGATGTTCTAATATTATTTGTCTAATTTTGTTCACCATCATAAATTATGCGAATAACAATGGCTGTGTTTTCCCTTTATTCTTGAGTTAGGTGCTCTGGTTGCCTCACCATGTAGTGCATCCTTAAGATACTGGAGACCTTGAAAGGTATGCAACTTTTTCTCATTGCTGGGTTCTCACCTGTTTCAAAACTTTTTTCTAGGCTAAGAAGCTCAGATACATAGTACCACATAGGTACGATACGTTACAGATATAGGGATGCATGGAATTAATAAGAATCATGATACATCAATTGCTCATTAATACACCAAACAGGGATATGCATGGAATTAATAAGAATCATGATACATCAATTGCTCATTAATACACCAAACGGATCAGCAGTTAATATATGTTTATCACAATTTACAAAAGAAGTAATTTTGATCGTAACACATAGGCAGGCATAGTTACATATATTTTCGGTACCTATATCAGAATATATTATTTCTGCATAGAATGCGTCAGAAAACATACAATTTTATGTCCTTTGCAAGAAATATTAAAGATGTATCATCTCAGAAGTATCAGTGAAAATATTTACAGAAATAAACTAAAAAATTTATTGGATAATTTATGGGTACGTAATGGAAAATATCAGACGTAAATCTAATTGGTAATAGATACATGTCAGGTTGTTGACTGTGAACTAAGTCATCTATAATATAACATGACTTGCTAACATAATCCATAATCATCCCTCAAATCAATCTAATACTTTCTTTATTGTTGTTTTAGATTATTACCAGGCTCGTGAGATTTGGTTGAATATCCTCATGGTCGACAATTCTGGTTCTGTGTTATTCAACAGCTAAATGTCATCTGTCCTGCAAAACCTGTCACAGCAAGCAGCAGGGCTGCATGATTCAAACAAATATGGTATCTGTTCATCCTACTTGTTTAATGCTAATCTTCTTGAGGTTGGCTGAAATCATGGTTTTCTAGCCCAAGAACTAAGCAGGGTTTTGGTACAGAAGGCATAGTCTTGGCATTTTTGCTGCTCTGCTTGTTGGAATAGTAGCTATTTGATTGCAATTTTCTCATTCTAGCTTTGTTTGGTTATATTTATAAAAACATGTTCTGTGGAGTTTGAGTTTTATTTTATTGTTTGATGTAATAATTAAATTAATATGTTGATGGCCTATTATGGTTTATTTTAATGCCTAAACTATTTGTACAATATTTATAAATAAAACTGAAGAATGATAAATTAATAATCATCTTATAATTATTCTTGAAAGTTTTATATTTTATTTTCTAAAGTTATTGGTTAAAATTTTGATGTGTAGTACTAACATGTTATGAACATCAAATACTTGTACCAAAAAAAAAGGTGTAAAGACTTTGCCAACTCTACGAGTACTCTTAGGTATTGCTATGGCCTTGGAGACTGTGTCGGCTGGAAAGGGGTTTGTTTAGGGCTGGACACTGGTTCTGTTCGGACCGGGTTCGGGCCCAAAATACTGAACCGAACCAATCCATGGGTGAGAATTCTAGACCCAGTTTTGACCCTATTGAAAATCGGATTTTTTATGGTTCGGTTTAAATTGGTTCGGTTTCTTCTGTCGGTTTTTCTCTGTTAGTCTTAAAAATTTATTTTTTATTTTATTAAATCTGGAATATTTAGACCAATATTTTCATTCAATTTCAAAGTATGAGTTAGAGAAATACGATTTTGAGATTTATGAAAGAAAAACAAATAATTAAAAGTGAATATATTATTATGCTTTGTTTGCTCTTTTCCATGGCTGCTTCTTCAACATGTTTTCCTTGTAATTGCATTTTCTTTTTTAAATCCCAACAACATCAAAATCCCTAACGACACTAATGATAATCCCTCCTCCTCATTCTTCAACATGTTTTCCTTGTAATTGCATTTTCTTTTTTAAATCCCAACAACATCAAAATCCCTAACGACACTAATGATAATCCCTCCTCCTCATTGCTTAATTTGTCTTAGAGTTGTGTTTCACTCAAAACTATTCCTCACTACAAGAATCCCATCATTGATGATGATTTTGTTGATATCCTAAACCCCCTTTCCACAGTTCAAGTACGATGATTTTGTTGATACCCTAAACCCCCTTTCCATAGTTCATAGTTCAAGTACCTGATGATGATTTTGTTGATACCCTAAACTAAGGATGGCAAAACGGGCATGGATCCATCGGGCCGGCCCACACATCCGTCAAAAAATAGCGGTCTGAGCATGGATTTTGGGTCCGCCTATCCATTTTGCCCGTCTATCTATTTCGTCCGTCCCGTAAAAGTAAAAAATCCCGTGAGCATATAAATAATGGGGCGGGGTTGTCCTGTCAGCCCACTAATAAAAGAACTATTTAGAAAAATCACTTTGTCTGTACTATATAGATTTAGATTTGATAAAAGAGAAAATTGACACTTGAGTTTGTACCTCTAGAGTGGAACTGAAAACCTTAAACAAATTAATTAGATTAAACAATAATAAATTTGTCATTCTATTTTCTACTTTCTCAAGAAGAGTTTTTAGTTTTTCTTTCAAAAATGAATCATAGTCTTAAAATATTTAATGTATAAGACAAAAAAAAAATCTAAATAGTATAAGTTCTAAATAGTATAACCAAAATTATTTCTAAATACTAAGAAGTATATTTTTTTTGTACAAAAACACTTTAATTTTCTTCTTTTGGGTTGTCTATTTTCTTTCACACTAGATCATGCATCATGACAATTTCTATTTAAGAGTAATAATAATAAGCATCATGTGATAACAAGTTCTATAGTTTTTAATTCAGAGAAAGTAAACATGAAACTTATTTATCAGTATGGGATTAGCATTAAGGACACACCACAATGGGTTCCACTAGTTTGCCTAACCAATAGACCAAACAATATGAATCCATGATATATTAAGTTGGTGAAAACAAAATTCTGTTACAGTATGAAAACAAAATGAAATTATATACCTATCAAATTTCTAACAGTATGAAATTATATGCATTATTGTTTCCAAATGTATTAACATTTTAATTTCTAAAAGTTAATGGTTGTTTGAAGGTTGAACTTGATATTTATTTTGGTTGTTTGGTAGTTAAAACTTATTGATGGTTGTATTGTACTTGTATTTTAGGTGAAAACTTTAAGAAAATTTAATTTTTAGTGAAGGTTAATACTTGATGGTTTAAATATTTTGTCATTTATCTTTTTACATTTTAATTTATTTAAAAAATGGAAGAAAAAAAATTAAAAAAAGAAGGCGGGCCGGCCCGCCACCTGCCAACCCGCCACCTTGACGGGACTGGCTAGTATTTTATGCTCGTTTTATCTTGGCGGGCTAACCTGCCCCGCTCTTTTTTTGGTGGGCTTTTGGAGGGGTGGGGCAGGGCGAGCGACCTGTTTTGCCACCCCTACCCTAAACCCCCTTATCCATAGTTCAAGTACCTGTTGATATTCAGATGAGAAGAAAGGTGATAAACATAGATGGGGTAGACGAGTGGTTTGGAAATACAGGGAGGAGACATGAAGATGAGAAGAAAGTGGGGAGGTAGGTGTGAGAGAGAGCGGCAGAAAAAAGAGTGTAAGTGAGTTAGGGTTAGGTTTGTACAACCTTTTAATTGGAGACTGGGAAAAGAGTGACATTGGATATTTTTTTGGGTTAGAGTTTAGTTATTGGGTCTGTCTAATAATTAAAAATTAAAAATTATCATTTTAATTCGGTCGAATTTGTTTTTTTTTTGGGTTGAGTTGAACCTTCCGAACCGACTCGCGCCATTATCCATCAAAATCCGCATTAAGTAACTGGCTAACCCGATAACCAGATTTTGACTCGACCGACAACATTCAGATAGCATGAGTCGGACGGGTTGGGTCGGATTGTTATTTTCTGTCCACCCCTAGGTTGTTAATGTACCTTTTCAGTTGGTTGACAATGTGTGTAGTGATTTACTGAAGGTCAATGCTAGTAAATATAAGATTAAGAAAATGGTGGATATTGATGGGCCTAAGCGTAATAGAAGGCCCAAGTTCAAAAAAGGTAAAGTGGTAAGGACCTTGGTTTCAGTTTCTTCAGGGAGTGAGGATCCTATTGAAAATTATATCTCTACTCAACAGTTGGGAAAACAAAAATACAGATTGGTATTGGCTCTTTGCCCATTATTTCTTCGAAATCTATAGGTTTAGTGGATCTCTCAGGGTGGGGCGGTGCTCTGTTGCAATTCTATCACCAGTTCGGATGTTCTGTAATTCCAAATTTGTGGAGAATTTGGAATCCAACATTGGATCTAAAGTTTGGAATGTTATTTCCAAATTGGGGGTGAAGGCAAACAAGGGGTTTAAAGACTATTCTACTCACATAACAAAAATAGGTATACGATTGAGGATTAGCGAAGGGGAATAATGCGAAATCTAAAGTAGGGAAATGCTAGTGGTATTTTATAACATAAAAGGGGGGATAAACAGGATCATTTGTCTTTTGAGGTTGACCAAGGTTGACTTATTTTTATTTCAAGAAAAGAAGATGCGAGTAGTGGATGATACAATTGGGAAGAGTTTGTGGAAGTATAACGAGGTTAATTGGTCATTTGTCAATTCCATTGGCTTCTCAGGACGTATAGTAACATTGTGGAACACAAAGCTTGTTTTCCAATTTTCTCCTTTAGAGGGGAGGGTTTACTTGGTTTGAAATTGCAGTGGAAGAAGGAGGTATTCTATGCAGTTAATGTTTACTTTGGATGCTCATTCGTAGCCAAAAAAAAAGGTTGTGGAAAGAATTAGAGGCCTGTAAATCAAAGTGGATTGATGGCGTCTGGTTATTTGGAGGGGATTTTAATGCGATTGTGGCAGATTTTGAGAGAAAAAGAGCTTCCAATTTAGCAAGGCATAGGGAGAACTTTTCTTTTTTGAAGTTTATTGTCAAGTTGGGTTTGGTTGATCTTCTAGTTTCAGGGAACAAATTCTCGTGGTTCAAAGGCGATGGTAAAGCTATAAGTAGATTAGACAGATTTTTGGTGGACTCGTCGTTTGTAGATAAATGGGGTTATATCGGTCAAACTATTGGAAAAAGGGATATTAGTGATCATTGTCCGATCTGGCTGAAATAGAGGAGAAAAATTTGGGTATGAAAACTTTTAAATCTTTCGTTTCCTGGTTCGAGCATTCACTATTTCTTAAATTTGTGGAGGATAAACGGATGAATTATGAGGCTGTCGGGAGAAGCGACTTTCTCCTCAAGGAGAAACTAAGGATGCTTAGAAGGGATTTGAGGAAGTGGAGTAAAAATGTTTTTGGATGGCACAATCTAAAACTGGACGAGGGAGTAGAAGTCATTAACGATATCGATGCCGATTTATGTTTTGCAGTTAAGGAAGAAGTGAAAGATTTGGTTATTGTGAGAGCAAAGTCTTGTAACAAAAGTGTGGAGCAATCTTCATTGAAAGATGAAGGTTCTTGGTTTGGCTGCATATGTAGAAAAAACATTATCATTTTTATTGATGTCTTGTAATATGTCCTATACATGGTGTGTAGTGCTTTTGTGATGTCATATTAGATGTTGTAACATCTATCTTGAAATTTCCAGAACTTTCTAAATACATAAAGTTTTGATTTAATTTTTGTATATTTTTTAGCAGGTATCTGGTGTTTTGATTTTCTCCAGGATGTGCGAAAATCAAGGGAGTGTTGCTGTAAAAAACAGAAGCTGCTATGCGTTAGTTTTTTGAGATTATTGAAGATCTTTTCTTTCTTGATTCATGTGATCTTTTTGAGGAAGTTTCTGATAAGTTCCAGGCCTATTCAAAATACTAACCTAATTACTCTAGACGAAATTTGTGTATTGTGTAAAGCAAAGTGCTTTTGAGTGTTAGGGTTTTTCTTTATGTGTGTGCTTTATTTGTGAGACATTCATACATCACCTAGATGTTTGAATTGGACTGATTTTTGAGTTGTAATTCTATCCACTCTAAGCTTTTAAGCATGAATGTTTATTCTTGATCAAAGCTTTTAAGCAAGATCAAGGTGTTATGTTTTGGAAGAGTGATCTTCTGTTTTCTTTGAAAGAATTGGTTGATTATCACAGTGTGTGATTGAGGGGGAGTGAGATGGTGATTTCTCATATCTAGATGTTGATTTCTAGGTAGAAGTTGCACTGGGTAGGTTCAAGTGAGAAGTTGTAAACTGTGACTATTTAGGCTTTGAATTGTTTTAGTAATACTGGATTTCCTTCCTGGCTTGGTAGCCTCCAGAGTAGGTGTGTTTGCACCAAACTGGGTTAACAATCCATTATGTTTTTACTCCTTTTCTCTATACTTCTTTTATCTTGTTAATACTCAGAAAGTAATGTCATGACATCGCCTTCGACATCACATATATGATACCAGAATTTCAATTGGTATCAGAGCAGGCATCCTGCTCTATATCTAGGTGAGATTCAGGGAAGTTACTTTCTGGTATAATGGACAAGGAGGTGGGGTTTGTGAACAGACCACCCATTCTGGATGGAACTAATTATGATTAATGGAAGCCAAGCATGGTTGCCTTTTTGAATTCTTTGGATAACAAGGCTTGGAAATATGTTCTGAGAGGATGGAAACATCCTATTGTTAAGGACAAAGATAGGAATGATATTGCAGAGTTGAAGCCAGAAGAGGACTGGTCTAAAGAAGAAAATGAGCTTGCTTTGGGAAATTCTAAGGCCTTGAATGCCATATTCAATGGAAATGAAAAAAACACCTTTAGATTAATCAATACTTGCATTGCTGCAAAAAATGATTGGGATATTCTCAAAATTACTCATGAAGGTACCTCCAAAGTCAAGATGTCAAGACTTAAGCTGCTCACCACAAAATTTGAAAACTTAAGGATGAAAGATGATGAAAGTATTTATGATTTTCATATGAATATCCTTGAAATAACTAATGCTTCAACTGCTCTTGGAGAACCAATGTTTGAAGAAAAGTTGGTGAGAAAAGCTCTCAGATCTCTACCTAAGAGATTTGACATGAAGGTTACAACCATAGAAGAAGCTCACGACATTAGCATGATGAGATTAGATGAATTTATTGGATCTCTTCAAAATTTTGAGATTGGCATAAGTGACAAATCTGACAAGAAAAACAAAAGTATTTCCTTCTCTTCCAACACTAAAGATGGAGTAGAATATTGTAATTTGAATACTGAGGAAGGTCTATCTACTGCTATAGTTCTTCTTGGGATACAGTTCAATAAATTAATGCAAGAGATGGATAAGAAGTCAAGACCAAATGTCAAGAACAACTCATCTGACATCAATAGGTCAAATGATTCTGGTAGAAAGACAAGGGATGAAGAGAACCCCTCTCAAGGAAAATGAGTTCAGTGCTATGGTTGTGAAGGTTATAGGCACATCATATCTAAATGTCCCACACATCTTAAGAATCAGAAAAAGGGTCTTACTGTGGCTTGATCATATGAAGATACTGAAAGTGAAGCTGAAGAAGAATCTGCTAAGAATGCTACTGCTCTAACTGGGAGATATTATTCTGATTTCAGTGATGATGAAGTCATATATGATGAGCTAGCTACTTTCTATAAAGAACTATGTCTAAAAAATGAAGAAGCCTGCCAACAAGGAAAAGAACAGAAGAAAAATCATATCACAACTGGAGAATGAAAAGGAAGAGCACTTGGAAACCATCTCCAAGATGAAAAGGAATAACATTAGTCAACTATGTGACCAAGGACTGAAAGTCAATTTCTCCAAATCTGAATGTCTTCTTATAGATGGGAAAGGAGAATTAATCATGAAGGGAGTCAGATCTGAGGACAAATGTTATCCATGGGCATCTCAAGAATCAATTTATATCTCCTCTTGCTTGCTTTCCAAAGAAGATGAAGTTAAACTCTGGAATCAGAAACTTGGACCTTGCATCTGAAAGTCATAAAGAGAATCATATCCATGGAAGATGTCAGAGGGATTCCTAAGCTCAAGATTGAAGAAGGAAAAGTTTGTGGAGAATACCAAGTAGGAAAGCAGACTAAGATGTCACATCAGAAGATTCAACATCTTACCACCTCAAGAGTCTTAGAACTTCTTCACATGGATTTGATGGGACCTATGCAGGTAGAAAGTCTTGGTGGAAAGAAATATTCTTATGTTCTAGTGGATGACTATTCAAGATACACTTGGATAAATTTCATCAGAGAAAATTCAGAAGCTTTTGAAGTTTCCAGAGATCTCATTCAAAAACTACAAAGAGAGAAGGAAAACAATGTTATTAGAATCATAAGTGATCATGGGAAGGAATTTGAGAATGCTAAGTTTGCTGAATTTTGCTCCTCTGAAGGAATTAGTCATGAATTCTCATCTTGCATTAATCCTCAACAAAATGGGATTGTAGAACGCAAGAACGTGACTATACATGAATCTTCTAGAGCCATGATACATGCAAAACAATTACCTTATCATTTATGGGCTGAAGCAATGAATATTGCATGATACATTCACAACAGAGTCACCTTGAGGAAAAGTACTTCAGCTACTCTATATGAATTATGGAAAGGAAGAAAGCTACTGTGAAATACTTCCATGTCTTTGGAAGAAAATGCTACATCCTGGCAGATCGTGAACAAAGAAGAAAGTTAGATCTAAAGAGTGATGAAGGAATATTTCTAGGACACTCTACCAGCATCAGATCTTATAGAGTCTACAACTCCAGAACTAAAGTAATGATGGAGTCTATAAATGTTGTTGTTGATGGTCAAGACTTGAACAAAGAAGCTGTTGTTCTGGATGATGTTGAAACATTCCAGAATGCAACTCCATCAGAAACTAAAGACATAGGTATTGATGAATAACCCTGTATTATGAGCCTGAAGATAGTCATACCAACAAAGGTCCCTCTATCAGAATTCAGAAAGATCATCCTAAAGACCTCATCATAGGAGAGCTGGATAAAGAAGTTACTACAAGATCAAGGGAGATAATCTCTAACTCTTGTTTTGTGTCAAAGATTGAGCCAAAGAATGTTAAAGAAGCATTAACTGGTGAATTTTGGATCAATTCTATGCAAGAAGAATTAGTTCAATTCAAGCGGAATGAAGTTTGGGATCTTGTCCCAAGGCCTGAAGGATGAAATGCGATATGTACCAAGTGGATGTACAAAAACAAATTTGATGAACAAAGAGTTGTCACAAGGAATAAGGTAAGACTGGTTGCTCAGGGATACACTCAAGTTAAAGGAATTGACTTTGATGAGACCTTTTCTCCTATTTCCAGACTTGAATCTATTAGATTACTTCTTGGAGTTGCTTGCATCTTGAAATTCAAACTATATCAAATGGATGTCAAAAGTGCCTTCTTGAATGTGTACTTGAATGAGGAAGTCTATGTGGAACAACCCAAAGGATTCATTGATCCTAATTTACCTAATCATATCTATAAGCTAAGGAAAGCTGGATTAAAACAAGCTCCAAGAGCTTGGTATGAGAGACTTTGTGAATTTCTTGTTGAACATGGCTACAAAAAAGGTAGCATAAACAAAACTATCTTTATGAAAGAAGAAGGAAGGAAGCTCATGATTGCTCAAATTTATGTTGATGATATTGTGTTTGGTGGGATGTCTGAGGAGATGGTTCAACATTTTGTTAAACAAATGCAGTATGAATTTGAGATGAGCCTAGTTGGTGAATTAACTTATTTTCTTGGTCTTCAAGTCAAGCAGATGGAAGACTCTATATTCATATCTCAGAGTGAATATGCCAAGAGTATAGTTAAGAAGTTTGGAATGGAGAATGCTAGTCACAAAAGGACACTTGCTCCTACTCATATGAAGTTGTATAAAGATGAAAAGGGTGTGAATGTGGATCAAAGTCTCTACAGAAGTATGACTGGAAGCTTATTATATCTCACAACAAGCAGGTCTGACATTGAATTTGTTGTAGGTGTTTGTGCTAGGTATCAAGCTGATCCCAAAGTGAGTCACATCAACCAAGTGAAAATAATCTTGAAGTATGTCAATGGTACATGTGATTATGGTATGCTATACTCTCATGGTTCCAATTCTGAGCTAAGTGGTTATTGTGATGCTGACTAGGCAGGATGTGGTGATGATAGAAAAAGCACATCTGAAGGATGCTTCTTTTTGGGAAACAATCTAATATCTTGGTTCAATAAGAAGAAAAATCGTGTTTCTCTTTCCAAAGTCGAGGCTGAATACATAGCAGCTGGAAGTAGTTGTTCTCAGTTGGTTTAGATGAAGCAAATGCTGACATAATACAAAGTCACACAAGATGTCATGACATTGTACTGTGACAATTTGAGTGCTATCAACATTTCCAAGAATCCTATTCAACATAGCAGAACCAAGCATATTGATATTCATCATTTCATTAGAGAACTGAAGAAAAAATTGTTGCTTTAGAACAAGTAGCCACTGATTTACAACTGGCTGACATTTTTACTAAAGCCTTGGATGCTAATCAGTTTGAAATCCTGAGAGGTAATATAGAGATTTGCATCAATGAGGATCTATAACAATTAAAGTTGTGTAGGAAAATAGTCAATATTTTTCAATTCTCCTACTACAATTGTGTTATTTTGTACCTGTTAATGATGGATGGATCAAAAGTGTGAATCCTGATGGTGACATAAAGATGGAAAGACAAATTTGTTGCTGTTGTTTCTCTTACTAAGAATAATTTGAAGAATGTTGTTGGGTCGGATAATGTCTCGGGCTATAATATTGAAGATGATGTTGAGAACATTATCCCTAGAGAGAAAGCTGCTGAAAATAAGATTTGTGATGTTGCTTTCAATGCTGATATGGGAAGCTGGCGTGGTCTCTCTCTCTCTCTCTCTCTCTCTCTCTCTCTCTCTCTTCTCTCTCTCTCTCTCTCTCTCTCTCTCTCTCTCTCTCTCTCTCTTTCTCTCTCTCTGTTGAGTACTAATCCCGTGTTATAGGGGAGCAGCTGTGTTTACCCCCAAAATTGGTAAACAACCGCTGGTCCTCTGAAGATACCAAAATACCCTCAGTTACCCGCAGGATCGACCAGGTTGATCCTAGGACATGTGATAAAAAGGTTGATTTGGTATATAACGTTTTTGGGAAAAAAGGGGGTCTTGAATCTTTCGACAGGATTCAAAGATTGTTTTAAAGGAAAATAAAGTAAAAGACAAAGACTTTCAAAGTAAATTAAGGTAAAAGACAAGGCTTGAAATTTAAAGGAAGTAAAGACAAGGCTTGAAAGTAAATGAAATTTAAAGGCAAGGCAAGGAATGTTAAATTGCTGGAAAAATAAAGGGGCATGAATTGTAAATGAAATACAGTAAATTGTTGAAAAGATAAATGACTTTGAAAAGTAAATATGTTTAAAATAAAGTCTTGTAAAAGATAAATGGCTTCAAAAGTAAATGAATTGAAGATAAATTTGACATTGAAGATAAATTGGTGGTGTTTCAATCACGTACATTCTCACTGCACTCGTTTCTCTACACGCGGATACTTTGAGTATACGGAGTTACTAGTACATATGATTTCCACACAATTATTCTTACACTAGACTAAGCTATTTATATACATTACAAAGTAACCGCTTTCGACGATTTCGTCCTAAAACTATCCTAATATGATGACGTTTATCCCACTACATGTTGAAGAAGCTTTATCTTGCGCCACTTGTCCCTGTCTTTGAATTGAAAACTACACACTTTCCCTCCAAAATTGAACGTGCAAGAACCTTGGTAACTGCCATTTTTGTCGAACATACACTCGGTCGAATCCCTCCAACACTTAGAAAATATTCCAAACTTAGAATTTCACTAAGTATGAAACTTGTAGGCAGGTTCCTTCGACTTTCATCCTTTACTTAGTAAGGTCGAAAATCCTACTTTTAGCTTATCACAAGAAAACTCTTTTATTAAGCCAAATAACCTCACTAATTGCTAGCGTCAAAATTTAGGGATAACAAATTGCCCCCCCAAAATGTTCTTTTCGACCATTTTGATGAAAAGATCATTTTTTGATATTCATCTTTTCGACGCCAACTTAGGTCAGACAAAAGCATGGTTGAAACCACCTACCCCACGTTCTAAAACTATTGTGATTCTTCGCCCACGTGCATGACGTCATGTCATAATGGAAAAAATCCCAAAAGTCACATCAACCGTTTCTACGACTTTCTGATCATGAGTTTTCCTTGAAACAATGCGCTAACGTCTTTTCCATTAACTACTTCCTCAACTTGTCAGATCCCAAGTGCCACGTGCCCCACCACTTCACGTCTCTATTAAGTGGCTAGACCTCACAACTTCTCATTGCCTACGCTTAAAAATATCTTCTTCAACAAACAAATAAACTTTTCCAAACTCTTGTGAATTTATCTCCTTCTTGCTAAAGTCTTCTCCTTTATTTCTAAGAACCCTAGAAACCTCCATTTTCTTCTCCAGCAATGACATCCTCTAAGACTAATATTTCTCAGAAAAAGGGTCAGAAAGCCAAAACTTTCCACTTCGAACAAACTCTTCCACCCTTCAACAACATTTTTGAACCAAAGACAATAAAAAATCCTCAGTTCGCACCCGAACCCTTGAATAACAAAACAAGGAGCTTATATCGATCTCAGGTAATGATTCCCTTTCTTGTAAATGATTGTCCTTTTGCTGTATCCGGTCCTTTAGCTACTATATAGAACACATATGAAAAGCTTAAAGAGCTTTTTCCTTTCTACATAAAAACTCAACCTTTAGGGCATAAGCACCCCCCTAAAGCTAATGACTCTTCCTTTAACCCACCCCCTCTCAATCAACTAGATTTGAAGTACCTCCATGATGGTACCAGGATGGTTAGAGCTATCATCCAGTTTACTGAGTTTGATTTGTGGTTAGCTAGGTTAGAGAAAACTAAGGCTGACCACTGGAAAAGCATAGGGATTTATGATCTTTTAATGCTGTCGAAGACACATATACCCTTTTGCTTGAACCTTCTGGTTGCCTCTTTGTACTTTTGGGATTGCACCCACTATACTTTTCATCTTCCTTATGGGATGGTTGCCCCCACTCTCTTTGACATAGCCGCTATCGTAGGGCTTCGACCTGATGGTCCTACTTATGACCCTACCATTGATGCTGAAGACACTATTGGCTTCAATGCATTCAAACTGACATACACACTCTTCTTCAAGCACCATTCCAGACCCAATGAAGAGGCAGTTTCTGATAAGGAACATATTTACTTCCTTACTTTCTGGATTTCCATATATGTCTTTTGCACTAAGTCTTTGCAGGTGGCGAATAAATATATGCCTTTGGCAAACCAGCTTCATAACAACAAAAATGTTTTCTTAACTGGACTTATCTTGGTCAGTCTCTATGAGTCTCTTAGTGAAGGAGTGACTCGATTGAGGAACCCATACAACAACTCTGGTACCATGAGTCTAAGTGGTCCTCTCTGGCTAAATGCTACCTTTGAGCCAGTGCTTCCCAGAAAAGGGAAAGTTGATGAGGAATCAGAGGAGATCATGCTCAGGAGGACTGAGGATGTTCGAATAGCCAAGCTCACTCCTAATGATGAAGGTGAAACCCTAAAAGGGACATTTTCTAGTTTTATTATGATGTTTTCACATTAATATGATTTTACACCGTTCATGGCCCCCTTTGTTGGAAGAAAGTGTGGTCCCAAATGGTTCACTAGGGCTTTCCCCAACTCCCCCACAAAGAAGCTTCACATGGACTTTGTTGGATTTGAGGAAGCATTTTTAATCCCCAGATTCTTTGTTTACAGGCTGAATGGCGGAAAACCCGATACAATCCTTATTGCTTATCAACCAAATTTGGTTTCTAGGCAGTTTGGATTGAGTCAGAGCTTCCCCATTTGCCTCTATGATAAAAAGGGCCAAGTTATTTTCTACAACATTTTCGACGAGGATGTTGTTGCTGACATCTTCGCCAGATGGGAATCCCAGAAGGCAGTCCTGTCTCCTGTCTTCTTTCGACCTTCGACCTAGCACACCTATCTCTTTAATGATTGGTGGCGCAAGTACTATAGTGAGAACTTTCTCATTGCCACTGAATTTTCTGCCCAACTTGACTTTGCTTTTGTTAATATGCAAGATAAGGTCAAGAAAAGTAATCCTGCTCACATCCAAGAGATACAAGCTTTCCAAAAGTACTTTGAAACTGTCTATCGACCAGATGATCTTAGTCAAACCGTTCGTGAGGCTGCTGTCACTTTGAAGGGGATTTTTTTTACAAAAGATGGATAAGTTGAAAATCCCTCCAAACATTCCTCGTGAGAGGCGATATGAGGTGGTTTTTCAAAATTTTCCTCCAAAATTCCCTCGACTTCCTACTGCTAATTTTGGAGTGACCCTTGCCCCTCCATTTCCAGTCTGGTTTGTCTGTGGAGATTCGATTAAAATCCTTCGACAACAGTCTCAACCGAAATCTCAAAGAGTGGTTGCAACTAAGCACACACTAGACAATTTCAAAGGGAACCTTCATATCGGGCTCGAAGACGTTCACGCCGAATGCGACATATATGAAGGTTTGAAGTTTTCATTTACGCCTTACTGAGTAGTCAAGTATTAACTCATAACAATTGTTTTTTTTTTTTTACCATTTTCATCAATTACCAGAAGAACCACTGCCAACAAAGGCGTGGTAATACAGCCTGAAAACAAAGAAGGTACTAAGTTATTTCATAACCCTACTTTTTGTAACTTCACTTGCGTTCGCCTCCTAATGTTTTTTTTTCTCTTAGACAACCAAAAAGCCTTTGACGTCCCCAAGAAAGGGAAAAAAGGCTTCAAGTGCTGCTACCCCTGCAGACGATGATGAATCCTCTGAGGAGCAGCCCATTAAGAGGAAGAGGAAGACTACACAGTCTCCTAGTGATGCTGGCCAACCTTCATCCAAGGTGGCCAAAATTTTGAAAAAGGCACCCACTGAAGGTGGTGTCGAAGCTAAACTTCCCACTCCTGTGGAAAAACCTATTGCTGGCCCTCCTGAGAGTGCCAACTCCAATCAGGGTGGTGAAGAGAATAAGGTACTTAGCTTGGCATTTTATCCCTTTTTAATCTATTCTCACAACCTCGACTTAACTTCTTTTCTTATCAATAGACTGGGGCAGGCATTGCCCAACAACCATCGATGACCACTCCTTCGCCTATAATTCTTTTGAACAGGAAAGGTGAGCCAACTTATCACCCAACTTATGATTTTGGCTCTAGTTATAGCTCTTTGGGTGAGATTAACCAACCCATGAATATGGTAGCTATCCCTCATCCAACAGTCGAAGCCGCACATAACTCTCCTGCTAAAACAACTACTCAGTAGTCTCACACTAATGATTCAGAGCGTGAATACAATAATGCTTTTGGCAAGGACTTTGCTGGCCGGACAAGCAGGCTTGTTAAGGAGATGGACGCAACCTTTGCTGCTGAAGAAGAAGAAAATGATAGAGAGACTAGAGATCCTTCCTCCTCTAGCCCAAAAGCTAAAGAGCCAGAGATTATGGATAAACCCCAAGCTACTGCTCAAGACAAAGTCCTGGATGATCCTGAGCAGGAGGAGGAAAATAAGGAGGAAAAAGAGGATGATGATCAGGACAAGGATGAGGCTGAACAAGAAATAGAGCCTGAAAAGAATTAACCAACCTTGCTTGAGGGAGTTTCCCAACAAACTCTTAACTTCCAACATTCCACTCCCGTGGCTGGGGACCAAATGACAACTCTGAAGTGGTCGAACCCCAGATAGTATGCTAGGATGAAGATTAGGAAGAGTCTTGGCTCTTCTGGAAGCAGCTCTTCGACAGCTCCTGGGGCCTTTGCTCCTGATGATTTTGTTGGTCCAATCCTTAAGAAAATAAAGGAAAAATTCTTCAAGAGGGATATCCGCACTACTTTGGATGCATACCCTACTCCCTGCCTCTACTTGAGAGACACATTGCAACAAATGGACCTATCGACCCTTGATCCCAAGATCTCTAATGCCCTTATAGAGCTAAGTACTCTGGTGAACTAGATGTCTGATGATCTCAAGTTGGCCTCAAAGGTTGAAGATATCATTCAGAAAACTGGAGTCAAGAGTGTGTCGCTCCCGATAAATGAAGCTAAGTCCAGATAAAGGTACAGACGCGAACGGTCGGCGAAAGGGACAATGAGAACACACAGCCGTGAACTCACTGGAGATGAATAGAGTCGCCAGCTAGGCATTTTTATCCCGGAGGAAAGGCAATGCTGCATAGACCTAGAAAGGGATGGATAAGACGGTTGCGAACTAGAGAGACTGAGAAAGGGGGTTGGTTACAACCTGGGAAGGTATTAGCACCCAGATTGTCCGTCGTACTCGACGGGATCCACGCTTAAAAGATTTGTGTTTTAAAGGGGTAGTGTCAGTGCAATTTGTGTATAAAGTGGCTGGAACAGAATGTACAGGTGTTAATGTAAAATAAATGTACAGTGTGATATGAGAGTTTCAGTGTAGGAACAAGAATAAGATGCTCAAGATCATGAGGCTTAAAAGAATGAGGCTGGAGAGAGGGGGAATATACAGAGACTTTTGTTCGATAACTGTTAAGTTATGCCTACGTATCCTCTCGTGCGATGAGGAAGTCAGAACACCGTAGTTCGACCCAAAGAGACTGAAAGATGAATTGACTTGTGAATTGCTTACTTGTCTATGCTCAAGTGTATGACCTGTCTGGCTCAGGTGCAAACTGTCTTGCATTAGACGGAAGAAGCAAGTTCTCGTTTGTGAGTGAATGAGATGAGAAAAGAATCCCGGAGGAGACGATTATTGTTTGTTTTTGTATTTTCAGTCTTTTATTGCTTTTTGAAGTTTGTCATAAGATAATGAGCTTAAGCCTAAACCAATGGATTTAGTAAACTCATCATATCTTCCCTCTGATTAGGGGTAATGAGAATACCTTAAGTGTGAAGTCAGATTCTCACACTTAATCACCTTTGGTGTAGGGTCAAGATCATTAACCTACTTGTGATTATTTAGATATTTTTGGTGTTTTTGTTTAGTGTTGAGTAATGAGGTTAAGCCATAATCAAGGATTAAACAGACTCATTACACCATCCTAATAGAAGGATAATAGATGAGAATGTTTAAGCTGAGGAAAGCTCCTCAACTTAATCCATGATTAGGGATTAAACTCATGACAAAACAAGCCTTTGATTAAGTGGATTTTATTTAGTGATATGATGATGAAGTGGATTTTATGATTTGTAAGACAACTTGAGGGGGACTTGTCCATTAACACTAGGGTTAGTCCTTCTTAACCAGTTAAGGAAGAATTAGAACCCTAATGCAAGGCCCAAGTTACAAGTGTGATGTCTTGATGATTATTAAGTGAATTGATTAAGGGATTTAAACACATTAAGGGTTTAACACTTAGGATTAAAGTTATACACTCCATCCTAAGAGAAGGATGCAGGCATAAGCTTAATCACAAAGCCTTAAAGCCTTTAGGGTTTAGTCCCTGATTATGAGATGAGAAGAGAAGACTCAAAAGAGACACAAAGGTAAAACTAAGAGGGGAGACTAATCAAAACCCTAATCATTGTCATGCTTGGTTGTTCCTAAGGTTTGTGAGGTTTGCAAAAGAAGATCTTCAATGGAACCACCAGGAAGCAGATGAAAGGATCAAGAGAAGCAAAGTGACTTGCTTCATTCAAGAAGTCAAGTCACTTGAAGAAAGAAAGTGGGAAGAAAAAAGATGGGCAAGCTCAAACTCAAACACAAACAAAAATGCAGCAATGGATGCAAGAGAGATGAAAAGAAAAGTCATGAGAAGTGAAGGCAAATCCACTTCTCAGAATTACTTACCACCTGAAAAGTTAGAAAAGAAAGTGTAATGCAATGCAAGATGTGATGAAATGGTATGATGTAAATCAAAACCAGAAGCATGTTTATGATGTTAATGATGCTATGAGATGCTACAAACCAGAAACAACACATGTGGATGATCATACAAGTTCATGAATGCAAATGAAGCAAGTTAGAACACATGAACATACATGAAAAGTTATGGAAGGCACATGGCATACAACATGACAAATGCAAGATGCAATGATCAAACATGCTTTCAATATGTCTTATGATGTCAAATGAGTCAAATGGATGCTTGAAATGTCATGGCAAGTCATGTTATGCAAGAGAATGCAAGATGGATGCATATGGAAGCCCAAATTAGGGTTTATGAATCAAACATCAAACACAAACCAAAACCAGAAGCAAACCCTAAGATAAAAAAATGGAAAATGCCACACAAAGGACCCCTAATCCCATACTAAACCACTTCCCAAAGAAGAGGTCTCAACTCTTAACCAATCTTAAGTTATGATTTTCACAAGTTTTTAGGGTTTTTAGGGTTTCCAAACAAAAGAAATGTCAAACAAATTGAAAATGAAAGATCAAATCATGGCCATTTTATCTCAAAAACTTCATGCTAAACACAATGCAATGCAAAAAGAATCAATGTCCAACTCTTCATGGATAGGCAGAAATGATTTTTTGAACTTTGGATCAAAATAATGCACAAAAATGATTTTAATTCAATGAAAAATTCTCAAAATGCATCAAGATCAAAAAAGAAATTTGGTTTGAAGGTTGGACAATGTTTCTAAATGTCTTAGAACATTTCATGAATTTTTTGGTGATTTTTAAATACCTAAAAGTATTTTTAATAAATTAATTTCCATTAATCAATTAAAAACAATCCTTTAAATATTTAAAAATAATTTTTTCATGCTAAAAATAAAAACAAAAATATTTTTGTGTCATAAAAATTAATAAAACTCTTGAGAAAAAGTTTCATAATTTTTAAACAATTTTTACTATTTTAAATAAATTGTGCAAATAAAATGAAAAGAAATGCAATAAAAATTGAAATAAAAAGAAAGTAATCAGAAGGAGAGGTTGAGATTCATTCTGGGTTCAAAGGGTTTGACTGGGCGCGCATCTGGACGGTCCAGATTCAAACCTCCCTAATTCTAATTAATTAATTATTAATCCATAATTAAGTCTTAATGAAATGATCCAGGCCCTCCAATCACGCGCGGGAAACACAATCCATTGGCTCACATTCAAACCTGGTGCCCTAACCCTAATTAGCAGTTAATGACTTTCAGGCTGCCGGAGAAGACTTCCGGTCGTCTTCTCCGGCCAGCATCCTCCCTGAAAAATGCTAACTCTCACCCTAGCTCACTAAAACCTAATTTTCTTGCCCAGAAATCATCCCCACACATCATAGAACAAGAATCCACAGCCAAAACAAATTTATTTTACATAACAAAGCTGAATCGAAGCAAAAGGGGTTTAGGTCAAAAAATTTCAGGAACACCATACATGCTCAAAACTCAATGATTTTCGAAACCAAACATATCATCATGACCAGTGGAACATAGAGAACCAATTAAGAACTTAAAAACGAGTTCCTGGGAAAAATGTTCATGAAGCTCACCTGAACTGGAGCTTTGATCTCTGGCACCTTCTGGCTAGTTCTTTGGCTCAAACAGGTCCCAATGATCCCCCTTTGAAGCTTTGGATACTTGGTTGGAGTTTAAACAGCCTCCTGAGTGAGTTTGCAGGAGCTCTGACCAAGGGAGTGTGAAAATCGTGTTTGTGATATGGAGGGTCTTAGGCCAAAACAAGGGTTGGTTTCTGGTCCATGAAGCAAGGTGAGTTGATTGGTGAAACTTGTTTGGATGTTTGTGAGTTGAGCAGAGAGATTCGAATGGTTTTGCTCTTGGAAGTGAAAATGGAGAAGTGGTGTTCTTGCCTGGTTCAGGCCCAAGTCTTGTAGGTTTAGGCTCAGTGAAGCAAGGTGATTTGATCTATGGAAATGGTTTTTGTGTTTGTGTGTTGTGGAAGATGATTCGAAGGCTTTTGCTTGAGGGAGTGTTTTTGTGAATGCGATGCTATGGCCTGTTTCAGCTTGGCTTCTTCTTATGTTTTGCTTGCCAAAGGATAGTATAAACAATTCCAAGTGGCCAGAGGATGTGACATGGCCTGCTGTGATTGGGATGTTTGCTTTTGCCAAAAGTCAACTTTTTTGTAAGAGAGGTATGGCTTGAGTTCTAGCTTGGTACAATGGCTAGGGCTGGCGCAGCATGGTGTGGTGAGAGGCTAGCATGGTTCAGCATCCAATGTTGCAAGTGGTAGGAGGATTGATCATGAGTTTTGCAAGTTGGTCATCTTTGGAAACTTCATGAAAATGCCTTGTTACACAAACCATGAACATGTGATCTTTTGGTCTAAATCTGATTTTTAGGACTTATGTGATGTTTGTGCATTGGTTTGATGTCAACTAGAAGTTACAAACAGCCTTGGTTCATGATTTTGCAAACTTTCCATTTAGTGCACATCTTGAAAATCAATGATTTTTGCCAACTTTGTCACACCATAACTTTTGATCCAAAATGAATTAGATCATGTTCTTGTACTTTTTGAAAAGGGAAAAATGTATTCTACAACTTTCATGACCAAGGTTTTCTCATTTGAAGCATTTTTGAATCAAGAATCAAGGCTTGAAAAATGGCACAAAATGACATATTCTTGAAAAGTCAAACATGCCCTAAAAAGTCAACTTTGCAAAAACTTCAAATTCTGGATTTTTGTGAACTTCAAACTTCTTCCATGATCAAATAAAGATCATATACACTCAAATTGATGAAGAATGCCCATTGGTTGGGTCATTGGGGGCCTCAGATGCCCTGATTTTGCACTGACTTGTCTGAAAAGTCAACTCTTGATCAGATGACTTCCCCATGGAATTTCTTCATGAAAATTGATATGCATACTCCCTATACCATATAGAGACCAATGGAAACAAGAATGACCAAAAAAATTGGAGTTATGGCCTCTGAAACCAAAACCCTAATTTTAGGTCAACTGTGCAGTCAAACTTGGCTCTGCATCCACACCAATCCCAGTTCTTGTGATTCTTTTGCATTCTTGACTTTGAGAGGATGTGATATGATATAAAAACACTCATGGACCCCTTTGAAGTGAATGATGGCCTTTGGAGTGGCTCAGGAAGCTCTTGGATTGCTCAGATCACAAACCCTAGATGCAGATGACTTAGAACCTATGCAGTGAATCAAAAAATGGAATATGAGATGGTATGATTGAGTTTATGCATATGAGGAGATCACAAACCATGGTGTGAATGGCTGTGGGCAAATTTGGGGTGTTTACAGCTGCCCCTATTCAAACATGAGTTAGCTGTGCAGGATGTAAGCAACGGCTTATCAGGCAAACAAGATAACTTGTGGTTGAATACCAAAGACAGTCCAAAATTTGCACTCACAGAATGAAGAAGAAAAGGGATATAGATTGTAAAGGAAAATAAAGTATATTGTAAAGTGTGGGCGACGGAGGACGACCGTCGAGCAGAGGACGACTGCTGAGTAAAGAGCAATGACGGGGACGGCCGACATGCTGGGAAAAGTGCGGAAAATAAAGCAATGACGGGGACGGCCGACATGCTGGGGATAAAAGGAAAAGCCAAGACGGGGACGGCCGACTAGCTGGGAAAAGTAAGAAATTATGATGGGGACGGCCATCAGGATAAAGTTGTAAAAATCTCTGGGGATTAATGAAACATGACGGGGACGGCCATCAAGTTCATAAAGCAAAGTAACCAACGATGGGGACGGCCATCAGGCTAAAAGAAAGGGGGCCACGACGGGGACGGCCATCGGGTTTAAAAAAATAAATGAAATGAACAGATGATGGGGCACAGCCATCAAAGGTGAAGGACGATCACCTAGCAGGGGACAGCTGCTCTGTTGGGGAATAAAAGAAATATGATGGGGACGGCCATCAAAGGTGGAGGACGACCACCTGGCAGGGTACGGCTGCCGAAAATATCAACGATGGGGACGGCCATCGGATGAGCATGATGGAGGACGACCATCAAGAGGTGGAGGACGACCACCTAGCAGGGGACGGCTGCTCTCAGGGTTTATCATGACATAGGACGAATTCCAGATAACCAAAATCAACAATGGGGACGGCCATTGGATAAAATGATGAAGGACGATCATCAACGGGCGGAGGACGACCACCTAGCAGGGGACGGCTGCTAAAATCAACGATGGGGGCGGCCATCGGATGAGCATGATGGAGGACGACCATCAAGAGGTGGAGGACGACCACCTAGCAGGGTACGGCTGCTCTCAGGGTTTATCATGACACAGGACGAGTGTCAGATAAGAAGGAAAATTTGCTTTGTTGGTGATATACTGGGGAATAGTAAACACGGACGAGTGTTTATATCCAAGAAACAAAAGGTATAAGTGTTTGGTATTGTGTATAGATTAAAGATGCGGACGAGCATCCTTAAGACTACGATACGGACGAGTATCGGGTAGAAACAAATACTGACGCGTGTTCAAAGATAATGACACGGACGAGTATCAACTGGTTAACAGAGAATACGAACGAGCGTTGAATCTGAGAGGACTCTCTGGGGAATAGTAGACACAGACGAGTGTCTATATTCAAGAGGACATAAGTGCTTGACACAGTGTATGGATTAAAGATGTGGACGAGCATCCTTAAGATTATGATACGGACGAGTATCATGTAGAAACAAACGCTTGACACATGTTCTGAGATGATGATACGGACGAGTACCATCTGGTTAACAAAGAACACGGACTAGAGTCGAATCTGTGGGGATATGAATGTTATATACAAGATACGGAAGAGTATCTGTATGAGTGTAACATGAATAGTGAGTATGAGTATTGTATAGATGAGTGTTTATCTGCTGGGGAGGGTGACACGGACGAGTGTCAGGAGAGAAAAGTATAATATGAACAAATATCTGATATACAAAGTGTAGGTGACTGCGCTGGGGATACGACGCGGACGGGTGCCAAGAAAGTGTATATAGGTATATGTGAGTGCAAAGAGGATGTCTTTGGCTTTCTGCTGGGGTATGACACGGACGGGTGCCAGGACGTATCTGCAATACGGGTGATCTTGTTCGTAAAGAGTGTTCGGGCGACTTTATTGGGGAAAGATGGCACGGGCGGGTGTTAAAATGAGTACATACTGGTGCTTGTGATTTGTGAGGCAGCTGCTTTTGCTGGGAACTCCGGTGGGGATTTTTCTGTACGTTGATGAACTGTCATTATTCACAAGTGTTGGTTTAGAACATGGCTTATGATTATGCTATGTGTTGGATTTTTGCCGTAATGCTCCGTTGTTAAAACGGAATGCTACGCTTTGTGGGTGAATATGATGCGAATGCTATGATTATGCAAAGCTACCAAACCGGGATTCAAATCCCGTTGCTGCGAAGGTCTCTGGCCGATCTGCTTGAAATGGACATCCCAGCTGGGGGTGAGATCATTAGTAGATCCGATGAGATGTATCTGCTAGGGGACTCGGGCCATTGATAGACCTATCCTTTATAAATGAGAGACCCAGCTGGGTTTTGTAGAAGCTTTCTTCATTCTGTTGTGATTCCTTCGTGCGCGGCTCCTCTGGATAGAGGCTGGAACTCTGTGGGGAGATAGCTCTCTGACTTTTGCGCTCGGCTGAGGGCGAGATGGCAACTCGGCTGGGGAGGAAGAGAGATCGTTGAGAGACCTCTATAGGGATTCTATTGAAGAGGATCCTTGACTCAGCCGGGGATATGGGCGTCTTCTGTGATACCTGCCCATTCTGATGGGGATAAGTAATAAGCGGCCAACTCAGCTGGGAGGAGTCATGAAAGGCAACTCAGCTGGGGAGAGGGCACCTCGGGTGCTAAAATTGAGTGTTGACTTGCCAGCTTGCTGGGATGAAGCTTACATGCCCCAGGTTGCGTTCTGGATACCTGCAATCCTGAAAAAGATAGAGAAACGCACAAAGGTAATCCCGAGGTATCCCTTACTGGATTCCGTCATAGGAGTTTAGATACTTCTGAGAGTAAGCATATTTCCTGCAAGCATGTTTTTATTCGAAGATAAGCATCTGTATTCTTATGCAATCAGTTTTCTTTTAAGACATCAGACATTTTTGCAAATAAAATGTACAAAACGAGACATGACTGAAAATCTGGTTTTATTAATTCATATGCCCTGAATTGGCGAGATACAGTCAAAGGAACATATCCCCTGAAATGAGGAGATTGTTACAAATTGAGAAACAAAATGCTGGCAGTGTTGATGACGCTTTGAGGAGCTTCCTCTTCACTATGACTCGTATGACTTTTTGACGTTCTTCTCATCTTGCTTTCTGAAGAATGTTGATTCTGATTGAGGCTTGATCCTTTCGAAGCTTACCAAGTTGTAAGTGATACAGACGAATTCAGAGTGCAGTTGTTCGCTTATTCCCTTATTTTGCATGGATCGCCCTTTCGGGTTTTCAATCCATCGGGATACCCATTTTTGCCTGAGCTGTCCAATGCGGCTTTTCAACTCAGCGGGTGTACATTTTTTCATTTATTTTCCCTTATTTTTGCCCGAGTCTTTTATTCTGTTTTTGACTCGTCGGGATGCCCTATTTTTGCCTGGACTTACATTCTGTTTTTGTGTCCAGCGGGTCATTTTTTATGCGAAGTATTTTTTAACTGCATCTGAATTCACAGGGGACGGGAAATCTTCACCATCCATGGTGCTGAGCATCAATGCTCCACCAGAGAAAACTTTCTTTACTACAAATGGTCCTTCATAATTTGGAGTCCATTTGCCCCTGTGGTCTGTATGAGGAGGGAGGATTCTTTTCAGCACAAGATCTCCTACTTGGTACTCTCGATGCCTGACTTTCTGATCGAAGGCTCTCTTCATTCTCTTCTGATACAACTGTCCATGACAGATTGCAGCCAATCTTTTCTCTTCGATCAGACTCAGTTGTTCGTATCGGGCCCGAACCCATTCTGCTTCACTCAGTTTAACATCCATTAGTACCCGTAGAGAGGGTAATTCAACTTCAACCGGTAGGACTGCTTCCATACCATACACAAGTTGATACGGTGTTGCCCCAGTGGATGTTCTGATTGACGTGCGGTACCCATGCAAGGCAAACGGTAACATTTCATGCCAGTCTTTGTAGGTGACTACCATCTTTTGCACAATCTTCTTGATATTCTTATTAGCTGCCTCAACAGCGCCATTCATCTTTGGCCTGTAAGGAGAAGAATTGTGATGTTGGATCTTGAAGTCCCGACACAGTTCTGTCATCATTTTGTTGTTTAAGTTGGAACCATTGTCAGTAATGATTCGCTCGGGAACTCCGTATCGACAGATGATATGTCTCTTCAGAAATCTGGCTACCACTTGTCTTGTAACATTGGCATAGGAAGCTGCTTCGACCCACTTGGTGAAATAATCAATGGCGACCAGGATGAATCTGTGGCCATTCGAAGCAGTCGGTTCAATCTTGCCAATCATATCAATCCCCCACATGGCAAAGGGCCATGGTGAAGACATGATGCTCAAAGGATTGGGAGGCACATGCACCTTATCTGCATAAATCTGGCATTTATGGCATTTTCTGGCGTAGGCACAACAGTCTGCATCCATGGTGATCCAATAATACCCTGATCTTAACAATTTCTTAGCCATGGCATGCCCTCCGGCATGGGTACCAAAGGATCCTTCGTGCACTTCATGCATCAACAAATCTGCTTCTGTCTTATCAACACATCTGAGGAGTACCATATCAAAGTTCCTTTTGTATAAAGACCCATCAGTGTTCAGGAAGAAACTGCCAGCAAGCCTTCTCAAAGTCTTTTTATCATTGGAAGATGCCCCAGGTGGGTATGTTTGATCCTCCAAGAAGCACTTGATGTCGTGAAACCAAGGCTTATCATCTTTGACAACATCTGCTGCGAACACATATGCTGGTCTGTCAAGTCTGGACACTGAAATCTGAGGTACAAAGTTGGCAGTCTGAACTTTGATCATGGACGAAATGGTAGCCAGAGCATCTGCAAACTGATTCTCGTCCCGAGGGATATACTCAAGCTTGACTGTTGTGAAGAAAGTCAATAACCTCCTTGTATAATCCCTGTAAGGTATCAGATGATCCTGATGTGTGTACCATTTGCCGTTGGTCTGATTGATTACCAGAGCTGAATCTCCGAATACGGTCAATGTCTTGATCCCGAGGTCAATGGCTTCCTCAAGACCCATAATGCAAGCTTCGTATTCAGCTTCGTTGTTAGTGCAGTTGAAAGTGAGTTTTGCCGAGAAAGGCATGTGAACTCCTTTAGGTGTAATGAGTACTGCACCAACACCACGGCCATTCATATTAACAGCCCCATCAAACATCATAGTCCATTCTTCTTCCGGGTCAGGCCCTTCAGTGTGAACAGGCTCTTCATGATCTTTTGCCTTTATGAACATGATGTCTTCATCAGGGAAGTCAAACCTCATAGGCTAGTAATCATCAATGGGCTGCTCAGCCAGATATTCGGATAGTACACTGCCCTTGATGGCTTTCTGAGAGGTGTACTGGATGTCGTATTCTGTGAGAATCATCTGCCATCTTGCAACCCGTCCGGTAAGTGCTGGCTTCTCGAAAATGTACTTGACTGGGTCCATTTTTGATATCAACAAAGTAGTGTGGGTCAACATATACTGTCTCAGTCGGCGAGCAGCCCACGCTAAAGCACAGCAAGTTTTCTCGAGCAGTGAATAACGTTGTTCACAGTCGGTAAACTTTTTGCTTAGGTAGTATATTGCATACTCTTTTCGACCAGACTCGTCATGCTGGCCCAACACACACCCCATTGACTCTTCTAATACTGTCAGGTACATTATCAGAGGTCTTCCTTCAACTGGAGGAATAAGGATTGGAGGTTCTTGTAAGTATTCTTTGATCTTGTCAAAAGCCCTTTGGCAGTCTTCGTTCCACCTGACCGTCTGTTCTTTTCTCAACAGCTTGAACAAAGGTTCACAGGTTGCTGTGAGGTGAGATATGAACCGTGAAATGTAGTTCAATCGACCTAAGAACCCTCGAACTTCCTTTTCTGTCTTCGGTGCAGGCATCTCTTGAATAGCTTTAACTTTATCAGGGTCTACTTCAATCCCTTTCTCACTCACAATAAATCCCAGCAGCTTACCAGTTCTCACCCCGAATGTGCATTTGTTGGGGTTCAATTTTAATTGATACTTCCTCAGACGCTTGAATAACTTGAGCAGATTTACCAGGTGATCTTCTTCAGTAAGGGACTTGGCAATCATGTCATCCACATAACACTCAATTTCTTTATGGATCATATCGTGGAATAATGTTACCATAGCCCGTTGATATGTTGCACCGGCATTCTTGAGCCCAAATGGCATTACCTTGTAGGAGAACGTGCCCCAGGGTGTGATGAAAGTTGTTTTCTCCATGTCTTTAGGTGACATCTTAATCTGGTTGTATCCTGAAAATCCGTCCATGAAGGAGAATACCGAGAACTGAGCCGTGTTATCGACCAATACATCAATGTGAGGTAATGGGAAGTCATCTTTCGGGCTGGCTCTGTTCAGATCTCGGTAGTCAACACACATCCTTACTTTGCCGTCTTTCTTAGGCACAGGTACTATGTTAGCAACCCACGGTGGATAACTAGTTACAGCAAGGAACCCGGCGTCCCATTGCTTTTGTACCTCCTCCTTGATTTTCATTGCCATGTCTGGACGAGTACGGCGCAGCTTCTGTTTAACTGGCGGGCATTCTTCTCTCAAAGGCAGCTTGTGCACAACAATATCGGCATCCAACCCTGGCATATCCTGATAAGACCAAGCAAACACGTCCACATACTCCTGAAGCAGGTCAATCAGTTGTCTCTTCACTGAGTCTTGCAGGCAGGCCCCGATTTTAACTTCTTTCACGTCCTCATCTGTACCAAGATTAATCACTTCAACCTCCTCCTGGTGAGGAGTAATGACCTTTTCCTCTTGTCTTAACAACCTGGCTAGCTCTTCAGGAAGCTCATATTCTTCTTCAACCCCTTCATCAGCTTGATTGATTGGATTGTCCAAGTCATACGAAGTCATGGCCGTGCTGTTGTCAGTGCTGTCTGGAAGGCACTCTCTGCAAGGGTTCATTTTGTTCATTTTAGTGATTTGATTTTAATCTTGTTTTAGAAAAGTGAAATAAAGTTGTCATTTTGAAAACACTGCCATTTATTTTTTTTGTACAAAAAAGAAAAATGGAAAAACAGTGAGCGGAACAGAAAAAAGACTCGTTTGCAAAAAGATGTCTGATATTTCATTGATTAATCTTGTTTGCACAAAAAGTACAGATGGCCCGATTACAAAATGAGTCTTGTCATCTTGGGCAAGATGCAAGACTTTAATGCATGCTATAAAAAAAACAGGAAATAATAATTACTCTGCATGAGTAACTCTTATAATTTCCTGGGAAGACCAGTTTGAGATACTGCTCCCCGGGATTTTTGGACGGATCCAGCTTTCCAGGTTGCGTTCTTCTTCCAGCTCGTCTTCCAAACAGTTGATAGCATTAGGGGTGAGCATCCCCCCACTCACAAAGTTGGGCTCTTTCGCAGCCGCTGCTTGATCTTGTTGAGTTGGTCTGTAACCCAACCCAAATCTGTCCTCTTTCTTCTCCACCGATAACAGTTTGCCCCAGCCTTGGGCGTTTCCTCCCTCAACAACCTTCCGGGCTTGTTGGTACGACGATATTGAAGTACCAGGCACAACAGATGTTTCATTGACATTCAAAGCTTCAAAACCCTGGCTCATTGTTTCATGGATCTCCCCGTCCATCTCAATATACTTATAGGTAGCCAGGTGGCTGACAAAAATATCCTCCTCTCCACAGATTGTAACGATTTGACCCTCCCACTCATATTTTAACTTCTGGTGAAGGGTAGAGGTCACGGCGCCAGCGGCGTGAATCCATGGGCTACCCAATAGACAGCTGTAGGCAGGCTGTATATCCATCACATAGAAGGTCGTTTTGAAGGTCTGCGGGCCAATCGTTATGGGCAACTCAATTTCTCCCAGAACCGATCTCTTTGAACCATCAAAGGCTCTCACCACCAGGTTGCTGGGTCTCAATGCCAATCCATCGTATTCTAGCTTCACCAGGGCCTTCTTAGGTAAGACATTGAGGGATGACCCCGTGTCCACCAGCACATGGGAAAGGACAGCACCTTTACATTCCATGGTTATGTGCAAGGCTTTGTTATGGTTGCGGCCTTCCGTTGTCAAATCAGTATTGGTGAACCCTAGTCCATGACTAGCATTAACATTTCCAACTACAGCTTCCAGCTGATTGACAGTGATCTCTTCAGGCACGTAAGCTGCGTGCAAGACTTTGAGTAGTGCGTTCCGATGGGCTTCGGAGCACATAAGCAATGATAGGATTGAGATCTTGGAAGGCGTCTGATGAAGCTGATCCACTATTTTATAATCACTCTTCTTGATGATTCGCATGAACTCATCAACCTCTTGATCAAAGGGTGTTTTCAAGGCTTCTTTAACAGTCTGCTCTTCCTGCACCAAGCTTTTCCCTTTTGCCTTGGCAGCAGCTTCTGCTTCGGCAGTGGGTCTCTGAATTTGTGGGGCGAAAAGACGTCCGCTTCGAGTGAAGCCTCCGCCTCCTCCCACATTGTCAATTTGTGGTGCAGGGGTTGATGATTCAAAAGTGATTCTTTGTCCTCCACAGTACAGGTCAGAGCCGTAATGCCAGGGGATAGCATTACTGCTTTCATAAGGTACTGGTCCAGGCACCGTGATAGTGACTGGACTGATTGCAGCTGCGGAAGGAACTGTGATGGTTTGCGGATCATAATAAATTGTGACTGGTGCTCTGATGGGAGCAGCACCTTCTGAGTTGTAGGCAGAGTTGTTTTCAGGATCATAAAATATTGTGACAGTTGAGACATCTTCATGATTTGTTGCTGGTGTTGTAGGAGATATTGGCGGAAGGATGGATGTTGTTGTTGTAGGAGTTTCAAAATGGAGCGGTGCTGGAGTTGTAGAAGAAAAATTTATTGACAACTGATCAGTTGAGATGATAGATGAAGTACTTGTCGATGAAACTGAAGAATTGTCAGGAACAATGGTTGTTGCAGTTGTAGGAGGTTCTGGAGCTGTTGCTGATGAGATTGCTGGATTTATTGGAAATGATGTGGTGATCTGAAGTTGGCCACTCTGAATGATGCCATCTATGCCATTCCTCAGATTATCGCACCCATTGACTGAGATATTGCAGTAAGCACACCCCAACTCACACCCCGGGAACATTTGACATTCGAGGAGTTGAGCCTTAATTTCTACCAACGGTGTCCGGATCTGACCCACACTGGTTATTAAATAAGACGGCTTGTCTTCTTCAATAGCGTTAATTCTGGGACCACCGTGGTTTGGCATGGGGTTCTTATTGACATTGGGTGGTGGTGCGAAATTCAGAGCTTTCGAGTCTACCAGGTCTTGTACCTTCATGTGCAGAGCTCTGCACTTTTCTGTACTGTGGCCAGGTGCGTTGGAATGAAAAGCACACCTAGCGTTGGAGTCATAATTCCTGGGTAGACTGTTGGGATCTGGAGGTGCCAACGTCCTTAGCTCAACTAGGTTGAGTTTCAGGAGTTGTGGCAGCAATGTAGCATATGGCATAGGGATCGGATCGATTACCCTGTTGGCTTGAGAAGGCCTCTGTTGGAAAGGCCTTTGCTGGTTATTGTTGTTGGTGTTGCTGTTGTTGTAATTTCTCGGAGGATACTGATTCTGTTGATGGTACTGAGGTTGCGGCTGATAGTTTTGTTGCGGAGGTTGATAAACTGGTTGAGGATGAGCTGGAGCAGGAATGGTGACTGCTGCCACTGATCTGTGAACATATTGGGACCTGCCCCTGTTGGTGTGGATGGCATTGGTCTCGCCAGTTCTTCTCGGGCCCACAAAAGGCTTTCTTGTACTACTGGACGAGCTTGCTCCGTTGTCTGAGATCTTACCCATCTTCAATAGGCTTTCAATTCTCTCCCCAGCTATGACAACATCTGCGAAGCTAGTGGAAGAGAAAGCAGCCAGCCTGTCAATGTAAGTCCCCTGAAGGGTGTTCATGAACATATCTGCCATTTCCCTTTCGGACATAGGTGGCTGAACAGCAACAGCCAATTGCCTCCATCTCTGGGCATATTCTCGGAAACTTTCCCTTGACGACTGTGACATTCCCATTAGGAGAGTCCTGTTGGGTGCCATGTCTAAGTTGTACTGATACTGTCTGATGAAGGCCTCTGCCAGGTCCTTCCAGCATCTGATAGTTTCCCTTGTCAAGTGAGAGTACCATTCTCTTGACGCTCCAGTTAAGCTATCCTCGAAATAGAACATCCAGAGCTTCTCATCCATTGTATAGGCCTTCAGCCTTCCCAGAAATGACTGTAAATGAGTCCGGGGGCATGAAGTCCCGTTGTATTTTTCAAAACAAGGAGGCTTAAACTTATGGGGGATCCTGACCCCGTCTACCAAGCCCATGTCCATGACATCGAAACCCAGAGAATTTTGAGATTCTAAGGACCTTAATTTCTCAGCTATCTCATCCAACCTTCTATCATAAGCTTCTTCCCCAGCACCCATTACTGTAAACTGATCCTCTTGGGGGTCTTCTTGAAGTACCCTGGCTGCAGTGGCAGTCCCTTGAACATTTGCAGGGATGGTGACCTCAGGATGGAGGTGTGGTCCAAATACAGGGGGGTTAACATGAGGTTGGACCCTTTCATTGTTGCTAGTGCCGGCAGTTCCTATATGTGGATCTTCTTGATTCTGCCTTTCCACCATGGCCCTCAATCTTTCCTGGCTCTGAGCCATGTTGTTCATCACTTCCATAAACTGAGTCATTTGATTCCTCATCTCTAGCCTTTCATTTGCCATTTGATTTCTGACCTCAGTAAGGTCCTGCTGCATCTGATCCATTTGAATGCCCGGAAGGTTGCTACGGGTCGGATAACGGTGCGGACGGTTGAGGGGAAATACTCGGCGCCGAGCAATAGTTCCTGAACATCACAACAGAGTTAGTGGCAATAAAACAAAACCTACAAAACAAACGAAGGGTTAGCATGCAATGCAGTTATGCTTATTTGTTCTCAAGGTATCCGGTTTGGCATTCAGTTTTGACCCTTCCAGACCCTTGAAGATGCTGTTGATGTTGCTTTTGAAGTGAAACTCGGATGGAACAAACCAATACATATATCACAAAAATCAAATGGTACATAGTTTGTTTTACAAATACAAGCCCTCGGAGGGGTCAAAATACATTACAAGAAAAAATGAAAAATACACGGGATGAAAGTAACAACAAGCAAATGGTCAAACACCAAGACCAAACTCATCCTCACGAACTTCCTTGAGAAGTGCTTCGGTCACAGGATCAGCTGGACGCTCCGTGAGATTCCTGATGAGGAGGTTCCGGGTCGTAACAGCTGCTGTTAGCTTCTTGTGCTGACCTTGGTCCTTTGACCTCTTTACCCCAGCTTTGATCTTCAGCTCTGATATCTCCCTCTGGGCTGCTGCCAGGGCTTCTTGCTGCTCTTTTGCACTAGCTTCCAGTTGTTCCATCTTGTCTTGAACTCTCTTGTCCTCCAGAGTACGGGCTTCGGTGATCCTGACCCACCGAGCTTGACTCTCCTTCAAATACAAATCTGTCCTTGCTCTCTGGAACTGGGCTTCTTTGCAAGCATTCTTCAGAATTTGTTCTCCAGCTTTAGACTTTTTGATATAATCCCCAGACTTCTCAATCTTAACCAGATGCTCCACTCTCAACTTCTCCAATCTCTCAACCTCCCTCATACCATTACTCCTTTCCCGGAGGGTCTTCTGCAAAGCTTGAGTTAACTTCTCATTTCTTTCTTTCAAACTCTCAAACTCCTCCAAACTGATAGTGGCAGGTGGTGCTGAAGATGATTCAGGCATATCTTCTATAGTAAAGGGCATCCCAGAGAATTGGGCCCTGGCACGGGACCATTCATAATATTGTGCTGATGCCACATTGTTGCACTTCCCCAAAATGGTTATTCCCTTGGTTTGAACATTATCCCAGGCCCAGGCTGCCTGCCTAACAATAGCCAGATTAATCTTGTTCTCACAATAAAGAGTCTCAACCAAGTCCTGTGCCTTAGGAGTGTGGACCAGGGCATAGCCCAGTTGTCTTCTAAACAGCAGAGGGTTGTAATTAATACTGCCCTTAACTCCTATTAGGGGCACATTGGGAAAATGCCCACAGCTGGTGATGATATCCCTACCCTTGGTGCTTTGAGTGCACCATCTGATATCGGCTGAAGTTAGAGCAGTGAGTCTCTTAGCCCAGTTGCTCTGCTGATGAGGATTCAGAAATGCATCTGTCCTGGGCAGATGCCTGAGAAGCCAAATATGGAATAATGGAGCACAACACCTCACTAATCTTCCCCTCTGCTTTTCATTCCTCTGATGCACTGAATAGTAGAGATCTCCCAATAAAGTGGGCACTGGGTTCTTCAAGATGAACAGATGGATTGCATTCTTGCTAATGAATCGAGGCTCATCTGCAAACAACACAATTCCATATATGCTCAAAGCCAACAAGGCACAAACAGCTTTCCACTCTCCTAAAGAAGCTTTCAGGGTAGCTTGAGAGATTAGGAAATCCAGATGGAAGCCAGGGATTCCATCTTTAGAAGTCATATGCTGCTCAACCAGAACAGGTTCCAAATGCAGAGCCTTTGCTACTTCTCCATTACCAGGAAAGACCATCTCAGGGTTGAAAGGGATTCCACCCCTGATAGGCAAACCAACCAATGATGAGTATTCTTCTAATAGAGGGCCCAACTGAAAGTCTTGGAAAGTGAAACATCTTAGTGGGGGATCATAAAACTGAATGCAAGTGTGGATCAGGCTTCTCTGTGAAGGGTCCAGATCCATAACCATATCAAGTATATCCCCATAGTGTTCCCTGAACAATGGTATGTGATCTGGAGTGATCAGGGTCTGAATCCTCCTGATGCCAGATAACTCTGGCTGGAAGAAGTGATAGGTGATGTTGCTCTTTTTAGGAGCCATGATGCTGAAGATGAGTGATGACAGGTGCTGATGATAACACTGAAGAAGGGGCCACTGATTGGCTGGTGCTGATGACTGAAGTAGATAGCTGAAGCAAATGCTGATGAAGATAGGTCAGTACTGAAGATGGGGTCAAAACCAAAACCAAAGATGAAAGTGGATACCCTGAAACACAAATAAGCAAATGTCAATATGATGCAATGAGTATGTATGCAAATGATATGCAAGGGTTTGTGACTGAGATTGATCTGATCAACATGCCCTGATATAGATCCAAGTATGTTCAAGAATTCCAGATGGAGGTCTATAAATCCAGTAACCAAGGTGGGGGGCTCAAATAAAGAGCCACATGTCCAGGGTTTAGAATCACAAGAACTGTCCCAAAATGAAGTACTCTTAAACAAACAAAGTAACAGGGTATTCTGAGGTCAAGGTACCTGCAAACCTGTAAACAGCCCAACCCCCTCACAGGTGGTGTTCTAAAACAAGGATCCTCAGACTTGGATCAGTTATGAGAAGTGTAAACACTTCCAACCCGGAAGTACAATGTTTACAATAACCATAAAAGTTCCTCCTCTAATTCACCTCAGTTTCTGAAGGTCAATACTAAAAGGTCATCCAGACTTAGCAGGCTTCCCAAATAGCCCTAGCATTGCAGGAAATTTGCAACACAGAGTTCTCAAGAAGAAACCCATATCTGAACCGTGTTTCATATTCCCGCACCAGACCGAGATGGAATGGGAAAGAATATGATTCACTCTAGCCTAGGTGTCACTCAGGTCCCAGGTATAGGACCTCAACTCTCAATGGAACACCCACCCATCAAAGCAACCAACAGATCCAGCCAGCAGCATAGTATGACAATATGATAATATATGCATAAAGCTATAAAGAAAGCAATAAACCAAACTGTACATAAAGCAAAAATAAATACAAATATAGAAACACAAATAAACACATAACACCCCAGTAAACACAAATCAAACAAGCGCTAGGAGGAACCCACAAAAGAACCAGAAGCCCTGGTTGCAGTATAAGGATCCCCAGCAGAGTCGCCAAGCTGTCGCTCTCGATAAATGAAGCTAAGTCCAGATAAAGGTACAGACGCGAACGGTCGGCGAAAGGGACAATGAGAACACACAGCCGTGAACTCACTGGAGATGAATAGAGTCGCCAGCTAGGCATTTTTATCCCGGAGGAAAGGCAATGCTGCATAGACCTAGAAAGGGATGGATAAGACGGTTGCGAACTAGAGAGACTGAGAAAGGGGGTTGGTTACAACCTGGGAAGGTATTAGCACCCAGATTGTCCGTCGTACTCGACGGGATCCACGCTTAAAAGATTTGTGTTTTAAAGGGGTAGTGTCAGTGCAATTTGTGTATAAAGTGGCTGGAACAGAATGTACAGGTGTTAATGTAAAATAAATGTACAGTGTGATATGAGAGTGTCAGTGTAGGAACAAGAATAAGATGCTCAAGATCATGAGGCTTAAAAGAATGAGGCTGGAGAGAGGGGGAATATACAGAGACTTTTGTTCGATAACTGTTAAGTTATGCCTACGTATCCTCTCGTGCGATGAGGAAGTCAGAACACCGTAGTTCGACCCAAAGAGACTGAAAGATGAATTGACTTGTGAATTGCTTACTTGTCTATGCTCAAGTGTATGACCTGTCTGGCTCAGGTGCAAACTGTCTTGCATTAGACGGAAGAAGCAAGTTCTCGTTTGTGAGTGAATGAGATGAGAAAAGAATCCCGGAGGAGACGATTATTGTTTGTTTTTGTATTTTCAGTCTTTTATTGCTTTTTGAAGTTTGTCATAAGATAATGAGCTTAAGCCTAAACCAATGGATTTAGTAAACTCATCACATCTTCCCTCTGATTAGGGGTAATGAGAATACCTTAAGTGTGAAGTCAGATTCTCACACTTAATCACCTTTGGTGTAGGGTCAAGATCATTAACCTACTTGTGATTATTTAGATATTTTTGGTGTTTTTGTTTAGTGTTGAGTAATGAGGTTAAGCCATAATCAAGGATTAAACAGACTCATTACACCATCCTAATAGAAGGATAATAGATGAGAATGTTTAAGCTGAGGAAAGCTCCTCAACTTAATCCATGATTAGGGATTAAACTCATGACAAAACAAGCCTTTGATTAAGTGGATTTTATTTAGTGATATGATGATGAAGTGGATTTTATGATTTGTAAGACAACTTGAGGGGGACTTGTCCATTAACACTAGGGTTAGTCCTTCTTAACCAGTTAAGGAAGAATTAGAACCCTAATGCAAGGCCCAAGTTACAAGTGTGATGTCTTGATGATTATTAAGTGAATTGATTAAGGGATTTAAACACATTAAGGGTTTAACACTTAGGATTAAAGTTATACACTCCATCCTAAGAGAAGGATGCAAGCATAAGCTTAATCACAAAGCCTTAAAGCCTTTAGGGTTTAGTCCCTGATTATGAGATGAGAAGAGAAGACTCAAAAGAGACACAAAGGTAAAACTAAGAGGGGAGACTAATCAAAACCCTAATCATTGTCATGCTTGGTTGTTCCTAAGGTTTGTGAGGTTTGCAAAAGAAGATCTTCAATGGAACCACCAGGAAGCAGATGAAAGGATCAAGAGAAGCAAAGTGACTTGCTTCATTCAAGAAGTCAAGTCACTTGAAGAAAGAAAGTGGGAAGAAAAAAGATGGGCAAGCTCAAACTCAAACACAAACAAAAATGCAGCAATGGATGCAAGAGAGATGAATAGAAAAGTCATGAGAAGTGAAGGCAAATCCACTTCTCAGAATTACTTACCACCTGAAAAGTTAGAAAAGAAAGTGTAATGCAATGGAAGATGTGATGAAATGGTATGATGTAAATCAAAACCAGAAGCATGTTTATGATGTTAATGATGATATGAGATGCTACAAACCAGAAACAACACATGTGGATGATCATACAAGTTCATGAATGCAAATGAAGCAAGTTAGAACACATGAACATACATGAAAAGTTATGGAAGGCACATGGCATACAACATGACAAATGCAAGATGAAATGATCAAACATGCTTTCAATATGTCTTATGATGTCAAATGAGTCAAATGGATGCTTGAAATGTCATGGCAAGTCATGTTATGCAAGAGAATGCAAGATGGATGCATATGGAAGCCCAAATTAGGGTTTATGAATCAAACATCAAACACAAACCAAAACCAGAAGCAAACCCTAAGATAAAAAAATGGAAAATGCCACACAAAGGACCCCTAATCCCATACTAAACCACTTCCCAAAGAAGAGGTCTCAACTCTTAACCAATCTTAAGTTATGATTTTCACAAGTTTTTAGGGTTTTTAGGGTTTCCAAACAAAAGAAATGTCAAACAAATTGAAAATGAAAGATCAAATCATGGCCATTTTATCTCAAAAACTTCATGCTAAACACAATGCAATGCAAAAAGAATCAATGTCCAACTCTTCATGGATAGGCAGAAATGATTTTTTGAACTTTGGATCAAAATAATGCACAAAAATGATTTTAATTCAATGAAAAATTCTCAAAATGCATCAAAATCAAAAAAGAAATTTGGTTTGAAGGTTGGACAATGTTTCTAAATGTCTTAGAACATTTCATGAATTTTTTGGTGATTTTTAAATACCTAAAAGTATTTTTAATAAATTAATTTCCATTAATCAATTAAAAACAATCCTTTAAATATTTAAAAATACTTTTTTAATGCTAAAAATAAAAAAAAAATATTTTTGTGTCATAAAAATTAATAAAACTCTTGAGAAAAAGTTTCATAATTTTTAAACAATTTTTACTATTTTAAATAAATTGTGCAAATAAAATGAAAAGAAATGCAATAAAAATTGAAATAAAAAGAAAGTAATCAGAAGGAGAGGTTGAGATTCATTCTGGGTTCAAAGGGTTTGACTGGGCGCGCATCTGGACGGCCCAGATTCAAACCTCCCTAATTCTAATTAATTAATTATTAATCCATAATTAAGTCTTAATGAAATGATCCAGGCCCTCCAATCACGCGCGGGAAACACAATCCATTGGCTCACATTCAAACCTGGTGCCCTAACCCTAATTAGCAGTTAATGACTTTCAGGCTGCCGGAGAAGACTTCCGGTCGTCTTCTCCGGCCAGCATCCTCCCTGAAAAATGCTAACTCTCACCCTAGCTCACTAAAACCTAATTTTCTTGCCCAGAAATCATCCCCACACATCATAGAACAAGAATCCACAGCCAAAACAAATTTATTTTACATAACAAAGCTGAATCGAAGCAAAAGGGGTTTAGTTCAAAAAATTTCAGGAACACCATACATGCTCAAAACTCAATGATTTTCGAAACCAAACATATCATCATGACCAGTGGAACATAGAGAACCAATTAAGAACTTAAAAACGAGTTCCTGGGAAAAATGTTCATGAAGCTCACCTGAACTGGAGCTTTGATCTATGGCACCTTCTGGCTAGTTCTTTGGCTCAAACAGGTCCCAATGATCCCCCTTTGAAGCTTTGGATACTTGGTTGGAGTTTAAACAGCCTCCTGAGTGAGTTTGCAGGAGCTCTGACCAAGGGAGTGTGAAAATCGTGTTTGTGATATGGAGGGTCTTAGGCCAAAACAAGGGTTGGTTTCTGGTCCATGAAGCAAGGTGAGTTGATTGGTGAAACTTGTTTGGATGTTTGTGAGTTGAGCAGAGAGATTCGAATGGTTTTGCTCTTGGAAGTGAAAATGGAGAAGTGGTGTTCTTGCCTGGTTCAGGCCCAAGTCTTGTAGGTTTAGGCTCAGTGAAGCAAGGTGATTTGATCTATGGAAATGGTTTTTGTGTTTGTGTGTTGTGGAAGATGATTCGAAGGCTTTTGCTTGAGGGAGTGTTTTTGTGAATGTGATGCTATGGCCTGTTTCAGCTTGGCTTCTTCTTATGTTTTGCTTGCCAAAGGATAGTATAAACAATTCCAAGTGGCCAGAGGATGTGACATGGCCTGCTGTGATTGGGATGTTTGCTTTTGCCAAAAGTCAACTTTTTTGTAAGAGAGGTATGGCTTGAGTTCTAGCTTGGTACAATGGCTAGGGCTGGCGCAGCATGGTGTGGTGAGAGGCTAGCATGGTTCAGCATCCAATGTTGCAAGTGGTAGGAGGAGTGATCATGAGTTTTGCAAGTTGGTCATCTTTGGAAACTTCATGAAAATGCCTTGTTACACAAACCATGAACATGTGATCTTTTGGTCTAAATCTGATTTTTAGGACTTATGTGATGTTTGTGCATTGGTTTGATGTCAACTAGAAGTTACAAACAGCCTTGGTTCATGATTTTGCAAACTTTCCATTTAGTGCACATCTTGAAAATCAATGATTTTTGCCAACTTTGTCACACCATAACTTTTGATTCAAAATGAATTAGATCATGTTCTTGTACTTTTTGAAAAGGGAAAAATGTATTCTACAACTTTCATGACCAAGGTTTTCTCAGTTGAAGCATTTTTGGATCAAGAATCAAGGCTTGAAAAATGGCACAAAATGACATATTCTTGAAAAGTCAAACATGCCCTAAAAAGTCAACTTTGCAAAAACTTCAAATTCTTGATTTTTGTGAACTTCAAACTTCTTCCATGATCAAATAAATATCATATACACTCAAATTGATGAAGAATGCCCATTGGTTGGGTCATTGGGGGCCTCAGATGCCCTGATTTTGCACTGACTTGTCTGAAAAGTCAACTCTTGATCAGATGACTTCCCCATGGAATTTCTTCATGAAAATTGATATGCATACTCCCTATACCATATAGAGATCAATGGAAACAATAATGACCAAAAAAATTGGAGTTATGGCCTCTGAAACTAAAACCCTAATTTTAGGTCAACTGTGTAGTCAAACTTGGCTCTGCATCCACACCAATCCCAGTTTTTGTGATTCTTTTGCATTCTTGACTTTGAGAGGATGTGATATGATATAAGAACACTCATGGACCCCTTTGAAGTGAATGATGGCCTTTGGAGTGGCTCAGGAAGCTCTTGGATTGCTCAGATCACAAACCCTAGATGCAGATGACTTAGAACCTATGCAGTGAATCAAAAAATGGAATATGAGATGGTATGATTGAGTTTATGCATATGAGGAGATCACAAACCATGGTGTGAATGGGTGTGGGCAAATTTGGGGTGTTTACAGAGTGGTAATGCGGGGGATCGGGCTAGGGATCCTGAGAATGAAGTAGAAAGGATAAAGGGCGTCAAGGCTAAGAGGGAGAAGTAAATAGATACCAAAAACTTAGCCCTTGAAATTTGGGAAAAAGAGATTGAAGAACTTCAAAATAAAATTGTTGAGTCTAAGCAAAGCAACCTTGAGCTAAGTCAGTTCGACAGTACTGAGTTGGCTGCTGAATTGAAGCGCACTATTGACCTTATTGACACTGTTGAGGTGCTCGACAAGGAGCTTGTTGCAACCAAACTTGACAAGGCCTTATGTGAAAACCTCCTTCTAATCAGCCAACACAATTTTCTTCAATTGCAATCAAAGCTCCCTTTCTGATTTTTGACGACTTCTGTCATATCTTAGGGCTTTCTGTTTCCCTCTTTGTGTATTTTTCTTTTGGCCCTGATATGACCTTTATGTAATGACAATTCAGGGCATCATTTTCCCATTTTAATTTATGCTTTTATTACTTTCGACTTAAATTCTCTTTTTCTGCATAAGTGATGTTGTTTTTATTTATTTATTTTGCCTGTTGAAACAACCTGTTAGTCAGAACGATTCTAACTTAAATTTGGGTCAAAGCGTTATTGCTTTACCTTTAATTATGGTGGCAGCGTTTCAGCTTTCAATGCTTCATACTTATGTGGCACAAGTTCCCAATCAACCATTGGAGCTAGAATGCCTTTTTAGGATGTTATTCTCAAGGAAGACTTTACGTGATTTTTGGCTGCCTTTTATCTGGCCAATTAGCGCGTATGTCTTTTTCCTATAAATAACCCTTATTCAGTCTATCTTCTTCATCACAAAAATATGGAGAATTCTGCAAAGAAGGTGGATGGCACTATTTCGCACAAACAGGGGAAGAGAACAAAAAAGAAGGAGAACCATTCTCCTCGTGTAAGGGTAGTCACTCATTCCCAGGCTAAGGGGATTAGGACAACCTCTCCCACAAAGGAGCCTCCCAAGAATGAGCATCCAAATGAGGATGATGAAGACTAGATGAATTACCTTAATTCCCTCACTTGGAAGGATATTGAAGTCTAGGTTTTCTTTTCTTTTGGTTGTTAAACCATGTTTTAGACTTCTGTAATTATAGGCCTTTTATGGCCCACTTGATTATCAATGAAATTTTTATTTTCTTATATGATTCTCTTGAAGCATTGGCCTATATCTTTTTAAATATTTCCCATTTACTTTAAAGACTCTTAAATCAGCTCCAATCTCATGAATCTCATACGCATTGTTACTAAACACTTTTGTAACTTGGAAAGGGCCCTCCCGTTTGGGTGACCATTTCCCTAAGGATCTAGTCTTTTGATCCATATGTAATATGACTTTCCACACTAATTCACCAACTGAAAAGGTTTTCAATTTGACCTTTTTGTTATAGGATTTCTCTATCCTCTTCTTCTGCCTTTCTAATAACTCTAAGGCATGAATTCTTTCTTCGTCAAGGTCAAGTAATTCATCTAGCATTGTGATCCAATAGATTTCAGCTGGAATCTCATGGTGCCTTTGAATTCTTGTGGAATGAAGATAAAATCAAGGGGCAAAACTGCGTCGTGCTCATAAGTAAGTCAAAATAGGGTAGTATTGGTTGCTTCTTTGGGTGAAATTCGACATGCCTAAAGGATTTGGTATAATGTCTTGTGCCAATTTCTTGGCTTCTTACCCATATGCTTTTTTTATCAAACCAATAATTATTTTATTCGCTGCTTCGACCTGGCCATTGGCCTGGGCATAATAAGGTGTAGGAGTCAAAAGTTTAAAACCCATTTCTGTGGCGAACTCATGCATCTTTCGACTAGTAAATATAGACCCTTGATTTGTAATAATTATTTCTGGTATGCCATATCTGTATATGATATGTTTATGAATAAATTCAATTACATCTTCTTGATCAACATTTGGCAATGGAATTGCTTCGACCCATTTGGAAAAATAGTCAATCCCTACCAAAATGTACTTGTGATTTTTTGAAGATGCTGGTCGAATTTCTCCAATCAAATCCAAAGCCCATCCTCTGAAAGGCTAAGGTTTTATTATAGAGTGTAATTCACTTGCAGGCACATGTTGGATGCCAGTGTGCACTTGAAATTCTTGACATCCTTTGGCAAATTCTATGAAATCTTTCAACATAGCAGGCCAATATACACCTCGTCGAAATAAAAGCCACTTCATTTTGTGGTCTACTTGGTGTGCTCCACATACCCCATTGTGGACAGTCGAAAGAGTTAAATACGCTTCAGCCTCACTAAGGAATTAAAGCAATAGTCTTTCAGCAGTCTTTTTAAACAATTCATTCCCCAAGATAACATAACTTAAGGCTTGGTATTTGATTTTCCTTTCTGTCGAAGCTGTTGGATTTTCTAGGTAGTCCACTAATGGTTTCCTCCAATATTTATCACTTATGCTGTCGACCATCAATATTGAAAAATTTTCTTCATCAACATACCTAAGCTTAGTTTCTTCTAAATCTGATGGGGATAAACCTACTGACACAACCTTTCCTCTAACCTCAATTGCACTTTGTAATTTTTCTTTTGAAACTTTGTATCCTGATGCAATTTGAGCTAAGTCATTTGAGACTTGATTTTGTAATCTAGGAATGTGTCGAAAGGGGACTGCTTGAAATTTTTTCAATAGTCGATTTACTACTTCAATGTACATAATTAAATTTTCTTTTATGCATTTGTATTCTTTGGTGACTTGTTTTATTACCAACTCTGAGTCTCCCATTATTTCGACATGAGTTGCCCCCAATTCCAACAATACCTCAATTCCAGCTATTAAAGCTTCATATTCAGCCTCATTGTTAGAACAATGACCTTCAATTTTATACTTGAGTGTTGTTGGAATTTTATTTGGAGAAATAACAAGCACTCCAATTCCAGTCCCATCTTTATGACTAGACCCGTCAAAGTATAACTTCCAAGGTTCAATCTCATGATAATTCAAGGGACTCTCATTTATAGAATGGTCGACTATAAAGTCTGCACCCACTTGCCCTTAACAAATTTTAAGGGTTTATAAGTTAAAGAATATTCAGGTAATGCTAGTGCCCATTTTCCGATTCGACTATGCAAATATGTTTGGACAACATATGTTTAATAACCTCAAAATGAGAAGAAACATAAACATCAGCTGATTTTATATATTGTTTCAATTTAGTACAAGAGTAATACAAACATAGGCACAATTTCTCTATCATACTATACCTAGTTTATGCATCATTTAAGACTCTACTAAGGTAATAAATGGCTCTTTCGACGCCATTATCATCCTCTGGGGCTAACATACTCCCTAAAGTTCTATCTGAAGCAGCTATGTACAATCTCATTCTTTTCTTTCTACAAGGTGGTGAAAGAATTGGAGGATGACTCAAGTACTCATTGATCTTATCGAAGGCTTCTTGTTAAGCTTACCCCCACTAAAATCCTTCTTTTCCCATACGCAACAAAGGTGAGAAAGCTTGAGTCTTTACACTCAGGTTTGATATGAACCTCCTTAAGAAGTTGATCTTACCTAAGAGTGATTGAAGCTCCTTCTTTGTCGAAGGTGCTTTAGCCTCCGTGATAGCTTTAGTCTTATTCTGATTGGTTTCTGTCGCTCCCACCAAATGACACCTGGTCATAAGGGGTACAGACGCGAACGGTCGGCGAAAGGAGAAGGTGAAGATGAACTGAAAAGAGTCGCCAGCTAGGCATTTTTATCCCGAAGGAAAGGTAATGCTGCATAAACCTAGAAAGAAATAGATAAGACGATCGCGAACCATAGAAACTGAGAAAAGGGTTTGGTTACAACCTGGGAAGGTATTAGCACCCAGATTGTCCGCCGTACTCGACGGGATCCACGCTTGAAAGATTTGTGTTTAAAAGGGGTAGTGTCAATGCTGTTTTGTGTGCCAAAGCTGGAAGAGAATGCAAGTGTCAGTGTAAAAGAAATGTGAAGTGAAGTAAAGGAGTGTCAGTGTAAGGAAGGAGTGAAAATCTCAAGACAATGAGGCTTAAAAGAATAATGCTGGAAGAGGGGGAATATACAGAGACTTTTGTTCGATAACAGTTAAGTTATGCCTGCGTATCCTCTCGTGCAATGAGGAAGTCAGAACACCGTAGTTCGACTCAAGGAGACTGAAAGATAAATTGACTGATGAACTGCTTGCTTGTCTATGCTCAAGTGTATGACCTGTCTGGCTCAGGTGCAAACTGTCTTGCATTAGACAAAAGAAGCAAGTTCTCGTTTATGAATGAATGAGGTGAGAAAAGAATCCCGGAGGAGACGGTTATTTTTTTTTTTTTTGTATTCAATCTTTTATTGCTTTTGGAGTTTGTCATAAGAAAATGAGCTTAAGCCTAAACCAAGGGTTAGTAAACTCATCACATCCTCCCTCTGATTAGGGGTAATGAGAATACACTAAGTATGAAATAAACACCTCACACTTAATCACCATGATGTAGGATTAAGATCATTAACCTACTTGCATTTATTTAGATGTTTTTGGTGTTTTTGTTTAGTGTTAAGTAATGAGTTTAATCCATAATCAAGGATTTAATGGACCCATTACACCATCCTAATAGAAGGATAATAGATGAAAGCATTTAAGCTGAGGAAGGTACCTCAACTTAATCCATGATTAGGGATTAACCTCATGACAAAACAAGCCTTTATTAAAGTGGATTTTAGTTAATGGTAGGGTTAAGAAGTGAATTTTATGGTTTGTAAGACAACTTGAGGGGGACTTGTCCATTAACACTAGGGTTAGTCCTTCTTAACCAATTAAGGAAGAATTGGAACCCTAATGCAAGGCCCAAGTTACAAGCTTATTATCTTAGTGATTATTAGGTGGATTAATTAAGAGATTTAAACACATTAAGGGTTTAACACTTAGGATTAAAGTTATACACTCCATCCTAAGAGAAGGATGCATGCATAAACTTAATCACAAAGCCTTAAAGCCTTTAAGGTTTAGTCCCTGATTAAGAGGTGAGAGGAGAGACACAAAAGATGACACAAAGGTAAAACTAATGGGGGACTAATCAAACCCTAATTGTGATCATGCTTGGGTATTCCTAGGGTTTATGAGGCTTGCAAGAGATCTTCAAGAAGAGCCACCAAGGAAGAAGCAGATGAAAGGAGGAGAGGCAGAAGAAACAAGTCAACTTACTTCACTTAAGAAGATAAGTTGCCTGAAGAAAGAAAGTGAGGAAGGAGCATGAATGAGCAAGATCACTCTAATACACATACAAAATGCAGCAATGAATGCATAATGGAGATGAGAAGAGATTGTGAGAAGTGAAGGCAAATTCACTTCTCAAACACTTACCACCTGAAAAGTTAGCAAAAGGAAATGAAAATGGAATGAAATGCAAAGATGTAAACCAAAACCAGAATCATGTTCATGATGCAAAGGATGCTAAGATATGATATGAAAGCATGCCAAGAGATGTGAATGATCATGCAAGAGATGGGAATGCAAATGAAGCATGTAGGAAGCATGAAAGTTCATGAATGCACATGAAGTGAAATGAATGCATAACATGGCAAATGGATGATGCAATGATCAAACATGGTTCTAATGTGTCCTAATATGTCTTATATGTCATGTGAATGCACCAAATGTCATGGCAAGTTCATGAATGCAAGCATATGTAAGATGAATGCAAGTGAAGATGCAAAATTAGGGTTATATGAACATGTGAGATGCAAAACTCAAAAACAGAAGCAAATGACAAGATAAAAAATTGAAAATGGACTTAAAGGAACCCTAAACCTATACTAAGTTACCATCCAAAGGGGGAGGTCAAAAGCTAAACACAAAGGAAGTTATGAATTTCCTAAGTTTCTAGGGTTTTAAGGGTGATCTTCAAGGTAAAATGCCAAACAAATTGAAAATGAAAGATGAAAATGAAACAAAAATGTTTTTAGAAACTAGAAGTCATGCATAGAACAATGCAAAAAGAATCATTCACAAACTCAACTTGGTTTAAAAGTTATGAATTTTTGAAGTTAGGGTTAAAAATGTATAGATTTAAGAACCCTAATTCATTGAAAAAATGTCAAAGTGTGATCAAAACCAAAAAGAAATTTGTGTGGTGAGTTTGTAAATGCTTCTAAATGTTCAAAGATATTCTCTGATTTTTTTTTGTGATTTTTAAATACTTAAATGTATTTTTAATTAATTAAAATCAATTAACTAATTAAAAATAACATTTAAATGATTTAAAAATATTTTTTAATGCAAAAAATAAAAATAAAAATATTTTTGGGTTCTGAAAATTAATAAAAGGTTTGATAAAAAATTTCAGAATTTTTTTAATGTTTTTTACTATTTTAAAAATTCGTACAAAAGAAACTAGAAAAAATGAATTAAAATCAAAATAAATAAAAAGTATGCACAATGGAGAGTCAGGATTGATTCTGGGCTTTGGAGGGATTGACTGGCGCGCATCTGAACGACCCAAATTTAAACTTAACTAAACTGAACTAATTAATTAAATAAACCTAATTAAATGCTAATCACAAGATCCTGACCACACATTGCACGCGGGAAAGAAGGATCCTACGACCCACATTTAAAAAATGCCCTAACCCTAATTAATTAAGTTAATGACTTTCAGGTGGCCGGAAATGAGCTCCGGTCATCTTCTCCGGCCACATTCTCCCCTGAAAATTCCCAAATCACTCCCTAGGTCATGATAAGCTCCCCAAATCTCCAGAAATGATCCCCAAACCCCATAGAACAAGAATCCATCAACATAATTCATTTATTTTACACCATAATCATGATTCGGACAAAAACATAAAAATGGACAAAATTTTAGAACACGCATACACAGTCAATACTCAACCATTCTTCAAAAATAAATGTTCATTGCAATCAGGAGAGCAAACTCTACCATCTCATAACTAAAGAAAAGATTTCTGGAAAAATGTTTCAAGAAGATACCTGAGATGAAGCTTTGCTAATGGAGCTGCCTGAGCCTTCTTCTTGACGCAAACAACCTCCTCTAACCTCCCTTGAGCTTCTTTGATGCTTTGCTGAAGTATATGTAACCTCTTTTTAAAGTTCAGTGAAGTTCAGTTTAGGGGGGTGGAAAATTGTATTTTGTGTATGATGACTTTCAGGGCAAAGTGAAGGGTGGTTTTTGTTCCCTATGATGTGTAGAGATGATTGGTGAAGAAAGATTTGAGGTTTGATGTTTGTGCTGAGTGTTTCGAAAGAAAATGCAAAGGGGGATGATTTTTGGTAACTTGTGAATGCTGAGGATTTAGGCTTGGTTCTTGTGTGAAATGGCTTGCATAAAGCATGTATGTGAAGCTGTGATAGGTCAGAATAGTTGGTGTGGGCTATGCTGATTGGTATGGTGCAAAATGCAAAAAGTCAACATTGGTTGTACTTTGAGGTATGGGCTGGTTCAGGCCAAGTACAAAGGGGTGTCTGGTGCAGCAAGATTCAAGGATAGCCATGGAAATCTCTTTGAGGAAAATCAGCAAGTTGTGACAAAGTTATGGGAGGTTTTGCAAATTCATGAACCTTTGGCCCTTTTGAGATTTCTTTATGTGCAAGTCATGGAAATGTGAAATTCTTGGGCCAATTCTGAGTTTTAAACCAAGAACTATGATGTTATGATGTGTAGAAGTCAATTTGAAGTCACAAAATAGCTTGGCATGAGGTTTTGCAAAAATGCCTCTTTGGCATGAAACATGAAATTATGTGATTTTTGCCAACTTTGGAAAGCCATAACTTGAGTTCCAAAATGAATTAGATCTTGTTCTTTTACTTTTTGAAAAGGGAATGATCCAATCTACAACTTTCATGACCAACAATTTTTCATTTGAAGCATTTTTGGTTAAGAAAGAGGAGGTTGAAAAACTTTCCCAAAATGGAAAGTTTACATTACAAGTCATTTCCATTTTTGACAACTTTTGGTTTTGCTCATTTTTCTTCAAATTTGTGGACTTCTAATCACTTAATGATCAAATAAAGACCATATAACTTCAATTTGATGAAAAATCCACTTTGGGTCCATTGATGGGGTCTCAGATGCCCTGATTTGGCTTTGACTTTCTCAAGAAGTTACCCAGTGATCCGATAACTTCCACAATGATTTTCTTCATCAAACTTGGTATGTATGATCCTTATAACATATTGAGACCAATAGAAACAAGAATGACCAAAAAATTTGGAGTTATGGCCTCTGAAACCAAAACCCTAATTTTAGGTCATCTGTGTAGTTAAATCCTGGCTCTGCTTCCATGCTTTGCCAGTTCTTGTGATTCTTTGATTTCCTTGGTCTTTGGAGGATAAAATATGATGATTGAATATACATGGACCCTCTTGAGATGATTGAAGACCTTTGGAGTGGCTCATATGGCTCATGGATTGCTCAAATCACAAACCCTAGATGCAGATGACTTTGAACCAATGCAGTGAAACAAAAATGAAATATAAGATGATATGATTGAACTAATGCAAATGAAAAGATCACAAGCCATGGTGTGAACTTAGTGAGGGCAAATTTGGGGTGTTTACAGTTTCGATCCCTTTTTTGTGGACCACAAATTCCAGAAAGTCCCCTTCCTGCACACAAAAAGCACATTTAAGAGGATTCATTTTAAGACCATATTTTCTCATTCTTTCAAGAGAACGTCGAAGATGATTAACATGGTTGAGTCCAGAGATAGACTTTACAACTACATCATCAATATAAATTTGCATAAACGTATCTACGAAATCCTGAAAAATTGAATTCATTGTTCTTTGGTAAGTTGCCCCTACATTTTTCATACCAAAAGGCATGACTACCCATTCATAGGTGCCCAGGGCCTCTGGGTATCAAAACGCTGTTTTAGGAACTGTCGCTCCCGGGATTTTCATCCTAGTACAAACGCGAAAGTGGCGCGGAAAGGTTAGAGTCGCCAGCCAGACATTTTTATCCCAAAGGAATGGGAAAGGTAATGTTGCACAAACCTAAGGAAGAAGGAAAGGACAAGGCCTTGCGAACCAAAGATCGGGGTTCGGGAGTCGGTTACGACCTGGGAAGGTATTAGCACCCCAGATCGTCCGTCGTACCCGACGGGATCCACGCTTGCTTGTTTGTTTCAAAGGGTGAGAAAATACGAATGCTGCTGAATAAAACCGCTACTGGAATAAAGGGAATGGAAAATGAGAAATGAACTGAAATAAGAAAAAGAGAATAAAAGGGGAAATGTAGGGAAAATAAAGAATGTGCTCGAACGGGCCCTACCCCGCTGCCTACGTACCTCATCGGGATAATGAGGATCAGAGTCGACGTAGTTCGCCTAACCTAGGCGGGAACTGTTTGTTTGTGTTTTTTACAGCTGGAACTGCGTATGTCTATGCTCAGGTGTTGCAGGCTCGTCTGGTACGAGTGCGTTTACCGTCTTGCATGTGTGACAAGTCGCCGCGAGTTCGCGATGTGAGTGAATGAGATGAGAGAAGAAGTTCCCGCAGGATAGTCGGTTATTGTTTGTTTTTGTCTTTTTAAAAGAAGTGTTTTTGAATTTGTTTGTGAACTGTCTTGTACTAAGACCTATCCATCGCGGGAAGTATTTACACCTCGCCCCGAAACAGGACGCGTATAAACACTCCGCAACAAAGTCTCGTGTCGTACAAGATTGTTCGGTTTTTATTAAGTGTTTTATTGCTTTTCTTTATGAGATGAGAAAGAATGACTCAAGTTGATAAAAGGACAAAATCTAAGGGACTAAGACTCAATCCTAATTTTATTTGATTTATTTACAAAGGGAGATCCTAATGGTTAGTGAGGTTTTTCTAATCCTAATGGAAAAAGGAAAAGAAAAAAAGGAAAAAGGATGCAACTTACTTCCTAAGGAAGATAAGTTGGTCCTAAAAATGGGGAATCCTACCAATCACAAACATGGAAGGAAAAATGAATAAAAAAGCCTAAAAGAAATGCATAAAAAATAAAGGATAAAGTGGAGTAAATTTACCTCAATCTTCCCCACTACAAAACAAATGGTTAGTGTACATTTTTTTATTAAAAAGAATAAGGCAAACATACGTTAATTAAATCCTAATTAAACTTGGACCTAAACTAGACCCTATTCTAATCCTAAAGGAACTAAAAAAATGCTAAAACCAAAATACAGCACCTATTACAGCCCCTTAATACACAAACAGCTATGAAACTAAGCCTAACACCCACCAGCTTTTTACAGCCAGCATGCAACATGGAAAAGTAGGTGCAGAAAGGTTACAAACAGCATGTACACATAGCAAACATCATACATTTTACAGCACTCATGCAAAACAGCTATGAAATGCAAAATCTAAAATTGCTTATTTTCATTCTTTAATGCACACACTCAATGCAAAAATCACTAATCTCATCATGAACATGTATTTGAACTTAAGTCAACATATACCAAGGCAAGAACATGCACATCATTGAATGATTATGCAAGCATGCATCTCATGAATTATGCAACAAGTAAATGCACAAAGTAACACCTAAACATGCATATGAACATGATGATCTTTGATTATGAACATGCAACATGATTGCTCAACAAACATACTAAACTCAATGCAAAATTCAGAATTTAATTGATGCATATGACATGATAAAGTATGCAACCAAATGCACATACATATGATTATGCAAAATGCAACATACCTTGATATAATGGGAATGAAAAAAAATGATTTAATGCAATGCAAACATGTAAAAACAGAATGCAACATGATTATTACATACCAAATGATGTATAAACATGGCAACACAATGCAAGAACTCAAGGCATGCACAAAGAACACAAAAACGCATAAAACGCAACATGAACGGAATCGTGTCGAAACGACTCGAAATGGGGAAACTAGCTACTGGAAATGGACTCAAAAATTCCCTAAAATCACTACCTAAACATGTATGAACATTAGAGGCACTAGGAAGCAAGATTGATCAAGAAAATAGGCTAAAAATCCAAAAATGATCAGCGTTAATCGATTAACCATATAGGTTAACCCGTTAACGGGCAAAAAAATCAGCATTTTGGCCAAAAAACGCATGCGTTAACCGGTTAACCAAATGCGTTAACCGGTTAACACTGAACAAAAAGTGAAAAATGCTTTTGAAATAAGTGCTTTTGGCCACAATCTTGCTTCTAATGATCCCTAACATACCTAGGAACATGCTAACACTAATTTCTACTTATTTTGAGCTTATTTACACATGCTAGCACCTATAGCCACCAACACTTTAACTTCTAAATCAACAAAAATCAACAAATCACAAGCAAACATAATTGAAACGGAATTGATTTTAAACAAAACGAAAAAAGCAATTAAAGAATGCCAAAAGTGGCGAGATGAAGAGAATAACTTAAAGAAGAAGTGATTAAGATCACCAACCTACGAAGCGGAGGAGTGCTTCGGTAATTGTTGCAATAATCGGAGCTTGAATCGAAGAGAAAACCGAAAACCGAGAAATCGCAAAATAAATGCGTTCTTGAGATTGAATCTTCGTGCGCTTCCGATAATCCGATAATCCTCACAAAATTCAGTAGCTTCTTCTTCTATAATCCACAATCAATGAAGGTTGGAGGCTTAAGCTTCAAGATCTTCAAGTTTCAATGTGAAACTTGAAGAGCTTATTTGAAAAAGCTTTGGTGAAAGGAGGGAAAATGGAGGAAAAGTGAGAGAGAAAAAGTGATTATGGAAGAAGTGAAAAATTTGGAATTGTGGGAACCCTTTTGGTTTGGATGAAAATGGCTTAAATAGAGACTAGGCTAGGAGCTAGGTTTGGGTTTGGGGCCCAAAAATTAGGTTTGGGATCCAAAATTAGGTTTGGAAGTTAGTTAGGGTTAGGGTTGGATAAAGGGAATATTCCTTGGAATATTCCTTGGAACACTCTAGAAGATGGTGGAAGGTGGTGGAAGTTTCCAAGGGAAATGGAGTGGAATTGGAGTGGAAAAATGAGATGGAAAGAATGAAAGGAAGTGTGGAAAGAAAGTGGAAGGAAAGGTGGAGGGAAATGCAAAACCAACTACTTTTCAAATGATTTTTCTTTGATTTTTTTCACGATTCCTCCATCGTTTCTTGACCAAGCTTGAACCATAGGATCATTGTAACCCTAATTTCACGATCTCGATCTTAAAAGTCCGGAGTCGACCCTTTTTACCTAGCCCGATTGCCTTTTCTCCAATTCCTCGATTTTCCGTCGTCCGGCCAGTCGAACCCCTTCCAAAATGAATTTGTGGACAAGATTTGAACCCTAAGCACTTGACATCATATATAAGCCAAAGAAATCCACTTCGAATCAAAAATTTATGGAGAAGCCCTGTAGAAATGAAACCCTAATTCGGCTCTTTTCCCTCGAGAAGTATTGCACTGCTTGCCTCCTTCAATCAAACCAAAACTTTCCATGACTTGTGGCTTCAAGTGAAGACTTGTGGGATATTGTGAACCCTTTGCACAAGGTTGAGAAGCTTTGTGGCCCTTCGGTAACCTTTTCATAACTTTCGGTTGCTCCGATCATTGATCACATACCCACGCCTCGGCTATGCTATGTATGATGCAATGTTTTTGGTTATTTTATGAATTCACATATGCAAATGCTATGCAAAATGTTGAGGAAATGAGAGGGCAAATTTTGAGGTATTACAGCTGCCCCTATTCAATCATCTGCAGGCCTGAACGAATAATTGCGAGGGCTTTTAGACGTTCAAGGTATGGAGTGATTGAATACTCGAATAAAACCTGAAAATTTGCACCCCGAGGGTAATGGAAATGCCATCTGCCCATTTATTTATTTATGTATTTTTTGACTTCTTTTTTTTTTTTTTTTTTTTTTTTTTTTTTTTTTTTTTTGACCTCTGAATAGGTAACGGAGATAAAACCAGATGGAATAGAATCAATGCAATCACTGCGACTGCTGAACGAACCGAAACCACAAGGAGGGTGCCTGTTATCGAAACAGGAATTAACGCAATATCAACCGATTTGCGACTCAACTAAGATCAACCGATCTAACACGGAAATGGTATCAACCGATCCACCCCGGAAAGCGAGAATGTAACATCATCCGATTTACAACTCGAAGAGAAATGACATCAACCGATTCATGACTCAAAATAGATCAACCGATCTAACATGGAGATGGTATCAACCGATCCATAACCAAGAAAAACGAGAATGTAATATCAACCGATTTACAACTCGAAGAGAAATGACATCAACCGATTCATGACTCAAACAAGATCAACCGATCTAACAGAAATGGTATCAACCGATCCATTATCTTTGCACTGAGACGAGACCATTGTACTTAAATGGAGATTCGAAAGGAACGGGATCGTTGTACTTAAACGAGAGCCCAAGACGCGACCATTGTACTGAAACGGAGACGCAAAAACAATGAGACTGTTGTACTGAAACAAGACTCAGAGACGAGACCATTGTACTTAAATGGAGACTCGAAAGGAACGGGATCGTTGTACTTAAACGAGAGCCCAAGACACGACCGTTGTACTGAAACGGAGACGCGAAAAAATGAGACTGTTGTACTGAAACAAGACTCAATAACGAGACCATTGTACTTAAATGGAGACTCGAAAGGAACGGGATCGTTGTACTTAAACGAGAGCCCAAGACGCGACCCTTGTACTGAAACGGAGACGCGGAAAAAATGAGACTGTTGTACTAAAACAAGACTCAACAACGAGACCATTGTACTTAAATGGAGACTCGAAAGGGACGGGATCGTTGTACTTAAACGAGAGCCCAAGACGCGACCGTTGTACTGAAACGGAGACGCGAAAAAAATGAGACTGTTGTACTGAAACAAGACTCAACTGGGGAAAACAACAAGACTTGGTAGAAATAACCACCTTGGGAAACAGAAATGCATTCTGTGGGGAATAATTCGATCTGATGGGAGATGTAACGGGTCTTATGTAATATACCTCAAAACTGGCCCATGCTGGTATGCATATGTTTGGATTTATGGCGTAATGCTCCATGACGATGGAAATGCTACGCTTTGGAAGATGCAGACGCAATGATGATTATGCAAATGACAATGCAAAAAGATCTCCTGATAAAGAGACTGCAGGTATCCCAGATAGCTTGATTGGGGAGGAACAGATGATCACTGCATTGATCTGGTTGATCCTTGTGAGGAGTAGACAACTCTGCGGGGAATGTTGTCAATGATGCACCGGCTCTGAACAACCGCCATTGCCAAAAATAAATTGGACTTTGAGATTGGAGTGCCAAGACCCTGCTGGAGATGGACTCTTCTTGAACTCTTGTGGGGAACCAAAGGCATGATAATGCTGAGGAAGCAACTACTGGGGAGGCAAAACACTCCTTATACTACTGAGAATTGCCCCTGTCTGAAGGGAAACTTCTGCTTGGGGATAACACCCACATCCTGCTACCTTGCTGGAAGAAATTTCAACTTCCACATGGCTGGGGATGACGGGTGATATCAATGATAAAGCTTCCTGCTGAAGATAAAAGCTCAAGCTGCCACTTGCTGGGGATAAGAGATAAATCCTCCCATGTTGGGAATGAGAGATGTAAGGCGTCTCATGCTGGTGATGAGAGACGATGATACCCTTCTTCTCAAGAAATAACCTCCCATGAGACTTGCTAGGGAATCTTGATCGATGAAGTCCGCAGATGAAACAACTCTTGCAGTACTGTGCCGACACTGGCCTTGCCCCTAGCCCTGGGTTGATAGGTTGTCAACTAATCATGAGTGAACAACGGTTCTTTGCAATTTTCGACTCGCCTCAGATTAAAGTCCGTCAGAAGTAAATGTCTCAAGAGGATTTTACAGAAAACATGGCATATGAAATGCCTCAGTGTCTTCAAACTCTTGGAGAGATTCGTCGGATCTTAAAATAACTGCCCCAGACTGCATGGTCCGTGCAAGAATTTTCCTCGCGAGGATTCATGAAAAACCTCATATCACTGTGAGATAGTCTGCCCCAGTATTTTGAACCTTGGGTAGGTGCTTCTGATTAACAGTCTTCAGGAGAAAGTAACTTCTAGTGCTCTTGGGGTGGCCTGCCCCAGTACGAGCCTCGAAGTGATCACCTCTGATGGACTGTGCTTTGAAGAAAACACCTATGCCAATCGTTCTTTGAGAGATTGGATCTCGAAGTGATTGCCCCAGTTTGGCTGAAATTTGAATAATGCTTCCGCCTGATGGCTCTTTGAGAGATTTGAATCTCGAAGTGATTGCCCCAACTTGGTTGAATTTTGAAGAAATTGCTCGACGTGATTGCCCCGGATTAGTTGGCTCTTGCCAGGAATGTTGGGAAAGTCCCTACTCAATGGAGTTTTCTTGAAAAGTGCACCTCGACAGATTGTCCTTCGGAAGTTTCAGACTTCTCAACTTGGCAAGATTAAGCTTCTGAACTGAAGTTTCGTATGTGAATTTTTATGATGCCCAACAAATATATGCAAGCAGAAAATGTTTATTCTAAGAATGAAAATTCTAATGCAACACACATGTTAATTTTGAAGTTTTACTGAAAAAGATGTCGCAAACCTTTGTGAGTGAATCACTGGTTAAGATACGACATTAAATTTTTTTTTTTTGAATAATAGAAAGCATGCACATGCAACACCAACAAATATTTTCAACACCACTCATAGGAGTCAGGAATGCGGTCTCGTGGTAGTACGCTCTCAAGATAACACTGTTTCAGTTAGGACTTTTGAGGGTTGTATTGTGGCCTGGTTCACGGTTATAGAAACAAAGATATAGGCTCGAAGTTTATTTGTGCCCACCCATCTTCGTGATGTTCTCCATTCCTATGTTCAGCTAGCTTTCACAAGCGCTCACCTCTCAAAAAGGGGTTTCGTGATGGTTGAGGAACCCAATACACTAACGGTTTAAGCACCAATCAAATTATTGTTTAGAGTCAGTCACCCCTATTGTCTTTTGTGTCTGTATCACACGACTTTGTTCCTGCTCAAGGATCTTTCTTGTGTAATCCTTTTCGTTTTTCACTTTTGCATTCTTTCTTATCCCTAACTTTTGCCTGGACTGATTCTTGTGAATCTTTGATTGTGAAGTCCAGCGGGATGCCCTAATTTTTGCCTAAGTCGCTTGTTTTCAAGTTTCGACTTAGCGGGCTTTCTCATTCATTTTTTTTCAATTCTTTTTTTTGAACAAATCGTGTGACACTGTTTGTCTTGAATGCTTTGCGAGGGTCGTGACTGTCTCACTCCTTTGTTGTTGAGGAATAACCACTGTGGTCTCCGGTCTTTGGACCTCTTGATTGGGATAACCATTGTGGTTTCTGGTCATTGGACCTCTTGATTTAGTACAACGAAAGGTAATGGATCCTCAGATTTGCACTCCTTTTTGAAATTTGAATGCTCGGTCAAACTAACTGACGCCTACCCTGCCCCTGGGTTAAGTGCGAGGTTTTTTTCATGCAAAAAGAAACTCCTACTTCAAGGCTCAAATGGGTTGGCGAGGGTCTATCTCCCTTATATCTCCGGTGTTTAGGATTTGAAACAATGCCTGTACATCGTCAACAAGGTCTTTCTCAAAAGCACACAATTAGATATTCATGCATTTTCATTTCGTCATCCTCCCTGATAGAGTTTAAGCTCAACAGTTGGTATTGCAATGCACAAACACAAAATCATGAGTGAATACGTATGGATTGCTTCAAGAAAAACATGTGCATTTTATTATGGTTATCATTCAAAAACAAATAAGTTTCATTCATGCATACAAATGTTTAAACAAAAAATATAAACTACAAATGAAAATGTAGTGAAGAAGCTGAACATTGCCATCATTGAGGAGACTTGACTCCGTCTGGACTTATTGCTTCTGAAGATGCCTTTGCAAATTGGGAGACCCATTTGATGAGGAGACTTCAATACGTGAGCAGACTTTCTGGCATGATGACCTTTGAATCGATCAACTTCGGGACCTTGTCTTCACCTTTGCCTCTGAAAGACTTGCAATCTTCAATTAAAAGGTCGGGTGCCCCAGAATGGTAATCATACTCGGCATTGAAACCCCAAAGGAAGCTTTGTCGGAGATGATCCTGATGCAATTAGCTCAACCACTCCGAATTTGCGTAAATGAGGAAACTTGTTGCACGTACGACAGCAAAATATGATCAAACTTCTTCTCAAGTTGTTCTGGACCTTACCCGTATTCTCTGCCCCTAGGACACTCTTGGGAAGTTCAGGTTGGATGCTGACAAATGACATCTGGAGGGAAGAGGTTGATAAATGAAGTTGATAAATAAGGTTGCTCGGAAAGATCTCATGATCTCCTGCCTACGTATCTCCATTGACCAATGGAGAATCAGAGCAGCGTAGTTCCCCTCACTAGGGATGAAAATAGCTTCGTTTCTTTGACACCACATTCAAGATTTCTATAACCAAACTCATTTGAATCTTCACCTAGTTGACTTCCTGTTTCAACAGTTTCTGGTTCTGAAATAAAGTTTATACCTCTGCCCTGAGTGGCCTCAGCTGGGTCTTCCTTCGATTACCTCCGCCCGGAGTTGCTTCAAATATATACCTTGATAACTATGATTCAATTTGTCCATTCTGATGAGAAATCAAGTCAGGAAAAGAATTTGTCTCTGAACACCTGTCAAGAATGCAAGGATGTATGCAAATGCCATGTTCAATTATTTATGAGGAATCTATCTGCTTTGATTCAAGTTTTGATACAGAAAAATCCAACAACATGATTCAGATATGTGATCCACAGAAATAATTAAACATGTGTGCAGAAATGCTATGATGTCATGTATGCAACAGGCATGTGATCAATGATCCTTTGTTGGTGCCGGTGTTGAGCAATGAGTCAAGTGTCCGAATAGAACCATAATAGTAGCACCATCTCTGTATAGAACCCCATAACTGAGAACCCAATAACTGTAAAACTGGATCACATAATAGCATAATCACTGATGGTGTTGAAGCTGAACAACGAGCCAAGTGTCTGTGGAGAGTCATAATAATAGTCACAATATCAAGGTCACCATGGTAATCACAGTAACAATCTCTCTGAACATAAATCTCGTATCTCAGAATCAAAGAACCATATAGCACCAGATAATATCATAAAACAACACTGGCGAAGTGGGTATGTTGAAGTTTAGGGTTCCTGCAAACCTGTAAACCCCTCCCAATCTCACGGGTGTGCTACTCGGGTCAACATCACGGACTCTCAAAGCCGAATAGCAATAATACGTTCACCATTTCCGAGAAATGGCTCATGACCAAATCAGGGAATCGGTTTGGCATTATGTACTACTCAGGGAGGTCTCAGTTGAGTCCGGAAAAACAAGCATCCCTCACAAGTTTCCAGCTTCAAGCACTGAATCGAGAAACAATAGTACATTCATCCCGAAGGGTACAATACTACCGTCATACGAACAGTTTGCTTTAACTGAATTCCTATGAGAGAACCAGGCCATCCTATGCGAGTTCCCAATGGACCCTCGGATGCGAGTGGGTTTGCCAACAAATGTGGTCTGCCACTGTCATCACTGGAGAGGGTTGTTTCCATTAAGGTTCTCAATGATCGGTCCCCAGCTGCACATAACTATCAAGGTTGTACCCTGAAGTGGGGAAGAACCCCCACACAGAATAGTCCCAAGACAGTCGCAGCCTGGGTGTGGAACACATCACCACTCATCATGTAACCATGCGAGCACAACATGTCCACGCTAATCCTATAGTGCACTCAAGCCGGGTATTTGGCTTATCTCACAGTAACTCCCAACCCACAGAAAAAATGAAAACCAGCACAGCCAGACAGTCCAGTATAATATGATGCATGGAAAATAAAATACTGGAAGCGGTAAATAAATGCGATAAAGTAAAGCTGTAAATAAAACTGTAAATAAAACAGTAAAGCTAAACTAAAGCACTCAGCAACAAACACATATACACCCAAAGAACAAAACCAAACAGGCGCTAGGATTGACTCTACAAGGGAAACCAGAGATTCTGGGTTCGATCCCCAGCAGAGTCGCCAGCTGTCGCTCCCGGGATTTTCATCCTAGTACAAACGCGAAAGTGGCGCGGAAAGGTTAGAGTCGCCAGCCAGACATTTTTATCCCAAAGGAATGGGAAAGGTAATGTTGCACAAACCTAAGGAAGAAGGAAAGGACAAGGCCTTGCGAACCAAAGATCGGGGTTCGGGAGTCGGTTACGACCTGGGAAGGTATTAGCACCCCAGATCGTCCGTCGTACCCGACGGGATCCACGCTTGCTTGTTTGTTTCAAAGGGTGAGAAAATACGAATGCTGCTGAATAAAACCGCTACTGGAATAAAGGGAATGGAAAATGAGAAATGAACTGAAATAAGAAAAAGAGAATAAAAGGGGAAATGTAGGGAAAATAAAGAATGTGCTCGAACGGGCCCTACCCCGCTGCCTACGTACCTCATCGGGATAATGAGGATCAGAGTCGACGTAGTTCGCCTAACCTAGGCGGGAACTGTTTGTTTGTGTTTTTTACAGCTGGAACTGCGTATGTCTATGCTCAGGTGTTGCAGGCTCGTCTGGTACGAGTGCGTTTACCGTCTTGCATGTGTGACAAGTCGCCGCGAGTTCGCGATGTGAGTGAATGAGATGAGAGAAGAAGTTCCCGCAGGATAGTCGGTTATTGTTTGTTTTTGTCTTTTTAAAAGAAGTGTTTTTGAATTTGTTTGTGAACTGTCTTGTACTAAGACCTATCCATCGCGGGAAGTATTTACACCTCGCCCCGAAACAGGACGCGTATAAACACTCCGCAACAAAGTCTCGTGTCGTACAAGATTGTTCGGTTTTTATTAAGTGTTTTATTGCTTTTCTTTATGAGATGAGAAAGAATGACTCAAGTTGATAAAAGGACAAAATCTAAGGGACTAAGACTCAATCCTAATTTTATTTGATTTATTTACAAAGGGAGATCCTAATGGTTAGTGAGGTTTTTCTAATCCTAATGGAAAAAGGAAAAGAAAAAAAGGAAAAAGGATGCAACTTACTTCCTAAGGAAGATAAGTTGGTCCTAAAAATGGGGAATCCTACCAATCACAAACATGGAAGGAAAAATGAATAAAAAAGCCTAAAAGAAATGCATAAAAAATAAAGGATAAAGTGGAGTAAATTTACCTCAATCTTCCCCACTACAAAACAAATGGTTAGTGTACATTTTTTTATTAAAAAGAATAAGGCAAACATACGTTAATTAAATCCTAATTAAACTTGGACCTAAACTAGACCCTATTCTAATCCTAAAGGAACTAAAAAAATGCTAAAACCAAAATACAGCACCTATTACAGCCCCTTAATACACAAACAGCTATGAAACTAAGCCTAACACCCACCAGCTTTTTACAGCCAGCATGCAACATGGAAAAGTAGGTGCAGAAAGGTTACAAACAGCATGTACACATAGCAAACATCATACATTTTACAGCACTCATGCAAAACAGCTATGAAATGCAAAATCTAAAATTGCTTATTTTCATTCTTTAATGCACACACTCAATGCAAAAATCACTAATCTCATCATGAACATGTATTTGAACTTAAGTCAACATATACCAAGGCAAGAACATGCACATCATTGAATGATTATGCAAGCATGCATCTCATGAATTATGCAACAAGTAAATGCACAAAGTAACACCTAAACATGCATATGAACATGATGATCTTTGATTATGAACATGCAACATGATTGCTCAACAAACATACTAAACTCAATGCAAAATTCAGAATTTAATTGATGCATATGACATGATAAAGTATGCAACCAAATGCACATACATATGATTATGCAAAATGCAACATACCTTGATATAATGGGAATGAAAAAAAATGATTTAATGCAATGCAAACATGTAAAAACAGAATGCAACATGATTATTACATACCAAATGATGTATAAACATGGCAACACAATGCAAGAACTCAAGGCATGCACAAAGAACACAAAAACGCATAAAACGCAACATGAACGGAATCGTGTCGAAACGACTCGAAATGGGGAAACTAGCTACTGGAAATGGACTCAAAAATTCCCTAAAATCACTACCTAAACATGTATGAACATTAGAGGCACTAGGAAGCAAGATTGATCAAGAAAATAGGCTAAAAATCCAAAAATGATCAGCGTTAATCGATTAACCATATAGGTTAACCCGTTAACGGGCAAAAAAATCAGCATTTTGGCCAAAAAACGCATGCGTTAACCGGTTAACCAAATGCGTTAACCGGTTAACACTGAACAAAAAGTGAAAAATGCTTTTGAAATAAGTGCTTTTGGCCACAATCTTGCTTCTAATGATCCCTAACATACCTAGGAACATGCTAACACTAATTTCTACTTATTTTGAGCTTATTTACACATGCTAGCACCTATAGCCACCAACACTTTAACTTCTAAATCAACAAAAATCAACAAATCACAAGCAAACATAATTGAAACGGAATTGATTTTAAACAAAACGAAAAAAGCAATTAAAGAATGCCAAAAGTGGCGAGATGAAGAGAATAACTTAAAGAAGAAGTGATTAAGATCACCAACCTACGAAGCGGAGGAGTGCTTCGGTAATTGTTGCAATAATCGGAGCTTGAATCGAAGAGAAAACCGAAAACCGAGAAATCGCAAAATAAATGCGTTCTTGAGATTGAATCTTCGTGCGCTTCCGATAATCCGATAATCCTCACAAAATTCAGTAGCTTCTTCTTCTATAATCCACAATCAATGAAGGTTGGAGGCTTAAGCTTCAAGATCTTCAAGTTTCAATGTGAAACTTGAAGAGCTTATTTGAAAAAGCTTTGGTGAAAGGAGGGAAAATGGAGGAAAAGTGAGAGAGAAAAAGTGATTATGGAAGAAGTGAAAAATTTGGAATTGTGGGAACCCTTTTGGTTTGGATGAAAATGGCTTAAATAGAGACTAGGCTAGGAGCTAGGTTTGGGTTTGGGGCCCAAAAATTAGGTTTGGGATCCAAAATTAGGTTTGGAAGTTAGTTAGGGTTAGGGTTGGATAAAGGGAATATTCCTTGGAATATTCCTTGGAACACTCTAGAAGATGGTGGAAGGTGGTGGAAGTTTCCAAGGGAAATGGAGTGGAATTGGAGTGGAAAAATGAGATGGAAAGAATGAAAGGAAGTGTGGAAAGAAAGTGGAAGGAAAGGTGGAGGGAAATGCAAAACCAACTACTTTTCAAATGATTTTTCTTTGATTTTTTTCACGATTCCTCCATCGTTTCTTGACCAAGCTTGAACCATAGGATCATTGTAACCCTAATTTCACGATCTCGATCTTAAAAGTCCGGAGTCGACCCTTTTTACCTAGCCCGATTGCCTTTTCTCCAATTCCTCGATTTTCCGTCGTCCGGCCAGTCGAACCCCTTCCAAAATGAATTTGTGGACAAGATTTGAACCCTAAGCACTTGACATCATATATAAGCCAAAGAAATCCACTTCGAATCAAAAATTTATGGAGAAGCCCTGTAGAAATGAAACCCTAATTCGGCTCTTTTCCCTCGAGAAGTATTGCACTGCTTGCCTCCTTCAATCAAACCAAAACTTTCCATGACTTGTGGCTTCAAGTGAAGACTTGTGGGATATTGTGAACCCTTTGCACAAGGTTGAGAAGCTTTGTGGCCCTTCGGTAACCTTTTCATAACTTTCGGTTGCTCCGATCATTGATCACATACCCACGCCTCGGCTATGCTATGTATGATGCAATGTTTTTGGTTATTTTATGAATTCACATATGCAAATGCTATGCAAAATGTTGAGGAAATGAGAGGGCAAATTTTGAGGTATTACAGGAACATCTTCCTCAACAATGAATATCTGATTGTATCCTGAGTAGCCATATAGCATACTTAGATACTCATGTCCTGCAGTAAAATCAATTAACATTTCTACCACAGGCATTGCATACTCATCTTTAGGGGTTGCAGAATTCAGATCTCTAAAATCTATGCATACCCTTAAAGAGCCATTCTTTTTAATTACTTGCATAGTATTTGCTAACCATTCGATGTACCTAGCTGTGCAAATGAACTTGCATTGAAGCAACCTTTCAATCTCCTCTTTAATTTTTGTGAGGATTGCTGGGGAAAACCGTCTTGGAATTTGCTTGACAGGCTTCTTCCTAGGTTTGATTGGTAGCTTGTGTTCGATGAGCTCTCTTTCCAAACCAAGAATTTCATTATAGTCCCATGCAAAACAATCTTTAAATTCTTTCAACAGGTGGACCACTTCGACCTTAAGTTCTGGGTCGAGATTGGCACTGATGTATGTAGGCCTTTTCAACTCCCCTTCTCCCAGGTCAATTTCTTCTAAAGGGTCATGAGCCAGCATTTTGGTACCTTCTGAAAAGGATCTTTTTCAAATCCCAAAGGCTCATTGTCATAAATTAGATCAAGCCTCTGGTCTGAATCATGTTGAGCCTTATCTAGAGGCTCTTGATCGAAATCCTTCACATGAATATCTTCAACAAATTCAGTAATGGCCTCTATAGCCATATCATTTCCTGTAGCCTCCAGGGCCGCCCGTATCCTTGTTTCAGCCACATAGGCCGAAATTATTTTTAACGCGTCGAAGTCAGTCATTATTACTTTCTTCGTTTCCCTAGCTTGTGGGCCGGATTTCAGGATCAGGGAAACAAGGTGGGAGATTTCTTGATTCTCCTACAACCTCTCTATCCCAGTGGAATCCTTCGATGGGATGGAGGTTCAATGTGCAGTATACGTGATCGTCTGGTGTGAACTCGAATCTTGCTGGTGCTAATGGACCAATGGGTGCTAGATTCTTGTCAAACTCCACACCTTCCATGTGATTCAATGGTACCTTAAAGTACCCCTGATCGGCTTCGATGTTTTCTACAATACCACCTGGCCTCCATATGGTGACCCTTTGGTGCATTGAAGATGGGACTGCTCCTATGCCATGTATCTATTCTCTCCGTAGCAGGAAATTATAGTTGGCCTTACTCTCTACCACCATAAAGAGAATGGGACTTATGACTGTCCCCACAGTCAAGTCAACTTGTATGACCCCCATAGTAGGTCCAGTCTTGCCTTCATAGTTCTACACGACCAAGTTGTGGGGTTTTAGGTCTGTGTCGAATTTTCCAATTCTGGCTAGCAAGAAGTGTGGAATTATGTTTACTATAGTGCCACAATCAACTAGAATATTATTGATGGCCATGTTTTCCACCTTTCCATTAATATAAAGGGGTTTCAGGTGCCCCCTCATGGCCTCAGCGGGTCTTTCAAAAAAAGCATTTTGCTCTTCGATGCAACAGTTGTTCATTTCATAGTAGTACATTGGTTGATGTGTTTCCATCTCTGCTTTAGTATTAGCATCTAGATTTTTGACCTCAATGATGCGATCATACTCTCTAGGAATTACTAAAACTACATTGACCAAAATGTCCAAAGAAGCCTCAGACTCACAATCAAAGTTATATGTCATCTCTTCATCTTCGACAACCTTCAACTCAACTTTTATTTTTGCCTTAATGTCAGCTTCTTTGTTCATAAAATAAAGTCCTTTGGTGCCCCACAGGAACTTTATTATTCAATTTATGGTTGTCCCTAGCTTCGCCAAAGACACTCGTGCTAGATTCAACACAATCACCTCTAGAGGCTTCCCTTTGAGCCTTCCTCCTGCGCTCCTCCCTACGCCATTGTGACCTGGACATAGGGTTCTTACCCTTGTAATTCTCAGATATATACGCAACATTGTTAGAGGTTCTAACCTCCTTTCTGTATCCCATTGAGGGTCCTCTTTCGACCTCAAATGTTTTCCACTTTTGTCCTCCCCTTTTGCCTGACTCATCGGGCTTGAACCACTTGTCACTAGGAACTTCCCCACTTGGTTTAAATGTGGGTTGTTTGGACTTAAGAGACTAGGGCATACCCCTTGTTGATAGGGGTTGGCACGTCTTGGGTCGAAACGGGCATGCCTTTGGGCAATTTTCTCCTTCTGCTCCCCATGCACCTTATTCGTCTGTTGAAGACTTTGAGCAACCTTTTTGTTGAAGATAGAACTACATATTGGACAGAGTATTACTTCTGACTTCTTGTTTTGGCATCTCTATAAGAAATCAACAATTGTCTCATCCTCCTTGGGATAAGCCTTCTTATAGTGATCTTTATAGGCTGTAGAATGATCCACCTTCAGTACTTGGTCGTCTGTTACTTCGACCATATTAAGATTAACTTCATCCTTGAGTTCCATCTTGGAGAAGTTCAGTTCTAGACCATCAATGTCCTCATCCATCTTCACGAAACTCTCAGTAGTTTCTTTGGTAATGAGTGAGAGGTTTGACTATTCAACCTCCTCATGGGGGACGATGGTAACCCCCACGTTAAACTTTTCGACATCTGATGATGTCTTGAAGAATCCTTCAGCAGCCCTTCATATCAGTTGTTCCCATTGCTCACTGGTCAATTCCACATTGGCCTTGAATACTATAGCATCATTGTTGGGGTTCTCAGTGACCTCAACTACCACAGGATCAACTATAGCCTCAACTGAATCAGTACTTCCGTTGTCATCAACAACTCGCTCAACAATCTCAACCCAATTTACTGTAGAAGGTTCAAAGTAATTCACCTCAGCCATATGAAGAGGATCAGTATCTATCTTCATCTGCACTTTTGGCTTGTCTTCGAACTTGAGTCTTCCTTCCTGGATTGCATTTTGCACCAAATCCCTGAAAAGAAAACATTGAGAAGTTTTATGACCCAAATAATTATGGTATTTACAAAAACCTCTTTTCTTTCTTTGATCTAAAGGTGGTATTTTAGCACCAGGAGGTAAAAGTATTTGTCCATCCTTAACTAGTAAATAAAAAATTTCGTCACACTTGGTGACATCGAAATTATATGTTTTCTTTGGAAATCTATCGTTCTTTTTGACTTCGACAAGATTCTTTCCATTTGAGAGAACTAAGAGATTACAAGAATAAGAAGTACCCTGTTTAAGTTCAGCTAAGTCTATCTCGTTATCATCTAGACGTAGAGTTTTGTAGACATTTTCGACCCCATCCTGATAATCGACATAGACTATTTTCTTATGTTTGTTCGCCCTAGATTTCTCGTCCTTCAGACATTCAAGCTGTCAAAATCTGTCTGCTAATTGGGCTATGTCTCTCAAGTACTGAGTATCTAGCTTCTTCCTGATTGAATAGTCAAGGCCACTAACAACCATTTCGAACAATTCACACTCAGGTACCTGAGTGAAACATCTGGCTTTAAGCATTCAAAATATGTTCAAATAGTCATCAATGGACTCATTGAACTTCCGTTTAACACTGACTAATTCTTTCAAACTAATCTTAGTCTGAACCGTATAGAATTGCTCATGAAAACAACGCTCTAATTGAGTCCAGTTACATATCGAAACAGGTGGCAAAGTAGTAAACCAAATGAAAGTATTCTTGGCGAGGGAGCTTGGGAAATATTTAATTCTTAGACTTTCATCATTAGCAATCTCCCCAGCCTCTATCATGTAGCGTGCCACATGTTCGACCGTAGATTCTGTTGTATCCCCTGAGAACTTGGTAAATTTAGGAACCTTCGTCCCAAGAGGTAACTCTGATTAGAGTATATAATCCATTATTGGCGAAGTAAAGTTTGGCCTGGCAAAACCTGTGTTTATTCCACTTTGCGCCATTATTCGTTCAACAAGGGCTGCCAGGTTATTTTCTGCTGCCAGATTATTCCGTCGAACTTGTTGGACTACATGATCTGCATCTTGATGTCTATTTACCACTCTTACTCTTGAATCCTCTTCTATTGGTATCTGTCTTAGATTTCTAATGGGTTCGACTTCTACAGGTTCTACCATAGGTGGATCCCCTTGGTTTAGTGGTTGCATAGCTTCTTCTATATTTGGTACATAATGGGGTTGTCGAACTGGTGCTGGGACTCCCATGAATTCTGATATGCGTGCTGTCGTACCTCGAAAAAAATACGATCCTTGCGATGGGACGCGGAAAGAAAACAACAGAGTCGCCACCTAATTCTATTTATTCTAATTAAAGAAAAGGGAGATATAGATACAACCTAAATAGGATAAGAAATGGTTTACGAAACCAAATTCTAAGTTCGGGAGTCGGTTACACAAGAGGAAGGTATTAACACCCCTCACGTCCGTTGTACTCAACGGGAACCTCTCAGCTTAACTATGCGATTAAATGTTGATCTAAGTCTTTGTCTTCTAAATGTTTGTTAATATTTTTGTTTTAAAAGGAAAAGAAAGTTTTTAAATTATTATTAATGTTACGGAAAAAGATTAAAGTTTTTTATTATGGTGCCGGAGAGATAGTTAATTTTTTTATTATTGTGCTCGCGAAGGATTAAAATCCCTGTGCCTACGTATTCCCTTGTGCAATGGGAAAGTCAGAGCTTCGTAGTTCATGCTACTACGGTTTGTGATTTTTAATGGAACGATTGTTTAAAACGCATTCTACTGCTAAGCGTTGGCTTATACTCACGGCGGAGGCTAAAGCGCTAGCTTGTTTGCGAGATAGAAAGATTTAAACAATGTTCGTTTAAAGAAAAAGTGTTTGACCTTTGTTAAGTGTTTTAAAACGAAAGGCGAATGAAGCACAACTTGAGGGCTAGCTTCAAGAGTGATTGCATTTAAGGACCCGTGGAGTGCTGGACTTCAGAGTTCAGTTATTCGTTGATTAATTGTAAAGTGATTTGCGTTTGTTGGTGAATTTTAAGTTGTATCTCCATTGTGAAAGGGTGAACGAATTACAAATCAAGGGCTAGCCCCAACAGTAATTCAATTCAAAAACCCGGGGAATGCTAGATTCCTGAGTTTAGTTCTTTCACGATTTTAATTAGAGATTTATGTTTTGAAAACGAAAGAGCGAATGAATTACAAATCGGGGGCTAGCCCCAACAGTAATTCAATTCAAAAACCCGAGGAATGCTAGATTCCTGAGTTTAGTTCTTTCATTATTTTAATGTGTTAATTAAGAGTTGATTGTTTGAATATTTGTTTAAAAATGACTTAGGGTTTAATATTTTAGAAATGAAGGAATAAATGAAACACAACTTGAAGGCTAGCCTCAAGAGTGGTTCATTAAAAAACCCGTGAAATACTAGATTCCGAAGTTCAGTTCCTCGTTAATTAATTAAGATGTGATAAAGATCGTGCAGATGGCAGTCACATAGTGACCAACTTACGTGTGTGAAGTGTAGTGTAATACCTCAAAATTTGCCCTCTCATTTTCATGCCATTTAGCATATCCTTTCATACATTGCATTGCATTTAGATCACAATTGCATCATAAACATACATGAACATACATCTCCATTTGAGCTTTCACAGGTTGTGACTGGCCTTTATTTCTTCATGCGGCACGTGCACAATAATCTCAGAAGAAGCCAAAAGTTCTCGGTTGATTCAGAGGAGTTTAAGCTGAATATCAGTTTTATGGTGCAGTTTGCAAAAGTTGTAACTTATGCTCGGAAACTCATTTTGGATTGAAACTCAATAGTTTAGACCGTTTCATTATTCTCTACAACTTTTGTGTTCGGCTCGGAGGCCAATTCATCAAGGAAAATGGCGGGATTTATTTGTTTCTGAAATTTCGGTTTCGCCGATTAACTGTGCTAGCGGTATTCAAGAGTTTGTAACTTCTTATTGGGTCAACATGTCTGAGAGATTCATATGCCAAAAGTTCCGTCTTGATATCCTTTCCAACTTTTAGGTTTTGGCCGAGAACTAATTCTTTGAAGAAGATCTCAGAATGTGCGAGTCTTTAGAGTCGACATAGTGAAAAACAGTGCTGAACCGGTGAGTTTTGAACACTAAAAAATTCATAACTCTTGGATCGTTTATCGAATTGATGTCGTTTCGGTGCCTAAAATTCCGTTTAGATGTTATCTTCATTATGTGAATTCAGTTTTGGTTCGGTCCAAGCGGAAGGATCTCGAAAATGCGAATTACCAATAAGGTTCTTTGATGCACTGCATTGTCTGTCAGATTTTGTAAAATTCATAACTCGGTCAATTTTCATCGGATTGCACCCGTTATTGAAGCGTTGGTTCAAAAATTTTATCCTCTTCAAGTTCAAAGACAAATGCGAGTTTGAACGGTGCTCCAAAGATTATCGTTTTGGTTTATTTCACAAAACTGAAGTGCTGAACCGAAGAAAAAGGCTGAAAGTGGTTTCACGAGAAAATTCATATCTCTCTCGTCGTTTGTCCGGTTGAGCTTAGATTTTAACACCAGGTCACTGACTCATAGATCTACAACTTTGCTGACAAAGTCGAGTCGAGATTATGCTTCGAAGAGGTTGACCTCGTCACATTTTCGAGTAGCGGACACCAAATAAGCCGAAAAAAACAACTTATTCAGTGACGTCTTGCAGCTTAAACGTATCGATCGCACTCGATTTTGATCGTATGACGTTCGTTATTTTTGCATTGCAACCGTGATTCAGAGGCGGACGATGTTGTGGAAGGTTCAGAGTCGAAATTTCTTGCCGAAGATATTGTTATTTTCACTTAAGCCGAAATTCTACCTTTTGCCTTTCATTTTACACTCCACTATATATTCTTTTGACCCACAATTTGTCTCATAACTTCAATCATAATTTACAAACACCAAAAAACTCTCACAAACTCTCTCTAAAGGATCAAAGTCCATTCTCTCAATTCTTTCTCAAGAATACAACAACAACTTCATCAAGAACTCAAGAACACAACAATTCCGATCAAGCTTCCGGTAGCCGAGCCGCCACGAACCACCACCTCCGGTCAACTTCACCACCGTAAGACCACCATCTTCCGCCACCGGCAGCCGCGCGGCCTCTCCTCCTCTCCTCCGTTCATGATCGCGTCTCACTTCCTTCGGATTCGCAATTTCTTCGTCGATTCTTCATTCGGTAAGCTTCTTAAACTTTAATTCATGAATAATTGTTGAATTGTTTCTTGAATTGAATTTTGAAGTTGAATTAATCTTGTGGAGATTATGTGCATTGATTCATGATTTGATTATTGATTGATTCTTGATTAATTTATCCTAATAATTGTTGTGGTGCATGATTGAAAAGGCTTGGTAAAGTTGACATAGAATAATCGGTGAATGTTAGGTGTTTGACAAAATTCCTAAGAGAGCTAATTATTGTGACTTGATATTGATTGAAGTGCTTGACTTTTGAATTCATGTTTGTTTCATTGTGTAAATTCGGAATAGGATAGGTTGAAGCTTAATTGTTGATGTTGTTCATATGTCGCGTGTCGATAAGTGCGTTTTGGTCATAACTTCCTAACCGTAGCGCGTTTTCGCGAATGTGAATAGTGTAAATTGACTTTGTTGATTATTCCGGAGCCATTGGTAAACTTTTTAGTCGATTTCGGACAATTTTTTCCGGCTATTTCGCTACTGCCAGCCGATAAAATCGGCCAAAAAGTACCACTTCCAAGCGGAATTTTCAAAAATCGATTGCATATTTGAATCTGTTGGCACGTTTGCAAGTTACCATGCGATTTTCGTTCAATTCCGAGTCGGTGATTTTTGACGCATTTTTTCGTTTTAAGGCTTTTTAAGTTCGGTTTGGTGCGATTTTGATGCATTGATCTTGTTTTGACTTGTACTTATGTTTGTTGATCATTTGCCATTCATTGCATGTAAATTTGTTCGATTCCGGTTTGAGTTTGCATGTTGTTTATGTTAGAGCATAAGTGCTGCCCCGTTTTGAAACGCAAATTTCAATGCATGTCCATGACTCGTATATTCATATTTCTACTTGATTTGGAGTTGTGAGGCATAGGTGCAACTTCCGGTTGCACCTCTTTTTTGTTTCTAATGTGTTTGTTGAGTTCATGCAAGGTTCTCGCAAAGATCTTAACGACGGTCGTTTGGTTGGTATTCCACTTTATTTGTGGGATACCTTTGGATTCAAATGATATTTTGTGTCGTTGTTTTTGTTTCGATTATGGGGGATCTTCACAAAGCAATTATGGAAGATGAGCATTTATTTTGCTCATGGGAGATTACAAGGCTTGGCTTGAAGTTTTTTTGGATTTCTTTTATGTGAAAGAATCGGCACTTCGACCAAGTAAGTAATCTCGATTCTCTACTTTAATGCATCATTATAGTTGTATGCGACTTAGAATCATATAACTTAAGGTGCATACTGAGCCCTCCCACCTGAGGCATTGGATTTATTTGTGATATATATTGATATGTGTCAATTTCGGAGTTTAGGGATTAGGTTACGGATTAGAGAATTCGATTCCTTTCACTTTCCCTTAAAATCCACTTTTTTGCCCGTTTCGTCGCAATTATTAAAAATAGTTTTAGGTGTGATAAAATTCTGGAAAAATTCATGAGTGATCCTCATCCTCTTAATTAATTTGTCATAATTTTTGTTTCCAGATTTGGGTGGTTTTAATAATTAATTTGGGTTTTAGATCACAAGCTGTCCCAAGAAGAAGTGTTTTGACATAAGGGACCGAAAATGATTTTTCCCCATAGGTGTGAGACCTATTTTTTGTGTGTGGTTATTCACTATAATTTGTGACATTTTGATGCTCATTAGACATTTTTTTCATAATTTTAGATGCCCTTTTTGATCCACTTTGTGGAGTTGTTTTTTGGTGATCATGCTTTGTTACCTTGCTAATTAAGGAATTGTTTTGGCACTTTGGTGCATAATTTTGTGGAATACTTTTGGACCATGTGAGATAATGACTATATAATTCCAGGGATTTAATTTCATAATTTTTAAAGGCTTTTTTCTATTTTTCCATGTCACCTAGATCCTAGGTTGATTCATGTGTTTATGTGTCGCATAACTTAAATGATAGGAAGGCATTCATGGCATTTTCTTGAGGGAATTTTTGGTAGCTTTTAGGAGTTTATTATAGGTCATTTTTATGTCTTTAATTCCATTCATAGGTCATTTTTTGGACCATACTCATTTGGTTTGTTTTGGTGCTTTAAAGTGTATGCTTATGTGAATTAACTTTAATCTAAACTAGTTTCTCTTCTCCTCTAAATAATAACTTGAATTATGTGGAAATAATTAATGCCTATTCATGAATTCTAAGTGCATCTCATACCTTGTATGCTACAGACCCATAATCATTTCATGCATATTCACATACCATTCTTCCTTAGTTTGCATCATGTGCGATCTTATGCGATGTTTGTTCGTTTCTTCTCATATCTTCTTTTCCTTGCTCCATATGCCTAATCCATTGCATCCATGATTGTATATTCATGCATACTAATTCATAAGCATTCACTACTGACTTTGATGCTCATTTCATGCATTAATCCATGCTTGTAAGCCATATGCATTCATACTTCATCCATAAACCCTAATTTGCATTTATGTGAACTTAGGTGAACTTTTTGTACATAGTTTGACATAGTTTGATCTTGTGAGGTATCCTAGCATACTTAGGGACCTATATCATGTAGCTACTGACTTTAGAAGTCATGTGACCTTTAGGTACCTTCACCTTTAGACTTAGGTCTTATTTTGAACCCTAGTCCATTCTAGGACGTTTATGGTACTTAATCGCTTTTATGCTTTGATTTTACTTTCAATATGCATTGTCATGCTAACTTTTGTTTTGTAGGGGGGAAGATTGAGGTAAGCATTACTTCATTCCTATCTCTTATGCATTTTAATTGTGTTTGCCTTAGCACTTTGTGCTTTGCTTTTAGGCTTTCCCTTTCTTTAGAGACAACTTAACTTCCTTAGGAAGTAAGTTAGTTTCTAAGCTCTCTTTTCTTCTTTTCCTTTTCTTTCTTAGGATTAGAATACCTCATTAACCATAGGACCTCTCTTGTAAATAAACAAATAAATTTAGGGTTGTGTCTTAGTCCCCTTAGTTTGTCCTTTTTGCAACTTGAGTCATTCTTTCTCATCTCATAAAGAAAAGCAATAAAACACTTAATAAAAATCGAACAATCTTGTACGACACGAGACTTTGTTGCGGAGTGTTTATACGCGTCCTGTTTCGGGGTGAGGTGTAAATGCTTCCCGCGATGGATAGGTCTTAGTATGAGAATGTTCACTAACAAATTCAAAACACTTCTTTTAAAAGACAAAAACAAATAACAAGCGACTATCCTGCGGGAACTTCTCTTCTCATCTCATTCACTCACAACGCGAACTCGCGACGACTTGTCTCGCATGCAAGACGGTAAACGCACTCGTACCAGACGAGCCTGCAACACCTGAGCATAGACATACGCAGTTCCAGCTGTAAAAAAACACAAACAAATAGTTCCCGCCTAGGTTAGGCGAACTACGTCGACTCTGATCCTCATTATCTCGATGAGGTACGTAGGCAGCGGGGTAGGGCCCGTTCGAGCACATTCTTTATTTTCCCTACATTTCCCCTTTATTCTCATTCTCTTTCTTATTCCAGTTTCTTTTCTCATTTCATTTCCATTCCAGTTAGCGGTTTTATTCAGCAGCATATTTTTCTCACCCTTTGAAACAAGCAAGCAAGCGTGGATCCCGTCGGGTACGACGGACGATCTGGGGTGCTAATACCTTCCCAGGTCGTAACCGACTCCCGAACTCAGATCTTTGGTTCGCAAGGCCTTGTCCTTTCCTTCTTCCTCAGGTTCGTGCAACATTACCTTTCCCATTCTTTCGGGATAAAAATGTCTGGCTGGCGACTCTAACCTTTCCGCGCCACTTTCGCGTTTGTACTAGGATGAAAATCCTGGGAGCGACAGCTGGCGACTCTGCTGGGGACGAACCTGATTCTTCTGGTTTCCCTTGTAGAGTCAATCCTAGCGCCTGTTTGGTTTTGTTTCTCTGGGTGTTTATTTGTTTGTTGTTGTGTGCTTTAGTTTAGCTTTACTGTTTTCATTTACAGTTTACTTTACAGCTTTTACTTTACCGCATTTATTTACCGCTTGCAGTATTTATTTTCCATGCATCATATTATACTGGATTGTCTGGCTGTGCTGGTTTTCATTTTTTCTGTGGGATGGGAGTTACTGTGAGATAAGCCAACTACCCGGCTTGAGTGCACTATAGGATTAGCATGGACACGTTGTGCTCGCATGGTTACATGATGAGTGGTGATGTGTTCCACACCCAGATTGCGATTGTCTCGGGACTATTCTGTGTGGGGGTTCTTCTCCACTTCAGGGTACAACCTTTATAGTTATGTGCATCTGGTGACCGATCTTCGAGGACCTTAATGGAAACACCCCTCTCCAGTGATGACAGTGGCAGACCACATTTGTTGGCAAACCCACTCGCATCCGAGGGTCCATTGGGAACTCGCATAGGATGGCCTGGTTCTCGCATAGGAACCCAGTCAAGGCAAACTGTTCGTATGACGATAGTATTGTACCCTTCAGGATGAATGTACTATTGTTTCTCGATTCAGTGCTTGAAGCTGGGGACCGATGAGGGATGCTTGTTTCCTTGGACTCAGCTGAGGCCTCCCTGAGTAGTACATAATGCCAAACCGATTCCCTGATTTGGTCATGAGCCATTTCTCGGAAATGGTGAACGTATTATTGCTATTCGGTTTTGAGAGTCCGTGATGTTGACCCGAGTAGCACACCCGTGAGATTGGGAGGGGTTTACAGGTTTGCAGGAACCCTAAACTTCAACATACCCTCTTTGCCAGTGTTGTTTTATGATATTATCTGGTGCTATATGGTTCTTTGATTCTGAGATCCGGGATTTCTATTCAGAGAGATTGTTACCGTGATTACCATGGTGACCCTGATATTGTGACTGTTATTATGACTCTCCACAGACACTTGGCTCGTTGTCCAGCTTCAACACCATCAGTGACTATTCTATTATGTAATCTAGTTCTACAGTTATTGGGTTCTCAGTTATGGGGTTCTATACACAGATGGTGCTGCTATTATGGTTCTATTCGGACACTTGACTCACTGCTCAACATCGACACCAGCATCAGACTATTGATCACATGCCTGTTGCATACATGACATCATAGCATTTCTGCACATATGATTCAGTTATTTCCGAGGATCACATATCTGAATCATGCTGTTGGACTTCTCTGTGTCAAAACTCGAATCAAAGCAGATAGATTCCTCAGAAATAATTGAACATGGCATTTGCATACATCCTTGCATTCTTGACAGGTGTTCAGAGGCAAATTCTTTTCCTGACTTGATTTCTCATCAGAATGGACAACTTGAATCACATTCATCAAGGTATATATTTGAAGCAACTCCGGGCGGAGGTAGTCGAAGGAAGACCCAGCTGAGGCCATTCAGGGCCGAGGTATAAACTTTATTTCAGAATCAGAAACTTTTGAAAGAGGAAGTCAACCAGATGAAGACTCAGATGAGCTTGGTTATGGAAATTTTGAACGAAGCTATTTTCATCCCTAGTGAGGGGAACTACGCTGCTCTGATTCTCCATTGGTCAATGGAGATACGTAGGCAGGAGATCGTGCAAGATCTTTCCGAGCAACCTTATCTATTAACTTTATCAACCTCTTCCCTCCAGATGTCGTTGTCAACATCCAACCTCAGCTTCCCAAGAGAGTCCTAGGGCTAGAGAATACGGGTAAAGACCAAAACAACTTGAGTAGAAGTTTGATCATATTCTGATGTTGTACGTGCAACAAGTTTCCTCATTTACGCAAATTCGGAATGGTTGAGCTAATTGCATCAGGATCATCTCCGACAAATCTTCCTTTAGGGTTTCAATGCCAAGTATGATTACCATTCTGGGGCACCTGGCCTTTTAATTGAAGATTGCAAGTCTTTCAGAGGCAAAAGTGAAGACGAGGTCCCAAATTTGATCGACTCAAAGGTCATCGTGCCAGAAAGTCTGCTCATATATTGAAGTCTCATCATCAAATTGACCTCCCAGTTTGCAAGGGCATCTTCAGAAGCAATAAGTCCAGACGGAGTCAAGTCTCCTCAATGACGGCAATGTTCAGCTTCTTTACTGCATTTTCATTTGTAGTTTATGTTATTTGTTTAGACATTTGTATGCATGCATGAAACTCATTTATTTTTGAATGTTAACCATAATAAAATGCACATGTTTTTCTTGAAGTAATCCATTCGTATTCACTCATGATTTTGTGTATGTGCATTGCAATACCAACTGTTGAGCTTAAACTCTATCAGAGAGGATGACGAAATGAAAACGCAAAAACACTCTAATTGTGTGCTTTTGAGAAAGACCCTGTTGACGATGTACAGGCATTGTTTCAAATCCTAAACACCGGAGATATAAGGGAGATAGACCCTCGCCAACCCATTTGAGCCTTGAAGTAGGAGTTTCTTTTTGCATGAAAAAACCCTTGCAATTAACCCAGGGGCAGGGTAGGTGTCAGCTAGTTGGACCGATCGTTCAAATTTCAAAAAGGAGTGCACATCTGAGGATTCATTTCCTTTCGTTGTACAAAATCAAGAGGTCCAAAGACCAGAAACCACAATGGTTATCCCAATCAAGAGTCCAAAGACCGGAAACCACATTGGATATTACTCATTGACCAGAGAATGAGGCAATCATGACCCTTTCAAAGCAATCAAGACAACCAGCGTCACACGATTTGTTCAAAAAAAAGAATTAAAAAAAATGATGAAAGAGCCCGCTAAGTCGAAACTTGAAAACAAGCGACTTAGGCAAAAATTAGGGCATCCCGCTGGACTTCACAATCAAGGATTCACAAGAATCAGTCCTGGCAAAAGTTAGGGATAAGAAAAATAATGCAAAAGCGAAAGACGAAAAGGATTACTCAAGAAAGATCCTTAAAACAAGAACAAAGTCGTGTGGCACAGACACCAAAGATAAGAGGGGTGACTGACTCCCAACAACAATCTGATTGGTGCTTAAACTGTTAGAATAATTGGTTCCTTAATCATCATAAAATCCTTTTTGAGAGGTGAGCGCTTGTGAAAGCTAGCTGAAAATAGGAATGGAGAACATCACGAAGATGGGTGGGCAAAAATAAACTTCGAGCCTATATCCTTTGTTCCTATAACCGTTAACCAGGCCACGATACAACCCTCAAAAGTCCTAACTGAAACAGGGTTATTTCAAGAGCGTACTACCACAAGATCGCATTCCTGACTCCTATGAGTTGTGCTAAAAGTTCTTTGTTGGTGTTGCATGTTTTCTATTATTCAAAAAAATTAATGTCGTATCTTAACCAGTGATCCGCTCACAAAGGTTGGCGACATCTTTTTACAGTAAAACTTCAAGATTAACATGTGTGTTGCATTAGAATTTTCATTCTTAGAATAAACATTTTCTGCTTGCATATATTTGTTGGGCATCATAAAAATTCACATATGAAACTTCAGTCCAGAAGCTTAATCTTGCCAAGTTGAGAAGTCTGAAACTTCCGAAGGACAATCTGTCGAGGTGCACTTTTTAAGAAAACTCCATCGAGTAGGGACTTTCCCAACAGTCGTAGTAAGAGCCAATTAATCTGGGGCAATCATGTCGAGCAATCTCTTCAAAATTCAGCCAAGCTGGGGCAATCACTTCGAGATTCAAATCTCTCAAAAAGCCACCAGGCGGAGGCATTATTCAAATTTCAACCAAACTGGGACAGTTACTTCGAGATCCAATCTCTCAAAGAACAATTGGCATATGTGTTTTCTTCAAAGCACAGTCGTTCAGAGGTGATCACTTCAAGACTTGTACTGGAGCAGGCCACCACAAGAGCATGAGAAGTCACGTTTTTCCGAAGACGGTAAATCCAAAGCACCTATCCAAAGTCCAAAATACTGGGGCAGAATATTTCATGGTGATATGAGGTTTTTCATGAATCCTCGCGAGGCAAATTTCTTTCATAGACCATGCAGTCTGGGTCAGTTATTTCGAGATCCGACGAATCTCTCCAAGAGTTTGAAGACACTGAGGCATCTCGTATGCAAGTTTTCTGTAAAATCCTCTTGAGACATTATCTTTGGATAGATCATAGTAAGAACCATTGTTCACTCATGATTAGTCGGCAACCTATCAACCCAGGGCTAGGGGCAAGGCCAGTGTCGGCACAGTACTGCAAGAGTTGTTTCATTGGCGGACTTCATTGATCAGAATTCCTTAGCAAGTCTCATTAGACAATTCCTTCTCCAGTAGTGCGGAAAATGGAAGGTTGCTTCTTGAGCGGAAGGGTATCATCATCTCTCATTCCCAACATGAGAGGATTTATTTCTTATCCCCAGCAAGTGGCAGCTTGAGCTCTTACCTTCAGCGGGAAGCTTTGTCATTGACATCATCCGTCATCCCCAACAATGTTCAACGGATAGCGTACCTAGCAAGAAGAGTCCATCCCCAGCAGGGTCCTGGCATTCTAATCCCCAAGTCCAATTTATTTTTGGCAGTAATGGCAGTTCAGAGCCCGTGTATCATCAACAGCATTCCCCGCAGAGTTGTCTACTTCTCACAAGGATTAACCAGATAAAGGTAGTGATCATCAGTTTCTCCCCAGTCAAGCCATCTGGGATACTTGCAGTCTCCTTATCAGGAGATCTCTTTGCATTTGCATCTGGTACTCATCATTACATTTGCATCCTCCAAAGCGTAGCATTTCCATCGTCATGGAGCATTACGCCATAAATTCAAACATATGCATACCAGCATGGGCCAGTTTTGAGGTATTACATAAGACTCGTTACATATCCAATCAGATTGAAGTGTTCCCCACAGAATACAACCTCATTTCCCCGGGTGGATACTTCTACCAAGTCTTGTTTTTATCCCCAATTGAGTCTTGTTTCAGTACAACAATCTCATTTCTTTTCGCGTCTCCGTTTCAGTACAATGGTCGCGTCTTGGGCTCTCGTTTAAGTACAATGATCCCGTTCCTTTCGAGTCTCCATTTAAGTACAATGGTCTCGTCTTTGAGTCTTGTTTCAGTACAACAGTCTCATTTTTTCGCGTCTTCGTTTCAGTACAACGGTCGCGTCTTGGGCTCTCGTTTAAGTACAACGATCCCATTCCTTTCGAGTCTCCATTTAAGTACAATGGTCTCGTCTTTGAGTCTTGTTTCAGTACAACAGTCTCATTTTTTTTCGCGTCTCCGTTTCAGTACAACGGTCGTGTCTTGGGCTCCCGTTTATGTACAACGATCCCGTTCCATCTTGTCCTATTTTCTTTGTGTTTCTGGTTACCGCCTGCGGCCGGTATACCTTTGCGTCTCCATTCGAGGATGGTTTCGTGTTAGATCCGAGGATCTTTTGATTTGTCATTCGAGGGTGACATTTCTTTTCTTCAAGTCCTTCCGAGGTTGGTCTTGTTGTTTTGTGTGGCTATTATTCGAGGATAGTAGTTCACTTTTCGAGCTTATTGATCGAGGTCATTTTGTCTCTTTTGCAAAGTCTGTCTGAGGTCAGCTTTGTGTTTGGTTATCAGTCGAGGCTGGTATACCTTTGCGTCTCCATTCGAGGATGGTTTCGTGTTAGATCCGAGGATCTTTTGGATTGTCATTCGAGGATGGCATTCTTTTCTTCAAGTCCTTCCGAGGTTGGTCTTGTTGTTTTGTGTGGCTATTATTCGAGGATAGTAGTTCACTTTTCGAGCTTATTGATCGAGGTCAGTTTGTCTCTTTTGCAAAGTCTGTCTGAGGTCAGCTTTGTGTTTGGTTATCAGTCGAGGCTGGTATACCTTTGCGTCTCCATTCGAGGATGGTTTCGTGTTAGATCCGAGGATCTTTTGGATTGTCATTTGAGGATGACATTCTTTTCTTCAAGTCCTTCTGCGGTTGGTCTTGTTTTTGTTTTGTGTGGCTATTATTCGAGGATAGTAGTTCATTTTTTGAGCTTATTGATCGAGGTTAGTTTGTCTCTTTTGCAAAGTCTGTCCGAGGTCAGTCTTTGTTGTTGATGGTTATCGCCTGCGGCCGGTATACCATTGTGTTTCTATTCAAGGAGGGTTTCAGTACTGGATCCGAGGATCCCGTGTGAGTTGTCATTCGAGGATGACATTCTTCCCAGCATATCTCCACCTGGTTCTATCTCCGTTACCTATTCGGAGGTCAAAATCAAAAAATAATAAATAAATAAATGGGCAGATGACATTTCCATTACCCTCAGTGTGCAAATTTTCAGGTTTTGTTCGAATATTCAATCACTCCACACCTTGAACGTCTAAAAGCTGTTGCAATTATTCATTCAGGTCTGCAGATGATTGAATAGGGGCAGCTGTAATACCTCAAAATTTGCCCTCTCATTTTCATGCCATTTAGCATATCCTTTCATACATTGCATTGCATTTAGATCACAATTGCATCATAAACATACATGAACATACATCTCCATTTGAGCTTTCACAGGTTGTGACTGGCCTTTATTTCTTCATGCGGCACGTGCACAATAATCTCAGAAGAAGCCAAAAGTTCTCGGTTGATTCAGAGGAGTTTAAGCTTGTAATACCTCAAAATTTGCCCTCTCATTTCCTCAACATTTTGCATAGCATTTTGCATATATGGATTCATAAAATAACCAAAAACATTGCATCATATGTAGCATAGCCGAGGCGTGGGTATGTGATCAGTGATCGGAGCAACCGAAAGTTATGAAGAGGCTACCGAAGGGCCACAAAGCTTCTCAACCTTGTGCAAAGGGTTCACAATATCCCACAAATCTTCACTTGAAGCCACAAGTCATGGAAAGTTTCGGTTTGATTGAAGGAGGCAAGCAGTGCAATACTTCTTGAGAGAAAAGAGCCGAATTAGGGTTTCATTTCTACAGGGCTTCTACATAAATTTTTGATTCGAAGTGGATTTCTTTGACTTATATATGATGTCAAGTGCCTAGGGTTCAAATCTCGTCCACAAGTTCATCTTGGAAGGGGTTCGACTGGCCGGATGACGGAAAATCGAGGAATCGGGGAAAAGGCAACCGAGCTAGGTAAAAAGGGATCGACTCCGGACTTTTAAGATCGAAATCATGAAATTAGGGTTACAATTATCCTATGGTTCAAATTTGATCAAGAAACGATGGAGGAATCATGAAAAAAATCAAAGAAAAATCATTTGAAAAGTTAGTTGGTTTTGCATTTCCCTCCACTTTTCCTTCCACTTTCTTTCCACACTTCCTTTCATTCTTTCCGTCTCATTTTTCCACTTCAATTCCACTCCATTTCCCTTGGAAACTTCCACCACCTTCCACCATCTTCTAGAGTATTCCAAGGAATATTCCAAGGAATATTCCCTTTATCCAACCCTAACCCTAACTAACTTCCAAACCTAATTTTTGGATCCCAAACCTAATTTTTGGGCCCCAAACCCAAACCTAGCTCCAAGCCTAAGCCCTATTTAAGTCATTTTCATCCAAACCAAAAGGGTTCCCACAATTCCAAATTTTTCACTTCTTCCATAATCACTTTTTCTCTCTCACTTTTCCTCCATTTTCCCTCCTTTCACCAAAGCTTCTTTGAATAAGCTCTTCAAGTTTCACATTGAAACTTGAAGATCTTGAAGCTTAAGCCTCCAACCTCCATTAATTGTGGATCGTAGAAGAAGAAGCTAGTGATTTTGTTGAAGATTTCGGCTTATCGGAAGTGTGTAAAGATTCAAGCATCAAGAACGCATTTATTTTGCGGTTTCTCGGTTTTCGGTTTTCTCTTCGATTCAAGCTCCGATTATTGCAACAATTACCGAAGCACTCCTCCGCTTCGTAGGTTGGTGATCTTAATCACTTCTTCTTTAAGTTATTCTCTTCATCTCGCCACTTTCGGCATTCTTTAAGTGCTTTTTGCTTTGTTTAAAATCAATTCCGTTTCGATTATGTTTGCTTGTGATTTGTAATTTTGGTTGAATTTGGATTTAAGGTGTTAATAGATATAGGTTCTACCATGTGTAAATAAGCTCCAATTGAGTAGAAATTTGTGTTAGCATGATTAAGTGGGGGTTAGGATTGTTTAGAAGGAAGATTGTGGCCAAAAGCACTTTTTTCAAAAGCATTTTTCACTTTTCGTTCAGTGTTAACCGGTTAACGCATATGGTTAACCGGTTAACGCATGCGTTTTTGGCCAGAATGCTGTATTTTTAGGCCCGTTAACGGGTTAACCTATATGGTTAACCGGTTAACGCTGTCCATTTTTGGATTTTTAGCCTATTTTCTTGCTCAATCTTGCTTCCTAGTGCCTCTAATGTTCATGTATGTTTAGGTAGTGATTTTAGGGAATTTTTGGATCCATTTCCAGTAGCTCATTCCCCCGTTTCGAGTCGTTTCGACACGATTCCGTTCATGTTGCGTTTTATGCATTTTTGTGTTTCTTTGTGCATAGCTTGAATTCTTGCATGTTGTTACCATGTTTGTGCATTATTTGACACATAATAATCACTTTGCATCCTGGTTTTTATATGTTTGCATTGCATTAAATCATTTTGGCATTTCATTATATCAATGTATGTTGCATTTTGCATAATCATGTATGTATGTGTATTTGATTTCATTTTGTTGCATACTTGATCACATCATCCATATCAATTCACTTCTGAATTTTGCATTGAGTTTAGCATGTTTGTTGAGCTATCATGTTGTATGTTCATAATCAATAATCATCATGTTCATATGCCATGTTCATGTGCCACATTTTGCATACTTGTTGCATAATCCACATGTGATGCATTCTTGAATAATCCTAAAAAAATGTTCATGTTCTTCCATTTAGGTATGTTGATCCATGTTAAAATGCATGTTCATGTGGAAAGTAATGCATGTTTTATTGAGTTTGTGTATAAAAAATGAAAATAATCAATTCTGAATTTTGCATTTCATAGCTGTTTTTGTATATAGCTGCTGTAAAATTTGTTTGTTGTGTGCATGATGTGTTTGACTTTCTACACCTACTTTTTCATGCTGCATGCTGGCTGTAAAAAGCTGAGTTGTGTTATGCATTGTTTTCATGGCTGTTTGTGTATTAGGGGCTGTAATAGGTGCTGTATTTTTGTCCTAGCTTTTTTAGTTCCTTTAGGATTAAAATAGAGTCTAGTTTAGGTCTAAGGTGCCTTAGGATTTAATTAGGATTTAATTAATGTGTGTTTGCCTTATTCTTTTTAATAAAAATGTGCATTAACACTTGTTTTGTAGTGGGGAAGATTGAGGTAAGTTTACTCCACTTTATCCTTTATTTTTTATGCATTTCTTTTAGGCTTTTTAATTCATTTTTCCTTCCATATTTGTGATTGGTAGGATTCCCCATTGTTAGGACCAACTTATCTTCCTTAGGAAGTAAGTTGCATCCTTTTTTCTTTTTCTTTTTTTTCTTTTCCTTTTTCCATTAGGAATAGAAAACCTCACTAACCACTAGGATCACTTTGTAAATATATAATACATTAGGATTGAGTCTTAGTCCCTTAGATTTTTCCTTTATCAACTTGAGTCATTTTTCTTTCTCATCTTCAAACAAAATCAAAAACACTTAACAAATAAATGAAAGGATTCCTTGTGTATAGCCTTATTCCATGAAGCACTTGCATTCATTCCATCTTGGAGTGGTGTAAGCTTGACTATCATGATGCACAAGTCTCATCAAGGAGTTGTTCACAAAGAAAAACTTAAAAGACACTTCTTCACAAAAGCAACAAAAACACTTAATAAAGTTCAACAAGCCAGTGAACTTAAACCCAAATCCTAGGAAACCAGTCTTGGATAAATTCTCCTTGCTGGGTATGCTTGTTCTATTATTCCATCTTGGAATGTAGAGTCAAGTGTACATTCCATGGAAAAGAGTTTGAATTCACTTCCTTGTGCCAAATTCATACGAAACTCATAAAAGACAAAAACAAACAATAACCGACTATCCTGCGGGAACTTCTTCTCTCATCTCATTCATTCACAACGCGAACTCGCGACGACTTGTCTCGCATGCAAGACGGTTAACGCACTCGTACCAGACGAGCCTGCAACACCTGAGCATAGACATACGCAGTTCCAGCATAAAAAACACAAACAAATAGTTCCCGCCTAGGTTAGGCGAACTACGTCGACTCTGATCCTCATTATCCCGATGAGGTACGTAGGCAGCGGGGTAGGGCCCGTTCGAGCACATTCTTTATTTTCCCTACATTTTCCCCTTTTCTTTCCATTTTCTTATTTCAGTTCCTTTCTCATTTTCCATTCCCTTTATTCCAGTAGCGGTTTTATTCAGCAGCATCTTATTTTCTCACCCTTTGAAACAAACAAGCAAGCGTGGATCCCGTCGGGTACGACGGACGATCTGGGGTGCTAATACCTTCCCAGGTCGTAACCGACTCCCGAACTCAGATCTTTGGTTCGCAGGACCTTTTCCTTTCTTTCTTCCTCAGGTTTGTGCAACATTACCTTTCCCATTCCTTTGGGATAAAAATGTCTGGCTGGCGACTCTAACCTTTTCCGCGCCACTTTCGCGTTTGTACTAGGATGAAAATCCCGGGAGCGACAGCTGGCGACTCTGCTGGGGACTAACCTAATTCTTCCGGTTTCCCTTGTAGAGTCAATCCTAGCGCCTGTTTGGTTTTGCTTCTTTGGGTGTTTGTTTGCTGTTGTGTGCTTTAGTTTAGCTTTACTGTTTTATTTACAGTTTTATTTACAGCTTTACTTTATCGCATTTATTTACCGCTTTCAGTATTTTATTTTCCATGCATCATATTATACTGGATTGTCTGGCTGTGCTGGTTTTCATTTTTTCTGTGGGTGGGAGTTACTGCGAGATAAGCCAATTACCCGGCTTGAGTGCACCATAGGATTAGCGTGGACATGTTGTGCTCGCATGGTTACATGATGAGTGGTGATGTGTTCCACACCCAGGTTGCGACTGTCTTGGGACTATTCTGTGTGGGGGTTCTTCCCCACTTCAGGGTACAACCTTGATAGTTATGTGCAGCTGGGGACCGATCATTGAGAACCTTAATGGAAACAACCCTCTCCAGTGATGACAGTGGCAGACCACATTTGTTGGCAAACCCACTCGCATCCGAGGGTCCATTGGGAACTCGCATAGGATGGCCTGGTTCTCTCATAGGAATTCAGTTAAAGCAAACTGTTCGTATGACGATTGTATTGTACCCTTCGGGATGAATGTACTATTGTTTCTCGACTCAGTGCTTGAATCTGGAAACTTGTGAGGGATGCTTGTTTTTCCGGACTCAACTGAGACCTCCCTGAGTAGTACATAATGCCAAACCGATTCCCTGATTTGGTCATGAGCCATTTCTCGGAAATGGTGAACGTATTATTGCTATTCGGCTTTGAGAGTCCGTGATGTTGACCCGAGTAGCACACCCGTGAGATTGGGAGGGGTTTACAGGTTTGCAGGAACCCTAAACTTCAACATACCCACTTTGCCAGTATTGTTCAGTGTTCTATGGTTCTTTGATTCTGAGATCTGGGATTTCTATTCAGAGAAATTGTTACTGTGATTACCATTATGACTGTTATTATGACTCTCCATAGACACTTGGCTCGTTGTTCAACTTCAACACCATCAGTGGCTATTCTATTATGTGATCCAGTTCTACAGTTATTGGGTTCTCAGTTATGGGGTTCTGTACAGAGATGGTGCTGCTATTATGATTCTATACAAACAGTTGGTTCACTGCTCAACACCAACATCACACCATTGATCACACGTCTGTTGCATACATGACATCATAGCATTTCTGCATACATGTTCAGTTATTTCCGAGGATCACATATCTGAATCATGCTGTTGGATTTTTTCTGTATCAAAACTTGAATCAAAGCAGATATATTCCTCAGAAATAGCTGAACATGGCATTTGCATACATCCTTGCATTCTTGACAGGTGTTCAGAGACAAATTCTTTTCTTGACTTGATTTCTCATCAGAATGGACAACTTAAATCACATTCATTAAGGTATATATTTGGAGCAATTCCGGGCGGAGGTAATCGAAGGAAGACCCAGCTGAGGCCATTCAGGACAGAGGTGTAAACTTTATTTCAGAATCAGAAACTGTTGAAAGAGGAAGTCAACCAGATGATGACTCAGATAAGCCGTTTATGGAAATCCTGAATATGGTGTCAAGGAAATGAAGCTATTTTCATCCCTAGTGAGGGGAACTACGCTGCTCTGATTCTCCATTGGTCAATGGAGATACGTAGGCAGGAGATCGTGCAAGATCTTTCCGAGCAACCTTATCTATTAACTTTATCAACCTCTTCCCTCAAGACTTCACTTGTCGGCATCCAATTTCAGCTTCCCAAGAGAGTCCTAAGGGTCAGAGCATAAGGGTAAAGGCCAAAACCACTTGAGAAGAAGTTTGATCATATTCTGATGACGTACGTGCAATAAGTTTCCTCATTTACGCAAATTTAGAGTGGTTGAGCTAACTGCATCAGGATTGTCTCCGACAAAGCTTCCTTTGGGGTTTCAATGCCAAGTATGACTATCATTCTGGGGCACCTGGCCATTTAATTGAAAATTGCAAGTCTTTCAGAGACAAAGGTGAAGACAAGGTCACGAATTTGATTGAGTAAACACCCAGACTACTGACTGTTGAAAGTCTCCGAGAGCAATAAGTCCAGACGGAGTCAAACCTCCTCAATAATGACCACCATGATATGAAGGCTAGATGCAAGTATCACTCAGGGGCATTTAGGCATACAATTGACAACTATGATGTGTTCAAGTACAAGATGCAAAATTTGGCTGACTCAAAGGTCATCATGCTAGGAAGTCTGCCCATATATTGAAATATCCTCATCAAATTGGCATCCTAGTTTGCAAGGGCATCTTCAGAAGCAATAAGTCCAGACGGAGTCAAGTCTCCTCAATGATGGCAATGTTCAGCTTCTTTACTGCATTTCCATTTGTAGTTTCTTTTATATGCTAAACATTTGTTTACTTGTATGAAATTTATTTGTTTTTGAATGTTAACCATAATAAATGCACATGTTTTTCTTGAAGCAATCCATACGGATTCACTCATGATTTAGTGTTTGTGCATTGCAATACCAACTGTCGTGCTTAAACTCTATGAGGGAGGATGATGAAATGACAACGCAAAAATCTCTAATTGTGTGCTTTTGAGAAAGACCTTGTTGACGATGTACAGGCATTGTTTCAAATCCTAAACACCGGAGATATAAGGGAGATAGACTCTCGCCAACCCATTTGAGCCTTGAAGTAGGAGTTTCTTTTTGCATGAAAAAACCCCCGCACTTAACCCAGGGGCAGGGTAGGCGTCAGTTAGTTTGACCGAGCGTTCAAATTTCAAAAGGAGTGCGAATCTGAGGATCCATTACCTTTCGTTGTACCAAATCAAGAGGTCCAATGACCAGAAACCACAATGGTTATCCCGAACAAGAGGTCCAAAGACCGGAAACCACAATGGTTATCCCTCATCAACTAAGAAGTGAGACAGTCATGACCCTCGCAAAGCAATCAAGACAAACAGTGTCACACGATTTGTTCAAAAAAAAAAGAAAAAAAATGAATGAGAAAGCCCGCTAAGTCAAAACTTGAAAACAAGCGACTTAGGCAAAAATTAGGGCATCCCGCTGGACTTCACAATCAAAGATTCACAAGAATCAGTCCAGGCAAAAGTTAGGGATAAGAAAAATAATGCAAAAGCAAAAGACGAAAAGGATTTCACAAGAAAGATCCTCAAACAAGAACAAAGTCGTGTGGCACAAACACGAAAGACTAAGGGGTGACTGGCTCCCAATGACAACCTAATTGGTGCTTAAACTGTTAGAGTAATTGATTCCTTAAGCATCACAAAACCCCTTTTCGAAAGGTGAGCGCTTGTGAAAGCTAGCTGAAAATAGGAATGGAGAACATCACGAAGATGGGTGGGCACAAATAAACTTCGAGCCTATATCCTTTATTTTTATAACCGTGAACCAGGCCAAGATACAACCCTCAAAAGTCCTAACTGAAACAGGGTTATTTTTGAGAGCATACTACCACGAGACCGCGTTCCTGACTCCTATGAGTGGTGTTGAAAGATCCTTGTTGGTGTTGCATGTGCATGCTTTTTATTATTCAAACAAATTTTATGTCGTATCTTAACCAGTGATTCGCTCACCAAGGTTTGCGACATCTTTTTCAATAAAACTTCAAGATTAATATGTGTGTTGCATTATAATTTTCATTCTTAGAATAAACATTTTTTGCTTGCATACATTTGTTGGACATCATAAAAATTCACATACGAAACTTCAGTCCAGAAGCTTAATCTTGCCAAGTTGAGAAGTCTGAAACTTCCGAAGGACAATCTGTTGAGGTGCACTTTTCAAGAAAACTCCATTGAGTAGGGACTTTCCCAACAGTCGTAGCAAGAGCCAACCAAGCTGGGGCAATCACTTCGAGATCCAATCTCTCAAAGAGCCATCAGGCGGAGGCATTATTCAAATTTCAACCAAACTGGGGCAATCATTTCAAGATCAAATCTCTCATGAGTCTGATGCATGCATTCAAATTTCAGCCAAACTGGGGCAATCACTTCGAGATCCAATATCTCGAAGAATAGTTGATCTGGGTGTTTTCTTCAAAGCAGTTATTCAGAGGTGATCACTTCAAGACTTGTACTGGGGCAGGCCACCCCAAGAGCACTAGAAGTTACTTTCTCCTGAAGACTGTTAATCAGAAGCACCTACCCAAGGTTCAAAATACTGGGGCAGAATATCTCACAGTGATATGAGGTTCTTCATGAATCCTTGCGAGGCAAATTCTTGCACAAACCATGCATACTGGGGCAGTTATTTCGAGATCCGACGAATCTCTCCAAGAGTTTGAAGACACTGAGGCATCTCGTATGCCAGTTTTCTGTAAAATCCTCTTGAGACATTATCTTTTGATAGATCCTAGTGGAAGGCGAGTTGAAGATTGTAAAAAACATTGTTCATTCATGATTAGTTGACAACCTATCAACCCAGAGGCTGGAAGCAAAGCCATTGTCAGCACAGTACTTCAAGAGTTATTTCATCAGCAAGCTTCATTGATCAAAATTACTTAGCAAGTCTCTTTAGACAATTCCTTCTCTAGTAGTGCGGCAAATGGAAGGTTACTTCTTGAGCAAAAAGATATCATCGTCTCTCATCCCCAGCATGAGACGCCTTACATCTCTCATTCCCAACATGAGAGGATTTATCTCTTATCCCCAGCAAGTGGCAGCTTGAGTTTTTATCTTCAACGGGAAGCTTTATCATTGACATCACCCATCATCCCCAGTAATGTGGAAATCGAAATTTCTCCCAGCAAGGTAGAAGAAGGTGGTTATCATCCCCAAGCAGGAGTTTCCCTTCAGACAGGGGCAATTCTCAGCCGTATAAGGAGTGTCTTGCCTCCCCAGCAGTTGCTTCCTCAACAGTGTCATGCCTTCGGTTCTCAGCCAAGTCAGGAGGTCTTCATTTCCCCACCAGAGTTCAAGAAGAGTCCATCTCCAACAGGGTCTTGGCTATCCAATCTCAAAGTCCAATTTATTTTTGGCAATGGCGGCAGTTCAGAGCCGATATATCATTGACAGCCTTCCCCGCAGAGTTGTCTTCTCCTCACAAGGATCAACCAGATCAATGCAGTGATCATCTGTTCCTCCCCAATCAAGCTATCTGGGATGCCTGCAGTCTCCTCATCGGGAGACCCCTTTTGCATTTGCATTTGCATCTAGTGATCATCATTGCATTTGCATCCTCCAAAGCGTAGCATTTCCATCGTCATGGAACATTACGCCATAAATTCAAACATATGCATACCAGCATGGGCCAGTTTTGAGGTATATTACATGAGACCTGTTACATCTCCAATCAGATTGAAGTGTTCCCCACAGAATGCAACTTCGTCTCCCAGGGTGGTTGCTTCAACCGAGTTTTGTTGCTATCCCCAATTGAGTCTTGTTTCCGTACAACAGTCTCATTGTTTTTGCGTCTCCGTTTCAGTACAATGGTCGCGTCTTGGGCTCTCGTTTAAGTACAACGATCCCGTTCCTTTCGAGTCTCCATTTAAGTACAATGGTCTCGTCGTTGAGTCTTGTTTCAGTACAACAGTCTCATTCTTTCGCGTCTCCGTTTCAGTACAACGGTCGCGTCTCAGGTTATCATTTAAGTACAATGATCCTGTTTGCTCGGGCTCTCGTTTAAGTACAACGATCTCATTCCTTCCGAGTCTCCATTTAAGTACAATGGTCTCGTCATTGAGTCTTGTTTCAGTACAACAGTCTCATTTCTCTTCGCGTCTCCGTTTCAGTACAACGGTCGCGTCTTCGGGTTCTCGTTTAAGTACAACGATCCCATTCCTTTCGAGTCGCCATTTAAGTACAATGGTCTCGTCTTTGAGTCTTGTTTCAGTACAACAGTCTCATTTTCTTCGCGTCTCCGTTTCAGTACAACGGTCGCGTCTTGGGCTCTCGTTTAAGTACAACGACCCCAGTTCCTTTCGAGTCTCCATTTAAGTACAATGGTCTCGTCTCAGTGCAAAGATAATGGATCGGTTGATACCATTTCTGTTAGATCGGTTGATCTATTTTGAGTCATGAATCGGTTGATGTCATTTCTCTTCGAGTTGTAAATCGGTTGATATTACATTCTCGCGTTTCCGGGGTGGATCGGTTGATACCATTTCCGTGTTAGATCGGTTGATCTTATTTGAGTCATGAATCGGTTGATATCATTTCTCTTCGAGTTGTAAATCGGATGATATTACATTCTCGTTTTTCTTGGTTATGGATCGGTTGATACCATCTCCATGTTAGATTGATTGATTTTATTTGAGTCGCAAATCGGTTGATATTGCGTTAAGTCCTGTTTCGCCAACAGGCACCCTCGTTGTGGTTTTGATTTGTTCAGCAGTTACAGTGATTGCATTGATTCTATTCCACCTGGTTCCGTCTCCGCTACCTATTCAGAGGTCAAAAACAAAAATCATAAATAAATAAGTGGGCAGATGGCATTTCCGTTACCCTCGGTGTGCAAATTTTCAGGTTTTATTCGAGTATTCAATCACTCCATACCTTGAACGTCTAAAAGCCGATGCAATTATTCGTTCAGGTCTGCAGTTGATTGAATAGGGGCAGCTGTAATACCTCAAAATTTGCCCTCTCATTTCCTCAACATTTTGCATAGCATTTTGCATATATGGATTCATAAAATAACCAAAAACATTGCATCATATGTAGCATAGCCGAGGCGTGGGTATGTGATCAGTGATCGGAGCAACCGAAAGTTATGAAGAGGCTACCGAAGGGCCACAAAGCTTCTCAACCTTGTGCAAAGGGTTCACAATATCCCACAAATCTTCACTTGAAGCCACAAGTCATGGAAAGTTTCGGTTTGATTGAAGGAGGCAAGCAGTGCAATACTTCTTGAGAGAAAAGAGCCGAATTAGGGTTTCATTTCTACAGGGCTTCTACATAAATTTTTGATTCGAAGTGGATTTCTTTGACTTATATATGATGTCAAGTGCCTAGGGTTCAAATCTCGTCCACAAGTTCATCTTGGAAGGGGTTCGACTGGCCGGATGACGGAAAATCGAGGAATCGGGGAAAAGGCAACCGAGCTAGGTAAAAAGGGATCGACTCCGGACTTTTAAGATCGAAATCATGAAATTAGGGTTACAATTATCCTATGGTTCAAATTTGATCAAGAAACGATGGAGGAATCATGAAAAAAATCAAAGAAAAATCATTTGAAAAGTTAGTTGGTTTTGCATTTCCCTCCACTTTTCCTTCCACTTTCTTTCCACACTTCCTTTCATTCTTTCCGTCTCATTTTTCCACTTCAATTCCACTCCATTTCCCTTGGAAACTTCCACCACCTTCCACCATCTTCTAGAGTATTCCAAGGAATATTCCAAGGAATATTCCCTTTATCCAACCCTAACCCTAACTAACTTCCAAACCTAATTTTTGGATCCCAAACCTAATTTTTGGGCCCCAAACCCAAACCTAGCTCCAAGCCTAAGCCCTATTTAAGTCATTTTCATCCAAACCAAAAGGGTTCCCACAATTCCAAATTTTTCACTTCTTCCATAATCACTTTTTCTCTCTCACTTTTCCTCCATTTTCCCTCCTTTCACCAAAGCTTCTTTGAATAAGCTCTTCAAGTTTCACATTGAAACTTGAAGATCTTGAAGCTTAAGCCTCCAACCTCCATTAATTGTGGATCGTAGAAGAAGAAGCTAGTGATTTTGTTGAAGATTTCGGCTTATCGGAAGTGTGTAAAGATTCAAGCATCAAGAACGCATTTATTTTGCGGTTTCTCGGTTTTCGGTTTTCTCTTCGATTCAAGCTCCGATTATTGCAACAATTACCGAAGCACTCCTCCGCTTCGTAGGTTGGTGATCTTAATCACTTCTTCTTTAAGTTATTCTCTTCATCTCGCCACTTTCGGCATTCTTTAAGTGCTTTTTGCTTTGTTTAAAATCAATTCCGTTTCGATTATGTTTGCTTGTGATTTGTAATTTTGGTTGAATTTGGATTTAAGGTGTTAATAGATATAGGTTCTACCATGTGTAAATAAGCTCCAATTGAGTAGAAATTTGTGTTAGCATGATTAAGTGGGGGTTAGGATTGTTTAGAAGGAAGATTGTGGCCAAAAGCACTTTTTTCAAAAGCATTTTTCACTTTTCGTTCAGTGTTAACCGGTTAACGCATATGGTTAACCGGTTAACGCATGCGTTTTTGGCCAGAATGCTGTATTTTTAGGCCCGTTAACGGGTTAACCTATATGGTTAACCGGTTAACGCTGTCCATTTTTGGATTTTTAGCCTATTTTCTTGCTCAATCTTGCTTCCTAGTGCCTCTAATGTTCATGTATGTTTAGGTAGTGATTTTAGGGAATTTTTGGATCCATTTCCAGTAGCTCATTCCCCCGTTTCGAGTCGTTTCGACACGATTCCGTTCATGTTGCGTTTTATGCATTTTTGTGTTTCTTTGTGCATAGCTTGAATTCTTGCATGTTGTTACCATGTTTGTGCATTATTTGACACATAATAATCACTTTGCATCCTGGTTTTTATATGTTTGCATTGCATTAAATCATTTTGGCATTTCATTATATCAATGTATGTTGCATTTTGCATAATCATGTATGTATGTGTATTTGATTTCATTTTGTTGCATACTTGATCACATCATCCATATCAATTCACTTCTGAATTTTGCATTGAGTTTAGCATGTTTGTTGAGCTATCATGTTGTATGTTCATAATCAATAATCATCATGTTCATATGCCATGTTCATGTGCCACATTTTGCATACTTGTTGCATAATCCACATGTGATGCATTCTTGAATAATCCTAAAAAAATGTTCATGTTCTTCCATTTAGGTATGTTGATCCATGTTAAAATGCATGTTCATGTGGAAAGTAATGCATGTTTTATTGAGTTTGTGTATAAAAAATGAAAATAATCAATTCTGAATTTTGCATTTCATAGCTGTTTTTGTATATAGCTGCTGTAAAATTTGTTTGTTGTGTGCATGATGTGTTTGACTTTCTACACCTACTTTTTCATGCTGCATGCTGGCTGTAAAAAGCTGAGTTGTGTTATGCATTGTTTTCATGGCTGTTTGTGTATTAGGGGCTGTAATAGGTGCTGTATTTTTGTCCTAGCTTTTTTAGTTCCTTTAGGATTAAAATAGAGTCTAGTTTAGGTCTAAGGTGCCTTAGGATTTAATTAGGATTTAATTAATGTGTGTTTGCCTTATTCTTTTTAATAAAAATGTGCATTAACACTTGTTTTGTAGTGGGGAAGATTGAGGTAAGTTTACTCCACTTTATCCTTTATTTTTTATGCATTTCTTTTAGGCTTTTTAATTCATTTTTCCTTCCATATTTGTGATTGGTAGGATTCCCCATTGTTAGGACCAACTTATCTTCCTTAGGAAGTAAGTTGCATCCTTTTTTCTTTTTCTTTTTTTTCTTTTCCTTTTTCCATTAGGAATAGAAAACCTCACTAACCACTAGGATCACTTTGTAAATATATAATACATTAGGATTGAGTCTTAGTCCCTTAGATTTTTCCTTTATCAACTTGAGTCATTTTTCTTTCTCATCTTCAAACAAAATCAAAAACACTTAACAAATAAATGAAAGGATTCCTTGTGTATAGCCTTATTCCATGAAGCACTTGCATTCATTCCATCTTGGAGTGGTGTAAGCTTGACTATCATGATGCACAAGTCTCATCAAGGAGTTGTTCACAAAGAAAAACTTAAAAGACACTTCTTCACAAAAGCAACAAAAACACTTAATAAAGTTCAACAAGCCAGTGAACTTAAACCCAAATCCTAGGAAACCAGTCTTGGATAAATTCTCCTTGCTGGGTATGCTTGTTCTATTATTCCATCTTGGAATGTAGAGTCAAGTGTACATTCCATGGAAAAGAGTTTGAATTCACTTCCTTGTGCCAAATTCATACGAAACTCATAAAAGACAAAAACAAACAATAACCGACTATCCTGCGGGAACTTCTTCTCTCATCTCATTCATTCACAACGCGAACTCGCGACGACTTGTCTCGCATGCAAGACGGTTAACGCACTCGTACCAGACGAGCCTGCAACACCTGAGCATAGACATACGCAGTTCCAGCATAAAAAACACAAACAAATAGTTCCCGCCTAGGTTAGGCGAACTACGTCGACTCTGATCCTCATTATCCCGATGAGGTACGTAGGCAGCGGGGTAGGGCCCGTTCGAGCACATTCTTTATTTTCCCTACATTTTCCCCTTTTCTTTCCATTTTCTTATTTCAGTTCCTTTCTCATTTTCCATTCCCTTTATTCCAGTAGCGGTTTTATTCAGCAGCATCTTATTTTCTCACCCTTTGAAACAAACAAGCAAGCGTGGATCCCGTCGGGTACGACGGACGATCTGGGGTGCTAATACCTTCCCAGGTCGTAACCGACTCCCGAACTCAGATCTTTGGTTCGCAGGACCTTTTCCTTTCTTTCTTCCTCAGGTTTGTGCAACATTACCTTTCCCATTCCTTTGGGATAAAAATGTCTGGCTGGCGACTCTAACCTTTTCCGCGCCACTTTCGCGTTTGTACTAGGATGAAAATCCCGGGAGCGACAAAGCTGAATATCAGTTTTATGGTGCAGTTTGCAAAAGTTGTAACTTATGCTCGGAAACTCATTTTGGCTTGAAACTCAATAGTTTAGACCGTTTCATTATTCTCTACAACTTTTGTGTTCGGCTCGGAGGCCAATTCATCAAGGAAAATGGCGGGATTTATTTGTTTCTGAAATTTCGGTTTCGCCGATTAACTGTGCTAGCGGTATTCAAGAGTTTGTAACTTCTTATTGGGTCAACATGTCTCAGAGATTCATATGCCAAAAGTTCCGTCTTGATATCCTTTCCAACTTTTAGGTTTTGGCCGAGAACTAATTCTTTGAAGAAGATCTCAGAATGTGCGAGTCTTTAGAGTCGACATAGTGAAAAACAGTGCTGAACCGGTGAGTTTTGAACACTAAAAAATTCATAACTCTTGGATCGTTTATCGAATTGATGTCGTTTCGGTGCCTAAAATTCCGTTTAGATGTTATCTTCATTATGTGAATTCAGTTTTGGTTCGGTCCAAGCGGAAGGATCTCGAAAATGCGAATTACCAATAAGGTTCTTTGATGCACTGCATTGTCTGTCAGATTTTGTAAAATTCATAACTCGGTCAATTTTCATCGGATTGCACCCGTTCTTGAAGCGTTGGTTCAAAAATTTTATCCTCTTCAAGTTCAAAGACAAATGCGAGTTTGAACGGTGCTCCAAAGATTATCGTTTTGGTTTATTTCACAAAACTGAAGTGCTGAACCGAAGAAAAAGGCTGAAAGTGGTTTCACGAGAAAATTCATATCTCTCTCGTCGTTTGTCCGGTTGAGCTTAGATTTTAACACCAGGTCACTGACTCATAGATCTACAACTTTGCTGACAAAGTCGAGTCGAGATTATGCTTCGAAGAGGTTGACCTCGTCACATTTTCGAGTAGCGGACACCAAATAAGCCGAAAAAAACAACTTATTCAGTGACGTCTTGCAGCTTAAACGTATCGATCGCACTCGATTTTGATCGTATGACGTTCGTTATTTTTGCATTGCAACCGTGATTCAGAGGCGGACGATGTTGTGGAAGGTTCAGAGTCGAAATTTCTTGCCGAAGATATTGTTATTTTCACTTAAGCCGAAATTCTACCTTTTGCCTTTCATTTTACACTCCACTATATATTCTTTTGACCCACAATTTGTCTCATAACTTCAATCATAATTTACAAACACCAAAAAACTCTCACAAACTCTCTCTAAAGGATCAAAGTCCATTCTCTCAATTCTTTCTCAAGAATACAACAACAACTTCATCAAGAACTCAAGAACACAACAATTCCGATCAAGCTTCCGGTAGCCGAGCCGCCACGAACCACCACCTCCGGTCAACTTCACCACCGTAAGACCACCATCTTCCGCCACCGGCAGCCGCGCGGCCTCTCCTCCTCTCCTCCGTTCATGATCGCGTCTCACTTCCTTCGGATTCGCAATTTCTTCGTCGATTCTTCATTCGGTAAGCTTCTTAAACTTTAATTCATGAATAATTGTTGAATTGTTTCTTGAATTGAATTTTGAAGTTGAATTAATCTTGTGGAGATTATGTGCATTGATTCATGATTTGATTATTGATTGATTCTTGATTAATTTATCCTAATAATTGTTGTGGTGCATGATTGAAAAGGCTTGGTAAAGTTGACATAGAATAATCGGTGAATGTTAGGTGTTTGACAAAATTCCTAAGAGAGCTAATTATTGTGACTTGATATTGATTGAAGTGCTTGACTTTTGAATTCATGTTTGTTTCATTGTGTAAATTCGGAATAGGATAGGTTGAAGCTTAATTGTTGATGTTGTTCATATGTCGCGTGTCGATAAGTGCGTTTTGGTCATAACTTCCTAACCGTAGCGCGTTTTCGCGAATGTGAATAGTGTAAATTGACTTTGTTGATTATTCCGGAGCCATTGGTAAACTTTTTAGTCGATTTCGGACAATTTTTTCCGGCTATTTCGCTACTGCCAGCCGATAAAATCGGCCAAAAAGTACCACTTCCAAGCGGAATTTTCAAAAATCGATTGCATATTTGAATCTGTTGGCACGTTTGCAAGTTACCATGCGATTTTCGTTCAATTCCGAGTCGGTGATTTTTGACGCATTTTTTCGTTTTAAGGCTTTTTAAGTTCGGTTTGGTGCGATTTTGATGCATTGATCTTGTTTTGACTTGTACTTATGTTTGTTGATCATTTGCCATTCATTGCATGTAAATTTGTTCGATTCCGGTTTGAGTTTGCATGTTGTTTATGTTAGAGCATAAGTGCTGCCCCGTTTTGAAACGCAAATTTCAATGCATGTCCATGACTCGTATATTCATATTTCTACTTGATTTGGAGTTGTGAGGCATAGGTGCAACTTCCGGTTGCACCTCTTTTTTGTTTCTAATGCGTTTGTTGAGTTCATGCAAGGTTCTCGCAAAGATCTTAACGACGGTCGTTTGGTTGGTATTCCACTTTATTTGTGGGATACCTTTGGATTCAAATGATATTTTGTGTCGTTGTTTTTGTTTCGATTATGGGGGATCTTCACAAAGCAATTATGGAAGATGAGCATTTATTTTGCTCATGGGAGATTACAAGGCTTGGCTTGAAGTTTTTTTGGATTTCTTTTATGTGAAAGAATCGGCACTTCGACCAAGTAAGTAATCTCGATTCTCTACTTTAATGCATCATTATAGTTGTATGCGACTTAGAATCATATAACTTAAGGTGCATACTGAGCCCTCCCACCTGAGGCATTGGATTTATTTGTGATATATATTGATATGTGTCAATTTCGGAGTTTAGGGATTAGGTTACGGATTAGAGAATTCGATTCCTTTCACTTTCCCTTAAAATCCACTTTTTTGCCCGTTTCGTCGCAATTATTAAAAATAGTTTTAGGTGTGATAAAATTCTGGAAAAATTCATGAGTGATCCTCATCCTCTTAATTAATTTGTCATAATTTTTGTTTCCAGATTTGGGTGGTTTTAATAATTAATTTGGGTTTTAGATCACAAGCTGTCCCAAGAAGAAGTGTTTTGACATAAGGGACCGAAAATGATTTTTCCCCATAGGTGTGAGACCTATTTTTTGTGTGTGGTTATTCACTATAATTTGTGACATTTTGATGCTCATTAGACATTTTTTTCATAATTTTAGATGCCCTTTTTGATCCACTTTGTGGAGTTGTTTTTTGGTGATCATGCTTTGTTACCTTGCTAATCAAGGAATTGTTTTGGCACTTTGGTGCATAATTTTGTGGAATACTTTTGGACCATGTGAGATAATGACTATATAATTCCAGGGATTTAATTTCATAATTTTTAAAGGCTTTTTTCTATTTTTCCATGTCACCTAGATCCTAGGTTGATTCATGTGTTTATGTGTCGCATAACTTAAATGATAGGAAGGCATTCATGGCATTTTCTTGAGGGGATTTTTGGTAGCTTTTAGGAGTTTATTATAGGTCATTTTTATGTCTTTAATTCCATTCATAGGTCATTTTTTGGACCATACTCATTTGGTTTGTTTTGGTGCTTTAAAGTGTATGCTTATGTGAATTAACTTTAATCTAAACTAGTTTCTCTTCTCCTCTAAATAATAACTTGAATTATGTGGAAATAATTAATGCCTATTCATGAATTCTAAGTGCATCTCATACCTTGTATGCTACAGACCCATAATCATTTCATGCATATTCACATGCCATTCTTCCTTAGTTTGCATCATGTGCGATCTTATGCGATGTTTGTTCGTTTCTTCTCATATCTTCTTTTCCTTGCTCCATATGCCTAATCCATTGCATCCATGATTGTATATTCATGCATACTAATTCATAAGCATTCACTACTGACTTTGATGCTCATTTCATGCATTAATCCATGCTTGTAAGCCATATGCATTCATACTTCATCCATAAACCCTAATTTGCATTTATGTGAACTTAGGTGAACTTTTTGTACATAGTTTGACATAGTTTGATCTTGTGAGGTATCCTAGCATACTTAGGGACCTATATCATGTAGCTACTGACTTTAGAAGTCATGTGACCTTTAGGTACCTTCACCTTTAGACTTAGGTCTTATTTTGAACCCTAGTCCATTCTAGGACGTTTATGGTACTTAATCGCTTTTATGCTTTGATTTTACTTTCAATATGCATTGTCATGCTAACTTTTGTTTTGTAGGGGGGAAGATTGAGGTAAGCATTACTTCATTCCTATCTCTTATGCATTTTAATTGTGTTTGCCTTAGCACTTTGTGCTTTGCTTTTAGGCTTTCCCTTTCTTTAGAGACAACTTAACTTCCTTAGGAAGTAAGTTAGTTTCTAAGCTCTCTTTTCTTCTTTTCCTTTTCTTTCTTAGGATTAGAATACCTCATTAACCATAGGACCTCTCTTGTAAATAAACAAATAAATTTAGGGTTGTGTCTTAGTCCCCTTAGTTTGTCCTTTTTGCAACTTGAGTCATTCTTTCTCATCTCATAAAGAAAAGCAATAAAACACTTAATAAAAATCGAACAATCTTGTACGACACGAGACTTTGTTGCGGAGTGTTTATACGCGTCCTGTTTCGGGGCGAGGTGTAAATGCTTCCCGCGATGGATAGGTCTTAGTATGAGAATGTTCACTAACAAATTCAAAACACTTCTTTTAAAAGACAAAAACAAATAACAAGCGACTATCCTGCGGGAACTTCTCTTCTCATCTCATTCACTCACAACGCGAACTCGCGACGACTTGTCTCGCATGCAAGACGGTAAACGCACTCGTACCAGACGAGCCTGCAACACCTGAGCATAGACATACGCAGTTCCAGCTGTAAAAAAACACAAACAAATAGTTCCCGCCTAGGTTAGGCGAACTACGTCGACTCTGATCCTCATTATCCCGATGAGGTACGTAGGCAGCGGGGTAGGGCCCGTTCGAGCACATTCTTTATTTTCCCTACATTTCCCCTTTATTCTCATTCTCTTTCTTATTCCAGTTTCTTTTCTCATTTCATTTCCATTCCAGTTAGCGGTTTTATTCAGCAGCATATTTTTCTCACCCTTTGAAACAAGCAAGCAAGCGTGGATCCCGTCGGGTACGACGGACGATCTGGGGTGCTAATACCTTCCCAGGTCGTAACCGACTCCCGAACTCAGATCTTTGGTTCGCAAGGCCTTGTCCTTTCCTTCTTCCTCAGGTTCGTGCAACATTACCTTTCCCATTCTTTCGGGATAAAAATGTCTGGCTGGCGACTCTAACCTTTCCGCGCCACTTTCGCGTTTGTACTAGGATGAAAATCCTGGGAGCGACATGTAGGCGAGAATGTTTTAATTGATTAAATGAAGTGGATTCTAATCCTAATTCCTAAAGGTGTTCCTAATAATACTAAATCGTAAAATAAAGGCGAAAAAAATAAATTGCGTTTGAAAATAAACGGGAGAGGGATACATGATAATTTATGCGGGATTGCGAAGAAATAAAAGGTATCGTTGTAGTTTGCCCAAGAGGAAACATGTGTGCAGTGTATGAATTAATCGGAATCGTTAGTATTAAATATTGTACAAAAAAATGCAAAAAATAAAATAAAATAAATAAATATATTAAATAAAGTGAAATGAATTATAGAGATAGAATAAATTAAATAACATGAAAATAAAATAGGTAAATGGCCTCATATTGGTCACGATTAATCGAAAACGATTTATCGTGGCCTTTTGTGATATCATCGGCCGGAAGAACAAAATAAATTAGAATCAAATAGTTCACTATTGTGTTTTTTGACATGTTTTTTAAATAATAATAAAAATACTAAAACTAAACTACACTAAGAGTTAGAAAAAAAAATGAAATAATAAAATAAGGATCTAAAAAAAGATGGATTAATAAAATCAAAATGAAAGTTTTATAAACTAAAATATAAATAAATAAATGACGGATAATACTCACAAACTCCAAAGCTAGCAAATGTTGAACTTGTTGTGTAGAATAAAGTGAAGGTGTTTTGATGGAGGTTGTTGTTGTGATGAAGATGGTGAATGTTTATGGGTATTGTGTAAGTAAAAAAAAGAATTTGGACTTTGAAAAATATGTAATGAATATGCTAGATTTTGAGAATTTAAGGGTATTCTTGTTAGTCTCAAATGAGAGAAAGAGAGATCTTATTTATAGTGTGAATGAGATAGGAGTGTTGATGTGGCAATTCATGTGACTTTATGAGAATGATATTTGGTCATTGATAAGTCCAAGTTGGCAATCCATGTGAAGTGTGAAAATAATTCTTGGCCATTGATAATTCCAAGTTGGCAATCCATGTGAAGTGTTTGTACTACATTGTAGTGAACCTCACTTGCCATTTTTCCTTTTTTGAATATGAAGAAAAACAAAGGAAAAGTAGTAATAATAATAATAAAGAAAAAAAATTGAAAATGATTATCAAAAAATAAATTATATTGAATTAAATAAATTGAAGTTAAACTAAATAAATTGAAATTAAAATTAAACTAAAATCTAAATTTACTTTAATAAAAAAAAATTCTAAATTAGAATTGAACCAAAATAAAATTTAAATCAAAACTAATTCTAAAATATCTAATATAATCTAAACTCCTATTCTTAAAGCGAAATAAGTAATTTTAGAAAAATCAAGAATAAAATATGACATTAAAAGTAAAATAAATAGAACTGCATGATTAATGATTAATTGATTATAATGCAAAAATGTCTGACTATCAAATAATTCGATAAAAATGCGCCAGATGAATAAAATTTGAAAAAAATCCGGTCAAAATTTAGGGTGTGACACGCGCCATTTGAGAAACCATCTGTTGATTCGTCTGATTCGTATTCTGAATCAAAGACTGAAAAATCTCTCATAGTTTGGGATATAGTATGAACCATCTGCATGTTGCTCTCATCCACCTGTTGCCGTAAATATGCCACATACTTATTTGTTAAAGCATGACTCTGAGTCGAATGCCACACACCACCAGTCTGGTTATTCTTTCTCATATTTATTGCAGAACCAGATTCCTGCAAAGGTGAAGGAACAACGTTGTCCGAGTAGACTGGGGGTGCATTTCTCAATCATGCCATGGTGGTTGACGCACTAAAGATTTTGGGAAAAGCCTGAGAAAGTGATGTGGGCATATAGGGTCTAAATGCAGGCGAACTTGGTGGTAGAGTTTGAGCATTTGGCCCAATATACTCCAACACTAGCTGAGTATAATATCTATTAACTATTTCTTCTGGTCCTGTCGAAGGGGCTGGTTCTGACGTCACATTTGGTGTGGTCGAAGCTCCTATCGAAGGATTAGAGGTTGAGATGGCCTCATTCCTTGGTACATCTTGTGTATTTGTACTACGAACGTTTGAACTACCCACTTGAGGATTCAACCCACTTGTTGCGGTATTGAATCACTTGGGTTTCCTTGGCTAGACGCCATCCTCCTCGTGTTTCTTCTTTTAGGGATACAATGGTCTGTACTGGCTACCTTGCCACTTCTCAAATGCATACAACAAAATTAACCGTTCTTTCGACCAAACTGTCCACGTAAAGAAAGTTACAAAACAAGGAAGTTACAAAAAAAGGATGTTACGAAAAGGGAGAAGTTATGAAAACTTCTAAAAACGTTTTTTTAGCATGGTCCCACTGGGCGTGCCAATTTGTTTACCCCCAAAATTGGTAAACAAATGCAGGTCCTATGAAGATACCAAAATACCCTCAGTTACTCGCAGGAATGACCAGATTGATCCTAGGACATGTGCTAAAAATGTTGATTTGGTATATAATGCTTTTGGGAAAAGGGGTCTTGAATCCTTCGACAGGATTCAGAGATTGTTTTAAAGGAAAATAAAGTAAAAGACAAAGACTTTCAAAGTATATTAAGGTAAAAGACAAGGCTTGAAATTTAAAGGAAAGTAAAAAGACAAGTCTTGAAAGTAAATGAAATTTAAAGGCAAGGCAAGGAATATTAAATTGCTGGAAAAATAAAGGGACAAGAATTGTAAAGGAAATACAATAAATTGATAAAAAGATAAATGACTTTGAAAAGTAAATTGGTTTAAAATAAAGGCTTGTAAAAGATAAATGGCTTCAAAAGTAAATGACTTGAAGATAAATTTGACATTGAAGATAAATTGGTGTTGTTTCAATCACGTACATTCACACTGCACTCGTTTCTCTACAGGCGGATACTTTAAGTATACGGAGTTAATAGTACATATGATTTCCAAATACTTATTATAACACTAGACTAAGCTATTTATATACATTACAAAGTAATCGCTTTCGATGGTTTCGTCCTAACACTATCCTAAGATGATGACACTTGTCCCACTACATGTTGAAGAAGCTTCATCTTGCGTCACTTGTCCCTGTCTTTGAATTAAAAACTAAACACTCTCCCTCCAAAATTGAACGTGCAAGAACCTTGGTAACTGCCATTTTTGTCGAACATACACTCGTTTGAATCCCTCCAACACTTAAAAAATATTCCAAACTTATAATTTCACTAAGTATGAAACTTGTAGGCAGGTTCCTTCGACTTTCATCCTTTACTTAGTAAGGTCGAAAACCTTACTTTTAGCTTATCATAAGAAAACTCTTTTATTAAGCCAAATAACCTCACTAATTGCTTGCATTGAAATCATCTGCATACATGAACGGATAATTGCAACAACTTTTAGACGTTCAAGGTATGGAGTGATTGAATACTCGAATAAAACCTGAAAATTCGCACACTAAGGACAGTAGAAACACCATCTGCCCATTTATTTATTTATTTTTTGTTTTGACCTCTGAATAGGTAACGGGGATAGAACCAGGTGGAATAGAATCAATGCAATCACTGCGACTGCTGAGCGAATCAAAGCCACACCGAGGGTGCCTGTTGGCGTAACAGGGCTTAACGAGACCATTAGCGGAATGAAACTCAAATCAATATGACAGTTGGGCAGGACCAAGCCATAAAGTAAACAATACGCGACTGCTAGGCAGGACCAAGCCACGGAAGATGCCTGTTATCGAAACAGAACTTAACGCAACATCAACCGATTTGCGACTCAAATAAGATCAACCGATCTAACACAGAGATGGTATCAACCGATCCACCCTGGAAAGCGAGAATGTAATATCATCCGATTTACAGCTCGAAGAGAAATGATATCAACCGATTCATAACTCAAATACGATCAACCGATCTAACACGGAAATGGTATCAACCGATCCACCCTGGAAAGCGAGAATGTAATATCATCCGATTTACAGCTCGAAGAGAAATGATATCAAACGATTCATAACTCAAATAAGATCAACCGATCTAAAATGGAGATGGTATCAACCGATCCATAGCCAAGAAAACGAGAATGTAATATCATTCGATTTACAACTCGAAGAGAAATGATATCAACCGATTCATAACTCAAATATGATCAACCGATCTAACTAGGAAATGGTATCAACCAATCCATTATCTTCGCACTGAGATGATACCAAAAGGAACAGGATAATTATACTTAAATGATAACCCGAGACGCGACCGTTGTACTGAAACGGAGACGCGAAAAAATGAGACTATTGTACTGAAACAAAACTCAAAGACGAGACCATTGTACTTAAATGGAGACTCGAAAGGAACGGGATCATTGTACTTAAATGATGACCCGAGACGCGACCGTTGTACTGAAACAGAGACGCGAAAAAAATGAGACTGTTGTACTAAAACAAGACTCAAAGACGAGACCATTGTACTTAAATGGAGACTCGAAAGGAACAGGATCATTGTACTTAAATGATGACCCGAGACGCGACCGTTGTACTGAAACGGGGACGCGAAAAAATGAGACTGTTGTACTAAAACAAGACTCAAAGACGAGACCATTGTACTTAAATGGAGACTCGAAAGGAACGGGATCATTGTACTTAAATGATGACCCGAGACGCAACCGTTGTACTGAAACAGGGACGCGAAAAAAATGAGACTGTTGTACTGAAACAAGACTCAACTGGGGATAACAACAAGACTTGATAGAAGTAACCACCCTAGGAAACGAAGTTGCATTCTGTGGGGAATACTTCAATCTGATTGGAGATGTAACGGGTCTTATGTAATATACCTCAAAACTGGCCCATGCTGGTATGCATATGTTTGGATTTATGGTGATGCTCCATAATAATGGAAATGCTACGCTTTGGAGAATGCAAATGTAATGATGATTACTAGATGCAAATGCAAATGCAAAGGGGTCTCCCGATGAGGAGATAACAGATATCCAAGATGGCTTGACTGGGGAGGAACTGATGATCACTGCATTGATCTGGTTAATCCTTGTGAGGAGAAGACAACTCTGCGGGGAATGTCGTCAATGATACACCGGCTTTGAACTTCCGCCACTGCCAAAAATAAATTGGACTTTGAGATTGGAGAGCCAAGACCCTGCTGGAGATGGACTCTTCTTGGACTCTGATGGGGAAATGAAGACCTCCTGACCTGGCTGAGAACCAAAGGCATGACACTGCTGAGGAAGCAATTGTTGGGGAGGAAAGACACTCCTTATACTGCTGAGAATTGCCCATGTCTGAAGGGAAACTCCTGCTTGGGGATGACACCCATCTTCTGCTACCTTGCTGGGAGAAATTTCAACTTCCACATTACTGGGGATGACGGGTGATGTCAATGATAAAGCTTCCTACTGAAGATAAAAGCTCAAGCTGCCACTTACTGGGGATAAGAGATAAATCCTCTCATATTGGGAATGAGAGATGTAAGAAGTCTCATGCTGGTGATGAGATACGATGATACCCTTCTTCTCAAGAAGTAACCTTCCATGAGATTTGCTAAGGAACCTTGATCGATGAAGTCCGCAGATGAAACAACTCTTGCAGTACTGTGCTGACACTGGCTTTGCCCCTAGCCCTGGGTTGATAGGTTGCCGACTAATCATGAGTGAACAATGGTTCTTTGAAATTTTCAACTCGCCTCAGATTAAGGTCCATCGGAAGGAAATGTCTAAAGAGGATTTTACAGAAAACATGGCATACGAAATGCCTCAGTGTCTTCAAACTCTTGGAGAGGTTCGTCGGATCTCGAAGTAACTGCCCCAAACTGCATGGTCTATGAAAGAAATTTGCCTCGCGAGGATTCATGAAACACCTCATATCACCGTGAAATATTCTTCCCCAGTATTTTGGACTTTGGATAGGTGCTTTGGATTTACCGTCTTTGGGAAAAAGTGACTTCTCATGCTCTTGTGGTGGCCTTCTCTAGTACAAGTCTTGAAGTGATCACCTCTGAATGACTGTGCTTTGAAGAAAACACCCAGATCAACTATTCTTTGAGAGTTTGGATCTCGAAGTAATTGCCCTAGTTTGGTTAAAATTTGAATACATACCTCAGACTAATGGCTCTTTGAGAGATTTGAATCTCGAAGTCATTGCCCCAGCTTGGCTGAAATTTGAAGAGATTGCTTGACGTGATTGCCCCGGATTGGCTGGCTCTTACCACAATTGGTTGGTAAAGTCGCTACTCAATGGAGTTTTCTTGAAAAGTGCACCTCGATAGATTGTCCTTCGGAAGTTTCAGACTTCTCAACTTGGCAAGATTAAGCTTCTGGACTGAGATTCCATACGTGAACTTTTATGATGCCAAACAAATGTATGCAAGCAGAAAATGTTTATTTTGAGAATGAAAATTCTAATACAAAACGCATGTGAATCTTGAAATTTTACTAAAAAGAATGTCGCAAACCTTTGTGAGCGAATCACTGGTTGAGATACAACATTGATTTTTTATGAAAGTATGTACATGCAACACCAACCCAGGTCTTTCAGAACAACTCATAGGAGTCAGGAACGCGGTCTCGTGGTAGTATGCTCTCAAAAATAACCCTGTTTCAGTTAGGACTTTTGAGGGTTGTATCGTGGCCTGGTTCACGGTTATAGAATCAAAGGATATAGGCTCGAAATTTATTTGTGCCCACCCATCTCCGTGATGTTCTCCATTCCTATGTTCAGCTAGCTTTCACAAGCGCTCACCTCTTAAAAAGGGTCTTGTGATGATTGAGGAACCAATTACACTAACGGTTTAAGCACCAATCAAGTTGTTGTTTGGAGTCAGTCACCCCTTCGTCTTTCGTGTTTGTATCACACAACTTTGTTCTTGTTTAAGGATCTTTCTTGTGTAATCCTTTTCGTCTTTTGCTTTTGCATTATTTTTCTTATCCCTGACTTTTGCCTGGACTGATTCTTGTGAATCTTTGATTGTGAAGTCCAGCGGGATACCCTAATTTTTGTCTAAGTCGCTTGTTTTCAAGTTTCGACTTAGCGGGCTTTCTCATTCATTTTTTTTTCAATTCTTCTTTTTTTGAACAAACCGTGTGACACTGTTTGTCTTGATTGCTTTGAAAGGGTCATGACTGTCTCACTTCTTGGTTGTTGAGGGATAACCATTGTGGTCTCCGGTCTTTGAACCTCTTGCTTGGGATAACCATTGTGGTTTCTGGTCATTGGACCTCTTGATTTGGTACAACGAAAGGTAATGGATCCTCAAATTTGCACTCCTTTTCGAAATTTGAACGGTCGGTCTAGCTAGCTGACACCTACCCTGCCCCTGGGTTAAATGCAAGGGTTTTTTCATGCGAAAATAAACTCCTACTTCAAGGCTCAAATGGGTTGGAGAGGGTCTATTTCCCTTATATCTCCGGTGTTTAGGATTTGAAACAATACCTGTACATCGTCAATAGGGTCTTTCTCAAAAGCACATAGTTAGAGATTTTTGCGTTTTCATTTCGTCGCCCTCCCTGATAGAGTTTAATCACAACAGTTAGTATTGCAATGCACATACACAAAATCATGAGTGAATACGAATGGATTACTTCAAGAAAAACATGTGCATTTTATTATGGTTATCATTCAAAAACAAATAAGTTTCATGGATGCATACAAATGTTTAAACAAACAATATAAACTACAAATGAAAATGCAGTAAAGAAGCTGAACATTGCCATCATTGAGGAGACTTGACTCCGTCTGGACTTATTGCTTCTGAAGATGCCCTTGCAAACTAGGATGTCCATTTGATGAGGAGACCTCAATATGTGGGCGGACTTTCTGGCATGATGACCTTTGAGTCGATCAAAATTTGAACCTTGTGCCTGAATGCATCACAATTGTCAAATGGTATGCCTAAATGCCCCTGAGTGGTACTTGCATCTAGCATTTCCATCGTGGTTGCCTTTATTGAGGAGGTATGACTCCGTCTGGATTTGTTGCTCTCGGAGACTTTCAGCAGTCAGCAGTCTGGATGTTCATTCTATTACTGATTCGGTGCCATATTCCCACCTTTACCTGGTGCGAACACAATAGTCTTTGGAGTTAATCAAATTCGCGACCTTGTCTTTACCTCTGCCTCTGAAATACTCGCAATCTTAAATTAGATGGTTAGGTTCCCACAGAATGATAGTCATACTTGGAATTGAAACTCCAAAGGAAGCTTTGTCAGAGATGATCCTGATGCGGCTAGCTCAACTAGTTTAAATTTGAGCAAATGAGGAAACTTGTTACACGTACGACCTCAGAATATGATCAAACTTCTTCTCAAGCTTCTCTGGCCTTTACCCATATGCTCTTCCCCAAGGATTCTCTTAGGAAGCTTAGGTTGGATGCTGACAATCAACATCTGGAGGGAAGAGGTTGATAAATAAAGTTGATATATAAGGTTGCTCGGAAAGATCTTGCACGATCTCCTGCCTACGTATCTCCATTGACCAATGGAGAATCAGAGCAGCGTAGTTCCCCTTAATAGGGATGAAAATAGTCTTCGTTCAGAATTTCCATAACCAAGCTAATCTGAGTCTTCATATGGTTGACTTCCTGTTTCAGCAGTTTCTGGTTTTGAAATAAAGCTTATACCTCGGCCCTGAATGGCCTCAGCTGGGTCTTCCTTCGATTACCTCCGCCCGAAGTTGCTTCAAATATATACCTTGATGAATGTGATTCAAGTTTCCATTCTGATGAGAAATCAAGTCAGGAAAAGAATGTGTCTCTAAACACCTGTCAAGAATGCAGGGATGTGTGCAAATGTCATGTTCAATTATTTCTGAGGAATCTATCTGCTTTGATTCAAGTTTTGATACAGAAAAACCCAACAACATGATTCAGATATGTGATCCTCGGAAATAACTGAACGTGTGTGCAAAAATGCTATGATGTCATGTATGCAGCAGACATGTGATCAATGATCTGATGTTGGTGTTGAGCAATGAACCAATTGTCTGTATAGAACCATAATAACAACATCATCTTTGCATAGAACCCCATAACTGAGAACCCAATAACTGTAGAACTGGATCACATAATAGAATAGTCACTGATGGTATTGAAGCTGAACAACGAGCCAAGTGTCTGTGGAGAGTCATAATAACAGTCACAATATCAGGGTCACCATGGTAATCACAGTAACAATCTCTCTGAATAGAAATCCCAGATCTCAGAATCAAAGAACCATATAGCACCAGATAATATCATAAAACAACACTGGCAAAGCGGGTATGTTGAAGTTTAGGGTTCCTGCAAACCTGTAAACCCCTCCCAATCTCACGGGTGTGCTACTCGGGTCAACATCACAGACTCTCAAAGCCGAATAGCAATAATACGTTCACCATTTCCGAGAAATGGCTCATGACCAAAACAGGGAATCGATTTGGCATTATGTACTACTCAGGGAGGCCTCAGCTGAGTCCAAGGAAACAAGCATCCCTCATCGGTCCCCAGCTTCAAGCACTGAATCGAGAAACAATAGTACATTCATCCCGAAGGGTACAATACAATCGTCATACGAACAGTTTGCCTTGACTGGATTCCTATGAGAGAACCAGGCCATCCTATGCGAGTTCCCAGTGGGCCCTCGGATGCAAGTGGGTTTGCCAACAAATGTGGCCTGCCACTGTCATCACTGGAGAGGGTTGTTTCCACTAAGGTTCTCAATGATCGGTCCCTAGCTGCACATAACCATCAAGGTCGTATCCTGAAGTGAGGTAATCACCACACATAATAGTTCCAAGACAGTCGCAATCTGGGTGTGGAACACATCGCCACCCATCATGGTGAGATACCATGGGAGTACAATGTCTGTCCACGCTAATCCTATAGTTCACTCAAGCCGGGTATTTGGCTTATCTCACAGTAACTCCCATCCCACAGAAAAAATGAAAACCAACACAGCCAGACAGTCCAGTATAATATGATGCATGGAAAATAAATACTGAAAGCAGTAAATAAATGCGGTAAATTAAAGTTGTAAAGTAAAACTGTAAACGAAAACAGTAAAGCTAAACTAAAGCACACAACAACAAACAGATAAACACCCAAAGAAACAAAACCAAACAGGCGCTAGGATTGACTCTACAAGGGAAACTAGAAGAATCAGGTTAGTTCCCCAGCAGAGTCGCCAGCTGTCGCTCCCGAGATTTTCATCCTAGTACAAACGCGAAAGTGGCGCGGAAAAGGTAGAGTCGCCAGCCAGACATTTTTATCCTGAATGAATGGGAAAGGTAATGTTGCACAAACCTGAGGAAGAAGGAAAGGACAAGGCCTTGCGAACCAAAGATCTGAGTTCGGGAGTCGGTTACGACCTGGGAAGGTATTAGCACCCCAAATCGTCCGCCGTACCCGACGGGATCCACGCTTGCTTGTTTGTTTCAAAGGGTGAGAAAAATACGAGTGTTGCTGAATAAATGAACTGCTAACTGGAATGGGAATGAGAATGAGAAAAGAACTGAAATAAGAAAATGGAAAGAAAGGGGGAAATGTAGGGAAAATAAAGAATGTGCTCGAACGGGCCCTACCCCGCTGCCTACGTACCTCATCGGGATAATGAGGATCAGAGTCGGCGTAGTTCGCCTAACTAAGGCGGGAACTATTTATTTGTGTTTTTTATGGCTGGAACTGCGTATGTCTATGCTCAGGTGTTGCAGGCTCGTCTGGTACGAGTGCGTTTACCGTCTTGCATGCGAGACAAGTCGTCGCGAGTTCGCGTTGAGAATGAGTGAGATGAGAAGAGAAGTTCCCGCAGGATAGTCGCTTGTTATTTGTTTTTGTCTTTTATGAGAAATGTTTTGAATTTGTTTGTGAACATTCTCATACTAAGACCTATCCATCGCGGTGAGTGTTTATACGCGTCTTGTTTCGGGGCGAGGTATAAATACTCACCGCGATGGATAGGTCTTAGTATGAGAATGTTCACAAACAAATTCAAAACATTTCTCATAAAAGACAAAAACAAATAACAAGCGACTATCCTGCGGGAACTTCTCTTCTCATCTCACTCATTCTCAACGCGAACTCGCGACGACTTGTCTCGCATGCAAGACGGTAAACACACTCGTACCAGACGAGCCTGCAACACCTGAGCATAGACATACGCAGTTCCAGTGATAAAAAACACAAACAAATAGTTCCTGCCTTAGTTAGGCGAACTACGTCGACTCTGATCCTCATTATCCCGATGAGGTACGTAGGCAGCGGGGTAGGGCCCGTTTGAGCACATTCTTTATTTTCCCTACATTTCCCCCTTTCTTTCCATTTTCTTATTTCAGTTCTTTTCTCATTCTCATTCCCATTCCAGTTAGCAGTTCATTTATTCAGCAACACTCGTATTTTTCTCACCCTTTGAAACAAACAAGCAAGCGTGGATCCCGTCGGGTACGACAGACGATTTGGGGTGCTAATACCTTCCCAGGTCGTAACCGACTCCCAAACCCAGATATTTGGTTCGCAAGGCCTTGTCCTTTCCTTCTTCCTCAGGTTTGTGCAACATTACCTTTCCCATTCATTCGGGATAAAAATGTCTGGCTGGCGACTCTACCTTTTCCTCGCCACTTTCGCGTTTGTACTAGGATGAAAATCCCGGGAGCGACAATAGTATATATAACTTTAATATATAATATATAAATATTTTATTTTACTTTACTATATTTTAGATTATTCAGATCGGATCGTGTCGATACGCCGTTTGTACATTTGTGTGTATGAGGTGTGACACTTGTGTTGATCCGATCTAGTTGCGATGATCTCAATATTGAGTTAGCAACGTCATTATTTTTTTTAATTCATATTATTTTTATGTTATTCATATACATATATTTAGATCTGCACATTTTTTTTCATAACTAACTACCCTGATTTTTTTCCTTAACCTTGACGATTTTGCCTCAACAATTTTTTTATATGTTTTGTTTTATTATATAATAACTATTTTTCAGGTACATTCACATGTGCGCGCATGTGCGTGTGTGTCTTAGTGTCAAGAAAGCAAGACTGGTAATCTTGAGGGTATTTTGACAAAGAAACATGAGTTTTATCTTCTTTTTCATAATTTATCCTAATTTCCACTTTTTTTTTAATTCTGTAACTTCTTAAATTAACTAACCTTAAATCTTTAGATTAATTTTATTTGTTTATTTTCTAAAAAACTCTTAACTTTTTTTTAATTACTTATCTTCATAACCCATTCATAATATTAATTAATTATTTATTTTTCTGTAAATTGATAATTTAATATAATTTTTTTTAACAACAAAACTTTTTTTTAATATATTTTTATAAACAATTTTATAATTTAATTATGTTAGAGTTATTTTTATTCACTTTTAAAATTTATTTTTTGTTATAGATAACCCTAAAAAAAACTTTTCTAACTTTTTATTATTATTTTTATTAAATCTTAATTTCAAAAATCTAAAATTTTTTATTTTCTTAGTAACCCTAAACTTTTTCAAACCTTAAACCTTAAACCTTTTCCCTCTTTTTTATGTTATTCATAACCTGCCTTTTTATTGTTGCTCTGATATTTTTCTGCTTCGCCATTATAATTATGTAAATGTTTCTCATCTGTAAATTTTTTATCTTTTTATTTTTCGCCTCATAATTATGTAACTGCCCCGAAGCATTGTAATAACTTAGGAATTTCTCATTTTTTTGGCTTTAATTTTCTGCCATTTATTTTTATTTGATAATTACATGGTTAGTAAATAAGGAGTGACAAAACCTAATTGAAATTAATATGAATTTAGATAATTTAATTAAAAAGATTAAATACTTGAACATAATCACTCACACACGTAAGTCGATCGTCTTACGATCGCCATCTGCACATCCTAGGGTTACCCCCTATCAGTTGCCTTGCCATCTGCACATCCTAGGGTTACCCCCTATCAGTTGCCTTATACAAATGGTCAGGTCCCTCGAAAATGGGGGTGTCTTAAAAGAAAAGTCACTACAAAATAAAATCATCATAGTCCCTTCAGATTTAAAAGATCAAGTCCCTACGAGGTTGCCTACGATAATGATCTTGTCCCTTCGATAAAAGATGATAGTCCCTCCGAGGTTGCTAAAGACACCCCTTAAGTTGCCTTCATTGACCGTACGATGACCCTACGTCCGTCCCTTAACAAACCCAAGATAATGACTACCTATTCCTTAATAATAGGGACAATCTTACCCTTAAAAGAATATAAAAGAACATGAATGACTTAGTCTAGGGTAGGTACCTCATAGTTACTGGCTCACACTTTAAAAATACTTTTCACACCTCACTATTTTCAAACATTTTCAAAAAAGGCTTTGTATACACCCATACGAGGGTCATTACAAAGTACTTAAATTTTTTTTCTAATCACACACTTCACCTTTTCAAAAACAATTAGGTGAGATAAGTAACTAAGAGCCCATGGATAACCATGGATATAAAGGGTGCTAACACCTTCCCTTTATATAACCTACCCCCCGAACTCAAGTCTTTTAAAACCGGTATTTCCTGTTCTTTTATGTTCTTTCCTTATGGATAAAATAAAAGTCGGTGGCGACTCTTGCTATCCGCACATGTTTTTGTCAAACAAAAACACCTATGTCAGTTCTCCCACCGTGTTACAGAACTGACGACTCTGCTAGGGAGTTACTAAATAAAAGAGGGGTACCCTTAGGAATTAGATCACTTAATTGTTTGCTTTGTTTGCTTTATATTATCTGTTAGGCTTTTGTGTGAAAGATCCTAACCCGGATCTAGTGTACCTTAGGTAAGTAGCAATAGACCAAGGAAACAGTACGACGTATACCGATATGGTTGATTTGGTGGCTACGTTAGTGTGACTTCTTGGTTGGTTCTTATGTTCCTTAAGTAAGTTGAGGATAATATGGGGTTGCCATACGTTGTCATTACACTAACTGACTTTGTAGAACCCTAGTTATCCCATCTTGGCCTTAAAAAAGTAGTGAGATAGCCGACTTTGGAGAAGTCTAAAGTTGGTTGATACTCGATACTACGCTTATTGAGATCCTAAACTTGAGGGGTTTTAGTTGGCAAGTAAGTTGCCTACTGAACAACCACCTTTGGGAAGGATCAGTGATATTGAGATCCCTTAGAACCTGGTTAGTTTTGTAGGACAGGATGAACCATCTAAACTTCAGGGGAGGGTACTTACCTTTAAACCTCATGCAAGCCTCTAAAACTACGACTATTGTGTGACTTGTGTGTGTGTGCCACATGTTTGTGATTGAGCATAACATCATGACATCATAACATCATAAGCATATCATTTTCACTAACCATTTCAAGGACTAAAGGTTTTATCTTTGTTCTTTGTTGCATGTCATGGCTTCTGCTCGTAGGAACATTATCCAGATCAACTTTGTAGGGATACCTTCTAAGCTTAAGGAATTGGTCTCTAAAGTTTCTGAAAGCTCCCAATTCATCAAGAAGCATGGTTACCTGCTGGACTTAGTTACTTCAGGATTCAATGAAGACATGATGAGTGTCCTATTCCAGTTCTTTGATCCTAAACATCATTACTTCACGTTCCCCGACTATCAGTTGGTTCCTACAATGAAGGAGTTCTCCAAACTACTGGGTGTGCCTATCCCTGATCAAAGACCATTCACAGGCTTAGAGAGAGAGAGAGAGAAAGCCTAAACCTGAAGTCATTGTTGCAGCCCTACATTTGAAGAAATCAGACATTGTCCTAGAAACAAGAAGCGAAGTTAAGAGTATTCTTTGCTAAGGTATTGATGGAGAAAGCTCAAGTGTTCTTGGATGCTATGTGCTATGATGCTTTTTAGGAGATCTTAACCCTGTTGATTTATGGCTTAGTATTATTCCCTAATCCAGACCAGTTCATAGACGTACACGCCATCAACATATTTCTGACTCGCAATCCAGTGCCTACATTACTTGGAGATATCTTACACTCTCTTCACACTTGTACTACGAAGGCGAGGGGAACTCTGATGTGTTGCATACCTTTACCGGCCAAGTGGTTTATTTCTCACCTTCCTCGATCCGTGATGAAGAATGAACAAGGGTTAAGGTGGTCTAAGAGGATCATGTCACTTTCTCATTCAGACATTCATTGGTGTTCTCGATCTATGGAGAATGTTACTATCATTGACCGTTGTGGGGAGTTCCCTAATGTGCCACTCCTTGGCATTAGAGGGGGCATTACTTATAACCCTTCTTTAGCTCTATGTCAGTTTGGTTATGCTCGGCGTAATGGTCCTTATGACATGCTTATTCAAGGAATTGTGTTTGATTACGACAACGATCTTCAAGGTTACCGTCAAAGGTTTATACGAGCTTTGAGCAAAGTGAACAAGGTTGATAGCAAGACTCTGGAACCAAAGTATTCCATTCCTATGGAACCTTACCTCATATGGGTGCGATCTCATGCTCAAACTCTTATAATTCCATATCCTGCTGTTCTACCAGTTACTATGGAGCCTGTTGCTGAAGGAGATGTTCCTTATACCATCCTTCATCCAGATATGCCCACTGACTTAGAAGAGCTACAAAAGTCTTGGATCCAACTGAAGGAGCAAAGGGATACTTTTGAGACTCAGTTCAGAGCTAGTCAAGAAAGAGTTCTAGAACTAACAAAGCAACTTCACGAGGAGCGGATTCTCAACACATACCTCAATACAAAGAGGAAGCGTCCATGGGAGACTTAAAACCCCGTATATTATTTTTTATAATTTATTCTTATTTCCTTTCATTGTAAATTATTTTAGGGCTTACTAATAAAAGCTTTGTTTTGTTTTTGTTTAAACAAATTTAAATCCTATGTGGTCCTAGAAAATATTGCATATGCATCTACATACCATATCATTGCATAACAGGTTGTCATTACAAGTTTCTCATCTTCTTGCTGTTTATTTCAGCAGAAATGGTTCTCGAACAATCTTTCAAAGATCTCCAAACCCATATTGCTCAGTTTCAAGAGGTGATTATGAATTTGTCCAAGGGGCAAGAAGAGTTGAAAGCACTCATCACTAAGGACATGAAAAAGAAAAAATCCTGAAGATAACAAAGGTGATCATTTGGAACAATTGCAAGCTGAGATAGCAGAAATGAGAATTCAGATGAATGGCCAGGTGGCTCTTATCCAGAGCTTAGCCCAGGGGCAAGAAGAGCTGAGAATCTGTGTCAATAAACTTCAATACAATAGAGTCGGGAATTTAATCATCAGTCAACCTCTGGTGAAACAAGCTGACTTGGTTGAAAGGAAAACGAGGATAAAAGAAGGAAAGAGACTGGCTACTACTGATAATTTTCCAGTTGAAGAAAGAAGGTCTTGTAGGGCTAATCCACTACAACACAAGGAGTGTAGAAGACAGTTTACCCGATTCAACACGCCAATGTCGCAAACTTTGCAATGCTTGTTGGAAATGAAGTTGATTTATCTTGGAAGACGCTCCTCGAAAGCCCAATACTTCCTCCCCTCGCTATAATCCCAATGCAAGATGTGCGTATCACTCCAATTGTCCTAGACATAACACTGATAACTACTGGGCATTGGAGAATAAGATTCAAGACCTGATTGACGAAGGAACCTTGAGGTTATGCCAGAAGATCATATTAAATTATCCTATTATCCATCAAACACTGAAGCTACCAGACGTCCGGAGTAACAAGTTTAGAGGAGGCTTTGAGAACATTTGGATTTTTATTTGTGATTTCTTTTGTTGGTTTAAACTTTTACTATTATGTCCAACTTTGTTTTACATTAATGCATTGCGTATATTTGTCTTGAATTAATCCATTCGTTTCACTATATTTAAAACTATGCTTCTTACTCCTACTTTGTGATATTTAACTCTTGATAAAGTTGTAAGCCTTTAGAGGGAGAATGAAGAAAACAATACCATAATATTAGGCAGTATGCTTTTGAATAGACTATGCTGACGATGTACAAGCATTGTTTCAATTCCTAAACAGTGGAGATATAAGGAAGTTAATCCCTAGTCAACTCTTTTGAGCCTATGAAGTAGGAGTTTTTATTCTCACGCAAATTGAAACCCTTAATCATAACCTGGGGCAGGGTAGTTCCTTGGTTAACTCAATTATACCAGTTGTCCTTTCCATACACAACTAATGATGGTTCCCTGTAATCATTAAGCCTGACGGCCAATATCTATCAAAAGAAAAATTAACTAAGTCAAAACCTATGAAGGAGACTTAGTAAAAATTGAGACCTCCCGTTGGATGTAATTTTAAAACAAACAGTTCAGGCAAAAATAAGGGATAACAAAGTTAAAAGAAAAAGAGGTCACTACAAATCCTCAACAAAGAAAGATGATTGAATTTTCAAATAAATTTCTGGTTTCTGAACCATCACAAATGTCAGTGTTACAATTCGAAACTCCTTTGGAGCTCCAATGCATAAGTTAACCGAACATAGGACTGAAGAACATCATGAAGGATGGGTTGGGTACAAATAAAATTTGAGCCTTTATCTTTTGTTTCTTAAACTGTGGACCAAGCTAGGTTATAACCCTTTAAAAGTCCTAACTGAAGCATGGATATTTTGAAAGCGTACTGCTACAAAAAGGTATCCTGACTCCTTTAGGGCTAATTATAAATCTCGAATTAATATCACAGTTTTTACAAACATTGTTTTGCTAAAATAATTCTTTTTCAAAACTTTAAGACAGACATAAGCGTTGTATTTTGAATATCATTGTTTGCATATAACTAAGTGTTTGACAACAGAGAAACTTACATGATGAATATTTAATAAACCAAAGTCCTCCTGATAGACAAAGTTGCTTCCTGGATCAAAGCCAATGTATACAAGGGGCATAGCCACTATCTCCCAATCAAGGGGGCATACCATGTTACTGTCCAATTCATTTGGCGCAATCATGTCAAGATTCAACTATGCTTAAGTAGCCAGGGGAAGGTTTCCTCATTTATCTGAATTACCAAAGGTAACATTACAGAGTTCACGATGCCATAGGCATATTATTGTGGGGCAATATGCTTATCTCACTAGAGGTAGCTCCTTTCCAATACTTCCATCCTAGGATAAATCATCCTCAACTAAGGGGCAACGCTCTCTTTCCAAATCTAATACCCGGAGCATATATGGTCCACCATAGTCTGAAAGCATGTTCCTCTCATTATATTGCCTTGATATTGGATTCTCAGCAGAAGCCATTGTGGAAATTAACCGTCTGCGCTAGTAGTATCAGATGGTGTCAGTATCATGTATTCGGATTCAATCATGATAATTCTTAGAGAATTACTCTGGGAAGTCGAAAATCTCAGAAGTCCTAAATCCACTGGTTACTTTGAATGAGTATACACTTTCAAAATTGATACTACTCTATCTCCGAATTCAGGTTTACTTTTCCCTTTTATTTAAGCGAAAACATCCGTTGATTATGTTTGAATGCATATATGCTTTTAAATATGATTGATGTTTACCAGAAATGCATAAAATACAATAATAGTATTTACCAAGGATGATCGGAGATAGGAATCCAACGAATCTTTGCCGGTTCATCCCCACAGAGTAAGCTTTACGGATATTCTTATGGAATACTTCAAGTAATATCTTGTACTTCAAACTCTACGAAGTCTTCAAATAGTTTCATTTCAAATACAATATATCCTCCGAAGAATTGATACTTGACTAGATAAGTCTCCCGGAGCAATTTCCATCTCTTTTATCCTCAGTTAGGATATTCAGGAACTTAATCCTTCAATAAGAAGTACGACGAACGAGATACAGAAGATTCTAAAGTACAAAATTCAGAAATAAGACGAGAATGATATCTTCATATTCCTCCACGACGAATTGGAATTTATTTTTCCCAGCCAACATTTGTTATACGAAGCTACTGATAAGCTTCCATACATGACTTATACATGCATCATTCACTTCATATCATATGCATATGACATTCTCATAAGAACATCATCTTGCAAAAATATTATCGCACAAAACTAACATTGTTTTTCAGGTCAAATCCTCAGCAGATGAACGTCATCAACAACTTATTCTCGGGGTTACTATATCTCCCCAAGGGTTATTTCAAACGACATCTTGGATTGTATTATCCTCCAGGAATACATATACCAATATCTTGAGCTTCTACATCCTTTAAGATTACATCCAGTCAAACCTTGGGCTGTTGTTTATCTTCCCAAAAGCTATCTCATTACCTTGGGACGTTGTTTATCTTCCCAAAAGCTATATCATTACCTTGGGCCGTTGTTTATCTTCCCAAAAGCTATATCATTACCTTGGGTCGTTGTTTATCTTCCCAAAAGCCATATCATTATCTTGGGTCGTTGTTTATCTTCCCAAAAGCTATCTCATTACCTTGGGCCGTTGTTTATCTACCCAAAAGCCATATCATTACCTTGGGCCGTTGTTTATCTTCCCAAAAGCTATTTCATCACACCTTGGGCCGTTGTTTATCTTTCCAAAATCCATATCATTACCTTGGGGCATTGTTTATCTTCCCAAAAGCTATATCATCACACCTTGGGCCGTTGTTTATCTTCCCAAAAGCCATATCATTACCTTGGGCAGTTGTTTATCTTCCCAAAAGCTATATCATCTTACCTTGGGTTGTTTCGTCTTCCCAAAAGCTATATTATTTCACCTTGGGTTGTTTTATCTTCCCAAAAGCTATATCACAATACCTTGGGCTGTTTTATCTTCCCAAAAGCTATATCACAATATCTTGGGCTTCTATAAACCTCCAAGATTACATCAATCTACATTTTGGACTGCTTTATCCTCCAAGAAGTATATCTGAAGATCATTTTATTCCGAATGGCATCTTTAAGCCCATTCAAGCAATACAACCAACCAACAATGTTACTCTACGCATCGGTGAGTGCATATTTTTGAGTTTGTGTTCAATCCCCTTCAACCTTCAAGTTACGAATGGCGTGCATGCCAATCTCACTCCTCAGGTTTTAGAAAATTGAACAGGGATAGCTGTTGTACCCCAAAATTTGCCCTCTATTTTTAACTCTAACCGACTTTTTGTTTCGCATTCATTTGCATCATCTTCATAGCATAATATTTTTTTTCTAATATTAGCCGGAATAATTTCTCGGAATTTACAGATAGACTGGTCAAATTAATTTTTTAAATGTGTCTAAGATCAGTGAACGAAAAAATGTCAAGTTTAAGTTTGCAAATATCGGTAATATTAATCTACGGTTCACATGGTTTAATTTGACATGCTAAAAATATTTTTACGACTATTTTTGGTCATATGTTGATCAGTCTGAGCAGCTTAAACAGTCATAATTTTTATTTCAAAATCCGACCAAACGCTGTATTTTTCCGAGTTATTTATTTCGTGCTGATTATTTTGATGTGTTCATTTTATTTTTTCGAGCACTTTGGCGCCCAATTTTTATTTTTTGAGTCCGTTTATTTTTATATTGGGTCTAGAATAAATAAATAGAATTGTTAGTTTTTATTTTAATTTTAACTATTTTAATTATTAAACTTTATTTAATTTTTTAAATTAATATTTTATTGGGTTCCAAAATAAACATTAAGGCCAATTATAATTAACCCTAATTGGTCCCTATATATACTAACTAGTGGAAGACGAAAAAAGGGAACAGAAAGAAAATTATTTTGTAGCGGAACGACAGATCTAATATTGGGATACATAAACCTTTTCGGTTGACTTCCGTACACTGATATCATACTTTATACTGATGCTTATTGGTTATTATGACATATAAACCTTTCATGTTTTGTTAACACTTAAATTTATCGTGGTATACATATGTTCTCACATCTCATGTTTGATTAGGTATGATAGATAGAAAAAAACTATTTTTATTTATTCTGTTTTATATAAACTATTTATGTTCTCACATACATATGTTCTAACAAACGTTTTACATTCTTTTATTAACGTTTTATGTTCTTTTATTTTTTTTATATTCTGTTTGTTAATTAATTAATTAATTTATCATATGTATATAATATATAGTATATATAACTTTAATATATAATATATAAATATTTTATTTTACTTTACTATTTTTTAGATTATTCGGATCGGATCGTGTCGATATGCTGTTTGTACATTTGTGTGTATGAGGTGTGACACTTGTGTTAATCTGATCCAGTTGCGATGATCACAATTTTGCGTTAGCAACGTCATTATTCTTTTTTTAATTCATATTATTTTTATGTTATTCATATACATATATTTAGATTTGCACATTTTTTTCCATAAATAACTACCCTGATTTTTTTCCTAAGCCTTGACGATTTTGCCTCAACCATTTTTTTATATGTTTTGTTTTATTATATAATAACTATTTTTCAGGTACATTCACATGTGCGTGCATGTGCGTGCGTGTCTTAGTGTCAAGAAGGCAAGACTGATAATCTTGAGGGCATTTTGACAAAGACACATGAGTTTTATCTTCTTTTTCCTAATTTCTCCTAATTTCCACTTTTTTTTTTTAATTCTCTAATTTCTTAAATTAACTAACCTTAAATCTTTAGATTAATTTTATTTGTTTATTTTCTAAAAAACTCTTAACTTTTTTTTAATTACTTATCTTCATAACCCATTCATAATATTACTTAATTATTTCTTTTACTATAAATTAATAATTCAATATAATTTTTTTTAACAACAAAACTTTTTTTTATATATTTTTATAAACAATTTTATAATTTAGTTATGTTAGAGTTATTTTTATTCACTTTTAAAATTTATTTTTTGTTATAGATAAGTCTAAAAAAACTTTTCTAACTTTTTATTATTATTTTTATTAAACCTTAATTTCATAAATCTAAAATTTTTATTTTCTTAGTAACACTAAACTTTTTCAAACCTTAAACCTTAAACCTTTCCCCTCTTTTTTATGTTATTCATAACCTACCTTGTTATTGTTGCTCTGATATTTTTCTGCTTCGCCATTATAATTATGTAAATGTTTCTCACCTGTAAATTTTTTATCTTTTTATTTTTCGCCTCATAATTATGTAACTGCCCCGAAGCATTGTAATAGCTTAGGAATTTCTCATTTTTTTGCCTTTAATTTTCCGCCATTTATTTTTATTTGATAATTGCATGGTTAGTAAATAGGGAGTGACAAAACCTAATTGAAATTAATATGAATTTAGATAATTTAATTAAAAAGATTAAATACTTGAACATAATCACTCACACACGTAAGTCGATCGTCTTATGATCTCCATTTGCACATCCGAGGGTTACCCCCTCTCAGTTGCCTTATACAAATGGTCAGGTCCCTCGAAAATGGGGGTGTCTTAAAAGCAAAGTCCTTACAGAATAAAATCATCATAGTCCCTTAAGATTTAAAAGATCAAGTCCCTACGAGGTTGCCTACGATAATGATCTTGTCCCTTCGATAAAAAATGATAGACCCTCCCAGGTTGCTAAAGACACCCCTTAAGTTGCCTTCGTTGACCGTACGATGACCCTACGACCGTCCCTAAACAAATCCAAGGTAATGACTACCTATTCCTTAATAATAGGGACAATCTTACCCTTAAAAGAATATAAAAGAACATGAATGACTTAGTCTAGGATAGGTACCTCATAGTTATTTGCTCACACTTTAAAAATACTTTTCACACCTCACTATTTTCAAACATTTTCAAAAAAGGCTTTGTATACACCCATACGAGGGTCATTACAAAGTACTTAGAAATTTTTTCTAATCACACACTTCACCTTTTCAAAAATAATTAAGTGAGCTAAGTAACTAAGAGCCCATGGATAACCATGGATATAAAGGGTGCTAACACCTCCCCTTTATATAACCTACCCCTCGAACTCAAGTCTTTTAAAACCGGTCTTTCCTGTTCTTTTATGTCCTTTTCTTATGGCTAAAATAAAAGTCGGTGGCGACTCTTGCTATCCGCACATGTTTTTGTCAAACAAAAACACCCATGTCAGTTCTCCCACCGTGTTACACACGGCTTGTTGTTAAAACTAGGTTACAATGTTTCTATTTATAACCTATTTACCAACTGGACTTGGGCCTTCAAAATAGCAGTAACAAGGCTGCACAAAGTCGACAAATTAACCTCCAAGAAAATAGGTCTTCAATCATTAGTTTCCTAAATTATCTCCTTATTTGGAAAGTATATATTTCTTTGTAAATTTTGATTGAATCTTCCAGACCTTTAAATTATCACCCCTTTAAATCAGCGACACATAGGATTGTATAATATCTCCAGAATATTCTGCAGCTGTTAAAATATAACAGAACAAATCACTCCAGCTCAGCACATGCATGATGTCGTATGCGATGTCGTATGCTCCTTCAAGGACATCTTCTTCGACATGTTGCTCAAGTTGTTGAGACATCTCAACATAACATGTTCCTTCATACATAGAACTTCAACCTACTTTCTCCTTCAAGTTAGAGAATCATATTTAACATATTGGTGCTATATTAGTTTTTTCCAAACATAAATGTCAATCATATAATCTAGAGAATTAACAATAAATACAAAAACAATTTAGGAAGACATTGATAATGATTTGTAAAGAAGAATTTATACAATATTATGATCAACAAAGATACATATTTACAGAGTAACTATACAAACACCCAACAAATAAAGAATACATAAAGAAGAAGAGAAATAAACCAAACATCTCGCAGTTTGTCAGAGCCGGAGAATGAGAAATCCACTCTGGATCATCTATATGCAAGCTTCAATGTTATTTTCTAGCTAATCTCTACCAAAAAATAAGGTTGATGAAGTTGGGAGACAAAAACCACCCCCAAACAACATAAGATAATACAAATGAAGTAAAATGAAATATATACAAAAATTTGTATCAGACGCACGACCCGACGCTAGAATCACCGCTTGACACTACACTTTCTTTTACTCATGCCAACTGCGTAATTTATACAACCTGACCATAAATATCTACCACCGCCCGACCCTAAAAGTACCTCCCGATCCTGCACCGCTCGATGGCGGAAACCACCGCCCGACCCCAGGTCAAAAATATGGAACGCTCCTGGAATTTATTCCGAATACACCGCCCGGTAAAGAATCTGCCGCTCGGCCCAGTTGACAGCAAACAACAAAATCCAACATTGTTTTATTCATAACTTTTGAACCGTAACTCCGTTTTTCGCCCAATTCGAAGCATTGGAAATCTTATTCAATGCTCTATATAACAACGCTTAAATAGAAATGTTTGAATGCCAACAAAAATAAATGGAAAATAATAAAACTCAATGAAATTTACACGAAAATGCAATATATACACTATAATGTAAAGTAAATGTATTTACAAACAAAACAGAGTTTACTGAATGATTTTAACAAAAAGTATAGATAAGTACAACAAAACTTATATACAAAAATAACTACAATTTGCACTAATCATATTTCCATCATCACATGTTTCTTTCAAAAGCGATGTGTTATTATTATTTGGTTTTAATTCCTAAGGTTCTTCATGAATAAAATTCTTGCGAAGATTTTGGGAAGCATGGATAAAATTCTTGTGAATATTTTGGGGGAGAGAATTAAAAAGGTTATAGGAGGCTTGGTTTCTTTCAACTAATCTGCATTTGTGTCAGGAAGACATCTCTTGGATGGAGTGGTGTTTTCTAATGAGGTTTTAGACTTTGCAATAAAACCAGATAGGGAATGTATGCTTTTCAAAGTAGATTTTGAAAAAGTGTATGATTGCGTTAATTGGGAGTTTCTTAGGTTTATTATGTTAAAGATGGGATTTGGAAGTAAGTGGATGAAATGGATAGAATCGTGTGTGTTCAAAGGCTCTTTTTCGGTGCCAGTTAATGGTAATCCTACAAAGGATTTCGAGATTAAGAGAGGTTTGATGCAAGGTGATCCCCTTTCTCCTTTCTTATTTGTTTTGGTGGCAGTGGGGCTGATGAGGTTGATTAAAAAAGCGATCAAAATAGGAGAGTTCAGATGAATTGGGGTCAACGACAAATTATTAATGGAGGTTATTCAATTCACGGACGATAACTTTAATAGTAGGAGAGGGAGTATGGATGAATATATTGTACCTTAAAGCGATTTTGTGTGGGTTTGAATTAATGTCGGGACTCCAGGTGATCTATGGCAAAAATAACATTGTTTGTGTCAGTATCTCACCCCATTTCTGTCTACTGTTGTTACTTTTATGGGCTGCAAGGTTGACAATCCAGCTTTTTCTTTTTTGGGCATTCTAATTGGAATAGATCAAAGAATGGACTCCTCTTGCAGATTCATCTTAACTAAATTTAAAAAGAAGTTGGAAGTGTGGGAAGGTAGGTTGTTGAATATGGAAGGTAGGCTTGTTCTTATCTACTCCATTCTCACTAGTCTGCTAGTTTTCGTGTTTTCCTTTTACTAGGTACCAGTGGCGATTTGGTCGGAGATAGGTAAAATTAGGAAAAATTTCTATGGGGTTCTAAAAAAAGGTAAGAAGAAGATTTGCTGGTTGAATTGGAAAGCGGTTTGCAAAAGTAAAGAGATAGGATGGCTTGGTATTAGAAGCATGAAATAATTTAATCTAGCTTTATTGTCGAAATGAAAGTGGAGGATTTTAATGGAAAATAAGGCTTTTTGGAATCAGCTTCTTGAGGCGAGATATGGTAGGGTCAGAGGTTGTGTTTTGTTCGACGGAGCTGCATTTGACATGTCTTATTCTCTATGGTGGAACGATTTAATGATGGTGAGTTCATTGTCTAAGCTTGAAGGTTTTAATTTCAGTAAATGCGTGTGATTCGAGGTGGGTGACATACGGCTTGCACACTCCCTTTTGGCTGGAAAACTGGACGAATTTTGGTCCATTGACAATTTTTTTCCTCTTTTGTGGGAGTGGAACATTGTATGGACGATAACTTAGGATCAATTGCAACATTCTGATGATGTTTGCTGTGTTCAGCTAGCAGTGCAAGAGTTGACTCTCTACGCCACTAGCAAACATGTCATCAAGTGGGAATTGGATGGGATGAAGAATTTTTTGGTCAAGTCAATGTATAATAAGTTGTTGGAATTTGAGGTGGATGATTTTTTTCAGGAGGACCAGTGGGATGCTTTCGTTAATCTTTGGAAGTCAAAAGTTCCGACCAAAATAAAAGTCTTTGGATTGAAGGTTCTTTGGAATAGAATTCCAACTGTGTTAGCTTTGAGAAATAAAGGTTTGGAGGTGAGTGGCTTACGTGGGTTGTGTAATTCGGTGGAAGAAGATCTCGTTCACCTTTTGTTCACTTGTGAGTTTGCCGTTAAAGTTTGGAGGACTTTGTCATCTTGGCGTGGGGTTTCAGTGGGCTTTCTAGGTGAAGTCACAATTTTTTTTTCTGAGTTGGAGAAAGGGATGGTCAAATAGTATCTTCAGAGGAGCAGTTTGATTGACCTGCATTTGGGCTTTATGGAAGGAGAGAAATAATTTTATCTTTAATTCGATTAAGTGTAATGTTGATAATGTTTGTTGGAACGTTAAAATTTTAGCGTGGAAATAAGATTGTTTAGGGGAAATTCCTTACTCCAACACAACCTTTCTAGAGTTTTGTATGAACTTATTATCTTAGACATTAGAATGGAGATGGTATAGAATTTTCCTTGGTATATTTTTATAAGGGTTAAATATAAATACTCTTGTATTCTTATTAATTCAATTGTTTATATATATATATATATATATATATATATATATATATATATATATATATATATATATATATATATATATATATATATATATATATATATATATATATATAACAATTTTGGACAAATAGCTCTTTATCTCTAGAGATATTGATATTGTAGTTGAGAAGAAAAAAAAATCATGTAATTATAATATGAATTGTTTTGGAGTGTTAAAAAAACCATTGATAATGACTCATCACATGGTTGTAAATATTATTCTCAAGGGATTGCTCAATAAATGGTAATGGTTATCATCAACTTTTTTTGGATAGAAGGTTGTGAATATCTGTTGTATAATATTCAAATCCAACAAAATTCAAATATTTTAAAAAATACATACTTTTATTATTTTGATTAGATTAAATTTTAATTTTTTTTATTAGTGGTACAATAATGGTCTGTTTATTTTAGTTTTACTTTTTTATTTATTTCCAAAATTAATTATTATAAAATTCTGTATTTTTTCTTATAAATTGACTTTCTAAAACTATTGAAGATGTAGTCAAAATCACAATTTATAAAATATATATATTTTAACATTTTTTAATGAAAATTTATTTTAAATAACTTTAAAATTGAGTGATTTAAAAAAAATTATATCAATTGTTTTTAATAAAATGATTAATATCTAAAATAACATTTTTAAGAATAACTATTTAAACTAAATTTTTATTTGAAGTTTTTTTTTTATAAAAATTATACATTTTTTAAAATAAAAATATATAGCACTATAAAAATTATTTTCTAACAGATCTGAAACAAACTAACTCTAAATTATATTAATATATATTATTTTGTTGTTTTCACTTTATTTTAATAATATTTATTGGTTAAAATGATTTCTATTTTTGTAAATATTTACTATATCATATACATGAAATAGGTATTTTAAATTTCAAAATATTTAATTTTAATATGTAGTTTTTATATTGGTGATAGCTTAATAATTGTTTGGGGTTAGTAAAATATTATTAATTTATTTTGTATAAATTCAAATTTAAAACTTAACTTTTTTGTATCTAAAAGGGTGTAACTTTAGCTGCTAATTAAATTTATTTTAAAATAAAATAAAATTGTAAAAATCAATTCAATTCATACCATATCAAATTGTTTTTTAATTGAAAACATTTAAAATTAATTAGTAAATATCCTATAAATTCATGACATGTGAGAGGGAAAGACAACTAAGAGAACCTCTCTTGATACCTACTTGGCATACACATTAGACAAATTTCATGGACCACTATTTTATCAATCTTAACTTATTTCAATTTTACTTCTTAATTTATTAAAAAAAATATATTTTTTAAAATATTAATTTATAAATATCAACAATTTATTTATAATAATAAATTGTAAACAAAAAAAATATTTGAGATTAAACATTATATAATCAGTTTAATGTCATTTAAATCAAATATAAATAATAAAATCTAAAATCTAACTTAATAATATTATTATTTGTCTGATGAACTAATACTTGTAGACTTAAATAATTAAATTTAAATTGAAATTTATTAAACTTTTGAATCCATTTGGTTGATTCAATTTTAGCATGTGGCATGCATATGCAGAATCAGAGAGTTAGTCATTCTCCACCAACCATTATGCTCTCTTGACAAGTGACATATACTCTTTCAATCACTTCACAGCCTATAATGAAAGCAACTTAACAATGTTTACTCATCATACTCTTTTTTCTTTAGTACCACTTTATCTGTTTATCAAATTCAACGTGCAATACAGTAATAAGCTACATGGATTCATCCTTTTGGACTTTTACTATGTTACAAAATCATAATAGTTATGAAAATATCCTTAAAATGTTACTATATGGTTCAACTTTGTTCTATAAAGATTCTGTTTTTTTAAAATTTTTAAGTGATTTGATCCAAGTGTTTATGTGTCTTGTTGAATGATGATTTTTTTTTTAATCACACATTGAGTGAACTAATACCATACCACAATTTAAATAAAAATTAAATTATTTTTTTGCATCTAAATAAATAGAATTGGAAATATGTAATTTTATCATCGTTCTTCCTATTTTTCCCTAACAGAGAATTTGAAATAAACTCTATCGAAGACAAAATTTGCGAAGGAGAAGAAGACAATGGGGTTCAAAATCGTTTAAGGAAGTTATCTACATTGGTCTCATAGCTCCATTTATCCAAAAAAACTAGAACGAATGTATGCTCATTTCTTCGAATTTTCTCGTCTTTTTTTGGTGTGAAATGGACAACAACTCTGATGTATGCCGTTCTGAAATAGAGTATGAGTATGTTCAATGTTGTTTTTCATCACGGGGAAGTTTGTTAGAGACAAGACATCATTTTATAGGGGTGAAGTTCAAACCACTATATGTGACCAAAATATTGAAAAATGGAGTGTCTCAAAGGTGTTGAAATTAGTTATTACTTGGGGCTATGAAAGAAATGAATTTAGGGTTTGGAATAAACTTGAATGTATATATGATTTCTTTTTTAAAGTTAACAAGGATGACTATGTCGATGATGTTGTGAGTTATTCTATTAGAAATAATATTGAATGATATTTATATGTTGAGTGCACAATGTGAAGGACATTAATGTCAAAATAGTTGAGCCTCATTGCATTGATATGACGAAAGAGACTGAATCATGGTGATGGAGAAGATGAACCAAATGAAAACGGGGATGATGCAAGGAAGATTAGGTTTGATGATATTGAGGATGAGAAAACGACTGCATTTAATGATGAATTTGAAATCATTGAAATTGATAGACCAAGAAATGATTCAAAAAAATTGAAATCAATGGGAAGTCATATAGGATTAAGGTTTGTACTACTAAGTTATCCATGAAGAAATTAACCTAAAGAAGAAGAAGAAGTTGAATGTAGTTGAAGCTGTTAGGATAGACAAAACTAATAAAACCAATGATTCTCAAAGAATAGATGAGGGAGAAGACCAATATGTGAGTGATGAATTGGGTAGCTCAGACCCAGATGCATTTCTTATCCTTCATTTACCACGACCACAAAAGCCACCACGTCCCCTTCCTCGATTGCTGCTACCACCACGACCATAATTTTCAATCTTTAAAACTTGTTCTTCTTATTTTTCTTAATTAATCTTCATCCTTTGATCATGCACAAGAAGACTACTTTGAAGCTCATCAATGAAAATAGTTGTGACATCATTCGATTCGTCTATGGAGCACACCATATAAATGAATTTTGTGGTCATGGATCTCAACACTTTTTCAACAATTATGATTGGATCCAGTTTTTTTCCTTGAGAAGTTATCTTGTTTGAAATTTCCAGGGTTCTTGCAAAGTATTCATCAACCGTTTCATTATCCTTCTCTCATAACACTTCAAATTCACGACGCATGCAAGACTTGCAATTAGGCCCTCTTCATTTTCGTAGAACCATGATACTTCTTGCGCATGGATTCCCATATATCCTTTGTCGTGTCACGAATCAAGATTATTTCAAGAATTGTTCGATCAATTGCTTGAAAGAAATAATTCTTGGCTTTGGGATCTTTGAGCATGCTCTATTCTGCAAGTTTTCTTTGTTCTGGTGGTGCAATAGTCACACCTTGTTCAACCTGTTTCCAATACTCTTTGGATCAAAAAAGGTTCTCCATAAACATAACCCAATGATCATAGAAGCCATCAAATTTGGAAATCGTTGGAGTCAAGAAATTTGAGAAATCAACCATGGAAGGGACTTAATTGGTAAGACACGAAAAGGAAAAATACTTCAATGAAGAGACACAAAAAGGAAGAAGATAATGAATAATCGAACCAACTGCCTTTCTCTCCTATAATAATTATAATATGCATTTTTTATTGAAATAAGCACACCAGAATCAAGAACCAATGCTCTTGACACCACTTGTTATAATATGAGAAAAATTCTTGTATGGTAGTACCATATAGTGATCTTATATACATATGCAAATTACATATATAATAAGCAATCCCACATAGACTAGCTAACTGATTGATATATATATATATATATATATATATATATATATATATATATATATATATATATATATATATATATATATATATATATATATATATATATATATATATATATATATATATATATATATATTACTCCATCCGTCCCACCATGAGAGGTCTGGTTGATTTTTCACACAGATTAAGAAAAATGAATAAATAAAGAAAAAATAATGATATTTTTACTAATATAACCTTATCTTGCATTGAGAATAATAAAAGTAATATTAATTGAAGGGTAAAATTGGAAACGTTACGTTGAAAATTGAAATAGATCATTTATTTTAGGACACTGATTTATTCTAAATGAGTCACTCAATGTGGGACGAGGGAGTCTTAATTAATTATCTTATACAGTGTAGGAATAGGAATAGCCTAACTAACTGACCTACATATAACTAGTAGTTAATTATATGATCATCCAATGATATTTTAATAAGAGACTCCACCAAATTTTAATATTATAAGATTTGATGAAAAAATAAATAAAGTCCGATCAAAATTATTTCAATAAAAAAAATTAAACTATGGACTTGTCTTGATTAGAATTAGTTCATGCAATGTATAAATTATATATATTTTTTATTGGAAAAGCCAGCCCATAATAAAAATAAGGACTATAATACAAGAGATAAAAAGATAAAAAGGGAAAAAAATTTATGTTCATAAAAAGAACAACAAAATTCAAAAACTAACTTTTGTTGAAAGCATTTTGAGTAAATCAAGTTCTATAATCGGTTAATACAACGATATAACTCGTTACAGCTAAGACAATTTCACTTTTGAATTGCATAAAAAGAAAAATATTTGAAGTTGTAACCAGTTAACGTCCGAGGTTAACCGATTACTACTAAAAGTTTTATTTTTGTATTGTTAATTGTAACCGGTTAACCAAATGGTGTAATCGATTATACACCTGAATTTTGAAATTTTTCTGTTATGTAGTTACATGTTTTAGATCCCAATTATTTTGTAACTCTTGTATAAATGATTTGAGTGCATTCTCATCTCATAAGTGGATTAATGCTAATGTGAATATCATTTCTCACCCTCAATTCTCTCTCTCTCTCTCTCTCTCTCTCTCTCTCAATTTTCCTCTTTCACTATACACACTCCAATTTTCTCCATCATTGTTCACCAATCTTGTGGTTCAAAGTTCAAACATTTGACATAAAGAGTTTGGTTCTGATCCACAAACACCTAGTATGCAACGTGAATTTTGTTTCAACGAAAAAATCCTTTCAAACCTACATATCCTTGATGCGAAGAATTATGACAAATGGTGCAAGCAAATGACATTGTTGTTTGGCTAGCAAGATGTTCTTGAAGTGATCAAGAACATGGTGAATGCCCTTGTGCATTGTGCAACAGATGCATAACAAGCAACACATAAGGAATAGAAGAAGAAAAACTTCAAGGTGTTGTTTTTTATCCATAAATGTATGGATGGTGACAACTTTGAGAAAGTTAGTGACTGCGAATCGTCATAGAAAGCGTCGAAGATCTTAGATAAGGCCTATGTAGAGGCTGACAAGGAGAAGGTGGTGAGGGAGAATCGTCATAGAAAACGTCGAAGATCAAATGGAAGAAAATGAGATAATCGACAGTTTCACAACGAGAATCATTCGGTTGATGAATCAAGTGAAGGCATGCAGAGAAACAGTTACATATCAGAATGTTGTCACGAAAATATTGCAATCTTAAATACCAAGATTTGACAATGTAGTTGTAGCGATTGAGGAATCGAAGGATCTTGCGATAATGATAAAAGAGGAGTTGCAAAGCTATCTTGAAGCTCATGAGAAAAGGATGGAGGAGAGAAATAATGATAAGGAAAAGACGAAGATTTCCTTATAAGCTCACTTTAACGAGAATGATAATAGATTGAAAGGAAAATATCCCATGAAGAGTAAAGATATTTTTCAGAAATTTGGTGGAAGAGAGTCCTAAAATTCTAAGAATTCGAGTTGTCAAAGGGGTGAGAGCAGCTGCAACAATAATGATGGTCAAGGAAACTTTAGAGGTAAGAAAAGAGGTTTAACGAAACCAAGGAGCAATGCTTTAGGTGTCAAAGGTTCGACCATTTTGTAAAAGAGTGCAATGAGAACAAGACGTGATCTCAAAGAGATGAAGCAAAAGTTGTAAGATAAGAGTTTTATGAAGGGAATACACTCTTGGTCATGATCACATAAGGAAATTCAGAAGTAGCAGGCTGCGAGACAACAACAACAATTCAAATAATGTTGCGAAAATAAGTTATAGCCAATTACATAATGTAGTTAACCAGTTACATGCAGAAGAAAATGCCATGATGAGTACGAAACGAGTTTAGTGTAGTAAGGAATAGTACTTAGACTCAGGTTGTTCTTCTCATATGATGGGGAGGAAGGAATGGTTTCTCAAAATCAATCTCCCCATGAAGAACAAGGTGAAGTTCGCGGATGATACCACTCTAGCGGCCGATGGGATTGGTGATGTTTTGATCATGGGATAGGATGGTGAATATTCCTTGATCAAAGATGTTTTGTACATTTCAGGAATCAACTATAACCTTCTAAGTATTGGCCAATTTCTTGAGAATGGTTACAAGATTCACAAGTAAAACAAGGCTTGCATGTTATGGATGCAAATAGAGTTTTTGAGCCTTAAAGAGCCTATGGATTCCAATATAACCTTCAAGGTTAAGCTTAAGGTTATGAAGCATAGATGTCTTGATACAACTGAAAGTCGATAAGAGTGGATGTGATATTATCATCTTAGGTATCTCAATTTTTGAAATCTCAAAGACTTGCAAAAGAACAAAATGGTAACGGGGCTGTCATTGATCAACATACAAAATGAAATTTGCGTAGAATGGGTGTAAGTGAAGCAACATAAGGGTGAATTAAACAAGGATGCAAGTTGTAGAACTAAGAATTACTTTGAGGTGGTGTATTCATATGTGTGTGTACAAATGCAAGTAGATTCCATTGGTGGTAATAGGTATTTTATCACATTCATCGAAGACCATAATAGAAATCTTGGACATACTTGATCAAGAGAAAGGATGAGGTATTTTAAATGTTTAATAAGATCAAGTCCATGGTTGAGAGGAAAAGTGGTTACAAACTCAAAGTGCTCAAAATGGACGGTGAAGAAGAATATGTCTAAAAAGAATTTGAGGATTTTTGTGATAAAGAAGGGATTATACATGAGGTAGTACCATCTTATACATCGCCGCAAAACAATGTTTTCGAAAGGAGGAATCGATTGACCACAAACATGGTAAAAATCACGTTAAAAGGGAAGAACTTACCGAAAGAGTTATGGGGAGAAAAAATATCCATAACTGCCTATTTGTTGAATATGTGTCCAACAAAGAAGGTTGAGAAGGTAACATTGGAGGAAACATGGTCGGGATTCAAACCGAGTCTGAACAATTTGAGAGTTTTTAGTTACGAAGCATATCAACATGTTCCGGGACAACTTAGAAAGAAGTTGAAAGATAAGTGATAAGTGATGACACTTGTAGGGTATCACTCTACAAGTGGTTACAAGTTGTTTGATGCAGCAAATAGAAGGGTTGAAATTAGCGGAGATGTCATAGTCGACGAAATCAAGGAGCAGCAGCAGCCTGTAGCCGGTTACGTAAAAGTTGTAACCGGTTACAACTTTAAAAATTTAGATTCTGTAGAAATAGAAAGAGCAGAAACTCTCGTTGTTGAAGCTCACATTGAAGAAAATCTGAGAAGATCAATAAGGCAAAAAGGTTTGCCTCAAAGACTCCAAGATTGTGTGATGTTCCAAGAAAACAAAGTCAATGATGATGGTGATTTCATCCATTTCACACTTATTGCCAAATATGAACCCTTTAAAATAGAAGAGGCTTTAAGTGATCCAAAGTGGATTTGTTCTATGAAGGAGGTGTTGGAATCCATTGAGAAGAACAATACTTGGGAGTTGATTGATCTACCAAATAGAAAGAAGCTAATTGGTGTGAAATGGGTGTTCAAAGTGAAGGAAAATTCCAATGGTGAAATAATCAAGCTTAAGGATTGATTGGTTTCTAAGGGATTTTTGCAAAGAGAAAGCATATACTTTGAAGAGGTATTTGAACTGGTTACTGGGATTGAAATCATTAGGCTTGTTGTTAGTATTTCAAATAATCACAATTGGCACATCTACCAAATGGATGTCAAATATGCATTTTTGAATGGACCGCTGAAAGAAGAGGTATAAGTATGACATCCCCTAAGTTTTTTGAAGAAAACATTATATAGTTTGAAGAAAGCTCCAAGAGTTATGAACAAAAGAACAAATGGTTTCCTAAAGGAGACTGGTTTCAAGAAATGTATATCCGAGCATGGAGTGTCTGTGAAGACGAATACAGGTAAATGAGTGATTATCCTTTGTCTATATGTAGACGACCAATTGATAACAAGCAACAACAGAAAGTGCATTTCAAAGTTCAAGAGTGAACTTATGAAATAGTTTGAGATGACCAACCTTGTCCTAATGGAATTGAGTTCCACAAGTCAAAAAGACGATTGCCCATGCACCAAAGAAGGTATGCACTTGAGATATTGAAGAAGATTGAAATGGAGTATTGTAATTCTTCCATTACTCTAGCTGAACCAAAGTTGCAGTTGTCTAAGAATGAGGATGAGCAAGATGTTGATCAAAATAAATATAGGAGGTTGATGGATCCTTACACTATTTATGCAATACACGACCGAACTTTGCGTTATGTGTCGATATTATGAGTAGATTCATGGGGAGGCCAAAGGTATCGCACTTGGAAACACTTAAGAGCATGCTATTGTGAATAAGATACCTTAGAAAACAAAGTATAACAGCTTTCTCAAAAAACCCACATGGGTTAGGGTTTAGGGTTTTACCAAAGATAATAACAAGGATTGGTTATAAATTGCTATTCTTTCCTTTCTCTTAAAACAAGATTACAAGTATACAAGAATAACAAATAACCTCTCTCACTATTGAATTAGGGTTTTATCTTCCTATTTTCCCATATGAAAAATTTGAGAGACTAGTATGTTATTTATAATAAAATTAACATACTAACCTAATGGGCTTTTTAACAGTTACCAATTACAAGCTAATTTAGGGTACAAGCTAACTTAAACAATTAGATCCATCACAAGACCCAATTAAACAATAACATGTGAGCAAAATTCAACGTCATGCTATTCGTACTAGGGTTTGTTCCAATATTCCACAAATCCCCACCTTAGAAGACACCCTATACCAACAAGAAACAAACTAAATTTCTTCATGCAGTTTTATCAACTGCATACAATGGAAAAATTTGCAACTGGGAAATGTCTTGGTGATCATATCAGCAGCATTATCATTTGTCGAAACCTTCAGCACTTGGACTTCTCCACGCTCGATTACCCCTACGACAAAATGCAGCCTCACATCAATGTGCTTGGTTCGCTCATGATAGGCTAAGTTCTTCGACAGGTGTATTTCACTTTGACTATCACATTTAAAAATGATACTTCGACCTTGAAGTTTCAGCTCATTTGAAAAACCATCAAGCCACAATTCTTCCTTTATAGCTTCAGTTAAGGCGATATATTCCACTTCAATGGCTGATAAGGCAACAAACTTATGAAGTGTTGCTTTCCAACTAATTTCTATGCTGAATATAGTGAAAACATATCCATAAATAGATTTTCTAGAATCCATACAACCTGCATAATCAGAGTCGACATATCCTTTGATTGCTGCTTTACTATCTTCACCCAAGGCTCCACCATAAATTAGGAATCTGCTCAGAGACCCATTTATGTACCTTAGAATCCACTTCAATGGTTTCTAGTGAGCCTTTCCAGGATTCGACATGTACCTGCTTACAAGACTGACTGCATATGTTATGCTGGGTCTAGTACAGACCATAACATACATCAAAGAACCTACTATATTAACATATGGAATTCTATTCATATAAGCTCTTTCGACATCAATACTGGGACACTGATCTATACTCATCTTGAATTGAGGGTTTGTTGGAGTCACAACAGGCTTTGAATTCAACATACCAAACTTATCAAGAATCTTCTTCAAGTATGCCTCTTGAGATAAGCATAATCTCAATTGGTTTCTATCTCTCCGGATGTCAATCCCAAGAATTCTGGACGCAACTCCCAGATCTTTCATATCGAACTCCTTATTGAGTTCATCCTTCACCCCATTACATCTTCGACATTGTTGCTTGCTATTAGAATATCATCCACATAAAGCAACAAAATAACAAATGAATTACCAGGTCGAAATCTAAAATAAACACATTGGTCGACCTGACTTCTGATGAAACTTATGCGTGCCATGAACTTGTCGAATCTCCTATTCCACTGTCGAGGAAATTGTTTCAGACCATATAAATATCTATTTAGTTTGCACACATACTCCTTTCCCCACTTCGACATACCCTTCGGGTTTCCTCATCAGGATTGTTTCATCAAGATCACCATACAAGAATGCAGTCTTCACATCCATCTGTTCCAGTTCAAGGTCGAACTGTGCCACCATGGCAAGCAACATCCGAATGGACATGTGCTTCATAACAGGAGAGAACACATCATTGAAGTTGACACCTTCTTTCTGAGTGAACCCCCTTGCAACCAACCTTGCCTTGTATCTCTTTGACACTACTCCTTCGATTCCTTCCTTAACTTTGAAAATCCATTTATAGCTGACTAACCTGGCTCCAACACGTTTCTTGATAAGTTTCCAAATATTGTTATCATGAAGAGATTTCATCTCATCATCCATGGCCTTCATCCATTCAGTCTTATTTCGACTCCTCATAAATTTCTTATAGTCTCTAGGTTCTTCGTCTAGAACCTCACTTGCAGAGATTAAGGCATAAGCTATAAGATCTGCATACCCAAGTCTTTGAGGTGGCTTGATGACTCTTATCGACCTATATATTGCCAATAGGTAGTCATTATCAGTCTCCTCATCTTCGACAGCAGTTTCTGCTTCTTCGACTTCATCTGGGTCATGCAATTCAACATCACTACGCTCCACCTCAACAAGAATTTCTCCATGTTCCATCTCTTCGACAATATCGTCAGTTTTCTTGAAAGCCATCTCAACTTAATTGAAAACTATATCTTGACTTGTGATACACCTCCTGTGACCTAGCTCTAGGCACCATAGCCTATAAGCTTTGACTCCTTCAGGATATCCCATGAACATGAATTTCAGAGCTCTAGGTTCGACCTTGTCTTGCCTAATGTGAGCATAGGCTACACAACCAAATACTCTCAGTTTGTCGAGATCTGGTGGATGTCCCGACCAAACTTCTTCAGGTGTCTTCATATCTAACACAATCGAAGGACATCTGTTTATCAGATATGTTGCTTTCAAAACAGCTTCATCCCAAAACACCTTATTCAATCCAACACTAACCAACATACATGTAACCCTTTCGAGGATTGTTCGATTGAATCTCCCATCTAGACTATTTTGCTGAGGAGTACCTGATACAGTCTTATGCCTTGCAATCCCAAATTCGACACAGTAACTGTCGAAAGCTTCATTGCAGAATTCAAGGCCATTATCAGTTCTCAACCTCTTGACCTTTCTGCCAGTTTGAGTTTCGGCCAAAACCTTCCAACTCTCGAAATTCTCAAAAGTTTCATCCTTCGTCTTCTGAAAGAATACCCATAACTTTCTGGAATAGTCATCAACTATGGGTAGAAAATATCTTGCACCTAAATGTGAAGGATTCTTTGCAGGCCCCCAAAGATCAACATGGATGTAATCAAGGGATCCTTATGTTCTTTGTTTACCTTTGTTAAAATTCACCCTACAAGATTTACCAAATACACAAGGTTCACAAAACCCCAACTTTTCGACTTTGTCACCACCTAGCAGGTTCTGTTTCCCCAGTTCTACCAGGCCTCTCTCGCTGACATGGACCAATCTCATGTGCCATAATTTTGTCTTCGACAACAGTTTCGTGGATGCAACATTTGTCGAACCACTTACAACTTCAGTCTCAAGGGTATACAAGCCTTGTTTCTTCACGCCTCTAAAAACTTCTTTCAACCCCTTCATGACTCTTAGGATACTTTTCTCTCCTTAAAAGACATATCCCTTCGTGTCGAATTCACCAAGAGAAATCAATTTTTTCTTTAAGTCAGGTACATACCTAACTTCAGTCAATAGTCTTATTAACTCATCATGGGGCTTGAATCTCACAGATCCAATACCTGCAATTTTGCAAGCTTTGTGGTTTTCCAGCAGCACTTATCCACCATCTTGATCACATAATTCCTCGAACAAGTCTTTATTTGGAGTCATATGACAAGTGCAACCTAAATCCATAATCCACTCTTTTCTTGAGTTGCTACTCGAAACCACAAGAACATCAGATGAGTCGAAGTCATCTTGAACAATAGTAGCATTACCATTATTATTACCTCCATGATCTTTTAGACGTTCAGGGCACACCTTTCGAATGTGAACCTCCTTCTTACAATGATAGCATCGACCACCAGATTCTTCACCACTATAAGATTTCTGCTGACTTTTTCCCTTCTTCTTGTCGAACTTACCATCCTTTCACAAGAATTTCTCCTTAACGGCCAAACCTTCACCAACCGTTGAAGGTTTATGCTCCTTTCGTTCATTCAATTCCTTAGAGTACAAGGCCGATTGAACATCTTCAAAGGTCAGGGACTCTCTTCCATACAAGAGGGTTTCTTTGAAGTGAGCATATGTTATGGGCAAAACGCAAAACAATAACAACACTTGTCTTCGTCATCGATCTTCACATCAATATTTTCAAGATCAAGAATCAGCTTGTTGAACATATCCAACTGCTCAGCAAACACTTTTTCTTCACTCATCTTGAATGAATACAAGGCTTGCTTCAGGTAGAGCCGATTCACCAACGATTTGGTCATGTAGAAACCTTCAATTTTCAACTATAACCCTAACGTCGTCGTCTCCTTTGATACCTGTCGAAGAACCTTATCACCAAGGCTCAACAATATTGCGATGTGTGCTTTCTTAATCATGGTCGTCTTTTCAGCTCATGTCAACACAACATTCATGGCCGTCTCTCCCTTCAACGCTTCCAAACAACCCTGCTGAACAAGTAGGGCTTTCATCTTCAAGCGCCACATAACGAAATCGTTCACTCCAGTGAACTTTTCAATCTCATACTTTGTTGAAGGCATCTTCACCATGCTCACCGCACCAATTTGTTGTGAATAAGATACCATAGAAAACAAAGTATAATAGGTTTCTCAAGAAACCCACAAGGGTTAGGGTTTAGGGTTACCAAAGCTAACAACAAGGATTTGTTATAAACTGATATTCTTTCATTTCTCTTAAAACAAGATTACAAGTATACAAGAATAACAAATAACCTTTCTCACTTTTGAATTAGGGTTTTATCTTCCTATTTTCCCTTATGAAAAATATGAGAGACTAGTATGCTATTTATAATAAAACTAACATACTAACCTAATGGGATTTTTAACAATTACCCATACAAGCTAATTTAGGGTACAAGCTAACTTAAACAATTGGATCCATAACACAAGGCCCAATTAAACAATAACATATGAGTAGACTTCGACGACATGCTTTTCGTACTAGGGTTTCTTCCAATATTCAACACATCCTAAGATATGCCTTATGTTGGCTGCGAAATTCTCTTTCCTGTAGCGGATATGGGAAAAAATGCAATTTTCTCGATTTTACCAATTCCAATTGGTGTGGTGATAAAGATGAACAAAATTAAAACCTAGATACATATTTATGTTTGATGAAACACCAATCTCATGGTGTTTAAAGAAGGAACCAATAGTTTCAATCTCATCTTCTGAGGCCAAGTACATTATCGCTTCATTATATACATGCTAAGTCGTGTGGCTTATGAATCTATTGAAGGATCTAGGAACTCGTGAGGGTAAGTTTGTTGTAATCCTGGTTGGCAATGTCTCCGTAATTAATCTTGATAAGAACCCACTTTCACATGGGAGGATGAAGCACATTGAGATGAGGTTTCACTACTTGAGGGAACTTGTTAGTGAAGGAAGGTTACGATTGGAATATTGCAGAAGTGAATACCAAGTGGTTGATTTGTAGACTAAGGGAGTCACACATGATATAATCAAGAGGTTGAAGATGAACATGATCATGGAAGACTTGAAGCACTTGAACCGGTTACAGTTAAGGAAATTTCACTTCTAAGTTGCATAAAAAAGGAAACAAATTGAAGTTGTAACCGATTAACATCGTAGGTTAACTGATTTCCACTAAAGGTTATATTTTTGGAATGTCATTTGTAACAAGTTAATCAAATAGTGTAACTAGTTACAAGTCCGAGTTTTGCAATTTTTCTATTATGTAGTTACATATTTTAGGTCCCCGATCATTTTGTAACTCTTATATAAATTCTAGAGTGCATTCTTATCTCATAAGTGGAATGTTAATGTGAATATCAATTCACTATACACATTCAGATTTTCTCCACCATTATTCACAAGTCTTGTGGTTCAAAGTTCCAATAATTTTGACATGAATCAATACTAAGAATTTAAAAATAGTTTTAGTTACAATAAAATGAATTTAAGCATGAAAATATTGAGTGTGTGGTATCATGTTTGAATTTTTTTAAATGTTACTCCCTTTGTTCCTCATTGGGTGACTCAGTTGACTTTTCATGCAGATTAAGAAAAAAGAATAAATGAAGGAGAGAGATTGATATTTTTACTAAAGTACCCTTATCATGTATTTGGAATTATAAAGGTAATATTAATTAGAAAGTGAAATTGGAAAATATGCATTAGAAATTGAAATGGTTCATTCATTTTGAAACACTCTTTTATTCCAAATGAATCACTCACTGTGAGACGGAGGAAGTAATAAGTTTTATGTCAGACAAATTTACATAAAACTTTGTTCCGATTTAAATGAAACTCCTATAAGTAAAATATAAAATCAATTTCTTTGGATTAGTGAGTCGCACGACTAGATATTAAATTTAAGAAAACAAAAATACAATTTATATAATAATAGTAAATAAGTTGATATTTAAGAGTCTTATATTTATGGTGATAGAGTCTAGTTACTTAATTAGGTGACACTATTTTTTATTTAAAATTTGATTATTTAATAGTATTGATGTAATACCTCAAAATTTCCCCTCTCATTTTCTCAACATTTTGCATAACATTTAGCATACATAAGTGCATGAAATAACTAACAACATTGCATCATGTGTAGCATAGCTGAGGCATAAGTATGTGATCAATGATTGGAGCAACTGAAGGCTATACAAAGGCAATCAATGGGCCAAAAAGCTTCTCAACATTGTGCAAAGGGTTCACAACATCCCATAATTTCTCATTTGAATCCACAAGCCATGGAAAGATTTGGTTTGATCAAAGAAGGCAACCAGTGCAACATCTTGTCGCTCCCGGGATTTTCATCCTAGTACAAACGCGAAAGTGGCGCGAAAAAGGTAGAGTCGCCAGCCAGACATTTTTATCCCAAAGGAATGGGAAAGGTAATGTTGCACAAACCTGAGGAAGAAGGAAAGGAAAAGGTCCTGCGAACCAAAGATCTGCGTTCGGGAGTCGGTTACGACCTGGGAAGGTATTAGCACCCCAGACCGTCCGCCGTACCCGACGGGATCCACGCTTGCTTGTTTTATTTCAAAGGGTGTGAAAAATACGAATGCTGCTGAATAAAACTGCTAACTGGAACTGGAACTGAAGTGAGAAAAGGAATTAAAAGAGAACAAAAAGAAAGAATGGGGAAAATGTAGGGAAAATAAAGAAAGTGCTCGAACGGGCCCTACCCCGCTGCCTACGTACCTCATCGGAATAATGAGGATCAGAGTCAACGTAGTTCTCCTAACTAAGGCGGGAACTATTTGTTTGTATTTTTTACAGTTGGAACTGTGTATATCTATGCTCAGGTGTTACAGGCTCGTCTGGTACAAGTGCGTTTACCGTCTTGCATCCGAGACAAGTTGTCGCAAGTTCGCGTTCAGAATGAATGAGATGAGAAAGAGAAGTTCCCGCAGGACAGTCGCTTATTGTTTGTTTTTTTGTCTTTTATGAGAAATGTTTTGAATTTGTTTGTGAATATTCTCATACTAAGACCTATCCATCGCGGGAAGTATTCACACCTCGCCCCGAAACAGGACGCATATAAGCACTCCGCAACAAAGTCTCGTGTCGTACAAGAACGTTCGGTTTTTATTAAGTGTTTATTGCTTTTCTTTGTGGGATGAGAAAGAATGACTCAAGTTGCAAAAGGCAAAATCTAAGGGACTAAGACTCAATCCTAATTTTGTTTATTTATTTACAAGTGGCCCTAATGGTTTGTGAGGTTTCTAAACCTAATGAAGAAAGGAAAGGAACTAGAAACTACTAGAATGCAACTTACTTCCTAAGGAAGTTAAGTTGATTCTAAAGCAAAGGGGAAGCCTATACAAGTGAGGAATTCAAATAGTAAGGCATGGCATTAAAGTGGAATAAGAAATAAAATTCTAAAAATGCACATTTTAAGGTATAAAACCAAAAAGTAAGCCTAAACTTATTCCAAGTCTATTTATTATGAATTCTAAGCCTAAGTCTTAAAACTAAAGGAGTTATCTAATATTGTCATTCTAAAAATTAGAAATTAAACTAGGCTAAGTCATTGTTAAATCCTAAGATTAAACCTAAGCAAACTAGTTCTTAATGGATCTTAATATTCTATCCAAAACTGATTGAATTTTACATGTATAACTAGCCTAAAGATTAATACACTAAAAATATTAAAAGTCCTGGAAAAATTATGGAATTAATCCTATAGGGTCCTAAAACTAACGATTACATTGTGCCAAAAAATATCCTAAAAAATCAGAAGTTAACTATGTCTAAAAATCACTTAATTCTACCTAAGGATTAACTATCATTTTCTATGGATTAAGTTACCAAAACAGGGGATAAAATGACCTAAATTTTCTATCAAAATTATTCTAGGTCCTATTATGAGTCCTCTAACCATAGCAAAAAGAATGGGTCAAAAATCCTACTGGAAGTTGAAAAAATAAAATGAACAAAATCATGTACAGTTAAAAGAAATTCAATAAAAGCTAATTAAAAGAAAAATCATAATTAAATCGAAAATAATCGAAATTCAGAAAATAAAAGTGTCACAAATTTCTAAAATGAGTTATTAAGCTACTGGAATTGTTGTGGAATTTTATGATGATTTTTCCTATGTTTTATGGATTTATTTCTAGCCTATACTAAACAAAAAACATTAAAAGGAAAAGGGTGCATTAAAGTGGCGAATCGAGATTACTTACTTGGTCGAAGTGCCGATTCTTCACATAAAAGAAATTCAAAAACTTCAAGCCATGTCTTGTGATCTCCCTAAGCAAAATAAATGCTTATCTTCCATAATCACTTTGTAAAAATCCCCCATAGTCGAAATCGATCCATTATCGATCAAAAAAACACATGAATACTCATCCCAAATTAATCCAAGACAATAATTAGAATTAATGCCAAAAATTCTACTTAAAATCACCAATAAATGGATTAAGACTAATCCACAAAAAAAATTAGCAAGACAATTAATTAATGATTTTTTACAAGAAATAATTGGCAAGTGAAAAAAAACAAAACAATAAATAATTGGAAACTAGGGGAGTGTAATAGAAATCAGGATTTATGAATAGCATAGAATTGGCCCCAAAGCCCAATTCATTTGAAGAATAGCTCCAGGGAGGTAATGGGACAAAACAAGGGGTGCTGATAGAATGACCATGGGGTCTTGGCCCAAATTCACCTAAATCCCGCAAAAAGGGATGAGAATAGTGAATTCGAAGGTGTTAATAGCAATACAAAACTGATAAGCCCATCTCCAAGTGAAAACCGCAGGGGTCCATTAGTGATTAGGGGGTGCAATAAGTGATCCATGGCTGAAAAACGGATAAGCCCAATCCAAGAGTTATAACCCTAAATATCAGTACAAGAATTGAGACCGTCTTCTTCAAACTTACACGCCGTTTTCTTCTTCTTCCTCAACCGAAGCTCGCCGCCGATGCCTTCTTCTTTGTTTTCGGCTCCATCATCTTCTTTCTAGCATCTTCGTCCTAGCATCTTCTTTCTAGCATCTTCGTCCTAGCATCTTCTTCATTTCCATCAGAGCCTATCATCCTCTCAAATAGAAGGCGCCGCACGCCGCCAACACTGACTCATCATTGATCGCCCTTCTCCTCACCTTCTGATTCGCCGCCGCATTTCAAACAAAACCGACGGCCAAAACAGGACCTCATCGCGAACTCCTTCGGACCGACAATGTTCAACAGTGATGATCAAATACTCATAAGAAAGCGTCGTGGTCGGCCTCAAGTTCCAAGAAGATCTGTAAGATGGAACACATCATGATGATGACGTCGAAATATTTCTTGGTACACTGTGAATCCGTGATCTCTTCTCCTCTGAAGCGTCCTTCTCGGAACGAATTCGATGCTCCTTTGGATCGAGGTAAACGCGAAATCGGAGGTAAAGTTGATTACGATTCCCCTTCCCTTATACAATTTGAAATCGTGCTCTTCTTGATACTCGACTCTAAAACTCTGTGTACCGTTGCGGGTTTATGATTATGAAATGTGATTGTTGAATTGAATGGTTGTGCTGTGGATTCAACAGGTTATTGAAGATGAAGATAAAGAGGGAGTTTGGCTGCGGCTGACGGGTTGAAGATGGAAGGTGATGATGCCGGCTGAAGTTACAACCGTAAATGTGGTTGATGAAGGTGATTGATGCAACTGCAGTGCCAATTGCTTTCGATCTTTTCTCTTCTTTTTGTGCATTTATGAAATTTTTTTTGCGGTTCCGAGTCATTGCGAAGTCTTGCATGAATCTTGGATCAATTTTCATTGATATCGATTGTTATTGATTTTGCAGATGCGATTGTTGATGCTGCTGATGATGAAGATGTAAGTTCGATCGATTTGGTTAAGATTGCAGAGTTCATTGAAGATGTTGATGAATGGTGTTCTGCTGTAATTGATGAATACGATGATAGATGTGGAAGGAGAGATCGATGATGAAGATGAAAATTGACACCATCAGAAACTGATAGAGAGTTTCTGAGATTTGGAGAAGATGAAGGTCGATGATGGAGTGCTTGTGAGAGATTCATGAAGACAGGGATAAAAAAAAATGGTTGAAGAAAGTTATGAGTATTCTTGGAGGTTGGAGTTTTGAGTTGCAGAATTCAGAAGAGTGGTGATTGAAGCAAAGGGCCAGCAGAAGATTCAGCCAGTTCTTCATTTTTCTATATCTGTTTTTTTGTAGCTCTGTAACTGATATTCTGTTATGAGCTTTTTTTCTTGAGAGTTTTCTGTTGTAACTGTAACTGAATTCAGTTAACCAAACTCTAACTGTATTTTTGAGTTCCATTTTTATCTGTTTGATTCATCTGCTATATCAGTTAGGGATTGCACCCTTTTTTTTGCTGTAACTTTCTAATATATAATTGACCTTTTTTATTATGAATTTTCTGATAAAAATTCATTATATATTTTTCTTATCATTTATGTATTTATTTCCCTCATGAATTGTAATTAACTTTAAAGAAACCAAGGATCTTGTTTTGGAGTTTGGACCACACTTCTAGTCTAGTGAACTTGAAAAGAAAACATGAGCCTTAGAAAAAAAAACAAGACATTCAAAGGGACATTTGATTTTGGGCTTTGATTCAATATGGGTTTATGATACCAAAAGAAATTGCTAATGATGATTTTTTTAAAAGTAAAAATGTGGAATGGTGAAATGGATTATGAATAAACAAACTTGGCCTTGAAAATATGATCATTGATAGATGATAAAATGTGAATGGGCTTTAGTGATTCATTTGTGGTATAAGATGGATAGTATTTGAAAAAGGTTTAAAATGTAACAAAAATGAATATCTGAGGACTTTTCATCTATAGCTCGAATTGAACCTCTGAATAAAAACCACTTCTCCAGAACCGTGATGCCATGATGAATCTACAAATCAATAATCCATTAATCACCCTTTTCTTAATCACTTGGGAATGCCGCGTTCAAACGAATATCTCCATCAAATGAGCCTAAATCAACTTGCCAGCAACAAATAAAGTGCTTTGTTTACCATGGCCGTTTGATGAAGATAGATCTTGAAATATGAAGTGATGTATGACCAAAATATCGACGCGAGAAACCCAAGCCATTGAAATTCATTTGGTGAGATATCCCCGAGCTTAAACCTGAATAAAAGCTCTAGTCCCCTTTGACGATAAACCCGATGCACCAATGACTAGTATTTGCAAGTAAGTTCCTTACAGATCCCTTAATCAAGGACATAAACCTTACGAAGTGGAAATTTCATACGAAGAGGGTGCTATTAATGGCCCCATGATCAAAGCTTTGAATTCATCCGACAGTTATAGATAGGGTGCGAAAACCTAACTCCATAATCCATGACACCAACTCCAGCGAAGTAGAAACCACAAAACCATGGAATAACCTGGCTCTTCAGAGGACACTGATCTCATGCTTGAGGAGTACAATATCAATGCATGATTGTGAATGATGTGATCAAATGGGAGAATGCAGATGAAATGCGAAGCTACAAGCCAGTTAAGGTAAAAAGAATGAGGGCAAATTTTGAGGTATTACACATCTCCTAATGAAAAAGGCCAAATTAGGGTTTCATTTCTATTGGGCTTATGCATGAAGTTATGATTCAAAGAGGATTCCATTGTCTTATATATGATGACAAGTACCTAGGGTTCAAATTTCATCCACAAATTCATTTTGGAAGAGGTTTAATTGGCCAGATGACTGAAAATCAGGGATTTGGGGAAAAGTCAACCATGCTGAAGAAAAAGTCAACCCCTGACTTCTTGAGATCAAAATCATGAAATTAGGGTTACAAGGATCCTATGGTTCAAATTTTATCAAGAAATGATGGAGGAATCAAGAAAACCAAAACTTACCATTTTTGGAAAATTAGGGTTTCCAAAAATGGCAAGTTTTGGCCATTTTTGCAGCATCTTTGAGAGAGGCCTTCTCCCAAAATATGAGGGCTATCAAAATTATACTTTTAGCCAATTAAAGAGGGCATCTTAAGCTTCAAATCCATAGGTGGAACTCTCCCATAACATTAAAAATGAGAGAGATATGGTCTTGCAAAGTGGAATGAAAGTAGGGCAAAATGCAAGGCATGGGCGAGGCAGCCTGCAGGCCAGCACACGTGCCCTGCCTGGAATTTCATCAAACAGGTGTAGAGTCAAATTTCAAGCCATTTTTTTTGGTCAAGAAGACTTCAAATAACTTTTTTGTGAACTACAAAGTTATTCCCCTACATGATCCCTACAATATTGATGTTCAACAATTTTTCATTTGAGCAAAGCATTGATAGCTATGAGGGGCTAAAGTAAGAGGGTTGCAACTGATCATGCATGGGCACCATGGGCTCGAGGCAAGGAAATCTGGCAGGCCAATTGTGCAGCTTGGTGACATGCTATTCAATGGTTATTTTGAGATGATTAGAGGTCATCATTCATCATGGCATCAACTTCAAACTTGTTCCACACATTGCCAGCTTCAATTTGAGTCCAAGAATCACTTGAATTGATTGCTTGAGATTGAAGAAATCTTCCATTGAAGATCATGGTGTGCAGCCTGGTTTCTTGCATTCTAAGAAAATGATCAAATGGAGAATTCAGTCTGAGACTTGATGTGTTTTTCATCATGTTAGGACCATGAGGTTTCCTTTGAAGGGATCAAATCATCACCTACTTGCATCACCACCCTAGCTGCTATGCTTCATCAAGCATCCAAGTCAATGAACATTGATCCTTTATAATGCATTGCTTCAGCTTACACCAGAATGCACCTCACTATAAGGACCATGTTCATGACTGTATTGCATCATTTCATTTCCAAATGCATAAGACCAAGCTGCACTCGAGTCACACCATAAGCAACATGAAGCTTGTAGCATTGGATTGAGTTCTATTAGAGAAGCTTCTGGATGTCACAGCTGGCATAACTGCCATTACTGCCTCACTCAGTTAACCCAAGGAATTATTAACCATGGTTAAGGGCTCTATAAAGCAAGATCATTACTTCAGTGCAAGGTTCAACTTGATTCTTCATCACAAATCACCAAAAATTGCAAAGTGTTCTCTCTGAATTTTCACATTGCAAATGGATTCGAGCAAGCATTATCATCATTGATTTGGATCCATTATTCCTCCATTGATCATCTTCATCATCTCAAGCTCAATCATCAAGAATTTCACAACCTGAAAGCTTCAAGATCCAGCACTGCACATTGTTGATCTTCACTGCATTTTGGATTCAAACTCTTCAAATTGCCACAATCCTGCTTCAATCTCCCTCAATCCATCATCAGCATTATCTCAAGATCAAAATCCATGGAAGGCATAACTTGAAACATTAAGGAATCAATACTGCATAGCATTGATCACCACTGCACTTTCACCAATTACTCAAGTCATTGCTCCCAGAGTGTTTATTTCACTTCCATTGATCAAGATCAAGGTCCAGCAAGCTAAGGATCCTCATCTCTGGCCTTCTAGCAACAATTTGTCATCTCTGCAACTCAGGTATGTCCTGAATTTCCACTTGCTCGAATTGCATATTTCTAGTTGGTTTTATGTTGATTGAGGCCTGATAGAGGTTATGGATTGGATGGCTAGTTGATAGGCATCATAGATGCTCATATTCAATTTTCAGGCTTAGATTCTTGCTTTCGATTCAGGAAATTTAGGAACCTTAGATGATTTTTGAAGCCATATTTATGATCAGTGAAGAGAGGCGAATCCATTGATGGTCCCAGTTTTCATTTTAGTGAGGTTTAGGGTTTTCCCTACCGGAATAGTGAACGGAGAAGATGACCGGAATTCATCTCCGGTCATTTGAACAATGCCCTAACTTATTTCTCAGCTTTAAGTCCCAACCGTTTATCTTTTATCATCCAACGCCCATAAGCATGCCATCACATTAATGAGGGTGTGCCAAGCATGTGCCTCCTCTGTTGACTATTGACTTCCTATGCACACCCCCAACGCGTTTTACCTGAGCCCATTTATGTTGTTTTTGTTGCTTCCAGCACCCCCAAGGCCTAAACTAATTCATTTCATTTTATTTCTTTTTTACATTTTATTACAATTTCGTTTTGCATTTTTAAAAATACCAAAAAGCCTTAGACAATTCCAAATAAATTCTTGAGCATTCCTCTCATGTTTTTTTTAATTTTCTATAATTTTAGATTTTTTTTTCCATTTTGAAGTCAAAATTAATTTCCCTTTTAATTGTTTCACAATTTCTCCATTTTGAACCAATCATTTTGTATATTTTTGTTCTTTCAAACATCTTGATCCCATCATCTTGATCCCATTATTTTTGCTTTATTCAGAGAACATATTGAAATATCCAAAACGATTTTTGTTATATTTTTTAGGTCATTGTTTGTACCATTTTGAGTCCATTCTTCCACATAGGTTCATATAAACCCTAATTGCATTCTAGTGATCCTTTGACCATTCAAAATTAGGAGTCTTCATGAGATTTTTTTGTACATAAGTCATTCTCTGGATTTTGATGTTCAATATTAAATTTCATAATTTTCTAAGTCATTTGATATTTTTCTCAAGTTACTTAAGCCTTAAGTCATTTTTGGTCCCTTTTAGAAGCTTCTTTCATCTCCATTTGAATAAAGCATTCATTCCATTGATATAAGGTCTTGATTTTGAGTTTTGTATGTCACATTAGAGGTCCTTAAGTGTAGAGCACAATCATTGGGTCTCTGTCTTTTGATTTTAGGGGTTGCTTGAGTCATAAGTTGCCTTTGCCTCCTTTTGCCCTAATTCTCCTTCATCCTCCATCTTAACCTTTCAAAACCAATTTTATTATAATCATTGCATGTGTAAACCACATATTAACACTTCATCAAGTCCCTATTTTTTGTATGGAAAAGTCACATCTCATTATCCATGTTTGAGTTTTATTCTAAGTTTCTTTCTTCCTTTGATGTTCTATGTGCCTTTCTTCTCATTCTCACACCATTACACATAAAGTGGATCTATTTCACTTGAATCTCTTCATCCCCTTTTATATGACATCATAGGATACTTTAATTGAGTGTTAGCCCCTGGAATTTCTATTCACCTTAGGGTTTATACAATTTTAGCCTACTTAACCATTTAAGTTTCTTCATTGTAACTTTACCTTAGCTTAGTAGGGTTTAACTTCCTTTTAGGGCATAGTTTGAAATTGTTCACTCTTGTAGCTTTAGAATACTTAAGTTGAGTTTAGCTACTGACTTTTTAAGTTTTCCATCTTATAAGTTGCCTTAGGCTTAGATATTTGTCTTAGGAGTTTACTAATCTCTTCCTTAGATAGTATGGATTGTTTGGAAAGATTTGCCATATCATAATTGTTCATTTTTCTCCATCATGCTAACATTTGTTTTGTAGGGGTGGGGGAAGATGAGGTAATCACTTCATTCTTATTCCTTTTTGCATTTATTTGCTTTTCCTTAGCACATTGGTGCTTTGTTCATAGGACTTCTCTCTTTCTTTAGATTTCAACTTAACTTCCTTAGGAAGTAAGTTGAATTCTAACTTGCTCTTTTTTCTCCTTAGGTTAGACACCTCATTAACCATAGGATCACACTTTTTTTACATAATAAGATAACTTAGGGTTGTGTCTTAGTCCCCCATTAGCATTGACCTTTACTTCTTGAGTCTTTCTCTTCTCATCTTCAAACAAAAATCCAAAAAGACTTATAAATGTATGAAAGGATCCCTTGTGTATAGCCTTATTCCATGGGATACTTACATTCATTCCATCTTGGAGTGGTGTGAACTTGTCTAACATGATGTACAAGTCTTATCAAGGGGTTGTTTCACAAAGAAAAATCTAAGAGATACTTCTTCAGAAACTACAAAAAACACTTAATAAAGTTCAACAAGCTAGTGAACTTAAACCCTAATCCATGGAAACCACTCTTGGATAAATTCTCCTTGATGGGTGTGCTTGTTCTATTATTCCATCTTGGAATGTAGTAGCAAGTATATATTCCATGGAAAAGAGTTTGAATTCACTTCCTTGTGCCAAATTCATAAAAACTCTTAAAAAGCAAATGACAAACAATAAGCGACTCTCCTGCGGGAATTCTCTTCTCACCTCATTCATTCTCAACGTGAACTTGCGACGACTTGTCTCGCATGAAAGACGGTAAACGCACTCGTACCAGACGAGCCTACAACACCTGAGCATAGACATACGCAGTTCCATCCATAAAAAACACAAACAAATAGTTCCCGCCTTAGTTAGGCGAACTACATCGACTCTGATCCTCATTTTCCCGATAAGGTACGTAAGCAGCGGGGTAGGGCCCGTTCGAGCACATTCTTTATTTTCCCTACATTTTCCCCATTCTTTATTTTTATTCTCTTTTCCAATTCCCTTTCTCATTTCCATTTCCATTCCAATTAGAAGTTCATTTGTTCAGCAGCAGTTATATTCTTTTACCCTTTGAAACAAACAAACAAGCATGGATCCCGTCAGGTACGGCAGATGGTCTGGGGTGCTAATACCTTCCCAGGTCGTAACCGACTCCCGAACCCAGATCTTTGGTTCGTATGACCTTGTCCTTTCCTTCTTCCTCAGGTTTGTGCAGCATTACCTTTCCCATTCCTTCGAGATAAAAATTCCTGGCTGGCGACTCTACCTTTTCCGCGCAACTTTCGTGTTTGTACTAGGATGAAAATCCAGGGAGCGACAATAGATTTTTTTTAAAATTAAAAAATGATAACTATGAGTAATGTATGACATGTTAAATAAGTTCAATTAGTAGCAATATAAGAACATCAAATAAATATATAGATGCAAATTTGAACTCGTAATATTCTATTTTTTCATCTTTAAAATTTCAATTTCAATTGCTAGGTTACCTGGAAAAAAATATTGTTAATTAAACTTTAGTAAATCCATTTCAATCTCTAGTAAAGAAAAAAAAGACATAATTAGGTCCTAGGCCCCTTAAATTTAAACGAAGTTTTGATTTAGTAACCTAACTAAAAAACATTACGTAATGGTTATGTATAGAAATAATCCGGACATGTCCTCGTGGTCTTCAGCTGGGACTGCGACGGTGCTTGTAGGAGAGGGGATGGCGTACCTGCAAAGTACTCCAACGCTCAAGTAACTTTCAAGGTGAGACGAACTAAAGAATTAAGAAAGAGTGTGAATGATTAGAAGTGAATACTTGGCCCTTCCAAGATGGAGGGTATTTATAAGAGCATTTGGTCGTGATTTTTGGGCGCGTGGCCCTTGACTGAGTGTAATTGCCTCCAAAAGTTTCAGAGGGCATTTGGTCGCGCGTGTGGAGAAATTCCCCATCGGTTATATCCTAACGACTCTATTTCCCAACGGTCATGAGGTCACAGATCTCTTGATGGGAATAGGCCCCAGAGCAAAACTGGATTGGGCCTCAATTTGGCGTAGGGCACCTGCTAGGGAAGTTCAGAACAGGAACCCCCAAGCCGTTGTGCTCGAGCGAGGATAGTGACTTAAGGTGGTCAAGTAACGAGGATTCAGATCGACGTTTTTCTCACCTAGAAATTTGCGGACAATTGATTGTTCTTAAACCCTAGTTATTGTAATGGGCAGCTAATCATGGGGAGAAGTTACACAGACATTAGGGAAATAAATGTTTTGAGAAGACAAAACATTTTTCTTTAGTGACACGTGTTGGAATGCGCAATAATTAATTTATGACACATAGGGGGCTAGCCCTATGCCATAATTATTTGGATTTTGTGTTTCCCCACGCGAGATTAGGATATTATAAAAGGGGGGAAATGATGTTCATTTGATCATTACGCATAAACTCTTTCTCTCACCGTGAAATTTCGCCCTGCAACTTTCTCTGGAAACTTCATCGTCATCGTCGCTGTTAATCTTCAATAGATTATGCCATGGACCAAGGTAATCTTCATCTTCTTCCCTCCAATTAGCTACCTGGGTGATGCCATTCATCAGTTCCCCTATGAAGTTCATGGGGACCTTCAACATTTATGGGAATTTCCATGAATTTCTGGAAACTGGACGAATGTTCTTCAAGGGCGTATGAATGTTGTGATGAACTAGGGTTAGATTTTTAGAAGATGAATAGATTAATGCTTGATCTTCATTAGATTCTGGTTAGGATAATTTAGTATTAGTGATCAGGCATTAGGTCGTCATATATGACGATTATGTAGAGGGACTTGTCCCCGGTGCATTTCTCGAAACATTTTAGTCGAGGATGATGTTACCTTTTGTGAGGGCGGATCTGACACGTCATACTTTTTCTCTTTCCATTTTTTATGGAAAAGGGGCCGAACTGGGGATATATCCTCTATCCTAATTGTCGCTCTTTCACTTGAATTACAGTGGAAGGGTGGATTCGAAATCGTCGAATTCACTATCTTTCCTCAGCTTTTTAAGTGAAGGGAGATGAAAAGTCGATCATGAACTCGAGGAAAGCCTTTCGGGTGATGCTAGGGGAGCCGCGGATGTCCCCGCTGCTGATAATGGACGAGCCGCTCGAAACGGCTTCTCAATTTGTTGTGGATGACTCAAATACGTGGGGGCGCATCGAGAATAGGAAAAAGGGGGATCCCATGAACTAGCGGGAATTACCTTTGAATCCTTATCAGAGGATATGTTCTCGTTATCCCGCTCTTCGGTTTTCTATGTACGAGTTTGCGTTTCGCGAAGCTGGGTACCGATTTCCTTTCACGGACTTCCAGGAAGCTATTTTCACACATCTCGAGCTTGCGCCCTCTCAAATGCACCCGAATTCCTTGGCGTTCATGAGGACCTTTGAGTTGGTGTGTTGTTACCTGGAGATAGGCGCGACCATAAGTCTGTTCTTCAGGATCTTCCATCACCAGAGGAAGTATCAAGAGGGTCGACACAATTGGGTGTCATTGAAGTAGGAGAGTAGGCTCTTCAAAGCATACTTGGTCTCTGTTCGCGACTTCAATTATCAATTCTATGTCATTCAACCATGCATACATATGGCCAAGGACTCACTCTATTATAAAGAGGTCGTCAATGGTATGGAGAATCTAGTGATTTTTTTTCCATTGGAGTGACAGGACGTCCATTTTCGACATGCTAGTGACCACTATATAACGAAGCCAGAGGATCTCAACACCGATGACACGGTGTTGTACAACACACTTGTTAACTTCATGTCTAGTTTTCGCCCTCTGGACCTCATGGATTCAGACGAGCATATCCTTCTGATATCTGATCGAACGTCGGCCACCCAAGCTAGGTTGATTAATTTAAAGGAGCTGCTCAGTTGCCCGAATGACGATGCAGCGACGCAACTCTTAGGCGGAGTTTAGTTTTGTTGTCTTGTATCTGAGGATTTAATCGACAACTAACTTATTTATTTTTATCTTGCATATAAAATGGCTAAGATGCGCGAACACTTGGTGAAGGCCAACAAGGCAAATATGAAGAAGGGACCCAAAGGTAGGGTCGAAGTTGTCGAAGACCATTCCACCCTCGAAGGGTTTGTCGTTACGGGAAGTTCTACTCCGGGGAGCACTCCGGCGGGTGGCTCTCTGCTAGGGAAAAGGCCGAGGGTCAAAGAGAATTTCTTCCCTCCGAAGACTGCTGTAACACCCCATTTCTACCCGACAAATATATAGAAATTAGAGTAGGAAAACTCAACCAAAAAGTAAACAAATAGGATGCCACATTTCAACTTTCAAAAACTTATTCATTTAATCAAATAATAACACATTGATACATAACACTTTCAATTCGGATGAAACCGTAACGACAAATTTTATTCAATCTTTGAAACAAATAACTTTCACTTAATAAGCAATAGATTCTCAATTATTCAACTAAACATAGTACAATAACTTTTTCAACTTATACAACTTAGTAGCAACATGTTTCTAATGCAAACAACTTAAAACAACAACGAATAGATCAAATACAACATTAAAGCAACTAAGCATTCATCTCATGAGTGTTACGTATCAGAGCATCGACACCGACTCGAACTGACGAAGATAAAAATCTTCCACCAAGCTAACCTGCACGTTACCAATATAGGGGTAACATTCAAACAGAAGGGGTGAGATATCGAACAATATAAACATGAGTATGATAATTAATACATTAGATAGAATCATACAATTTCACTACTATCCAACAACAACAACGTAATAATCACCCACAATTTAACACCAACTTTATCAACTTATTACATACATCAACATTACGACACAATCAACATAATTAACATAATCATATAATCAACTTAAACCAACCTAATCATATAAGCAACTACATCAACATGATCACATAATCACATAATTAACTTAATCTCCTTCACGACATAGTCAATATAAATATATAATCCACTTAAACAACATAATCAAATTTATTGACATAACTCACATAAACAACTTAACCAACTTAATCAACATAAACAACTTCATCGACTAAAGCAACATAAACAACTTCCTCGACTTAAACCACATAAGCAACTTCATCAACTTAATCAACACAAACAAATTCATTGACTTAATCAACACAAACAACTTGTTCAACTTAAGAAACATAAACAACTTCATCAACTTAATCTACATAAACAACTTTATCAACTTAATCTACATAAACAACATGAACAACATAAATAATGCGGCACAGGATGCGACTCGACTATGCATATGCATGTGGTACCATTGGAGTAAAACTCCCAACTTAAAATATACCAGGTTATTGAGGTATATAGAAGGAATACGACTTTAACTTTATAATTTTGTCAATCCAGACCAACGTGGTAAGCATCTACTCCAACTTACAAAATACAATGTATGCCATGATCATAACGACACAACGCATAACAACAACCAACTCAGAACAACATTCAACCAACAACATAGCAACTTTAATTCAACACGATTCAAATATGTGTTGGTGTAAGCCCTAGAGGCCAATACTTTTGGTACTTGTATCAAATTATTTATTAATAATAAAAGGCATTTCTTAATTATGTTTGTTTTTCCAAAATGATAAAGTCCCTAGAATAGCTAGTTCGTTTAATGAAATACTAAGTGTGACTTAATCATGAGATTCCATTAAACATAAGGACAATATTCTTAAAGCATCCATAGTCGAGCTTTAATGTGAAATGGGATAGCCTTAAAGCATTAAGACTATTATGTAGATAGACTGATGATCACATCTCATGGATCATGGATAAGGAGTTATCAAATCTTGACATAGGTATAAATTTTAGGAGTAATATTTATACTGGATTGACCCACTATGAGAGTACTACATAGAATGTTATGCAAAGTGTCATAAGTTACTTTCATGGTGATAGTGGTGTATACCACCCTTCGACCTAAAACAACTATGGACCCTAGATGTAAAGTCAAGTACTTTATTGCTGATCAAACGTTATTCGTAATTGGATGATCATAAAGATAGTTGATGGGTACTTCACAAAGCATGTTGAGGGACATGAGTAGCCTAGATGGAATTTGCCCATCCTGCATAATAGGATAAATGTATAAGGGCCCAATATTGAACTAGACATGTATGACACGGTATATGCCTTGTGTTCAATATAGACATAAGGGAAAAAGGATAATTGTACACATAAATACTATCACAAAAGGTTTTGTCAGATCACATGACAATTTTGTGACTTGGATATCAATGATGTGTTGCTAGATACCGCTCACTATTTATTATGTTAAATACATGATTTAATATAATTGTCAACGTCTCAAAATCCTACAGGGTCACACACATAAGGACAATTAGAGAAAATATGGAATAAATAAGGTACACCGTAAGGTATGGTGCACTATAATGGAATACGGAATATGGTAAGGTACCATATGATATAATAATAATAGTTATTATTAATTTTATAATATTTATAAAATATAATAATAATAAAATTATGGTTATTATAATAATAGTTATTATAATAATATAATAACAATATTATTATTGAGTTGGGCTTTTAGGTTAAAGCCCACACAAGTAGTTATAAAAATAGAACCCTTGTGCAAAAGCTCAAAAGATTGTTGTTTTGAAACCCTGGCCGTATTCCCTTTTCCTCCCATTTTCACTATAAACTTTCATTCATAACCAGCTAGCACTGTGATTGATGGAAGTTGTTTGTGTGGACTGAGTAGAGGCGCTGTTCTTCGTACAACGCTCGTGATCAAATCAGAATCAAAGGTTTCAAGCGCCACAAGAGGTAAATATTTTGTCACCGATCATGCCCTTTCGTAAATATCTCTAAAGGGAAAATTTTGTTTTCCGCTGCAATTTTATCGGCAATTTCCCTTTAGTGGTATCAAAGCCACTTACGAAACCATGAATCTGGCAATTGTTTACTTTCTGTCAATTTTGTTTTAATTGGATTAAAACACGTAAAAATTGTAAATTTTGTTTTAATTAGATTAAAACACATAAACAATATTAAATCAAATCCAGATATTAACTTTTGGCATCAGATCGTGTACGGTTTGGATGGTTGATATTAACTATGCTTCGATATCCGACAATAGTATGGTCAAGCAGCGATATGCCAATCGTCCATAAGTTACACATATATGATCGCTCTAATTCATATATGATATGAATAACTTTGATGCAAAAATGATATATTGGATATACTATTTTATTTCATCAGTTCAATTAGAGTAATGATTATCATTCGGTTGTGCGATCTATGGTTATATGCTCCGGAATCCGACTTTAGTATGGTGAAGCAATAACATACAAATCAATCATATTGAATTGTTGATCATGTTGCGTTGATGGTATGAAATTTTGCATCAGAGTGTGACGACATAAGGGTTGCACCGTCTGCAATTAAAAACATGTTGTGACGGACGTCATGGAATTGAGACGGTCGTCATGGACTTGAGATGGTTGTCATGGAATTGAGACAGTCGTCATGGACTTGAGACGGTCGTCATGGTATTGAGACGGTCGTCATGGACTTTTGGTAGCGCAAGGGTTGCGAAAAATTCTACAATAATAATAAAAGAGTTTATTATTATTTTTGCTGAAATTTAATTTGATTTGTTTTATTAACCAAATTTAAATTAATAATAATAATAATAAAATTATTTTATTAATTTTTTGTGTGGTGATCAATTATGGCCTTAGTTTATATTTTGTTTTGTTTTTGGATTTTATAAATACGACCTGCGTGTCGTGCCTCTCTCCTATTCTCTTCATGTAATTTCTTTTCTCATCTCACTCCCTCGTATATCAAACGAGTTTCTTTGATGTAATAAATTATTATGAAGAAAGAGAAGACTACAAAATAAAGAAGGACAACCTTGGAGATCTTGCTTGGTGAAGTGAAAATCGTTATTAGGTTTAGTTTTAGTTCTCTCATTGGCTTGGGAGAACAATTGAGCTAGGGGTCATAACTGTTTCATTTGTTTGTATGTTGATATAAATATTGTATGCATGTGTGAGGAATGATTTATATGATAAATAAGCCGTGAGATCAAATTAATTAAAAATCCCTCAAAACTAAATATTAAGTTTTTGCTTTCCAAATTTTAGAACTCATCAAGACTAGTATCAAATTATGTAGGTTTCGCCTAACGCGAGGTGCATATTCTATATTGGTAAGGTGCGATGGGATAAATGTAATATCCAATTTCTAAAATAATGGGTCAAACTTAACTAAAAAAATATAATAAGATTATATACGTTTAGAAGCAAGAGTTGGGAATGATTCATATGATGGATTGGAATAAGGAGTTATTCACCCAACTAAAATATTCGAGAAATATATTAGATGCATTTGGAAGGAGTTCCTACCTAAATAGTCTAGTTTTGTGTAATCAGCCTAACGTTGACTTAAAACAAAGCAAAATATGGATCTCGATCCACTAGAAAATCTTACAACGGGATTTTCCGAATCAAATGATGAGGGTCATTTGTTTTGAGTAAAATAGTGGGAGCATATTTAATTAAAGGCCTAATTGAATATGTTTAATAATACTAATATCTCCATCATCTTTAAATGTAGATTACCATGACAAACAACACATCTAATAACATTTTGCGAACAATCTTGGATATGGAAAAATTGTTTGGGACAAATTTTCTAGATTGGCACCGAAATCTGAGGATTGTCCTCAAACATGACAAAAAGTTGTGTGTCTTAGAGACACCTATTCCTGATGAGGAACCTCCTAGTTCTTCTCCTACGGCTGAAAGAGATGCTTATAAGAAGCATGTCGATGATGCCAATGAAACTGCTTGCCTCATGTTGGCTACCATGAATTCTGAATTGCAAAAGCAACATGAAAACATGGCATTGTTCGATGTGATCGAACATCTAAAGATGCTCTATCAAGAGTAGGCAAGGCATGAGAGGTTTGAAGTTTCGAAAGCCTTTTTCCAAGCTAAGCTAGTTGAGGGAAGCCCAGTAGGTCCCCATGTACTAAAGATGATTGGGTATGTGGAAAATCTTGAAAGATTGGGATTTCCCCTCATAAAGGAGCTTGCAACTGATTTGATCCTACAATCGTTGCCGGATAATTTCGGTCAATTTGTCCTTCATTTCAATATGAAAGATATGGGCAAATATCTTCCTGAATTGCTAAGCATGTTAAGAGCTGCTGAGCAAAATCTGAAGTTAAAAGGGAAATCCATTCTGATTGTCAGTAATGGAAAGAAATAGAACAAAAGGCCAACCAAGCAGGGTGGTAAATGGAAAGGCAAGGAAGTTTCGAAACCCAAACATATTGCACCTGCTTTGAAGCCTAGTGGAGGCATAGCTAAGGAGGACACTTGTTTCTATTGCGGTAAGACCGGACATTGGAAGAGAAACTGCCCAAAGTACCTGGAAGATAAGAAGAATGGAGTGAAGACTTCAACTTCAGGTATTTTTGTTATAGAAATTAATTTATCTACTTCTGCATCATGGGTATTAGATACTGGATGTGGTTCTCACATTTGTACCAATGTATAGGGACTAAAAATGAGTAGAGTTTTGGCAAAAGGTGAAGTTGACCTACGAGTTGGGAATGAAGCAAAGGTTGTTGCTTTAGCTGTAGGAATTTATGATTTGACTTTCACTAGTGGTTTAATAATTCAGTTAAAGAACTGTTATTATGTACCTGCAATTAGCAGGAATATTATTCTCGTTTCTTGTTTGGACAAGTTTGGTTTTTCATTTATAATAAAGAACAATTGTTGCTATATTTATTTAAATGATATATTCTATGCTACTGCACAAATGAACAATGGATTTTATGTCCTTGATCTTGAAATGCCAATTTATAACATTAATAATAAATGGATGAAAGCTAATGATTTAAATCCAAGTTACCTTTGGCATTGTCGCTTAGGTCATATAAATGAGAAACACATTTCCAAACTCCATAAAGATGGACTATTGGACTCTTTTGATTACGAATCATATGTTACATGCAGATCTTGTTTAATTGGAAAGATGACAAAGACCACATTCACTTGAAAAGGTAAAAGGGAAAATGATCTTTTGGCCCTCATACATACTGATGTATATGGACCACTGGACATACCATCCAGAGGAGGTTTTCAATACTTCATCACATTTACTGATGATTTCAATAGATATGGTTATGTGTATTTAATGAAACACAAATCTGAATCCTTTGAAAAGTTCAAGAAGTTCAAGAATGAAGTACAAAACCAATTAGGTAAGAATATTAAAACTCTTCGATCAGATCTAAGCGGTGAATATTAAAGCCTAGAGTTTGATGACCATCTAAAAGAGTGTGGGATTATATCCCAACTCACTCCTCCTGGAACACCACAATGGAATGGTGTGTCTGAGAGAAGAAATCATACCTTGTTAGACATGGTCCGATCCATGATGAGTCACGCCGATCTTCCAAACTCCTTTTGGGGACATGCACTACTGACAGCAGCTTACACACTTAACCGTGTTCCATCCAAAAAGGTAGAAAAGACACCATATGAGATATGGAGTGGTAAGTTTAATACCTCAAAATTTGCCCTATCATTTTCTCAACATTTTGCATAGCATTTAGCATAAACACATTCATGTAGCAATCAAAAACATTGCCCCATATTCATCATGGCTGAGGCATAGGTATGTGATCAATGATTGGAGCAATCGAAGGCTATACAAAGACAACCAAGGAGCCACAAAGCTTCCCAACCTTGTGAAAAGGTTTCACAACACCCCACAAGTTTTCATTTGAAGCCTCAAGTCTTGAAAAGAATTGAATTGATCAAAGGAGGCAGGCAGTGCAACATCTCCTGATGAAAATGGGCCAAATTAGGGTTTCTATTCTACTGGGCTTCTCAGTGAAATTTTGATCCAATGTTGATTTCATTGTTTTCTACATGATGACAAGTGCCTAGGGTTGAAATTTCATCCATGGAATCATTTTGGAAGAGGTTCAATTGGTCAAGTGGATTGAAAATCAAGGAATCAAGTAAAAAGTCAACTCCTGACTTTTTAAGATCAAAATCATGAAATTAGGGTTACAAGGATCCTATGGTTTAAATTTGATCAAGAAATGATGGAGGAATCATGAAAAATCAAGAAAACCAAAACGTACCTTTTTGGAAAAAAATCATTTGAAAAGTGGTTGGTTTCACCTTTCCTTCCATTTTCCTTCCACTTTCCTTCCACATTTTCTTTCATTCCTTACCCTCTTATTTTTTCCACTTCAATTCCACTCCATTTCCCTTGGATGCTTCTACCATGTTCTACAACCTTCTAGAATATTCCAAGGAATATTCCCTCTCCAACCCTAACCCTAACTAACTACAAACCTAACTCCATTCTTAAACCTAACTCCATTCCCAAACCTAACTTCAAGCCTAGCCTCTATATAATCATTAATCAATTTAATGCAAAAGGTTCCCAATTTTTTCACTCTCTCATTATTTCACAATCCCTTTTCTCTCTCACTTTTCATCCATTTCCCTTTTCACCAAAGCTTTTTTGAAGAAGCTCTTCAAGTTTCACATTGAAACTTGAAGATCTTAAATCTTAGCCTCCAACCTCCATTGAATTGTGGATTGTAGAAGAAGAAGCTACTGATTTTTGTGAAGATTTCGACTTATCAGAAGTGCAAGAAGTATCAAGCATCAAGAACGCATTTTTTTGCGCATTCGCGGATTCTTCGGATTTCTCTTTGATCAAGCTCTGATTCTTGCAACATTCACTGAAGCACTTCTCCGCTTCGTAAGTTGGTAATCTAAAATCACTTTGCTTTAAGTTATTCTCTTCATCTCGCCATTTTGGTATTCTGTATGTGCTTTTCGTATTGCTTGTGATTGATTACGTTTTCGTTATGTTTTGCTAGCGATTTGTGGATTTTAATGGATTAGAAGTTAGGTTGTAGCTTGTTATAGGTTCCGGCATGTATTAATAAGCCCTAATTGAGTAGAAATTCATGTTAACATGATTAGATGGGTGTTAGGGTTGTTTAGAATTAGGATTGTGGCCAAAAGCACTTATTTCAAAACAATTTTTCACTTTCTGTTCAATGTTTACCTGTTAACGCATTTGGTTAACCGGTTAACACATGCGTTTTGCCACAAAATAGTGTTGTCTGGGGTCCGTTAGCGGGTTAACCAATTTGGTTAACCGGTTAACGCTGTTAGTTCTTGGATTTTTAGCTTATTTGCTTGCTTGTTCTTGCTTCTTTGTGCTTCTAATGTTCATGTATGTTTAGTTATTGATTTTAGGGAATTTGTAGGTCTATTTCTAGTAGCCGATTCATTTGTTTCGAGTCGTTTCGACATGATTCTGTTCACTTTTCCATGCTTTGTGCTAAAAATGTATATGTGCTATAATTGATTCTTGATGTGTATTGCTACTATTCAATCATTTGTTTCACATGTTAAGTTCTCACCTAAAATTGATTTGTGCTTCATGATCATGATCTTTGCTTGTTGGATTTATTAAATGATTAAGTGCTACATGTTGTTTTTTTTGCTTAAAAGTGATCAAATACTTCACATGTTCATGCATGCTTCTTGAGCTTAAGGGATCATTTCTTGACATAAGTTCAATTCTGATTTTTTGTGCCATGCATGTGTAATAATTGATGCTTGTAGTGTTACTTGTTCAATTTCATGACAAAAAGCTTATTGGTGCAATATGGAAAAGTGTGGTTGTTCTTGTTGATCTTTGGTCTTTTTAACAAATAAATGCATGATAATAAATGATCACATGTTAATCAAGTTTCACATGTTGTGATGTGTGTAAATCCATGCTAATTGATGTTGATGTGTTGTTTATCACTTACCTTGTACATAAAAATGAAAAAGAATCAAATCTGCCCCATGTTTTCATAGTTGTTTGTTAGTGCAGTAGTTGTAAAATGTGTGTTTGCATGCTGTATGTGACTTTCTACACCTATATTTACATGCTGATTGTGAGCTGTAGAAAGTTACCTTGTGTTATTCATTGTTTTGGTAGCTGTTTTTACTTTAGGGGCTGTAATAGGTGCTGAATTTTTGTTTTAGCATTTTTTAAGTTCTTTTAGAATTAAGATAGAGTTTAGATTGAGTCCTAGATTTATTAGGATTTAATTGGTGTGAGTTTGCCTTATTATTTTTAATAAAATGCACACTAATCTTTGTTTTGTAGGGAGGGAAAGGTATGTTTCCTTACACCTTGTCCTTTTATTTTTTATGCATTTTCTTTATGTATTTAATTCACCTTTTACTTCCATATTTGTGATGGGTAGGATTTCCCCTTTGTTAGGACCAACTTATCTTCCTTAGGAAGTAAGTTGAATCCTTTTCTTCTTTCTTTTCCTTTTGCTCTTTAGGATTAGAAAAGCCTCACTCACCATTAGGACCACCATTTTAAATAATAATGTAGGGTTGCGTCTTAATCCCCCTTAGTTTTGTCCTTTTTCCATTTGAGTCTTCTTCTCTCATCTTTAAACAAAAAAACCCAAAGACATGTAATAAAGGATCGAATAGTCTCTTGTGTATAGCCTTATTCCATGGGGGCACTTACATTCATTCCATCTTGGAATAGTGTGGACTTGTCTAGCATGATGTACAAGTCTAATCATGAGACTATTTTCACAAAGAAAATCTAAAAGATACTTCTTCACAAAAGTTACAAAAACATGTAATAAGTTCAACAAGCTAGTGAACTTAGACCCTAATCCTTGGAAACAAGTCTTGGATAAATTCTCCTTACTTGGTGTGCTTGTTCTACTATTCCATCTTGGAATGTAGTAGCAAGCATACATTCCATGGAAAAGAGTTTGAATTCACTTCCTTGTGCCAAATTAATAAAAAAAAACTCTTAAAAAGCAAACAACAAACAATAATCGACTTTCCTGTGGGAATTCTCTTCTCACCTCATTCATTCTCAACGCGAACTTGCGATGACTTGTCTCGCATGCAAGACGGTAAATGCATTCGTACCAGACGAGCCTGCAACACCTGAGCATAGACATACGCAATTCCAGCCATAAAAAACACAAATAATAGTTCCCGCCTTAGTTAGACGAACTACGTCGACTCTGATCCTCAATTTCCTGATGAGGTACGTAGGCAGCAGGGTAGGGCCCGTGCGAGCAAATTCTTTATTTTCCCTACATTTCCCTATTTCTTTCCATTTTCTTTTCCAGTTCCCTTTCTTATTTCAATTCCAGTTCTAGTTAGCAGTTCCTTTATTCAGCAACATCTTATTTCTTACCCTTTGAAACAAACAAGCAAGCATGGATCCCGTCGGGTACGGCTGACGATCTGGGGTGCTAATACCTTCCCAGGTTGTAACCGACTCCCGAACCCAGATCTTTGGTTCGCAGGACCTTGTCCTTTCCTTCTTCCTCAAGTTTGTGCAGCATTACCTTTCCTGTTCCTTCGGGATAAAAATTCCTGGCTGGCGACTCTACCTTTTTCGGGCCACTTTCGCGTTTGTACTAGGATGAAAATCCCTCGAGCGACAGCTGGCGACTCTGCTGGGGACCGAACCCAAAATCTCTGGTTTCCCTCATAGAGTCAATCCTAGCGCCTATTTTCTTTTGTTTCTTTGGGTGTTTATGTGTGTGTTGTTTTGTGTTTATTTACTATTTTCATTTACAGTTTACTTTACAACATTTATTTACTGCTTTCAGTATTTATTTCACATGCATCATATACTGGACTGTGCTGGTTTCATTTTTTCTGGGTGATAGGTTTGTTACTGTGAGATAAGCTCGTAACCGGGGCTCGAGTGCACCTTAGGACTTAGAGTGGTTCCACTTTGGCTTCATGTCATCTTGCTATGTTGGTAGTAGTGAGTTCCACACCTAGACTTGCGACCTTCTCAGAAATGTATTGATGCCGAAATCTTTCTGGGGCAATACACAACCTTGATAGTTATGTGCAGTCAGGGGACTGATCATTGAGAACCTTTGTGGAAACATCCCTCTCCAGTGATGACAGTGGCATATCACATTTGTTGGAAAACCCACTCGCATCCGAGGGCCCACTAGGAACTCGCATAGGATGGCCTGATCCTCTCATAGGAATCCAGTTAAGGCAAACTGTTCGTATGACGATAGTATTGTACCCTTTGGGATGAATGTACTATTGTTTCTCGATTCAGTACTAGAAGTTGGGGACTTATGAGGGATGCTTGTTTCCTTGGACTCAGCTGGTGAACGTATTATTGATGCTCGGCTTTGAGAGTCCGTGATGTTGAACCGAGTAGCACACCTGTGAGGTTGGGAGGGGTTTACAGGATTGCAGGAACCTTAACCTTCAACATACCTATTGTACCAGTATGCTTCAGTATTGTGATCTGTTTTGTTACGCATTGATTCTGAGATTTGAACCTCTGATCAGAGAGATGTTTATGGTGATGTTGTGACCCTGAACAGACACTTGATTATATGATTGACACTACACCAACACGTCACTGATCACATGCCTTGCCTTGCATAAACATCATGACACCATTAATCATATGTGTTCTTTTTATTCTCAGGGTTCATATTACTTCTGATTCCCGGTCACATTGTTGCTTCAAGATGGAGACTCCGAGGAAGAAGAATGGCCACTATACTTTCCCACAACCAGAGACATAGGGTATTCAGATGTTGATTAGCCTGATGAGTGACAAAGTTCTTGATGACTTCAAGAGAGAATATGGAAAGATTCTGGATTATGTGAATAAGCCAATAGTTGATCAGAGGGATAACCTACATTCCTTGTTGCAATTCTATGATCCACAACTATGAGTCTTTGTTTTCCCATATTACATTTTGGCACCTACACTAGAGAAGGTCTCCAGTATCGTGAATATTCCCATTAGAGAAGGTATGCCTTATTATGCTTCAGAGAGGATCCCTCCTTATGAAGACATTATTGATGCATGTCACTTGAGTATGCTCAGATTCAAGATGGGGTTAGAAGCCAGCCAGGGTAAGGGAATTTCTTTGGAGTTTCTCATCACAGAAGCTCATATTATGGCATTGGGAAACAAATGGGCAGATTTCAGAGCATTGTTAGCCATGATAGTGTATGGGATAAGCTTATTCCTAGGAGAGAATGGATTAATCAACATGGAGGCTATCATCATCTTTGTCAAAAGAAACCCGGTGCCTAATTGCTAGGTAACTTTTACTATGGGGTTCACTATAGGAATTAAAAGAGAAAGGGACATGTGAACTATTGTGCTCCCTTGTTTGTTGACTGGTTTGTAAGGCAAATCCCAAAATCAGGACCTTTCCAGGATTTGAAACAATCTTGGAAGTGGTCCAAAAGATTGATGGGCTTAACCTTAAATGACATTTCTTGGGGATGCAACAGGGATCTTGTAGGCAAATGAATCATGGTTAGTTGTGGTAGCTTCTCAAGTGTACCACTGATAGGAAGGAAAGGTGGAATCAGCTACAATCATGTCTTGTCCAGGAAACAATTTGGTTATCCCTTGAGAGAATTACCATTGATTGAAGAGTCACTATACTTTCCAGCAGAAGGTAACTTGAAGATGAGCGTACTAGCATCCCAAGCTTGGGAGGTTAGAATGATGAAGGGAAAGAAGGACTTTAGGAGAATATATCCAAAGACTTATGATCCTTTTGCTACCTGGTTGGAAGATCGTGTAGAGACTTTATTGCTGCCATTCTCTAAGGAACCACCCCTCTACCCTAAAGAAGTAGTCCCCATAACTTCAGTTCCTCTTCAGGAGTATCAGAAATTGGAGGCTTTGATTAAGCAGCTTAGGTTGGAAAATCAAGAAGCCAACAACGCATGCCAGAAGTTGAAGATTCAAAACCAGAAATTGGAAGAGAGGGCTCACTAAGCTGAAGAAATGGTCAAGCTCAAGCAGTAGGACTGTTAGGAAAGAGAACTCTATTTCAAGAAAAGGGGATTAGCTGAACCTCACAAGGCGAGCTAGCGCCGAAAAGATAAGAAAGAGTTGAATGAAGCTTATGAAACTATTACCTTATGGCAAGAGAAATGGGAAGACAACTTGAAGAGGCAGAAAGAGCTGGAAGTTAGATACAAGTTAGAGATCAAAGGTCTTCAAGATTCTTTAGCTGAATAAGGGGAGCTCCTTCAAAAGGCCTGTAAACACCCCAAATTTGCCCTCACTCATTTCATCATGGCTTGTGATTCTTTTCATTTGCATAAGTTCAAACATATCATTTCATATTGGATTTTTGCTTCACTGCATTGGTTCAAAGTCATCTACATCTAGGGTTTGTGATCTGAGCCATCCCTGAGCCATCTGAGCCACTCCAAAGGCCTCTAATCTTCTCAAGAGGGTCCATGTATGTTCAAGCATCATATTGTATCCTCCCAAGATCAAGGAAGTCAAAAAATCACAAGAACTGAGAAAGGCATGGAAGCAGAGCCAAGCTTAACTACATAGATGACCTAAAATTATGGTTTTAGTTTCAGAGGCCATAACTCCAAATTATTTGGTAATTCTTGTTTCTATTGGTCATTATATGTTATAAGGATCATACATACCAATTTTCATGAAGAAATTCAATGGGGAAGGCATCTGATCAATAAATTGCTTCTTGAACAAGTCAGTGCAAAATCAGGGCATCTGAGGCCGCCAATCATCCAACCAAAGAGTCCTCTCCATCATTTTGGATGCATATGATCTTTATTTGATCTTAGAAGAAGTTATAAGTTCACAAAATTGAATAATTTCAAGCCATTTGCAAAGTTGCCATTTTGGGAAAGTGACTTGTAATACAAACTTGCCATTTTGGGAAAGTTTTTCAACCTTCTCTTTTTGATTCAAAAAAGCTTCAAATGAACAATTCTTGGTCATGAAAGTTGTAGATTGGATCATTCCCTTTTCAAAAAGTACAAGAACTTCATCTAATTCATCATAGAACTCAAGTTATGGCCTTGAAAAGTTGGGGAAAATCACAAAATTTCACTTACGTACCAAAGAGGGAAACTTGCAAAAACTCATACCAAAGCATTTTGTGACCTCAATTTGACATTAACCATTACACAAACATCATACATGACATAAAATTCAGAATTGCCCAAAGAAATTCCAAGTTTCATGCCTTGAACTTTACAAAATCCAAAAGGGGCAAAAACTTCATGAATTTGCAAAATGGATCAAAACCTTTCATCCACTTGCCACAGCTCATCAAATCTGATTTCATAGCATTCCTTGATCCTTGCTGCGCATAGCCATGCCCCTGTCTCAGCCTGCCACTTGCCCATACCCCAAGTACACCAACTCTTGACATTTTTGCAACTTGCCCATACCAATCAACATAGGCCACCATCCACCCTCTGACCTATCCCAGCATGATATGTGTACCAAAAGCAAGCCATTCCATAACATAACACAGGCTGAAACCTCCAAGAACTCAGCAATCACAAAAACTCCCTCTTATGCAAAAGCCTTCGAAATTCATAGCTCAACCATCAAACCTCAAAACAAATTCCATCATTCAACTCCATATCCACTGCTGATCATTTCCCACCCTTCATTTTCCCCTAAAAACACCTTGAATCAAAAACACGATTTTGACATTGCTTGAACTGAATTTCTGCCAACTTCATTTAGAGGCCATTTAAACTCCAACCAAACATCACAAACTCTCCAGGGGGATCATTGGAGCTGATTTGAGGCAAAGAAGCAGCCAGCCAGTGCCATTTTCGAAAGCTTCAGTTCAGGTGAGCTCAAGAACTTTTTTTCCAGAACCTTCATTTTAAGTTCTCAATTGATTCTATGTGCTCTCCTGATGATCATGATGTCTTTACTTTTGAAAATGATTGAGAAATAAGCATTTCATAAGCTTATGAAATTTCTGATATGTTTTCCGTTTTGCTTCGATTCATGTCCTTGGTGATGAATAAATGAATTTTGTTGTGTGATTCTTGTTGGGGTTGGTGTGAGGATCATTTCTGGAGAATTTAAGGGCTTGGGGTTGCGTATAGAGTGAGATAGCATGAGGGGATAGCCGGAGAAGATGACCGGAACACTGTTCCGGTCACTTGAAAGTGATTAGGGTTCAGATTATGGCTTAATTGTGTAATTAGCGTAGTTTGAATTCTGGCCCTTGGATAGCGCGCGAAGTCAATTCCCTCCATCTTGAGTTTGAACCTGGGCCTTTGGATTGACTGACTTTCTCATTTTTCTCATTTTATTTAATAATTATTTCATTTGTTTTCTATTTATTTGAACGAATTTTAAAAAATAGCAAATGACATCAAAAAATTCTGGAAATTTTAATCCAAGCTTTTATTTATTTTCAGAAACCAAAAATATTTTTATTTTTATTTTTTGCATTAAAATTTATTTGTAAATCATTTAAATGATTATTTTTAATTAGTTAATGAGAATTAATTAATTAAAAATACATTTAGGTATTTAAAAATTCCAAAAAATTCAGAGAGCTTTTTAAAACATTTAGAAACATTATCAAACCCTTCACACAAATTTCTTTTTGGTCCTTGACCTATTTTGACATTTTTCTTTGGATTTAGGGTTCTTAAAAATCAATATTTTTACCCTAACTTAGAAAAATCCTTTCTGTCTAACCATGAAGAGTTTGATGTTGTTTCTTTTTGCATTGCATTCCTCATGTCATGTAGTTTCTAGGATAAAATTGGTTTGAATTTATCTTTCATTTTCAATTTGTTTTGCATTTTTCCTTTTAAGGTATCTTAAAACCCTAGTAAACTTAGGAAAATCATAACTTCTTTAGGGTTAAGAGTTAGGTCTTCCCCTTTGGGCAGTGAACTTGTATAGGTTTAGGGTGCTTTTGATCCTATTTTTAATTTTTTATCTCATGTCTTGCTTCTGGTTTTGAATTTTGCATTGCATATTGTATGTAAACCCTAATTTGCATCTTCATTTGCATTCATCCTTCATATGCTTGCATACATGAACTTGCCATAACATTTTGTGCATCCACATGACATACAAGACATCTTAAGACATATTGAAATCATGTTTGATCATTGCATCATCTATTTTCCATGCTTTTGCTTTCATTTCATGTCATATGCATTCATGTACTTTCATGGTTCTTACATGTTTCATTTGCATCCTCCTTGCTTGCATAATCATCCACACCACATGACATGCTTTCATACCATCCCATAGCATCACTTGCCTCATGATATGCTTCTGGTTTTGGTTGGCATCCTTGCATTTCATCTTATTTTCATTTCACTTCATTCTTTGTCACTAACTTTTCAGGTGGTAAGTGTTTGAGAAGTGAATTTGCCTTCACTTCTCATAATCTCTTCTCATCTCTCTTATGCATTCATTGCTGAATTTTTATTTGTGGATTAGAGTGAGCTTGCCCATTCATGCTCCCTCCTCTCTCTCTTTCTTCAAGCAACTTATCTTCTTAATTGAAGTAAGTTGACTTACTTCCTTCTACTTCTCCTCCTTTCATCTGCTTCTCCCTTGGTGGCTCTCTTGAAGATCTCTTGCAAGCCTCATGAACCCTAGGAATACCCAAGCATGATCACAATTAGGGTTCGATTAATCCCCCATTTAGTTTTACCTTTGTGTCATCTTTGTGTCTTCTCTCCTCATCTCATAATCATGGACTAAACCCTTAAGGTTTTAAGACTTTGTGATTAGGGTTATGCCTGCATCCTTCTATTAGGATGGAGTGTATAACTTTAATCCTAAGTGTTAAACCCTTAATGTGTTTAAACCCTTTAATTAATTCACTTAATAATCATTAAGACATCAAGCTTGTAACTTGGGCCTTGCATTAGGGTTCTAATTCTTCCTTAATTGGTTAAGAAGGACTAACCCTAGTGTTAATGGACAAGTCCCCCTCAAGTTGTCTTACAAACCATAAAATCCACTTCTTAATCTTATCATTAACTAAAATCCATTTTAATAAAGGTTTTGTTTTGTCATGAGGTTAATCCCTAATCATGGATTAAGTTGAGGAGCCTTCCTCAGCTTAAATGTTCTCATCTATTATCCTTCTATTAGGATGGTGTAATGGGTCCATTAAATCCTTGATTATGGATTAAACTCATTACTTAACACTAAATAAAAACTCCAAAAACATCTAAATAATTACAAGTAGGTTAATGATCTTAATCCTACATCATGGTGATTAAGTGTGAGGTGTTTACTTCATACTTAAGGTATTCTCATTACCCCTAATCAGTGGGAGGATGTGATGAGTTTACTAACCCTTGGTTTAGGCTTAAGCTCATTTTCTTATGACAAACACCAAAAACAAATAAAAGATAAAAAAACCACAAAAAACAAACAATAATCGTCTCCTTCGGGATTCTTTTCTCATCACACTCATTCACAAATGAGAACTTGCTTCTTCCGTCTAATGCAAAACAGTTAGCACTCGAGCCAGACGAGTCATACACTTAAGAATAGACAAGCAAGCAGTTCATCAGTCAATTATTTTCAGTCTCTTTGAGTCGAACTACGGTGTTCTGACTTCCTCATTGCACGAGAGGATACATAGGCATAACTTAACGGTTATCGAACAAAAGTCTCTGTATATTCCCCCTCTTCCAGCATTATTCTTTAAGCCTTATAGTCTTGAGCTTCATACTCCTGTTCTTACACTGACACTTCTTTTATTCACTTCACATTTCTTTTACACTGACATTTGCATTCTCTTCCAGCTTTTATACACAGAATAGCACTGACACTACCCCTTTAAACACAAAACATTCAAGTGTGGATCCCGTCGAGTACGGCGGACAATCTGGGTGCTAATACCTTCCCAGGTTGTAACTAACCCCCTTTCTCAGTTTCTCTGGTTCGCGATCGTCTTATCCATCCTTTCTTAGGTTTATGCAGCATTACCTTTCCTTCGTGATAAAAATGCCTAGCTGACGAATCTTTTCATTTCTTCTCCTTCGTCGACCGTTCGCGTCTGTACCCCTTCTGACTAGGTGTCATTTGGCGGGAGCGACAGCTTGGCGACTCTGCTGGGAAACCTTATATTGCAACTAGGGCTTCTGGTTCTTTTTTTGGGTTCCTCCTAGCGCTTGTTTGATTTGTGTTTACCGGGGTTTTATGTTCTATGTGTGTTATTTATTTTGTTTTATTTACTGCTTTATGTACAGTTTTGTTTATTGCTTTCTTTACAGTTTTGCATATTTTATACTGTCATTGCTGGATCTGGTTTGTTGTCTTGATGGGTGGGGGTTCCATTGAGAGATTAAGGTCATATACCTGGGACCTGAGTGACACCTAGGCTAGAGTGGTTCATGTCCTTTCCCATTCCATTTCGGTCTGGTGCGGGAATATGAAACACGGTTCAGATGTGGGTTTCTTCTTGAGAACTCTGTGCTACAGATTTCCTGTAGTGCTAGGGCTATCTGGGAAGCCTGCTAAGTCTGGATGACCTTTTATTATGACCTTCAGAAACTGAGGTGAATTAGAGGAGGATCTTTTATGGTTATTGTAAACACTGTACCTCCGGGTTAGAAGTGTTTACACTTCTCATAACTGATCCAAGTCTGAGGATCCTTGTTCTAGGACATTAGCTGTGAGAGGGTTGGGCTGTTTACAGGTTTGCAGGAACCCTTGGCAACATCATACCCTGTTACTGTTTTGTTTAAGAGTACTCCACTTTGGAAAGTTCTTGTGATTAACCCTGGACGTGTGACTCTTCATTTGAGTCCCCCCACCCTGGTTACTGGATTTCTGAGCCCTCATCTGGACTTTTTGAACATACATGGGCCTTATATATCAAGACAGATTAATCAAATCCAGCTTGATCACAAACCCTTGCATATCATTTGCATATTCATCATTGCATCATTTAACATTTGTTTATTTGCTTTTCAGGGTATCCACCTTATATCTTGGTTTTGGTTTTGACCCTTTCTTCTGCATAGACCCCTGCTTCAATTGTCTTCATCAGTTACCTGCTTCAGTTATCTCCATCACCACCTGCATCAGTCTGCCAGAGGCCTATTTCCAGTTCCTCAGCCTGTAATCTTCATCAGCACTTATTTTCAGTTTCTTCAGCAACACTCATGGCTACTCCCAGGAAGAGCAACATATCCTACCACTTCTTTGAGCCTGTGTTGACTGGTATCAGGCAGGTCCAGTCACTCATGACACCTGACCACATCCCACTGTTTAGAGACCACTATGGAGGTATCTTAGACATGGTTATGGACCTTGACCCTTCTCAGAGGAGCATGATCCACACATGCTTACAGTTCTATGACCCTCCATTGAGATGTTTCACCTTTCCAGACTTTCAGCTAGGGCCTTTGCTAGAAGAGTTTTCTTTATTGATTGGAGTACCTATCAGAGGAGGGATCTCATTCAACCCAGAGATGACATTTCCCAGAGATGAAGAGATAGCAAGGGCATTGTACTTGGAGCCTGCCCTTATTGAGCAAAACATGACAACAAAAGCTGGGATTCCTAGTTTACATTTGGATTTCTTGGTTTCTCAGGCCACCCTGAAGGCTTCATTGGGAGAGTGGAGGGCAGTCTGTGCACTGTTAGCCCTCAGCATATATGGGGCTATACTGTTTGCAGATGAGCCTAAATTTGTCAGCAAGAATGCCATCCATCTGTTTCTTCTGAAGAACCCAGTACCTACATTTCCAGGAGATTTCTATTATTCCATTCATCAGAGGAATGAGAAACAAAGGGGGAAGTTGGTAAGATGTTGTGCTCCTTTGTTTTACACCTGGCTGCTCAGACACCTTCCTAAGTCAGATGCCTTCTTGAACCCACATCAGCAGAAGAATTGGGCCAATAGGTTCATTGCCTTAACATCAGATGATATCAGATGGTGCACCCAGAGCACCAAAGGCAAAGACATTATCACCAGCTGTGGATAATACCCAAATGTGCCTCTTATAGGAGTGAAGGGTTGCATCAACTACAATCCTTTACTGTTTAAGAGACAGCTGGGCTATGCCTTGGTTCACCCTCCCAGGGGACAGGATTTAGCTGAGACCGTATATTGTGAAGTTCAACCTAATTCAGCTGTTGTCAGACAAGCATCCTGGGCTTGGGACAACATCCAGACAAAAGGGATAGCTATCCTTGTAAGATGTAACAATGTTGCTTCAGCTCAGTACTCATACTGGTCCCGTACTAGAGCTCAGATTACCATAATGCCTTTCACCTTGGAAGACACACCTGGACCATCTACAGTATAACCTGCAACAACAGTTAGCCTGGAAGAATTTGAAAAGTTGAAGGAAAGGAATGAGCAGCTGTCTCAAGCCTTGAAGAAGAATCTTTGGGAAAGAAGTGATGGTCGTCTGGATATTGAGAGATTGGAGAAGCTCAGAGTGGAGCATCTTGCCAAAATTGAGAAGACAGAGGACTACATAAGGAAAGCAAGGGTTGGGGAATAGATATTGAAGAATGCCTGTAAGGAGGCCAAAATTCAGAAAGCTAGGGCTGAGCACTATCTGCAAGAGAGTAGGGCTAGGTGTGTCAGGATCACTGAAGCCCGTACACAAGAAGACCAGAAGACTCAAGCCAAGATTGAGCAGCTAGAGGCCAGTGAGAGGAAGCAGCAGGAAGCTTTGTTGGCAGCCCAGAAGGAGGTTGCAGAGTTGAAGCTCAGAGTAGGATTGAAGAGATCAAAGGACCAGGACAGGCATAAGAAGCTGACCACTGCCATTGCTACCAGGAACCTCCTCATTAGGACCATTACAGAGCACCCAGCTGGTCCAATGACTGAAGCCCTCCTGAAGGAGGTCAGGGAGGATGAGTTTGGGTTGGATGTCTGATCCTTTGCTTGTTGCTTGTTTCCATTTGATGTACTTTTTTCTTTTGTTGTGATTTGACCCTTCAGGGGCATGTATTGTAAAACAGACTATGTATTATTCATCAGTTGTAATATGTATTTTAGTTTGTTTTTTATCTGGGTTTTTCTCAACAACGTCAAGCATCTTCCTCGAGGTCTGGAAAGGTCAAAACCAAGAACCAAACCGGATACCTTGGAAAACAAATAAACATACTGCATTGCATACTAACTTTGTTTTTTTTGTTTTGTAGGTCTTGTAACTATTATTGTTTCTAACTTTGTTGTGACTTCAGGAAATACTGCTCACCGCTGAGTGTTCCCTGTCAACCGCGTGCACCGGTACCCAACTCGTAACAACCTTCCCGACATTCAAATGGAACAAGTACAACAGGACCTGTCTAAGGTCAGAAATCAGATGGCCAATGAAAGGGTAAAGATGAGAACTCAGATGTCTCAGTTCATGGCAGTAATGACTGGCTTGGCCCAGAGTCAAGAAAGGTTAAGAGAACTGGTGGAAAGACAAGCTCCTGAGGAACCTCATCTCGGAACGGGAGGAACTAGCAACAATGAACGGGGCCAGCCTCGCATTGACCCACCAGTATATGGACCTCATTTGGATCCAGAGGTTAACATCCCGAGGAATGTTCAAGGTAACACTACTGGGAGCAGAATCCTGCAGGAGGATCCCCAGGAAGAACAGTTCACTGTCATAGGAGCTGGAGATGAGGTATATGACAGGAGATTGGATGAGCTTGCTGAAAAGTTAAGATCTTTGGAATCTCAGAATTCTTTGGGCTTCAATGTGATGGACATGGGCCTGGTAGATGGGGTGAGAATTCCCCACAAATTCAAACCACCATGCTTTGAAAAATACAATGGTACCTCCTGTCCTCGTACTCACCTGCAGTCTTTCTTAGGTAGGCTCAAGGCTTATACTATGGATGAAAAGTTGTGGATGTTCTACTTTGAGGACAGTCTGACTGGAGCTTCAAGGGAATGGTATTCACATTTGTCTAGGGCCACCATAAGATGCTGGAAGGATTTGGCTGAGGCTTTCATCCGTCAATATCAATACAACCTGGACATGGCTCCCAATAGAACTCTCCTGATGGGAATGTCTCAATCTTCTAGAGAGAGCTTCCGGGAGTATGCTCAAAAATGGAGACAGCTTGCTGCTGCTGTCCAACCACCCATGTCAGAGAGGGAAATGGCTGACATGTTTATGAATACATTGCAAGGGACTTATATTGATAGGTTGGCTGATTTCTCCTCTACCAGTTTTGCTGATGTGGTCATAGCGGGTGAGAGGATTGAAAGTCTATTGAAAATGGGCAAAATCTCCGATAGTGGTGCAAGTTCCTCCAGCAATCCAAGAAAACCTTTTGCGGGACCCCGAAGGGAAGGTGAAACTAATTCCATTCATACAAGCAGGGGCAGGCCTCAATATGCTCACCGGTCCGTAGCAGCTGTTACCATCCCAGCTCCCATTCCTCAACAACCATCATATCCTCAACAACAACAACCACAGTATCAACAACAATCTCATTATCCACAACAGAGATCGTATAACAACAACAACGGTAATCAACAACAACGTCCTTTTCAACAAAGGCCATCACAAGCAAACAGGGTTATTGACCCAATCCCAATGCCGTATGCTGCACTCTTGCCACAACTCCTGAAGCTCAACCTGGTTGAGTTAAGGACATTGGCACCTCCAGATCCCCTCAACCTCCCAAAGAACTATGATGCAAATGCCAGGTGTGCATTCCACTCAAACGCACCGGGGCATAATACTGGAAAAATGCAGGGCCTTACAGATGAAAGTCCAGGATTTAGTGGACTCAAAAGCTCTCAATTTTGCACCTCCTATGAACGTCACAAGAAATCCAATGCCTAGTCACAACGGGCCTAGGATTAATGCTATTGAGGAGGGTAAACCATCCACATTGATCAACAGTGTTGCACAAATCCGAACACCTTTGGTTGAAATCAAAGCTCAGCTGTTAGAATGTCAAGTATTCCCCGGGTGTGAGCTCGGTTGTGGATATTGCAATATTGCCGTTAATGGATGTGAGAGACTGAGAAATGGTATAGATGGTCTTATTAAGGATGGTATCCTTCAGATTATGACAACAGTAACTACAAATCCAACAATTCCTTCATCAACAATCACAGATACTCCTACAACGTCAGCAACCATTGTTCCAACAAATTCTACTACAACTCCAACAACTGCTCAATCAATCACTTCAACGGATACAAGTTCAGTCACAATTCCTTCTACAACAACAACACCCTTTATTCCATCAGTTCCTGCTACAACTTCAACACCCGTCCAGTCAACAGTACCGTCTACAACATCAGCAACAGTTAATGAAAGCGTCTCAACGGTTACGATATACTACGATCCCGCAAATGTTCCTTCCAGCAACTCACAACAAAATACTACTCCTGTCAGAACTCCATTTACCATATATTATGATCCACACACCATTGTGGTCCCCTCTGCAGCTGCTATCAGTCCGGTCACTATTACGGTGCCTGGGCCAGTTCCTTACGAAAGCAATAATGCCATCCCTTGGCATTATGGCTCAGATCTATACTGCGAGGGGCAGAAAATCACATTAGGGTCATCAATTTCTTCACCTCAGATAGACAGTGTGGGGGGAGGCGGAGGCTTCACTAGAAGCGGACGTCTCTTTGCCTTGCAAATTCTAAGACCCGTTACCGAAGCAGAAGTTGCTGCTAAGGCAAAAGGGAAGAGCATGGTGCAAGAAGAACCAGTTGCCAAAGAAGTTGTGAAGACTCCTTTTGATCAAGAGGTTGATGAGTTCATGAGGATCATCAAAAGGAGTGATTACAAGGTGGTGGACCAGCTTCACCAAACACCTTCCAAGATCTCCATACTATCATTGCTAATGTGCTCCGAAGCCCATCGGAACGCATTATTAAAGGTCCTGCACGCTGCTTATGTGCCAGAGGAGATTACTGTCAACCAGTTAGAGGCTGTGGTTGGAAATGTAAACGCTAGTCATGGGCTAGGTGTCATACCCTAAATTTTGACCAGAAATTTTAAATTTTCGTTCATTTTAGACGTATTTTGTCAATGTATCAATTTTTAATTATTTTGCATTTTTAAGTTAAGACATCTCATTTATCATTAATCATGCATAATCGGTCGTTTTTATTTTAAGTAATTGTTTTGTTTCGATCCTTTTAGTTAGTAAAATATTTGTCTTAAATTATTTAAGAATTAGTTTAATTTAAATTTTCATTTTTTTTGTTCATTCCTAGTTTAGATTTTTTTATTATATTTTTATTTAGGTTAAGTTAGATTTAAATATAATTTCAATTTAAGTTAATTTTAATTTAATTTTAAATATAAGTTAATTTGGTTTAGATATGGTTTGTTCTAATTTAATTTTGTCATTCAATTCTAATTAGTTTAATAATTTTAATATTTGCATTTAGGTTATTTACATTACTTATCTAGTCTTATTTTTAAATCAATTTGTTTCTTGTTTGGTAATATTATCAGATTTACGGTTATTTTTTTTTTTCTAGTCCAACTTTCAATTGGTATGTTATTTAGTTAACTCAATTTATTTTAATTAGACTTTTTAATCTCAATTAGTTATTGGTATTCAGCTTTATTTAGTTCACATGAAGGATTTATTGTGATTTAGTTACAATTTAATTTAGAAATAGTTTGCATTATTAATTTTAATTAATTTGACTTAATCCAAATAGTACAAAAATAGAAGTTTTTTTATTCAGTCAACCAAAATTAACTTTTTTTTAGGCACATAGTACAGCTGTTCATTTTTTTAATATAAAGAATTTACAAAAGGGTACAGCAAAAAAAAGCAGGCTCTGTTACTTTTACTCTGCAGCTTTCTGATGTCTCATGTCACTATCCACCTGTGGCATCTCATGGACATATAAACCTGCAAACTTGTATCCCAACGACATCACCCTGCTACCCTCAGTATTGACTTGCAGGCTGATGAGACTCTTTCGTTTACCTACACAAGCATGAGAAAATTATCAATAAAAAGGGGATTCAATGTTGACATATCCGAAGGACCTTTCACTCACCAAGGAAACTTGTTGCAGCAGTCAAACTAATTCAAATTCAACATAAGGAGGCTATGTTGTATCAACTATAATCATGCCAAATAAAAGCAGAACACAACAGTTGATAGACAAAGGCAGATACACCATTTTGGAAAGACATGTTTAAGCATCTAAAAGGGCAACATCAAACATGTTATGGAAAAGGATACCTGCGAAAGGCATTTATCACAAAAATAGGCATTAAAGTAGAATCGCTTTATGTTTCAGACTTGCATCAGGAAGATAATCTAAGCAAAACAGGTTTTTTTGAGTATTAAAGAAGTAGAGAGTTTCGAGAATGCAGAAAGCTATCAGAAAATGCAGATAAAATTTATAGCCTAGAAAAAGCTTCACAAGAAAATTCAATCCAAGACAAACGGATTCAGTCAAGATTCAACTAGTTCAATTCGTTTTAAAAAAAAAGGATCTTTCAATTTTACTAACCCTATTGTCTCTCCTATAAAAGCCAAGAGTTATGTTCATGTGAAGGGAAGAAGGAAATTTTCTTTCAGAAAAAAACACAGAAACCAAATTTCTGAAGAGGATTTAACACAGTTAATAGAAATAATTGGGAGGAGTTTGTTTGATCTTACCATAACCGTGAACAACCTCTTTTCCAATAATAAACACTTTCCCAGCCACTGTTTACTCACCATCATCTATCAGCCCAACATCTCCATCATCCCGTCGCTGCCAATACGACATCGCCACCATCTCATGCAAGCTTCAACCAATACAGAAAAATCCTTTGAACCTCCCTGCAAAACATAAACAAAGATTCATCACCATTTCTTCATTCTGACCTTAACAAAAAAAAAACACAAAACGACCAAAACCATTGATAACCACAAGACAGCAACTTCACAAAGGGAGACTAAGCCATTAACCACCAAAAAAACTGGAAATATCACCTTCAACATCACCAGAAAAAACCTGCATAACAACAGAGCAAGACAACCCTCAACAGCAACCATTCCGCCCTTTTCCACCCTTCACCAAACGCAGTAAAACAAGCCACCGTTCGAAACCAAACTGAAACCCGCCGTCGAAGAGGTCTGAGCCTCCGCGAATACCCACCCGCAACAAGCCAGACACCTCCATCATCACAAATAATAACCTTCGTAAAACCTCCATTCTTCCTAAAACACACAAATCCATCCAACACCATTACCACTCAAACACCAAAAAACGAGAAACAGAGACGAAGTGAAAACGCTCTCACAAAACCATCCGTCTTCAACTCAATCAACGTTCACAAACCCAAATCTCACCATCTTTCGTTCTTCTTCCGTCTCAAATACGTCCGAAACCTTCATCAAGGACGAAAACCTCCTTTGAGAAAACCATTCAACACCCACTGAATCCACCGCCGGTAACCCAAACCCTAACCCCCTTTCGTCACTTCGAAACCCTTGACCGTCGAACCATCTCGTCACCACCATCCTCCAACCCTCATAAACGCGACTCCACCACCATCCTCACAACCACCGCGAAATCGCTGTGAGAGAACTGTTTGAGACGGTGAGAGAAACGGAGAAACGCAGAGAGAGACGAGGTCGGGAGCGATAGCCGTGAACAAAGGAGCTACGAAATCCGAAAGAGCAGCGAGAGCCGGAAGCGATTGAGACGGTTTGATTGGGGTAGATCGCTCCATTGAAACCGATTTGGGTAGGTGTTGTTTTTGCGCTGTTGATGAATTTGTCATTGTTATAACCATTTAAAGAAAAACCTTTTATTTCTTATTTATTATTTGCCCTGAATTTATATTATTTATTTTATTTTTTATGTTATTTATTTTTTTTATTTAGAATTTCCTCTGTTTATCATGTTAATGGTTGTTGGGTTGGACAGTCTGATACTTAGCCCGCCTAGCCTTCTGCTACTACACCCACAAGCCAACCAGCACCCTCTACCTTGTTTTTTTTATTATTTTATTGTTTATATATAATCTCTTTCTTATATTATTAATCTTTTATTAATTGTTATTTAGTTTAGTTTATTTGTTTTTTATAGTAAATGGTTGAAGTTTTATGTTGATTTAAATCTTTTTTTTAAGTTGAATGTTATTAGCTTAAGTGGTTCATTTGTTTAACACAAGTTTTGTTTAATTAGATTTTATTTTGATTCTAATAGAACTTTGTAAATGGATATCATTTGGTTTTGAACATAACATTATTTTTTTTTTTACCATATCATTTGAGCTAACCATGTTTTACACGATATTAAGCAACTGGGGTTTTAATTTGGTTGATGTTAGTTTCCAAAGTATAGTTTCAATTTGATTGGCACGCATTGAAGAGGCAACGGACCAACTCCGTTAGGTACAACTAAAACTCGACTTTATCTCTTTTGCGCTTCGCTTAGTCCCGCATTCGTGATTATTCGATATTTGTACATCACCATCGTGTCTAAACCATAAATCTTCAAACTTTCTATGCCCACATTTGCACACACGTAAGTCGGTCATTTGTGACCGCCATCTGCACCCAATTCATTTAAATTAATTTACGAAAAAAGGAACTCCGGAGTCTAGCATTCCGCACGTTCTGGATTGAACCGCAAATGGGCTAGCCCCACGCGTTGGTTCAATCACCATTCGTATAAAAATAATCCAATTCATTTAAATTAATTTATGGAAAAAAGGAACTCCGGAGTCTAGCATTCCGCACGTTCTGGATTGAACCGCAAATGGGCTAGCCCCACGCGTTGGTTCAATCACCATTCGTATATAAAAAACATCCCAATCTTTAATTAATTTAATTGTACGAAAGAAGGAACTCCGGAGTCTAGCATTCCGCACGTTCTAGATTGAACCGCAACTGGGCTAGCCCCACGCGTTGGTTCAATCACCATTCATATAAAAACGATTCAATTCATCTTAATTAATCTTACGAAAACAGAATTCCGGAGTCTAGCATTCCGCACGTTCTGGATTGGACCGCAATTGGGCTAGCCCCACGCGATGGTTCAATCACCATTCGTATTCAAACAATTCAACAATCTTAAAGGATCAGGCATGATTCATCTCCATAAGAAAATTGTTCCTCCTATCCCCACAAACACAAACAAAATCTTACAAACAATTACTTTCCAAGGAAGAACGTGGCATTGCTTGTAGATACTTATATCCAAGTTTAAAGCTTCTTCCGATTTTATTTATTTTCAAAGAAAGAATGTGGCGTTGCTTGTCGATCTTACATCCAAGTTTAAAGCTTCTTTCGATTTCTCATTTCTCAAATGTTTGTGGTGGAATAGGTGAGATACTTCTCTTAAAGATGACGACTTGTCTCTCAAATACAAATTAAAACTTACCAACCATTTCAAATCATTTTCATAATTAATTAGCGAGTAACTGAACTCCGGAGTCTCGCGCTCCGCACGTTCTTGAATGCAACCGCAACATGGGCTAGCCCCACGCGTGGTTCATTCGCCCTCTCGTTTTAAAACATCTTTAACAAAGATCAAACATCTTTTTCTCAAAATGAACATTGTTTAAATCTTTCTATCTCGCAAACAAGCTAGCGCTTCAGCCTCCCATCGTGAGCAGATAAGCCAATGCTTAGCAGTAGAATGCATTTTCAAACAATCGTTCAATTAAAAAACACAAATCGTAGTAACACGAACTACGAAGCTCTGACTTTCCCATTGCACAAGGGAATACGTAGGCACGGGGATTTTAATCCTTCGCGAGCACAATAAATAAAAATTAACTATCTCTCTGTCACAATAATAAAAAACTTAACCTTTCTCCATAACTAATAATAACTAAAACATTCCCTTAAAAGCAATCTTAATCGGTAAAAGAAGACAATAATAACGAGTTAACATTTAAAGCGCAAACTAGACTAAGAGGTTCCCGTTGAGTACAACGGACGTGAGGGGTGCCTAATACCTTCCCCTTGCGTAACTGACTCCTGAACTTAGATTAGTGGTTTCGTAAACCATTTCTTATCCTTTAGTTAGGTTGTGTCTATATCTCCCTTTTCTCTCGTAGAATAAATAGAATTAGGTGGCGACTCTGTTGTTTGTTTTAGGATCGTATTTTTCGAGGTGTGACAGCTGGCGACTCTGCTGGGGATACTTAAATGCCTTGTGCATAAGAGAGTCAAGCCTAGCTTAGGACAGTTTTGCGTTTGTTTGCTGTTTTGTTTGATTGTCTTCTTTATTTACTGTTGATATTCTATCTATTGCTTCCTTCTTTATTATCTGCTCATTATATCTGCCTGTTGAATCTCGAGATATCACGGTTTTGAATGTATATTTGAGTTTTGAAAAAGAAGAGGGAACACCTAAGTTAGAATTGGATGTTATTAGTGTTAGTCTCCAAGGACTCGCTCCTTGCACGCCTAACATGAAAGCTCCCCCAGATAGTTAGGCTTTTCATAGATCTTGTCACAACGCAGCTAGCCTGTCGCGGGACCTGATTCATGAAAGGGCTGTGATTCTGGGACCCCCCTAGAACCTGTTCCAATTTTGGTAGTTGTGTAATGTTAGGCTCCAAGGACTCACTTCTTGCACGCCTAGCATGAGAACTCCACTCAAGGTAGACCTTATCATTATTATCGTCACAATGCAGCTAGCCTGCGGCGGGGCGTTAGTACGATAAACGTCCATGACCTTGAGTATCCTTATACCATCACCATAGAAGCTACCCTGTGAGTGGGATTTATGGGTAAAGAATTTAGAACGCTCCACTTAAGGCTTACCAGTTAGGAGATTCCGAGTTACTTGTACCTTGGATCCAACACCTTGCCTTTATATCCAATTCTGGAGTTGTTTATGTTAGTGATTTTGAGCATTCTGAGTATTGCATTCATTCGCATCTCATTTGCATTTGCATTTGCATTGCATATCATTTCCCAACAATCCAACTCACCCATATCTTATTCTCCGTCAGTCAACTATACTCGACCAGTCACCAGAGAAGGATGGATCAACTTGAGCAGGAAAACAGGGAGCTTAGAAATGAAGCCACGACTTTGAGAAACCATATGGGAATATTCTCAACTACAATGAAGACTCTAATAGACAGCCTTGTGCAGAAGAACACTGAACTCCAGGAAGAGATTCACAGCTTGAAGATTGATAGAGGGCGACTGATTTCTTTGGCCAAAAATCTGGTCATTTTTCGGCGTCAGTCAAATTCTACCTCTACTCGTCAGCACCGTCAGAATCAGCGGAGGTCTCCAAACAATCCTGAAGGAGCGGCCCATCAGTTTGACCCAATCCCAATGACTTACAGTCAATTGTGGTCTTGTTTTGCCCGTAACTCAATAATGACACCCAGAAAGACCAGAGCCACGAGGTCTCGGTCCCGCGGGGTCAATCCGAACACCAGGTGTGAGTTTCATAATGGAGCACAGGGGCATCCGATTGAAGAATGCAAAGTCTTCCAGGAAAAGGTTCAAGAAATGATCGACTACGGGGTGTTGACCTTCAATGGAGGAATCCCATCTGTGGACGGAGTGCCTTTGTGCTGATAGAAAACTCAAGAAAGTCCTTTCCAAATCAATCTGTTGCTGGAACATAGGACAAGTTCCTCCATACGCCTGATCGTTCGATGTTTTGGAGCTATTTTCTCAGATGTTTAGCTCGTTTACTGCTTTTCATATGTATTTTGCTATGTTTTGTTAATGCATTTGTTTTGGCATGTAAGAACTTATTTGTTTTGAATGATTAATGCGATGAATATGTTTGTCTTGAAGTAATCCATTCGTATTCACTCATAATGCTTTTTCAACTTTATAATGCCAACATTATCCCATCTCTTGCTTAGGCAGAGAATTGGAGGGAGGATGACGAAATTAAAACACAAATTCTCTAGTTGATTGCTTTTGAATAAAATCCTACTGACGATGTATAGGCATTGTTTCAAATTCCCAAACACTGGAGAAATAAGGAGTTAATCCCTAGTCAGCCACTTCGAGCTTAGAAGTAGGAGTTTCTTTCAGATATTTCAAAACCCTTATGCTTAACCTGGGGCAGGGTAGTGTTCAGTTAATCTGGTTACACATACAAATCGTAAGATGAAACATCCCATCAGGGAATCCACTACAATTAATGACTTGACAGTCACAACTTTCAGCCTTCCAATTAAAAAAAAAGAGAGAAAATAAAATCCCGCTAAGTCAAGCACCCAAAAGGAGACTTAGGCAAAAATCAGGGACCAAAAAGAAATTCGAGTTAGAAGAGGCCTTTAAATCCTCAACCTCAAATACATAAGATTTAGTGACCGCCATACCAAAATCAAAGGGTCACTGATATCCATAGAGGACAAATAAGATGACTGTCATTTCAAGCAAACCTTGGATCTTCATCTCTACGCTATCAAGACAAATGTATGTGTCAATTAGCTGAACCTAGGATTGGAGAACATCACGGAGAGTGGGTGGGTACCAAATAAACTTTGAGCCTTTATCCTTTGTTTCTAAAACCGTGAACCAAACCACATTACAACCCTCAAAAGTCCTAATTGAAGTAGGGTTTATTTCGAAAGCACACTCGATGAGAAAGTGTTTCCCGACTCCCATTGAGCTTTGCTCAGAAATTTGTGTTGGCTTTATAAAAAAAAATGAATATCACCTCCTAGCTAGGGATTCGGTCACAGGCTATTGTGAAAATCTTTTCAAAAAAAAAAAACATAAAAAAAAAACTTCGAGACAAACATGTGTGTTGCATTAGCAGTCTTAACATTAACCTTTTTGCTTGTTAGCATTTGCTTGATATCATAGAAGCCTATGTATGAGCACCAGTGATGAGCTTAATCTCTTGAGATTTGGAACTCTGATGAGTAGTTGAACAACCATTTCAGAGAATGATCACCCCCAGGGGCATGTTGCTTGAAAACTTTGCCAGACAGGGGCAAATTTCTTGAAGACTATGCTAGACAAGAGCATTTTGCTTGAAAACTTTTCCAGACAGGGGAAGTTTGCTTGAAGACTTTGCCGCAGGAGCATGTTTGTTTGAATACTTTGCCAGTCAGAGGCAAGAAAAACTTAGCCAGCCAGGGGGCAGGTTGCCTTAATACTTTGTCAGCCAGGGGCATTTTGCTTGAAGACTCTGCTAGACAGGGGCACGTTGTTGGAATACTTTGCCAGATAGGGGCATGTTGCTTGAAGACTTTGCTAAACTAGGGCAAGTCGTTTCCCAATTTGTGCTTACACATTCTTATCATCCCTAAAAGGATAAGTATTGAAGACTCATTTGTGCCAAGTACAGTTAATCTGAGGCAGTGACGTCGAGATTCGACGAATCTCTACAAGAGTTTGAAGACACGGGGGCATCTTGAATGACAAGTCTTCTATAAAATCCTCTTGAGATGATCTCTTCTCATAAATCATTTTGTGGGCGCATGACCACGTGTTCCCCTAAGCAAGACGCTCTCGAGATTTGCCCTGCAAGTATCTCCCGATGACGGGGTCCTTACGCCAAGTTCCTATGATGTGTCAGGGGCATGACTCATTATTTTTCTGGTGGATTTCTTTTACTACTTAGTGCTTCAAGTGAGATACTAAGTCTAGTATCCCCAATTGAGCTTGATTCTAGCTTCTCCAGCTGAATCTGATTTTCTCTCCCCAACGGAGTGCCAAGTTGCTTCCTCCTAAGCAAACATAGTTTGTATGTTTGTTTCCTTTCTGATGGACATTGAATTTAGAAGCTTGTCTGGGTTTATTTCCCGAATGAAGTGTATTCCTCTCCTCAAAGAGATTTGAAATGCGTAGCAGGACCTTGTTCCATGGATGGCTCTCTACCCTATCTTTAGTGATTGCGTACACTTTAACAGGATTGGTCGAGTATCCGTTTGTTGTGATGTTTATTTCATCACCGGTTCACCTCTTGTGTCGGTTTTGTCTGTTTGTCAGCATAAACATAACGCATATACATACATGTACATCATAATTGAATTCATATTCATATGCATATTCATGTCTCATTCATTAATGCATACCTCCTTCACTTTGGTCGCGTTTATCCCCAAGTGATGTGTCTCTCTCAAGATAGAGTTGTCAGCCTTAGGCAAAAAAATGTACATTTTTTCTAATTCCCCACTGAGTTCTTACCCTCGTGGAACATTTTTGCTTTAGTTCCCCTTTCCACACTTGGATAGGATTAATCCCCAATTGAGTTTATTCCTCATGGGTTAGTGTCTTGCTTGACAGTTTCTTTCCAGCTCCTTCCTGGATTGAATTTTGGTCGTTGGCAATTTTTGATAATTGAACTACCATTTGGAAAATGCATTTATTTTGCACCTTCGGATGCTTAGTTTCCCAGAAGAAACTTATTGGAGGCTTCTGTTGAAGACCAATTTTGCTCTCCAGCAGTGTTACTACAACATTCCCTTTGATTACTTACACCTGACAACAAGTGGAAGTCTCTTTATTTGAGAAGCTTGTTTTGTCTTCGAACTTTTGAGTAAGTCAACAGATGGCGGTCTCTTTCCGAGCAGCCGTTCCATCCCCAGCAATTCCAGATAAAAAGTGGATTCATTTTGCACCTTCGGATATTTAGTTTCCTAGAAGAAATTTATTGAAGACTTCCATTGAAGACAAACTTTGTTTTCCAGCGGTGTTGTTACAACATTCTCCTGGATTATTTATACCTGACAACAAGTGGCAGTCTCTTTATTGGAGAAGCTTGTTCTTATCCCAGGACCTCTAATCGGAATTAACAAGTGGCCGTCTCCTTATTTGAGAAGCTTGTTTCTTACCCATAGATTTCCCAGTGAATCAACAGATGATATTCTCTTTTCGAGCAATTTGTTCATCCTCAGCAAGGTTTATGTTCTATCAAATGGCATCTCCCCTGTTCAGCGGAGAAGTTTGGTATAAATTTATTTTTCAACAAATGGCATCTCATCCAGACAAGGTGAGAAGTTTGTTCGGCAAATGGCATCTCATCTAGACACGGTGGGAAGTTTGTCGTGATTCCAATATATCAACAAATGGCATCTCATCCAGACAAGGTGAGAAGTTTGTTCGGCAAATGGCATCTCATCTAGACAAGGTGGGAAGTTTGTCGTGATTCCAATTTTCAACAAATGGCATCTCATCCAGACAAGGTGAGAAGTTTGTTCGGCAAATGGCATCTCATCTAGACAAGGTGGGAAGTTTGTCGTGATTCCAATTTTCAACAAATGGCATCTCATCCAGACAAGGTGAGAAGTTTGTTCGGCAAATGGCATCTCATCTAGACACGGTGGGAAGTTTGTCGTGATTCCAATTTTCAACAAATGGCATCTCATCCAGACAAGGTGAGAAGTTTGTTCGGCAAATGGCATCTCATCTAGACACGGTGGGAAGTTTGTCGTGATTCCAATTTTCAACAAATGGCATCTCATCCAGACAAGGTGAGAAGTTTGTTCGGCAAATGGCATCTCATCTAGACACGGTGGGAAGTTTGTCGTGATTCCAATTTTTAACAAATGGCATCTCATCCAGACAAGGTGAGAAGTTTGTTCGGCAAATGGCATCTCATCCAGACAAGGTGGGAAGTTTGTCGTGATTCCAACTTTCAACAAATGGCATCTCATCCAGACAAGGTGAGAAGTTTGTTCGGCAAATGGCATCTCATCTAGACACGGTGGGAAGTTTGTCGTGATTCCAATTTTCAACAAATGGCATCTCATCTAGACAAGGTGATAAGTTTGTTCGGCAAATGGCATCTCATCTAGACAAGGTGGGAAGTTTGTCGTGATTCCAATTTTCAACAAATGGCATCTCATCCAGACAAGGTGAGAAGTTTGTTCGGCAAATGGCATCTCATCTAGACACGGTGGGAAGTTTGTCGTGATTCCAATTTTCAACAAATGGCATCTCATCTAGAAAAGGTGAGAAGTTTGTTCGGCAAATGGCATCTCATCTAGACAAGGTGGGAAGTTTGTCGTGATTCCAATTTTCAACAGATGGCATCTCATCCAGACAAGGTGAGAAGTTTGTTCAGCAAATGGCATCTCATCTAGACAAGGTGGGAAGTTTGTCGTGATTCCAACTTTCAACAAATGGCATCTCATCCAGACAAGATGAGAAGTTTGTTCGGCAAATGGCATCTCATTTAGACAAAGTGGGAAGTTTGTCGTGATTCCAATTTTCGGCAAATGGCATCTCATCCAGACAAGGTGGGAAGTTTGTCGTGATTCCAAATTCTATCAAATGGCTATCTCTTCCATACAAGTCGAGAAGTTTGATATGAATCTTTTGTTTTTCCAACAAATGGCTATCTCTTCCATACAAGTTGAGAAGTTTGTTGTGAATTTTTCAATTTCCGTCAAATGGCTGTCTCTTCCATACAAGTCGAGAAGTTTGAGCGTGAAGTTGTTCTTTATCATATGGCTGTCTCTTTCAAAAGAAGGGAAGTATGATGAATGTTCCAACAAATGGCTATCTCTTCCATACAAGTCGAGAAGTTTGATATGAATCTCTTTTATTTTTCCAACAAATGGCTATCTCTTCCAAACAAGTTGAGAAGTTTGTTGTGAATTTTCCAATTTCCGTCAAATGGCTGTCTCTTCCATACAAGTCGAGAAGTTTGAGCGTGAAGTTGTTTCTCCATCATATGGCTGTCTCTTTCAGAAGAAGGGAAGTATGGTGAGAATTCTATTCATTGGCATCCTTAGTTAAATCTCGGCAGAAGATTTAACAATAGGTGTTTCCTTTTATTTCTGGTAAGTCTTGGCAGAAGATTTCCAGTCGACCTCGGCAGAAGGTATTTACTTTTACAAGCTCGACAATGGCATCCTTAGTTAAATCTCGGCAGAAGATTTGGCGACAGGTGTATCCTCAGTTAATCCTCGGCAGTAGGAATTTCATTTTGATACCTCGGCAGAAGGTATTCCATTCTTAGATTTCTCTGGTAATCTCGGCAGTAGACTTCCAGCAGATTTCGACAGAATGATTTTCTTTCCAAGAGCTCGGCAGTAGATTTTTGGTTCATTTTGATACCTCGGCAGAAGGCATCTCATTCTTAGAATCTCTGGTAATCTCGGCAGTAGACTTCCAGCAGACTTCAACAGGATGTATTTCCTCTCCAAGATCTCGGCAGTAGATTTTTGGTTCATTTAGGATACCTCGGCAGAAGGTATTCCATTCTTAGATTTCTCTGGTAATCTCGGCAGTAGACTTCCAGCAGATTTCGACAAATTTCTTTTTCTTTCCAAGATCTCGGCAGTAGATTTTTGGTTCATTTAGGATACCGCGACGGAAGGTATTCCACTTTTAGATCGCTGGTCATCTCGGCAGTTAGATCTCCAGTAGACTTCAAAAGAATTGGTTTTCGTTTCAGAATCTCGACAGTAGATTTCTGTTTCGTTTTGATACACCAACAGAAGGTTTTTCCAAATGAGGTTTTAAATCTCGGCAGTAGATTTCCTCAAAGTGGAATGTTTGTTCAAAAGATTTCGAGTCATCTTAGGACCTGTAGACGGTTGTTATCTGGCTTCGCTCAAGATGAATCCCTCGTGTGGTCTGTACTCAAGTCATATGCGTCTAACCCCCAGTGGCGCCGGTTTTCTTTCCCCGTAGCGTTGCAGCTTTTGTATTGCATCTTCGCATTGCATATCATAGCATTTTTCATCTGCATTTTCGGTCAAAATTCCCGGTATTCTGATATTTAATCCTCCTTCACTTTGAATGTTCCAAACAAATCTTTTTTGCTCGTACATTCAGGTTCAGGATGATTAAATAGGGGCAGCTGTCATACCCTAAATTTTGACCAGAAATTTTAAATTTTCGTTCATTTTAGATGTATTTTGTCAATGTATCAATTTTTAATTATTTTGCATTTTTAAGTTAAGACATCTCATTTATCATTAATCATGCATAATCGGTCGTTTTTATTTTAAGTAATTGTTTTGTTTCGATCCTTTTAGTTAGTAAAATATTTGTCTTAAATTATTTAAGAATTAGTTTAATTTAAATTTTCATTTTTTTTGTTCATTCCTAGTTTAGATTTTTTTATTATATTTTTATTTAGGTTAAGTTAGATTTAAATATAATTTCAATTTAAGTTAATTTTAATTTAATTTTAAATATAAGTTAATTTGGTTTAGATATGGTTTGTTCTAATTTAATTTTGTCATTCAATTCTAATTAGTTTAATAATTTTAATATTTGCATTTAGGTCATTTACATTACTTATCTAGTCTTATTTTTAAATCAATTTGTTTCTTGTTTGGTAATATTATCAGATTTACGGTTATTTATTTTTTTTCTAGTCCAACTTTCAATTGGTATGTTATTTAGTTAACTCAATTTATTTTAATTAGACTTTTTAATCTTAATTAGTTATTGGTATTCAGCTTTATTTAGTTCACATGAAGGATTTATTGTGATTTAGTTACAATTTAATTTAGAAATAGTTTGCATTATTAATTTTAATTAATTTGACTTAATCCAAATAGTACAAAAATAGAAGTTTTTTTATTCAGTCAACCAAAATTAACTTTTTTTTAGGCACATAGTACAGCTGTTCATTTTTTTTAATATAAAGAATTTACAAAAGGGTACAGCAAAAAAAAGCAGGCTCTGTTACTTTTACTCTGCAGCTTTCTGATGTCTCATGTCACTATCCACCTGTGGCATCTCATGGACATATAAACCTGCAAACTTGTATCCCAACGACATCACCCTGATACCCTCAGTATTGACTTGCAGGCTGATGAGACTCTTTCGTTTACCTACACAAGCATGAGAAAATTATCAATAAAAAGGGGATTCAATGTTGACATATCCGAAGGACCTTTCACTCACCAAGGAAACTTGCTGCAGCAGTCAAACTAATTCAAATTCAACATAAGGAGGCTATGTTGTATCAACTATAATCATGCCAAATAAAAGCAGAACACAACAGTTGATAGACAAAGGCAGATACACCATTTTGGAAAGACATGTTTAAGCATCTAAAAGGGCAACATCAAACATGTTATGGAAAAGGATACCTGCGAAAGGCATTTATCACAAAAATAGGCATTAAAGTAGAATCGCTTTATGTTTCAGACTTGCATCAGGAAGATAATCTAAGCAAAACAGGTTTTTTTGAGTATTAAAGAAGTAGAGAGTTTCGAGAATGCAGAAAGCTATCAGAAAATGCAGATAAAATTTATAGCCTAGAAAAAGCTTCACAAGAAAATTCAATCCAAGACAAACGGATTCAGTCAAGATTCAACTAGTTCAATTCGTTTTAAAAAAAAAAGGATCTTTCAATTTTACTAACCCTATTGTCTCTCCTATAAAAGCCAAGAGTTATGTTCATGTGAAGGGAAGAAGGAAATTTTCTTTCAGAAAAAAACACAGAAACCAAATTTCTGAAGAGGATTTAACACAGTTAATAGAAATAATTGGGAGGAGTTTGTTTGATCTTACCATAACCGTGAACAACCTCTTTTCCAATAATAAACACTTTCCCAGCCACTGTTTACTCACCATCATCTATCAGCCCAACATCTCCATCATCCCGTCGCTGCCAATACGACATCGCCACCATCTCCTGCAAGCTTCAACCAATACAGAAAAATCCTTTGAACCTCCCTGCAAAACATAAACAAAGATTCATCACCATTTCTTCATTCTGACCTTAACAAAAAAAAACACAAAACGACCAAAACCATTGATAACCACAAGACAGCAACTTCACAAAGGGAGACTAAGCCATTAACCACCAAAAAAACTGGAAATATCACCTTCAACATCACCAGAAAAAACCTTCATAACAACAGAGCAAGACAACCCTCAACAGCAACCATTCCGCCCTTTTCCACCCTTCACCAAACGCAGTAAAACAAGCCACCGTTCGAAACCAAACTGAAACCCGCCGTCGAAGAGGTCTGAGCCTCCGCGAATACCCACCCGCAACAAGACAGACACCTCCATCATCACAAATAATAACCTTCGTAAAACCTCCATTCTTCCTAAAACACACAAATCCATCCAACACCATTACCACTCAAACACCAAAAAACGAGAAACAGAGACGAAGTGAAAACGTTCTCACAAAACCATCCGTCTTCAACTCAATCAACGTTCACAAACCCAAACCTCACCATCTTTCGTTCTTCTTCCGTCTCAAATACGTCCGAAACCTTCATCAAGGACGAAAACCTCCTTTGAGAAAACCATTCAACACCCACTGAATCCACCGCCGGTAACCCAAACCCTAACCCCCTTTCGTCACTTCGAAACCCTTGACCGTCGAACCATCTCGTCACCACCATCCTCCAACCCTCATAAACGCGACTCCACCACCATCCTCACAACCACCGCGAAATCGTTGTGAGAGAACTGTTTGAGACGGTGAGAGAAACGGAGAAACGCAGAGAGAGACGAGGTCGGGAGCGATGGCCGTGAACAAAGGAGCTGCGAAATCCGAAAGAGCAGCGAGAGCCGGAAGCGATTGAGACGGTTTGATTGGGGTAGATCGATTCATTGAAACCGATTTGGGTAGGTGTTGTTTTTGCGCTGTTGATGAATTTGTCATTGTTATAACCATTTAAAGAAAAACCTTTTATTTCTTATTTATTATTTTCCCTGAATTTATATTATTTATTTTATTTTTTATGTTATTTATTTTTTATATTTAGAATTTCCTCTGTTTATCATGTTAATGGTTGTTGGGTTGGACAGTCTGATACTTAGCCCGCCTAGCCTTCTGCTACTACACCCACAAGCCAACCAGCACCCTCTACCTTGTTTTTTTTATTATTTTATTGTTTATATATAATCTCTTTCTTATATTATTAATCTTTTATTAATTGTTATTTAGTTTAGTTTATTTGTTTTTTATAGTAAATGGTTGAAGTTTTATGTTGATTTAAATCTTTTTTTTTAAGTTGAATGTTATTAGCTTAAGTGGTTCATTTGTTTAACACAAGTTTTGTTTAATTAGATTTTATTTTGATTCTAATAGAACTTTGTAAATGGATATCATTTGGTTTTGAACATAACATTTTTTTTTTACCATATCATTTGAGCTAACCATGTTTTACACGATATTAAGCAACTGGGGTTTTAATTTGGTTGATGTTAGTTTCCAAAGTATAGTTTCAATTTGATTGGCACGCATTGAAGAGGCAACGGACCAAGAGGTTCCCGTTGAGTATAACGGACGTGAGGGGTGCCTAATACCTTCCCCTTGTGTAACTGACTCCCGAACTTAGATTAGTGGTTTCGTAAACCATTTCTTATCCTTTAGTTAGGTTGTGTCTATATCTCCCTTTTCTCTCGTAGAATAAATAGAATTAGGTGGCGACTCTGTTGTTTGTTTTAGGATCGTATTTTTCGAGGTGTGACACTAGGATTTACCAACGCTGATCTGACAACGGAAGGTCACAATCACAACAAGGCTTTACACATTACCTTGGAGTGTAAGGGTGCAGTTCTTTCTCACATACTGGTGGACACAGGGTCATCCCTCAATGTCCTACCCAAGAAAGCCCTTGTAAAGCTGGAACATGATGGATTGGCACTACGCCCAAGCAACTTGGTAGTTAGAGCCTTTGACGGTTCTAAGAGATCAGTTCTGGGAGAGATAGAGTTGCCTATAATGATTGGCCCACAGGTTTTCAAAACGACCTTCTTTGTGATGGATATACAGCCTGCCTACAGCTGTCTATTGGGTAGACCATGGATACACGCCGCTGGCGCCGTGACGTTAACCCTTCACCAGAAGTTAAAATTTGAGTGGGAAGGCCAAGTCATTACCATTTGCGGGGAGGAGGATATCTTCGTTAGCCAGCTGGCTACTTTCAAATACATTGAAATGGATGGGGAGATCCATGAAACAATGAGTCAAGGGTTTGAGGCCCTTAATATCAATGAAACATCTGCTGTGCTGGGGACTTCCATCACCTCGTATCAACAAGCCCGAAAGGTTGTTGAGGAGGGTACTGCTCAAGGCTGGGGCAAGCTGTTGCCAGTTGAGAAGAAAGAAGACCGATTCAAGTTGGGTTACAGACCAACTCGACAAGATCAACCAGAGGCTGCAAAGGTGCCCAAGTTTGTCAGCGGGGGAATGCTCACCCCGGATGCTATGAACAGTTTGGAAGATGAGTCAGAAGACGAGCGCAACCTGGAAAGCTGGATACGTCCAAGGATCCCGGGGAACCGTGTCTCAAACTGGTCTTCCCAGGAAATTATAAGAGTTACTCCCGCAGAGTAATTATTATTTCCTGTTTTTAAAGCATGCATCAAGTCCTGCATCTTGCCCAAGATGTCAGGGCTCATTTTGTAATCGGGCCATCTTGTATTTTGTGCAAAGATCAATTAATGAATATCAGGACATCTTTTGCAAATGAGTCTTTTCTTTTTCCGCTCACTGTTTTTCATTCTTTATTTTTTGTACAAAAATAAAATGGCAATGTTTTCAAAATAATAACTTCATTTTCACTTTTTCTAAACAAGATAAAACTGATCACTAAAATGAATAAATCTAAACCCTTGCAGAGAGTGCCCTCCAGACTGCACCGACAATAACACTGCTATGACTTCGTATGACTTTGACAATCCGATTAATCAAGCTGATGAAGGGGTTGGAGAAGATTATGAGCTACCTGAAGATATAGCCAGGTTGTTGAGACAAGAGGAGAAGGTTATAACTCCTCATCAGGAGGAGGTTGAGACAGTTAATCTTGGTACAGAAGAAGACCTGAAAGAAGTTAAGATCGGGGCCCATCTGCAAGATTCAGTGAAAGAACGACTTATTGACATGCTTCGGGAGTATGTGGATGTTTTTGCTTGGTCTTATCAGGATATGCCAGGGTTGGACACCGACATTGTTATGCATAAGCTGCCTCTGAAAGAAGACTGTCCACCTGTAAAACAGAAGTTGCGTCGTACTCGTTTGGATATGGCAATGAAAATAAAAGAAGAGGTACAAAAATAGTGGGACGCTGGTTTCCTTGCTGTGACTAGTTATCCGCCGTGGGTTGCTAACATTGTACCTGTGCCTAAGAAGGATGGCAAGGTGAGGATGTGTGTGGACTACCGGGATCTGAACAGAGCCAGCCCGAAGGATGACTTCCCATTACCTCTCATTGATGTATTGGTCGACAATACGGCTCAGTTCTCGGTGTTCTCCTTCATGGATGGATTTTCAGGATATAATCAAATCAAGATGTCACCTGAATACATGGAGAAGACAACTTTCATCACACCCTGGGGCACATTTTGTTATAAGGTGATGCCGTTCGGACTGAAGAATGCTGGTGCCACTTATCAACGGGCTACGGTAACATTATTCCATGACATGATCCATAAAGAAATTGAATGTTATGTGGATGACATGATTGCCAAGTCCCTCACAGAAGAAGACCACCTGGTGAATCTGTTGAAGCTATTCAAGCGTCTGAGGAAGTACCAATTGAAGTTGAACCCCAACAAATGCACATTCGGGGTGCGGTCCGGTAAGCTGTTGGGTTTTATTGTAAGTGAAAATGGAATTGAAGTTGACCCTGATAAAGTTAAAGCCATTCAAGAAATGCCTGCACCGAAGACTGAAAAAGAAGTTTGGGGGTTTCTAGGTAGATTGAACTACATTTCAAGGTTCATATCTCATCTTACTGCGACTTGTGAGCCCTTGTTCAAGTTGTTAAGAAAAGAACAAACGGTCAGGTGGAATGAAGATTGCCAAAGGGCTTTTGACAAAATCAAGGAATACTTACAAGAGCCTCCAATCCTTATGCCTCCAGTTGAAGGAAGGCCTCTAATAATGTACTTGACAGTATTAGAAGAGTCAATGGGGTGTGTGCTGGGCCAGCATGACGAGTCTGGTCGAAAAGAGTATGCAATATACTACCTAAGTAAAAAGTTTACCGACTGTGAACAACGTTATTCACTGCTCGAGAAAACTTGATGTGCTTTAGCGTGGGATGCTCGCCGACTAAGGCAGTATGTTGACCCACACCACCTTATTGATTTCCAAGATGGACCCAGTTAAGTACATTTTGGAGAAGCCAACACTTACCGGACGGGTTGCAAGATGGCAAATGATCCTCACAGAATACGACATTTAGTACACATCTCAGAAAGCCATCAAGGGCAGTGTATTGTCTGATTATCTAGCTGAGCAACCCATTGATGATTACCAGCCTATGAGATTTGACTTCCCTGATGAAGACATCATGTTCATAAAAGCAAAAGATCATGAAGAGCCTATTCACACTGAAGGGCCTGACCTAGAAGAAGAATGGACTATGATGTTTGATGGGGCTGTTAATATGAATGATCGTGGTGTTGGTGCAGTACTCATTACACCTAAGGGAGTTCACATGCCTTTCTCGGCAAAACTCACTTTTAACTGCACTAACAATGAAGCTGAATACGAAGCTTGTATTATGGGTCTTGAGGAAGCCATTGACCTCAGGATCAAGACTTTAACTGTGTTCGGGGATTCAGCTCTGGTGATTAATCAAACCAACGGAAAAAGGTATACTCACCAGGAGCATCTGATACCTTACCGGGATTATACGAGGAGATTAGTCACATTCTTCACAACAGTCAAGCTTGAGTATATCCCTCGAGATGAGAATTAGTTTGGGGTTGCTTTGGCTACCATTTCTTCCATGATCAAAGTTCAAGCTGCCAACTTTGTGCCTCGGATTTCAGTATCCAGACTTGACAGACCAACATACGTATTCTCTGCAGATCTTGCTAAAAATGAAAAGCCTTGGTTCTACGACATCAAATGCTTCTTAGAGGATCAAACATACCCACCTGGGGCATCTTCCAATGATAGGAAGACATTAAGAAGGCTGGCTGGTAGTTTCTTCCTGAATGCTGATGGTTCCTTGTACAAGAGAAACTTTGATATGGTACTTCTCAAATGTGTTGATAAGACAAAAGCAGACCTGTTAATGCACAAGGTGCACAAAGGATCCTTTGGTACCCATGATGGAGGGCATGTAATGGCTAAAAAGTTGTTAAGATCAGGCTATTATTGGATCACAATGGATGCAGACTGTTGTGCTTATGCCAGGAAATTCCATAAATGCCAGATTTATGCGGATAAAGTGCATGTGCCTCCGAATCCTCTGAATGTAATGTCTTCACCCTGGCCCTTTGCCATGTGGGGCATTGATATGATTGGCAATATTGAACCGACTGCTTCAAACGGCCACAGATTCATCCTGGTGGCTATTGACTATTTTACCAAGTGGGTTGAAGCAGCTTCGTATGCAAATGTTACCAGGCAAGTGGTAGCCCGTTTCCTAAAGAGGGACATCATCTGTCGGTATGGAGTGCCCGAGCGAATCATTACTGATAGTGGTTCCAACTTAAACAACAAAATGATGGCAGAGCTGTGCCGGGACTTCAAGATCCAACACCATATTTCTTCTCCTTACAGGCCAAAGATGAATGGCGCTGTAGAGGCAGCTAACAAGAATATCAAGAAGATTGTGCAGAAGATGGTGGTCACATACAAAAACTGGCATGAAATGCTACCATTTGCCTTGCATGGGTACCGTACGTCAATCAGAACATCCACTGGGGCAACACCGTATCAGCTTTTGTATGGTATGGAGGCAGTTTTACCTGTTGAAGTTGAATTACCCTCCTTACGGGTATTGATGGATGTTAAGTTGAACAAAACAGAATGGGTCCGATCCCGATACGAACAACTAAGCCTGATTGAAGAGAAGAGATTGGCTGCAATTTGTCATGGGCAGCTGTATCAGAAAAGAATGAAGAGATCCTTCGATCAGAAAGTCAGGCTTCGAGAATACCAAGTAGGAGATCTTGTGCTGAAAAGACTCCTCCCTCCTCATACAGACCACAGGGGCAAGTGGACTCCAAATTACGATGGCCCGTTCATAGTAAAGAAAGTTTTCTCTGGCGGAGCACTGATGCTCAGTACTATGGATGGTGAAGACTTCCAGTCCCCTGTGAATTCAGATGCAGTTAAAAAATACTTTGCATAAAATGACCCGCTGGACATAAAAACAGAATGTGAGTCCAGGCAAAAATAGGGCATCCCGGCGAGTCAAAAATAGAATAAAAGACTCGGGAAAAAATAAGGGAAAATAAAAAATTTACACCCACTGAGTTGAAAAGCCGCATTGGACAGCTCAGGCAAAAATGGGTATCCCGGTGGATTGAAAACCCGAAAGGGCGATCCATGCAAAATCAGGGAATAAGCGAACAACTGCATTCTGAATTCGTCTGTATCACTTACAACATGGCAAGCCTCGAAGGATTCAGGCATCGGTCAGAATCATCCTCTTCAAAAGCAAGATGAGAAGAACGTCAATGTCATACGAGTCATAGCAAAAAGGAAGCACACTGAAGCGTCATCAACATTGCCAGCACCTTTTTGTTTCTTAATTTGTAACAATCTCCTCATTTCAGGGGACTTGTTTCTTTGACTGTACTTGCCAATTCAGGGCACACAAATTAATAAAATCAGACTTTCAGTCATATGCTGTCGTGTATATTTTATCTTTATTTGCAAAAATGTCCGATGTCTTTAATATAATGATCGCATAAATACAAATGCGTCTTTTCTAAATTACATGCTAGCGGGAAATGTATTTTCTCCCGGGAGTGTCTAAATTCCTATGATGGAATCCAGTAAGAGACACCTCGAGGTACTTGTATGCTTTCTTTGTCATAACAGGATTGCAGGTATGCAAAGCACAACGCGGGGCATGAAGGCTTCTCCCCAATCATTACTTACTCAGCACATCTTCCAAACAACACCAGAGATGCTTACTCCCCAGCTGAGTTGTCAGGTCTCCTCATCCTCAGAAGGATCCTCATAGACATCTCTAGGAAGATCGTTCAATGATCATTCCTCCCCAGCCGAGTGTTAAACAAGGAGCCATCTCCCCGCAGAGTCTCAACCTCTATCAGAAGAGCAATGTTGAAGATCTCACAACGAAGTGACGGAAGCTTCCGCAGACCCCAGCTGGGCTTCTCATTACCAAGATAGGTCTGGCAGTGACTTATTTCCCCAAGCAGAGTCGTATATTTTATCAGATAAACCGGTGATCTCATCCCCAGCTGGGATATCCTTTCAAGCAGATCAATCGGAGATCTTCACGACAGCGGGATCCGAGTCCCGGATCGGTATCTTTTGCATAATCATAGCATTCACATCATATTTCCCACACAGAGCGTAGCATTCTGTCTAATACGGAGCATTACGGCGAAAATCAAACATATTGCATAATCACAAGTCAAGTTCGAACCAGTCACCTGTAAATACCAACATTCCATCAGCAATGTATATAAAGACTCACAGTCCCCGCAGAACGTCAAAGCGTCCCCTTTTCACTCTCAAATACAGATACATGCTCCTTTTGACACTCGTCTGTGTCATCATTCCCCAGTAAAGTCGCCAGAACACTTTCCACAAACAGATACCTATACATTACAGATAATCCTCGACACTCGTCTATGTCATATCCCCAGCAGAAAGCCAAAGCGTCCCCTTTGCACTCACAAAAACATAATAATACGCTCTCCTGACACTCGTCCGTGTCACCTATCCCCAGCACAGTTGCCTAAACACTTGTTTATAATACACTTTTTCCGACACCCGTCTGTGTCGTCCTATCCCCACAGGTCGTCAAACACCTTTTATATTTATAAATTCATAACTTATACATTTTCTCTTTTGACACCCATTCGTGTCACACTCTCCTCAGCAAGTTGAACACTCATTTTTGTCTCACTCATGTTTATTCATGCGGATACTCGTCCGTATCTTGTATACACCGTCTATTTCCCCTCAGAGTCGATACTTGTCTGTATTCTCTGTTACCCAGTTAATACTCGCCCGTATCATCATCTCTGAACATGCGGCAACGTTTGTTTCGACCGATACTCATCTGTATCATGGTCCTAAGGATGCTCGTCCGCATCTTTAATCTATACACAGAGTCAAAACACTTATACCTTTCTTTATTTGAATGTAGACTTTCCTATGTCATGATACTTTCGGCAACCGTACCTTGCCAGGTGATCGTCCTTCACCTTTTTGATGATCGTCCTTCATCATTTCCCCAACGGAGTCTCCATTATTGGAATCCTTTTCTATCCGACATTCGTCCTATGTCGTGATATTTTACCAGACGTCCCCTGCTAGGTGATCGTCCTTCACCCTTTTGATGATCCTCCTTCATCATTTTATCCGATGGTCGTCACCATCGTTGATTCTGTTATCTGACATTCGTCCTATGTCATGGTAAACCCCGAGAGCAGCCGTACCCTGCTAGGTGATCGTCCTTCACCTCTTGATGACCGTCCTTCATCATGCTTATCTGATGGCCATCCCCATCGTCGACCTTTTCTATCCGGCATTCGTCCTATGTCGTGATATTTTCGGCAACCGTACCTTGTCAGGTGATCGTCCTTCACCAATAGATGACCGTCCCTCATCTTATCCCCAACAGAGCAGACGTCCCCTGCCAGGTGATCGTCCTTCACATTTGATGACTGTACCTCATCATTTATTTCACCCGATGGTCGTCCCCATCATTGACTTTACCTATAATCCCCAGAGAATTTTGTTACTTTACCTGATGGCCGTCCCCATCATAATCCTTTATTTCCTCAGCATGTCGACCGTACCCGTCACCGCTTTATCCCCAGCAGTCATCCTCTGCTCAATGGTCTTCCTCCATCGCCCGCATCTTTATAATCATACTTTACTTCTTTTTACAATCTATATCCCTTTTCTTCTTCTCCCAGTGAGTGCAAATTTTGAACTGTCTTTGGTATTCAACCACAAGTTATCTTGCTTGTCTGTTAAGCCAGGCGCTTACATCCTACACAGCTAACTCATGTTTGAATAGGGGCAGTTGTAAACACCCCAAATTTGCCCTCACTCATTTCATCATGGCTTGTGATTCTTTTCATTTGGATAAGTTCAAACATATCATTTCATATTGCATTTTTGCTTCACTGCATTGGTTCAAAGTCATCTACATCTAGGGTTTGTGATCTGAGCCATCCCTGAGCCATCTGAGCCACTCCAAAGGCCTCCAATCTTCTCAAGAGGGTCCATGTATGTTCAAGCATCATATTATATCCTCCCAAGATCAAGGAAGTCAAAAAATCACAAGAACTGAGAAAGGCATGGAAGCAGAGCCAAGCTTAACTGCACAGATGACCTCAAATTAGGGTTTTGGTTTCAGAGGCCATAACTCCAAATTATTTGGTAATTAATGTTTCTATTGGTCATTATATGTTATAAGGATCATACATACCAATTTTCATGAAGAAATTCAATGGGGAAGGCATCTGATCAATAGATTGCTTCTTGAACAAGTCAGTGCAAAATCAAGGCATCTGAGGCCCCCAATCATCCAATCAAAGGGTCCTCTCCATCATTTTGGATGCATATGATCTTTATTTGATCTTATAAGAAGTTATAAGTTCACAAAATTGAAGAATTTCAAGCCATTTGCAAAGTTTCCATTTTGGGAAAGTGACTTGTAATACAAACTTGCCATTTTGGGAAAGTTTTTCAACCTCCTCTTTTTGATTCAAAAATGCTTCAAATGAACAATTCTTGGTCATGAAAGTTGTAGATTGGATCATTCCCTTTTCAAAAATTACAAGAACTTGATTTAATTCATCATAGAACTCAAGTTATGGCCTTGCAAAGTTGGGGAAAATCACAAAATTTCACTTATGTACCAAAGAGGGAAACTTGCAAAAACTCATACCAAAGCATTTAGTGACCTTAATTTGACTTCTAACCATTACACAAACATCATACATGACATAAAATTCAGAATTTCCCAAAGAAATTCAAAGTTTCATGCCTTGAACTTTACAAAATCCAAAAGGGGCCAAAACTTCATGAATTTGCAAAATGGATCAAAACCTTTCATCCACTTGCCACAACTCATCAAATCTGATTTCATAGCATTCCTTGATCCTTGCTGCGCATAGCCATGCCCCTGTCTCAGCCTGCCGCTTGCCCATACCCCAAGTACACCAACTCTTGACATTTTTGCAACTTGCCCATACCAATCAACATAGGCCACCACCCACCCTCTGACCTATCCCAGCATGATATGTGTACCAAAAGCAAGCCATTCCATAACATAACACAGGCTGAAACCTCTAAGAACTCAGTAATCACAAAAACTCCCTCTTATGCAAAAGCCTTCGAAATTCATTGCTCAGCCATCAAACCTCAAAACAAATTCCATCATTCAACTCCATATCCATTGCTGATCATTTCCCACCCTTCATTTTCCCCTAAAAACACCCTGAATCAAAAACACGATTTTGACATTGCTTGAACTGAATTTCTGCCAACTTCATTTAGAGGCCATTTAAACTCCAACCAAACATCACAAACTCTTCAGGGGGATCATTGGAGCTGATTTGAGGCAAAGAAGCAGCCAACCAGTGCCATTTTCGAAAGCTTCAGTTCAGGTGAGCTCAAGAACTTTTTTTCCGGAACCTTCATTTTAAGTTCTCAATTGATTCTATGTGCTCTCCTGATGATCATGATGTCTTTACTTTTGAAAATGATTGAGAAATAAGCATTTCATAAGCTTCTGAAAATTCTGATATGTTTTCCGTTTTGCTTCGATTCATGTCCTTGGTGATGAATAAATGAATTTTGTTGTGTGATTCTTGTTGGGGTTGGTGTGAGGATCATTTCTGGAGAATTTAAGGGCTTGGGGTTGCGTATAGAGTGAGATAACATGAGGGGATAGCCGGAGAAGATGACCGGAACACTGTTCCGGTCACCTGAAAGTGATTAGGGTTCAGATTAGGGCTTAATTGTGGAATTAGCGTAGTTTGAATTCTGGCCCTTGGATAGCGCGCGAAGTCAATTCCCTCCATCTTGAGTTTGAACCTGGGCCTTTGGATTGACTGACTTTCTCATTTTTCTCATTTTATTTAATAATTATTTTATTTGTTTTCTATTTATTTGAACGAATTTTAAAAAATAGCAAATGACATAAAAAAATTCTGGAAATTTTAATCCAAGCTTTTATTTATTTTCAGAAACCAAAAATATTTTTATTTTTATTTTTTGCATTAAAATTTATTTGTAAATCATTTAAATGATTATTTTTAATTAGTTAATGAGAATTAATTAATTAAAAATACATTTAGGTATTTAAAAATTCCAAAAAATTCGGAGAGTTTTTTAAAACATTTAGAAACATTATCAAACCCTTCACACAAATTTCTTTTTGGTCCTTGACCTATTTTGACATTTTTCTTTGGATTTAGGGTTCTTAAAAATCAATATTTTTACCCTAACTTAGAAAAATCCTTTCTGTCTAACCATGAAGAGTTTGATGTTGTTTCTTTTTGCATTGCATTCCTCATGTCATGTAGTTTCTAGGATAAAATTGGTTTGAATTTATCTTTCATTTTCAATTTGTTTTTCATTTTTCCTTTTAAGGTATCTTAAAACCCTAGTAAACTTAGGAAAATCATAACTTCTTTAGGGTTAAGAGTTAGGTCTTCCCCTTTGGGCAGTGAACTTGTATAGGTTTAGGGTACTTTTGATCCTATTTTCAATTTTTTATCTCAGGTCTTGCTTCTGGTTTTGAATTTTGCATTGCATATTGTATGTAAACCCTAATTTGCATCTTCATTTGCATTCATCCTTCATATGCTTGCATACATGAACTTGCCATAACATTTTGTGCATCCACATGACATACAAGACATCTTAAGACATATTGAAATCATGTTTGATCATTGCATCATCTATTTTCCATGCTTTTGCTTTCATTTCATGTCATATGCATTCATGTACTTTCATGGTTCTTACATGTTTCATTTGCATCCTCCTTGCTTGCATAATCATCCACACCACATGACATGCTTTCATACCATCCCATAACATCACTTGCCTCATGATATGCTTCTGGTTTTGGTTGGCATCCTTGCATTTCATCTCATTTTCATTTCACTTCATTCTTTGTCACTAACTTTTCAGGTGGTAAGTGTTTGAGAAGTGAATTTGCCTTCACTTCTCATAATCTCTTCTCATCTCTCTTATGCATTCATTGCTGAATTTTTATTTGTGGATTAGAGTGAGCTTGCCCATTCACGCTCCCTCCTCTCTCTCTCTCTTTCTTCAAGCAACTTATCTTCTTAATTGAAGTAAGTTGACTTGCTTCCTTCTGCTTCTCCTCTTTTCATCTGCTTCTCCCTTGGTGGCTCTCTTGAAGATCTCTTGCAAGCCTCATGAACCCTAGGAATACCCAAGCATGATCACAATTAGGGTTTGATTAGTCCCCCATTTAGTTTTACCTTTGTGTCATCTTTGTGTCTTCTCTCCTCATCTCATAATCATGGACTAAACCCTTAAGGTTTTAAGACTTTGTGATTAGGGTTATGCCTGCATCCTTCTATTAGGATGGAGTGTATAACTTTAATCCTAAGTGTTAAACCCTTAATGTGTTTAAACCCTTTAATCAATTCACTTAATAATCATTAAGACATCAAGCTTGTAATTTGGGCCTTGCATTAGGGTTCTAATTCTTCCTTAATTGGTTAAGAAAGGCTAACCCTAGTGTTAATGGACAAGTCCCCCTCAAGTTGTCTTACAAACCATAAAATCCACTTCTTAATCTTATCATTAACTAAAATCCATTTTAATAAAGGTTTTGTTTTTTCATGAGGTTAATCCCTAATCATGGATTAAGTTGAGGAGCCTTCCTCAACTTAAATGTTCTCATCTATTATCCTTCTATTAGGATGGTGTAATGGGTCCATTAAATCCTTGATTATGGCTTAAACTCATTACTTAACACTAAACAAAAACTCCAAAAACATCTAAATAATTACAAGTAGGTTAATGATCTTAATCCTACATCATGGTGATTAAGTGTGAGGTGTTTACTTCATACTTAAGGTATTCTCATTACCCCTAATAAGTGGGAGGATGTGATGAGTTTACTAACCCTTGGTTTAGGCTTAAGCTCATTTTCTTATGACAAACACCAAAAACAAATAAAAGATAAAAAAACCACAAAAAACAAACAATAATCATCTCCTTCGGGATTCTTTTCTCATCACACTCATTCACAAACGAGAATTTGCTTCTTCCGTCTAATGCAAAACAGTTAGCACTCGAGCCAGACGAGTCATACACTTGAGCATAGACAACCAAGCAGTTCATCAGTCAATTATTTTCAGTCTCTTTGAGTCGAACTACGGTGTTCTGACTTCCTCATTGCACGAGAGGATACGTAGGCATAACTTAACGGTTATCGAACAAAAGTCTCTGTATATTCCCCCTCTTCCAGCATTATTCTTTAAGCCTCATAGTCTTGAGCTTCATACTCCTGTTCTTACACTGACACTTCTTTTATTCACTTCACATTTCTTTTACACTGACATTTACATTTCTTTCACATTCCCAGGTTGTAACTAACCCCCTTTCTCAGTTTCTCTGGTTCGCGATCGTCCTATCCATCCTTTCTTAGGTTTATGCAGCATTACCTTTCCTTCGGGATAAAAATGCCTAGCTGGCGACTCTTGTCATTTCTTCTCCTTCGCCGACCTTTCGTATCTGTACCCCTTCTGACCAGGTGTCATTTGGCGGGAGCGACAAGGCCCACCACCAAGAGAAGAGTCATCTTCAAGATATAGCTAAGAGTCAATAGGCAGTGAAGGATGCTCAGAAAGAGATAAAAGATTTAAAGCTGAGAGCTGATGTCAAGAAGACCAAAACTGGGTCAATTGCAAACAAGGAAAGTGAGAAGGTGTTCCTACAACAAATTAAGGAGTTGCATGCTTCCTTTGACCTTAGGGATCTCCTGATTCAAAAGCTCATACAGGAACCAGACCATCCAGATATAGTCCAGTTGCTTCAAGGTATCAAACGCCTTAGCTGGAGGTTGCAGGATGTAGATCTTCCTAGGCTTTAGTCTTATATTCATATGATTTGGATTACCCACAGGCCTGTTGTGGGATTCCTCTCTCTTGATGTACTTTTCTCTCTTTGATGTATGAACTTGTACCCTACGGGGACTTTGCTATTCTAGTTTTCTTTTGATTTACCTAAAGTCTCTGGTTGTTATCTGTTGCACGAACACATTGTAACACGGTGGGAGAACTGACTTTAGTTAAATGTTGCGGATAGCAAGAGTCGCCACCGACTTTTATTTTATCCAAAGGAAAGGGCATAAAAGAACAGGAAAGACCTTAAAAGATTTTTGGGTTCGGGGGGTAGGTTATGTAAAGGGAAGGTGTTAGCACCCTTTACATCCATGGTTATCCATGGGCTCTTAGTTACTTAGCTCACTTTAAAATGTTTTTAAAATGTGAAGTGTGTGAATAAAAATTTTCTTAAGAGTTTGATAATGATCCATGTACGGATGCGTAAAAAACCTTTGTTTGGAAAATTTGTTTGAAAGTGTGAAGTGTTTGAAAAGTTTTTGAATAGTGAGCAAGTAACTATGAGGAACCTACCCTAAGTTTAAGTCTTTTCTGTTCTTGAATCCTTGAAACGGTAAGACTATCCCTATTATTAAGGAATAGGTAGTCATTACCTTGGATGTAAGGGACTAGTGAAGGGACATTGTGATTTAGGCAACTGTAGGGTGTATTAAGCAATTTTGGAGGGACTGTCATCTTTATTCGGAAGGGACAAGATCATTACGAAGGCAACATTCGAAGAGGGACTTGATCTTTTATTGTTAAGGGACTAGATGACTTTACTTTGAGGGACTTTTTGCTTTATACACCCTACTTGACCTTTTGATTAGGCAACGATGAGAGGTAACCCTAGAAAGTGAGATGGCGATCAAAGATCGACTTACGTGTGTGAGTGTACAATTTAATATTTATCTTTTAATTAAGTGATCTGAATTAATTTTAAATAAACATACATGTTACACTCCCTATTTACTAACCATGGCATAAAATAAATAATTTAAACATTATAAAATATTACATCCAGGAGCAATTACATAATAATTAAGCAAAAATTAAATATAATAAGCAAAATAAATAAATAAGCAAAATAAATAAATAATTATAATAGGGTTAGTGAAGATAATAATAATAAAAATACCAAATTAAATGGGGTTAGTAATAATCATGTAAATATAATTAGTAATAATAATAATGAAATAAACAAGGATATTATAATAAACAAAATTTTTAAAGGTTAATAAGAAAATATGAACAATTATATTAATTATTATAAAATTTGAAGTTATAGGTAAATTATAAAATTAAATCAATTATGAACATATTATGAAAACAAATTATAATTACAAAAATTAAATTAGTAATTTTAACATATTTTTAAACATATAATAAAATTATTTACATGCAAAAATTAAGTTCTAAACAAATTATATCATATTATCATATTAAGAATTCTAATTTTTAAACATGTATATAAAAAAAAATGTAAATTATAAACAATTTATACATTAATGAGAATTAAATTAAGAATTATAATTAAATTATGAAGATAATATATACAAATAATAGTATTAGATAAATAGGAGAAGAAAAAATTAGGGTTTGAGAAAAATATGTCTTTAGGGTTTTTAAAAATAAACTAGGTTTTTTTTTTAATTTACAATATCAATTTAATTATTAAATACTACATACATATAAATAAAAAAACATATAAAGAAATAAATATATCAATTTAGGTTTTTTAAGAAAATAATATAAGTTTTTTTTAAACAAAAGAAAATGATTTACATATATAGCTTAGAAACTATTTAAATTAATTTAAAAAAAATAAAAGGAAGAAATACAAAAGAAATAAAGCAAGAAACAAAAAAAAAACAGGACCTGGGATTTGAACCCAGGTCCTTTACCTGGATACACAAGAGCCTAGCCACTGGGCTGCACGCTGCTAGCTGATGACAAACCACCTTCATTTGGTCTTATGCTCATCCTGTAAAATAAAACAAATTGCACAAAAAAAAATGCGTTGAGGCTGGTTTCGAACCCACGCCGTTGCCCTCACACGCGCACAAGCTTACCACTACACCATCAGCATCATTGAGTAATTTAAATACAAATAAAACTATATAATATAAAAACAAATTTGAATTTCAGGCTGCGCGCGAAACTCCTTCTCCTACCTCCAGACCTGCAAAATTTCCTACGAATTTTGCTAGGGTTTTTGCTGCGAATTTCGTTTCCTAGGATTTCCTGCATTTAATCAAACATCAAGCAAACGGCAATATTTTATGAAATTGATGAGTGCATTACGTTCTATGAAGTCTATACAACACAGCCATGTTTCCAGAATTCATTTATAGTTGATGAATCAAAGAACCCCAAAACGGCCGAAAAAACCTAACTATGGTGGTTCCTCCATCCTGCACCTAAAATCGAATTAATTTATCCAGAAAGTCTTCAAACTTCATCACAAACACAAATATAAGGTGTTATGGGTGCATATGAACATTGGTATATGATCAGGGAAGTCCAAGGATCACTCTCATGTTCTTAAAATACCTTCAAATGCCTTGTGGAGTTGAAACCGAATTTGACTTTTGTGAGGTTTTTTTGAAAATATGAAACTTACACTTGGGGCTGGAAATTCGTGAATAGTGAGTAGGGTTATGTAATGTACTTATAGAGCAATGAATTAGGTCAGAAAAGATTGATCATTGTGTGAAGAATTTGATCCAAAAAGATTCAAAAAGATAAGCTTTGAAAATCAAATATTTTTGCATAAACACTTGCTATTTTAGGCCAATCATCATGATCCTCTTACCACTTTGATACCAATCATCTTTATGAATTTCTAGAAGCTCAATCCTTTTTAAATCTTTGACTTTTATATTTTATTTTAATTTAAAATGATTTTTAATGAATTAAATCAAAATAAATAAAAATAAAATGATAAAAAATCTGATTTTTAAGGTCTTGGGTCGTGCATGAGGTCATAATATGGATTGGGTCATCATATGGCAAGCCCATTTAGAAAAAATTGATTTTAGACCTCCATTTTCTTCATAAACCAACCAAAAATTTCCCAACTTTGCAAGGGCACACATCCTTCAATTTTAATGATATGGGGGTGTTCTTGGACATTTTGGAAAGCTTGAAGAGTCCTCTAACCAACCCCACTGGTTTCATGTCCATATCATTTACCATTCTCAAGTTATTCCCTTTTGAAGTTGTTGACTTTTTGTTGACTTTCAAAAGGACCTATAATGTCTTAGCTCATACCTTCCAAATGAAGCATTTTTGGGCTTGGCTTGTGATACAAAAAGTTGTAGAGAATTCAATTTCCTTAAAAATGAGCTTTGGATGGAGACTTGGTGATGAAGCATGTGAAAGTTATGGCTGGTCAAAGTTCAGTTGACTTTTACTGAGGAAACCCTAATTTAGAAACTCCTGATTCTTGATGATCTGAAATCTCCTTGATGAATCATGATCAACCCTTGATCAAATGATGAATTTTACTTCATATACTTGATGTTGACAAAAAATCATGAAGTTTGACTTTGGTTTGACCACAGTTGACCTCAGTTTGACTTTTTAACTGCTTTGACTGATTTTGACTTATCTGATCATCTGACTGAGCAAACTTTTGAGAAAAGTCTTGAAACTTGTCATGGGGGTTCCTACACACATATAAGATATTATGAAGCTCACTTGAAGTCTTGAAATCCATTTAGCCTGATTAAAGTCAAAACCCTAGTTTTGAATGCACTGCTTAGGAGGTGCATTGTATGAGGGGATTGTCAACTCTTCTGACCAATTGTGAACTTTGTGAACCTTGTGAACCATCATAAGATGTCTTGTGAACCTTTTGAACCTCATGGGAGGTCTTGTGAACCTTGTGAACCTCATAAAGTGTCTTGTGGACTTCATGAACCTCATGAAAGGTCTTGTAAGTATTGTGAACCTTGTGAACCTTGTGAACCTTGTGAACCTCATAAAGTGTCTTGTAAACTTCATGAACCTCATGAAAGGTCTTGTAAGTATTGTGAAACTTGTGAACCTTGTGAACCTTCTTAGCACACAAAGTCTTGTATTGTGAGGGCAAATTTTGGGGTGCAACACACATGATATTAAATGCTACCACTTCACATCTGATTGTCACATAAGGTCTTCTTTCAAAAAGGCTATTCTCTTAAAACCAGAATGGGAAAGTAAACAAAACCTTGATGTAATACCTCAAAATTTGCCCTCTCATTTCCCCAACATTTTGCATAGCATTATGCATACATAGATTCATAAAATAATCAAAAACATTGCATCATGTGTAGCATAGTTGAGGCATAGGTATGTGGTCAATTACTGGAGCAACTGGAGCCTATACAAAGGCAACCGAAGGGCCACAAATCTTCTCAACCTTGTGCAAAGGGTTCACAATATCTAACAAGTCTTCATTTGAAGCCACACGCCATGGGAAGATTTGGTTTGATCAAAGGAGGCAAGCAGTGCAACATCTCCTGATGAAAAAGGCCAAATTAGAGTTTCACCTCTACTGGGCTTCTCCATGAAGTTTTGACTCAAATTGGATTCCTTTGTCTTGTATATGATGTTAAGTGCTTAGGGTTCAAATTTTATCCACAAAATCATTTTGGAAGAAGTTCAACTGGCTAGATGACTGAAAATCGAGGAATCGGGGAAAAGGCAACCGAGCTAGGTAAAAAAGGTTGACTCCTGACTTTTAAGATCAAAATCATGAAATTAGGGTTACAATGATCCTATGGTTCAAATTTGGTCAAGAAATGATGGAGGAATCATAAAAAAATCAAGGGAAAAAATCATTTGAAAAATGGTTGATTTCACCTTTCCCTCCACTTTTCCTTCCACTTTCCTTCCACATTCCCTTTCATTCTTTCCCTATTGTTTTTCCACTTCAATTCCACTCAATTTCCCTTGGATGCTTCTACCATGTTCCATAATCTTCTAGAGTATTCCATGGAATATTCCAAGGAATATTCCTTCTCCAACCCTAACCCTAACTAACTACAAACCTAACTCCATTCCCAAACCTAGCTCCAAGCCTAGCCCTTATATAATCATTAATCACTTCAATGCAAAAGGTTCCCAATTTTTTTCACTCTCTCACAATTTCTAGAATCACTTTTTCTCTCTCACTTTTCCCCCATTTCCCTTTTCACCAATGCTTTTTGAAGAAGCTCTTCAAGTTTCACATTGAAACTTGAAGATCTTAAAGCTTAGCCTCCAACCTCCATTGATTGTGGATTGTAGAAGATGAAGCTACTGATTTTTGTGAAGATTTCGACTTATCGGAAGTGTAAGAAGGCTCAAGCATCAATAACGCATTTATTTTGCGGATCGCGGTTTTCTTGGTTTTCTCTTCGATCAAGCTCCGATTCTTGCAACATCCACCGAAGCACTTCTCCGCTTCGTAGGTTGGTGATCTAAATCACTTTTCCTTTAAGTTATTCTCTTCATCTTGCCATTTTGGCATTCTTTAAGTGCTTTTCGTATTACTTATGGTTGATTATGTTTTCGTTACGTTTTGCTTGCGATTTGTGGTTTTTGATGGATTAGAAGTTAGGTTGTAGCTTGTTATAGGTTCTAGCATGTATCAATAAGTCCTAATTACGTAGAAATTTGTGTTAGCATAATTAGGTGGGGGTTAGGGTTGTTTAGAAGTAAGATTGTGGCCAAAATCACTTATTTCAAAACAATTTTTCACTTTCTGTTCTGCGTTAACCGGTTAACGCATTTGGTTAACCGGTTAACGCGTGCGTTTTTGGCCAAAATGTTGTATTTTTCTGCCCGTTAATGGGTTAACCAATTTGGTTAACCGGTTAACGCTGTTAGTTTTTGGTATTTTAGCTTATGTGCTTGCTTGTTCTTGCTTCCTAATGCTTCTAAGGTTCATGTATGTTTAGGTATTGATTTTAGGGAATTTTTGGGTCTATTTTCAGTAGCCGATTTCATGGTTTCGAGTCGTTTCGACATGATTCCGTTCACTTTTCCATGTTTTGTGTTAAATTTGTAAATATGTTATAATTGATTCTTGATGTGTATTTCTACTCTTTAATCATTTGTTTCACATGATAAGTGCTTATTTAAAGTTGATGTGTGCTTCATGATCATGATCTTTGCTTGTTGGATTGATTAAATGATTAAATGTCATGTGTTGATTTTTGCTTAAAAGTTATTTAATACTTCACATGTTCATGCAAGTTTCTTGTGCTTAATTGATCATATCTTAACATGAGTTCAATTGATAGAGTTACAAAAGAGAAAGAAGTTTCCACGGTGACCATTTTCTATAATTCAGTCCAAGCTTCTCCTCAAGCCAGAGTGGCACCAATAACTATCACTACTGCAGGGCCTGTGATGTATCAAAGTGATAAGGCCATCCCATGGCATTATGGAGGTGAAATGTATTGCAATGTCCAGAAACAAGACTTGGCCACACCTAGTATATCTCCAGCTCAGGTAGAGAATGTTGGAGTATGGGGTTTTACTAGGAGTGGAAGATTGTTTGCACCGGAGACACTGAGAAACAGCGTAGTTCCACCTAGAGATACTGCATAAGCCCAAGCCAAGGCTAGGGACAAGCAACTAGTAACTGCCAATGAGCTCACGCCTGTAGTTGACCCTGACATTAAATTTGACCAAGAAGCAGAAGCGTTTTTAAGAATCATCAAGAATAGCGATTATAAAATCGTGGACCACTTGCAACAGACTCCATCAAAGATTTCCATCTTGTCTCTGTTAATGTGTTCTGACTCTCACAGAAAATCTCTCTTAAACATCCTGAACAAAGCCTATGTACCTCAGGATATCTCAGTGAACCAATTAGAAACTGTGGTGTCCAGTGTGAACGCCAGTCATGGATTGGGTTTTACTGACATGGACCTGACATCTGAGGGTCGCTCCCACAATCGGGCACTGCATATTTCTTTGGAGTGTAAGGGCGCAATGTTATCTCATGTATTGGTGGATACAGGGTCATCCCTAAATGTTCTTCCCAAGAAGGCATTAATGAAACTGGATTAAGACGGAGTTATTCTGAAACCCAGTAACTTGGTGGTTTGAGCGTTTGATGGATTGAGAAGATCAATGTTTGGGGAAGTGGACTTACCAATCAAGGTAGGGCCACAAGTCTTCAATACCACATTCTATGTAATGGACATACAGCCTGCATACAGCTGTTTACTGGGGAGGCCATGGATCCATTCGACAGGGGAAATATCGTCAATGCTTCATTAGAAATTGAAATTCGTCTGGGAAGGGCAACTCGTAACGGTCTGCGGAGAGGAGGATATCTTTATCAGTCATTTGGCTTCATTTAAATATGTAGAGATGGACGGTGAGATAGTAGAGACTCCGTGTCAATCTTTCGAGCCCCCGAAGACTGAATTGGCATCTTCATCAGCAACTTCTTCCGAAGAATCAAAGAAAGGGGTTTCCATAACTTCTTACAAACAGACTCTAAAGGTGGTGGGGTCAGGAATACGAGAGGGTTGGGGTAAGCCAGTAGAAGTATCAGAAAAGAAGGATATGTTTGGTGTTGGATACCAGCCTGGGCGGTCATCATCTGAACCAAACGCCAGAGGTCAACAAGGCCTGATTACCCTCACAAGTGCTAGATGGGTTGACTATGGGAGTATTAGTGTAGTGCAAGATGACACAGTTGATAGTGATTGTGACTTGGACGAGTGGTTCAGACCTTGTGCTCCAGAGACTCAGCTCAACAAGTGGTCATCTGAAAGGCTCATTTCAGTCACTTCCTTTGAAGAGTAATGGTTTTTGATTTTGTCTTTCCTGTATTCAAGCGTTGTGCCTTTCCCGGGGCATAGTAACTCATTGTAAGGGTTCCATTGTTCATAACACAATACCATGATCATTAATAAAGCGGACGTTTTGCATTCATCCATGTTGTTCCTTGTCTTTCATTTTTTGCTTTTGTTTTGAAAAGGAAAGAAAAGTTTTAAAATGGCAATGTTTTCATTTCTCAAGCTCTTTCTAAAGCCTCGCATGAATCATCATTCATGCAGGTGTTCTTCACTGGGTCTCATTAATGATGACCCTGCTATGGCTAAGTATGACTTTGATAATCCGATTTACCAAGCCAATGAGTAAGGTGAAGAAGATTGCGAACTACCTGAAGAGTTAGCCAGATTGCTTAAACAAGAGGAAAAGATGATTCAGCCGCATGAAGAGGCTATTGAAGTGATAAACCTGGGTACCGAAGAGGACAAGAAAGAGGTAAAGATCGGGGCTGCGTTAGAAGAATCTATCAAGACTCGTCTAATTGCCATGCTTCGAGAATATGTTGATGTCTTCGCCTGGTCTTATCAAGACATGCCTGGTTTAGACACATATATTGTGGTGCACAAGCTGCCTTTGAGAGAGTACTGTCCTCCAGTGAAGCAAAAGTTGAGACGCACACGCCCTGATATGGCAATCAAAATCAAAGAGGAAGTACATAATCAATTTGACGATGGATTCTTAGAAATGACTAGTTACCCTCCATGGGTGTGGACTATAGGGACTTGAATTGGGCCAGCCCTAAAGATGATTTTCCTCTACCACATATAGATGTGCTAGTTGACAACACTGCTCAGTTTTCCATATTCTCTTTCATGGACGGGTTTTCAGGTTATAACCAGATTAAAATGTCTCCTGATGATATGGAAAGACTACCTTCATTATGCCTTGGGGAACCTTCTGTTATAAAGTCATGTCGTTTGGTCTTAAGAATGCTGGAGCCACTTACCAACAGGAAATGGTGACACTATTTCACGACATGATTCATCACGAGATCGAGGTCTATGTTGATGATATGATAGCAAATTCCTAAACAGAAGAAGAAAATCTAGTCAATTTAGCCAAGTTGTTTGACAGACTCCGGAAATTCAGATTAAGGTTGAATCCGAACAAATGCACCTTTGGTGTACGTTCCGGCAAGCTAATGGGTTTCATTGTTAGTGAACGAGGAATCGAAATGGACCCTGCAAAGGTAAAAGCCATCCAGGAGATGCCTGAACCAAGAACTGAGAAGCAAGTACGTGGTTTCTTAGGAAGACTAAACTACATTGCACGGTTTATCTCGCACCTAACAGCCACATGTGAGCCTATTTTCAAGCTTTTAAGGAAGAATCAGGCTATCTAATGGAATGAAGACTGCCAACAAGCATTCGACCTAATCAAGGAGTACTTGCTAGAACCTCTGATTCTCACGCCTCTACTGCCAGGGAGACCCTTAATCATGTACCTTACCGTACTCCAAGGATCAATGGGATGTGTGTTGGGTCAGAAGGACGAGTTTGGTCGAAAGGAGCATGCCATTTACTAACTTAGCAAAACATTTACCGATTGTGAGACACGTTACTCATTACTCGAGAAACTTGATGCGCTTTGGCATGGGCTTCTCGCCGACTAAGACAGTACATGCTGACTCACACCACTCTCCTAATTTCCAAGATGGATCCTATAAAGTATATCTTCGAGAAGCCGACTCTAACAGGAAGGGTAGCCTGATGGTAGATGATTCTAACAGAATATGATATCCATTACACTTTGCAAAAAGCAATCAAAGGGAGTGTATTGTCAGAATACCTGGCTCAACAACCAATTGATGATTATCAACCTATGAGATTTGAGTTTCTGGATGAGGACATCATGTTCCTCAAGTTGAAAGACTGTGAAGAACCACTTCCGGAGGAGGGGCCAAACCCTGAATCCAAATGGAAGTTGATGTTTGACGGAGCTGTGAATGTAAACGGAAGCGGAGTAGGTGATGTCATCATCTCACCAGAAGGTATCCATATGCCTTTCGCTGCTCGACTGACTTTCGAATGTACCAACAACGAGGCAGAGTACGAGGCTTGCATCATGGGGGTCTAGGAGGCAATCAACTTGCGAATCAAGAACCTCGAGATCTTCAGAGATTCTTCTCTGGTGGTGAACCAAGTCAATGGCAAATGGTTGGTTCATCAACCTCATCTGGTTCCTTATAGGGATTATACCAGGAGGTTGATAACTTTCTTCACCAAAGTCAAGCTGAGTTATATTTCACGAGATAAAAATCAGTTCGCTGATGCTCTAGCAATTTTATCATCCATGATTAAAGTTTGTCAAGAGAATTACGTGCCTTGAATCATGGTCCATCATCTTGAAATACCTGCCTATGTTTTTGCAGTAGACGGTGGTGAAGATAATAAACCTTGGTATCATGATATCAAGCAATTCTTGAAGTCTCAAGAGTACCCGACTGGGGCATCCAGTAAAGACAAGAAGACTCTCAAAAGGCTAGCAGGTGGATTCTTTTTTAATCAAGATGATGTGCTATACAAGCGAAACTTCGACCTGGTTTTGCTTAGATGCATGGATAGACACGAAGCAGACCTGTTGATGCAAGTGGTTCATGAAGGCTCCTTTGGTACCCATGCTGGAGGACATGTTATGGCAAAGAAACTGTTGAGATCGGAATATTATTGGATCACCATGGAATCCGATTGCTGTAAATATTCCCGTAAATGTCACAAGTGCCAGATTTATGCTGATAAGGTCCATGTACCTCCGAATCCATTGAGTGTCATGTCTTCACCTTGGCCGTTCTCCATGTGGGGCATTGATATGATTTGCAAGATTGAGCCAACAACTTCCAACGGTCACCAATTCATCTTGGTCGCTATAGACTATTTCACGAAGTGGGTTGAAGCGACATCTTATGCCAAAGTTACAAAACAGGTGGTAGCCCGGTTTATCAAGAGAGATATCATTTGCCGGTATGGAATTCTCTAAAGAGTCATTACTGATAATGGTTCTAACCTTAACAACAAGATGATGGCTGACTTGTGTCGGGATTTCAAAATAGAGCAACACAACTCTTCACCATATCGCTCGAAAATGAATGGCGCCGTTGAGGTGGCTAACAAGAACATCAAGAAAATAGTGTAGAAGATGGTTGTGACATATAAAGATTGGCATGAGATGCTACCGTTTGCTCTACATGGGTACCAAACGTATGTGCGTACCTCAACAGGGGAAACCCCGTTCTCATTGGTGTATGGTATGGAGGCAGTCCTACCAGTCGAAGTGGAGATCCCCTCGTTGAGATTAATGATGGACGTTAAGCTAGATGAAGTTGAATGGCTCCGGTCCAGGTACAATCAACTGAGCCTCATTGAAGAGAAATGCCTAACAACTGTGTGCCATGGATAGTTGTATCAACGGCGAATGAAACGGGCTTTTGACAAGAAAGTACGGCCTCAACGGTACATACCATGCGACTTGGTGTTGAAAAGGATTCTTCCTCCTCTTAACGATCACATGGTAAGTGGACACATACGTGGTTAAAAAGTTCTTCTCAGGTGGAGCCTTGATGCTAACAACTATGGATGGCGAAGACTTCCATTCCCCTGTCAACGCAGACGCAGTAAGAAAATACTTCGTATAAAAAGACTCGCTGGATAAAAACAGAATAAAGATCCAGGCAAAAATGGGCATCCCCGCGAGCCAAAAATAGAATAAAAGGCTCGGGAAAAAATTAGGGAAAAATTGAAAAAATGTACACCCGCTGAGTTGAAAAGCCACATCGGACAACTCAGGCAAAAAAGGGTATCCCGATGGATATAAAACCCAAAAGGGAGATCCACGCAAAAGAGGGACTGACACGAACGACTGCGATCTGTGAAATTCGTAATCCATCTACAATTAAGGTTATTCCAAGGGTTGAAGACCATTCCAATCACCTTTCTCAAGGGGCAGAGCAAGCGGATAGTCTTGAAGATATACAAGTCATAGTCAGGTCGAAACGTGATGAGATCCATTTTTCACATATCCAATAGGATAGTTTGTTTTCCTTTTGGGTGATTTCCTCTTTCTAGGGGATTACTTCCGGATGTAATGCCTATTCATGGCCGTTTTCCAAATCAATAAAATTCAATTTAAGTCAAACTTGTGACTATTTCTTTTTGTTTTTCATCTAACATCGATTGATTGCAAAAATGTCCAGCAAATTGTGATTTAAAATTCTGTTATGAACAGTTGAATGCTTTCTAATTCATGCAGGAAGATAGAAAAATCTAATATAACTCTAAGACGGTTAAGTGACCGGGATGGTGATTCATACGATAAGCCCGGGGTATACAGGTCCAAACTAACTCTCCATGTTGCAGGCACTATTAGTTTTGTTTATGCAGGTGCAGGCGTTGCTAGTAAAGCTAAAGTGAACTTCCAGGAGGAATATCTCCACAATAGGATTGAACAAGAACACGTGTCTTCCCGTGTGTCTCCTGTTATCCCCAACAGTAATGATAGAAGATAGGTGTCCTTCCCAAGCAGAGCCTTCCCTTCAATACAGGGGCAATTCCCCAGCGGTGCAAGGAATGTCTTTCATCCCCAGCAAGTTAATTCCTTAGCAGTGCCTTACATCTGGTTCCCCAGCCAAGCCAGAAAGTTTCACTTCCCTAGTGGAGCTCAACGGGTGGCGTACCTAGCACGAAGAGTCCATCTCCAGTAGGGTCTTGGTTCTCCAATCTCAAAGTCCAATTTATTTTCGGCAGTGGCGGCCATTTAGAGCTGGTGTATCATTAACAATATCCCCCACAGAGTTGTTTTCTCTTCACAAGGATTAACAAGATCAATGCAGTGATCATCAGTTCTCCCCATTCAAGCCACCTGGGATACTTGTAGTCTCCTTGTCAGGAGATCTCTTTGCATTCGCATATGCATAATCATCATTACATTTGCTTCCTCTAATGCGTAGCATTTCCATTGTCATGGAGCATTACACCATAAATTCAAACATGTGCATGCCAACATGGGCCAGTTTTGAGGTATATTACATAAAACCCGAAACATTTTCCCAATCTGAAGTATCCCCAGAGAATGCCAAATTCATTTCCCAATGTTGTTATTTCTTTCAAGTCTTGTTTGATATTCATCTTTGAGTCCCGTTTAAGTACAGTCTCATTTTTTCGCATCTCCGTTTAAGTACAACGGTTGCATCTCGGGCTCTGTTTAAGTACAACGAACCCATTCCTTTCGAGTTCCATTTAAGTACAATGGTCTCGTCTTTGAGTCTCGTTTAAGTACAACGGTCTCATTTCTTCCGCATCCCCGTTTAAGTACAACAGTCGCATCACGGGTCATCGTTTAAGTACAACGATCCCGTTTCTCTCGAGTCTCCATTTAAGTACAATGGTCTCATCTCTAGATTTTGTCTCAGCACGATGGTCTCGCTTTCTTGGTTATGGATTGGTTGATACCATTTCCTAGTTAGATCGGTTGATCTTATTTGAGTTGTAAATCGGTTGATATTACTTCTCTTCGAGCCGTAAATCGGATGATATTACGTTCTCGTTTTCCGAGTTATGGATCGGTTGATACCATTTCCTAGTTAGATCGATTGATCTTATTTGAGTTGTAAATCGGTTGATATTACTTCTCTTTGAGCCGTAAATCGGATGATATTACGTTCTCGTTTTTCGGGTTATGGATCGGTTGATACCATTTCCTGGTTAGATCGGTTGATCTTATTCGAGTTGTGAATCAGTTGATAACACTTCTCTTCGAGATGTAAATCAGATGATATTACATTCTCGCTGTCCTGGTTATGGATCGGCTGATACCATCTCCATAATAGATCGGTATATCTTATTTGAGTCATAAATCGGTTGATTTTGCTTCTCTCTTTTTACTCTCAAGTCAATGTCCGTCACCCCTTTCGTGTCTTGTTTTGTACAACAGTCGCGTCGCAGGTTCTTATTTTGTACAACGGTCCTGTTTGCCTGGGTTCTCGTTTATGTACAACGATCTTGTTCCATCTTGTCCAATTTCCATTGCCTCTTTTGCAAAGTCTATCTGAGGTCAGTCTTTGTGTTTTGGTTATCGACCGGGGCCGGTATACCATTGTGTCTCCATTCGAGGATGGTTTCGTGTTAGATACGAGGATCTCTTGTGAGTTGTCATTCGAGGATGGCATTCTCTTCTTCAAGTCCTTCTGAGATTGGTCTTGTTGTTTTGGCTATCATTCGAGGATGGTAGACCATTTTGAGCTTATTGATTGAGGTCAGTTTGTCTCTTTTGCAAAGTCTGTCTGAGGTCAGTCTTTGTGTTTTGGTTATCGACTGAGGCCAGTATACCATTGCGTCTCCATTCGAGGATGGTTTCGTGTTAGATCCGAGGATCTTTTGTGAGTTTTCATTCGAGGATGGCATTCTCTTCTTCAAGTTCTTCTGAGGTTGGTCTTGTTGTTTTGGCTATCATTCGAGGATGATAGACCATTTTGAGCTTATTAATTGAGGTCAGTTTGTCTCTTTTGCAAAGTCTGTCTGAGGTCAGTCTTTGTGTTTTTGGTTATCGACTGAGGCCGGTATACCATTGCGTCTCCATTCGAGGATGGTTTCGTGTTAGATCCGAGGATCTTTTGTGAGTTGTCATTCGAGGATGGCATTCTTTTCTTCAAGTCCTTCCAAGGTTGGTCTTGTTGTTGTGGCTATCATTCGAGGATGGTAGACCATTTTGAGCTTATTGATTGAGGTCAGTTTGTCTCTTTTGCAAAGTCTGTCTGAGGTCAGTCTTTGTGTTTTTGGTTATCGACTGAGGCCGGTATACCATTGCGTCTCCATTCGAGGATGGTTTCGTGTTAGATCTGAGGATCTTTTGTGAGTTTTCATTCGAGGATGGCATTCTTTTCTTCAAGTCCTTCCAAGGTTGGTCTTGTTGTTGTGGTTATCATTCGAGGATGGTAGACAATTTTGAGCTTATTGATTGAGGTCAGTTTGTCTCTTTTGCAAAGTCTGTTTGAGGCCAGTCTTTGTGTTTTTGGTTATCGACTGAGGCTGGTATACCATTGTGTCTACATTCGAGGATGGTTTCGTATTAGATCCGAGGATCTTTTGTGAGTTGTCATTCGAGGAAGACATTCTCTTCTTCAAGTCCTTCTGAGGTTGGTCTTGTTGTTTTGGCTATCATTCGAGGATGGTAGACCATTTTGAGCTTATTGATTGAGGTCAGTTTGTCTCTTTTGCAAAGTCTGTCTAAGGTTAGTCTTTGTGTTTTTGGTTATCAACTAAGGCTGATATACCATTGCGTCTCCATTTGATGATGGTTTCGTGTTAGACCCGAGGATCTTTTGTGAGTTGTCATTCGAGGATGGCATTCTCTTCTTCAAGTCCTTCTGAGGTTGGTCTTGTTGTTGTGGCTATCATTCGAGGATGATAGACCATTTTGAGCTTATTGATTGAGGTCAGTTTGTCTCTTTTCCAAAGTCTGTCTGAGGTTAGTATTTTTGTTTTTGGTTATCGACTGAGGCCGGTATACCATTGCATTTCCATTCGAGGATGGTTTCATGTTAGATCTGAGGACCTCTTGTGAGTTGTCATTCGAGGATGACATTCTTCCCAACATATTCTATTTCCCACAGAGTTCAAATTTCTGGTTTATTCGAGTATTCATTCACTTCATACCTTGAACGTCTAAACGCCATTGCAATTATTCATTCAGGTTTGCAGATGATTGAATAGGGGCAGCTGTAATACCTCTAAATTTTCCCTCTCATTTTCTCAACATTTTGCATAGCATTTAGCATAAACACATTCATGTAGCAATCAAAAACATTGCCCCCATATTCATCATGGTTGAGGCATAGGTATGTGATCAATGATTGGAGCAATCGAAGGCTATACAAAGACAACCAAGGAGCCACAAAGCTTCCCAACCTGGTGAAAAGGGTTCACAACATCCCACAAGTTTTCATTTGAAGCCTCAAGTCTTGAAAAGAATTGAATTGATCAAAGGAGGTAGGAAGTACAACATCTCCTGATGAAAAAGGGCCAAATTAGGGTTTCTATTCTACTGGGCTTCTCAGTGAAATTTTGATTCAAAGTTGATTTCATTGTTTTCTACATGATGACAAGTGCCTAGGGTTGACATTTAATCCATGGAATCATTTTGGAAGAGGTTCAATTGGTCAAGTGGATTGAAAATCAAGGAATCGAGTAAAAAGTCAACTCTTGACTTTTTGAGATCAAAATCATGAAATTAGGGTTACAAGGATCCTATGGTTTAAATTTGATCAAGAAATGATGGAGGAATCATGATAAATCAAGAAAACCAAAACTTACCTTTTTGGAAAAAAAATCATTTGAAAAGTGGTTGGTTTCACCTTTCCCTCCATTTTCCTTCCACTTTCCTTCCACATTTCCTTTCATTCCTCACCCTCTTATTTTTTCCACTTCAATTACACTCCATTTCCCTTGGATACTTCTACCATGTTCTACAACCTTCTAGAATATTCCAAGGAATATTCCCTCTCCAACCCTAACCCTAACTAACTACAAACCTAACTCCATTCCTAAACCTAACTCCATTCCCAAACCTAGCTCCAAGCCTAGCCTCTATATAATCATTAATCGCTTCAATGCAAAAGGTTCCCAATTTTTTCACTCTCTCATAATTTCACAATCACTTTTCTCTCTCACTTTTCTTCCATTTCCCTTTTCACCAAATCTTTTTTGAAGAAGCTCTTCAAGTTTCACATTGAAACTTGAAGATCTTAAAGCTTAGCCTCCAACCTTAATTGAATTATGGATTGTAGAAGAAGAAGCTACTGATTTTTGTGAATATTTCGACTTATCGGAAGTGCAAGAAGTATCAAGCATCAAGAACACATTTTTTTGCGCATTCGTGGATTCTTCTGATTTCTCTTCGATCAAGCTCTGATTCTTGCAACATTCACCGAAGCACTTTTCCGCTTCGTAGGTTGGTGATCTAAAATCACTTTGCTTTAAGTTATTCTCTCCATCTCGCCATTTTAGCATTCTTTAAGTGTTTTTCGTATTGCTTGTGATTGATTACGTTTTCGTTATGTTTTTCTTGCGATTTGTGGATTATAATGGATTAGGAGTTAGGTTGTAGCTTGTTATAGGTTCTAGCATGTGTTAATAAGCCCTAATTGAGTAGAAATTTGTGTTAACATGATTAGATGGGTGTTAGGGTTGTTTAGAAGTAGGATTGTGGCCAAAAGCACTTATTTCAAAACAATTTTTCACTTTCTGTTCAGTGTTAACCGGTTAACGCATTTTGCTAACCGGTTAACACATGCGTTTTACCACAAAATAGTGTTGTCTGGGGTCCGTTAACGGGTTAACCAATTTGGTTAACTGGTTAATGCTGTAAGTTCTTTGATTTTTAGCTTATTTGCTTGCTTGTTCTTGCTTCTTTGTGCTTCTAATGTTCATATATGTTTAGGTATTGATTTTAGGGAATTTTTAGGTCTATTTCCAGTAGCCGATTCATTTGTTTCGAGTCGTTTCGACATGATTCCGTTCACTTTTCCATGATTTGTGTTAAAAATGTATATGTGCTATAATTGATTCTTGATGTGTATTGCTACTCTTTAGTCATTTGTTTCACATGTTAAGTGCTCACCTAAAATTGATTTGTGTTTCATGATCATGATCTTTGCTTGTTGGATTGATTAAATGATTAAGTGCTACATGTTGTTGTTTTTTGCTTAAAAGTGATCAAATACTTCACATGTTCTTGCATGCTTCTTGAGCTTAAGGGATCATTTCTTGACATAAGTTCAATTCTGATTTTTTGTGCCATGCATGTATAATAATTGATGCTTGTAGTGTTACTTGTTCAATTTCATGACAAAATGCTTATTGGTGCAATATGGAAAAATGTGGTTGTTCTTTTTGATCTTTGGTCTTTTTAACAAATAAATGCATGATAATAAATGATCACATGTTAATCAAGTTTCACATGTTGTGATGTGTGTAAATCCATGCTAATTGATGTTGATGTGTTGTTTATCACTTACCTTGTACATAAAAATGAAAAAGAATCAAATCTGCCCCATGTTTTCATAGATGTTTGTTAGTGCAGTAGCTGTAAAATGTGTGTTTGCATGCTGTATGTGACTTTCTACACCTATCTTTACATGTTGATTGTGAGTTGTAGAAAGTTACCCCGTGTTATGCATTATTTTGGTAGTTGTTTTTACTTTAGGGGCTGTAATAGGTGCTGAATTTTTGTTTTAGCATTTTTTAAAGATAAAGTTTAGATTGAGTCCTAGATTTATTAGGATTTAATTGATGTGAGTTTGCCTTATTATTTTTAATAAAATGCACACTAATCTTTTTTTTTTGTAGGGAGGGAAAGGTATGTTTCCTTACACCTTATCCTTTTATTTTTTATGCATTTTCTTTATGCATTTAATTCACCTTTTACTTCCATATTTGTGATGGGTAGGATTTCCCCTTTGTTAGGACCAACTTATCTTCCTTAGGAAGTAAGTTGCATCCTTTTTCTTCTTTCTTTTCCTTTTTCTCTTTAGGATTAGAAAAACCTCACTCACCATTAGGACCACCATTTTAAAGAATAATGTAGGGTTGCGTCTTAGTCCCCATTAGTTTTGTCTTTTTGCCATTTGAGTCTTCTTCTCTCATCTTTAAACAAAAAAACCCAAAGACATGTAATAAAGGATCGAAATAGTCTCTTGTGATAGCCTTATTCCATGGGGCACTTACATTCATTCCATCTTGGAATAGTGTGGGCTTGTCTAGCATGATGTACAAGTCTAATCATGAGACTATCTTCACAAAGAAAATCTAAAATATCCTCTTCACAAAAGCTACAAAAACATGTAATAAGTTCAACAAGCTAGTGAACTTAGACCCTAATCCTTGGAAACAAGTCTTGGATAAATTCTCCTTACTTGGTGTGCTTGTTCTACTATTCCATCTTGGAATGTACTAGCAAGCATACATTCCATGGAAAAGAGTTTGAATTCACTTCCTTGTGCCAAATTCATAAAAAAAAACTCTTAAAACACAAACAACAAACAATAATCCTCTTTCCTGCAGGAATTCTCTTCTCACCTCATTCATTCTCAACGCGAACTTGCGACGACTTGTCTCACATGCAAGACGGTAAACGCATTCGTACAAGACGAGCCTGAAACACCTGAGCATAGACATACGCAGTTCCAGCCATAAAAACACAAACAATAGTTCCCGCCTTAGTTATACGAACTACGTCGACTCTGATCCTCATTTTCTCGATGAGGTACGTAGGAAGCGAGGTAGGACCCGTGCGAGCACATTCTTTATTTTCCCTACATTTCTCTCTTTTTTCCATTTTCTTTTCTAGTTCCCTTTCTTATTTCAATTCCAGTTCCAGTTAGCAGTTCCTTTGTTCAGCAGCATCTTATTTCTTACCCTTTGAAACAAATAAGCAAGTGTGGATCCCGTCGGGTACGACGGACGATCTGGGATACTAATACCTTCCCAGGTCGTAACCGACTCCCGAACCGAGATCTTTGGTTCGCAGGACCTTGTCCTTTCCTTCTTCCTCAGGTTTGTGTAGCATTACCTTTCCCGTTCCTTCGGGATAAAAATGCCTGGCTGGCGACTCTACCTTTTTCGTGCCACTTTCGTGTTTGTACTAGTATGAAAATCCCGGGAGCAACAATAAGAAACCACATATGTCTTACATGAAGGTTTGGGGTTGTGAAGTTTATGTGAAACGACAAGTTTCAATTAAGCTTGAGCCTAAATATGAAAAATGCTTATTTGTGGGGTATCCTAAAGAAACAAGAGGATATTACTTCTACAATCCTTCTGAGGGAAAAATGTTTGTCGCTCGAACTGGAGTCTTCTTGGAAAAGGATTTTATTTCCAAAGGAATCAGTGGGAGGAAAGTAGAGCTTGAAGAAATTCAAGAATCACAGAGCATTGATACACCTATGGAGGAATTAGAGCAGGAATCATAAACATTTGTGGAAGAGCAACCTGTTTAAGTAGAACAAAACCAGCGTAGGTCAAGCAGCACCAACCAGAAAGATACGGATATCTCATAACAAATCAAGGTGATGTATTACTCATGAATCAAGATGAGCCTGTAACCTATCAAGAGGCCATAACTAGTCCTGAGTCTAAGAAGTGGCTAGAAGCCATGAAATTTGAAATGGATTACATGTACACAAACCAAGTTTGGACCTTGCTAGAACCTCTTGTAGGAATTAATCCTATAGGATGCAAGTGGGTCTTCAAAAAGAAGACTGACACGGATGGTAAAGTACATACCTATAAGGCAAGACTGATTGCTAAAGGTTATAAACAAATTCATGGGATAGACTATGATGAAACCTTTTCACCGGTTGCAATGCTTAAATTTGTTCGGATTTTATTTACTATCGCTACATATCATGATTATGAAATATGGTAGATGGATGTTAAGACTATTTTTCTTAATGGGAATCTTCTTGAGGATGTGTGCATGACACAACCTGAAGGATTTGACATACCTGAAGAAGGCCATAAGATATGCAAGTTACAACTATCAATCTATGGATTGAAGCAAGCTTCAAGAAGCTGGAATCTTCATTTTGATGAAAATGTAAAACAATATAAATTCATAAAGAATAAAGATGAGCCTTGTGTCTACAAGAAGGTTAGTGGGAGCATGATCATTTTCCTGGTATTATATGTAGATGACATATTACTCATCAGAAATGATATCCTTACCTTTCAACAAGTGAAAGCTTGGTTAGGGAAATGCTTTTCTATGAAGGACCTTGGTGAAACAGCATGTATATTAGGAATCGGAATCTATAGAGATAGATCACAAAAACTGCTTGGCCTAAGTTAGAGTACATACATAGACAAAGTGTTGAGACGCTTTAATATGAATGATTCCAAGAAAGGATACATACCTATGCAACATGGCCTGTGTCTATCAAAAACACAATCCCCTTCAACTAAGGAAGAAAGGGATCACATGAATAAGATTCCATATGCATCTGCAATATGATCTATCATGTATGCCATGTTATGTACTCGACCAGATGTCTTGTATGCTTTAAGTGCAACGGGTAGGTACCAATCTGATCCTGGTGATGCTTACTGGGTAGCTGTTAAGAATATCCTTAAGTACTTGAGAAGGACTAAGGATACATTATTGATATATGGAGGTCAGGATGAGCTCGCGGTAATTGGTTACACTGATGCTAGCTTCTAGACAGATAAGGATGAATTCAGATCGCAATTTGGTTATGTGTTCTGCCTAAATGGTGGCGCTGGAAGCTGGAAGAGTTCAAAGCAAGAGACAGTTGTTGATTCTACAACTGAGGCCGAGTATATTGTTGCCTCAAATGTAGCTAAGGAAGCTGTTTGGATCAAGAAGTTTATCAGTGAACTTGGAAAAATCCCTAGCATTGTGGATCCCATTAATCTTTATTGTGATAACAATGGTGCCATCGCACAAGCTAAGGATCCTAGATCTCACCAAAGATCCAAGCACATACTTAGGAGTTATCATCTCATTCGAGAGATAATAGACCGGGGAGATGTGAAGATATGTAAAGTACCTACACTTGACAATATTGCAGACCCACTGATAAAGCCTCTTGCGCAGCAAAAGCATGATGGTCATACTAGATCTATGGGTATTAGGGGAATGCCTAATTGGCTCTAGTGCTAGTGGGAGATTGTTGGTGTAAGCCATAGAGGCCAATACTTTTGGTACTTGTATCGAATTATTTATTAATAATAAAAGGCATTTATTTATTATGTTTGTTTTTCCAAAATGATAAAGTCCCTAGAATAGCTAGTTCGTTTAATGAAATATTAAGTGTGACTTAATCATGAGATTCCATTAAATATAAGGACATTATTCTTAAAGCATCCATAGTCGAGCTTTAATGTGAAATGGGATAGCCTTAAAGCATCAAGATTATTATGTAGATAGACTGATGATCATATCTCATGGATCATGGATAAGGAGTTATCAAGTCTTGACATAGGTATAAATTTTAGGAGTAATATTTATACTGGATTGACCCACTATGAGAGTACTACATAGAATGTTATGCAAAGTGTCGTAAGTTACTCTCATGGTGATAGTGGTGTATACCACCCTTCGACTTGAAACTACTATGAACCCTAGATGTAGAGTCAAGTACATTATTGCTGATCAAACATTGTTCGTAATTGGATGATCATAAAGACAGTGGGTACTTCACAAAGCATGATGAGGGACATAAGTAGCCTAGATGTAATTTTCCCATCCAGCATAACAGGATAAATGTCTAAGGACCCAATATTGAACTAGATAAGGATGACACGGTATATGCCTTGTGTTCAATATAGACATAAGAGAAAAAGGGTAATTGTACACACAAATACTATTACAAAAGGTTTTCTCAGATCACATGACAATTTTGTTACTTGGTGATGATTGGATTTTGTATAGGTTATTTCGATTCATTTCATGCATGTTTTATCGCATTTTGTCGAGTCTTTATCGTTTTCCGTATTTATTTACCTTATGTTTTGTTCATTTTACGTTTTCAGGACCCAAGCAGCTGAATCGAAGGAAAGAAGAAGAAATCGTGGCAAATCAGTGATAAAGAGGAAGAATTTTATGCATTCTGCACTCTGCAGATGAATGGTGTTTGCCATTCCCCCCAAAGGAACCAAATGGCGTTCGCCATTTGTCACAAAGCCCCAAATTCTCACTAGCAGACCAATGGCATTCGCCATTGGCATATGGCGATCACCATGCATCGTGGGAGCAGTTTTCTTAGCAGTTTTGCCCTGTTCGAATTTCAAACTCTCCAAATGTTTTGGAGCCACTTTTCCTCTATAAATAGAAGCCTTCAGAGCAGTGTCTCAGGAGTCCAAATACCTTGCGGAAGCGCTGCCAAATTTTCACCAGATCTAGACATATTACTAGCCAAATGTATTAATCGCTCACATCGAGTGGTTAATACACCATTGTTATCGTTTTCTTTTCCGTTTCTCTATACTTAGATCGTTTTGCAGAATTTATAAAAGTTTCAATTTCATTTATTTCAGATTATTTAATTATTGCTTTATTTAAATTACTGCACTTTACTTTATTGCAATTCTTGTATGTTCTTGTTCATCACTTTAACTATTTTTATATAAAAACTTTTAAAACATAATTTTCTTAAAATCAATTAGTTATGTATGTTTCTAAGTGTTTTAACTTAATGATGTCGACTTTAAAATCAACTATGCTAGGCTAGATTTGCATGAGCCCGTAGTTTGAGGACCGTCGTCTCGACGGGAATCCGTAGGATAACCGACATATTTTTAAAATGCTTGAAATTCTGGTTTTATGTTCTAAGTTTAATTTAGGTAGTCTTGTCATGAGAGCGAGAGGCTGCTTACTAGTGTTTCGTCATGAGAGTGAGGAATGCATTAAGACGAGTCCAATAGAGCGAGAGTTTGAGGTACGCGTCAGATAGTAGGCACAAGACACTGGAACCTAAACACAACGAGAGCGCTTTAGGTATTTCTTTTTGATCTTATCCACCTTCAAAAAGACGTCCTTTAACTACCGAGCGAGCGAGAGCAAATACTTGGGGTTATCTGTTGTGGCTCGGTCAATAGCATGAGAGTCTGAGATCGAACCTTTAGGTTGGTATTTTCTTCAGAATAACTTCTGCATTGTATTCAGCCCCGAATCCTATAGAGTCCCTAAGAGTCCCAAAAATCATTCTACGGTCTCGTTTCTCTTACTCGTGCATGTACCCTTTCTTTTCGTAATTATTATTTTATCCTTTTCTTCTATGACAACCCTAGCCTTATCCTTACACTGCAATTATATGACACTCCCTATTGACTATCAATCCCTGTGGGTTTGACAATCTTTTAAAACTACGCGATCACCTGTATGCTTGCAGTATCTATCCAACCAAACACATATAGTCGAGCGATCAAGTTTTTGGCGCCGTTGTCGAGGATTGAATTAGTATTTGTTGTGTTGCTTTCATTGCACAGTAACGACTAAGGCAATATTTATTTTATTTTCCAATCTGTCGATCGTATGCCCAACAGTCGCCCCCGAAGTGAAGAGCTAGTGGAACCGATTGACAAAATCGAGCACTTTGCTTTATTGAGGCGCCGAATCAACGAATTCCAATTAAGATAACCTTCCAGAACCTATCGTTTCTTACTCAGATACCGATACTGAATCTGAATCAGATCAAAGCATGGCCCAAGGACCGCAAAATCGTCCACTTAAAGATTTCGCTGTCCCATCACAAGATGAACCGCATAGCAGCATTGCTGCCCTAGAAATTGAAAGACGTGATTTTGAGTTGAAACCTTCATTACTATAAGTCGTTCATCAAAACCAATTTTCAGGAAGTCCTACGGATGATCCTAACCTACATTTATCTATTTTCGTGCAATATGTTGATACTATGAAAGCAAATGGAGTTAGCCCATAAGCAATAAGACTCCGTCTTTTTCTATTTTCTTTAAGAGATAGAGCTAGAGCTTGGCTTCAGTCTCTACCTGCAAATTCTGTCACCTCATGGGACGATTTTAAAAGAGTCTTTCTGACCCGTTATTTCCCTCCAAGTAAGACATCTATGCTCAGGGCTGAAATTAACGAATTTAAGCAAAAAGACAATGAATCTCTTTTTGATGCGTGGGAAAGATATAAAGACATGATGAGGCTCTGTCCATATCATGGACTCGAAAAATGGATGATAATCCATACTTTCTACAATGGTCTGTTGTACAACACGAAGATGAACCTAAGCGGCGCTGTGGGTGGTGCTTTGATGGATAAACCGTATGAGGTAGCCATCGAACTCATTGAGAACATGGCCCGAAATCACTTCCAATGGGGAGGAGAACGCGCTTCTACTGAGAAACCAACTTCGAAAGGCGGAATGTACAAAGTTAATGCAATAGACCGCATACATGCTAAAGTGGATGCATTAACCCAAAAAATTGAAAGTTTGGCTGTAACACAACCAGCTTCTACAGTAGCTGTTGTGTCCCCTAATTGTGAAGTATGTGGTACCCCTGGACACACAAATGCTAAATGTCAGTTGCTAGCCGGTGTTCCCACCGACCAAGTGAACTACACCCAAGGAAACCCGTACTCCAAAACTTATAATCCTGGCTGGAGAAATCACCCAAATTATTCTTACAAAAACAACAATGCCTTGCAACCACCAAGTTCAACACCTGTTGTACCGCCTAGTTTTCATAAAGGATGACCATCCGTTCCACAGGTACCTAGAAAGTCAAATCTAGAGATTATGATGGAAAATTTCATGAACGCCTAGATGCAGCAAAATAAGGAATTTACGAACCAAAACGCCCATGCGAGTGAATTGATGAGGCAGATGAATAGTAAGCTTGAAGCAATGGCAACGCATAACAAGATGTTAGAAACTCAAATTTCTCAAGTAGCCCAACAACAACCAACCATACCAGTCCTGTCTGGAACATTTCCTGGCCAACCTCAATCTAACCCGAAGGGACAAGCAAACGCCGTAATTCTACGGAGCGGAACCAAATATGATGGACCGATGACCCAAAAGACTTACAAAACCAGCTATGTACCAAAGCCCAAATAAAAGGACTGAGAAGGAAGATGAACCCAAAGCTAATGATGCGAATGATAAGAGTGATGAGGTCGTGGATAAGGAAACACCATATGTGCCTCCACCGCCGTATAAGCCACCTATCCCTTATCCGCAAAGACTAGCCAAAAATAAAAATGAAGGACAATTTAAGAAATTCATAGAACTTCTAAAGCAACTAAACATTACAATACCATTCACAGAAGCCATAACCCAAATACCTTCATACGCAAAATTCCTAAAGAAAATTCTACCCAACAAGAAAAACCTCGAAGATAACGAAAATGTTATGCTCACTACCGAATGTAGTTCTATTCTTCAAAATAACATGTCGCCTAAGCTTAAGGACCCAAGGAGCTTTTCAGTACCATGCATAATAGAAAAATACATTATAGACAACGGTCTATGCGACTTAGGAGCCAATGTTATTTTAATGTCGTTATCTACGTGCAAGAGACAGGAATTAGGCGAAATGAAGCCGACTAAGATAACTCTGCAGGTTGCAGATTGTTCTGTCAAGTACCCTGTAGGTATGTTAGAAAACATCCCTGTTTGAATTGGCTAATTCTTCATTCCTACTGATTTTGTGATAATGGACATAAAAGAGGATTAAAATGTCCCCATTATATTAGGAAGACCGTTTTTAGCAACAGCCAGAGCGATAATTGATGTTAAGAAAGGAAAACTGACTTTCAAAGCAGGAGAAGAGAAAGTTGAATTCATTTTAGCTCAATTCTTGAAAGCTCCAGCTATTAATTATTTGTGTTATTCGCTAGACATCATCGATGAATGCGTAAAGGAGTTGGAAGCGAAATCAACAGAATTCGTTGAACCTTCTGTACTAGAGAATGAAAGTAGCAGTTAAATACCCATCAATGATCGTTCAGAAGAATGTCTTGCACCAACGCCTAAACCACCATCCGACGAATAAAAACCCGCTATAGAACTAAAAACTTTACCCAAAGATCTGAGGTATGAATTCCTGGACTCAAATTTCGAAAAACTGATCATAGTAAACACTGACTTGGGACAAATAGAAACCGAGAAGTTACTCGATGTTCTAAGGAAATATCCAACTACTTTAGGATATAATATTTCCGACCTCAAAGGGATAAGCCCATATATTTGTATGCATTGAATTATGCTAGAAGAAGACAGTAAAACTTCTAGGGAGCATCAAAGAAGGATAAACCCTATCATAGGCGATGCAGTCAAGAAAGAAGTATAAAAAATCTTAGCAGCCGGTTTCATATACCCGATATCAGACAGCAACTGGGTCAGCCCAGTACATGTCGTACCTAAGAAAGGAGGAGTAACGTTTGTTAGCAATGATAAAGGAGAATCTATAGCAAAACGTATTCAAACCGGATGTAGGATGTGCATAGATTACCGGAAGCTAAATAAAGCCACTCGTAAATATCATTTCCCTTAGTCCTTTATAGATCAAATGCTTGAGAGATTAGCCAAACATTCATATTTCTGCTATTTAGATGGATACTCAGGATTATTTCAAATTCCTATTCACCCTGATGATCAAGAAAAGACAATCTTCATCTGTCCTTATGGAACCTTTGCATATAGACGCATGTCGTTCGGACTATGCAATGCACCTGCAACATTCCATAGGTGTATGATGGCCATATCCGTCGACTTTATAGATAATATAATGGAGGTATTTATGAAGGACTTCTTTGTGTGTGGGCAAAGCTTCGAAGGTTGTTTGTCAAACTTAGAACTAGTTCCCGAGAGATGTGTCAGAGTCAATCTGGTGGTAAATTGGGAAAAATGCCATTTTATGGTCCGGGAAGGGATTGTGTTAGGACGTGTTGTATCTGAAAGAGGGATCGAAGTAGACAAAGCCAAAATAGAGATAATAGAAAACCTTCAACCTCCGAAAACCATTAGAACAATCCGTAGTTTTCTTGGACATGTCGGTTTCTACCGACGATTCATTAAAGACTTCTCTAAGATAACCAAACCACTAACTGGATTATTAATGAAGGATGCTGAATTCATATTCGATAAAGATTGTTTGGAAGCTGTTGAATTGCTTAAGAATTCTTTAATCACCACACCCATCATGCAGCCACCGGGTTGGAATGAGACATTTGAAATAATGTGCGATGCTAGCGACTATGTCGTTGGCGCTGTTTTAGGTCAAATAAGAGATAAAAAGCTTCATGCTATTTATTACGCAAGTAGAAACTTAGACAACACACAGCTGAATTACGCTACCACAGAAAAAGAGCTTTTAGTCGTCGTTTTCGCGTTAGACAAATTTTGTTCCTATTTGGTAGGAGCAAAAATAATTGTCTACACCGATCATGCTACAATTAGATATTTTTTGAATAAGAAAGATGCTAAGCCTAGACTTTTAAGATGGATGCTGCTTATACAAGAGTTCGATTTGGAAATAAAAGATAAGAAAGGAACCGAAAACATAGTGGCAGATTACCTTTCTAGGATAGAACACCAAGAACCGAAGCGAGTTCCCATTAATGATGATTCCCCATATGATAGAATTATAGACCATATGGAAGAAGAAAGTGAAAACCAAGGAAATCCTTTAGGATTTCAGGAACCCAACGAAGTTTCATGTCGATTAGAAGCCTCACTGTCTTGGTACACCGATTTTATCAACTACCTAGCAGCAGGAGTGCTTCCACCTAATTTAACTTACCTACAAAAGAAGAAGTTCTTTCATGATCTAAACAATTACTATTGGGATGCGCCATTACTTTTTAGAAGAGGCGCCGATGGAATATTCCTTCGATGTGTCCCTGATTCTGAAATAGAAGATGTCATATCTCTCTGTCACGCTGTACCATATGGAGGGCACGTGAGAACCTCTAAGACCTGCGCAAGAATTATGCAATCAGGGCTATTTTGGCCTAACCTTTGGAAAGACGTACATATCGCTATTTTGAACTGCGACCGGTGCCAATGCACAGTAACATTTCTAGACGTGATGAGATGCCATAAAAGGGTATTCTAGAAGTAGTAGTATTTGACGTGTGGGGTATTGACTTTATGGGGCATTTTCCCTCTTCTTTTGGAAACAAGTATATACTCGTCGTAGTCGACTATGTGTCAAAGTGGATCGAGGCGATAACATCTCCCACCAACGATGCACGAGTAGTTATTAAGCTGTTTAGGAACACTATTTTCCCCAAATTTGGAGTGCCAAGAGTTGTCATAAGCGATGGAGGATCTCATTTCATTTCCAATATATTTGAAAAAAACATTTCCTCAAATATGGGGTCCGACACCGAATAGCGACACCTTACCACCCTCAAACCAGCGGACAAGTCGAAGTATCGAATAGAGAAATTAAACAAATACTTGAGAAAACCGTTGCTACATCTAGGAAATATTGGTCGAATAAGCTTCATGAGGCTCTTTGGGCATATAGAACCTCTTACAAAATCTCTATAGGAACCACACCATTTATACTGGTTTATGGAAAATCTTGACATCTTCCTGTAGAACTTGAGCAAAAGGTGTATTGGGCAATAAAGACCCTAAATACCAATTGCACAGTAGCAGGCAAGAAAAGAATTTTGGATATCCATAAACTCGAAGAGCTAAGGCTTGATGCCTACGAAAATGCCTGCATCTACAAAGAAAGTACCAAAAAGTGGCATGACAAAAGAATAACAAGAAGAGAGTTTAGAGAAGGGGATACAGTTCTACTTTTCAACTCTCGACTCAAACTTTTCCCAGGAAAGTTACACTCTAGATGGTCTGGACCATTCGAAGTTATTAGGATTCTACGTAGAGGTGCGGTCGAAATCAAAGGAAGTACGTGTGAACCATTCATTGTAAATGGGCAACGACTTAAGCACTACCATTCCATAGAAAATAAATAATTTTATTCCAGTTATAAGTTGGAGGAGCTTCCCGCCCTTCCAAACAACTAAAACCTTTTCCGTCCTGATATCGAGCTTCTGACACTAAACATAACAAGTGTTAGTAGTAGTAGTTATTTCTTTGTTTTGTTTTTGCATAGTAGATATTACCTTAGTAATTTAATTTAATTTGATTTAGTATTATTATTGTTAGTATTAAATTTTCGCACTTTGATTGTTATCTTTGTGAGAAATGTTTCTTTATTTTTATTACCATGATTTTTGCATTATAGTTGTCATGATTGTTATTAGCACTAACCCCTTTAAGTAGTTTATTTCCCCTAACAATATGATATTTTTTTTTAACTTTTCAGGATTGATGTTCTTGGGATAGTTCTGCTATAAAATCATGCAAACTTTCGATAATCACACTGTCGTGTTTAGGAACGATCTCCAAAGGCATCGCTTTGAGGCTCTCTCTCTCTCTCTCAAAGAGAATATGCCCTTTCGATCTATCCTGATGATGGAACCATGGCTACACTGGGCATCAGGGACAGTGTTGCTTACTTTTTCAGCCAATTAGGATGGACAAACTTTGCTCTTGCTAGAAAATTTAGCACTTACCGAAACCTAACCTTGGAGTTCCTTAGTTCCCTTTATTACGAACCTACTCGAGGATACAGATTTGGCCGTGGATTGGGCACCTTCCGTTTGTTTGGAAATAAGTATCGGTTCACTCATCACGAGATGGATGAATTATTGGGACTACCCAATGATCCTGATGTTGTCACTAAAACACCGGAAGATGCTTTCACCGGATATGACCTCAAACAATTTTGGGGAAGTATCACTGGTGACTACAATCCTAACCTGAATTCCTTGTTCTCCGAGAGTATCCACAACCCAGGAATTAGGTATTTTCACAAGATCCTCGCACACACCCTTTTTGGAAAAGAAGAGAACATTTATGTTGTGTCCCGGGATGAGCTTTATATCATGTATTGTGCCTCACAAGGAAGGATGGTAAATTTTGCCCCGTACTTGTTAGCTAACTTCCTTAATCTAGCCCGCGACTCTTTCAACCCCATTACCGTTGGAGGACTAGAGACTATGATTGCCGAAACCATAGGCATACGCTACCATTTGAACCGTACTATCATTTTCGACGGCATCCGCCTAATGGATTTCGAGTTCTGTTTTAACCAGGGGATCATAGCTAATCTAGGACCGGTGGAGTTTGAATTGTTGATTGATAATATTGCTGTCCATGCCTTTACTTTACCAAACCATGAGAGGACAAGTGTCGATAATAGAGAAAATTGGTTATTTGACTTGGATGTAGTGGACGAGATACCTTTTCCACCCGATTCACCCCAACCCTATGAGCATATGGATGCTACCCCGCCTCAGGAAGTTACTGATAGTTCCACCAATGTTGTACCTGAAGTTCCTAATCCTTTCATAATAACTATTCCTGATACCATTTACGCACTACAAGTTGAAGTAGGTGATCTTCAAGCTGAAATAACATCACTTAGAGTGGACCATATTCAGTTTGTGGATGTTGTGAATGAGCAGTTTGACCATCTATACCAAATTGTGTTTTCACTCCACAATGTTATTGACTCTTTAGTCGGGCGACTTAACGGATGATTCCCGCCTTGTCAAACCATTTCCATGTTTTTCTTAGGACTTGTTTTCAATTCCTTGTATTGTTTTTCCCTTTCACGTATTGTAAGCTTACTCTTAGTATTTTCTCCGTCGGAATGCCGACGCATTTTTGTATCGAACCATTCATTTCAAGTTATGCAATTTCCTTTTTTCCTTTAGTTTGTTTACCTTTATATTCTTTATTCCACCTTGTTGTACCCCAAAATTTGCCCTCCCACAATCAAAGAAATGTGTCCCTAAGTATCTCTCAAGGTTCACAAGGTTCACAAAGTTCACAATTGGTCAGAAAGTTTGAGAGTTCCCTCAGACAAAGACTCCTCCTTAGCAATGGATCCACAACTAGGGTTTTGAGTTTATCTAAGATAAATGGACTTCCAAGGCCTCAAGTGAGCTTCATAAAATCCCACATGACTTCAGGAATCCCTATGTCAAGTTTCAGAGCTTTCCCAATAAGTTTGACCAGTCAGATGATCAGATATGCAAAAATCAGTCAAAGTGGTTAAAAAGTCAAACTGAGGTCAAATTAAAGTCAAACTTCAAGATTTTTTGCCAACATCAAGGATATGAAGTAAAATTCATCATTTGATAGAGGGTTGATCATGATTCATCAAGGAAATCTCAGATCATCAAGAATCAAGAAGTTTCTAAATTAGGATTTCATAGTAAAAGTCAACTGAACTTTGACCAGCCATAACTTTCACATGCTTCATCAAAAATTTCCCATCCAAATCTCATTTTGAAGGAAATTGAATTCTCTACAACTTTGTGTCTCACAAGCTAAGCCTAAAAATGCTTCATTTGGAAGGTATGAGCTAAGACATTATAGGTCATTTCAAAATTCAACAAAAAGTCAAAATTTTCCAAAGCGCATAATTTAAAAATGGTAAAAGATATGGACATGAGACCAAAGATATTTGTTAGAGGACTCTCTAAGATTTCTAAAAAGTCCAAGATCACTCTCATAGCCTTAAAATTGAGGGAGTATGGCCTTGTCAAAATTGGGAAAATTTCAAGGGGTGTATGAAGCAAATAAGGTCTAAAATAAAAAAATTTCCAAATGGGCTCACCAAATTCCAACTCAATCTCAAAGTTAAGACCTTGCATGACCCAATAATCAATCCATCTGATTTTTATAATTTATTTTTTATTATTTAGATTTTATTTGTTAAAATTCAATTTAAATAAAAATAAAATATAAAAAGTCAATATTTAGATCAAATATTTGTTCTAGAAGCAAATATATTGCATTTAAACTAATTGAAGACCATCTAAATTTGTGCAAGGCATAATTGGCAAGGTTATATTTGATTTTTGGACCATTATGAATGATGGCTTTCTTCCATATCAAGCAACTAAAATCCATGAGTAAAAAGCCCATCTTTTGACCTAAAAACCTTCCACTATATATGTGTAACAAATCACAAACACAAGGAAAAAATTCAGAGGCAAACACATAGGATTCATACATCAAATTTTACCAAAAAAATTCAAATTTGTTTGGAGGATTGAGACAATTTTAAGGCGCAATCAAGGTTGCAACCTCTTACAAGATGGTCATTGAGTGAATACCAATCATTTGCTTCATCAAAAACTCGTTCATATGCATAAACCGAGTTTCAATTTTCTCATTTTTATGTTTTTTACTTCTGATTATTCATGCGTTATCAATGAATTTTAACCTTGTATTGTTGTTTGTGATGATCCATAGGTTGTTTCTGGGCAAGTTTATTGAGGTTACATGATCAAATCCATAAACCACCATGTTTAGGGTTCCGAAAATCGTGAATTGGGATCTTGTTCAAAAGCTTATTTTAGACCAAATTAAGGATGTATTTAGACTAATTGGGTTACCTTTGATTGATCTGGGTCATTAAACTGGATTTATTGTTTGTATTTTTCATGTTCAAGCGTGCAGGACTTCTAGTGACAGAAAAGATCCGTCGCTATAGCCTTTTGTGACAGACGAAGTGTCACTAAAAGTTAAATGGACGGCCAGAGGTAGGAGATGAGTTTTTGCGAGCTGGAAGTTTTGAATTTTTCGCATGGCTCAAAACAAATTTGTTTCCCATAAGCATCACATGCGTGGTCTAGCTCAGATGGTGGGAGGTTTCGTCTTGGAGGTACCGGACCTGGGTTTGATTCTCAGGTCCTTTATTTTGGGTATTTTCCTTCCTTTTTCCATATGTTTCTTTGTTTATGTTTTTTTTTTCTAATTAATTTTATTTTAAAATAAGATAATAATAAAACTAATTAATGACTTAATATAAGATTAATTTCTCATAAAATTTTCTTAATAACAATAACCTCATTTTTTTATTATTTAGTTTTTTTTCCTTTTTAAATAGTTTCTTATTTTTATAATATAATTAACTTGTAAATAAATTAACTAATGCTTTTCTATTAACTTTTAATATCCTTATTTTATTTTAATTAAATTCCTAATTATTTTTTTACAAAAAAAATAAGAATCTTATGTATATATTTAATTTTCTTTATATTTTCATAAATGAATAATAATTTTGTATATATTTAGTTTTGTATAAATTATAATTAATAATTAATTTAATTCTCTTTAATAAAAATCTAAATTTTCTCTAAAAACCTATTTTTTCAAATAACCCTAATTTTGTCTAAAAATCTAATTTATCTCTTTTTTTCTAACCTTAAAAATTTTTATTATCATTTTATTTAATATTCTTTGCTTATTTATTTATTTTTGCCTTATTTAAATTTATTAGAAAAATGTATAGGCTATTATCATTGTAATTTATTTTTTATGCTTGATTATTATGTATATGCCTCAAAACGATGTAATGGCGTAGGATTTACTATTTTTTCGCATTTTATTTAATTTGCATGGTTAGTAAATAGGGAGTGTAAACATAATTGCAATTAATTGGACTTAGAGAATTAATTAAAACAATAAATATTTAAAATAATCACTCACACACATAAGTCGATCTATGATCGCTGTCTGCACCTCCTAGGGTGTCCCTCTTAGTTGCCTTCAATACAATGGCCAAGTCCCTCGAAAGTAGGGTGTCTTAGGCAAAGTCCCTCCAGGAAATAAATCATTTTGTCCCTCCCTTCGGTTAAAAGATCAAGTCCCTACGGTGTTGCCTACGGTGTTGCCTAATTGATCTTGTCCCTTCAGATTAAAAGATGATAGTCCCTCCCAAATTGCTAAATACACCCTACAATTGCCTTAGTTGACCGTAAGATGACCTTACGCTCGTCCCTTAAATCCAAGGTAATGACTACCTATTCCTTAATAATAGGGACAATCCTACCCTTTAAAGAATATAAAAGAACATGAATGACTTAATCTAGGGTAGGAACTCTAAGTTACTGGCTCACACCCTTTAAAATACTTTTCACACCTCACAATTTTTAAACATTTTCAAAACAAAGGCTTTGTATACATCCATACGAGGATCATTACAAAGAACTTAGAAACTTTTCTAATAACACACTTCACACCTTTCAAAACAATTAAGTGAGCTAAGTAACTAAGAGCCCATGGATAACCATGGATATAAAGGGTGCTAACACCTTCCCTTTATATAACCTACCCCCCGAACTCAAGTCTTTTAAAATAGGTCTTTCCTGTTCTTTTATGTCCTTTCCACTTAGATAAAATAAAAGTCAGTGGCGACTCTTGCTATCCACAACATATATAGAAAGTCAGTTCTCCCACCATGTTACACACCTCAATAAAAACAACAAAAGAATTTTCAGAAAAATGACAAAACAACAAAAAACACTCAAACCAGAGCATAACCCTCTGCCATGTAGGCTTCTAGCCATGCATTAGGATAATGGCGTTCGCCATTTCCTAACAGCGTTCGCCATTGTAAACACCCCAAATTTGCCCTCACCCATGGTTTGTGATCATATCATATGCATAAACACAATCATAACATCTCATACCACATTTTTGATTCACTGCATATGTTCTAAGTCATCTGCATCTAGGGTTTGTGATCTGAGCAATCCAAGAGCTTCTTGAGCCACTCCAAAGGTCAACAATCACTTCAAAGGGGTCCATGTGTGTTCAAGCATCATGTTACATCCTTTCAAAGTCAAGAATACCAAAGAATCACAAGAACTGGGATTGGTATGGATGCAGAGCCAGGTTTGACTGCACAGTTGACCTAAAATTAGGGTTTTGGTTTCAGAGGCCATAACTCCAAATTTTTTGGTCATTCTTGTTTCTATTGGTCTCTATATGGTATAGGGAGTATGCATATCAATTTTCATGAAGAAATTCCATGGGGAAGTCATCTGATCAAGAGTTGACTTTCTGGACAAGTCAGTGCAAAATCCGGGCATCTGAGGCCCCCAATGACCCAACCAAGGGGTGATCTTCATCATTTTGAGTGTATATGATCTTTATTTGATCATGGAAGAAGGTTGAAGTTCACAAAATTCAAGAATTACAAGTTTTTGCAAAGTTGACTTTTTAGGGCATGGTTGACTTTTAATGAAATGTCATTTTATGCAACTTTTTCAACCCTTACTTTTTGATCCAAAAATGCTTCAAATGAAAAAACTTTGGTCATGAAAGTTGTAGATTAGATCTTTCCCTTTTCAAAAAGTACAAGAACATGACCTAATTCATTTTGGATCAAAAGTTATGGTGTGTCAAAGTTGGCAAAAATCACTAATTTTCAAGATATGCACCAAATGAGAAACTTGCAAAAACTTTGTACCAAGGCATTTGTAACTTCTAATTCATGTCTAACCATCACACAAACATCACATGTGACCTAAAAATCAGATTTGAACCAAAATTTCTCATGTTTCATGGTTTGTATAGCAAGATCTTTTCATATGAACCAAAAGTGATCAACTTGCAAAAACCATCATCACACCTCACCCACTTGTTGCGTTGGCTGCTGAACCAGCCCTAACATTTCCCCTCACCCTGCTGCGCCAGCCCACACACTTGTACTAGCCTAGAACACAACTCATGCCTCTCTTACACCAAGGTTGACAATTTGCAAAAGTGGTCATACCAATCAATAAAGGGCAGGTCACATCATCTGACCAATGAGATTAATTTATGCAAACAAAATGCTAGCCATTTCACATAACAAAGGAGCCTGAAGCAAGCCATAGCACAACATACACATTTTCACCCTCACTTGCATTTTCCTTCGAATCTGATTCCACAAGCCAAGAACACTTAAACCAATTCCACTAATCAACTCACCATGCCTCACTGAACCAAAACCAGCAAGACCTAAGCCTGAAACCAGCAAGAACACTACTTTTCCATTTTTCACTCTCAAAGCCAAAGCTTTCGAAACTCATTCCACAGTCCACAAACACTTGAACAAACTTCACAAACCTTCTCAAATCATCATCCTGATCACAAAGAACCCCTCACCCTTGCCTGAAACTGCCTGGATCACAAGCACCATTCTCACCTGAGCTTGAACAGAACTTGTTCAATCTCCCTAACCAGCCAGCATAAACTTCTTCTAAGCATCCAGACGTCATTAAGGGGTCACAAGGAGTGGTTTGCATCAAAGGAAGGGGTCAGAAAGTTGCAAGATTGAAAGCTTCGAAACTCAGGTAGCTCAAGAACTTTTTTTCCAGAAATCATTTTTAAAGTTATTAAGTTGTTCTTCATGATTCACTGATTGCTCTGATGTCTTTAGTTTTGAAAATGGTGAAGAAATAAGAGTTTAATCGTGTTCTGAAACTCCCTGACCTAAAAAATGATTTGTTTCGATTCATGTGATTAAGGAAAGATAAATGATGTTTGTGTTAGGGTTTTGATTCAGTGGGTTATGGGGATCATTTTTGTGTTCTTAGATTCCATTTTAGTTATGTTTTGAAGGTTTTAGAAATTTTCAGGTGGGGTTCCCACCGGAGAAGACGACCGGAGGTCTTCTCCGGCCACCTGAAAATAATTAGGGTTTTAATCCTGCAATTAAGGGAGTTTGAATCTGGCACGTTGGATCAGTGGACTTTGTTGACTTGCCGCGCGTGTGTGTGGCTGAGATTCACCATTAAACCCTAACCATTAATTAATTAATTCATAATCCTGTTTAAGCCAAGTTTGAATATGGGCCTTTGATCTGCGCGCGCAGTCAACCCATTCCTGGCCAGACTCAATCCTAGCCATCCATTGCGCATACTTCCCTCTTATTTCATTTTTAATTCATTTCTTTTGTTTTATTTTGTCCAATTTATTTAAAATAGCAAAAATGTTTTAAAAATTATGAAACTTTTTGTCAAGAGTTTCATTAATTTTTAAAACCCAAAAATATTTTTATTTTCATTTTTAGCATTAAAAAAAGTATTTTTAAATATTTAAAAGTTTATTTTTAATTGATTAATGAAAATTAATTTATTAAAAATACTTTTAGGTATTTAAAAATCACCAAAAAATTCATGAAATGTTTTAAGACATTTAGAAACATTGTCCAACCTTCAAACCAAATTTCTTTTTTGATCTTGATGCATTTTGAGAATTTTTCATTGAATTAAAATCATTTTTATGCATTATTTTGATCCAAACTTCCAAAAATCATTTCTGCATAATCATAAAGAGTTGGACCTTGATTCTTTTTGCATTGCATTGTGTTTAGCATGTAGTTTGTGAGATTAAATGGCCATGATTTGATCTTTCATTTTCAATTTGTTTGATAATTTTCTTGTTAAGGGACCCTAAAACCCTAGAAATCTTAAGAAAACCATAACTTGAAATTGGTTAAGAGTTGAGACCTCTCCTTTGGGCAGTGGGTTAGTATAGGATTAGGGGTCCTTTGAGTGAATTTTCAATTTTTTATAATGTTGTTTGCTTCTGATTTTGGTTTGTGTTTGTTGCATCAATCATAAACCCTAATTTGGGTTTCCATATGCATCCATCTTGCATCTTCTTGCATAACATGACTTTCCATGACATTCCATGCCTCCATTTGATTCATTGAACATCATAAGACATATTGAAAGCATGTTTGATCATTGCATCTTGCATTTGTCATGTTGTATGCCATATGCATCTCATAACTTTTCATGTATGTTCTTGGTTCTTAACTTGCTCCATTTGCATTCATAAGCTTGTATGATCATCCACATGTTTTGTTTCTGGTTTGTAGCATCTCATAGCATCATTAACATCACATACATGCTTCTGGTTTTGGTTTGCATCGTGTCATTCAATCCCATTTTGCATTGCATTGCATTTCTTTTCTAACCTTTCAGGTGGTAAGTGATTTTGAGAAGTGAATTTGCCTTCACTTCTTATACTTTCTTCTCATCTCTCTCTTGCATCCTTGCTGCATTTTGATATGTGTTTGAGATTGAGCTTGCTCATTCTTCTTCTTCCCACTTTCTTTCTTCAAGTGACTTGACTTCTTGAATGAAGCAAGTTGCTTTGCTTCTCTTGATCCTTTCATCTGCTTCCTGGTGGTTCCATTGAAGACTTCTCTTGAAAACCTCACAAACCTTAGGAACAACCAAGCATGACAATGATTAGGGTTTTGTTTAGTCTCCCCTCTTAGTTTTACCTTTGTGTGTCTTTTGAGTCATCTCTTCTCATCTCATAATCAGGGACTAAACCCTAAAGGCTTTAAGGCTTTGTGATTAAGCTTATGCCTGCATCCTTATCTTAGGATGGAGTGTATAACTTTAATCCTAAGTGTTAAACCCTTAATGTGTTTAAATCCTTTAATCAATCCATCTTAATAATCATCAAGACATCACACTTGTAACTTGGGCCTTGCATTAGGGTTCTAATTCTTCCTTAATTGGTTAAGAAGGACTAACCCTAGTGTTAATGGACAAGTCCCCCTCAAGTTGTCTTACAAATCATAAAATTCACTTCATCATCATATCATCAAATAAAATCCATCTAATAAAGGCTTGTTTTGTCATGAGTTTAATCCCTAATCATGGATTAAGTTGAGGAGCTTTCCTCAGCTTAAACATTCTCATCTATTATCCTTCTATTAGGATGGTGTAATGAGTCTGTTAAATCCCTGATTATGGCTTAACCTCATTACTTAACACTAAAAAAAAACCACAAAAACACCTAAATAATCACAAGTAGGTTAATGATCTTAATCCTACACCAAAGGTGATTAAGTGTGAGAATCTGACTTCACACTTAAGGTATTCTCATTACCCCTAATCAGAGGGAAGATGTGATGAGTTTACTAAATCCATTGGTTTAGACTTAAGCTCATTAACTTATGACAAAATCCAAAAACAATAAAAGACTGAAAACTCAAAAACAAACAATAATCGTCTCCTCCGGGATTCTTTTCTCATCATCTTCACTCACAAACGAGAACTTGCTTCTTCCGTCTAATGCAAGACAGTTTGCACCTGAGCCAGACAGGTCATACACTTGAGCATTGACAAGTAAGCAGTTCACAAGTCAATTCACCTTTCAGTCTCTTTGGGTCGAACTACGGTGTTCTGACTTCCTCATTGCACGAGAGGATACGTAGGCATAACTTAACAGTTATCAAACAAAAGTCTCTGTATATTCCCCCTCCTTCCAGCTTCATTCTTTAGTCTCATATTCCCGAGAAATTCATTCTCATTCTTACACTGACACATCATTTATATACTTTACACTTCTTTTACACTGACACCTGTACATTCTTTTCCAGCTCTTTTATACACAAATTGCACTGACACTACCCCTTTAAAACACAAATCTTTTAAGCGTGGATCTCGTCGAGTACGGCGGACAATCTGGGTGCTAATACCTTCCCAGGTTGTAACCAACCCCCTTTCTCAGTCTCTCTGGTTCGCAACCGTCTTATCCATCTTTTCTAGGTCTATGCAGCATTGCCTTTCCTCCGGGATAAAAATGCCTAGCTGGCGACTCTATTCATTCCCAGTGAGTTCACGACTGTGTGTTCTCATTGTCCCTCTCGCCGACCGTTCGCGTCTGTACCTTTATCTGGGCCTTTCCCATTTATCGGGAGCGACAGCTTGGCGACTCTGCTGGGGAACCTTATACTGCAACCAGGGCTTCTGGTTCTTTTTGTGGGTTCCACCTAGCGCTTGATTGATTTGTGTTTACTAGGGTGTTATGTGCTTATTTGTGTTTGTATTTTTGTATTTTATTTTTGCTTTATGTACAGTTGCTTTACTGCTTTCTTTATAATTTTGCATTATATCATATTGTCATACTGTGCTGCTGGCTGGATCTGTTGTTTGCTTTGGTGGGTGGGGTTCTTTTGAGAGTTAAGGTCCTATACCTGGGACCTGAGTGACACCTAGGCTAGAGTGGTTCATATTCTTTCCCATTCCATCTCGGTCTGGTGCGGGAATATGAAACACGGTTCAGATATGGGTTTCTTCTTGAGAACTCTGTGTTGCGGATTTCCTGCAATGCTAGGGCTATCTGGGAAGCCTGCTAAGTCTGGATGACCTTTAGTTTGACCCTCAGAAACTGAGGTGAATTAGAGGAGGAACTTTTATGGTTATTGTAAACATTGTACCTCCGGGTTAGAAGTGTTTACACTTCTCATAACTGATCCAAGTCTGAGGATCCTTGTTCTAGAACACCACCTGTGAGGGGATTGGGCTGTGTACAGGTTTGCAGGTACCCTTGGCCTCAACATACCGTGTTACTTCGATGTGATTAAGAATACTCCATGTTGGAACAGTTCTTGTGATTCTAAACCCTGGACATGTGGCTCTTTATTTGAGCCCCCCACCTTGGTTACTGGATTTATAGACCTCCATCTGGAATTCTTGAACATACTTGGACCTATATCAGGGCATTTGATCAGATCCAGCTCAGTCACAAACCCTTGCATATCATTTGCATACATAACCATTGCATCATATTGACATTTTCTTATTTGTGTTTCAGGGTATCCACCTTCTTTTTTGGTTTGGTTTTGACCCTATCATCAGTATTGACCTATCTTCATCAGCATCTGCTTCAGCTATCTACTTCAGTCACCTGCACCAGCCAATCAGTGGCCCATCCCTCAGCATTATCATCAACATTTGTCTCTACTCATCCTCAACATCATGGCTCCTAAAAAGAGCAACATCACCTACCACTTCTTCCAGCCAGAGCTATCTGACATCAGGAGGATTCAGACCCTGATCACTCCAGACCATATACCACTGTTCAGGGAACACTACGGAGATATACTTGATGTGGTTATGGATCTGGACCCTTCACAGAGGAGCCTGATTCACACCTGCCTTCAGTTTTATGATCCCCCACTGAGGTGTTTCACTTTTCAGGACTTTCAGCTGGGCCCCTTATTGGAAGAATACTCATCATTAGTTGGTATACCTATCAGGGGTGGAATCCCTTTCAACCCTGAGATGGTCTTTCCTGGTAATGAAGAGGTGGCAAAGGCTTTGCATCTGGAACCTGTTTTGATTGAGCAGCATATGACTTCTAAGGCTGGGATCCCTGGTTTGCATCTGGATTTCTTAATCTCTCAAGCTACCCTGAAAGCTTCTTTGGGAGAGTGGAAAGCAGTCTGTGCTTTGTTGGCCTTGAGCATATATGGGATCATATTATTTGCAGATGAGCCTCGATTCATTAGCAAGAATGCAATCCACCTTTTCATCCTGAAGAACCCAGTGCCCACTTTATTGGGGGATCTCTACTATTCAGTGCACCAGAGGAATGAAAAGCAGAGGGGAAGATTAGTGAGGTGCTGTGCTCCTTTGTTCCATACTTGGCTTCTCAGGCATTTGCCCAGGACAGATGCATTTTTGAATCCTCATCAGCAGAGAAACTGGGCTAGAAGACTCACTGCTCTAACTTCAGCCGATATCAGGTGGTGCACTCAAAGCACCAAGGGCAGGGATATCATCACCAGCTGTGGGCATTTCCCCAATGTGCCCCTAATAGGAGTCAAGGGTAGCATTAATTACAACCCTCTGCTGTTCAAAAGACAATTGGGCCATGCACTGGTCCACACTCCTAAAGCACAGGACTTGGTTGAGACCCTTTATTGTGAGAACAAGCCTAATCTGGCTACTGTTAGGCAGGCAGCCTGGGCCTGGGATAATGTTCAAACCAAGGGAGTAACCATTCTGGAGAAGTGCAACAATGTGGCATCAGCACAATATTATGAGTGGTCCCATGCCAGGGCCCAATTTTCTGGAATGCCCTTTACCATGGAGGATATGCCTGAATCATCCTCAGCACCACCCCCTGCCACTGTCAGTTTGGAGGAGTTTGAGAGCTTGAAAGAAAGAAATGAGAAGTTGACTCAGGCCTTGCAGAAGACCCTCCGGGAGAGGAGTGATGGCAGGATGGACATTGAGAAGCTAGAGAAGTTGAAAGTGGAGCATCTGGCTAGAATTGAAAAGTCTGAGGATTACATCAAGAAGTCTAGGGCTGGAGAACAAATTCTGAAGAATGCTTGCAAAGAAGCCCAGTTCCAGAAAGCCAAGACAGACTTATATCTGAAGGAGAGTCAGGCTCGGTGGGTCAGGATCACCGAGGCTCGTACTCTGGAGGACAAAAGAGTCCAAGACAAGATAGAGCAACTGGAAGCTAGTGCAGAAGAGCAGCAGGAAGCCCTGGCAGCAGCCCAGAGGGAGATATCAGAGCTGAAGATCAAAGCTGGAGTGAAGAGGTCCAAGGACCAAAGTCAGCACAAGAAGCTAACTGCAGCTGTTACTACTCGGAATCTCCTCATTAGGAATCTCACGGAGCGTCCAGCTGATCCTGTGACCGAAGCACTTCTCAGGGAAGTTCGGGAGGATGAGTTTGGTCTTGATGTTTGACCATTTTCTTGTTGTTGCTTTCATTCCATGTACTTTTATTTTCTTTTTGTAATGTATTTTGACCCCTCAGAGGGCTTGTATTTGTAAACAAACTATTTGCCTTTTGTAATATATGTATTAGTTTGTTCCACTTCGAAAGCAACATCAACAGCATCTTCAAGGGTCTGGAAGGGTCAAAACGGAATGCCAAGCCTGATACCTTGAAAACAAATAAGCATACTGCATTGCATGCTAACCCTTTGTTTGTTTTGTAGGTTTTTGTTTTATTGTTGCTAACTCTGTTGTGATGTTCAGGAACTATTGCTCGACGCCGGGTATTTCCCCTCAACCGTCCGCACCGCTATCCAACCCGTAACAACCTTCCGGGCATTCAAATGGATCAGGTACAGCAGGACCTTGCAGAGGTTAGAAATCAAATGGCAAACGAAAGATTGGAAATGAGAACATAGATGACGCAGTTTATGGAAGTAATGAACAACATGGCTCAGAGCCAAGAAAGATTGAGAGCCATGGTGGAAAGACAAAATCAAGAGGATCCACATGTAGGGACTGCTGGCACCAGCAACAATGAAAGGGTCCAACCTCATGTTAACCCCCCTGCATTCGGCCCCCACCTTCATCCAGAGGTTAATATTCCTGCAAATGTTCAAGGGACTGCCACTGCAGGAAGGGTACTGCAAGAAGACCCCCAGGAGGATCAGTTCACAGTAATGGGTGCTGGGGAGGAAGCTTATGATAGAAGGTTGGATGAGATAGCTGAGAAGTTAAGATCCTTGGAGTCTCAAAACTCTTTGGGTTTTGACGTTATGGACATGGGCTTGGTAGACGGGGTCAGGATTCCCCATAAGTTTAAGCCTCCTTGTTTTGAAAAATACAACGGGACTTCATGCCCCCGGACCCACTTGCAATCATTTCTGGGGAGGTTGAAGGCCTACACATGGACGAGAAGCTCTGGATGTTCTATTTTGAGGACAGCTTGACGGGAGCTTCAAGAGAATGGTACTCTCATCTGACAAGAGCAACTATCAGGTGTTGGAAGGACTTGGCAGAGGCCTTTATCAGACAGTATCAGTACAACTTAGATATGGCACCCAACAGGACCCTCCTAATGGGAATGTCACAGTCGTCAAGGGAGAGTTTCCGGGAATATGCCCAGAGATGGAGGCAATTGGCTGCTGCTGTTCAGCCACCTATGTCAGAGAGGGAAATGGCAGATATGTTTATGAACACCCTCCAAGGAACATACATTGACAGGCTAGCTGCTTTCTCTTCAACCAGCTTTGCAGATGTTGTCATAGCTGGAGAGAGAATTGAGAGCCTGTTGAAAATGGGCAAGATTTCTGACAATGGTGCCAGCTCGACCAGCAATACAAGGAAGCCTTTTGCAGGCCCAAGAAGAACTGGCGAGACCAATGCCATCCACACCAACAGGGGCAGACCCCAGTACGTTCACAGGTCTGTGGCAGCAGTCACCATTCCCGCTCCAGCTCATCCACCACCAACTTATCAACCTCCGCAGCAAAACTATCAGCAACAACCTCAGTACCATCAACAAGCTCAGTATCCTCCAAGAAACTACAACAACAACAACAACAACAATCAGCAAAGGCCATTTCAGCAGAGGCCATCTCAAGCCAATAGGGTGATCGATCCGATCCCTATGCCATATGCTACATTGCTGCCACAACTCCTGAAACTCAACCTAGTTGAGCTAAGGACGTTGGCACCTCCAGATCCTAATAGTCTACCCAGGAATTATGACTCCAACGCCAGATGTGCTTTTCACTCAAATGCACCTGGCCACAGTACAGAAAAGTGCAGAGCCTTGCACATGAAGGTACAAGACCTGGTAGACTCTAAAGCTCTGAACTTCGCACCACCACCCAATGTCAATAAGAACCCAATGCCAAACCACGGAGGTCCCAGAATCAACGCTATTGAAGAAGACAAGCCGTCTTATTTAATCACCAGTGTGGGTCAAATCCGGACACCGTTGGTAGAGATTAAGGCTCAGCTCCTCGGATGTCAAATGTTCCCGGGGTGTGAGTTAGGGTGTGCTTACTGCAATATTTCGGTAAATGGGTGCGATAACTTGAGGAATGGCATAGATGGTCTTATTCAGAGTGGCCAACTTCAAATCACCACATCATTTCCAACAAATCCAGCAATCTCAGTATCTCCTACAACTGCAACAACCATTGTTCCCGACAATTCTTCGGCTTCATCAACAAATTTTTCATCTGTCATTTCAACTAACTAGATATCAACAAATGTTCCTTCTACAGCTTCAGCACCACTCCACTTTGAATCTCCTACAACAACAACATCCATCCTTCCAACAATGTCTCCTACAACATCAGCAACAAATCATGAAGATGTCTCAACCGTTACCATTTATTACGATCCTGAGAATAATTCTGCTTACAACTCGCAAAGTGCTGCTCCCATCAGAGCACCAGTCACGATATATTACGATCCACAGACTATCACAATTCCTTCCGCAGCTGCAATCAGTCCAGTCACTATCACGGTGCCTGGACCAGTACCTTATGAAAGCAGTAATGCCATCCCCTGGCATTACGGCTCTGATTTATACTGTGAGGGACAAAAAATCACTTTTGAACCATCAACCCCTGCACCAAAAATAGACAATGTGGGAGGAGGCGGAGGCTTCACTCGAAGCGGACGTCTCTTTGCTCCACAAATTCAAAGGCCCACTGCCGAAGCAGAAGCTGCTGCCAAGGCAAAAGGGAAAAGCTTGGTGCAGGAAGAGCAGATTGTTAAAGAAGCTTTGAAAACACCCTTTGACCAAGAGGTTGATGAGTTCATGCGAATCATCAAGAAGAGTGATTACAAAATAGTGGATCAGCTTCATCAGACGCCTTCCAAGATCTCAATCCTATCATTGCTTATGTGCTCCGAAGCCCATCGGAATGCACTACACAAAGTCTTGCACGCAGCTTATGTGCCTGAAGAGATCACCGTCAATCAGTTGGAGGCTGTAGTTGGAAATGTTAATGCTAGTCATGGACTAGGGTTCACCAACACTGACTTGACTACGGAAGGCCACAACCATAACAAGGCTTTGCACATAACCATGGAATGTAAAGGTGCAGTCCTTTCCCATGTGCTGGTAGACACGGGGTCATCCCTCAATGTCTTACCTAAAAAAGCCCTGGTGAAGCTAGAATATGATGGATTGGCGTTGCGTCCCAGCAACCTGGTGGTGAGAGCCTTTGATGGTTCAAAGAGATCGGTTCTGGGAGAGATTGAGTTGCCCATAACGATTGGCCCGCAAACTTTCAAAACGACCTTCTACGTGATGGATATACAGCCTGCCTACAACTGTCTATTGGGTAGGCCATGGATTCACGCCGCTGGCGCCGTGACCTCTACCCTTCACCAGAAGTTAAAATTCGAGTGGGAGGGTCAAGTCGTTACAATCTGTGGAGAGGAGGATATTTTTGTCAGCCACCTGGCTACTTATAAATACATTGAGATGGATGGGGAGATCCATGAAACAATGAGCCAAGGTTTCGAAGCCTTGAACGTGAATGAAACATCTGATGTACCTGGAACTTCAATGACATCATACCAACAAGCCCGGAAGGTTGTTGAGGAAGGAACTGCTCAAGGCTGGGGCAAGCTGTTACCGGTGGAGAAGAAAGAGGATAGATTTGGGTTGGGTTACAAACCAACTCAACGAGATCAAGCAGAGGCTGCAAAAGAGCCCAACTTTGTTAGCGGGGGGATGCTTACCCCTGATGCTGTCAACAATTTGGAAGACGAGCTGGAAGAAGAATGCAACCTGGAAAGCTGGATTCGTCCAAAGATCCCGGGGAGCAGTATCTCGAACTGGTCTTCCCAGGAAATTATAAGAGTTACTCATGCAGAGTAATTATTATTTCCTGTATTTTTATAGCATGCATCAAAGTCTTGCATCTTGCCCAAGATAACAAGACCCATTTTGTAATCGGGCCATCTGTACTTTTTGTGCAACAAGATTAATCAATGAAATATCAGACATCTTTTTGCAAATGAGTCTTTTCTTTTCCGCTCACTGTTTTTCCATTTTTCTTTTTGTACAAAAAAATAAATGGCAGTGTTTTCAAAATGACAACTTTATTTCACTTTTCTAAACATGATTAAAATCAAATCACTAAAATGAACAAACTGAACCCTTGCAGAGAGTGCCTTCCAGACAGCACCGACAACAGCACGGCTATGACTTCGTATGACTTTGACAATCCAATCAATCAAGCTGATGAAGGGGTTGAAGAAGAATATGAGCTTCCTGAAGAGCTAGCCAGGTTGTTGAGACAAGAGGAAAAGGTTATCACTCCTCACCAGGAGGAGGTTGAAATGATCAACCTTGGTACAGATGAAGAAGTGAAAGAAGTTAAAACGGGGTCTGCCTGCAATACTCAGTGAAGAGACAACTGATTGACCTGCTTCGAGAGTATGTGGACGTATTTGCTTGGTCTTATCAAGATATGCCAGGGTTGGATACCGACATTGTTGTGCACAAGCTGCCTTTGAGAGAAGAATGCCCCCCGGTCAAACAGAAACTGCGCCGCACTCGTCCAGACATGGCAATGAAAATCAAAGAAGAGGTACAAAAGCAATGGGACGCCGGGTTCCTTGCTGTGACTAGCTATCCACCGTGGGTTGCTAACATAGTACCAGTGCCTAAGAAAGACGGCAAAGTAAGAATGTGTGTTGACTACCGGGATCTGAACAGAGCAAGCCCGAAAGATAATTTCCCATTACCTCATATTGATGTATTGGTGGATAATACGGCTCAGTTCTCGGTATTCTCCTTCATGGATGGATTTTCAGGATACAATCAGATTAAAATGTCGCCTGAAGACATGGAGAAGACAACCTTCATCACACCCTGGGGCACGTTCTGCTACAAAGTAATGCCATTTGGGCTCAAGAATGCCGGCGCGACGTATCAACGGGCTATGGTAACATTATTCCACGATATGATCCATAAAGAAATCGAGTGTTATGTGGATGACATGATTGCCAAGTCCCTTACTGAAGAAGACCATCTGGTAAATCTGTTGAAGTTGTTCAAGCGCCTGAGGAAGTACCAACTGAAGTTGAACCCCAACAAGTGCACGTTCGGGGTGCAATCTGGTAAGCTGCTGGGCTTTATTGTAAGTGAGAAAGGGATTGAGGTTGACCCTGATAAAGTCAAAGCCATCCAAAAGATGCCTGCACCGAAGACAGAAAAAGAAGTTCAAGGGTTTCTAGGTAGATTGAACTACATTTCACGGTTCATATCTCACCTTACAGCAACCTGCGAACCCTTGTTTAAATTGTTGAGAAAGGAACAGACGGTCAGGTGGAACGAAGATTGCCAGAAGGCTTTTGACAAGATCAAAGAATACTTGCAAGAACCTCCAATCCTTATGCCTCCAGTTGAAGGAAGACCTCTGATAATGTACTTGACAGTATTAGAAGAGTCAATGGGGTGTGTGTTGGGCCAGCATGACGAGTCTGGTCGAAAAGAGTATGCAATATACTACCTGAGCAAAAAGTTTACCGACTGTGAACAACGTTATTCACTGCTCGAGAAAACATGCTGTGCTTTAGCGTGGGCTGCTCGCCGACTGAGGCAGTATATGTTGACCCACACTACCTTGTTAATCTCAAAGATGGATCCAGTCAAATACATATTTGAGAAGCCAGCTCTTACCGGACGGGTTGCAAGATGGCAAATGATCCTCACTGAATATGACATCCAGTACACATCTCAGAAAGCCATCAAGGGCAGTGTATTGTCTGAATATCTTGCTGAGCAACCCATTGATGATTACCAGCCTATGAGATTTGACTTCCCTGATGAAGACATCATGTTCATAAAAGCAAAAGACCATGAAGAGCCTGTTCATACTGAAGGGCCTAACCCGGAAGAAGAATGGACTATGATGTTTGATGGGGCTGTTAACATGAATGGTCGTGGTGTTGGTGCAGTACTCATTAAACCTAAAGGAGTTCACATGCCTTTCTCGACAAAACTCACTTTCAACTGCACTAACAACGAAGCTGAATACGAAGCTTGCATTATGGGTCTTGAGGAAGCCATTGACCTCAGGATCAAGACATTGACTGTATTCGGAGATTCAGCTCTGGTAATCAATCAGACCAACGGCAAATGGTACACCCACCAAGATCATCTGATACCTTATAGGGATTATACAAGGAGGTTATTGACTTTCTTCACAACAGTCAAGCTTGAGTATATCCCTCGAGACGAGAATCAGTTTGCAGATGCTCTTGCTACCATTTCGTCCATGATCAAAGTTCAAGCTGCCAACTTTGTACCTCAGATCTCAGTGTCCAGACTTGACAGACCATCGTATGTGTTCGCAGCGGATGTTGTTAAAGATGATAAGCCTTGGTTTCATGACATTAAGTGCTTCTTGGAGGATCAAACATACCCACCTGGGGAATCTTCCGATGATAAGAAGACTTTAAGAAGGCTTGCTGGTAGTTTCTTCTTGAACACTGATGGTTCTCTCTACAAAAGGAACTTTGACATGGTACTCCTCAGATGTGTTGATAAGACAGAAGCAGACCTGTTGATGCATGAAGTGCACGAAGGATCCTTTGGTACCCATGAAGGAGGGCATGCCATGGCTAAAAAGTTGCTAAGATCGGGTTATTACTGGATCACAATGGATACCGACTGTTGTGCCTATGCCAGAAAATGCCATAAATGCCAGATTTATGCAGATAAGGTGCATGTGCCTCCCAATCCTCTGAATGTGATGTCTTCACCCTGGCCCTTTGCTATGTGGGGCATTGACATGATTGGTAAGATTGAGCCAACTGCTTCAAACGGCCACAGATTCATCCTGGTCGCCATTGACTATTTCACCAAGTGGGTTGAAGCCGCTTCCTATGCCAATGTTACAAGACAAGTGGTAGCCAGATTTCTGAAGAGAGATATCATCTGTCGGTATGGAGTGCCCGAGCGAATCATTACTGATAATGATTCCAATCTAAACAACAAAATGATGGCTGAGCTATGCCGGGACTTCAAGATCCAACATCACAATTCTTCTCCTTACAGGCCAAAGATGAATGGCGCTGTTGAGGCAGCAAATAAGAATATCAAGAAGATTGTGCAGAAGATGGTAGTCACTTACAAAGACTGGCATGAAATGCTACCGTTTGCTTTGCATGGGTACCGCACGTCAATCAGGACATCCACTGGGGCAACACCGTATCAGCTTGTGTATGGTATGGAAGCAGTCCTACCAGTTGAAGTTGAATTACCCTCTCTACGGGTATTGATGGATGTTAAGCTGAGCGAAGCAGAATGGGTTCGAGCCCGATACGAACAACTGAGTCTGATCGAAGAAAAAAGATTGGCTGCAATCTGTCATGGGCAGTTATATCAGAAAAGAATGAAGAAAGCCTTCGATCAGAAAGTCAGGCACCGAGAGTACCAAGTAGGAGATCTTGTGCTGAAAAGAATCATCCCTCCTCATACAGACCACAGGGGCAAGTGGACTCCGAACTATGAAAGACCATTTGTGGTAAAGAAAGTTTTTTCCGGTGGAGCACTGATGCTCAGCACCATGGATGGTGAGGACTTCCCGTCCCTTGTGAATTCGGATGCAGTTAAAAAATACTTCGCATAAAAATGACCCGCTGGACACAAAAACAGAATGTAAGTCCAGGCAAAAATAGGGCATCCCGGCGAGTCAAAAACAGAATAAAAGACTCGGGCAAAAGTAAGGGAAAATAATAAAAAATGTACACCCGCTGAGTTGAAAAGCCGCATTGGACAGCTCAGGTAAAAATGGGTATCCCGATGGATTGAAAACCCGAAAGGGCGATCCATACAAAATAAGGGAATAAGCGAACAACTGCATTCTGAATTCGTCTGTATCGTTCACAACTTGGTAAGCTTCGAAAGGATCAAGCTTCAGTCAGAATCAGCCTTCTTCAGAAAGCAAGATGAGAAGAACGTCAAAAGTCATACGAGTCATAGCGAGAGAGGAAGCTCCTTAAAGCGTCATCAACATTGCCAGCATTTTGTTTCTCAATTTGTAACGGTCCCCTCATTCCAGGGGATTTGTTTCTTTGACTGTATCTCGCCAATTAAGGGCATATGAATTAATAAAGTCAGATTTTCAGTCATGTCTCGTCTTGTACATTTTTATTTGCAAAAAATGTCTGATGTCTTAAAAGAAAATTGATTGCATAAAATACAGATGTTTATCTTCAAAAATAAAGTCGCATGCTTGCAGGAAATATGCTTATTCTCGGAAGTGTCTAAACTCCTATGACGGAATCCGATAAAGGGTACCTCGGGATTACTTGTGCGTTTCCTTATCTTTGCAGGATTGCAGGTATTCAGAATGCAACTTGGGGCATGCAAGCTTCATCCCAGCAAGCTGACAAATCCACACTCAGTCTCTGCACCCGAAATGCCTTCTCCCCAGCTGAGTTACCACCTGCTACTTCTCCCCGTCAGAGTTGCTAGGCATCACGGAAGGCGCCCATGTCCCCGGCTGAGTCAAGAAGCTACCTCAACAGAATCCCTAGGGAGGTCTTTCAGTGATCTCTCTTTCTCCCCAACCGAGTTGCCATCTCGCCCTCAGCCGAGTACAAAAGTCAAGGAGCTATCTCCCCACAGAGCTCCAGAAGAGCAGCGCATAGAAGATCACAACAGAGTGAAAAAAGCTTCTACAAACCCCAGCTGGGTCCCTCATTTATAAGGATAGGTTTATCAATGACCCATATCCCCAAGCAGATATCATATCATCAGATCTACCAATGATCTCACCCCCAGCTGGGATGTTCACTTCAACAGATCGATCGAAGATCTTCGTGGCAGTGGGATCCGAATCCCGGTTTGGTATCTTTGCATGATCATAGCATTCGCATCATAATCACCCACAAAGCGTAGCATTCCGTTTGATACGGAGCATTATGGCAAAAATCAAACATATAGCATAATCATAAGCCATGCTTTAAATCAACACTTGTGAATAATGACAATCCGTCAGTATACAGAATACTTCCCCCATTTCCCCAGCAGAGATTCCCCAGCAAAATCAGTTGCCTCACATTCACAAACACCAGTATATACTCCCTTTGGCACCCGTCCATGTCATCACTCCCCAGTAAAGTCGCCCGAACACTCTGAGCAAACAAAACCACTCGCATTACAGATACTTTTGACACCCATCTGTGTCATAACCCAGCAGAAAGCCAAAGACGTCCTCTTTGCACTCACATATACTTACATATATAATCCTTTGACACCCGTCCGTGTCATATCCCCAGCACAGTCATCTATACTTTGTATATCAGATACTTGTTCATACTACACTCTTCTCCTTTTGACACTCGTCCGTGTCACTCTCCCCAGCAGATAAATACTCATCTATACACCAATCACACTTATATAGATACTCGTCCGTATCTTGTATATACCACTTACATATCCCCTCAGATTCAGCACTAGTCCTTGTTCTTTGTTAACCAGATGGTACTCGTCCGTACCGTCATCTCAGAACATGCGTCAAGCGTTTGTTGCTACCCGATACTCGTCCGTATCGTAGTCTTAAGGATGCTCGTCCGCATCTTTAATCTATACACAATACCAAACACTTATACCTTTTGTTTCTTGGATACAAACACTCGTCCGTGTTTACTATTCCCTAGTAGATCACCAACAAAGCAATTTCCTTTTTATCTGACACTCGTCCTGTGTCATGATAACCCTGAGAGCAGCCGTACCCTGCTAGGTGGTCGTCCTCCACCTCTTGATGGTCGTCCTCCATCATAATCATCCGATGGCCGTCCCCATCGTTGATTTTTAGCAGCCGTCCCCTGCTAGGTGGTCGTCCTCCACCTTTTGATGATCGTCCTTCATCATTTTATCCAATGGTCGTCCCCATTGTTGATTTTGGTTATCTGACATTCGTCCTATGTCATGATAAACCTTGAGAGCAGCCGTCCCCTGCTAGGTGGTCGTCCTCCACCTCTTGATGGTCGTCCTCCATCATGCTCATCCGATGGCCGTCCCCATCGTTGACCTTTTATCCGGCATTCGTCCTATGTCGTGATATTTTTGGCAACCGTACCCTGCCTGGTGGTCGTCCTCCACCTTAGATGACCGTCCCTCATCTTAACCCAACAGAGCAGCCGTCCCCTGCTAGGTGATCGTCCTTCACCTTTGATGACCGTACCTCATCATCTGTTTATTTCATTTATTCTTTAACCCGATGGCCGTCCCCGTCGTGGTCCCTTTTCTTTTTTAGCCCATTGGCCGTCCCCATCGTTGGTTACTTTACCTTTATGAACTTGATGGCCGTCCCCGTCATGTTTCATTAATCCCCAGAGAATTTTACAGCTTTATCCCGATGGCCGTCCCCATCATAATTCTTTTATCCCCAGCATGTCGGCCGTCCCCGTCATTGCTTTATTTTCCGCACTTTTCCCAGCATGTCGGTCGTCCCCGTCATTGCTCTTTACCCAGCAGTCGTCCTCTGCTCGACGGTCGTCCCCCGTCGCCCACGCTTTACAATATACTTTATTTTCTTTTACAATCTATATCCCTGTTCTTCTTCATTCTGTGAGTGCAAATTTTGGACTGTCTTTGGTATTCAACCACAAGTTATCTTGTTTGCCTGTTAAGCCGTTGCTTACATCCTGCACAGCTAACTCATGTTTGAATAGGGGCAGCTGTAAACACCCCAAATTTGCCCTCACCCATGGTTTGTGATCATCTTATATGCATAAACACAATCATAACATCTCATACCACATTTTTGATTCACTGCATAGGTTCTAAGTCATCTGCATCTAGGGTTTGTGATATGAGCAATCCAAGAGCTTCTTGAGCCACTCCAAAGGTCAACAATCACTTCAAAGGGGTCCATGTGTGTTTAAGCATCATGTTACATCCTTTCAAAGTCAAGAATACCAAAGAATCACAAGAACTGGGATTGGTATGGATGCAGAGCCAGGTTTGACTGCACAGTTGACCTAAAATTAGGGTTTTGGTTTCAGAGGCCATAACTCCAAATTTTTTGGTCATTCTTGTTTCTATTGGTCTCTATATGGTATAGGGAGTATGCATATCAATTTTCATGAAGAAATTCCATGGGGAAGTCATCTGATCAAGAGTTGACTTTCTGGACAAGTCAGTGCAAAATCAGGGCATCTGAGGCCCCCAATGACCCAACCAAGGGGTGATCTTCATCATTTTGAGTGTATATGATCTTTATTTGATCATGGAAGAAGGTTGAAGTTCACAAAATTTAAGAATTACAAGTTTTTGCAAAGTTGACTTTTTAGGGCATGGTTGACTTTTAATGAAATGTCATTTTATGCAACTTTTTCAACCCTTACTTTTTGATCCAAAAATGCTTCAAATGAAAAAACTTTGGTCATGAAAGTTGTAGATTAGATCTTTCCCTTTTCAAAAAGTACAAGAACATGACCTAATTCATTTTGGATCAAAAGTTATGGTGTGTCAAAGTTGGCAAAAATCACTAATTTTCAAGATATGCACCAAATGAGAAACTTGCAAAAACTTTGTACCAAGGCATTTGTAACTTCTAATTCATGTCTAACCATCACACAAACATCACATGTGACCTAAAAATCAGATTTGAACCAAAATTTCTCATGTTTCATGGTTTGTATAGCAAGATCTTTTCATATGAACCAAAAGTGATCAACTTGCAAAAACCATCATCACACCTCACCCACTTGTTGCCTTGGCTGCTGAACCAGCCCTAACATTTCCCCTCACCCTGCTGCGCCAGCCCACACACTTGTACTAGCCTAGAACACAACCCATGCCTCTCTTACACCAAGGTTGACAATTTGCAAAAGTGGCCATACCAATCAATAAAGGGCAGGTCACATCATCTGACCAATGAGATTAATTTATGCAAACAAAATGCTAGCCATTTCACATAACAAAGGAGCCTGAAGCAAGCCATAGCACAACATACACATTTTCACCCTCACTTGCATTTTCCTTCGAATCTGATTCCACAAGCCAAGAACACTTAAACCAATTCCACTAATCAACTCACCATGCCTCACTGAACCAAAACCAGCAAGACCTAAGCCTGAAACCAGCAAGAACACTACTTTTCCATTTTTCACTCTCAAAGCCAAAGCTTTCGAAACTCATTCCACAGTCCACAAACACTTGAACAAACTTCACAAACCTTCTCAAATCATCATCCTGATCACAAAGAACCCCTCACCCTTGCCTGAAACTGCCTGGATCACAAGCACCATTCTCACCTGAGCTTGAACAGAACTTGTTCAATCTCCCTAACCAGCCAGCATAAACTTCTTCTAAGCATCCAGACGTCATCAAGGGGTCACAAGGAGTGGTTTGCATCAAAGGAAGGGGTCAGAAAGTTGCAAGATTGAAAGCTTCGAAACTCAGGTAGCTCAAAAACTTTTTTTCCAGAAATCATTTTTAAAGTTATTAAGTTGTTCTTCATGATTCACTGATTGCTCTGATGTCTTTAGTTTTGAAAATGGTGAAGAAATAAGAGTTTAATCGTGTTCTGAAACTCCCTGACCTAAAAAATGATTTGTTTCGATTCATGTGATTAAGGAAAGATAAATGATGTTTGTGTTAGGGTTTTGATTCAGTGGGTTATGGGGATCATTTCTGTGTTCTTAGATTCCATTTTAGTTATGTTTTGAAGGTTTTAGAAATTTTCAGGTGGGGTTCCCACCGGAGAAGACGACCGGAGGTCTTCTCCGGCCACCTGAAAATAATTAGGGTTTTAATCCTGCAATTAAGGGAGTTTGAATCTGGCACGTTGGATCAGTGGACTTTGTTGACTTGCCGCGCGTGTGTGTGGCTGAGATTCACCATTAAACCCTAACCATTAATTAATTAATTCATAATCCTGTTTAAGCCAAGTTTGAATATGGGCCTTTGATCTGCGCGCGCAGTCAACCCATTCCTGGCCAGACTCAATCCTAGCCATCCATTGCGCATACTTCCCTCTTATTTCATTTTTAATTCATTTCTTTTGTTTTATTTTGTCCAATTTATTTAAAATAGCAAAAATGTTTTAAAAATTATGAAACTTTTTGTCAAGAGTTTCATTAATTTTTAAAACCCAAAAATATTTTTATTTTCATTTTTATCATTAAAAAAAGTATTTTTAAATATTTAAAAGTTTATTTTTAATTGATTAATGAAAATTAATTTATTAAAAATACTTTTAGGTATTTAAAAATCACCAAAAAATTCATGAAATGTTTTAAGACATTTAGAAACATTGTACAACCTTCAAACCAAATTTCTTTTTTGATCTTGATGCATTTTGAGAATTTTTCATTGAATTAAAATCATTTTTATGCATTATTTTGATCCAAACTTCCAAAAATCATTTCTGCCTAATCATAAAGAGTTGGACCTTGATTCTTTTTGCATTGCATTGTGTTTAGCATGTAGTTTGTGAGATTAAATGGCCATGATTTGATCTTTCATTTTCAATTTGATTGATAATTTTCTTGTTAAGGGACCCTAAAACCCTAGAAATCTTAAGAAAACCATAACTTGAAATTGGTTAAGAGTTGAGACCTCTCCTTTGGGCAGTGGGTTAGTATAGGATTAGGGGTCCTTTGAGTGAATTTTCAATTTTTTATAATGTTGTTTGCTTCTGATTTTGGTTTGTGTTTGTTGCATCAATCATAAACCCTAATTTGGGTTTCCATATGCATCCATCTTGCATCTTCTTGCATAACATGACTTTCCATGACATTCCATGCCTCCATTTGATTCATTGAACATCATAAGACATATTGAAAGCATGTTTGATCATTGCATCTTGCATTTGTCATGTTGTATGCCATATGCATCTCATAACTTTTCATGTATGTTCTTGGTTCTTAACTTGCTCCATTTGCATTCATAAGCTTGTATGATCATCCACATGTTTTGTTTCTGGTTTGTAGCATCTCATAGCATCATTAACATCACATACATGCTTCTGGTTTTGGTTTGCATCGTGTCATTCAATCCCATTTTGCATTGCATTGCATTTCTTTTCTAACCTTTCAGGTGGTAAGTGATTTTGAGAAGTGAATTTGCCTTCACTTCTTATACTTTCTTCTCATCTCTCTCTTGCATCCTTGCTGCATTTTGATATGTGTTTGAGATTGAGCTTGCTCATTCTTCTTCTTCCCACTTTCTTTCTTCAAGTGACTTGACTTCTTGAATGAAGCAAGTTGCTTTGCTTCTCTTGATCCTTTCATCTGCTTCCTGGTGGTTCCATTGAAGACTTCTCTTGAAAACCTCACAAACCTTAGGAACAACCAAGCATGACAATGATTAGGGTTTTGTTTAGTCTCCCCTCTTAGTTTTACCTTTGTGTGTCTTTTGAGTCATCTCTTCTCATCTCATAATCAGGGACTAAACCCTAAAGGCTTTAAGGCTTTGTGATTAAGCTTATGCCTGCATCCTTATCTTAGGATGGAGTGTATAACTTTAATCCTAAGTGTTAAACCCTTAATGTGTTTAAATCCTTTAATCAATCCATCTTAATAATCATCAAGACATCACACTTGTAACTTGGGCCTTGCATTAGGGTTCTAATTCTTCCTTAATTGGTTAAGAAGGACTAACCCTAGTGTTAATGGACAAGTCCCCCTCAAGTTGTCTTACAAATCATAAAATTCACTTCATCATCATATCATCAAATAAAATCCATCTAATAAAGGCTTGTTTTGTCATGAGTTTAATCCCTAATCATGGATTAAGTTGAGGAGCTTTCCTCAGCTTAAACATTCTCATCTATTATCCTTCTATTAGGATGGTGTAATGAGTCTGTTAAATCCCTGATTATGGCTTAACCTCATTACTTAACACTAAACAAAAACCACCAAAACACCTAAATAATCACAAGTAGGTTAATGATCTTAATCCTACACCAAAGGTGATTAAGTGTGAGAATCTGACTTCACACTTAAGGTATTCTCATTACCCCTAATCAGAGGGAAGATGTGATGAGTTTACTAAATCCATTGGTTTAGACTTAAGCTCATTAACTTATGACAAAATCCAAAAACAATAAAAGACTGAAAACTCAAAAACAAACAATAATCGTCTCCTCCGGGATTCTTTTCTCATCATCTTCACTCACAAATGAGAACTTGCTTCTTCCGTCTAATGCAAGACAGTTTGCACCTGAGCCAGACAGGTCATACACTTGAGCATTGACAAGTAAGCAGTTCACAAGTCAATTCACCTTTCAGTCTCTTTGGGTCGAACTACGGTGTTCTGACTTCCTCATTGCACGAGAGGATACGTAGGCATAACTTAACAGTTATCGAACAAAAGTCTCTGTATATTCCCCCTCCTTCCAGCTTCATTCTTTAGCCTCATATTCCCGAGCAATTCATTCTCATTCTTACACTGACACATCATTTATATACTTTACACTTCTTTTACACTGACACCTGTACATTCTTTTCCAGCTCTTTTATACACAAATTGCACTGACACTACCCCTTTAAAACACAAATCTTTTAAGCGTGGATCTCGTCGAGTACGGCGGACAATCTGGGTGCTAATACCTTCCCAGGTTGTAACCAACCCCCTTTCTCAGTCTCTCTGGTTCGCAACCGTCTTATCCATCTTTTCTAGGTCTATGCAGCATTGCCTTTCCTCCGGGATAAAAATGCCTAGCTGGCGACTCTATTCATTCCCAGTGAGTTCACGGCTGTGTGTTCTCATTGTCCCTCTCGCCGACCGTTCGCGTCTGTACCTTTATCTGGGCTTTTCCCATTTATCGGGAGCGACAGCCATTTACCTACAAAGGCAGAAGGGCGCACGTTTTATAACGCAGCCACCCTTTCAATTCCATTTTTTCCTTTTTTTTCTTTCTTTTTACCACCTTTTCAAATATTTTCTACCACCCAACCACCCTTATAACTCCCATTAACTTCCTCTTCACCATCCCAACCCCTTATATTCCATTCCATTTCTTTATAAACCCCTTTCCATAACCAATTCTCACACCCACAAAAATCTCATTATCCACCATAACCCACTTCTAACATCTTTCTTATTTTCTCTCAACCTTCATTATAGATGCAGACTACGAAGTTGATTACATGGGAATTGAGTTTCCGGAAGGAGAGTTCGGTGACACCATACGTGAGGATTACCACCGCATATCGAAGAGAGATATTGAACCAACTAGGTACCCCGACGGGGACGCTCTTCGTGCCTTGGGTATCATGTCAAGTGTCGCCAGGATGCTCCGGAACCTAGGTATGACTCGCTTTTGTTGTACTGGTAATTTAAATTCCACTAGGTTGACTTACGAGTTCCTTAGTTCACTCCGCTACGTACATGACATACATCGTACCTCCGGAACCATTACCTTTAGGTTGCTTAACCAATTCTTTTCACTGACACATGAGAGAATTAGGGATATTTTTGGTTTTCCATCAGTTTCCAACGTCGCAACTATTGCTCCTTTAGATAGTGAGTGGCAAGGCAGTGCCTTTAATTTTTGGAACCATATCACTGGCTTTACTACCGATAAATGGGAAGGACTTAAGGCTACATATATTCAAAACCCATCCATTAGAGTGCTCCAAAGCATCCATGCTTCTACCATCTTTGGTCGTAAGAACACTAGCAATGTGAATTCCAAAGACCTGTATTTCCTTCACTGTGCGCTAAACCAAACACATGTTAACCTTGTGCCATTTTTCCTAGCCCACTTGGTTAGTGTGTCTAACAGAGTAGGAGGACCCATTTGCGTAGGTAGCATAGTCTCCACCATTTCTCTAGCCCTTAACCTTGAAATTATCGAGGACGACAACTATTTTGAGATCATTCTAGCCGACTTAGATTACTGGGAAAGTACGCGGCTTGTCAAAAGTTTACCTGATGGCAAGTATCGCATTATGATCTGTGACAGTGAGCACCATAGCTTCTCCTTGCCTTCCCCTACTTGTATTGATGTATGTGCGCTAACTAGTTACTTATTACTGACCAACAGGGTGGGAATGCTGCAAGGCAGCCCCGTCCTCAACCCTGTGCTTCTAACGTACCCGGTCCTAGTACCGCACCATACACTGCACCTATTTCTGATGATTTTGCAGGTATGAGAGGATCGCTGGATCAAATTCTATCCGAGCTCAGGAAGCAGAGAGAAAGAGAGGTGGAGCGTGACAGGATGTACACAGAGCATCGCAACAACCAAGTAGAATTCATGGCCAGGACAGATCTTGCACTGAGCGATATTACTGACGAGATGATACGTCTGCGCATAGCCGTAGGTAGACTTGGAGGCTATCCTGAGCAGGATGATCCAGATGCCCAAGAAGATCACTATCAGCGCTGAGGTCGTGCCCTCCGCCACTGATATCTCACCAGGTTCCTTCGCTCCCTTCCTATTCACTTTAAATTAAAACATTGAGGACAATGTTTGATTTAAATGTGGGGGAGGAGTCGTTTACTGCTTTATGTCATTTCATGTTTTAATAGGATAGTTTCTTTTACTTGTTAAAATTATTGAGTCACATGCTTGTTTGAGTCGTCATTTACCTTATGTTTTCGCATAGTCTGAAATTCCCCAAAAATTTAAAATTTTCTCGATTCAATAAGGCCGGACACACTTAGTATAGGTTGATTTAGGCTAGGTAGATAGACTTGGGAAAGTTTTGTCAACATCAGTACTTTTTTTACACCTTAGAGTCCCCATTATGCAATATTAGTTTAGATACTTATTATGCCGACACCTTATTCTTAGTTTCTTTTATTTTTCTTCTCTATTAGTTTATTTGAGCAGTGAGCACCATCCCTTACGCGAACTAAGTAACTAACTGATGCAAATATGTGTGGATCTCTGAAAAAGAAAAAATTGTTTATGAGTTTTCAAGGAAAAATATGAATTAAAGACCTGTTCTCACTAAGTTAGGTGATACTCACTCGATCACTTAGCCCAAAAGATCAGAATCTTGAAATTCATAAGAGAAAAAAAAGCAAGAAAGAGAAAGAAAAAATGTTGAATTAAGAGATCACACTAACAGGTTCAATTACCATGTGAGTAAGGGGATAACGGGCTTAATGTGATTGCGCTAGAATGAAAGAGATGGGAATAAGAACAAAAGCCTGTAGGTCAAGGTATAATATCATGATTTGAACCGGTATTGCATAGGAAGGAACTTTTTGTCGATTTTTGTGGAATCGTGTCATTACGATACTCTTGTTTTCGTTATTTAGTACCTATCTATTTGCTTAGGCTTAGCGATCTTTTGCTTAATCGTGTCTGGTGTGCCTATGAGTCGAAACATTGTGCTTATTGTTTTTATTCACATTAGTACTTTTCTTGGGGACAAGAAAAGTCTTAGTGTGGGGGAGTTTAATGACTCGATTTCGTATATGTTATTTTGATTCATTTCATGCATGTTTTATCGCATTTTATCGAGTCTTTATCGTTTTCCGTATTTATTTACCTTTGTCGCTCCCACCAAATGACAAGGGGCCAGAAGGGGTACAGACGCGAACGGTCGGCGAAAGGAGAGAACACACAAGGGTGAACTGAAAAGAAAAGAGTCGCCAGCTAGGCATTTTTATCCCGAAGGAAAGGTAATGTTGCATAAACCTGGAAAGATATGGACAAGACGGTCGTGAACCAGAGAAACTGAGAAAGGGGGTTGGTTACAACCTGGGAAGGTATTAGCACCCAGATTGTCCGTCGTACTCGACGGGATCCACGCTTAAAATATTTGTGTTTAAAGGGGATGTGTCAGTGCTATTTTGTGTTTCAAAGCTGGAAAGAATGCAAGTGTCTGTGTAAAAGAAATGTGAGGTGGAATATGAGAGTATCGGTGCAAGGAAAGAGTACAAAGCTCAAGACTATGAGGCTTAAAGAATAATGCTGAAAGGGGGGGGGGGTATACAGAGACTTTTGTTCGATAACTGTTAAGTTATGCCTATGTATCCTCTCGTGCAATGAGGAAGTCAGAACACCGTAGTTCGACTCAAAGAGACTGAAAGATAAATTGACTGATGAACTGCTTACTTGCCTATGCTCAAGTGTATGACCTATCTGGCTCAGGTGCAAACTGTCTTGCATTAGACGGAAGAAGCAAGTTCTCATTTGTGAGTGAAGATGATGAGAAGAGAATCCCGAAGGAGACGATTATTGTTTGTTTTTGGGTTTGCAGTCTTTTATTGCTTTTGAGTTTGTCATAAGAAAATGAGCTTAAGCCTAAACCAAGGGTTGGTAAACTCATCACATCCTCCCTCTGATTAGGGGTAATGAGGATACCTTAAATATGAAGTAAGCACCCCACACTTAATCACCATGATGTAGGATTAAGATCATTAACCTACTTGTAATTATTTTAGAGGTTTTTGGAGTTTTTGTTTGGTGTTAAGTAATGAGTTTAAGCCATAATCAAGGATTTAATGGACTCATTACACCATCCTAATAGAAGGATAATAGATGAGAACATTTAAGTTGGGGAAGGCTCCTCAACTTAATCCATGATTAGGGATTAACCTCATGACAAAACAAAGCCTTTATTAAGATGGATTTTAGTTAATGGTAAGGTTAAGAAGTGAATTTTATGGTTTTTAAGACAACTTGAGGGGAACTTGTCCATTAACACTAGGGTTAGCCCTTCTTAACCAATTAAGGAAGAATTAGAACCCTAATGCAAGGCCCAAGTTATAAGTTTGATGTCTTGATGATTATTAAGTGAATTGGTTAAAGTATTTAAACACATTAAGGGCTTAACACTTAGGATTAAAGTTATACACTCCATCCTAATAGAAGGATACAGGCATACCCTTAATCACAAAGCCTTAAAACCTTTAAGGTTTAGTCCTTGATTAAGAGATGAGAAGAGGAGACACAAAGATGACACAAAGGTAAAACTAATAAGGGACTAATCAAACCCTAATTGTGATCATGCTTGGGTATTCCTAGGGTTAATGAGGCTTGCAAGAGATCTTCAAGGAAAAGCCACCATGGAAGAAGCAGGATGAAAGGAAAAGAAGCAGCAAGAAGCAAGACAACTTACTTCACTTAAGAAGATAAGTTGCTTGAAGGAAGAAAGAGGAGAAGGAGCATGAATGAGCAAGCTCACTCTAATTCACAAGTAAAATGCAACAATGAATGCATAAGTGGGATGAGAAGAGATTATGAGAAGTGAAGGCAAATTCACTTCTCAAACACTTACCACCTGAAAAGTTAGCAACAAGAAAATGAAATGAAATGAAAATGAGATGAAATGCAAGGATGCAAACCAAAGTCAGAAGCATAAACATGATGTTAATGATGCTAATAGATGATGCAAACACATGTCAAGGATTGTGGATGATCATACAAGGATGAGGGTGCAAATGAAACATGCTTTGGACCATAAAAGTTCATGAAAGTTTGTGAAATGGAATGAATGAATAACATGGAAAATGAATGATGCAATGATCAAACATGAGTTTAATGTATCCTAAGATGTCTCATATGTCATGTGGATGCACAAAATCTCATGGCAAGTTCATGTATGCAAGCAAATGAGAGATGAATGCAAATGAAGGCAAAAATTAGGGTTTACATACAATATGCAATGCAAAATTCAAAATCAGAAGCAAATGACAAGATAAAAAATTGAAAATGGGATCAAAGGTACCCTAACCCTACACAAGTTCACTGCCCAAAGGAGGGGACCTAAGTCTTAACCTAATGGAAGTTATGATTTTCTCAAGTCAACTAGGGTTTCAAGGCACTTCAAAAGGAAAAATGCACATTAAATTGAAAATGAAAGATAAATTCAAACCAATTTTACCCTAGAAACTACATGATATGAAGGATGCAATGCAAGAAGAACTATCATCAAACTCTTCATGGTTAGGCAGAATGAATTTTTCTAAGTTAGAACAAAAATATTGCCTTTTAAGAACTTTAATTCCAAAGAAAAATGTCAAAATAGGTCAAGAACCAAAAAGAAATTTGTTTGAAGAGTTTGATAATGTTTCTTAATGTTTTAAAATGCAATGTGAATTTTTTGGTGATTTTTAAATACCTAAATGCATTTTTTTAATTAATTAATTTCCATTAACTAATTAAAAATAAACATTTAAATGATTTAAAAATAATTTTTAATGCAAAAATAAAAGTAAAAATATTTTTGGGTTCTGAAAATTAATAAAAGATTTGATAAAAATTTTCAGAATTTTTTAATGTATTTTACTATTTTTAAAAATTCGTGGAAATTAAATACAAAATAAATGAAATAAAAATGAAATAAATGAATAAATGAGAAAGTAAGCTGATCTAAAGGCCCAGATTCAAATCTAGGGGGACGGGAGTTGACTACGCGCGCTAATGGTCGGCTGAAATTCAAATCTCACTAATTATGATTAAACCCTAATCCTGAACCTTAATTACTTTCAGATGACCGGAACAGTGTTCCGGTCATCTTCTCCGGCCATCCAATCCTTCAATCTCACTCAAAACGCAATCTTAAGCTCTCTAACTCTCCAGAATCAAACATCTAACAACCCTAAACATGAATCCAGCCCTAAAACTCATTTATTTTCACCCAAGAACAAGAATCAAAGCCAAACGGAAAAAACGCAGAAAATTTCAAAGGTTCAATACATGCTTAATACTTGACCATTTTCAAAACTAAACATATCAGAATCATCAGTGAATCATGGAGAACCAATTAGCAACTTAAAAACACGTTTCTGGAAAATTTGTTCTTGGTGATACCTGAACTGAAGCTTTCGAAAATGGGGCTTTTTGGCCAGCCCTTTGCTTCAAACAAGCTCCAATGGTCCTCCCCAAGTGTTTGTGATGCTTAGCTGGGGTTTATATGGCCTCAAAATGAAAATGGCAGAAGTTCAGTTTGTGAAATGTGAAAATCGTACTTCTGATTGTGAAGGTTTTAGGGCCAAATGAAAGGTGGGAAATGATCAGTGGATCATGGTGAGTTGAATGATGAAAGAAACTTGAAGGTTTGATGGTTGAATCAAGAGATTCGAAGGCTTTTGCAATTTTGAGGATTTTGGAGACTGCTGAGTTCTTGGAGTTTCAGGCTGTGTTGTCTTGTGCTTTTGCTTGGTTTTGATCCACATAAAGAAGTGTGATAGGTCAGAGAGTGGGTGCTGGCCTATGTTGATTGGTATGGGCAAGTTGCCAAAATGTCAAAAGTTGGTGTACTTGAGGTATGGGTCATGGCAGGCCAAGGACAATGGGGTGTCCTGCGCAACAAGGATCAAGGAGTGTCATGAAATCAGATTTTGTGAGCTGTGGCAAGTGGATGAGAAGCTTTGGATCATTTTGCAAATTCATGGAGTTTTGGCCCCTTTTGGATTTCTTAATGATCAAGGCATGAAAATGAGTGATTCTTTGGGCCATTCTGAGTTTTAGGTCATGTGTTATGTTTATGTAATGCTTAGAAGTTATTTTGAAGTCATGGAAATGCTTGGCATGTGAATTTGCAAGTTTCCCTCTTTGGTGTAAAAGTGAAAATTTAGTGATTTTGTCCAACTTTGCAAGGCCATAACTTTTGTTCTGAAATGAATTAGAGTGAGTTCTTGTACTTTTCGAAAATGGGAGGATACAATCTACAACTTTCATGACCAAAGATTTTTCATTTGAAGCATTTTTGAATCAAAAAGAGGAGATTGAAAAACTTTCCCAAAATGGCAAGTTTTCATTATAAGTCACTTTCCAAAAATGGCAACTTTGCAAATGACTTGAAATCCTTAAATTTGTGAACTTCTAACATCTTATAAGATCAAATAAAGATAATACACATTCAAAATGATGTAGAAACCCCTTTGGTTGGGTGATTGGGGGCCTCAGATGCCCTGATTTTGCACTGACTTGCTCAAGAAGTCATCTGGTGATCAGATGCCTTCCCCATTGAATTTTTCCATAAAACTTGGTATGCATGATCCTTATAGCATATAGAGACCACTAGAAACAAGAATGACCAAAAAATTTGGAGTTATGGCCTTTGAAATCAAAACCCTAATTTTAGGTCATCAGTGCAGTTAAACCTGGCTCTGCTTCCATGCCTTGCCAGTTCTTGTGATTTTATGACTTCCTTGATCTTGGGAGGATATAATATGATGCTTGAACATACATGGACCCTCTTGATATGATTGAAGGCCTTTGGAGTGGCACAAATGGCTCTTGGATTGCTCAGATCACAAACCCTAGATGCAGATGACTTAGAACTAATGCAGTGAAGCAAAAAATGCACTATGAGATGATATGGTTGAACTTATGCAATATGAAAAGAAACACAATCCATGGTGAAATGAGTGAGGGCAAATTTGGGGTGTTTACAGCTGCCCCTATTCAAACATGAGTTAGCTGTGCAGGATGTAAGCAAAGGCTTAACAGGCAAACAAGATAACTTGTGGTTGAATACCAAAGACAGTCCAAAATTTGCACTCACTGAATGAAGAAGAAAAGGGATATAGATTGTAAAAGGGAGTAAAGTATGATTATAAAGTGCGGGTGAAGGAGGACGACCGTCGAGCAGGGGACAACTGCTGGGGATAAAGCGATGACGGGGACGGCCGACGTGCTGGGGAAATAAAGAGATCATGATGGGGACGGCCCTCAAGCAAAGAAACAAGAATCTCTGGGGATTAAAGGTAAATGATGGGGACGACCATCGGGTTGAAGAAATAAATGATGAGGGACGGTCATCAGAGGTGAAGGACGATCACCTAGCAGGGGACGGCTGCTCTGTTGGGGATAAGATGAGGGACGGTCATCTAACGGTGAAAGACGATCACCTGGCAAGGTACGGTTGCCGGAAGTATCGCGACATAGGACGAATGTCGGATAGAAAAGGTCGACAATAGGGACGGCCATCGGATAAGCATGATGAAGGACGATCATCAAGAGGTGAAGGACGATCACCTAGCAGGGTACGGCTGCTCTCGGGTTTTATCATGACATAGGATGAATGGCAGATAACAGAATCAACGATGGGGACGGCCATCGGATAAAATGATGAAGGACGATCATCAAGAGGTGAAGGACTATCACCTAGCAGGGGACGACTGCTAAAAATATCACGACATAGGACGAATGTCGGATAGGAAGGGGTTCTAATAAATAGAGACTCCGATGGGGATGATGAAGGACGATCATCAACAAGGTGAAGGATGATCACCTGGCAGGGTACGGCTGCCGGAAGGTATCATGACATAGGATGAATGTCAGATAGAAAGGAACCAAATGGCGTTCTCCATTTTCCACAAAGCCCCAGATTCTCACTAGCAGACCAATGGCGTTCGCCATTGGCATATGGCGATCGCCATGCATCGCGGGAGCAGTTTTCTTAGCATTTTTGCCCTGTTCGAATTTCAAACTCTCCTACTGTTTTGGAGCCACTTTTCCTCTATAAATAGGAGCCTTTAGAGCAGTTTCTCAAGAGTCCAAATACCTTGCGGAAGCGCTGCCGAATTTTCACCAGATCTAGACATATTACTAGCCAAAGTATTAATCGCTCACATCGAGTGGTTAATACACCATTGTAATCGTTTTCTTTTCCGTTTCGCTATACTTGGATTGTTTTGCAGAATTTATACAAGTTTCAATTTCATTTATTTCAGGTTATTTAATTATTACTTTATTTAAATTACTGCACTTTAGTTTATTGCAATTCTTGTATGTTCTTGCTCATCACTTTAACCATTTTTATATAAAAACTCTTAAAACATAATTTTCTTAAAATCAATTAGTTATGTATGTTTCTAAGTGTTTTAACTTAATGATGTCGAATTTAAAATCAACTATGCTATGCTAGATTTACATAAGCCCGTAGTTTGAGGATCATCGTCTCGACGGGACTCCATAGGATAACCGACATATTTTTAAAATGCTTGAAATTCTGGTTGTGTTCTAAGTTTAATTTAGGTATTATTGTCGTGAGAGCGAGAGGCTGCTTACCAGCGTTTCGTCACGAGAGTGAGGAATGCACTATGATGAGTCCAATAGAGCTACATTTTGAGGTACGCGTCAGATAGTAGGCACAAGACACTAGAACCTAAACATAGTGAGAGCGCTTTAGGTATTTCTTTTCGATCTTATCCACCTTCAAAAAGACTTCCTTTAACTACCGAGCGAGCGAGAGAAAAATCTTGGGGTTATCGGTCGTGGCTCGGTCAATACCGCGAGAGTGTGAGATCGAACCTTTAGGTTGGTATTTTTGTCAGAATAACTTCTGCATTGTATTCAACCTCGGATCCTAAAGAGTCCCGGAAATCATTCTACGGTCTCGTTTCTTTTACTCGTGCAAGTACCCTTTCTTTTCATAATTATTATTTTATTCTTTTCTTCCGTGACAACCCTAGCCTTAGACTTACATTGCAATTATAGGACATTCCCTATTGACTAACAATCCATGTGGGTTCGAAAATCTTTTAAAACTACGCGATCACCTGTATGCTTGCAGTATCTATCCGACCAAACACATAGAGTCGAGCGATCACTTGGGTTGAAGTGATGTGTTTCTAGATACCGCTCACTATTTATTATGTTAAATACATAATTTAATATAATTGTCAACGTCGCAAAATCCTCCAGGGTCACAAACATAAGGACAGTTAGAGAAAATGTGGAATAAATAAGGTACACCGTAAGGTATTGTGCACTATAATGAAATACAAAATATGGTAAGGTACCATATGATATAATAATAATAGTTATTATTAATTTTATAATAGTTATAAAATATAATAATAATAATAAAATTATGGTTATTATAATAATAGTTATTATAATAATATAATAATAGTTATAATAATAATATAATAACAATATTATTATTGAGTTGGGCTTTTAGGTTAAAGCCCACACAAGTAGTTCTATAAATAGAACCCTTGTGCACAAGCTCAAAAGGTTGTTGTTTTGATAACCCTGGCCGTATTCCCTTTTCCTCCCTTTTTCACTCTAAACCTTCATTTGTAACCATCTAGCATTGTGATTGAAGGAAGTTGTTCGTGTGGACTGAGTAGAGGTGTTGTTCTTCGTACAACGCTCGTAATCAAATCGGAATCAAAGGTTTCAAGCACCACAAGAGGTAAATATTTTGTCAACGATCATGCCCTTTCGTAAGGATCTCTAAAGGGAAATTTTTGTTTTCCTTTGCAATTTTATCGGCAATTTCCCTTCACTTTGGCCATAGGCCTACAACTTATATACATCAACGTTGGTCATACAACCTAGAAATTTAATATCAACATTGGTCATTCAACCTATAACTTAAATAATAAACGTTGGTCATTCGACCTACAACTTAAAAATGCCCATAAATCGGGACAAAACAACCTAATAAACAGTACGAGAAAATCCACACCGTCAACACAAATTTGAAAATAAACTGACTAAAATCACCTCGACAATTTCCGTTACATTCCTGACAACTAATTTTATTGCGTTATTTCACCCGATCGACTAGATCGGTACCGTTTTACACTCTGTTATCGCTACCGATAAATCCCACTGAATCTGTTAAATTCCAGCTTACTGATACATATACTTTCTGCTACCAATTGCTTACTATCATAAAAACTCAATTCTGCTATAATATATCATTATTTGCTAGTTACTCGTTTCCTGCTAAATCCTATTATTTCTAAATGTTATCATATCCTTCTGATTCACCTACATAATGTCACTTCTTAATTAATTCTAATAATCACATTCTTGTATAATCCTTGATTAATTAAATCATGACTTATTTATACCACCACTAATTAATAACTAAGAGGTACACATGTATAACAATTAATTAATGTGTTCAAAACAACTAATTAATCAACTAGTACATACAGGAACCAAAAGAAAAGTGGTCCCCACCTTTCCTCCATGGCTTGTGCCACCTTTGTGTGGCTTGAGCCACCTTCCTACTAAATGGGTGGCCACTCCCCAAGTGGCGTGCGCCACCCCCCTTTGTGGCCCCTGTCACCCAAATTTTCCTATTTTTCTCCTATTTCCAGTATTTTTCGAGTTTTTCTTTCTGTAGTATTTTCGACTACTGATTTATCTAATTTTAACCAAAATATTTGTGTTCAATACCTATGGATTCACCATTAATCAATTACCACAAAACGACTCCCAAATATAAAACCAACATCGCACAATTTTTTCCACAAAACCATCAACAATTAATCAACACAAAATCAACACATTAGAATTATATAATCCCAATACCTCATGTTAATTATCGTATTCTCGGTTATAGAATTCGAACCCCACCCTTCCCTTAATTTTGACGACCGCTTGAATTTCGATCGACTTTCCGACTTGGCTCCAACGACAACAACTTTTGTATCCCTCTTTCTCCAACTTAACTTCTACTTTTTATTATTTCTTTTAATTATAATTATAATTATAATTTTAATCTCAATTGGGCTTACTAATCAACACCCCATGATTACTACTATTAATGCAACAACTAAACCCACTTAAATAAAACACTCTTATAATTCCATAATATTAATTCTAATATTATTTCTCCGACTAAATTGACTAATTACTGACTATCAATTAAATCGTCCAAACCACCAGATTAACATATTCAACCATAAACGAAAAATATTTAATATCATTTTCCACAACTTAAATCAACTTATTTACTTAATCCAACTCAAACCAACTTAGAAACATCAATGTAACATTCCGATAATTCGGAACTCAACTCAAATCATCATAAACGACACAAACCAACGTAAATTAAATCAACACAACATAATACAAGTATATTTAATTAATTAATTAATTAATTAATTAAATGGGCGTTAGAATTCTCCCCCACTTAGAATATTTTCGTCCTCGAAAATTTATCCGATTCAACTACTCCAACTACTTAATCTATCCGACTGATCAACTCCCATCCCCAAAAGACAACCTCACCTAGAATACAAACAACAATTCATAACCTCAATGGCAACAATAACGCGAAAAACACTCAAGCAATACACTTGAGAACTATCAACACAACACAACGAGTAACCAACTTAAGAATTCACTGGTTTAAGAACTAGAACACAATAACATAAGAACACACCACTTAAACACAACATCAATACAACCAACTACCAACATTGTTGTTATTCACATATGAACAACTGCACTACACCACGCGTTTGCTGCGCACTCTGATTATTTGCAAATTATTGAATCTACTAAGTTTACCTCCAACTCATAATCACCAACACCGACATAATAAAAGACTTCGACTTAACTCTTCAGAAATTTGTTCTAACAGGTATTTTATGCTCTCGTAGTTATCAAATACTTCAACTTAGATCCGTAAGATAACACTTCTGAAAATTCAACACAATTACAACTGCGACTACTTCCAAATCTTGGATAAAATATTCATATACTTCCATGAATTATCATAAAACATAATTATAACTTTACCATCTTTTAATAACACATTCTCCAAAAAATTCTTAAACATGTAACAACATTACAACCACATATGGTACATGGGTCCAACTAACCCCGACAAGATAACTCATCCTTTTCACTTCCAACTAAATCCAACAAACAAAATCATATACTCCTACTCATACCGACATAGTTCTTTATAAATTCTTATCCGAAGCAACACAACCAAACAACTAATCTTTTCCAACCAAAAATCACAGTTTAATAAATCAACTTATAAGTTCACACCGTTTAATACTTGCAACTCAACACTCAAATACTATATCTGACATTCTTGTCAAATCATGGTATTATATTTCCATTATTTTCTCCTCGAATCATCTCAAGAAAGCTTCAAGTATCAAGCCACTTAATTCCTCACAAAACAACACTCAAATTATCCAGAACTCAAAATGTACATACTATACTAGTTGGCATGACACATCTATCCATCAATTATGATTCCGTCTACTATCAACAAGATATTAAGGGTGATCAGTTCTTCAATTTGTCAAAATACAGCCGGCAACCATAATAGTGGCATAAATCATCATTACCCAACATAATTGTGTACTTCAACTTGTGCCCTAAGTTCATAAGCCTAATGCTCCACCAACTCTCTAAGGCTTATCAACGTCTTCTTAGTTTCCTTAATTTTAACTTCCTTCACGATATAAAATGTCCAAAATCCAATACATATTTTCTTATACATGCTTATAGCACAACACAAATTTAAATATCCTTCTAACACCGGAGTCGCTACAACATTGAGTACAACCCAATTTGGTTCGCTCCAATTACAACTCTTATCCAAGTTAAAAATATAACATCATCACTTTAATCATCTCCATTCAACATAAATTTCATCTCTATGCATCCTCCGACACTGTCACATTCTTTCTAATATCAACATTTAATTCCTTATCAATGTTTCACACTCGTCTTCATCTTTCTCATTTTTCAGTAATAGTTACTCAACTTTGAACACATTTTTCTCTTCCAATACAGACCTCCCAAACACAAATTCATAATTCAAAATGAATAGAATCTCGTGTAGATTCCAAAACTTCAAGCATCGCTTGAATCTGAGTTACGAATAAAAAGTTATCATCTTTGCAATGAGAATGGTCAAGAATTCTCGTATGCAAAATTTTCCCAAAAATCAGCATTAGACCCAACTATTAAAACACACTTATCTCCCTTTTCAAGAACCTCATGAAAACAATTCTCATATGAAAACTGTAGGGAATTTCGTAAGCTTTCCAAAAAGTCCAAAATTGTTTTAATCAGAATCACGAGTAAGAAGTTATACCTCTTTTACTGACAGCTGCTCCAAAATTGCAAAATCAGAATTCAAGATTGATGAACATAAGTCCCATCTCTCTCTCTCTCTCTCTGTCTCTTGATTCCAAAATTCACTAATATGCTTTCTTTTCATCCAATTCTAAAATTACTCGACTTTAATCCAACTATACTCAAGGCATATTAATCTACCGACTTGATCCATCAACTTATCATTTCCATTGGAATAATTCCTTATTTTTAATCAATTCACCATCCATAATCTACGCACATCTCAAGCTCGACCGATATGAATTCATGAGTCCATACTTTCGCCGGTCCGCAAAAACATCGCTTCAACAACATTGCACTCTTGCAATCCACATCAACTTGAATCACTTCTTGTCGCTCCCGATAAGTGGGACAGGCCCAGATAAAGGTACAGACGCGAACGGTCGGCGAGAGGGACAATGAGAACACACAGCCGTGAACTCACTGGAGATGAATAGAGTCGCCAGCTAGGCATTTTTATCCCGGAGGAAAGGCAATGCTGCATAGACCTAGAAAGAGATGGATAAGACGGTTGCGAACCAGAGAGACTGACAAAGGGGGTTGGTTACAACCTGGGAAGGTATTAGCACCCAGATTGTCCGCCGTACTCGACGGGATCCACGCTTAAAAGATTTGTGTTTTAAAGGGGTAGTGTCAGTGCAATCTGTGTATAAAATAGCTGGAAAAGGATGTACAGGTGTCAGTGTAAAGTGTATAAGTGATGTGAAGTATGAAAGTGTCAGTGCAAGAAAGGAGTGAAAGGCTCAAGATCATGAGGCTAAAGAATGAAGCTAGAAGGAGGGGGAATATACAGAGACTCTTGTTCGATAACTGTTAAGTTATGCCTACGTATCCTCTCGTGCAATGAGGAAGTCAGAACACCGTAGTTCGACCCAAAGAGACTGAAAGATGAATTGACTTGTGAACTGCTTACTTGTCTATGCTCAAGTGTATGACCTGTCTGGCTCAGGTGCAAACTGTCTTGCATTAGACGGAAGAAGCGAGCTCTCGTTTGTGAGTGAATGAGATGAGAAAAGAATCCCGGAGGAGACGATTATTGTTTGTTTTTGTGTTTTCAGTCTTTTATTGTTTTTGGATTTTGTCATAAGTTAATGAGCTTAAGTCTAAACCAATGGATTTAGTAAACTCATCACATCTTCCCTCTGATTAGGGGTAATGAGAATACCTTAAGTGTGAAGTCAGCTTCTCACACTTAAACACCTTTGGTGTAGGATTAAGATCATTAACCTACTTGTGATTAATTAGATGTTTTTGTTGTTTTTGTTTAGTGTTAAGTAATGAGATTAAGCCATAATCAGGGATTAAACATACTCATTACACCATCCTAATAGAAGGATAATAGATGAGAATGTTTAAGCTGAGGAAAGCTCCTCAACTTAATCCATGATTAGGGATTAAACTCATGACAAAACAAACCTTTGATTAAGTGGATTTTATTAAATGGAGAGATGAAGAAGTGATTTTTAGGGTTTGTAAGACAACTTGAGGGGGACTTGTCCATTAACACTAGGGTTAGTCCTTCTTAACCAATTAAGGAAGAATTAGAACCCTAATGCAAGGCCCAAGTTACAAGTGTGATGTCTTGATACTTATTAAGTGAATTGATTAAAGGATTTAAACACATTAAGGGTTTAACACTTAGGATTAAAGTTATACACTCCATCCTAATAGAAGGATGCAGGCATAAGCTTAATCACAAAGCCTTAAAGCCTTTAGGGTTTAGTCCTTGATTATGAGGTGAGAAGAGAAGACACAAAGAGACACAAAGGTAAAACTAAGTGGGGGACTAATCAAAACCCTAATCATTGTCATGCTTGGTTGTTCCTAAGGTTTGTGAGGTTTAAGAAGGAAATCTTCAATGGAACCACCAGGAAGCAGATGAAAGGATCAAGAGAAGCAAAGTAACTTGCTTCATTTAAGAAGTCAAGTCACTTGAAGAAAGAAAGTGGGAAGAAGAATAATGAGCAAGCTCAAACTCAAACACATACAAAAATGCAGCAAGGATGCATAAAAGAGATGAAGAGAAGTTATGAGAAGTGAAGGCAAATTCACTTCTCAAAGTCACTTACCACCTGAAAAAATTAGAAAAGAGAATGCAATGCAATGCAAAATGAGATGAAATGACATGAGGCAAATCAAAACCAGAAGCACAATCATGATGTTAATGATGCTATGAGATGATGCAAACATGAAACAAAGCATGGGGATGATCATACAAGCTTATGAATGCAAATGAAGCAGGTTAAGACACATGAACATACATGAAAAGCTATGAGATGCATATGGCATACAACATGGCAAATGAAAGATGCAATGATCAAACATGCTTTCAATATGTCTTATGATGTCAAATGAACCACATGGATGCATAAAATATCATGGCAAGTCAAGGCATGAATGCAAATGCAAGATGGATGCATATGAAAGCCCAAATTAGGGTTTATGAACAATACAACAAACAAAAACCAAAATCAGAAGCAAACAACATTATAAAAAATTGAAAATGCACTCAAAGGATCCCTAAACCTATACTAACTCACTGCCCAAAGGAGAGGTCTCAACTCTTAACCTAATTCAAGTTATGATTTTCCTAAGTTTTCTAGGGTTTTAAGGTTCCTTAACAAGAAAATTGCCAAACAAATAGAAAATGAAAGATCAAATCATGGCCATTTAATCTCACAAACTACATGCTAAACACAATGCAATGCAAAAAGAATCAAGGTCCAACTCTTTAGGGTTAGGCAGAAATGATTTTTGGAAGTTTGGATCAAAATAAAGCATAAAAATGATTTTAATTCCATGGAAAATTCTCAAAATGCATCAATATCAAAAAAGAAATTTGGTTTGAGGGTTGGACAATGTTTCTAAATGTTTTTAAAGGTTTCATGAATTTTTTGGTGATTTTTAAATACCTAAAAGTATTTTTAATAAATTAATTTTCATTAATCAATTAAAAATAAACTTTTAAATATTTAAAAATACTTTTTTAATGCTAAAAATGAAAATAAAAATATTTTTGTGTTTTAAAAATTAATGAAACCCTTGGTAAAAAAATTTCATAATTTTTAAAGCCTTTTTGCTATTTTTAATAAATTGTATAAAACAAATGAATTAATATGAAAATAAAATGAATTTTAAACTGAAAAAGGAGAAGTAATCAAATCCTAGGGTCCAGATTCAAACAAGCCTGCGCGCGAATTGACCTGGCGCCAAATCCTACGGCCAAAATTCAAACTGGGCTAATTAATGATTAAACCCTAATCCCACCGTTAATGACCCTCAGGTGACCGGAACAGTGTTCCGGTCATCTTCTCCGTTCACTCCAAAACACCAACTCTCTCCACACGCATCTAAAATGAAATCTAATTAAACAGAAATGATCCCCACTCACTCACGAATCCAAACCCCCATTCAAACACCATTTATCACTCCTAAACTGGCTGAATCGAATCAATCTAGTTCTAGGGCAAAAAGTTTCAGAGACTGATTAAACTCTCATCTCTCCACCATTTTCAAAACTAAAGACATATTCATGACCAGGGAAGCATGAAGAAAAACTTAAGAACTTTAAAAATCATTTCTGGAAAAAAAGTTCTTGAGCTACCTGAGTTTCGAAGCTTTCAATCTTGCAACTTTCTGACCCCTTCCTTTGATGCAAACCACTCCCTTCGGTCCCCTGATGTTGCCTGGATGCTTAGAAGAAGTTTGTGATGGATGGTTTGGAAGTTTGAAGCAGTTCTGTTCAAGCTCAGGTGGGAATCGTGTTTTGGATTCAGGCTGTTTCAGGCAATGGTGAGGGGTTCTTTGTGATCAGGGTGATGAGTGGAGAAGGTTTGTGAAGTTTGTTTCTGAGTTTGTGGCCTGAGGAGAGTGTTTCGAATGCTTTTTCTCTATGGAATGAAAATGAGAGAGTGGTGTTCTTGCTGGTTCCAGGCTCTTGTGTTATGTTGCTTGGCTTGCCATTTGTTTGTATAAACTAATGGGATTGGTCAGAGGATGTGACCTGTGCTTTTGTGATAGGTGTGCTAGCTTTTGCCAAAATGTCAACTTTGTGTAAGAGAAAGCATGGGCAACTTCTAGCCAAGTACAAGGGTTGTGGGCTGCGCAGCATGGTGAGGGGAAAGGGCTAGTGTGGTTCAGCATCCAAGGCAGCAAGTGGATGAGGTGTGATGATGGTTTTTGCAACTTGCTCACTTTTGCTTTCCATGAAAATATCTTGCCTCACAAGCCATGAAACATGAGAAACTCTTGGTCCATTCTGATTTTTAGGTCACATGTGATGTTTGTGTAATGGTTTGACATGAATTAGAAGTCACAAATGCCTTTGATACATGATTTTGCAAATTTCTCATTTGGTGCATATTTTGAAAATTAGTGATTTTTGCCAATTTTGCCACACCATAACTTTTGATCCAAAATGAATTAGGTCATGTTCTTGTACTTTTTGAAAAGGGAAAGATCTAATCTACAACTTTCATGACCAAAGTTTTTCCATTTGAAGCATTTTTGGATCAAAAAGCAAGGGTTGAAAAAGTTGCATAAAATGACATTTCATTAAAAGTCAACCATGCCCTAAAAAGTCAACTTTGCAAAAACTTTTAATTCTTGAATTTTGTGAACTTCAACCTTATTCCATGATCAAATAAATATCAAATACACTCAAAATGATGAAGATCACCCCTTGGTTGGGTCATTGGGGGCCTCAGATGCCCTAATTTTGCACTGACTTGTCCAGAAAGTCAACTCTTGATCAGATGACTTCCCCATGGAATTTCTTCATGAAAATTGATATGCATACTCCCTATACCATATAGAGACCAATATAAACAAGAATGACCAAAAAATTTGAAGTTATGGCCTATGAAACCAAAACCCTAATTTTAGGTCATCTGTGCAGTCAAGCCTGGCTCTGCCTCCACACCAATCCCAGTTCTTGTGATTCTTTGGCATTCTTGACTTGGAGAGGATATAATATGATGCTTGAACACATATAGACCCCTTTGAAGTGATTGATGACTTTTGGGGTGGCTCAAGAAGCTCTTGGATTGCTCAGATCACAAACCCTAGATGCAGATGACTTTGAATCTATGCAGAGATTCAAAATTGTGGTATGAGATGCTATGATTGTGTTTATGCATATGAAATGATCACAAGCCATGGTGTGAATGGGTGAGGGCAAATTTGGGGTGTTTACAGCTGCCCCTATTCAAACATGAGTTAGCTGTGCAGGATGTAAGCAACGACTTAACAGGCAAACAAGATAACTTGTGGTTGAATACCAAAGACAGTCCAAAATTTGCACTCACAGAATGAAAAAGGGATATAGATTGTAAAGGAAAATAAAGTATATTGTAAAGTGTGGGCGACGGAGGACGACCGTCGAGCAGAGGACGACTGCTGGGTAAAGAGCAATGACGGGGACGGCCGACATGCTGGGAAAAGTGCGGAAAATAAAGCAATGACGGGGACGGCCGACATGCTGGGGATAAAAGAATTATGATGGGGACGGCCATCAAGATAAAGCTGTAAGATTCTCTGGGGTTAATTAAACATGACGGGGAAGGCCATCAAGTTCATAAAGTAAAGTAACCAACGATGGGGACGGCCATCGAGCTAAAAAGAAAAGGGACCACGATGGGGACGGCCATCGGGTTAAAGAATAAATGAAATAAACAGATGATGAGGTACGGTCATCAAAGGTGAAGGACGATCACCTAGCAGGGGACGGCTGCTCTGTTGGGGATAAGATGAGGGACGGTCATCTAAGGTGGAGGACGACCACCTGGCAGGGTACGGCTGCCGAAAATATCGCGACATAGGACGAATGTCGGATAAAAAGGTCAACGATGGGGACGGCCATCGGATGAGCATGATGGAGGACGACCATCAAGAGGTGGAGGACGACCACCTAGCAGGGGACGGCTGCTCTCAAGGTTTATCATGACATAGGACGAATGTCAGATAACCAAAATCAACAATGGGGACGGCCATTGGATAAAATGATGAAGGACGATCATCAAGAGGTGGAGGACGACCACCTAGCAGGGGACGGCTGCTAAATATCAACGATGGGGACGGCCATCGGATGAGCATGATGGAGGACGACCATCAAGAGGTGGAGGACGACCACCTAGCAGGGTACGGCTGCTCTCTAAGTTTATCATGACATAGGACGAATGTCAGATAAAAGAAATTTGTTTGTTGGTGATGTACTGGGAAATAGTAAACACGGACGAGTATTTACACCCAAGAAACAAAAGGTATAAGTGTTTAGACATCGTGTATAGATTAAAGATGCGGACGAGCATCCTTAAGACTACGATACGGACGAGTATCGGGTAGAAACAAATACTGACACGTGTTCAGAGATGATGATACGAACGAGTATCAACTGGTTAACAGAGAACACGGACGAGTGTTGAATCTGAAGGGACTCCTCTGGGGAATAGTAGACACAGACGAGTGTCTATATTCAAGAAGACAAAAGTGTTTGACACAGTGTATGGGTTAAAGATGCGGACGAGCATCCTTAAGACTATGATACGGACGAGTATCATGTAGAAACAAACGCTTGACGCATGTTCTGAGATGATGATACGGACGAGTACCATCTGGTTAACAAAGAACACGGACGAGTGTTGAATCTGAGGGGATATAAGTGGTATATATAAGATACGGACGGGTATCAGTATGAGTGTGAATGGTGTATAGATGAGTATTTAACTGCTGGGGAGAGTGACACGGACGAGTGTCAAAGGGGATGCGTGTAATATAAACAAGTATCTGATATACAAAGTGTAGATGAATGCGCTGGGGATATGACACGGACGGGTGTCAAAGGATTTATATATGTAAGTATATGTGAGTGCAAAGAGGACGTCTTTGTCTTTCTGCTGGGGTTATGACACATATGGGTGTCAAAAAGTATCTGTAATACGAGTGTTATTGTTTGCACAGGGTGTTCGGGTGACTTTACTGGGGAGTGATGACACGGACGGGTGTCAAAGAGAGTATATATGCTGGTGTTTGTGAATGTGGGGCAACTGATTTTGCTGGGGAACTTCCGCTGGGGATTTTGGAGGAAGTATTCTGTATATTGATGGATTGTCATTATTCACAAGTGTTGATTTAAAACATGGCTTATGATTATGCTATATGTTTGATTTTTGCCGTAATGCTCCGTGTTAGACGGAATGCTACGCTTTGTGGGTGGATATGATGCGAATGCTATGATTATGCGAAAGGTACCAAACCGGGATTCGGATCCCGTCGCTACGAAGATCTTCGGCCGATCCGCTTGAAATGGACATCCCAGCTGGGGGTGAGATCATTGGTAGATCTGACGAGATGATATCTGCTTGGGGATTTCGGTCACTGATAGATCTATCTCGGTAAATGAGGGACCCAGCTGGGGTTTGTAGAAGCTTTCTTCACTCTGTTGTGATCTTCTATGCGCTGCTCTTCTGGATAGAGGCTGGAGCTCTGTGGGGGGATGGTTCCCTGACTTTTGTACTCGGCTGAGGATGAAATGGCAACTCGGCTGGGGATATGGGCGCCTTCTGTGATGCCTGGCAATCCTGATGGGGATAAGTAATAAGTGGCAACTCAGCTGGGGAGAAAACACTTTGGGCACTGAGTGTCGATTTGTCAGCTTGCCGGAGTGAAGCTTTCATGCCCCAAGTTGCATCCTGGATACATGCAATCCTGCAAAGATAAGGAAACGCACAAGTAATCCCGAGGTATCCTTTACTGGATTCCGTCTTAGGAGTTTAGACACTTCTGAGAGTAAGTATATTTCCTGCAAGCACGTTTTTATTTTTGAAGATAAACATCTATATTCTATGCAATCCATTTTTCTTTAAGATATCAGACATTTTTGCAAATAAAAATGTACAAGACGAGGCATGACCGAGAATCTGATTTTATTAATTCATATGCCCTGAATTGGCGAGATACAGTCAAAGAAACAAATCCCCTGGAATGAGGAGATTGTTACAAATTGAGAAACAAAATGCTGGCAATGTTGATGACGCTTTAAGGAGCTTCCCTTTTTGCTACGACTCGTATGACTTTTGACGTTCTTCTCATCTTGCTTTCTGAAGAATGTTGATTCTGATTGAAGCTTGATCCTTTCGAAGCTTAACAAGTTGTAAACGATACAGACGAATTCAGAATGCAGTTGTTCGCTTATTCCCTTATTCTGCATGGATCGCCCTTTCGGGTTTTCAATCCATCGGGATACCCATTTTTGCCTGAGCTGTCCAATGCGGCTTTTCAACTCAGCGGGTGTACATTTTTTATTTTCCCTTATTTTTGCCCGATCCTTTTATTCTGTTTTTGACTCGCCGGGATGCCCTATTTTTGCCTGGACTTACGTTCTGTTTTTATGTCCAGCGGGTCATTTTTACGCGAAATATTTTTTAACTGCGTCTGAATTCACGGGGGACGGGAAGTCTTCACCATCCATGGTGCTGAGCATCAGTGCTCCACCCGAGAAAACTTTCTTTACTACGAATGGTCCTTCATAATTTGGAGTCTACTTGCCCCTGTGGTCTGTATGAGGAGGGAGGATTCTCTTCAGCACAAGATCTCCTACTTGGTGCTCTCGGTGCCTGACTTTCTGATCGAAGGCTTTCTTCATTCTTTTCTGATATAACTGCCCATGACAGATTGCAGCCATTCTTTTCTCTTCAATCAGACTCAGTTGTTCGTATCGGGACCTGACCCATTCCGCTTTGCTCAGCTTAACATCCATTAGTACCCGCAAGGAGGGTAATTCAACTTCAACAGGTAGGACTGCTTCCATACCATACACAATTTGATACGGTGTTGCCCCAGTGGATGTCCTGATTGACGTGCGGTACCCATGCAAGGCAAACGGTAGCATTTCATGCCAGTCTTTGTAAGTGACTACCATCTTCTGCACAATCTTCTTGATATTTTTATTTGCTGCCTCAACAGCGCCATTCATCTTTGGCCTGTAAGGGGAAGAATTGTGATGTTGAATCTTGAAGTCCCGACACAGTTCTGCCATCATTTTGTTATTCAAGTTGGAACCATTATCAGTAATGATTCGCTCGGGAACTCCGTATCGACAGATGATATCTCTCTTTAGAAATCTGGCTACCACTTGTCTTGTAACGTTTGCATAGGAAGCTGCTTCGACCCATTTGGTGAAATAGTCAATGGCAACCAGGATGAATCTGTGGCCATTCGAAGCAGTTGGCTCAATCTTGCCAATCATGTCAATGCCCCACATAGCAAAGGGCCATGGTGAAGACATCACATTCAAAGGATTGGGAGGTACATGCACCTTATCCGCATAAATCTGGCATTTATGGCATTTTCTGGCGTAAGCACAACAATCGGCATCCATTGTGATCCAGTAATATCCTGATCTTAGCAATTTCTTAGCCATTGCATGTCCTCCAGCATGGGTACCAAAGGATCCTTCGTGCACTTCATGCATCAACAAGTCCGCTTCTGTTCTATCAACGCATCTGAGGAGTACCATATCAAAGTTCCTTTTATACAGGGAACCATCAGTGTTCAGAAAGAAACTACCAGCAAGCCTTCTCAAAGTCTTCTTATCATTGGAAGATGCCCCAGGTGGGTATGTTTGGTCCTCCAAGAAGCATTTAATGTCATGAAACCAAGGCTTATCATCTTTAACAACATCTGCTGCAAATACATATGCTGGCCTACCAAGTCTGGACACTAGCGTAGGCACAACAGTCGGCATCCATTGTGATCCAGTAATAGCCTGATCTCAGCAACTTCTTGGCCATGGAATGCCCTCCTGCATGGGTACCAAAGGATCCTTCGTGCACTTCATGCATCAACAAGTCTGCTTCTGTCTTATCAACACATCTGAGGAGTACCATATCAAAGTTTCTTTTTGTATAAAGACCCATCAGTGTTCAGAAAGAAACTACCAGCGAGCCTTCTCAAAGTCTTCTTATCATTGGAAGATGCCCCATGTGGGTATGTTTGATCCTCCAAGAAGCACTTAATGTCGTGGAACCAAGGCTTATCATTTTTAACAACATCTGCTGCGAACACATATGTTGGTCTGTCAAGTCTGGACACTGAAATCTGAGGTACAAAGTTGGCAGCCTGAACTTTGATCATGGACGAAATGGTAGCCAGAGCATCTGCAAACTGATTCTCGTCCCGAGGGATATACTCAAGCTTGACTGTTGTAAAGAAAGTCAATAACCTCCTTGTATAATCCCTGTAAGGTATCAGATGATCTTGGTGGGTGTACCATTTGCCGTTGGTTTGATTGATTACCAGAGCTGAATCTCCGAATACGGTCAATGTCTTGATCCTGAGGTCGATGGCTTCCTCAAGACCCATAATGCAAGCTTCGTATTCAGCTTCGTTGTTAGTACAGTTGAAGGTGAGCTTTGCCGAGAAAGGCATGTGAACTCCCTTAGGTGTAATGAGTACTGCACCAACACCACGACCATTCATATTAACAGCCCCATCAAACATCATAGTCCATTCTTCTTCCGGGTCCGGCCCTTCAGTGTGAACAGGCTCTTCATGATCTTTTGCTTTTATGAACATGATGTCTTCATCAGGGAAGTCAAATCTCATAGGCTGGTAATCATCAATAGGTTGCTCAGCAAGATATTCAGACAATACACTGCCCTTGATGGCTTTCTGAGATGTGTATTGGATGTCATACTCTGTGAGGATCATTTGCCATCTTGCAACCCGTCCGGTAAGAGCTGGCTTCTCAAATATGTACTTAACTGGGTCCATCTTTGAGATCAACAAAGTAGTGTGGGTCAACATATACTGTCTCAGTCGGCGAGCAGCCCACGCTAAAGCACAGCAAGTTTTCTCGAGCAGTGAATAACGTTGTTCACAGTCGGTAAACTTTTTGCTTAGGTAGTATATTGCATACTCTTTTCGACCAGACTCGTCATGTTGGCCCAGCACACACCCCATTGACTCTTCTAATACTGTCAAGTACATTATCAGAGGTCTTCCTTCCACTGGAGGCATAAGGATTGGAGGTTCTTGTAAGTATTCCTTGATCTTGTCAAAAGCCTTTTGGCAGTCTTCATTCCACCTGACCGTCTGTTCTTTTCTTAACAATTTGAACAAGGGTTCACAGGTAGCCGTAAGGTGAGATATGAACCTTGAGATGTAGTTCAATCGACCTAAGAACCCTCGAACTTCCTTCTCTGTCTTTGGTGCAGGCATCTCTTGGATGGCTTTGACTTTATCAGGGTCAACTTCAATCCCTTTCTCGCTCACAATAAAGCCCAGCAGCTTACCAGATCGCACCCCGAATGTGCATTTGTTGGGGTTCAATTTCAGTTGGTACTTCCTCAGACGCTTGAATAGCTTCAGCAGATTTACCAGGTGATCTTCTTCGGTAAGGGACTTGGCGATCATGTCATCCACATAACATTCGATTTCCTTATGGATCATATCGTGGAATAATGTCACCATAGCCCGTTGATATGTCGCACCAGCATTCTTGAGCCCAAATGGCATTACCTTGTAGCAGAACGTGCCCCAGGGTGTGATGAAGGTTGTCTTCTCCATGTCTTCAGGTGACATTTTAATCTGATTGTATCCTGAAAATCCATCCATGAAGGAGAATATCGAGAACTGAGCCGTGTTATCCACCAATACATCAATGTGAGGTAAAGGAAAATCATCTTTTGAGCTGGCTCTGTTCAGATCCCGGTAGTCGACACACATCCTTACTTTGTCGTCTTTCTTAGGCACAGGTACTGTATTAGCAACCCACGGTGGATAGCTAGTTACGGAAAGGAACCCAACGTCCCATTGCTTTTGTACCTCTTCCTTGATTTTCATTGCCATGTCTGGGCGAGTACGGCGTAGTTTCTGTTTGACCGGTGGGCATTCTTCTCTCAAAGGCAGCTTGTGCACAACAATGTCGATATCCAACCCTGGCATATCTTGATAAGACCAAGCGAACACGTCCACATACTCTTGAAGCAGGTCAATCAGTTGTCTCTTTACTGAGTCTTGTAAGCAGGCCCCGATTTTAACTTCTTTTACGTCTTCATCTGTACCAAGATTGATTGTTTCAACTTCCTCCTGGTGAGGAGTAATAAACTTTTCCTCTTGTCTTAACAACCTGGCTAGCTCTTCAGGAAGCTCATATTCTTCTTCAACCCCTTCATCAGCTTGATTGATTGGATTGTCAAAGTCATACGAAGTCATAACCGTGTTGTTGTCGGTGCTGTCTGGAAGGCACACTCTGCAAGGGTTCAGTTTGTTCATTTTAGTGATTTGATTTTAATCTTGTTTAGAAAAGTGAAATAAAGTTGTCATTTTGAAAACACTGCCATTTATTTTTTGTACAAAAAGAAAAATGGAAAAACAGTGAACGGAAAAGAGAAAAGACTCATTTGCAAAAAGATGTCTGATATTTCATTGATTAATCTTGTTGCACAAAAAGTACAGATGGCCCGATTACAAAATGAGTCTTGTCATCTTGGGCAAGATACAAGACTTTGATGCATGCTATAAAATACAGGAAATAATAATTACTCTGCATGAGTAACTCTTATAATTTCCTGGGAAGACCAGTTTGAGATACTGCTCCCCGTGATCTTTGGACGGATCCAACTCTCCAGGTCGCGGTCGCCTTCATCCTCGTCTTCCAAATTGTTGACAGCATCAGGGGTGAGCATCCCCCCACTAACAAAGTTAGGCTCCTTTGCAGCCTATGCTTGATCTTGTTGAGTTGGTTTGTAACCCAACCCAAATCTGTCCTCTTTCTTCTCCACCGGTAACAGTTTGCCCCAGCCTTGGGCATTTCCTTCTTCAACAACCTTCCGGGCTTGTTGGTACGATGTCATTGAGGTTCCAGGTACAGCAGAAGTTTCATTTATATTCAAGGCCTCGAACCCTTGACTCATTGTTTCATGGATCTCCCCATCCATCTCAATGTATTTGTAGGTAGCCAGATGGCTGACAAAAATATCCTCCTCTCCACAGATAGTAACGACTTGGCCCTCCCACTCGAATTTTAACTTCTGGTGAAGGGTTGAGGTCACGGCGCCAGCGGCGTGAATCCATGGCCTACCCAATAGACAGCTGTAGGCAGGCTGTATATCCATCACGTAGAAGGTCGTTTTGAAAGTTTGTGGGCCAATCGTTATAGGCAACTCAATCTCACCCAGAACCGATCTCTTAGAACCATCAAAGGCTCTTACCACCAAGTTGCTGGGTCGTAACGCCAATCCGTCATACTCTAGCTTCACAAGGGCCTTTTTAGGTAAGACATTGAGGGATGACCCCGTGTCTACCAGCACATGGGAAAGGACTGCACCTTTACATTCCATGGTTATGTGCAAAGCCTTGTTATGGTTGCGGCCTTCCGTAGTCAAATCAGTGTTAGTGAACCCTAGTCCATGACTAGCATTAACATTTCCAACTACAGCCTCCAACTGATTGACGGTGATCTCTTCAGGCACATAAGCTGCGTGCAAGACTTTTAGTAATGCGTTCCGATGGGCTTCGGAGCACATAAGCAATGATAAGATTGAGATCTTGGAAGGCGTCTGGTGAAGCTGATCCACTATTTTGTAATCACTCTTCTTGATGATTCGCATGAACTCATCAACCTCTTGGTCAAAGGGTGTTTTCAAATCTTCTTTAACAATCTGCTCTTCCTGCACCAAGCTTTTCCCTTTTGCCTTGGCAGCAGCTTCTGCTTCGGCAGTGGGTCTTTGAATTTGGGGAGCAAAGAGACGTCCGCTTCGAGTGAAGCCTCCTCCTCCTCCCACATTGTCTATTTGTGGTGCAGGGGTTGATGATTCAAAAGTGATTTTTTGTCCTTCGTAGTATAAATCAGAGCCGTAATGCCAGGGGATGGAATTACTGCTTTCATAAGGTACTGGCCCAGGCACCGTGATAGTGACTGGACTGATTGCAGCTGCGGAAGGAACTGTGATAGTCTGTGGATCGTAGTATATTGTGACTGGTGCTCTGATGGGAGTAGCACTTTGTGAGTTGTAGGCAAAATTATTTTCTGGATCGTAATAAATTGTAACGATTGAGACATCTTCATTGTTTGCTGCTGATGTTGTAGGAGACATTGTCGGAAGGATGGGTGTTGTTGTTGTAGGAGATTCAAAATGAAGTGGTGCTGAAGTTGTAGAAGGAACGTTTGTTGATATCTGGTCAGTTGAAATGACAGATGAAATACTTGTTGATGAAGCTGAAGAGTTATCGGGAACAACGGTTGTTGCAGTTGTAGGAGATACTGGAATTGTTGCTGATGAGGTTGCTGGATTTGTTGGAATTGATGTTGTAATTTGAAGTAGGCCACTCTGAATGAGACCATCTATGCCATTCCTCAAGTTATCACACCCATTTACTGAAATGTTGCAGTAAGCACACCCTAACTCACACCCCGGGAACATTTGACATTCGAGGAGTTAAGCCTTGATCTCTACCAACGGTGTTCGAATCTGACCCACACTGGTTATTAAATAAGACGGCTTGTCTTCTTCAATAGCATTGATTCTGGGACCTCCGTGGTGCGGCATAGGGTTTTTGTTAACATTGGGTGGTGGTGCGAAATTCAGAGCTTTAGAGTCTACCAGGTCTTGTACCTTCATGTGCAAGGCTCTGCACTTTTCTGTACTGTGGCCAGGTGCATTTGAGTGAAAAGCACATCTGGCGTTGGAGTCATAATTTCTGGGCAGACTATTAGGATCTGGAGGTGCCAACGTCCTTAGCTCAACTAGGTTGAGTTTCAGGAGTTGTGGCAATAACGTTGCATAGGGCATAGGGATCGGATCGATCACCCTATTGGCCTGAGAAGGTCTCTGTTGGAATGGCCTTTGCTGATTGTTGTTGTTGGTGTTGTTGTAGTTTCTCGGAGGATACTGAGCTTGTTGATGGTACTGAGGTTGTTGCTGATAATTTTGTTGCGGAGGTTGATAAGCTGGTTGTGGATGAGCTGGAGCGGGAATGGTGACTGCTGCCATAGACCTGTGAACATACTGGGGTCTGCCCCTGTTGGTGTGGATGGCATTGGTCTCGCCAGTTCTTCTTGGGCCTGCAAAAGGCTTCCTTGTATTGCTGGACGAGCTGGCACCGTTGTCAGAAATTTTGCCCATCTTTAACAGGCTCTCAATTCTTTCCCCAGCTATAACAACATCTGCAAAGCTGGTTGAAGAGAAGGCAGCTAGCTTGTCAATGTATGTGCCCTGGAGGGTGTTCATAAACATATCTGCCATCTCCCTCTCTGACATAGGTGGCTGGACAGCAGCAGTCAATTGCCTCCATCTCTGGGCATACTCTCGGAAACTTTCTCTTGACGACTGTGACATTCCCATTAGGAGGGTCCTGTTGGGTTCCATATCTAAGTTGTAGTGATACTGTCTGATAAAGGCCTCTGCCAGGTCCTTCCAACACCTGATAGTTGCTCTTGTCAGATGAGAGTACCATTCTCTTGAAGCTCCCGTCAAGCTGTCCTCAAAATAAAACATCCAGAGCTTCTCGTCCATGGTATAGGCCTTCAGCCTCCCCAGAAATGATTGCAAATGGGTCCGGGGGCATGAAGTCCCGTTGTATTTCTCAAAACAAGGAGGCTTAAACTTATGGGGAATCCTGACCCCGTCTACCAAGCCCATGTCCATAACATCAAAGCCCAAAGAGTTTTGAGACTCTAAGGATCTTAATTTCTCAGCTATCTCATCCAGCCTTCTATCATAAGCTTCCTCCCCAGCTCCCATTACTGTGAACTGATCCTCCTGGGGGTCTTCTTGCAGTACCCTGCCTGCAGTGGCAGTCCCTTGAACATTGGCAGGGATGTTGATCTCTGGGTGAAGGTGGGGTCCAAATACAGGGGGGTTGACATGAGGTTGGACCCTCTCATTGTTGCTTGTGCCAGCAGTCCCTATATGGGGATCTTCTTGATTTTGCCTTTCCACCATGGCTCTCAATCTTTCTTGGCTCTGAGCCATGTTGTTCATCACTTCCATAAACTGCGTCATCTGCGTTCTCATTTCCAATCTTTCGTTTGCCATTTGATTTCTAACCTCTGCAAGGTCCTGTTGTACCTGATCCATTTGTATGCCCGGAAGGTTGTTACGGGTTGGATATCGGTGCGGACGGTTGAGGGGAAATACCCGGCGTCGAGCAATAGTTCCTGAACATCGCAACAGAGTTAGCAACAATAAAACAAAAACCTACAAAACAAACAAAGGGTTAGCATGCAATGCAGTATGCTTATTTGTTTTCAAGGTATCCGGCTTGGCATTCAGTTTTGACCCTTCCAGACCCTTGAAGATGCTGTTGATGTTGCTTTTGAAGTGAACTCGGATGGAACAAACTGATACGTATATTACAAAAGGCAAATGGTACATAGTTTGATTACAAATACAAGCCCTCTGAGGGGTCAAAATACATTACAAGAAAATAAAAGTACATGGAATGAAAGCAACAACAAGCAAATAGTCAAACACCAAGACCAAACTCATCCTTCCGAACTTCCTTAAGAAGTGCTTCGGTCACAGAATCAGCTGGACGCTCCGTGAGATTCCTGATGAGGAGATTCCGGGTAGTAACAGCTGCAGTTAGCTTCTTGTGTTGACTTTGGTCCTTTGACCTTTTCACTCCAGCTCTGATCTTCAGCTCTGATATCTCTCTCTGGGCTGCTGCCAGGGCTTCCTGCTGCTCTTTTGCACTAGCTTCTAGCTGCTCTATCTTGTCTTGGACCCTCTTGTCCTCCAGAGTACGAGCCTCAGTGATCCTGACCCACCTAGCCTGACTCTCCTTCAGATACAAGTCTGTCCTGGCTTTCTGGAACTGGGCTTCCTTGCAAGCATTCTTCAGAATTTGTTCTCCAGCCCTAGACTTCTTGATATAATCCTCAGACTTCTCAATTTTAGCCAGATGCTCTACTCTCAGCTTCTCTAACCTCTCAATATCCATCCTACCATCACTCCTCTCCCGGAGGGTCTTCTGCAAAGCCTGAGTCAATTTCTCATTTCTCTCTTTCAAACCCTCAAACTCCTCCAAACTGACAGTGGCAGGGGGTGGTGCTGAGGATGATCCAGGCATATCCTCCATGGTGAAGGGCATCCCAGAAAATTGAGCCCTAGCATGGGACCACTCATAATATTGTGCTGATGCCACATTGTTGCACTTCCCCAGAATGGTTACTCCTTTAGTTTGAACATTGTCCCAGGCCCAGGCTGCCTGCCTAACAATAGCCAGATTAGGCTTGTTCTCACAGTAAAGAGTCTCAACCAAGTCTTGTGCCTTAGGAGTGTGAACCAGTGCATAGCCCAGTTGTCTTTTGAGCAGCAGAGGATTGTAACTAATTCTACCCTTAACTCCTATCAGGGGCACATTGGGGAAATGCCCACAACTGGTGATGATATCCCTGCCCTTTGTGCTTTGAGTGCACCACCTGATATCAGCTGAAGTCAGAGCAGTGAGTCTTCTAGCCCAGTTTCTCTGCTGATGAGGGTTCAAAAATGCATATGTCTTGGGTAAATGCCTGAGAAGCCAAGTATGGAACAAAGGAGCACAGCACCTCACTAATATCCCCCTCTGCTTTTCATTCCTCTGGTGCACTGAATAGTATAAATCCCCCAATAAAGTGGGCACTGGGTTCTTCAGGATGAAAAGGTGGATTGCATTCTTGCTAATGAATCGAGGCTCATCTGCAAATAATATGATCCCATATATGCTCAGGGCCAATAAAGCACAGACTGCTTTCCACTCTCCCAAAGAAGCTTTCAGGGTAGCTTGAGAGATCAAGAAATCCAGATGCAAGCCAGAGATTCCAGCCTTAGAAGTCATATGCTGTCCAATCAGAACTGGTTCCAGATGCAATGCCTTTGCTACTTCTTCATTACCAGGAAATACCATCTCAGGGTTGAAAGGGACTCCACCCCTGATAGGCATACCAACCAATGATGAGTATTCTTCCAATAAAGGGCCCAGCTGAAAGTCCTGAAAAGTGAAACACCTCAGTGGGGGATCATAAAACTGAAGGCAAGTATGAATCAGGCTCCTCTGTGAAGGGTCCAAATCCATAACCACATCAAGTATGTCTCCATAGTGTTCCCTGAACAGTGGTATATGGTCTGGAGTGATCAGGGTCTGAATCCTCCTGATGTCAGCTAGCTCTGGCTGGAAGAAGTGGTAGGTGATGTTACTCTTTTTAGGTGCCATGATGTTGAAGGTGAGTGGAGACAGGTGCTGATGATAACACTGAATGATGGGCCACTGATTGGCTGGTGCAGGTGACTGAAGTAGATAGCTGATAGCTGAAGCAAATGCTGATGAAGAAAGGTCTACACTGATGATGGGGTCAAAACCAAGCCAAAAATGAAAATGGATACCCTGAAAAACAAATAAACAAATGTCAAAATGATGCAATGAGGATGTATGCAAATGGTATGCAAGGGTTTGTGACTGAGCTGGATCTGATCAAGTGCCCTGATATAGGTCCAAGTATGTTCAAGAAATCCAGATGGAGGTCTATAAGTCCAGTAACCAAGGTGGGGGACTCAAATAAAGAGCCACATGTCCAGGGTCTAGAATCACAAGAACTGTTCCAACATGGAGTATTCTTAATCAAATCAAAGTAACAGGGTATGCTGAGGCCAAGGGTTCCTGCAAACCTGTAAACAGCCCAACCCCCTCACAGGTGGTGTTCTAAAACAAGGATCCTCAGACTTGGATCAGTTATGAGAAGTGTAAACACTTCTAACCCGGAGGTACAGTGTCTACAATAACCATAAAAGTTCCTCCTCTAATTCACCTCAGTTTCTGAAGGTCAATACTAAAGGTCATCCAGACTTAGCAGGCTTCCCAGATATCCCTAGTACTGCAGGAAATCTGCAACATAGAGTTCTCAAGAAGAAACCCATATCTGAACCGTGTTTCATATTCCCGCACCAGACCGAGATGGAATGGGAAAGAATATGAACCACTCTAGCCTAGGTGTCACTCAGGTCCCAGGTATAGGACCTTAACTCTCAATGGAACACCCACCCACCAAAGCAAACAAACAGATCCAGCCAGCAGCACAGTATGACAGTATGATATAATGCAAAGCTATAAAGAAAGCAGTAAAGCAACTATACATAAAGCAAAAATAAATACAAATATACAAGCACAAATAAGCACATAACACCCCAGTAAACACAAATCAATCAAGCGCTAGGAGGAACCCACAAAAAGAACCAGAAGCCCTGGTTGCAGTATAAGGGTCCCCAGCAGAGTCGCCAAGCTGTCGCTCCCGATAAGTGGGACAGGCCCAAATAAAGGTACAGACGCGAACGGTCGGCGAGAGGGACAATGAGAACACACAGCCGTGAACTCACTGGAGATGAATAGAGTCGCCAGCTAGGCATTTTTATCCCGGAGGAAAGGCAATGCTGCATAGACCTAGAAAGAGATGGATAAGACGGTTGCGAACCAGAGAGACTGAGAAAGGGGGTTGGTTACAACCTGGGAAGGTATTAGCACCCAGATTGTCCGCCGTACTCGACGGGATCCACGCTTAAAAGATTTGTGTTTTAAAGGGGTAGTGTCAGTGCAATCTGTGTATACAATAGCTGGAAAAGGATGTACAGGTGTCAGTGTAAAGTGTATAAGTGATGTGAAGTATGAAAGTGTCAGTGCAAGAAAGGAGTGAAAGGCTCAAGATCATGAGGCTAAAGAATGAAGCTAGAAGGAGGGGGAATATACAGAGACTCTTGTTCGATAACTGTTAAGTTATGCCTACGTATCCTCTCGTGCAATGAGGAAGTCAGAACACCGTAGTTCGACCCAAAGAGACTGAAAGATGAATTGACTTGTGAACTGCTTACTTGTCTATGCTCAAGTGTATGACCTGTCTGGCTCAGGTGCAAACTGTCTTGCATTAGACGGAAGAAGCGAGCTCTCGTTTGTGAGTGAATGAGATGAGAAAAGAATCCCGGAGGAGACGATTATTGTTTGTTTTTGTGTTTTCAGTCTTTTATTGTTTTTGGATTTTGTCATAAGTTAATGAGCTTAAGTCTAAACCAATGGATTTAGTAAACTCATCACATCTTCCCTCTGATTAGGGGTAATGAGAATACCTTAAGTGTGAAGTCAGCTTCTCACACTTAAACACCTTTGGTGTAGGATTAAGATCATTAACCTACTTGTGATTAATTAGATGTTTTTGTTGTTTTTGTTTAGTGTTAAGTAATGAGATTAAGCCATAATCAGGGATTAAACAGACTCATTACACCATCCTAATACAAGGATAATAGATGAGAATGTTTAAGCTGAGGAAAGCTCCTCAACTTAATCCATGATTAGGGATTAAACTCATGACAAAACAAACCTTTGATTAAGTGGATTTTATTAAATGGAGAGATGAAGAAGTGATTTTTAGGGTTTGTAAGACAACTTGAGGGGGACTTGTCCATTAACACTAGGGTTAGTCCTTCTTAACCAATTAAGGAAGAATTAGAACCCTAATGCAAGGCCCAAGTTACAAGTGTGATGTCTTGATACTTATTAAGTGAATTGATTAAAGGATTTAAACACATTAAGGGTTTAACACTTAGGATTAAAGTTATACACTCCATCCTAATAGAAGGATGCAGGCATAAGCTTAATCACAAAGCCTTAAAGCCTTTAGGGTTTAGTCCTTGATTATGAGGTGAGAAGAGAAGACACAAAGAGACACAAAGGTAAAACTAAGTGGGGGACTAATCCAAACCCTAATCATTGTCATGCTTGGTTGTTCCTAAGGTTTGTGAGGTTTAAGAAGGAAATCTTCAATGGAACCACCAGGAAGCAGATGAAAGGATCAAGAGAAGCAAAGTAACTTGCTTCATTTAAGAAGTCAAGTCACTTGAAGAAAGAAAGTGGGAAGAAGAAGAATGAGCAAGATCAAACTCAAACACATACAAAAATTCAGCAAGGATGCATAAAAGAGATGAAGAGAAGTTATGAGAAGTGAAGGCAAATTCACTTCTCAAAGTCACTTACCACCTGAAAAAATTAGAAAAGAGAATGCAATGCAATGCAAAATGAGATGAAATGACATGAGGCAAATCAAAACCAGAAGCACAATCATGATTTTAATGATGCTATGAGATTATGCAAACATGAAACAAAGCATGGGGATGATCATACAAGCTTATGAATGCAAATGAAGCAGGTTAAGACACATGAACATACATGAAAAGCTATGAGATGCATATGGCATACAACATGGAAAATGAAAGATGCAATGATCAAACATGCTTTAAATATGTCTTATGATGTCAAATGAACCACATGGATGCATAAAATATCATGGCAAGTCAAGGCATGAATGCAAATGCAAGATGGATGCATATGAAAGCCCAAATTAGGGTTTATGAACAATACAACAAACAAAAACCAAAATCAGAAGCAAACAACATTATAAAAAATTGAAAATGCACTCAAAGGATCCCTAAACCTATACTAACTCACTGCCCAAAGGAGAGGTCTCAACTCTTAACCTAATTCAAGTTATGATTTTCCTAAGTTTTCTAGGGTTTTAAGGTTCCTTAACAAGAAAATTGCCAAACAAATAGAAAATGAAAGATCAAATCATGGCCATTTAATCTCACAAACTACATGCTAAACACAATGCAATGCAAAAAGAATCAAGGTCCAACTCTTTAGGGTTAGGCAGAAATGATTTTTGGAAGTTTGGATCAAAATAAAGCATAAAAATGATTTTAATTCCATGGAAAATTCTCAAAATGCATCAAGATCATAAAAGAAATTTAGTTTGAGGGTTGGACAATGTTTCTAAATGTTTTTAAAGATTTCATGAATTTTTTGGTGATTTTTAAATACCTAAAAGTATTTTTAATAAATTAATTTTCATTAATCAATTAAAAATAAACTTTTAAATATTTAAAAATACTTTTTTAATGCTAAAAATGAAAATAAAAATATTTTTGTGTTTTAAAAATTAATGAAACCCTTGGTAAAAAATTTCATAATTTTTAAAGCCTTTTTGCTATTTTTAATAAATTGTATAAAACAAATGAATTAATATGAAAATAAAATGAATTTTAAACTGAAAAAGGAGAAGTAATCAAATCCTAGGGTCCAGATTCAAACAAGCATGCGCGCGAATTGACCTGGCGCCAAATCCTACGGCCAAAATTCAAACTGGGCTAATTAATGATTAAACCCTAATCCCACCGTTAATGACCCTCAGGTGACCGGAACAGTGTTCCGGTCATCTTCTCCGTTCACTCCAAAACACCAACTCTCTCCACACGCATCTAAAATGAAATCTAATTAAACATAAATGATCCCCACTCACTCACGAATCCAAACCCCCATTCAAACACCATTTATCACTCCTAAACTGGCTGAATCGAATCAATCTAGTTCTAGGGCAAAAAGTTTCAGAGACTGATTAAACTCTCATCTCTCCACCATTTTCAAAACTAAAGACATATTCATGACCAGGGAAGCATGAAGAACAACTTAAGAACTTTAAAAATCATTTCTGGAAAAAAAGTTCTTGAGCTACCTGAGTTTCGAAGCTTTCAATCTTGCAACTTTCTGACCCCTTCATTTGATGCAAACCACTCCCTTTGGTCCCCTGATGTTGCCTGGATGCTTAGAAGAAGTTTGTGATGGATGGTTTGGAAGTTTGAAGCAGTTCTGTTCAAGCTCAGGTGGGAATCGTGTTTTGGATTCAGGCTGTTTCAGGCAATGGTGAGGGGTTCTTTGTGATCAGGGTGATGAGTGGAGAAGGTTTGTGAAGTTTGTTTCTGAGTTTGTGGCCTGAGGAGAGTGTTTCGAATGCTTTTTCTCTATGGAATGAAAATGAGAGAGTGGTGTTCTTGCTGGTTCCAGGCTCTTGTGTTATGTTGCTTGGCTTGCCATTTGTTTGTATAAACTAATGGGATTGGTCAGAGGATGTGACCTGTGCTTTTGTGATAGGTGTGCTAGCTTTTGCCAAAATGTCAACTTTGTGTAAGAGAAAGCATGGGCAACTTCTAGCCAAGTACAAGGGTTGTGGGATGGGCATCATGGTGAGGGGAAAGGGCTAGTGTGGTTCAGCATCCAAGGCAGCAAGTGGATGAGGTGTGATGATGGTTTTTGCAACTTGCTCACTTTTGCTTTCCATGAAAATATCTTGCCTCACAAGCCATGAAACATGAGAAACTCTTGGTCCATTCTGATTTTTAGGTCACATGTGATGTTTGTGTAATGGTTTGACATGAATTAGAAGTCACAAATGCCTTTGATACATGATTTTGCAAATTTCTCATTTGGTGCATATTTTGAAAATTAGTGATTTTTGCCAATTTTGCCACACCATAACTTTTGATCCAAAATGAATTAGGTCATGTTCTTGTACTTTTTGAAAAGGGAAAGATCTAATCTACAACTTTCATGACCAAAGTTTTTCCATTTGAAGCATTTTTGGATCAAAAAGCAAGGGTTGAAAAAGTTGCATAAAATGACATTTCATTAAAAGTCAACCATGCCCTAAAAAGTCAACTTTGCAAAAACTTGTAATTCTTGAATTTTGTGAACTTCAAACTTCTTCCATGATCAAATAAAGATCAAATACACTCAAAATGATGAAGATCTCCCCTTGTTTGGGTCATTGGGGGCCTCAGATGCCCTAATTTTGCACTGACTTGTCCAGAAAGTCAACTCTTGATCAGATGACTTCCCCATGGAATTTCTTCATGAAAATTGATATGCATACTCCCTATACCATATAGAGACCAATAGAAACAAGAATGACCAAAAAATTTGAAGTTATGGCCTCTGAAACCAAAACCCTAATTTTAGGTCATCTGTGCAGTCAAGCCTGGCTCTGCCTCCACACCAATCCCAGTTCTTGTGATTCTTTGGCATTCTTGACTTGGAGAGGATATAATATGATGCTTGAACACATATAGACCCCTTTGAAGTGATTGATGACTTTTGGGGTGGCTCAAGAAGCTCTTGGATTGCTCAGATCACAAACCCTAGATGCAGATGACTTTGAATCTATGCAGAGATTCAAAATTGTGGTATGAGATGCTATGATTGTGTTTATGCATATGAAATGATCACAAGCCATGGTGTGAATGGGTGAGGGCAAATTTGGGGTGTTTACACTTCTACATACCAACAACAAGTTCGAGAGACAAACCTCTTCCCCACTTAATTTCAATCCAACACCTGCAGACAGCGACTAAAAACTAACAAACAAGCACCAATAGTGTTTCACACACATGTCGAGTACTAAGTAATCAACGAAATTAGACAACATTGGTCGGATGGAATGACCTGCTCTAATACCACTAATATAACACCCCATTTCTACCCGAAAAATATATAGAAATCATAGTAGGAAAATTCAACCAACAAGTAAACAAATAGGATGCCACATTTCAACTTTCAAAAATTTATTCATTTAATCAAATAATAACACATTGATACATAACACTTTCAATTCAGATGAAACTGTAACGACAACTTTTATTCAATCTTTGAAACAAATAACTTTCACTTAATAAGCAGCGGATTCTCAATTATTCAACTAAACATAATACAACATCTTTTTCAACTTAAACAACTTAGTAGCAACATGTTTCTAATGCAAACAACTTGAAACAACAACGACTAGATCAAATACAACATTAAAGCAACTAAGCGTTCATCCCCCCCCCCCCCCGAGTGTTACGTATCAGAGCATCGACACTGACTCGAACTAACGAAGATAACAATCTTCCACCAAGAAAACCTGCACGTTACCAATATAGGGGTAACATTCAAACAGAAGAGGTGAGATATTGAAAAATATAAATAGGAGTATGATAATTAATACGTTAGATAGAATCATAGAATTTCACTACTATCCAACAACAACAACTTAATAATCACCCACAATTTAACACCAACTTTATCAACTTATTACATACATCAACATTTACGACACAATCAACATAATCAACATAATCATATAATCAAATTAAACAAACCTAATCATATAAGCAACTATATCAACATGATCACATAATCAACTTAATCTCCTTCACGACATAGTCAACATAAAATTATAATCACATAAACAACTTAATCAACATAAACAACTTCATAGACTTAAGCAACATAAACAACTTCCTCGATTTAAGCCACATAAGCAACTTCATCAACTTAAGAAACACAAACAACTTCATCGACTTAATCAATATAAACAACTTCTTCAACTTAAGCAAGATAAACAACTTCATCAACTTAAGCAACACAAACAACTTCATCGACTTAATCAACATAAACAACTTCTTCAACATAAGCAACATAAACAACTTCATCAACTTAATCTACATAAACAACATGAACAACATAAATAATACGACACATGATGCGACTCAACTATTCATATGCATGTGGTACCATTGGAGTAAAACTCCAAACTTAAAATATACCAGGTTATCGAGGTATCTGCAAGGCATAAGCCTTTAACTTAATAATTTTTCCAATCCAGGCCAACATGGTGAGCATCCGCTCCAACTTAGAAAATGCAATGTATGCCATGATCACAACGACACAACGTATAACAACAACCAACTCATAACAACATTCAACAAACAACATAACAACTTTAATTCAACATGATTCAACTTTGGCCATAGGCCTACAACTTATATACATTAACGTTGGTCATACGACCTACAACTTTAATATCAACATTGGTCATTCGACCTACAATTTAAATAATCAATGTTGGTCATTCGGCCTACGACTTAAAAATGCCCATAAATCGGTACAAAACAACATAATCAATAGTATGAGAAAATCCACTTCGTCAACACGAATTCGACAAAATAAACCGACTAAAATCACCTACTAATTATTACGAACTACCTCGACAATTTCCGTTAAATTCCGGACAACTAATTTTATCGCATAATTTCACTCGATCGACTAGATCGGTACCGTTTTACACTCTGTTATCACTACTGATAAATTCCACTGAATCTATTAAGTTCCAGCTTACTAATACATATACTTTCTCCTACCAATTGCTTACTGTTATAAAAACTCAATTCTACTATAATATATCAGTATTTGCTAGTTACTCGTTTCATGCTAAAACATGTTATTTCTAAATGTCATTATATCCTTCTGATTGACCTACATAATGCCACTTCTTAATTAATTCTACTAATCACAAACTTGTATAATCCTTAATTAATTAACTAATGACTTATTCATGTCACTACTAATTAATAACTAAGAGGTACACATGTATAACAATTAAGTAATGTGTTCATAACAACTAATTAATCAACTAGTACATATAGGAACCAAAATAAAAGTGGTCCCCACCTTTCCTCCATGGCTTGCGCCACCTTTGTGTGGCTCTCACCATACTTTATGGTGTCTTGCGCCACCTACCAAGTCCCCACTAGGTGGCCTGCGCCAACTTCCTACTATAAACAAGCATTTTCGACGCCATGAGGTAGACATGCATTTCAATAGGTGAAAGATGTGTGTATAGCTGGGAAAGAAAGGAATTGTAAGAATGTGATGAGAAAAGAATTTTTCGACAGATCTGAACAAGGATGCATTTTCGACAAAGTTCAACAGACGTGAGGAGATGCGTCGTTTCGATGTAAACGAAGAAATTCAAATTTAAGAGTTGTTACATTTGACAGAAAGACGTGTGGAAGCACCTGGTGAAAAGGAAACATGCCGAAGGACAAGTGTCATAGTTTTAGAATTTATCCGTTAGTGGCAGTTATGTTATTTGTATGTAAATAGGATAGATCTTTTCAGAATTAGTGTGTGAGAAAACTTGTACAAAATTCCCGCAAAAATACTCAAAGTAACTCCGTTGAGAAAAGAGTTTTATCTGAAAAATGTACGTGTGAACAACACCATTTTACTTTATCAAAATTTAAATAAAAGTTCAAAGTCATTTACATTTCTTTTACTTTACAAGTTATTTATTTTCTTCTTCGACATTTACTTATACATTGTCCAAGTTACTTTCTTTAATTTTCGCCAGAATTGTTACTCTTTTCTTTAATCAAATTCTCCATATACATAAAAAGACTTAATAAAAGTGAAACCAAAGATTATTAAGAGATAGAAAGTTTGTAGAAAAGCACATGTGTCCTGGGATTTTTATGGTTGATTCTGCAAGTAAACCAATTCGTTAAGATTGGGAAACCAGCGGTTCTTTGTAAAAATTAACAGCGAATAAATTGGCACACCTGGTGGGACCAGTGCAAATTAAAGAAACACAATAACTCTTAGTCAAATAAGGTTTCACTTTGTTTTATGATTCTAAGAAGCGGTAAATTAGCTGTAACTGACGTAGAAAGACCTAAAAGAACAAGAGTAAGAAGAATGGCGAATTCGCCAAATAATTCAAATGAAAATATTCCAGTGCTTAGCCCTACCCCTTCGACAAGGGGAAATACGGAGTCAATCTTTGTGTCAGAGGTTGTTCCTTCGTCAGCAGGGTCGATGCCAGTGTTTTTAGTATCTTAAAATGCGCCTAGTTTTTCCACCATGGGAAACCAAAGGCCCATATGAACATATCCTCCTATAGGGAATACTCATAGGACTTTTGCGGCAACTTTTATCATGTCTCCGTATAATAGGGAACAACCCTTTGGAATGTCAACATCAACGATGGAAAACTTGTAGATTGTATCATCGTTGTATTCTGACTCCATGGTCAACATGTATTCCCCATTACAAAGGTCAGGATCTGGTGGAAATATAGGTAGAATGAATAAACCTCCACCAGGATTCCAAACTTATACGCCAACAATTACAAATAATTTTGCGCAGATAATTAGACAAAAAATGGATGAAAGCAATCATGATATGGTCCAAATGTTGACACAACAAATGGGAACAGTGTTTAATCCTTTAATACAGAACACCGCCCAAACAAACCAATTATTGGCAGAACAAATGATGCACATTGCTGATTTTTTCGACGTCCCTCAAACTCGACAGAGAGAGCAAATAGTTCAGAACCCTAGGGTGGGTGTCGAAGAGGAACCCACAATAAATCAGAGGCCTTTAGAAATTCCTTAGGAAAACCTTATAAACCAAGAGGAAGTAGTCCAACAGCCTCATGTAGAAATCCCTGTCCAATAAGAGCCTAGGAGGATATTAGTCCAAATAGGCCAAAACGCTGATGATGTGGTGCAACAAATTCGATATAATAACTTGCCTGCCAAAAATAATTTAGCAGCCATGGTTGAAAGGATAATGGCACAAAATGGGGCGAATAATGGGGCGAATGTAGGATTGCAACGGCCTAGTTATATTTCCCCATTATCTGAATATATTCTACAACAGGAACTACCCCCAAGATGGAAAGTTCCTAAGTTTACCAGATTCTCAAGGGATACTAGCAAATCCACCATAGAACACGTAGCCTGTTATCTGACCGAAACAGGAGAAATAGCCTACAATGAGAATATGAGAACGAAATATTTTCCAAGTTCTTTGACAAAAAATGCGTTCACTTGGTTTACAAGAGGAAATTATCTGAACCAATAGAGGATTATCTAAATAGATTCAGATTGTTAAAGGCAAGATGTTTCACTCAGGTGCCCGAACATGAGTTAGTCAAAATGGCCGTAGGGGGCCTAAATTATTCTATAAGAAAGAAATTAGATACTCAGTATTTAAGAGATATGGCACAATTAGCAGATAGGGTGAGAGAAGTCGAAAGATTAAAAGCTGAAAAGTTTAGAGCAAATAATGATAAGAAAGAAAGAGTGGCCTATATAGGGGTATACCAAGATGATGATAATGACATAAATGAATCAGTAAATTTCGAAGAACAAGAAATTGACCTAGCATAGTTGAAACAAGGTCCACCATATTCATGTAAAGTAGTAGTCCTGTCAAACGAAAAGAATTCAGTCAAGTCCGAAAAGAATGAGAAATTTCCTAAGAGAACTTATTCACTCGACGTCACAAAATGTGACGACATCTTTGACTTATTAGTTAAAGATGGTCAAATGATAATACCACCAGGCGCTAAAGTGCCTCCTATGGAACAACATAAAAAGAGAGGTTTTTGTAAATACCATAACTTTTTGGGTCATAAAACATCTCAATGTTTCCTTTTCAGGGATCTCGTACAAAATACTATATGTGACGGAAGGCTGAAGTTCGGCGACAAGTCGAAGCAACAAATGAAGATTGACTTGAATCTTACGTAGACTGTCGAAGCCCATTATGTTGAGCCATTCATCGTTAACATGGTGGAAATAAAAGAGGTTTCTGATCACAATTTTGAAATGGTGGAAGCTACTGAAGGCTTCGACACTAACATCAACATGGTAGAGATTGTTGATGATCTTACAAACCAACTTGACATGGAGGAATCTCCAGAGATTCCGTGAGCCAGCCAGTGAGGATCAAGGGTGTCAAATATTCTGATGAAGGAGATTCAAATAACTACGTAAGCAAGGAGGTTGTTGAAGGCTTCGACACCACTAACAAAGTTGAAACCACTGAGGTTTCCAACAAAGAAAATGCTGAAAAAGTTTCTGAAGACTCCGTCAAAGAAAAAATGAAGGCTACTGAAGGCCTCGACACTATAAAAAATCAGGAGGCCAATGAGGGCCTTACCGTCGAAAACCAGGCTACTGAAGGCCCTGATGCTGACCAAATAGAAATAGGTGATGCTTTCAAAGGTATTAACACTGAGGTTGATGAAGATGTTACCAAAGATAACGCAGGGACTGCTGACGCCCCTGTGAAACCAGTTACTTATGAAGTTGAAGAAGCACTTATTGAAAAAAAACAAACTGAGTATTGCTGATGGACAGACTTCCAGTGTCAACATGGTGGAAGCGTCCCAAAAGAACCAAACACAAAATGATGAAGATCGTCGTCGAGAAGAATACAAAAGGCTGGCTTATCCCAAAGAAGATGAGAATTTAATTGAATTCATTAAGAAATGCCAAAAGAAGAAGGCCGAAGTCATGTTATGCCCATGCTGCAGTGCCATTTTCAACGGAAAGGCATCAAGTAACCTGGAAGTGATAGAAAAGTCTAAGAGAAAAGGGCACTGGGAGACAGTCCCAGTTGTCATAACTGAGAGGTATGATCCAAGGAAAAGTGGATAATACCAACAAAGGTTTTGAGAAAGATACCATAACTCTTACAAACCAACCAATAAAGCTGCTAATGATAAATGGGTTCAGTCAATTATAGATGCGCGGGGATGAAAGAAATGGGGAAGCTTTGAAATCTAGAGGGATCCTTAAGTAGCAGGAAGAAATGAAGCTGAAAAACAAAAACCAAGACCTTACCCTTCAGAAAATTATAAGGGTAAAAACCATATGTCAAGATCCCAGTGGAGGAGATTTCAGAGACAGAAGAGGGTAGAGAGGGAAGCTGTCGAAAAGGGTATGGTCGAGAAAGATGTTGTCAACAGAAACAAAGCAGAATCCAGCAACAACATCCAGATGGCGAACAAAAAGGAGTCATCCCGCAGTAACAATCCTAGCAGCAAGGTCGAACCAGTGAAAACCAAATATAAAGCTCAAGAAGATGATGAGATGACTGATGACTTCAAATCTGACTTAGAAGCGTCTTTTAATGTTGTTTGCAATGTGGTTTCGGTTCTCCCCAGAGACTATGATAGGGTCATGGAAGTCGAAGACGAAGAGTAAAACATGGAGGATGAACAAATGGGACACATGCATGTTTGCTACTATATAATGAATAATGAGTGCGTTGAGGAACAACAGGCTTTCTTCGAAAGGCCAGACGACTCTATGAAAGGACATCTAAAGCCCTTGTTTATAAAGGGCAAAGTTGGAAATGTTGGGGTAAATAAAATACTGGTAGATGGTGGAGCTGCTGTGAACCTGATGCCCCACTTTATGCTGGAGAAAATTGGAAAAGATGATTCTGATGCAAAGCCCCATAATATGGTGATATCGAATTACGAAGGTAAAGTGGGAACCACTATGGGCGTCATCCAAATGGATCTAACTATTGGGACTATAACAAGGCCAACAATGTTTATGGTTATTACTTCAAAGGTGAATTACAACTTGCTCTTGGGAAGGGAATGGATTCACGACGTAGGGGTTGTACCTTCGTCAATGCACCAACGAATAGCTATTTGGCGAACAAATGGCATTATTGAAAATATTGAGGATGATCAGAGTTACTTTATGACTGAGGTAAACCACGTAGACCGTCAAAGCTTCGACAAAAATATGGCGCATATACCTTCCTGTAGCCCAGCAAAGTTCCACCTAAAGGAAACTGACAATCCCTATTATTAAATGTACCTCAATCCAACGTATGGCTTTCAATGGGACAAAGAAATAGTGGACGAGTCGAACTTCATATGGGGAACTTCCCACATAGAGACAATAGGTTGGGGAAGCGAATTCGACGATGATGAGTGAATCTTCATCTCTCAAAAGGATTACGGCTTATATAGCCGAAAATAAACTCAAAGCGGCTCTTGAGGCCGAAGTAAAATATATGGTTGTCGAAGCCAACAAAAATGATTTTGACGAACAATGTCTCCAAAGGGACGTTAAAGAAGACCATGATAATACTCTGATAATACTCATCAAAATCAATCCAACATTTAATTTTTTATTTCATAACATAAGCAGCGAAATTAATAATTTCAACATTAACGTGCTCAACAACTCAATAATCCAAAAACATAAAATTATTCTTCTAGTTTATTAAATCGATACGTAACTATCACAAAGTCTAAAAATATAGTTAAAATAAAACAAGTGATCAAAATCCCCATTCCCGTTACGTATCAGAGCTCCTAGGACTCCAACAAGCAACACCAAACACTTCTCAGGTACCTGGGTTATCTGTACTTCCAAAGAAGTACAGATGCCACAAAACAACAAAAGGGTGAGAAATGATTTCATATTATAACGGTGAAAATAACATATATGAAGAAGTAATTCACACACACCAATCATAACATACAACATCAATCATTCATTCATATCAATGCAATGTGACTCAATACACAATGCAAATGCGGCACCGGCTTCATCAAATGTCCATCGATTCAGACCGGATGCATCGCTTACGCTCCTACTGAGACACGATCATCCCTCCCACTCATTGATTCCTAATGAATCCGAACAATCACTTATGCTCCATCCGAGACGTGATTATTCCCCCCCCAACATGTATGCGTATACAACAACTCGATTATACATACATTATCATCACCACATATGGTTACAAACATAACAATACGATCCTCAGGATCTCCATTAATTATCAATCATTTCATAATATAAATTTATACCAAACATCTAGCATACATCAACATAGTTTAGTTCATCAATAGTAATTCATACCATTCGTACAATTGTCTAAGATTCATTCACTAAGTTTTGGTTGTCAAGTCCTATAATTACTACTAACATTACTCTCAATTACTTAGTCTACTGATGTGAGCCTAAACTAACAGGATAGATCAAATCCGACTTGAAAACGACACAAAAGTTTCAAATGCAGGGGCCTGATACGGCCTCCCGTGTCCCCTGACACGGCCTGTGTCAGGTGGTCTGAGGTGTGCCCCCAAAATCCCATTTTTCCTCATTACAGAAGGGTGACACGGCCACCCGTGTCGTGTGACACGGCCCATGTCACACCCTCTAAAGCAAATATTTTCCAAAACCCACCAAAATCTTCTTCCCGTGGCCTGACACGGTCACCCGTGTTGTGTGACATGGCCCGTGTCAGGTGGCCTGCATCAAAAAAATTCAGTTTTCACACAAACTTCACTTTCCTCCCTATTCTACACCAGCACGAGTTCAGTTCATTTTAATTCACTTTTAGCATCTTAAATAGTCCAATTGACATACTTATTACCAATTTGTACCTCTAACATCAAACAACTATCTAACTTAACTTTTACAGATCAATTTAGTGAAAAATTATAAGTTCTCTTCATCTTCTCAAATCATCCAATATCATCCACCTTCATAATCCCAATTCACATAATACACACATACCCAAGTAATTCAACGTAAAAACCCCAAACATATACAAACAATCATCACACTATTCACAATTATATCAGGTATTCCTCAAATTCACTCATAATTCAACATCAAGATTCATACATACATAATCCAGCATCATACTATTCACCATACATCACTAATTCATCCAAATCAATTATAATTCATAAACCCTAAGAGAGTAAGGATTTCCCAATTACCCTTCTATGTTAGATCACCAATATAAAACCCTTTCTCCCCCGTTACCTCGAAATTGAACGAAGCTTTTCCGGATTCTTGACCTTGAACTCTATGAACCTTGATTTTCCCCTTCTTCTCCCTTTTCTCCGGAGCTCTTTGTTCTTCGTTAAAATGCACGATTATGAAAATTGTATCGTGTCTTCCCTTTTTACAATAAGACCAAATTTACACCCTTGCCCCTTAGGCCTCCAACTTATTATTTTATCATTTTAATAACAATATTATAATAATATTCCACCTCATTATCATATTATTATTTAAAAACAAAATAATTCTTTTAATTATTATTCCAATTATACTCCAAAATTCTCCAAATTATGTTATAAAATAATTTATAAAAATTAAGGCATTACAACTCTCCCCCACTTAATTTATTTTCGTCCTCGAAAATGTACCTGTATGGAATAATTCTGGATATGCCTCCCGCATCTTGCTCTCCAGTTCCCAGGTAACACTTCCCCCAGCAACTCCTCCCCAAGCTACTTTCGCAAGGGGTATCTCCTTGCCTCTTAGTTGCTTCATCTTACGATCTTTAATTCTTAATGGTAAAGTCTCCACCGTAAGATTGTCACGAATCTGCACTTCATCCCTTTGGATAACATGTGACGGATCAGGTACATACTTCCTGAGTTGCGACACATGAAACAATTTGTGTAGATTCAAAAGTTTCGGTTGTAATGCCACCCGGTAAGCAATTTTGCATACTCTTTGCATAATCTGATACGGTCCAATGAACTTAGGATCCAACTTCTTAGATTTTAAAGCACGTCCAACACCCGTCATTAGGTTGACCCTCAAGAATACATGGTCACCTTCACTGAACTCTAAGTCCTTTCTTCTATTATCATGGTAACTTTTAAACCGACTCTGAGACGCTTTCATTTTCTCTTTAATCATCTGAATAGTCTCGGTAGTTTGTTGAATAATCTCAGGTCCAAGCATAACATTCTCGCCCGTCTCATACCAACACAGGGGCGTTCTACACCTCCTACCATATAAAGCCTTGAAAGGTGCCATTCCAATACTCGAATGGTAATTGTTATTATATGTAAACTCAATAAATGCCAAATGAGTATCCCACGCACCACCTCTTTACAACACACAGGTTCTCAATAAATCTTCTAATGACTGAATAGTCCTCTCAGATTGTCCATCCGTCTGTGGGTGACAAGCCGAACTCAATTTTAACTTGGAACCCAAAGCTACATGTAAGCTTTTCCAAAATTCAGAAGTAAACAACGGATCCCTATCTGATATTATACTAGACGGCACACCATGAAATTTCACAACAACTCGAATATAAATCTCTACCAACTTAGTTAATGGAAAATTGATGTTAATTGGAATAAAATGTGTAGACTTAGTCAGCCGGTCTACAACTACCCAAATAGCATCAAAACCTCTCGCCATATTCGGTAAACCTGTCACAAAATCCATAGCAATACTATCCCATTTCTACTCTGGAATCTCTAATGGTTGCATCAGTCCCGAAGGCTTCTGATGTTCCACTTTAGATTTCTGACATATTAAACAAGCATAAACAAACTGCGCGATATCTCTCTTCATACCGTGCCACCAAAATAATTTTCTCAAATCATGGTACATCTTCGTAGCTCCTGGGTGAATACTCAAGCTACTCCGATGGCTTTCTTCCAAAATCGCCTTCTTTAGTTCAACACTGTCAGGCACACAAATTCTTCCTCGGAATCTCAAAATACCATCTTTATCCAAATTAAAGTCACCACCTTGATCATTTCCTTCGGTAGGCATTAAGTCCACCAATTTCACATCCCGCCTTTGGCTCTCCCTAATCACATCAAGAAAATCATTATTTATCCGCAACATACCCAGCTTGACGCTTTCCCATGTCATTTCACAAACCATGCTCAAATCTCTAAATTGTTCAATTAATTCCATTTCCTTCATCATCATAGCTGACATATGAATTGTCTTTCGGCTTAATGCATCTGCTACGACATTTGCTTTTCCTGGATGGTAACTTAAATTTTTTGTAATCCTTCAAAAATTCTAACCATCTTCTTTGCCTCATATTAAGCTCCTTCTGATCAAATAAGTACTTTAAGCTCTTATGGTCACTAAAGACTTCAAACCGTGAACCATAAAGGTAATGCCTCCAAATTTTCAATACAAACACCACTGCAGCCAATTCTAGATCATGGGTAGGATAATTCCTCTCATGTACCCTTAGTTTCCTAGAAGCATATGCCACTACTTTACCCACTTGCATTAACACACCACCTAAGCCCATTTTAGATGCATCACAGTAGACTACAAAAGCTTCACTTGGATTCGGTAAAATTAATACCGGTGCCGAAGTCAATTTCTTCTTCAACTCATCAAAACGTTTCTCACAAGCTGCATCCCAAATAAAGGCTTGAATCTTCCGGGTCAATTGAGTCAGTGGCCACACTAAATTAGAAAATCCTTCTATGAATCTTCGGTAATAACCAGCTAGACCAAGGAAACTTCTAATTTCGGTTACCGTCTTCGGAGGTTCCCACTCAAGCACCGCACTGACCTTTGAAGGATCTACTGATATACCTTCACCAGATATCACATGTCCCAAAATGCTCACCGTCTTCAACTAGAATTCACACTTGGAGAATTTAGCAAACAACTTGTTATCTTTCAACACTTGCAATGCAATTCTCAAATGCTTCGCATGATCCTCCTCAGACTTTGAATATATCAATATGTCATCAATGAACACTACAATAAATTGGTCCAAGTAAGACTGAAATATACGGTTCATATACTCGATAAACACTCCTGGAACATTAGAGACTTCGAAAGGCATTACTGCATATTCATAATGACCATATCGAGTCCTAAATGTCGTCTTCTGAATATCTTCTTCCTTCACTCTAATTTGATGATATCCCGATCTCAAGTCAATTTTACTAAAAACATAAGCTCCAACAAGTTGATCCATTAAATCGTCAATCCTAGGAAATGGATATTTGTTTTTAATGGTCACTTTATTCAGCTGTCGGTAATCAATGCATAAACGCATACTACCATTCTTCTTCTTCACTAACAACACTAGCGTTCCCCACGGTGATACACTGGGTCTAATAAATTTCTTATCAAGCAAATCACCAATCTGAGATTTCAACTCAGCTAACTCCGTCGCAGACATCCTGTACAGTGCCATAGAAATAGGCCTAGTACCAGGAATCAAATCAATAGAGAACTCCACTTCACGCGTCGGAGGCAACTCTGTAATATCACCAGGAAACACTTCTAGGAAATCATTCTCTACCAGCAACTCTTCAATAGTAATCATTTCTTCAACAGATAATGAAGCGAACACTGCAAACATCTTCGCTTCATCTCCCAATAAGGTTCTCAGTTCCTTCGTAGAAATTGAATTGGCCAAATCCTCTTCTTCCGAAATCAAGAACAACAATCTCTTCCTAAAAAACAATCAATATAAACTCGGTTGAATTCCAACCAGTTCATACCCAGAATCACATCAAGATTATTGAGTGGAAGACATATAAGATCCACTCTAAACTCTCTATAAAAGATAACCAGAGGGCAGTTACGACACACCAAAGTGGTAGTCACAGAACCTATGGATGGACTATCAATAACCATTCCTCGACTTAACTGAGAAGGTTCCAATCCTAGTTTCTTCACACATTCCAAAGAAATAAACGAGTGTTTTGCACCCGTATCAATAATCACAAATAAAGGAATATTATTGATAAAGCAAGTACCTTTGACCAATCGGTCCCCACTAGTAGGCTAAGCTCCCACTAAGGCAAATACTTTTTCGCCTAATTATTGTTTCTTCGGTTTCTCACAATTGGTGCTGATATGACCCTGCTCTTCACAATTATAGGAGGTAGGCGCCTTCTCCCTGCAATCAGCCATCACATGACCAGGCTTCCCACACTTGAAGCAATTCTTCACCTCATTAGGACATTCATTGGCACAATGTCCCGTACCCTAGCATCTGTAGCACTTGAGAATACCGGGGGTACCTCCTCCCCACTTGGCTTCTTCTCAGCACTAGCCTTCTGCTTCCCCTTATCAGCTGGAGCATTATAAGGAGTACCACCAAATCTCGGCTTTCCCCTTTTGTCATTCACAGACTTGTAGTGTGCAATCCGAGCTCGAATATCATTGTCATAAATTCGGCTTCTACTCACCAGTTCGGGATAATTCCTGATCTTCTAGCAAGCAATGCCTTGCTTGATTTCAGGACGCAAACAATTCTCATACTTCAAGCACTTTGAGGTCATAACTTCCTCAGTGTTGTAGTGTGCACAATATTGCACCAATTCTTCAAACTGATCAGCATACTCAGCTACCGTCATGTTACCTTGTTTCAGTTCCAGGAATTCTATCTCTTTAGCACTGCGGACATCCTCTGGAAAATACTTCTCCAAGAACTCTCTGCGAAACACGGCCTAAGTGATTGCAGTCCCCGCGACTTTCAACCTTTGGCGACTGTTGTCCCACCAGACTTAAGCTTCGCCTTCCAACATGTGAGGGCTAAACCTCACTTTCTGATCATAGTACACCCCATGGTCCTGAAGATCTTCTCAATAGCTTTCAACCACTTCTGCGCAGCCTCTGGATCCAGAATTCCACTTTCATATATAGGCGGGTTGTTACTCCTGAATTGATCCAATGCACGAGACTGAGCATTACCTCCAACTTGAGCTACCTGAATGATGTTCTCAACCGTCTGTGCCATGGCCTGCATAGCCGCAGCAAGAGCAGCATCATTCCTTCCTGCCATACTGATACAACAAGCATCTTAGGTTAAGACACACAAGAATCTCCTATTCTAAGGACTAACTCAATACTACACCTGGCCGGTTGGACCGACCTGCTCTGATACCAATTGTAACACCCACTCTTCCCATTTTCAAAATTAACATAAGTTCTCATCAAAAATCAGAGTCACAAACAAAGCGAGTGATTACTCATCAAAATCAATCCAACATTTCATTTTTTATTTCATAACATAAGCAGTGAAATTAATAATTTCGACATTAACGTGCTCAACAACTCAATAATCCAAAAACATAAATTTATTCCTCTAGTTTATTAAATCGATACATAACTATCACAAAGTCTAAAAATATAGTTAAAATAAAACAAGTGATCAAAATCCTCATTCTCGTTACGTATCAGAGCTCCTAGGAATCGAACAAGCAACACCAAACACTTCTCAGGTACCTGGGTTATCTGGACTTCCGAAGAAGCACAGACACCACAAAACAACAAAGGGGTGAGAAATGATTTCATATTATAACGGTGCAAATAACATATACGAAGAAGTAATTCACGCACACCAATCATAACATAAAACATCAATCATTCATTCATATCAATGCAATGTGACTCAATACACAATGCAAATGCGGTACCGGCTTCATTAAATGTCCATCGATTCGGACCGGATGCATCGCTTACGCTCCTACTGAGACACGATCATCCCCCAACTCATTGATTCCCAATGAATCTGAACAATCACTTATGCTCCATCCGAGACTGATTATTCCCCCCTAACATGTATGCGTATGCAACAACTCGATTATACATACATTATCATCACCACATATGGTTACAATCATAACAATATGATCCTCAGGATCTCCATCAATTATCAATCATTTCATAATATAAATTTGTACCAAACATCTAGCATACATCAACACAATCAACATAGTTTACTTCATCAATAGTAACTCATACCATTCGTACAATTGTCTAAGATTCATTCACTATGTTTTGGTCGTCAAGTCCTATAATTACTACTAACATTACTTTCAATGCCTTAGTTTACTGATGTGAGCCTAAACTAACAGGATAGATCAAATCTGACTAGAAAACCACCCAAAAGTTTCAAATGCAGGGGCCTGACACGGTCTCTGGTGTCCCCTGACACGGTCCATATCAGGTGGTCTGAGGCTTGCCCCCAAAATCCCACTTTTCCTCATGACAGAAGGGTGACACGGCCCGTGTCATACCCTGTGAAGAAATATTTTCCAAAACCCACCAAAATCTTCTTCCCGTGGCTTGACACGGTCACCCGTGTTGTGTGACACGGCCCGTGTCAGGTGGCCTGCATCAAAAAAATTCAGTTTTCACACAAACTTCACTTTCCTCCCTATTCTACACCAGCACGAGTTCAGTTCATTTTAATTCACTTTTAGCATCTTAAATAGTCCCATTGACATACTTATTACCAATATGTACCTCTAACATCAAACAACTATCTAACCTAACTTTTACAGATCAATTTAGTGAAAAATTATAAGTTCTCTTCATCTTCTCAAATCATCCAATATCATCCACCTTCATAATCCCAATTCACATAATACACACATACCCAAGTAATTCAACATAAAAAACTCCAAACATATACAAAGAATCATCAAACTATTCACAATTATATCAGGTATTCATCAAATTCACTCATAATTCAACATCAAGATTCATACATACATAATCCAGCATCATACTATTCACCCGACATCACTAATTCATCCAAATCAATTATAATTCATAAACCCTAAGGGAGTAAGGATTTCCCAATTACCCTTCTATGTTAGATCACTATGTCGCTCCCGATAAATGAAGCTAGGGTCAAATAAAGGTACAGACGCGAACGGTCGGCGAGAGGGACAATGAGAACACACAGTCGTGAACTCACTGGAGAATGAATAGAGTCGCCAGCTAGGCATTTTTATCCCGAAGGAAAGGTAATGCTGCATAAACCTAGAAAGATATGGATAAGACGGTCGCGAACCAGAGAGACTGAGAAAGGGGGTTGGTTACAACCTGGGAAGGTATTAGCACCCAGATTGTCCGTCGTACTCGACGGGATCCACGCTTAAAAGATTTGTGTTTTAAGGGAGTAGTGTCAGTGTAATCTGTGTGTAAAATAGCTGAAAAAGGGATGTACATGTGTCAGTGCAAAGTATATAAGTGATGTGAAGTGTATAAGAGAAGTGTCAGTGTAAGAACAGAGTGAAAAGCTCAAGATCATGAGGCTGAGAGAATAAGGCTGGAAAGAGGGGGAATATACAGAGACTTTTGTTCGATAACTGTTAAGTTATGCCTACGTATCCTCTCGTGCAATGAGGAAGTCAGAACACCGTAGTTCGACCCAAAGAGACTGAAAGGTGAATTGACTTATGAACTGCTTACTTGTCTATGCTCAAGCGTATGACCTGTCTGGCTCAGGTGCAAACTGTCTTGCATTAAACGGAAGAAGCAAGTTCTCATTTATGAGTGAGGATGATGAGAAAAGAATCCCGAAGGAGACGATTATTGTTTGTTTTTGGGTTTTCAGTCTTTTATTGCTTTTGAAAGTTTGTCATAAGTTAATGAGCTTAAGCCTAAACCAATGGATTAGTAAACTCATCACATCTTCCCTCTGATTAGGGGTAATGGGAATACCTTAAGTGTGAAGTCAGCTTCTCACACTTAATCACCTTTGATATAGAATCAAGATCATTGACCTACTTGTGATTATTTAGATGTTTTTGGTGTTTTTGTTTAGTGTTAAGTAATGAGGTTAAGCCATAATCAAGGATTAAACAGACTCATTACACCATCCTAATAGAAGGATAATAGATGAGGGTGTTTAAGCTGAGGAAAACTCCTCAGCTTAATCCATGATTAGGGATTAAACTCATGACAAAACAAACCTTTATTAAGTGGATTTTATTTAATGGTATGATGATGAAGTGGATTTTATGATTTGTAAGACAACTTGAGGGGGACTTGTCCATTAACACTAGGGTTAGTCCTTCTTAACCAATTAAGGAAGAATTAGGACCCTAATGCAAGGCCCAAATTACAAGTGTGATGTCTTGATGATTATTAGATGGATTGATTAAAGGAGTTAAACACATTAAGGGTTTAACACTTAGGATTAAAGTTATACACTCCATCCTAAGATAAGGATGCAGGCATAAACTTAATCACAAAGCCTTAAAGCCTTTAGGGTTTAGTCCCTGATTATGAGATGAGAAGAGAAGACTCAAAAGAGACACAAAGGTAAAACTAAGAGGGGAGACTAATCAAAACCCTAATCATTGTCATGCTTGGTTGTTCCTAAGGTTTGTGAGGTTTTCAAAAGAAGTCTTCAATGGAACCACCAGGAAGCAGATGAAAGGATCAAGAGAAGCAAAGTAACTTGCTTCATTCAAGAAGTCAAGTCACTTGAAGAAAGAAGGTGGGAAGAGGAAGAATGAGCAAGCTCAAACTCAAACACATATAAAAATGTAGCATGGATGCAAGAGAGATGAAAAGAAAAGTCATGAGAAGTGAAGGCAAATTCACTTCTCAGCATCACTTACCACCTGAAAAGTTAGTGAGAAAGATGCAATGCAATGCAAGATGAGATGAAATGACATGATGAGAAACAAAACCAGAAGCATACACATGATGCAAATGATGTTATGAGATGCTACAAACATGAGGCAGCACATGGAAATGGTCATACAAGTTCATGGATGCAAATGGTGCAAGTTAAGAAGCATGAACATACATGAAAAGTTATGAAGTGCACATGGCATACAACATGGCAAATACATGATGCAATGATCAAACATGCTTTCAATATGTATTATGATGTCAAATGAGTCAAATGGATGCTTGAAATGTCATGGCAAGTCATGTTATGCAAGAGAATACAAGAGGGATGCACATGGAAGCCCCAAATTAGGGTTTATGAACCAAACATCAAACAAAAACCAAAAACAGAAGCAAACCCTAAGATAAAAAATGGAAAATGCCACTCAAAAGGCCCCTAATCTTATACTAAACCAATGTCCAAAGGGGAGGTCTCAACTCTTAACCAATCTCAAGTTATGATTTTTACAAGTTATTAGGGTTTTTAGGGTTCCTAAACAAAAGAAATGCCAAACAAATTGAAAATGAGGAATCAAATCATGGCCATTTAATCCTAGAAACTACATGCTAAACACAATGCAATGCAGGAAGAATCAATGTCCAACTCTTCATAGATAGGCAGAAATGATTTTTTGAACTTAGGATCAAAATAATGCACAAAAAATGATTTTTATTCAATGAAAAATTCTCAAAATGCATCAAGATCAACAAAGAAATTTGGTTTTAAGGTTGGACAATGTTTCTAAATGTCTTAGAACATTTCATGAATTTTTTGGTGATTTTTAAATACTTAAAAGTATTTTTAATAAATTAATTTCCATTAATCAATTAAAAATAATCTTTTAAATATTTAAAAATGCTTTTTTAATGATAAAAATAAAAACAAAAATATTTTTATGTCATAAAAATTATTAAAACCCATGAGAAAAAGTTTCATAATTTTTAGACATTTTTTACTATTTTAAATAAAATATGCAAGTTAAATGAAAAGAAATGAAATAAAAAAGAAAATAAATGGAAAGTAATCAGAATGGAGGGTTGAGATTGAGACTGGGTTTGAATGCATTGACCACGCGCGCTTTTGGAGGGACAGGATTGCATCTGACTAAATTATTTTAACTATAATTAATTAAATCTAATTAAGTGGATTAGGGCTAATTGGAAAGATCCTGGCCACACATGCGCGCGGGTAGTCAACGGGTCAACCCAATCCAACGCACGAAATTCAAATGACACTAATTACAGGGGTTATGCCCTAATTATTTTCAGGTGGCCGGAGAAGACCTCCGGTCGTCTTCTCCGGTGGGAAGTCCACCTGAAAATCTCCAAACTCTCTCAAAACGTAACAAAAATGAAAACCAAACATACAGAAATGATTCCCATGATCCCCTGAATCAAAACCCCATCACAAACATCATTTATTTTTCCCCAGAAACATGAATCGAAACAAACAATATTTAGGTCAACAGAGTTTCAGAGATCAATTAAATGCTCATTTCATCACCATTTCCAAAACTAAAAGCATCAGAATACTCAGTGAAGCATGGAGAACAAGTTTAGAACATAAAAAATGATTTCTGGAAAAATATTTCTTGAGCTACCTGAGATTCGAAGCTTTCACTCCAGCCACTTTCAGACCTCCTCTCCTTATGCAATCTACTCCTTATGACCTCTTGGTGATGTTTGAATGCTTTGGAGAAATTTATGCTGGCTGGATGAAGAGTTTGAGCAGCTTCTGCTCAAGCTCAGTAGGAAATGGCAATGGTGATGCAGGCAGCTTCAGGCCAATGTGAGTGGTTCTTTGTGATCAGGGTGATGTTTTAAGAAGGTTTGTGGAGTTTGTTTGAGTGTTTGTGGACTGTGGAGTGAGTTTCGAAAGAAATTGCAAGTTGGAGTGAAAATGGTGAAATGGAGTTATGGCTTGTTTCAGGTCTGGTTCTTTGCTGGTTTCTACTCAATGGAACATGGTGAGGTGATTGGTGAAAATGGTTTGGATGTTTGAAGTTTGTGGAGGCAGATTCGAAGAGTTTTGCACAAGGGAGTGTTTTTGTGTATGTGTTGGTGTGTCTTGTTTCAGCCTTGCTTCTTGAGTGTTATGGCCAGCATTTGGATAGTATATTTTAATCCTATAGGTCAGCTGATTTGACATGGCCTCTATTGATTGGTAAGTTTGCTTTTGCCAAAAGTCCACTTTTTGTGTAAGGGAAGTATGGCTTGGTTCTAGGCTAGTACAAGGCATGGGGCTGCGCAGCAAGGGTGAGGGGAAAGGCTAGCCAAAGTCAGCATCCAATGCTGCAAGTTGTAGGAAGTGTGATGAGTGGTTTTGCAAGTTGGCTCTTTTTGAAACTTCATGGAAAATGCCTTGTTACACAAACCATACACATGTGATCTTTGGTCCAATTATGATTTTTAGGTCACATAGAATGTTTGTGTCATGGTTTGATGTCAACTAGAGGTCACAAACAGCCTTGGTTCATGGTTTTGCAAAATTCTCATTTGGTGCACATCTTGAAAATCAATGATTTTTGCCAACTTTGTCACACCATAACTTTTGATCCAAGAAGAATTTGATCATGTTCTTGTACTTTTTGAAAATGGAAAGATGTAATCTACAACTTTCATGACCAAAGTTTTTCCATTTGAAGCATTTTTGGATCAAGAATCAAGGCTTGAAAAATGACCTAAAATGAAGCATTCTTGAAAAGTCAACTATGCCCAAAAAGTCAACACTTGCAAAAACTCCAAATTCTTGATTTTTGTGAACTTCAACCTTCTTCCATGATCAAATAAAGATCATATACACTCAAAATGATGAAGATCACCGATTGGTTGGGTCATTGGGGGCCTCAGATGCCCTGATTTTGCACTGACTTGTCCAGAAAGTCAACTCTTGATCAGATGACTTCCCCATGGAATTTCTTCATGAAAATTGATATGCATACTCCCTATACCATATAGAGACCAATGGAAACAAGAATGACCAAAGAAATTGGGGTTATGGCCTCTGAAACCAAAACCCTAATTTTAGGTCAACTGTGCAGTCAAACCTGGCTCTGCATCCATTCCAAACCCAGTTCTTGTGATTCTTTTGAAATCTTGACCTTGAGAGGATGTAATATGATATAAGAACACATATGGATCCCCTTTGAAGTGATTGGTGGCCTTTGGAGTGGCTCAAGAAGCCCTTGGATTGCTCAGATCACAAACCCTAGATGCAGATGACTTAGAAACTATGCAGTGAATCAAAAATGAGATATGAGATAATATGATTGTGTTTATGCATATGAAATGATCACAAGCCATGGTGTGAATGGGTGAGGGCAAATTTGGGGTGTTTACAGCTGCCCCTATTCAAACATGAGTTAGCTGTGCAGGATGTAAGTGACGGCTTAACAGGCAAACAAGATAACTTGTGGTTGAATACCAAAGACAGTCCAAAATTTGCGCTCACAGAATGAAGGAGAAAAGGGATATAGATTGTAAAGGAAAACAAAGTATATTGTAAAGTGTGGGCGACGGAGGACGACCGTCGAGCAGAGGACGACCGCTGGGTAAAGAGTAATGACGGGGACGGCCGACATGCTAGGAAAAGTGTAGGAAATAAAACAATGGTGGGGACGGCCGACATGCTGGGGATGAAAGGTAAAGCCAAGACGGGGACGGCCGACTAGCTGGGGAAAATAAAATCATGATGGGGACGGCCATCAAGTTCACAAAGGTAAAGCAACCAACGATGGGGACGGCCATCAAGTTCACAAAGGTAAAGCAACCAACGATGGGGACGGCCATCGGGCTAAAAGGAAAAGGGACCACGACGGGGACGACCACCGGGTTAAAGAATGAATGAAATAAACAGATGATGGGGTACGACCATCAAAGGTGAAGGACGATCACTTAGCAGGGGACGGCTGCTCAGTTGGGAATAAAAGCAAAGTGATGGGGACGGCCATCAAAGGTGGAGGACGACCACCTGGCAGGGTACGGCTGCCGAAAATATCGCGACATAGGACGAATGCCGGATAAAAAGGGTCAACGATGGGGACGGCCATCGGACGAGCATGATGGAGGACGGCCATCAAGAAGTGGAGGACGACCACTCAGCAGGGTACGGCTGCTCTCGAGGTTTCTCATGACATAGGACGAATGCCAGATAACCAAAAATCAACAATGGGGACGGCCATTGGATAAAATGATGAAGGAAAATCATCACGAGGTGGAGGACGACCACCTAGCAGGGGACGGCTGCTAAAATCAACGATGGGGACGGCCATCGGACGAGCATGATGAAGGACGACCATCAAGAAGTGGAGGACGACCACTCAGCAGGGTACGGCTGCTCTCAGGGTTTATCATAACACAGGACGAGTGTCAGATAAAAAGAAAATGCTTACTTGGCGATCTACTGGGGATATAGTGAACACGGACGAGTGTTCACAACCAAGAAAGGAAAGTATAAGTGCTTAGATGTTGTGTATAGATTAAAGATGCGGACGAGCATCCTTAAGATTATGATACGGACGAGTATCATGTAGAAACAAATACTGACACGCGTTCAGAGATGATGATACGGACGCGTATCAACTGGTTAACAAGGAACACGGACGAGCGTTGAATCTGAGAGGATTCTTCTGGGGAATAGTAGATACAGGCGAGTATCTATATTCAAGAAGAACAGAAGTATTTGACACAGTGTATGGATTAAAGATGCGGACAAACATCCTTAAGACTATGATACGGACGAGTATCATGTAGAAACAAACACTGGACGCATATTCTGAGATGATGGTACGGACGAGTACCAACTGGTTAACAAAGAACATGAACCAAAGTCGAATCTGTGGGGATGTAACTGGTATATACAGGATACGGACGAGTATCTGTATAAGTATGAGTAGTATGAGTAGTATTGTATAAATGAGTGTTTATCTGCTGGGGAGGGTGACACGGACGAGTGTCAAAGTATAATAATATTAACAAGTACATGGGTTGTAAAAGTATAAGCGATTGCGCTGGGGAAATGACACGGACGGGTGTCAGGAAAGTGTATATAGGTATATGTGAGTGCAAAGAGGACGTCTTTGGCTTTCTGCTGGGGTATGACACGGACGGGTGTCAGGAAGTACCTGTAATACGGGTGATATTGTTGTAAAGAGTGTTCAGGCGGCTTTACTGGGGAAAGATGGCACGGACGGGTGCCAAAAGGAGTATATACTGGTGTTTGTGATTTGTGAGGCAACTGCTTTTGCTGGGGACTTTGGGGGATTTTTTGTACGTTGATGGAATGTCATTATTCACAAGTGTTGGTTCATAACATGGCTTATGATTATGCTATGAGTTGGATTTTTTTGCCGTAATGCTCCGTGTTAAAACGGAATGCTACGCTTTGTGGGTGAATATGATGTGAATGTTATGATTGTACAAAGATACCAAACCGGGATCCGGGTCCCGTTGCTGCGAAGATCTTCGATCGATCTGTATGAAGTGGACATCCCAGCTGGGGATAAGACCACTGGTAGACCTGGTGAGATGTATCTGCTTGGGGATACAGGTCACTGATTGACATATCCCTGCAATGAGGGACCCAGCTGGGGGGGTGTAGAAGTCTTCTGTACTCTGTTGTGATCTTCATGCATTGCTCTTCTGAATAGAGGCTGAGACTCTGTGGGGAGATGGTTCCCTGACTTTGTACTCGGCTGAGGGCGAGACGACAACTCGGCTGGGGAGAAAGAGAGATCCTTGACTCAGTCGGGGATGTAGGCGCCTTCCGTGATGCCTAGCAACTCTGATGGAGATAGGTAATAAATGGCAACTCCACTGGGGAAGTTATGAGAGGCAACTCAGCTGGGGAGAGAGCACTTTGGGTGCTAGAAACGAGTGTCAATTTGCCAGCTTGCTGGGATGAGGCCTCATGCCCCAAGTTGCGCTCTGGATACCTGCAATCCTGAAAAAGATAGAGAGACGCACAAGATAATCCCGAGGTATCCCTTACTGGGTCCCGTCATAGGAGTTTAAATATTTCTGAGAGTAAGCAAAATTTCCTGCAAGCATGTTTTTATTTGAAGATAAACATATGTATTCTTATGCAATCAATGTTCCTTTAAGATATCTGATTTTTGCAAAATAAAAATGTATAAAACGAGACATGACTGAAAATCTGATTTTATTAATTCGGGTGCCCTGAATTGGCAAGATACAGTCAAAGAAACGTATCTCCTGAAACGAGGAGATTGTTACAAATTGAGAAACAAAATGCTGGCAGTGTTGATGACGCCTTAAAGAGCTACCTCTTCACTATGACTCGTATGACTTTTGACGTTCCCCTTATCCGACTTTCTGAAGAAGGCTGATTCCGATTGAAGCTTGATCCTTTCGAAGCTTACCAAGTTGTGAATGATACAGACGAATTCAGAATACAGTTGTTCGCTTATTCCCTTATTTTGCATGGATCGCCCTTTCGGGTTTTCAATCCATCGGGATACCCATTTCTGCCTGAGCTGTCCAATGCGGCTTTTCAACTCAGCGGGTGTACATTTTGTATATTTTCCCTTATTTTTGCCCGAGTCTTTTATTCTGTTTTTGACTCGCCGGGATGCCCTATTTTTGCCTGGACTTTCATTCTGTTTTTGTGTCCAGCGGGTCTTTTTATGCGAAGTATTTTTTAACTGCATCTGAATTCACAGGGGACGGAAAATCTTCACCATCCATGGTGCTGAGCATCAGTGCTCCACCAGAGAAAACTTTCTTTACCACAAATGGTCCTTCATAATTTGGGGTCCATTTGCCCCTGTGGTCTGTATGAGGAGGGAGGATCCTTTTCAACACAAGATCTCCCACTTGGTACTCTCGGTGCCTGACTTTCTGATCGAAGGCCTTCTTCATTCTCTTTTGATACAACTGTCCATGACAGATTGCAGCCAATCTCTTTTCTTCAATTAGACTTAGTTGCTCGTATCGGGCCTGTACCCATTCTGCTTCACTCAGTTTGACATCCATCAGTACCCGTAAAGAGGGTAATTCAACTTCAACTGGTAGGACTGCTTCCATACCATACACAAGTTGATAAGGTGTTGCCCCAGTGGATGTCCTGATTGACGTGCGGTACCCATGCAAGGCAAACGGTAGCATTTCATGCCAGTCTTTGTAGGTGACTACCATCTTCTGCACAATCTTCTTAATATTCTTGTTTGCCGCCTCAACAGCGCCATTCATTTTTGGCCTGTAAGGAGAAGAATTGTGATGTTGAATCTTGAAGTCCCGGCATAGTTCTGCCATCATTTTATTGTTTAGATTGGAACCATTATCAGTAATGATTCGCTCGGGAACTCCATATCGACAGATGATATCTCTTTTCAGAAATCTGGCTACCACTTGTCTTGTGACGTTTGCATATGAGGCTGCTTCAACCCACTTGGTGAAATAGTCAATGGCGACCAGGATGAATCTGTGGCCATTTGAAGCAGTCGGCTCAATCTTGCCAATCATATCAATGCCCCACATGGCAAAGGGCCATGGTGAAGACATGATGTTCAAAGGATTGGGAGGTACATGCACTTTATCTTCATAGATCTGGCATTTGTGGCATTTTCTGGCATAAGCACAACAGTCTGCATCCATTGTGATCCAATAATAGCCTGATCTTAACAACTTCTTAGTCATTGCATGTCCTCCAGCATGGGTACCAAAGGAGCCTTCGTGCACTTCATGCATCAATAAATCGGCTTCTGTCTTGTCAACACATCGGAGGAGTACCATATCAAAGTTCCTTTTATATAAAGACCCATCAGTGTTCAAGAAGAAACTACCAGCAAGCCTTCTCAAAGTCTTCTTATCATTGGAAGATGCCCCAGGTGGGTATGTTTGATCCTCTAAGAAGCACTTAATGTCATGGAACCAAGGCTTATCGTCTTTGACAACATCTGCTGCAAATACATATGCTGGTCTATCAAGTCTCGACACTGAAATTTGAGGTACAAAGTTAGCAGCTTGAACTTTGATCATGGATGAAATGGTAGCAAGAGCATCTGCAAATTGATTCTCGTCCCGAGGGATATACTCAAGCTTGACTGTTGTGAAGAACGTCAATAACCTTCTTGTATAATCCCTGTAAGGTATCAGATGATCCTGGTGTGTATACCATTTGCCGTTGGTCTGATTGATTACCAGAGCTGAATCTCCGAATACAGCCAACGTCTTGATCCTGAGGTCAATGGCTTCCTCAAGACCCATAATGCAAGCTTCGTATTCAGCTTCGTTGTTAGTGCAGTTGAAAGTGAGCTTTGCCGAGAAAGGCATGTGAACTCCTTTAGGTGTAATGAGTACTGCACCAACACCACGACCATTCATGTTAACAGCCCCGTCGAACATCATAGTCCATTCTTCTTCCGGGTCGGGCCCTTCAGTGTGAACAGGCTCTTCATGATCTTTTGCTCTTATGAACATGATGTCTTCATCAGGGAAGTCAAACCTCATAGGCTGGTAATTATCAATGGGTTGCTCAGCAAGATATTCAGACAATACACTGCCCTTGATGGCTTTCTGAGAAGTGTACTGGATGTCATACTCTGTAAGAATCATTTGCCATCTTGCAACCCGTCCGGTAAGCGCTGGCTTCTCAAATATGTACTTGACTGGGTCCATTTTTGAGATCAGTAAGGTAGTGTGGGTCAACATATACTTCCTTAGTCGGCGAGCAGCCCACGCTAAAGCACAGCAAGTTTTCTCGAGCAGTGAATAACGCTGTTCACAGTCGGTAAACTTTTTGCTCAGGTAGTATATTGCATACTCTTTTCGACCAGACTCGTCATGCTGGCCCAGCACACACCCCATTGACTCTTCTAATACTGTCAGGTACATTATCAGAGGTCTTCCTTCTACTGGAGGCATAAGGATTGGAGGTTCTTGTAAGTACTCCTTGATCTTGTCAAATGCCTTCTGACAATCTTCATTCCACCTGACCGTTTGTTCTTTTCTCAGCAGCTTGAACAAGGGTTCACAGGTTGCTGTAAGGTGAGATATGAACCTTGAGATGTAGTTCAATCGACCTAAGAACCCTCGAACTTCCTTTTCAGTTTTCGGTGCAGGCATCTCTTGGATGGCTTTGACTTTATCAGGGTCAACTTCAATCCCTTTCTCGCTTACAATAAATCCCAGCAGCTTACCAGATCGCACCCCGAATGTGCATTTGTTGGGGTTCAACTTCAGTTGGTACTTCCTCAGACGCTTGAACAATTTGAGCAGATTTACCAGATGGTCTTCTTCAGTGAGGGACTTGGCAATCATATCATCCACATAGCATTCTATTTCTTTATGAATCATATCGTGGAATAATGTTACCATAGCCCGTTGATATGTTGCACCAGCATTCTTGAGCCCAAATGGCATTACCTTGTAACAGAACGTGCCCCAGGGTGTGATGAATGTTGTCTTCTCCATGTCTTCAGGTGACATCTTAATCTGATTGTATCCTGAAAATCCGTCCATGAAGGAGAATACCGAGAACTGAGCCGTATTATCAACCAATACATCAATGTGAGGTAAAGGGAAATCATCTTTCGGGCTGGCCCTGTTCAGATCCCGGTAATCAACACACATTCTTACTTTGCCGTCCTTTTTAGGCACAGGTACTATATTAGCCACCCACGGCGGGTAGCTAGTCACGGCAAGGAACCCGGCGTCCCATTGCTTTTGTACCTCTTCTTTGATCTTCATTGCCATGTCTGGACGAGTACGGCGCAGTTTCTGTTTAACCGGTGGGCACTCTTCTATCAAAGGCAGCTTGTGCACAACAATGTTGGTATCCAACCCTGGCATATCTTGGTAAGACCAAGCAAACACATCTACATACTCTTGAAGCAGGTCAACCAGTTGTATCTTCACTGAGTCTTGCAGGCAGGCCCCGATTTTAACTTCTTTCACGTCTTCATCTGTACCAAGATTGATCACTTCAACCTCCTCCTGGTGAGGAGTAATAACCTTTTCCTCTTGTCTTAACAACCTGGCTAGCTCTTCAGGAAGCTCATATTCTTCTTCAACCCCTTCATCAGCTTGATTGATTGGATTGTCAAAGTCATACGAAGTCACAGCCGTGCTGTTGTCGGTGCTGTCTGGAAGGCATCCTCTGCAAGGGTTAAGTTTGTTCATTTTAGTGATCTGATTTTAATCTTGTTTTAGAAAAGTGAAATAAAAGTTGTCATTTTGAAAACACTGCCATTTATTTTTTTGTACAAAAAGAAAAATAGAAAAACAGTGAACGGAAAAGAAAAAGACTCGTTTGCAAAAAGATGTCTGATATTTCATTAATTGATCTTGTTTGCACAAAAAGTACAGATGGCCCGATTACAAAATGCGTCTTGTCATCTTGGGCAAGATGCAAGACTTTGATGCATGCTTATAAAAATACAGGAAATAATAATTACTCTGCATGAGTAACTCTTATAATTTCCTGGGAAGACCAGTTCGAGACACTGCTCCCCGGGATCTTTGGATGAATCCAGCTTTCCAGGTTGCGTTCCTCTTCCAGCTCGTCTTCTAGACAGTTGATAGCATCAGGGGTAAGCATCCCCCCACTCACAAAATTGGGCTCTTTCGCAGCCGCTGCTTGATCCTGTTGAGTTGGTTTGTAACCCAACCCAAATCTGTCTTCTTTCTTCTCCACCGGTAGTAGCTTGCCCCAGCCTTGGGCAGTTCCTTCCTCAACAACCTTCCGGGCTTGTTGGTATGATGATATTGAAGTACCAGGTACAGCAGATGTTTCATTCACATTCAAGGCTTCAAACCCCTGGCTCATTGTTTCATGGATCTCCCCATCCATCTCAATGTACTTATAGGTAGCCAGGTGGCTGACAAAAATGTCCTCTTCTCCACAGATTGTAACGATCTGACCCTCCCAATCATATTTTAACTTCTGGTGAAGGGTAGAGGTCACGGCGCCAGCAGCGTGGATCCATGGCCTACCCAATAAACAGCTGTAGGCGGGCTGTATATCCATCACGTAGAAGATAGTTGTAAAGGTCTGCGGGCCAATTGTTACGGGTAACTCAATTTCTCCCAGAACCGATCTCTTTGAACCATCAAAGGCTCTTACCACCAGGTTGCTGGGTCTCAACGCCAATCCGTCATATTCTAACTTCACCAGGGCCTTTTTGGGTAAGACATTGAGGGACGACCCCGTGTCTACCAGCACATGGGAAAGGACAGCACCTTTGCATTCCATGGTTATGTGCAAGGCTTTGTTATGGCTGCGGCCTTCCGTTGTCAAATCAGTATTGGTGAACCCTAGTCCGTGACTTGCATTAACATTTCCCACTACTGCTTCCAGCTGATTGACAGTGATCTCTTCAGGCACGTAAGCTGCGTGCAGGACTTTGAGTAGTGCATTCCGATGGGCTTCGGAGCACATAAGCAATGATAGGATTGAGATCTTGGAAGGCGTCTGATGAAGCTGATCCACTATTTTATAATCACTCTTTTTGATGATTCGCATGAACTCATCAACCTCTTGATCGAATGGTGTCTTCAAAGCTTCCTTAACAGCTTGATCTACCTGCACAGGGCTCTTCCCTTTTGCCTTGGCAGCAGCTTCTGCTTCGGCTGTGGGTCTCTGAATTTGTGGAGCGAAAAGACGTCCGCTTCGAGTGAAGCCTCCGCCTCCGCCCACATTGTCTACTTGTAGTGCAGGGGTTGATGATTCAAAAGTGATTCTTTGTCCTTCACAGTACAAGTCAGAGCCGTAATGCCAGGGGATGGCATTACTGCTTTCATAAGGTACGGGTCCAGGCACCGTGACGGTGACTGGACTGACTGCAGCTGTTGAAGGAACTGTGATAGTCTGTGGATCATAATAAATTATCACTGGTGCCCTGATGGGAGCAGCACTTTCTGAGTTGTAGGCGGAGTTGTTTTCAGGATCGTAGAATATGGTGACAGTTGAGACATCTTCATGATTTGTTGCTGGTGTTGTAGGAGACATTGTCGGGAGTGTGGATGTTGTTGTTGTAGGAGCTTCATAATGGAGTGGTGCTGGAGTTGTAGAAGGAACATTCATTGATATCTGATCAGTTGAAATGACAGATGAAGTACTCGTTGATGAAACCGAAGAATTGTCAGGAACAATAGTTGTTGCAGTTGTAGGAGGTTCTGAAGCCGTTGCTGATGAGATTGATGGATTTGTTGGAAATGATGTAGTGATCTGAAGCTGGCCATTCTGAATAAGACCGTCTATGCCATTCCTCAGGTTATCGCACCCATTTACTGAGATATTGCAGTAAGCACAGCCTAACTCACACCCCGGGAACATTTGACATTCCAAGAGCTGAACTTTGATTTCCACCAACGGTGTCCTGATCTGTCCCACACTGGTTATTAAATAAGACGGCTTGTTTTCTTCAATAGCGTTAATTCTGGGACCACCGTGGTTTGGCATTGGGTTCTTATTGACATTGGGTGGTGGTGCGAAATTCAAAGCCTTTGAGTCTACCAGGTCTTGTACCTTCATGTGCAGGGCTCTGCACTTTTCTGTACTGTGGCCAGGTGCGTTTGAATGAAAAGCACACCTAGCATTGGAGTCATAGTTCCTGGGTAGACTGTTGGGATCTGGAGGTGCCAGCGTCCTTAGCTCAACTAGGTTAAGTTTCAGGAGTTGTGGCAGCAAGGTAGCATACGGCATAGGGATCGGATCGATCACCCTGTTAGCTTGAGAAGGCCTCTGTTGAAATGGCCTTTGTTGACTGTTGTTATTGGTGTTGCTGTTGTTGTAATTCCTTGGAGGATACTGATTTTGCTGATGGTACTGAGGTTGCGGCTGATAGTTTTGCTGTGGAGGTTGATAGACGGGTTGAGGATGAGCTGGAGCAGGAATGGTGACTGCTGCTACAGACCTGTGGACATATTGGGGCCTGCCCCTGTTGGTGTGGATGGCATTGGTCTCTCCAGTTCTTCTCGGGCCTGCAAAAGGCTTTCTTGTACTACTGGACGAGCTGGCACCATTGTCGGAAATCTTGCCCATTTTTAACAGACTCTCAATTCTCTCCCCAGCTATGACAACATCTGCAAAGCTAGTGGAAGAGAAAGCGGCCAGCCTGTCGATATATGTCCCCTGAAGGGTGTTCATAAACATGTCTGCCATTTCCCTTTTGGACATAGGTGGCTGAACAGCAGCAGCCAATTGCCTCCATCTCTGGGCATATTCTCGGAAACTTTCCCTTGAAGACTGTGACATTCCCATTAGGAGGGTCCTGTTGGGTGCCATGTCTAAGTTGTACTGATACTGTCTGATAAAGGCTTCTGCCAAATCCTTCCAGCACCTGATAGTTGCCCTTGTTAGGTGAGAGTACCATTCTCTTGAGGCTCCAGTCAAGCTATCTTCGAAATAGAACATCCAGAGCTTCTCATCCATAGTATAAGCCTTCAGCCTCCCCAGAAATGATTGTAAATGGGTCCGGGGGCATGAAGTCCCGTTGTATTTTTCAAAACAAGGAGGCTTGAACTTATGGGGAATCCTGACCCCATCTACCAAGCCCATGTCCATGACATCGAAACCCAAAGAATTTTGAGACTCTAAGGATCTTAACTTCTCATCCATTTCATCCAACCTTCTATCATAAGCCTCTTCCCCAGCACCCATTACTGTGAATTGGTCCTCCTGAGGATCTTCTTGTAGTACCCTGGCTGCAGTGGCTGTCCCTTGAACATTTGCAGGGATGTTGATCTCAGGATGGAGGTGCGGTCCAAATACCGGGGGCTTAACATGAGGTTGAACCCTTTCGTTGTTGCTGGTGCCAGCAGTCCCTATATGTGGATCCTCTTGATTTTGCCTTTCCACCATGGCCCTCAGTCTTTCCTGGCTCTGAGCCATGTTGTTCATCACTTCCATGAACTGCGTCATCTGCGTTCTCATTTCCAATCTTTCGTTTGCCATTTGATTTCTAACCTCTGCAAGGTCCTGCTGTACCTGATCCATTTGAATTCCCGGAAGGTTGTTTTGGGTTGGATAACGGTGCGGACGGTTGAGGGGAAATACCCGGCGCCTAGCAATAGTTCCTGAGATTCACAACAGAGTTAGCAACAATAAAACAAAAACCTACAAAACAAACAAAGGGTTAGCATGCAATGCAGTTATGCTTATTTGTTCTCAAGGTATCCGGTTTGGCATTCAGTTTTGACCCTTCCAGACCCTTGAAGATGCAGTTGATGTTGCTTTCGAAGTGGAACAAACTAATACATATATTGCAAAAGACAAATGGTACATAGTTCGTTTACAAGTACAAGCCCGCTGAGGGGTCAAAATACATCACAAGAAAGAAAAATAAAAGTACATGGAATGAAAGCAACAACAAACAAATGGTCAAACACCAAGACCAAACTCATCCTCACGAACTTCCTTGAGAAGTGCCTCGGTCACAGGATCAGCCGGACGCTCCGTGAGATTCCTGATGAGGAGATTCCGGGTGGTAACAGCTGCTGTTAGCTTCTTGTGCTGAGTTTGTTCTTTGGACCTCTTCACCCCTGCTTTGATCTTCAGCTCTGATATCTCCCTCTGGGCTGCTGCCAGGGCTTCTTGCTGTTCTTTTGCACTAGCTTCCAGTTGCTCCATCTTGTCTTGAACTCTCTTGTCCTCTAGAGTACGAGCCTCGGTGATCCTGACCCACCGGGCTTGACTCTCCTTTAAATACAAGTCTGTCCTTGCTCTCTGGAACTGGGCTTCCTTGCAAGCATTCTTCAGAATTTGTTCTCCAGCCTTAGACTTTTTGATATAATCCCCAGACTTCTCAATCTTAGTCAGATGTTCTACTCCCATCTTCTCCAACCTCTCAATCTCCCTCATACCTTCACTCCTCTCTCGGAGGGTCTTCTACAAGGCCTGGGTTAGCTTCTCATTCCTTTCCTTCAAGCTCTCAAACTCTTCCAAACTGATAGTGGCAGGGGGTGGTGCTGAAGATGACTCAGGCATGTCTTCTATGGTAAAGGGCATCCCAGAGAATTGGGCCCTGGCACGGGACCACTCATAATATTGTGCTGATGCCACATTATTGCACTTCCCCAGAATGGTCACTCCCTTGGTTTGAACATTATCCCAGGCCCAAGCAGCCTGCCTAACAACAGTCAAATTAATCTTGTTCTCACAATAAAAAGTTTCAACCAAGTCCTGTGCCTTAGGAGTGTGGACCAGTGCATAGCCCAGTTGTCGTCTAAACAGCAGAGGGTTGTAATTGATACTACCCTTAACTCCTATCAAAGGCACATTGGGAAAATGCCCACAGCTGGTGATGATATCCCTGCCCTTGGTGATTTGAGTGCACCATCTGATATCTGCTGAAGTTAGAGCAGTGAGTCTCTTAGCCCAGTTGCTCTGCTGATGAGGGTTCAGAAATGCATCTGTCCTGGGTAGATGCCTGAGAAGCCAAGTATGGAATAATGGAGCACAACACCTCACTAATCTTCCCCTCTGCTTTTCATTCCTCTGATGCACTGAATAGTAGAGATCCCCCAATAAAGTGGGCACTGGGTTCTTCAGGATGAACAGATGGATTGCATTCTTGCTAATGAATCGAGGCTCGTCTGCAAACAATACAATTCCATATATACTCAAGGCCAATAATGCACAAACAGCTTTCCACTCTCCTAAAGAAGCTTTCAGGGTAGCTTGAGAGCTCAAGAAATCCAGATGGAAACCAGGGATCCCAGCTTTAGAAGTCATATGCTGCTCAATCAGGGCAGGTTCCAGATGCAAAGCCTTTGCTACTTCTCCATTACCAGGAAAGACCATCTCAGGGTTGAAAGGAATTCCACCCCTGATAGGCATACCAACCAATGAGGAGTATTCTTCCAATAGAGGGCCCAGCTGAAAGTCTTGAAAAGTGAAACACCTCAGTGGGGGATCATAGAACTGAATGCAAGTGTGGATCAGACTTCTTTGTGAAGGGTCCAGATCCATGAACATATCAAGTATATCTCCAAAGCTTTCCCTGAACAATGGTATGTGATCTGGAGTGATCAGGGTTTGAATCCTCCTGATGTCTGATAACTCTGGCTGGAAGAAGTGATAGGTGATATTGCTCTTTTTAGGGGCCATGATGTTGAAGACTGAGTAGAGATAGGTGCTGATGATAATACTGAAGAAGGGGCCACTGATTGGCTGGTGCAGGTGATAGCTGAAGCAGATAGCTAAACTGAAGCAGGTGCTGATGAAGATAGGTCAATACTGAAGACGGGGTCAAAACTAGCCAAAAGTGAAGATGGATACCCTGAAACACAAATAAGCAAATGTCAATATGATGCAATGATTATGTATGCAAATGAAATGCAAGGGTTTGTGACTGAGCTGGATCTGATCAAATGCCCTGATATAGGTCCAAGTATGTCCAAGAATACCAGATGGAGGTCTACAAATCCAGTAACCAAGGTGGGGGGCTCAAATAAAGAGCCACATGCCCAGGGTTTTAGAATCACAAGAACTGTCCCAACATGGAGTATTCTTAATCAAGTCAAAGTAACAGGGTATTCTGAGGTCAAGGTACCTGCAAACCTGTAAACAGCCCAACCCCCTCACAGGTGGTGTTCTAAAACAAGGATCCTCAGACTTGGATCAGTTATGAGAAGTGTAAACACTTCTAACCCGGAGGTACAGTGTTTACAATAACCATAAAAGTTCCTCCTCTAATTCACCTCAGTTTCTGAAGGTCAATACTAAAGGTCATCCAGACTTAGCAGGCTTCCCAGATAGCCCTAGCATTGCAGGAAATCTGCAACACAGAGTTCTCAAGAAGAAACCCATATCTGAACCGTGTTTCATATTCCCGCACCAGACCGAAATGGAATGGGAAAGAATATGATTCACTCTAGCCTAGGTGTCACTCAGGTCCCAGGTATAGGACCTTAACTCTCAATGAATCACCCACCCACCAAAACAAAGACCAGATCCAGCCAGCAGCATGACAGTATGATATATACAAAAGCAATAAAGAAAGCAGTAAAGCAACTGTACATAAAGCAAAAATAAATACAAAAATACAAACACAAATAAGCACATAACGCCCCAGTAAACACAAATCAAACAAGCGCTAGGAGGAACCCACAAAAAGAACCAGAAGCCCTGGTTGCAATATAAGGTTCCCCAGCAGAGTCGCCAAGCTGTCGCTCCAGATAAATGAAGCTAGGGTCAAATAAAGGTACAGACGCGAACGGTCGGCGAGAGGGACAATGAGAACACACAGCCGTGAACTCACTGGAGAATGAATAGAGTCGCCAGCTAGGCATTTTTATCCCGAAGGAAAGGTAATGCTGCATAAACCTAGAAAGATATGGATAAGACGGTCGCGAACCAGAGAGACTGAGAAAGGGGGTTGGTTACAACCTGGGAAGGTATTAGCACCCAGATTGTCCGTCGTACTCGACGGGATCCACGCTTAAAAGATTTGTGTTTTAAGGGAGTAGTGTCAGTGCAATCTGTGTGTAAAATAGCTGAAAAAGGGATGTACAGGTGTCAGTGCAAAGTATATAAGTGATGTGAAGTGTATAAGAGAAGTGTCAATGTAAGAACAGAGTGAAAAGCTCAAGATCATGAGGCTGAGAGAATAAGGCTGGAAAGAGGGGGAATATACAGAGACTTTTGTTCGATAACTGTTAAGTTATGCCTACGTATCCTCTCGTGCAATGAGGAAGTCAGAACACCGTAGTTCGACCCAAAGAGACTGAAAGGTGAATTGACTTATGAACTGCTTACTTGTCTATGCTCAAGCGTATGACCTGTCTGGCTCAGGTGCAAACTGTCTTGCATTAAACGGAAGAAGCAAGTTCTCGTTTATGAGTGAGGATGATGAGAAAAGAATCCCGAAGGAGACGATTATTGTTTGTTTTTGGGTTTTCAGTCTTTTATTTCTTTTGAAAGTTTGTCATAAGTTAATGAGCAAAAGCCTAAACCAATGGATTAGTAAACTCATCACATCTTCCCTCTGATTAGGGGTAATGGGAATACCTTAAGTGTGAAGTCAGCTTCTCACACTTAATCACCTTTGATATTGAATCAAGATCATTGACCTACTTGTGATTATTTAGATGTTTTTGGTGTTTTTGTTTAGTGTTAAGTAATGAGGTTAAGCCATAATCAAGGATTAAACAGACTCATTACACCATCCTAATAGAAGGATAATAGATGAGGGTGTTTAAGCTGAGGAAAACTCCTCAGCTTAATCCATGATTAGGAATTAAACTCATGACAAAACAAACCTTTATTAAGTGGATTTTATTTAATGGTATGATGATGAAGTGGATTTTATGATTTGTAAGACAACTTGAGGGGGACTTGTCCATTAACACTAGGGTTAGTCCTTCTTAACCAATTAAGGAAGAATTAGGACCCTAATGCAAGGCCCAAGTTACAAGTGTGATGTCTTGATGATTATTAGATGGATTGATTAAAGGAGTTAAACACATTAAGGGTTTAACACTTAGGATTAAATTTATACACTCCATCCTAAGATAAGGATGCAGGCATAAACTTAATCACAAAGCCTTAAAGCCTTTAGGGTTTAGTCCCTGATTATGAGATGAGAAGAGAAGACTCAAAAGAGACACAAAGGTAAAACTAAGAGGGGAGACTAATCAAAACCCTAATCATTGTCATGCTTGGTTGTTCCTAAGGTTTGTGAGGTTTTCAAAAGAAGTCTTCAATGGAACCACCAGGAAGCAGATGAAAGGATCAAGAGAAGCAAAGTAACTTGCTTCATTCAAGAAGTCAAGTCACTTGAAGAAAGAAGGTGGGAAGAGGAAGAATGAGCAAGCTCAAACTCAAACACATATAAAAATGTAGCATGGATGCAAGATAGATGAAAAGAAAAGTCATGAGAAGTGAAGGCAAATTCACTTCTCAGCATCACTTACCACCTGAAAAGTTAGTGAGAAAGATGCAATGCAATGCAAGATGAGATGAAATGACATGATGAGAAACAAAACCAGAAGCATACACATGATGCAAATGATGTTATGAGATGCTACAAACATGAGGCAGCACATGGAAATGGTCATACAAGTTCATGGATGCAAATGGTGCAAGTTAAGAAGCATGAACATACATGAAAAGTTATGAAGTGCACATGGCATACAACATGGAAAATACATGATGCAATGATCAAAAATGATTTCAATATGTATTATGATGTCAAATGAGTCAAATGGATGCTTGAAATGTCATGGCAAGTCATGTTATGCAAGAGAATACAAGAGGGATGCACATGGAAGCCCCAAATTAGGGTTTATGAACCAAACATCAAACAAAAACCAAAAACAGAAGCAAACCCTAAGATAAAAAATGGAAAATGCCACTCAAAAGGCCCCTAATCTTATACTAAACCAATGTCCAAAGGGGAGGTCTCAACTCTTAACCAATCTCAAGTTATGATTTTTACAAGTTATTAGGGTTTTTAGGGTTCCTAAACAAAAGAAATGCCAAACAAATTGAAAATGAGGAATCAAATCATGGCCATTTAATCCTAGAAACTACATGCTAAACACAATGCAATGCAGGAAGAATCAATGTCCAACTCTTCATAGATAGGCAGAAATGATTTTTTGAACTTAGGATCAAAATAATGCACAAAAAATGATTTTTATTCAATGAAAAATTCTCAAAATGCATCAAGATCAACAAAGAAATTTGGTTTGAAGGTTGGACAATGTTTCTAAATGTCTTAGAACATTTCATGAATTTTTTGGTGATTTTTAAATACTTAAAAGTATTTTTAATAAATTAATTTCCATTAATCAATTAAAAATAATCTTTTAAATATTTAAAAATGCTTTTTTAATGATAAAAATAAAAACAAAAATATTTTTATGTCATAAAAATTATTAAAACCCATGAGAAAAAGTTTCATAATTTTTAGACATTTTTTACTATTTTAAATAAAATATGCAAGTTAAATGAAAAGAAATGAAATAAAAAAGAAAATAAATGGAAAGTAATCAGAATGGAGGGTTGAGATTGAGACTGGGTTTGAATGCATTGACCACGCGCGCTTTTGGAGGGACAGGATTGCATCTGACTAAATTATTTTAACTATAATTAATTAAATCTAATTAAGTGGATTAGGGCTAATTGGAAAGATCCTGGCCACACATGCGCGCGGGTAGTCAACGGGTCAACCCAATCCAACGCACGAAATTCAAATGACACTAATTACAGGGGTTATGCCCTAATTATTTTCAGGTGGCCGGAGAAGACCTCCGGTCGTCTTCTCCGGTGGGAAGTCCACCTGAAAATCTCCAAACTCTCTCAAAACGTAACAAAAATGAAAACCAAACATACAGAAATGATTCCCATGATCCCCTGAATCAAAACCCCATCACAAACATCATTTATTTTTCCCCAGAAACATGAATCGAAACAAACAATATTTAGGTCAACAGAGTTTCAGAGATCAATTAAATGCTCATTTCATCACCATTTCCAAAACTAAAAGCATCAGAATACTCAGTGAAGCATGGAGAACAAGTTTAGAACATAAAAAATGATTTCTGGAAAAATATTTCTTGAGCTACCTGAGATTCGAAGCTTTCACTCCAGCCACTTTCAGACCTCCTCTCCTTATGCAATCTACTCCTTATGACCTCTTGGTGATGTTTGAATGCTTTGGAGAAATTTATGCTGGCTGGATGAAGAGTTTGAGCAGCTTCTGCTCAAGCTCAGTAGGAAATGGCAATGGTGATGCAGGCAGCTTCAGGCCAATGTGAGTGGTTCTTTGTGATCAGGGTGATGTTTTAAGAAGGTTTGTGGAGTTTGTTTGAGTGTTTGTGGACTGTGGAGTGAGTTTCGAAAGAAATTGCAAGTTGGAGTGAAAATGGTGAAATGGAGTTATGGCTTGTTTCAGGTCTGGTTCTTTGCTGGTTTCTACTCAATGGAACATGGTGAGGTGATTGGTGAAAATGGTTTGGATGTTTGAAGTTTGTGGAGGCAGATTCGAAGAGTTTTGCACAAGGGAGTGTTTTTGTGTATGTGTTGGTGTGTCTTGTTTCAGCCTTGCTTCTTGAGTGTTATGGCCAGCATTTGGATAGTATATTTTAATCCTATAGGTCAGATGATTTGACATGGCCTCTATTGATTGGTAAGTTTGCTTTTGCCAAAAGTCCACTTTTTGTGTAAGGGAAGTATGGCTTGGTTCTAGGCTAGTACAAGGCATGGGGCTGCGCAGCAAGGGTGAGGGGAAAGGCTAGCCAAAGTCAGCATCCAATGCTGCAAGTTGTAGGAAGTGTGATGAGTGGTTTTGCAAGTTGGCTCTTTTTGAAACTTCATGGAAAATGCCTTGTTACACAAACCATACACATGTGATCTTTGGTCCAATTCTGATTTTTAGGTCACATAGAATGTTTGTGTCATGTTTTGATGTCAACTAGAGGTCACAAACAGCCTTGGTTCATGGTTTTGCAAAATTCTCATTTGGTGCACATCTTGAAAATCAATGATTTTTGCCAACTTTGTCACACCATAACTTTTGATCCAAGAAGAATTTGATCATGTTCTTGTACTTTTTGAAAAGGGAAAGATGTAATCTACAACTTTCATGACCAAAGTTTTTCCATTTGAAGCATTTTTGGATCAAGAATCAAGGCTTGAAAAATGACCTAAAATGAAGCATTCTTGAAAAGTCAACTATGCCCAAAAAGTCAACACTTGCAAAAACTCCAAATTCTTGATTTTTGTGAACTTCAACCTTCTTCCATGATCAAATAAAGATCATATACACTCAAAATGATGAAGATCACCGATTGGTTGGGTCATTGGGGGCCTCAGATGCCCTGATTTTGCACTGACTTGTCCAGAAAGTCAACTCTTGATCAGATGACTTCCCCATGGAATTTCTTCATGAAAATTGATATGCATACTCCCTATACCATATAGAGACCAATGGAAACAAGAATGACCAAAGAAATTGGGGGTTATGGCCTCTGAAACCAAAACCCTAATTTTAGGTCAACTGTGCAGTCAAACCTGGCTCTGCATCCATTCCAAACCCAGTTCTTGTGATTCTTTTGAAATCTTGACCTTGAGAGGATGTAATATGATATAAGAACACATATGGATCCCCTTTGAAGTGATTGGTGGCCTTTGGAGTGGCTCAAGAAGCCCTTGGATTGCTCAGATCACAAACCCTAGATGCAGATGACTTAGAAACTATGCAGTGAATCAAAAATGAGATATGAGATAATATGATTGTGTTTATGCATATGAAATGATCACAAGCCATGGTGTGAATGGGTGAGGGCAAATTTGGGGTGTTTACACACTAATATAAAACTCTTTCTCCCCCTTACCTCAAAATTAAATGAGGTTATTCTGCATTTTTGACCTTGAACTCTATGAACCTTGATTTTCCCCTTCTTCTCCCTTTTCTCCAGAGCTATATGTTCTTCGTCAAAATGCATGATTATGAAAATGGTATCATGTCTTCCCTTTTTACAATAAGACCAAATTTACACCCTTGCCCCTTAGAACTCCAACTTATTATTTTATCATTTTAATAACAATATTATAATAATATTCCACCTCATTATCATATTATTATTTAAAAACAAAATAATTCTTTTAATTATTATTCCAATTATACTCCAAAATTCTCCAAATTATTTTATTAAATAATTTATAAAAATTGAGGCGTTACAATTAGCACCCCAGACCGTACGCCGTACCCGACGGGATCCACGCTTGCTTGTTTGTTTCAAAGGGTGAGAAATAAGTTACTGAACAAATGAACTGCAGACTAGAACTGCAAATGAGAAAGGAAACTGGAAAAGAAAATGGAAATAAAGAAAAGGGAAATGTAGGGAAAATAAATAATGTGCTCGAACAGGCCTTACCTCGCTACCTACGTACCTCATCGGGAGAATAAGGATCAGAGTCGACGTAGTTCGCCTAACCAGATGGGAACTATTTTTTTGTGTTTTTTATGCGCTGGAACTGCTTATGTCTATGCTCAGGTGTTGCAGGCTCGTCTGGTACGAGTGCGTTTACCTTCTTTCATGTGAGACAAGTCGTCGCAAGTTCGCGTTGAGAGTGAATGAGGTGAGAGAAGAGAGTTCCCGCAGGAAAGTCGTTTATTGTTTGTTTTGTCTTTTATGAGAAATATTTTGAATTTGTTTGTGAACATTCTCATACTAAGACCTATCCATCGTGGTAGATATCTTACACCTCGCCCCAAAACGGGACGTACAAAAGTACTCTGCAACAAAGGCTCATGTCGTACGAGAACATTCAACCTTTATTAGGTATTTTATTATTTTCTTTATGAGGTAAGAAAGAAAGAATCAAGTTGAGAAAGGAAAAACTAAGGGGACTAAGACGTAACCCTAAGTTAGTTATTATATACAAAAGGGAGATCCTAATGGTTAATGTGGTTTCTAATCCTAATGAAGAAAAAGGAAAAGAAGAAAAGAGAATTAGAACTTAACTTACTTCCTAAGGAAGTTAAGTCGTTTCTAAAGAAAGGGAGAACCTATGCAAGCAAAGCACAAAGTCCTAAGGCAACCACAATTTCGAATGCATAAAGAGATGAGAGAAGTAATACTTACCTCAATCTTTCCCCCTACAAAACAAAGGTTAGCTTTACAATGCATATTGAAAGCAAAATCAAAGCATAAAAGCTAAGACAAACACAACTTGAAAGTATAAAGAAAAGGAAAACTTTATATGTGGCTTACCTCAACCTCCCTACAAAATAAAGGTTAGTTCCAAAATAGTTTGCATATTGGAAACAAAAACAAAACATAAAGGCAATTTAACCTTACACACTTCCTAGAATGGAACTAGAGTTCAAAATAAGACCTAAGTCTAAAGGTGAAGGTACCTAAAGGTTATATGACTTCTAAAGTCAGTAGCTACATGCTATAGGTCCCTAAGGATGCTAGGATACCTCACAATTTCAAACTATGTCAAACTATGTACAAAACATTCACATAAGTTCACCTAAATGCAAGTTAGGGTTCAATGATGAAGTATGAGTGCATATGGCATACAAGCATGAATTAATACATAAAATGAGTATCAAAGTCAGTAGTGAATGCATATAAATGTATATAAATGAACATATCATCATAGATGCAATTTTTTAAGCATATGAAGCTAGGAGAAGAAGATGTGGGAATAAACGAACATGGTGTCGCATAAGATCACAAACGATGCAAGTTAAGGATGAATGACATGTTAATATGCATGAGATCATTATGGGTAAGTAGCATACAAGGTATGAGATTCAATTAGAACGAATGGCTTGACATTTATGATTCCCACATAATTCATGTTAACATTTAGGAGAGAAGAGAAACAAGTTTAGGTTAACATATTTCAAATAATTATGCACTTTGAAACACCAAAACAAATCAAATGAATATGGTTCAAGAAGTGAATTATAACTGGAATTAAGGTCCTAAAAGTGACCTATAATTAACTCCTAAAAGTTACCAAAAATTGTCTCAAGCAAATGGCATGGATGCCTTCATAATATCTAGGATATGGAACAAATAAGCACATAATCAGACCTAGAATCTAGGTGACATGAAAAATAGCAAAAAGGCTTGAAAAAAATATGAAATTAAATCCCTAACATAATAAAGTCAGTAAATTGTATTGGCTCAAAGTATTTAACAAAATTATGCACCAAAGTGCCAAAACAATTACTTAACGTTTAAGATAACAAGGAATGATCGCCGAAAAAAAAACTCCATAAAGTGGATAAATAATGGCACCAAAAATTATGTAAAAAATTCCTTAGTAGCATCAAAATGTCACAAATTCCAGTGATTAATCACACAAAAAATAGGTCTCACACCTATTGGATAAAATGGTTTTTGGTCTCTTATGTCAATATCATTCCTTTTGGGACAGCTTGTGATCAAATATCCAAATTAATTACTAAAACCCTTCAAATATGGAAACAAAAATTATAAAAAATTAATTAAGATTATGAGGATCACTCATGAATGTTTCCAGAATTTTATCACACCTAAAACTATTTTTAATAATTGCGACGAAACGGGAAAAAATGATGTTTTAAGGGAAAGCGAAAGGAAGTGAATTCTACAATCCGTAACCTAATCCCTAAGTTTAGATATTGACACATAACATCATAAATCACAAATAAATCCAGTGCCTTAGATGGAAGGGCTCAATATGCACCTTAAGTTATATGATCCTAAGCCGCATACTACTAAAATGGTGCGTTAAAGTGGAGAAAGTCGAGATTACTTACTTGATCGAAGTGACGATTCTTCATATAAAAGAAACCCAAAAACTTCATGCAAGGTCTTGTAATATCCCATAAGCGAAATAAATTATTATCTTCCATAATGACTTTGTGAAGCGTGCGGATGTAAATCCGAAGTACCAACGAGCTAAACAGAAGATAGAAACCCAGAGGTCCGCTCGAACAAGCTAGAATCCACAAACAAAGCAAGTCGGACATCTCATTTCCCATATAACCTCAAATCATCGGAGTGAAAATAAATCACTCAAGATGTGCAAGTCGAATGCGATGACATAAATGCTCTGCACACAACACAATCCAGACAAAAACAACGACACAAAATATCATTTGAATCCAAAGGTATCCCACAAATAAAGTGGAATACCAACGAAGCGACCGTCGTTAAGATCTTTGTGAGAACCTTGTATGAACTCAACAAACGCATTAGAAACCAAAAAGAGGTGCAACCGGAAGTTGCATCTATGCCTCACAACTCAAAATCAAGTAGAAAGATGAATATACGAGTCATGGATATGCATTGAAATTTATGTTTCAAAACGGGGAAGCACTTATGCACTAACATAAACAACATGCAACTCAAACCAGAATCGAACAAATTTACATGCAATGAATGGCAAATGATCAACAAACATAAGTACAAGTCAAAACAAGATCAATGCATCAAAATCGCACCAAATCGAACTTAAAAAGCCTTAAAACAAACAAAAAAAAACGCGTCAAAAATCATTGACTCGGAATTGAACGAAAATCACATGGTAACTTGCAAACGTGCCAACGGATTCAAATATGCAATCGGTTTTTGAAAATTCCGCTTGGAAGTGTGACTTTTTGGCCAATTTCGTCGGCTGGCAGTAGTGAAATAGCCGAAAAAAGTTGTCTGAAATCGACTAAAAAGTTCACCAATGGCTCCGGAATAATCAACAAAGTCAAGTTACACTATTCACATTTGCGAAAATGCACTACGGTTAGGAAGTTATGACCAAAACGCATTTTTCGACACGCGGCACATGAACAACATCAACAATTAAGCCTCAACCTATCCTATTCCAAATTTTCATATTGAAACAAGCATAAATTCAAAACTCAAGCACTTCAATCAATATCAAGTCACGACAATTAGCTCTTCTAGGAATTTTGTCAAACACCTAACATGCATCGATTATTCTAAGTCAACTTTAACAAGAATTTCCAACTATGCACCACAACAATTATTAGGATCAATTAATCAAGCATCAATCAACGATCAACTCAAGAATTAATGCACATAAACAAGATTAATTCAACTTGAAAATTCAATTCAAGAAACAATTCAATAATTTTATTCATGAATTAAAATTTAAGAAGCTAACCGAGTGAAGAATTAACGTAGAAATTGTGAATCCGGAGGGAGTGAGACGCGATCGCGAACGGAGAAGAGGCCGCGTGGCTGCCGGCGGCGGAAGATGGTGGTCGCATGATGGTGGAGTATATCTTAGGTGGTGGTTCGCAGCGGCTCGGCTACCGGAAGCTTGATCGGAATTGCTGTGTTCTTGAGTTCTTGATGAAGTTGTTGTTGTGTTCTTGAGAAAGAGTTGAGAGAACGAAATTTGATCATTTAGAGAGAGTTTGTGAGATTTTTTGGTGTTTTTGAATTATGATTGAAGTTGAGACAAATTATGGCTCAAAATAATATATAGTAGAGTTTAAAATGAAAGGAAAAAGGTATAATTTCGGCTTAAGTGAAAATAACAATATCTCCGGCAAGAAATTTCGACTATGAGTCTTCCACAATATCATCCGCCTCTGAATCACGGTTGCAACGCAAAAAGAACGGACGTAATACGATCAAAATCGAGTGTGATCGATACGTTTAAGCTACAAGACATCATTGAATAAGTTGTTTTTTCGGCTTATTTGGTGTCCGCTACTCGAAAATGTGATGAGGTCAACCTCTTCGGAGGATAATCTCGACTCGACTTTGTCAGAAAAGTAGATCTATGAGTCAGTGACCTGGTGTTAAAATGTAAGCTCAACCGGACAAACGACGAGGGAGATATGAATTTTCTCGTGAAACCACTTTCAGCCTTTTTCTTCGGTTCAGCACTTCAGTTTTGTCAAATAAACCAAAACGATAATCTTTGGAGCACCGTTCGAACTCAAGTTTGTCTTAGAACTTGAAGAGGATAAAATTTGTGAACCAACGCTTCAAGAACGGGTGAAATCCGATGAAAATTGACCGAGTTATGAATTTTACAATATCTGACAGACAATGCACTGCATCAAAGAACCTTACTGGTAATTCGCATTTTCGGGATCCTTCCGCTCGGACCTAACCCAAACTGAATTCACATAATGAATATAACGTCTAAATGGAATTTTAGGCACTGAAACAACATCAATCCGATGAACGAGCCAAAAGTTATGAATTTTTTAGTATTCAAAACTCACCTGTTTAGCACTGTTTTTCACTATGTCGACTCTAAAAACTCGCACATTCGGAGATCTTCTTCAAAGAATTTGTTCTCGGCCAAAACTCAAAGATTTGTTCTCATTAGACAATCCATTTTGACCCAATCATAAGTTACAAACTCTTGAATACCGCTAGCACAGTTAATCGGCAAAACCAAAACTTCAGAAACAAATAATTCCCGCCATTTTCCTTGTTGAATTGGCCTCCGAGCCGAACACAAAAGTTGTAGAGAATACCGAAACGGTCTAAACTATTGAGTTTCAAGGTAAAATGAGTTTCCAAGCATAAGTTACAACCTTTTCAAACTGCACCATAAAACTGATATTCTGCTTAAACTCCTCTGAATCAACCGAGAACTTTTGGCTTCTTCTGAGATTCTTGTGCACGTGTCGCGTGAAGAAATAAAGGTCAACCGCAACTTATGAAAGCTTAAATGGAGATGTATGTTCATGTATGTTTATGATGCAATTGTGATCTAAATGCAATGCAATGTATGAAAGGATATAATAAATGCCATGGAAATGAGAAGGCAAATTTTGGGGTGTTACAGCTGCCCCTATTTAATCATCTGCAGACCTGAGTGAATAATAGCAATGGCTTTTAGACATTCAAGGTATAGAGTGATTGAATACTCGAATAAAACCTGAAAAATTTGTACTCTAACAAAAATGAGACAGCGAGAATGCCATTTGGTTCTTGTTTTTTTTTTGTTATACTTTTTCAGAAAGAATGGGATCATTGTACTTAAATGATTACCCACGACGCGACCGTTGTACTGAAATGAGACGCAAAAAGAAAGGGGCATGTTGTACTCAAACAGGGCTTGAAAGAAAAAGGGGCACGTTGTACTTAAATAGGGCTTGAACGAAACCATTGTACTGAAACGGAATCGTAAGGAAAATGGGGCATGTTGTACTTAAACATGGCTTGAAAGAAACCAATGTACTGAAACGGAATTGTAAAGAAAAAGGGGTATGTCGTACTTAAACAGGGCTTGAACGAAACCATTATACTGAAACGGAATCGTAAAGAAAAATGGGCATGTTGTACTTAAACAGGGCTTGAACGAAACCATTATACTGAAACAGAATCGTAAGGAAAAAAAGGGGGCATGTTGTACTTAAACAGGGCTTGAACGAAACCATTGTACTGAAACGGAATCGTAAGGAAAAAAAGGGGGCATGTTGTACTTAAACAGGTCTTGAACGAAGCCATTGTACTGAAACGGAATCTTAAGGAAAAAGGGAGCTTGTTGTACTTAAACAGGGCTTGAAAAAAAAGATGAGACCGTTGTACTGAAATAAGACTCACTGGGGATGACAAACATTGACTTGGAAGGACAATAATGTTTGGAAAATAAAATTGGTATCCTCTGGGGGAGTACTTCAGCTTGAAGAGATGTTATGGGTCTTTATGTAATATTCCCCAAAATTGGCCCATGCTGGCATGCACATGCTTGGAATTATGGCGTAATGCTCCATGATGATGGAAATGTTATGCGTTTGAGGATGCAAATGTAATGATGATTATGCAGATGTGAATTAAAAGAGATCTCCTGATAAGGAAAGCACAAGTATCCCAGGTAGCTTGACTAGGGAGAAATGATGATCACTACATTGATCTGGTTAACCCTTGTGAGGTGAAAACAACTCTGCGGGAAATATTGTTAATGATACACCGGCTCTGAACCGCCGCCACTGCCAAAAATAAATTGGTCTTTGAGATTGGAGTCAAGAACCTGTTGGGAATGAACTTGACTTGAGAGGTACGTTACCCGTATAACTCCGCTGAGGGAATGATATCCTTCTGACTAGGCTGGGGAATCAGATGTATGATACTCTACTGAGGTAGCAACCTGCTGGGGAGGAAAGAAACTCCTTGTACCGCTGGGGATTGTCCCTGTATTAAAGGGAAGTCTCTTCTTGAGGAGACCATAAGATTTCAACTTCCAACTCTACTGGGGATGATGGAGGATGTCAATAATAAAGCTTCTTGCTAAAGATAAGAGTTTAAGTTGCCCCTCGCTGGGGATAAAAATATGAGACGCCTCATGCTGGGTGTCACACCCCAAATTTTACCCCTAATCGCTCATATCATAATCATACATTTATCGCATTTAGCAGGGATTTTTTCCCGATTTATTTTTTCTGTTGCTTTCTTCTCATTTTTCTAGCTGTTTATAATTCTTAATTTCTTTTCACTTATAAGCTTCCATTTTAATTTAATTTCTACCTCTCATTTCTAACCTTTTAATTCATTTTCGCGTTTTAATTTTTAATGTTAATTCTAATTTCTATCTATTTTATTCTCAAAGTTTTGCTAAATAAAAATGTAATTTTATTTCCAATTTCAAGGTTTTAAAAAAAAATGTGTAATTTCATTTCTATTTGTCAAAGTTTTTATTTCTTAATGTGATTTTTTAGTCTTAACTTTTATTTTTAATCCATCATTTTTTAGTTAGTTTAGTTCCATTTCTAATTTAATTATAATCTCTAATTGTTTATTTCTTTTATTCCATTTTTAAGTTTCTATTTCTAATTTAGTTTCAATTTCTAACTTTTGTTTTTTAGTTTAAGATTTCACTTTCAATTTAATTCCAATTTCTTTTTTTCTTATAATTAATTTTAATTCCAAGTTATTTATTTAAGTTTTTAAGTTATTTTTAATTTTAAGTTTAATTCTTTTAATTCATTTCTAATTCAAGTTTATGTTTAGATTTTAATTTAAAGTTCTCATTTTCAAATATTAAGTGTTCAATTTCAAATCACAATCAAATGTAAATAATCAACTTTTTATTCCAAATATTTTGTTTTGTTACAATTATATAGAAAAGAAAGTGTACAAAAAAATAGCAACACAAAAATACAAAAAGATGCAGCAACACAATCAGCCCCAAGACAAACAAAATCAGCATGCAGCCACCAACCAAAATCCTGCTCCACTCACAGCAGCAAAATTCAGACTGCTGTCTCCTTTCCTCCAACCCTTCACCTACAAGCAAGGCAAAAAAATTCAGTCCCAAAGCACTACAAATCAGTCCTCAAAACTCAGCCTCAAAACACATTGCAAACACTACAAAAATCAGCATATAAACCAACTGTTACATCCCAAAAACACTACAAAAAACCAGCTCTCAAGCACTACCCAAACAGCCATATTTTCACAACCAAAACAACCAAAATCTTAGCCCAGAAACAGCCCCCTCAAAACACAAAAATTCAGCAAACATTCAGCCTTCAAAAACAACACAGATCAGCTCAAAGACACTACTGTTACATTCAAAAAAAATCAGCAGCACAACCACATACAAACAGCCTCACAAATCACTCATACAACACACTGAAACACACAAAACAGTTCTCAAAACACACTCAAAACAGTCCCAAAAAAAAAACTGCCATCATTACACACAAAAACAATACCAAATAGCCTCAAAATTACTACAGAGCAGCATCAAAAACACCAAAAAGATAATCCGAAAACACAACAACAAGAAGTAGAAGAGGAATAAGAAGCTTACTACTTGTGGACCCTTCACCCCGATAACTTTCGGGTCGGTATTGTCCTCTTTTCCTTCACTTTCTTTTTTCTTCAGCATTTTGTTCATAACTAGTTTCTTTTTTTTAGCTTCATTTCAAATTTTTTTTAATCTGCATACACCAAAACAAAACCTTATTTTAAAACTTCACAAAAAAAAACTTCATATAAAAAAGAGCTTCAAAAACTTAAAACCAGCCAGCACATACTTTTTTTAGACACTAAGCCTCCATACTTATTCAAGCAAATCAACAGCCGTGACACCCCTCATCAATCTTTCACGAACCACCACTTTATTGGCCTACCTCCTTTCACCAACTCTAAACTTCAACAAAGAACCATTCCCAACCTTGCAACCAAGACAGAAACAAAAAAACCAAACACAACCAGCTTCCTACACCATTCATAACCATTTCCGCCGTGAACCTTCCCTCATCATCTCCACCACTGCTCAATACAACCTTCCTGAAACCAAACCATTACAACAACCACCCCACCATCAATTTCTTAAACAAATGCCTTCATCAAAACCTTCACCGTGAGCTCACCATTTCACCTCCACCACCATCTTCATCCCACTGTCAACACCAATATCAAACCTGTCAAAACCAAAGGCCAGAAAGTATGAGATGAAGGAGATTGAAACAAAAAGAAAGCCAAACACAAACACAGCAAAAAACCACTATTCCAAAACCACAAACCCGAAGCTGTCGGCCTTCCCCCAAATACCATCGCATAACACAACTCGAACCTGCATAACCATTCGAAACGCAAACCTGTTAAACACATCTTTCAACTCAACCTGGACCAAAAATCCAAAACGCAAACTCTAAACACAAACCGAAACAAACCCAGAACACAACCCTTCATTACCTTGAATCTTCAATAAAATCAAGCAAAACCATCCCTGTCCACCAAAATCGCAACCAACAAGACCAAGCCGTAACTCATAAACCATAAACTGAAACAAAACCATGATTTCCACCCAAAACTCCACCACCGTGTGACCTATCAACCCTGTTTCAAACACATACACCATCAACGAACCTTCACTGATCCAAAACTGAGACGCGACCAAACCGCAAAACCTGCACCACATAATCCAACAATCCGAAAATACAGTGAGAAAATTGAACCAGGAAATTAGAGAAGCGGACTGTGAGCTATAAAACCACCATACCAAATTGTTGATTAAGTGAAACACCGAACGGATCTGAGCGAAAAAACGCCATTACCATCAAAACTAAAAAACTCCAAAACGCATCACCAGCCGCAACCTCTTAAACCGTCGGCCAGCACCTTCATAAAACCCTCAACAAACCCTCAAACTCCCAATCTGAATCATGAATGACAACCACCTCAAACCGCAAAATATCCCCCCATCAACAAATTGCATCTTCCGTCAGATTCACCCTCAAAAGTCACAAAACCTCAAAACCACGACGGCCTGAAAAACCACAAGCCACGGCTTCCCAACCGTTAACTCTCACCGTCCTCTTACCATCACCACTTCACCCCCTAAACACAAAACCACAAACACGCTGACTGTAAACCCACAGATTCGAAGCCGGACCATCGAACCAATCTCAGACTTGTCACCAACATAAATCGCAAGCACAGAGTACCCCACCCTCCATCCTTCCTCAACCAACAACAATATCACCATCAACCACCTCCTCCATTTACCTTCAGAAACAACAAGAAAAGATTATGAGAAAAACTTTCAAAAAAAAAGGGGAAAGAAATAAAGCTGAGAAATCTCAAACTTGTTTTAACCACGAAATCCAGAACAATCCGCCGTGACATCCCAACTATCCTCTTCGTTTCCATCACAAACCACCATCACTGAATCTTCAAACACCCTAAAAAAAAAAACCAAACGCACCTCTTTGAAATCGGACAAAAGAACCAGAACACAAACTCCATCGAACCTTCATAAACTCACAACCAGCAAACAATCCAAACAGATCCAAACTGCAACAGAAACAAAAGTGATTTGAGACGAGCGAGATGAGAGCAGTGAGAGCTGAAACAAAAAAACACCATCCAAAATAAACCACGGGAAAATACAAAGCCGCGCCTCCACCGAACCACAAACTGAACCTTCACAGCAGCAAATCCACTCAGCCAACGCACAAACCACTTTGTCCGCCACCTGTGAACCCTTCAAGCTAAAGCCGTCCACCGCTTCGAACCTACGCTCTCACTACATTTTTTTTTCCTTCCGCAAATCCCCTCCAAAACCGCCATCTTCCAAACTGCCTTCACCGAATCACCAAACACAAACACATCAAACCTTGAAATCACGCACAAACTGAATCTCACAACCACGCACCATGAAAAACTCAAAATCCGTGGCCAAAACACACAAATCACCAAGACACCGGCCAAGCCCCACTTCCGTCAACCTCGCCAACCGAAAAAACATTTCGAAACACCCCCAAAAATCAACACGAAAGCATCATTATTCATCACCGTGCCGTCATCACCTTCACTGACCCAAACTCGAACCCTTTCCGCACCGGCCACCACCGCGAATCCTCCCTTCGGCCAACAATCTGAAGCCGAAACCATCTTCAATCACCTCATCACGACTACCCCTGTTATTTCCGACGAAATCGAACCAGGCCTGAATCACGCAGAGAGAGACGAGGCTGTGAGTGAAGAGCGGCGTGAGTGAGAGAGTAGCACTGTGAGAATGAGACAGATGTGAGAGAGAGTAGCTTTTTTCGGTTGCTTTTTCTCATGAGGGCAGCACGTTTCTTTTTTTCTTTCTTTTTACTGACTTCTTCTAATTTATTTATTTTCTTTCTTATTTTTATGTTGTCTAATTTTCATTAAAAGGTTAAGCTTAATTTGTTTTGGGTTGATTTCTCCTAAGCCCAATCTGCTCCCTGCACACGCTAGACAACTTATCCACCCCTTTTCTTTTAAACTATGTTCTTATTATTTTAATTTTAAGTTCTTCTTTTATTATTATTTAATTAATATAGTTTAAAATTTGTCATAAATTCAGTTGTTCTTATTTGTTTATGCTAGAAAAAACTCTATTATTAGAAATTTAGTTTATTCTTATTTCTTTATTTCCTTAATTTGAATTTATTAATCTTTTTGAGGGCCTATGATAAGAACATGTGGTTTATCGATATTTGACTTTGTCAATTTTTATCTAAACCAATTTGAGGCCACATTTTTTTATTTTTTCTATTTATTCTATTCTATTTAATTTATTCTATTTTCAATTTATTAAAAAAAATTATTAAAAAAGGAAATATACGTTAGATAATTATTTAATAATCTATCCATTTATTTTTTCCTCTTTTTAGGGGCCGATGATATGACGAAGGTCACGATAAATCGTTTCCGATTAATCGTGACCCATATGAGGCCATTGCATTTTATTTCTATTTCATATATTTATTTATTTTCTTTCCATTTAATTCATTACTTTTTCTATTTAATTTATTTAATCCATTTCATTCTATTTTCATAATTTATTTTACTTTTTATTTATTATTTATTTCTCGCAAGTTTACTCCATTTAATTTAATTTTCAAAATAATAATTCCTTGGTCCAACGCCAAGTGAAATTCACTTCACATACACTCACACACGTAAGTCGGTCGTTTACGATCGCCGTCTGCACGTTCCTTACACTGCACAGCTTTCTAACTTAAGCAATTTGACGCACTGCGCTTGTTTTCCACCTCAGCATTCTCGATCCATATATCGAGCCATAGCCCGGTTACTAAGCCTTTACCTTGTATTCCATTTACTTTATTCATTTATTTTTGCAAGTAGCAGCCTTTGCCTAGTCTTAGGAGCTTGCACCTTTATTTATTTCTGTTTTTGCTTTTCAATCCAAAAGGGAAAGACTCCTGCAGTTGACTCAATGTCATAGGAAGTTTAGCCATCCCTCATCCTTAGGTCCTTAGCCATTAGGTCCTTAGTATTTTTGTTTTACAACTTTTTGTGACTTTCTTAAAGTCACGTGAGTGTTTGCCATAACACTTACCTTCCCCCGCGAACCTTGAGCGTAACCAAGTGTTCGTTAATCCTTAGGAGAACTACGAGTGCTCTGATTCTATACCCGATACGTAGGCATCGATGCGATGTTGTGCGAGCACCATTAGAAATAAAAACCTTAGGTTCCCATAATTTTAGCAAGCAATAAACAACAATAATACAAATATTTGCAAGAGGTTCCCGTAGGATACTGCGGATGCTTAGGATGCTAACACCTTCCCTAGGTATAATCAACCCCCGAACCTAGTTTCTCCTCATTTAGGGTTTTTACGATCTTTTTCCCTTTTCCCTTTGGATTAAATTAAAGTCGGTGGTGAACATAAATGTTTTGCGATTCGAGCTCACTTAATAGCTTGGTATCCGATTCTCACCGCGACAGAAAATGGCGACTTCACTGGGGACACTATTTTTGAGGGTTAAGCCCACCTTGTATATTTGTATATTTGTTGCTGTATTGCTTGTTATTATTTTTGGATTTTTTGGGTGTTCCATGTGTGGTGAGATAAGTCCTAACCCGGACTTGAGTGCAAATAAGTTAGGACGGTGGTATATTCAAGAAGGCTTGTAGGGAGTTGAGTCCCGACCAAGTTGACTTGAGACACCACCACTCAGCGGAGGCCTCCTCGGATGTAGTTTTGTTGATCGAGTTCAGTCGTGAAAACATTACTATATTCGACCTGAGAGCCATTAATGCTGAGGACCTTAGAACATTTTACCCCCACTTGGCCTTTTTAGGGATGTAGTGCGATGACTATGAGGATGCAAATCCAAAATAGTTGATACGCGATACTGCACTCGGATGAGACTCTCTTGAGAATATTACTGATTACCAAGTCGAGTTGGGAAGTCGATAATATCCGAAAGATGGGACAGTGATTCTGGGAACTTTTAGAACCCGTTGTACAGGTACAAATAAACCCATAGTACATACCTTTTGGTAGGGTTGAACCTTTGACCTCATGCAAGCTTTGAACCTAAGCCTTGTTTGTGTTTGTTGCATTCACGCATCATGAAGCATCATTTTTACCATTTATTCAAGGAACTCAGAAACTTTATCTTTGCAAATATCATAGGTATCATCATGGACTTTGGAAGAAGAAAGACTATCAAGTACACATTCAAAACTCCCAAACTTGAAGACCTAAGGAAATTAAGAGATTTGGTTTTGGATCAAGAAGCCTTCGTGGAGAAGCATAGGAGACTTTTAACTTTGCTTAAGACTGATTGGGATGGAAGGTTGCTCTCTGTGATGCTCCAGTTTTATGATCCTCTCTACCACTGTTTTACGTTCCCTGATTACCAATTGGCGCCTACTTTGGAAGAGTATTCAGTTTTGGTGGGATCACGTGTTAAGGATGAGTTTCCATTCCCTGTTCTAGAGAAGGACCCTGAGGAAGCAGAGATTGCAAAGGCGACATATTTGAGTGTTCCTGAGGTCAAGGCAAATATGACTTATAAAGGAAAGATCTTTGGATTCCCTACAAAGTTTCTGATAGAAAAGGCCAAGAATTTTGTTGATGTGAGGGATATGAAAGCTTTTGAGGCGACTTTTATTCTGCTGATATATGGAGTGCTGCTTTTCCCAAGCTTTGAAGATTTTGTCGACCTGAACGCCATCAAGATCTTTCTGAAGAAGAACCCGGTCCCTACTTTGCTCGGAGATACCTACCATTCCATCCATCTGAGGAATCACCATAAGGGAGGGATGATTACTTGTTGTGTATCATTGCTGTATGAGTGGTTTATTTCGCACTTGCCTAAGTCATCTTCATTTTGGAACCTTAAGGATGGTTTGTGGTGGTCACAAAGGATCATGTCTCTTACTCATTCTGACATTAGTTGGTACAATCGTGTTTATGATGGAGCATTGATTATTGATAGCTGTGGTGATTTTGCTAATGTGCCTCTTCTTGGCACTAAGGGGGGAATCAGCTATAATCCAGTTTTGGCTCGCCGCCAACTCGGATATCCGTTGAAGGACAAGCCTAAGAGTGTTGAGGTGGAAGGAATTTTCTTTAAGGATACTGAAGAACCAGAGCTCAAGAAACAGATTATGCAAGCTTGGAAGTACATCCATAGGAAAGGGAGGAGTAGCTTGGGAAAGCCGAATTGTGTTTCTATGGAACCCTATCTCCAATGGGTACGAGATAGGGCAATCAGTCTGAAGATGCCTTACCCTCGCCAGGATCCTATGACCTTCAGGAAACCCATTCTGGTCTTTATGGATGATGCAGAGAAGCTGAAGATTGATTTGGAGAAGGAGATTCGAGAGAAGAATGCATGGAAGAATCGACATCAGATCATCAGCAGTGAGAATGAAGAGCTTAGAAGACAACTAAAGATGAAGGAAGAAGAAGAGCTATCCAGCAAGAAAAGGAAAGCACAAGAGGATTTATTTTCCTCCAGCACTCAAGAGGACGCTTCTTGGAAGTCGATCGTGGATCAACTCATGCTTGAAAGGGCTCAGATGAAGGCACAAATCGAGAAGCTCAACTTGAGGCTTTTAGGAGAATCTCCTTAGGACTTTGTCTTTGTCTTTATTAAGCTTTGTTTGGGATTTTTGAAAGTGTACTCAAGACTTTGTATCACTTTTTGAATTTAATGAAATCATGTCCTTTGATTATTATGGTTTCCTTGGTATTTGCAAGTTGTTTCTTAAGTTCCTTGAATAAAATTTCATTTTTGCATTGCACTCATACATTTGGCATTGCATTTGCATTTTTTTCATGAAGCTCATTCCCGTCATCTGCTCTCAATTCAGCTTTCACACTGAGGCTCTCACGCAAATACTACACTCGAGCTCAAGCCAGAAAGAGGATGGCTGAAAGAGACCTAGAGATGGACAGAGTTAACGAAGAGCTTTCTGATATTCGTGGAAATATGGGTCAGATGATGGAAATGTTACAAGTCATTCGAGCGAAGATGGATACCCAACAGACTGTGGTGTCAGAAATTGTTACTGCAACGACTGAATTTGTCACTGCAACGACCCAGCCTACATCATCAGTCATTACCCCTGTGACCTGGCCTCCTTTTGGACTTCCTCATGGATTCGTCCCTCCTCCTCATGGTTTTGCTTCTCAAAGTTTTATTCCTTCTTCTTCAGGGTTTGCTGCTCAAAGTTTTATTCCTCCTTCCCAAGGGTTTGCTACTCAAAGTTTTATACCTCCTTCACAAGGGTTTGCTACTCAAAGTTTTATTCCTCCTTCCCAAGGACTTGCTGCTCAGGGTTTCTTCCCTCCTTCTCAAGGTTTTGCTACTCAGAGTTTTATACCTCCTTCCCAAGGATTTGCTGCTCAGGGTTTCTTCCCTCCGTCCCAAGGCTTAGCTTCTCAAAGTTTCGCACCTCCCTCTCAGGGTATGGCATTTCCTTTTCAAGGTTTTGTGCCTCCTCCTCAGGGATTTGCTGCTCAACAAACTGTTCCTGTGACTAATGAAGAGAATCATGCCGTTGCTAATTTTACACAAGACATTGTGCACACCCGTGCCCAACCGTATTTTAATGACCATCAGGGGTATGAAGCGCCAGATATGTCTGAAAACGGAGATGAGAAACATGTGAAGATGCAGGAGAATTTTGATACCCTTGAAAAAAGGTTAAGAGCGATTGAAGGTGACCAGATCTTTGGTGCTGCTGCCAGGGAGATGTGTCTGGTGTCCGGATTGGTAATACCTCCAAAGTTCAAGATACCCACCTTTGATATGTATGAGGGTGCAACTTGTCCTAAGAACCATCTCCTGATGTACTATCGAAGAATGGCTGCTCAGGTAGACAATGATAAGTTAATGATCCACTGCTTTCAAGACAGTCTAAAGGGAATCTCCTCCAAATGGTATTTGACGCTTGACCAGTCGAAGATCCGCAGTTTCCAAGACTTGGCAGATGCTTTCATCCAACAATACAAATACAACATGGACCTCGCTCCCGATAGGAGGAAATTGCTAAGCATGTCCCAGAAAGAGTCTGAATCCTTTAAAGAGTATGCTCAAAGGTGGAGAGGGACCGCTTCTCAAGTAGAGCCCCCATTGACTGAAAAAGAATTAGCTGACTGGTTTGTTGACACTGTGCGACCAGAATTCTATGAGAGAATGGTGGGGAGCATAACTGCTAGCTTCTCTGATTTAGTGGCTGTAGGAATCAAGGTAGAACTCAGATTGAAGAGTGGAAAGATGAGTAGTGCGTCTGGCAGTTCTAGCACTAGTAGTGGAAATATTGGCAAGAAATTTACCAATAACTTCCACAAGAAGAAGGAGGGTGAGACGAACTCCATAATGACAGGTCAAAGAAGAAATCCACTTTGGCAGAGACCTTCACCTATGGCTCAACAGCAGTATGCTCATCAACAACCGTATGCCCAACATCCTTATGTAGCGGCGGTTCAACCAGCATTTAATCCACAAGTCCCCATGTATCGGCCAACTCAAGCAGTACCGATATACCAACAAGCGGCTCCATTGATTCAACCTTATCAACCAATGCTCAACAATCCGGGCTATCAACAAGCACCCAATGCTTCAGCCTACCAGCAGAGGACTCCAGCTCCTCATCCAAATCCCAATTTTCAGAACAGAAGACCAGGTGGAAGGCCTCCAAATCCTCGAATCCCTATAACTTATACTGAGTTATATCCTTCACTGCTGAAGAAGGGTTTGGTTACTCCAAGGCCTTTGGGTCCTCCACCAAATCCGCTCCCACCAAATTACAACCCAAATGCTCACTGTTTATTCCATGAAGGTGCCCCAGGGCACGATTTGGAGGGTTGTTATGCTTTGAAGTACATCGTGAAAGATTTGATGGAGAAGAACATTCTGTCATTTGGGAATACTGGTCCAAATGTCAAAGATAATCCTTTACCCAAGCACGGGTCTATAAATGCTATTGTTGATGAGTCCGAAGAAGGTTTGATTTTCAATGCCACCGAGATCAAGACCCCGCTCAGAGACTTCCATGCGAAGTTAGTAGAGGCGGGTATACTGAAGAGTTGTCATCAGAATTGTGAAGGTTGTGTTGATAGTCCAAAGGGATGTGAATCGGTCTTAAAAGATGTTCAAGAGTTGATTGATGAAGGTGTCTTGCAAGTGAGCAGTCATATGAAGAAGAATGAAGTGGCAGTAATTGAACCAATCTTCAACTTGCCGGAATCTAATTCTACCTGGGTGCCAGTGTTCAACCTGCCTGAATCTTCAGGAGTTCAACCTGTCTTCAATACTCCAGAATCTGTGGTGCCAATTTTCAATATACCTGAGCCAAGATTAGAACAAAGGAGTAACTCTTTCCGTTATGAAGACACTAAAGCAGTTCCATGGAGGTATGATACAGGGAAAATTCATCAGAAGATTGATAAAGCTAATCAGAAGGAAGGTTCAAAAGTTGCAAGTACTGATATAGCGGGTGCAGGTCGTTTGACTCGCAGTGGTCGTGTATATACCCAGCAAGCCAATACGGCTCCGCCTAAAGAAGTCATACCAGCTGTTGTCAACAAAGATAAAGAGGTAGTCTTGGGAGAAGAGGATGCAGAGTTCCTCAGAATCATAAAGAAGAGTGATTATAAGGTAATTGATCAGCTGCATCAAACGCCTTCCAAAATATCTATCCTATCACTTCTTATGCATTCTCCGGCTCATCGAAGTGCGCTTCAGAAGTTGTTAGCTCAAGCCCATGTTACGCACGATATAACAGTGAATCAGTTTGATGGAGTCATTGCCAATATCACTGCGTGTAACAACCTCAGTTTCAGTATGGAGGAGCTTCCAAAGGAGGGCTTAGACCACAACCGTGCTCTCCACATATCAGTGAAATGTCAAGAGGATATGTTAGCAAGAGTTCTTGTGGATACAGGATCTTCTTTGAATGTTTTGCCGAAAAGAACACTTGCTAAGTTATCTTATCAAGGGGCAGAGATGAGGCCCAATGCACTGATTGTAAAAGCTTTTGATGGTTCAAGAAGGACTGTTATTGGAGAAGTAGACTTACCAATCTTGATTGGGCCACAGGTCTTCAAAATCACTTTCCAAGTCATGGACATCAATCCCAATTACAGTTGCTTGCTGGGGAGACCTTGGATCCATGCTGCTGGGGCAGTCACTTCTACCCTACATCAAAAGATGAAGTTTGTAGTCAATAACAAGCTGGTGACCGTGTCTGGGGAAGAAGATCTCATGGTTAGAAACCTTTCATCCTTTACCTATATTGAGGCTGATGAAGATGCTTTGGAAACTTCTTTCCAAGCTCTTGAGATAGCCAATGCTGTCCTTCTGGAAGTAGAGGAACCAAAAGGGAAGGGTATCCCATCTTTTGCATCGCTGAAGAGTACCATTTCCACCATTGAAGAAAGAAGCTATGAAGGTTGGGGTGATGTCATCGAGGTCAAACAGAAGCTAGATCGCTGCGGGTTGGGTTACAAACCAACTCATGTGAAGGAAGGAGCGTCAACCTCCGTTAAAGGACGTCTGAAGACCATCCAAGAAGTGTTTTCCAGTGCTGGTTATCAGGTCAACGCAATTGATGGAGTTTCTGAAGATGAAGATGTGAATCATCTGGTGTATCAGTGTGAAGCAGCCCTGGACAATTGGGAGGCAGTCGAGATCCCAGAGTTTTTTCCATTGTCAAAGTAATTTGTTGTTTTTTCAATGTTTTCAAGTTCCCTAGCTCTGCCCAAGGCTATGGGAGTATTTTGTAGGGCCCCTTCTCATTTTTAAAGTTATTATCAATGAAGGCATTTTGTTAAACTCTTATTTTGATCATTTACTGTTTTTCTCTCTTTTCACTTTTAAAAGAAGATGGCAATCTTTCAAAACCAATAAAAAGCTTTTCTCTTGCATTTCTCTATTTTCCACTTTTAATAAAAGCAAATCATTATCATATGCAGAATAAACGAAAACCCCGTTGAATCCAATGACTCCACATTCTCTCCTAACTTTGATTCGCCCATCTACCAAGCGGAAGACGAAAGTGAGGAAGATTGTGATATCCCCGAAGAACTGGCAAGATTGGTTGAGAATGAGCACACGGATCTTCAGCCACATAAGGAGCAGGTTGAGACCATCAATCTTGGCACTGATGAAGACAAGAAGGAAGTCAAGATTGGTACAACACTTGGGGCAGACATCAGAGAAAGATTGGTCAAGCTTCTCAGAGAATATGTAGATGTGTTTGCATGGTCATATCAGGATATGCCCGGTTTAGACACAGACATAGTGGTCCACAAGCTACCTCTCCGACCAGATTGTCCTCCTGTAAAGCAAAAGCTTCGAAGAACAAGACCAGACATGGCTCTGAAGATTCGAGAAGAGGTCAAAAGGCAGTTTGATGCGGGATTCCTTGCAGTTGCAAAGTACCCTGAGTGGGTAGCAAATATTGTGCCGGTCCCTAAAAAGGATGGCAAAGTCAGAATGTGTGTGGACTATAGGGATTTGAACAAGGCCAGTCCGAAGGACGATTTCCCTCTTCCGCATATTGATACTTTGGTTGACAACACTGCTAAATTTGCTGTTTTCTCCTTCATGGACGGATTTTCAGGATACAACCAGATCAAGATGGATCCTGAAGATATGGAAAAGACTACATTCATCACACCATGGGGCACTTATTGTTACAAGGTTATGCCATTTGGTCTCAGGAATGCAGGAGCCACCTATCAGAGGGCAATGGTCACCCTATTCCATGATATGATGCATAAAGAGATAGAAGTTTATGTGGATGATATGATTGCCAAATCACAGAGTGAGGAGGATCATTTGAATCATCTTTTGAAGTTATTTGAGCGTCTTAGAAAGTTCCAACTGCGCCTGAATCCAGCTAAGTGTACTTTTGGTGTCCGATCAGGAAAGTTACTTGGTTTTATTGTTAGTCAACAAGGTATTGAAGTAGATCTGGACAAGGTTAGAGCAATTCAAGAGATGCCAGCTCCCAAAACAGAAAAGCAAGTCAGGGGTTTCCTTGGAAGATTGAACTACATCTCCAGATTCATCTCCAACATGACTGCTACATGTGAGCCTTTATTCAAGTTGCTCCGGAAGAATCAAGCAATTGAGTGGAGTCCTGATTGTCAACTGGCTTTTGAGAAGATTAAGGTTTATCTACAAGAACCTCCTATCTTGATCCCACCTACTCCTGGGAAGCCTCTTTTCATGTATCTGACTGTGCTCGAGGGATCTATGGGTTGCGTGTTGGGCCAAAAGGACGAAACTGGTCGTAAGGAGCACGCCATTTATTACCTAAGCAAGAAGTTCACAGACTGTGAGAGCAGATACTCACTTTTAGAGAAGACTTGCTGTGCCTTGGCATGGGCGGCCAGACGCCTCAGGCAGTATATGATTTGTCACACTACTTTGTTGATCTCGAAAATGGATCCAATAAAGTACATCTTTGAGAAGCCTGCCTTGACTGGAAGACTCGCCCGTTGGCACATGTTGTTATCCGAATACGACATCCAATATGTAACCCAGAAGTCTATCAAGGGCAGTGTTTTATCTGAATACCTTGCTGATCATCCTGTAGAAGACTATGAACCATTGAAATTCGATTTCCCGGACGAAGATATTATGCTGATAAAGGACTGCAAAGTTCCAGATCCAGATGAAGGTCCCGAGCCAGGGTCCCGTTGGAAGATGATGTTTGATGGTTCCTCTAACTGCATGGGGCATGGTGTAGGAGTTGTTTTGATGAATCCCGATGGTGGTTATACTCCCTTCACAGCCAGATTATGTTTCGAATGTACAAACAACATCGCTGAGTATGAAGCGTGTATTTTAGGTATCGAAGCTGCAATCGATACTAGAATCAAAGTCCTTGATGTATATGGAGACTCAGCTTTGGTGATATACCAAGTCAAAGGTGAATGGGAGACCCGTGACGAGAAGTTGGTCCCATACCGTGCCCACATTGTGGAACTGATCAAATACTTTGATGAAATCACTTTTCATCACGTTCCAAGGGCAGAGAATCAAATTGCAGATGCCTTGGCTATGTTGGCTTCTATGTTTCAAGTCAAATTTCTCAATGAAGCTCCACTCATTACAATCGAGCGAAGAACTGCACCAGCCTACTGTCTACTGGTCGAAGAAGAAACCGATGAGAAACCGTGGTTCTACGATATCAAGAACTACTTGCAAAATCAAGAGTACCCAGTTGATGCAACAAATCTAGACAAGAAGACTCTGAGAAGATTGGCGTCCAAATTCTTCCTCAGCAACAATGTGCTCTACAAGAGAAATCATGATATGGTTCTGCTCAGATGTGTGGACAAACGTGAAGCAGACCTACTGATCAAGGAAATCCATGAAGGATCATTTGGAACACATGCCAATGGACATGCCATGTCCAGGAAGATTTTGAGAGCTGGATACTTCTGGTTGACCATGGAATCAGATTGTTTCAAGTATGCCAGGAAGTGTCATAAATGCCAGATTTATGCCGACAAGGTGCACGTACCTCCAACACTTTTGAATGTTCTGTCATCGCCTTGGCCTTTCTCAATGTGGGGCATTGACATGATAGGGGAAATTGAGCCTAAAGCTTCCAACGGTCACCGATTTATCTTAGTCGCAATCGATTACTTCACTAAATGGGTAGAAGCAGCTTCCTACGCCAATGTGACAAAGCAAGTGGTTGCCCGTTTCATCAAGAACCAAATTATCTGCCGTTATGGGATCCCAAGCCGAATCATAACAGATAATGGGACCAATTTGAACAACAAAACAATGAAAGAGCTGTGTGAGACATTCAAGATTGAACATCATAACTCTTCTCCGTATCGTCCGAAGATGAATGGAGCTATTGAAGCTGCAAACAAGAACATCAAAAAGATTCTGCAGAAGATGGTAAAAACTTACAAAGATTGGCACGAGATGTTACCATATGCTTTACATGGATACAGAACATCAGTCCGCACTTCAACAGGGGCAACCCCTTTCTCTCTGGTGTATGGGATGGATGCAGTTCTCCCTATTGAAGTAGAGATACCCTCTTTGAGGATCTTGATGGAAACCAAACTGGAGGAAGCTGAGTGGGTCCAGAGCAGATATGACCAACTGAACCTCATTGATGAGAAGAGAATGACCGCCATGTGCCATGGCCAGATGTACCAGAAGCGCATCAAGAGAGCATTTGACAAGAAAGTTCGTCTCCGAGAATTCAAAGAAGGAGATCTTGTACTCAAGAAAATCTTGCCAGTCCACAAAGACATGCGTGGAAAATGGAGCCCTAACTATGAAGGCCCATATGTTGTAAAGGTGGCATTCTCCGGAGGTTCCTTAATCCTTACAACTATGGATGGTGAACAGCTGAAGCACCCGGTGAATTCTGATGCAGTCAAAAAATATTATGCCTAAATAAAACCCGATAGGTCGAAAACCAGAAATGGCGGCCTAGGCAAAAAAATGGGTATCCCGATGGATCAAAACCTATGAAGGAGATCCAGGCAAAAGTTAGGGATGAAAATGAAAAAAATAAGAGCTCGCTAAGTTGAAAACCCGAAAGGGCGGCTTAGGCAAAAAGGAGCGTCCCGGTGGATTGAAAACCCGAAAGGGCGATCCAGGCAAAAGTTAGGGACAAAGGCATTTGACTGTATCAGATGGTGTTTACCATTACTGAAGAATCATAATGAAAGATCGATCCATTTGCTCTTGTCAGAAGCAAGGTGTCGGGCAGTCTTAGTTATTAGGGATTGTAGTGGTCGTTGGATTCAATGTAGACCTTTCCCCATTGCCATTTTCAAACTGTAATTTTCCCATGGAGTTTTTGCCATTGGCAAGCTACCATTCTTGAATAAAATACCAACTTTGCCTATGAATTTTGTTGTTCAATCTCTTATTTTCCTTTGTTATGCAAAATGCCATCACTTGATTACAATTTAACTCTGAAAATGACAAGTTTTTTTAAGGAAAATGTTTTTTGAAAATATACTGAAAACTTTCAAGTTTCTTTGACTTTGGAAAATTGGAAAAACCTTCTGTTTCCCCAAGAAGTCTCGGTCTGCAACAACACTTTTATACTATTATTGCAAAAATCCACATAGAAGTTCAAAACTGATAACACTCTTGGATGGATCCTTGGACCAAGCATGATTTCCAAGTTCGAAGACATCTCCCCAGTATTTTTCATGTTGCTCATCTGAGTATTAGTGTTGAGAGCCTACTCCTCTTTGAGTCTTGTTTAAACTCTTTGTCTCTTTTGAGTCAACATTTGCATATCATGATCATTCGCATCATGCTCAATCATGCGCATTCGACATTAGCATTTGTCTTTCCCCAGTTGTCGTCTGTCTATTTCCAAGTCCAGATATCATTAGTGTTCAATTTGAGAATTCATTGTCGTTGGTACCCGAAGTGGTTTACCATTTGTTATTGTCCCCAGTAATTGCTGGTGTTCCCCGTGGAATTTTAATTGTGGTTGGTATTTGTCTTTATGACCACCATGTCTCCTTGAAGTCCAATTGTCATTGGCAAAAGTCTGTTAAGCAGGTCGTGAAACCTTTTGCTTAAAATCCACGTCCATTTGATTTTGGCACATACTTGTACCTTTCTCCTGATGGTTCCTGAAGGAATTTCCAGAGGTTGGATGTTGTTTTATCTTATTTGAATACTCCAACATATTTTGCTGTTATTTCTTTGTGTTAGCCGGTCGCTTAGAGCCGTTGATTCATCTTTGGGCGATCTCCATTCTATCCCCAATGTTAGCTGGTCGCATAGAGCCGCTACTAAATCATTGTGATTTTCCTTCCTTATCCTCGGTGTCGGCAGTTACATTTGAACCTGCTAATTTACCATTTTAATACTTTGACTACTTTGCCTTTATCATTCTTAGTGTCAACCGGTTTTTAACTTGTTGCGCATTCACTATTGAGTGTATCTTGGCTTTCTTTTGTAGTGTCAATAGGTTTCGAATCTATTGTGCTTTCACTTTGAATGTTTATTTTTGTTGATTATTCTTGGTGTCAGTTGGTCGCATCGAGCCGCTGCGCATTCACCTTGAATAAGCCTTTTGTCATTCTCAGTGACAGTTGGTCGCATAGAGCCGCTGCACTTTCACTTTGAATTTTGTGTCATTTTTATAGTGTCAGTTGGTCGCATCGAGCCACTGCGTATTCATTTTGAGTATTTATTTTGTTTTATTCATGGTGTCAGTTGGTCGCATCGAGTCGCTGCGCATTCACCTCGAATAAGTTTGTTGTTGTCGTTCTCAGTGTCAACCGGTTTTTCTAACCTGTTGCGCATTCACTTTGAATGTTTATTTTATTCTCAGTGTCAGTTGGTCGCATTGAGCCGCTGCGCATTCACTTTGAATATTATGATTTTTATTTCCAGTGACAGTTGGTCGCATCGAGCCGCTGCACATTCTATTTGGATGTTAGTTTGTTGTATTCTTAGTGTCAGTTGGTCGCATCGAGCCGCTGCGCATTCACTTTGAATATTGTGTCGTTTCCATTTTCCAATGATAGTTGGTCGCATTGAGCCACTGCACATTCTTTTTGAATATTTATTTTGTTATTCTTGGTGTCAGTTGGTCGCATCGAGCCGCTGCGCATTCACCTTGAATAAGCTGTTTGTCATTCCCAATGCTAGCTGGTCGCATCGAGCCACTGCGTATTCATTTTGAATATTTTTGTTGATTATTCTTAGTGTCAGTTGGTCGCATCGAGCCGCTGCGCATTCACTTTGAATATTATGTTATCATTTCCAGTGACAGTTGGTCGCATCGAGCCGCTGCACTTTCCCTTTGACTGTTTATTTTGTTGTATTCTTAGTGTCAGTTGGTCGCATCGTGCCGCTGCGCATCCACTTTGAATATGTTGCCTTTTATTTCTCAAAGTCATTTGGTCGCATAGAGCCATTGGTCAACCACTTCAACTTATTTCCTTGTCTTGTTTGTATTCTTGGTGTCAGTGGGTCGCATCGAGCCACTGTGCAGTCACTTTGAATTTTATTTTGTTTTGTCTGTATTCGTTGATCCAACGCTTTGGATTTCCTTTTGTTCCCGTTTTTTTGTTATTCTTAGTGTCGACAGTTACACTTGAACCTGTTGATTTATCACTTTGAATATTTCCCGTTTTCGTTTCTTCGTCCCCAGTGTCTGTCGTCCCCAGTGTCACCATCCCCAGTGAGTCTTGGCTTGTGGTCGTCGACATTCTCATTCTCATCATTCATACCATAATCATCATTTCATTGCATAAGGGTTGCAGAGCTAGTTAGTTTGTAGCCAGCATAACATTGCGTTTAGGGGCAAAATTTCCGGTTATTTCTGTATTTAAATACCTTTCACCATGATCGCCTGAGTGTTCTCCGTCATTCACGCCATCTGGTAAAGTTATTTAAATAGGGGCAACTGTCACACCCCAAATTTTACCCCTAATCGCTCATATCATAATCATACATTTATCGCATTTAGCAGGGATTTTTTCCCGATTTATTTTTTCTGTTGCTTTCTTCTCATTTTTCTAGCTGTTTAAAATTCTTAATTTCTTTTCACTTATAAGCTTCCATTTTAATTTAATTTCTACCTCTCATTTCTAACCTTTTAATTCATTTTCGCGTTTTAATTTTTAATGTTAATTCTAATTTCTATCTATTTTATTCTCAAAGTTTTGCTAAATAAAAATGTAATTTTATTTCCAATTTCAAGATTTTAAAAAAAAATGTGTAATTTCATTTCTATTTGTCAAAGTTTTTATTTCTTAATGTGATTTTTTAGTCTTAACTTTTATTTTTAATCCATCATTTTTTAGTTAGTTTAGTTCCATTTCTAATTTAATTATAATCTCTAATTGTTTATTTCTTTTATTCCATTTTTAAGTTTCTATTTCTAATTTAGTTTCAATTTCTAACTTTTGTTTTTTAGTTTAAGATTTCACTTTCAATTTAATTCCAATTTCTTTTTTTTTTATAATTAATTTTAATTCCAAGTTATTTATTTAAGTTTTTAAGTTATTTTTAATTTTAAGTTTAATTCTTTTAATTCATTTCTAATTCAAGTTTATGTTTAGATTTTAATTTAAAGTTCTCATTTTCAAATATTAAGTGTTCAATTTCAAATCACAATCAAATGTAAATAATCAACTTTTTATTCCAAATATTTTGTTTTGTTACAATTATATAGAAAAGAAAGTGTACAAAAAAATAGCAACACAAAAATACAAAAAGATGCAGCAACACAATCAGCCCCAAGACAAACAAAATCAGCATGCAGCCACCAACCAAAATCCTGCTCCACTCACAGCAGCAAAATTCAGACTGCTGTCTCCTTTCCTCCAACCCTTCACCTACAAGCAAGGCAAAAAAATTCAGTCCCAAAGCACTACAAATCAGTCCTCAAAACTCAGCCTCAAAACACATTGCAAACACTACAAAAATCAGCATATAAACCAACTGTTACATCCCAAAAACACTACAAAAAACCAGCTCTCAAGCACTACCCAAACAGCCATATTTTCACAACCAAAACAACCAAAATCTTAGCCCAGAAACAGCCCCCTCAAAACACAAAAATTCAGCAAACATTCAGCCTTCAAAAACAACACAGATCAGCTCAAAGACACTACTGTTACATTCAAAAAAAATCAGCAGCACAACCACATACAAACAGCCTCACAAATCACTCATACAACACACTGAAACACACAAAACAGTTCTCAAAACACACTCAAAACAGTCCCAAAAAAAAAACTGCCATCATTACACACAAAAACAATACCAAATAGCCTCAAAATTACTACAGAGCAGCATCAAAAACACCAAAAAGATAATCCGAAAACACAACAACAAGAAGTAGAAGAGGAATAAGAAGCTTACTACTTGTGGACCCTTCACCCCGATAACTTTCGGGTCGGTATTGTCCTCTTTTCCTTCACTTTCTTTTTTCTTCAGCATTTTGTTCATAACTAGTTTCTTTTTTTTAGCTTCATTTCAAATTTTTTTTAATCTGCATACACCAAAACAAAACCTTATTTTAAAACTTCACAAAAAAAAACTTCATATAAAAAAGAGCTTCAAAAACTTAAAACCAGCCAGCACATACTTTTTTTAGACACTAAGCCTCCATACTTATTCAAGCAAATCAATAGCCGTGACACCCCTCATCAATCTTTCACGAACCACCACTTTATTGGCCTACCTCCTTTCACCAACTCTAAACTTCAACAAAGAACCATTCCCAACCTTGCAACCAAGACAGAAACAAAAAAACCAAACACAACCAGCTTCCTACACCATTCATAACCATTTCCGCCGTGAACCTTCCCTCATCATCTCCACCACTGCTCAATACAACCTTCCTGAAACCAAACCATTACAACAACCACCCCACCATCAATTTCTTAAACAAATGCCTTCATCAAAACCTTCACCGTGAGCTCACCATTTCACCTCCACCACCATCTTCATCCCACTGTCAACACCAATATCAAACCTGTCAAAACCAAAGGCCAGAAAGTATGAGATGAAGGAGATTGAAACAAAAAGAAAGCCAAACACAAACACAGCAAAAAACCACTATTCCAAAACCACAAACCCGAAGTTGTCGGCCTTCCCCCAAATACCATCGCATAACACAACTCGAACCTGCATAACCATTCGAAACGCAAACCTGTTAAACACATCTTTCAACTCAACCTGGACCAAAAATCCAAAACGCAAACTCTAAACACAAACCGAAACAAACCCAGAACACAACCCTTCATTACCTTGAATCTTCAATAAAATCAAGCAAAACCATCCCTGTCCACCGAAATCGCAACCAACAAGACCAAGCCGTAACTCATAAACCATAAACTGAAACAAAACCATGATTTCCACCCAAAACTCCACCACCGTGTGACCTATCAACCCTGTTTCAAACACATACACCATCAACGAACCTTCACTGATCCAAAACTGAGACGCGACCAAACCGCAAAACCTGCACCACATAATCCAACAATCCGAAAATACAGTGAGAAAATTGAACCAGGAAATTAGAGAAGCGGACTGTGAGCTATAAAACCACCATACCAAATTGTTGATTAAGTGAAACACCGAACGGATCTGAGCGAAAAAACGCCATTACCATCAAAACTAAAAAACTCCAAAACGCATCACCAGCCGCAACCTCTTAAACCGTCGGCCAGCACCTTCATAAAACCCTCAACAAACCCTCAAACTCCCAATCTGAATCATGAATGACAACCACCTCAAACCGCAAAATATCCCCCCATCAACAAATTGCATCTTCCGTCAGATTCACCCTCAAAAGTCACAAAACCTCGAAACCACGACGGCCTGAAAAACCACAAGCCACGGCTTCCCAACCGTTAACTCTCACCGTCCTCTTACCATCACCACTTCACCCCCTAAACACAAAACCACAAACACGCTGACTGTAAACCCACAGATTCGAAGCCGGACCATCGAACCAATCTCAGACTTGTCACCAACATAAATCGCAAGCACAGAGTACCCCACCCTCCATCCTTCCTCAACCAACAACAATATCACCATCAACCACCTCCTCCATTTACCTTCAGAAACAACAAGAAAAGATTATGAGAAAAACTTTCAAAAAAAAAGGGGAAAGAAATAAAGCTGAGAAATCTCAAACCTGTTTTAACCACGAAATCCAGAACAATCCGCCGTGACATCCCAACTATCCTCTTCGTTTCCATCACAAACCACCATCACTGAATCTTCAAACACCCTAAAAAAAAAAAACAAACGCACCTCTTTGAAATCGGACAAAAGAACCAGAACACAAACTCCATCGAACCTTCATAAACTCACAACCAGCAAACAATCCAAACAGATCCAAACTGCAACAGAAACAAAAGTGATTTGAGACGAGCGAGATGAGAGCAGTGAGAGCTGAAACAAAAAAACACCATCCAAAATAAACCACGGGAAAATACAAAGCCGCGCCTCCACCGAACCACAAACTGAACCTTCACAGCAGCAAATCCGCTCAGCCAACGCACAAACCACTTTGTCCGCCACCTGTGAACCCTTCAAGCTAAAGCCGTCCACCGCTTCGAACCTACGCTCTCACTACATTTTTTTTTTCCTTCCGCAAATCCCCTCCAAAACCGCCATCTTCCAAACTGCCTTCACCGAATCACCAAACACAAACACATCAAACCTTGAAATCACGCACAAACTGAATCTCACAACCACGCACCATGAAAAACTCAAAATCCGTGGCCAAAACACACAAATCACCAAGACACCGGCCAAGCCCCACTTCCGTCAACCTCGCCAACCGAAAAAACATTTCGAAACACCCCCAAAAATCAACACGAAAGCATCATTATTCATCACCGCGCCGTCATCACCTTCACTGACCCAAACTCGAACCCTTTCCGCACCGGCCACCACCGCGAATCCTCCCTTCGGCCAACAATCTGAAGCCGAAACCATCTTCAATCACCTCATCACGACTACCCCTGTTATTTCCGACGAAATCGAACCAGGCCTGAATCACGCAGAGAGAGACGAGGCTGTGAGTGAAGAGCGGCGTGAGTGAGAGAGTAGCACTGTGAGAATGAGACAGATGTGAGAGAGAGTAGCTTTTTTCGGTTGCTTTTTCTCATGAGGGCAGCACGTTTCTTTTTTTCTTTCTTTTTACTGACTTCTTCTAATTTATTTATTTTCTTTCTTATTTTTATGTTGTCTAATTTTCATTAAAAGGTTAAGCTTAATTTGTTTTGGGTTGATTTCTCCTAAGCCCAATCTGCTCCCTGCACACGCTAGACAACTTATCCACCCCTTTTCTTTTAAACTATGTTCTTATTATTTTAATTTTAAGTTCTTCTTTTATTATTATTTAATTAATATAGTTTAAAATTTGTCATAAATTCAGTTGTTCTTATTTGTTTATGCTAGAAAAAACTCTATTATTAGAAATTTAGTTTATTCTTATTTCTTTATTTCCTTAATTTGAATTTATTAATCTTTTTGAGGGCCTATGATAAGAACATGTGGTTTATCGATATTTGACTTTGTCAATTTTTATCTAAACCAATTTGAGGCCACATTTTTTTATTTTTTCTATTTATTCTATTCTATTTAATTTATTCTATTTTCAATTTATTAAAAAAAATTATTAAAAAAGGAAATATACGTTAGATAATTATTTAATAATCTATCCATTTATTTTTTCTCTTTTTAGGGGCCGATGATATGACGAAGGTCACGATAAATCGTTTCCGATTAATCGTGACCCATATGAGGCCATTGCATTTTATTTCTATTTCATATATTTATTTATTTTCTTTCCATTTAATTCATTACTTTTTCTATTTAATTTATTTAATCCATTTCATTCTATTTTCATAATTTATTTTACTTTTTATTTATTATTTATTTCTCGCAAGTTTACTCCATTTAATTTAATTTTCAAAATAATAATTCCTTGGTCCAACGCCAAGTGAAATTCACTTCACATACACTCACACACGTAAGTCGGTCGTTTACGATCGCCGTCTGCACGTTCCTTACACTGCACAGCTTTCTAACTTAAGCAATTTGACGCACTGCGCTTGTTTTCCACCTCAGCATTCTCGATCCATATATCGAGCCATAGCCCGGTTACTAAGCCTTTACCTTGTATTCCATTTACTTTATTCATTTATTTTTGCAAGTAGCAGCCTTTGCCTAGTCTTAGGAGCTTGCACCTTTATTTATTTCTGTTTTTGCTTTTCAATCCAAAAGGGAAAGACTCCTGCAGTTGACTCAATGTCATAGGAAGTTTAGCCATCCCTCATCCTTAGGTCCTTAGCCATTAGGTCCTTAGTATTTTTGTTTTACAACTTTTTGTGACTTTCTTAAAGTCACGTGAGTGTTTGCCATAACACTTACCTTCCCCCGCGAACCTTGAGCGTAACCAAGTGTTCGTTAATCCTTAGGAGAACTACGAGTGCTCTGATTCTATACCCGATACGTAGGCATCGATGCGATGTTGTGCGAGCACCATTAGAAATAAAAACCTTAGGTTCCCATAATTTTAGCAAGCAATAAACAACAATAATACAAATATTTGCAAGAGGTTCCCGTAGGATACTGCGGATGCTTAGGATGCTAACACCTTCCCTAGGTATAATCAACCCCCGAACCTAGTTTCTCCTCATTTAGGGTTTTTACGATCTTTTTCCCTTTTCCCTTTGGATTAAATTAAAGTCGGTGGTGAACATAAATGTTTTGCGATTCGAGCTCACTTAATAGCTTGGTATCCGATTCTCACCGCGACACTAGGGATGATCGAATATAAAGTGGCTCATGCTGGGGATGAGAGATGATGATACCCTTATGCTCAAGAAATATCTTTTCCTTTTCTGCACTGTTGGAGAATGGATTGTCTAATGAGGCTTGATATGGAATTCTGATCAATGAAGCCTACTGATGAAACAACTCTTGAAGTACTATGCTGACAATGGCTTGGCCTCCCAGCCTCTGGGTTGATAGATTGCCTACTAATCATGAGTGAACAACGGTTCTTTGCAATTTTCAACTCGTCTCATTCTAGGATCTATTTAAAGAAATTGTCTCAAGAGGATTTTACAGAAAACTTGCATACGAGATGCCTCAGTGTCTTCAAACTCTTGGAGAGATTTATCGGATCTCGAAATAACTGCCCCAGACTGCATGGTCCATGCAAGAATTTTGCCTCGTGAGGATTCATGAAAAAACTCATATCGTTGTGAGATATTCTGCCTCAGTATTTTAAACCTTGGGTAGGTGCTTCTGATTAACCGTCTTTGGGAGAAAGTAACTTCTAGTGCTCTTGGGGTGGCCTGCCCCAGTACGAGCCTTGAATTGATCACCTATGACTAACTGTGTTTTGAAGAAACCAATTGTTCTTTGAGAGATTGGATCTCGAAGTAATTGCCCCAGTTTGGCTGAAATTTGAAGAGATTGCTCGACGTAATTGCCCCGGATTGGCTAGCTCTTACCATGACTAGTTGGGAAAGTCCTTACTCAATGGAGCTTCTTGGAAAAGTGCCTCTCAACGTGATTGTCCTTCATAAGTTTTAGACTTCTCAATTCAGCAAGATTAAGCTTCTGGACTGAAGTTCCATATGTGAACTTTTATGATACCCAACAAATGTATGCAAGCAGAAAATGTTTATTTTGAGAATGAAAATTCTAATGCAAAACACATGTTAATCTTGAAGTTTTACTGTAAAACGATGTCTCCAACCTTTGTGAGTGAATCACTGGTTGAGATACGACATTGATTTTTGATAGAAGAAAGCATGCATATGCAACACCAACCCAGATATTTTAGCACAACTCATAGGAGTCGGGAACGCGGTCTCGTGGTAGTACACTCTCGAAATAACTCTGTTTCAGTTAGGACTTTTGAGGGTTGTATCGTGGCCTGGTTCACAGTTATAGAAACAAAGGATATAGGCTCGAAATTTATTTGTGCCCACTCATCTCCGTGATGTTCTCTATTCCTATGTTCAGATAGCATTCATAAGCGCTCACCTCTCAAAAAGGGTTTTGTGATGGTTAAGGAACCAATTACACTAACGGTTTAAGCACCAATCAGGTTGTTGTTTGGAGTTCGTCACCCCTTTGTCTTTCGTGTATGTGCCACACGATTTTGTTCTTGTATTAAGGATCTTTCTTGTGTAATCCTTTTAGTTTTTCACTTTTGCATTCTTTTGCTTATCCCTAACTTTTGCCTGGACTGATTCTTGTGAATCTTTGATTGTGAAGTCCTGCGGGATGCCCTAATTTTTACCTAAGTCGCTTGTTTTCAAGTTTCGACTTAGCGGGCTTTTTCATTTCTTTTTTCAATTCTCTTTTTTGAACAAATCGTGTGACACTGGTTGTCTTGATTGCTTTGAAAGGGTCGTGACTGTTTCACTTTTCAGTTGATGAGGGATAACCACTGTGGTTTCCGGTCTTTGGACCTCTTGATTGGGATAACAATTGTGGTTCTAGTCTTTGGACCTCTTGATATGGTACAACGAAAGGTAATGGATCCTCAGATGTGTACTCCTTTTTTAAATTTGAACGCTCGGTCAAACTAACTGACGCCTAACATGCCCCATGGGTTAAATGCAAGGGTTTTTTCATGTGAAAAGAAACTCCTACTTCAAGGCTCAAATGGGTTGGTGAGGGTCTATCTCCCTTATACCTTTGGTGTTTAGGATATGAAATAATGCTTGTACATCGTCAACAGGGTCTTTCTTAAAAGCACACAATTAGAGATTTCTGCATTTTCATTTCGTCATCCTCCCTCAAGAGTTTAAGCATGACAGTTGGTATTGCAATGCACATACACAAAATCATGAGTGAATACGAATGGATTACTTCAGGAAAAACATGTGCGTTATATTATGATTAACATTCAAAAACAAATAAGTTTCATGCATGCATACAAATGTTTAAACAAACAGAAGAAACTACAAATGAAAATGCAGTAAAGAACCTGAACATTGCCGTCATTGAGGAGACTTGACTCTGTCTGGACTTATTGCTTCTGAAGATGCCCTTGCAAACTGGGAGGTCAATTTTATGAGGAGAATCCAATGTATGGACAAACTTTCTAGCATGATGACCTTTGAGCCGATCAGGTTTTGTACTTTGTGTTTGAACGCATTACAGTTGTCAATTGTATGCCTAAGTTCCCCTGAGTGGTACTTGCATCTAGCCTTCACATCATGGTTGCCATTATTGAGGAGGCCTGACTCTTCCTGGACTTATTGCTCTCGGAGACTTTCAGTAGTTAACCGTTCGGATGTTCATTCCATTACTATTTTGGTTCCATACTCCCACTTTTACCTGGTGTGAACACAATAGTCTTGGAGTCAATTAAATTTGCAGTCTTGTCTTTACCTCCTCCCTTGAAATACTTTCAATCTTCAATTAAATGGTCAGGTGCCCCAGAATGGTAGTCATACTTGGAATTCGGCATTGAAACTCTAAAGTAAGATTTGTCGGATATGATCCTGATGTGACTAGCTCAACTAGCCTGAATCTGAGCAAATGAGGAAACATGTTGCACGTACGACATCAGAATATGATCAAACTTCTTCTCAAATTGTTCCGGCTATTACCCATATGCTCTGCCCCTAGGAATCTCTTGGGAAGATGAGGTTGGATGCTCACAAATGACATTTGGGTGGAAGAGTTTGATAAATAAAGTTGATAGATAAGGTCGCTCGCAAAGATCTCATGTGATCTCCTACCTACGTATCTCCATTGACTAATGAAGAATCAGAGCGACGTAGTTCCCCTCACTAGGGATGAAAATAGCTTCGTTCAGAATTTCCATAACCAAACTCATCTGAGTCTTCATCTAGTTGACTTCCTGTTTTAGCAGTTTCTGGTTCTGAAATAAAGCTTATACCTCTTCCCTGAATGGCCTCAGCTGGGTCTTTGTTCGGTTACCTCCACCCAGATTTGTTCCAAAATCCATACCTCGATGATTGTGATTCAAGTTGTCCATTTGAAGAGAAACCAAATCAGGAAAAGAATCTGTCTCTGAACACCTGTCATGAATTCAAAGATGTATGCAAATGCCATGTTTAGTTATTTCTGAGGAATTTATCTTCTTTGATTCAAGTTTGATACAAAAAGAAATCTAACGACTTGATTCAGATATGAGATCCTCGGAAATAACTGAACATGTATTCAGGAATACTATGATGTCATGTATGCAGCAGGGATGTGATCAATGGTCTGATGTTGGTGTTGAGCAGTGAACCAACAGTCTGTATAGAACCAAAATAGCAGTACCATCTTGTCGCTCCCGACAAGTGACACAGGGTCTCATGAAGGTACAGACGCGAACGGTCGGCGAAGGGAACAGTGAGAACACACAGCCGTGAACTCACTGGAGATGAATAGAGTCGCCAGCTGGGCATTTTTATCCCGGAGGAAAGGTAATGCTGCATAGACCTAGAAAGATACGGATAAGACGGTTTGCGAACCAGAGAGACTGAGAAAGGGGGTTGGTTACAACCTGGGAAGGTATTAGCACCCAGATTGTCCGTCGTACTCGACGGGATCCACGCTTAAAAGATTTGTGTTATAAAGGGGTAGTGTCAGTGCAATCTGTGTGTAAAATAGCTGGAAAAGAATGTACAGGTGTCAGTGTAAAAGAAGTGTGAAGTGCATAAGTGAAGTGTCAGTGTAAGGAAAGAGTATGCTCATGATCATGAGGCTAAGAGAATAAAGCTGGAAAGAGGGGGAATATACAGAGACTTTAGTTCGATAACCGTTAAGTTATGCCTACGTATCCTCTCGTGCAATGAGGAAGTCAGAACACCGTAGTTCGACCCAAAGAGACTGAAAGGTGAATTGACTTGTGAACTGCTTACTTGCCTATGCTCAAGTGTATGACCTGTCTGGCTCAGGTGCAAACTGTCTTGCATTGGACGGAAGAAGCAAGTTCTCGATTGTGAGTGAAGGTGATGAGAAAAGAATCCCGAAGGAGACGATTATTGTTTGTTTTTGTGTTTTCAGTCTTTTATTGCTTTTGGAGTTTGTCATAGGATAATGAGCTTAAGTCTAAACCAATGGGTTAGTAAACTCATCACATCTTCCCTCTGATTAGGGGTAATGAGAATACCTTAAGTGTGAAGTCAGATTCTCACACTTAATCACCCTTTCTGATGTAGGATTAAGATCATTAACCTACTTGTGATTATTTAGATGTTTTTGGGGTTTTTGTTTAGTGTTGAGTAATGAGGTTAAGCCATAATCAAGGATTAAACAGACCCATTACACCATCCTAAAAGAAGGATAATAGATGAGAATGTTTAAGCTGAGGAAAACTCCTCAACTTAACCCATGATTAGGGATTAAACCCATGCCAAAACAAGCCTTTATTAAGTGGATTTTATTTAGATTAATGATATGATGATGAAGTGAATTTTATGGTTTGTAAGACAACTTGAGGGGGACTTGTCCATTAACACTAGGGTTAGTCCTTCTTAACCACTTAAGGAAGAATTAGAACCCTGATGCAAGGCCCAAGTTACAAGTGTGATGTCTTGATGATTATTAGATGGATTAATTAAGAGATTTAAACACCTTAAGGGTTTAATACTTAGGATTAAAGTTATACACTCCATCCTAAGAGAAGGATGCAAGCATAAGCTTAATCACAAAGTCTTAAAGCCTTTAGGTTTTAGTCCCTGATTATGAGATGAGAAGAGAAGACTCAAAGAGAGACACAAAGGTAAAAAAAACTATGAGGGGACTAATCAAAACCCTAATTCATTATCATGCTTGGTTGTTCCTAAGGTTTGTGAGGTTTTCAAGAACAATCTTCAGAAGAACCACCAGGAAGCAGATGAACAGGATCAAGAGAAGCAAAGTGACTTGCTTCATTCAAGAAGTCAAGTCACTTGAAGAAAGAAAGTGGGAGGAAGAAGAATGAGCAAGCTCAATCTCAAACACAAATAGAAATGCAGCAATGGATGCAAGAGAGATGAAAAGAGAAGTTGTGAGAAGTGAAGGCAAATTCACTTCTCAAGTTTACTTACCACCTGAAATGTTAGAAAAGAAATGCAATGCAATGCAAGATGAGATGAAATGATATGATGCTAAGCAAAACCAGAAGCATGTTGATGATGATTATGATGTTATGAGGTGCTGCAAACATGAGACAAGGCATGGAGATGTTCATACAAGATTATGAATGCAAATGATGCAAGCTAAGAAGCATGAACAAGCATGAAAAGTTATGAATCATACAAGACAAATGACATGGCAAGTATGAAATGCAATGATCAATGATGCTTTCTACATGTCTTAAGATGCCAAATGAATCATAAACATGTACAAAATGCAAAGACAAGTCATGTTATGCAAGGAAATGCAAGAGGGATGCAAATGGAAGCCCAAATTAGGGTTTATGGATCAAACATCAAGCACAAACCAAAAACAGAAGCAAAACCCTAAAGTAAAAATGGAAAATGGTACCCAAAGAAACCCTAGACCTGTAATGAACCACTGCCCAAAGGGGAGCTCTCAACTCTCAACCAAACCCAAGATATGAATTTTCTAAGTTATTAGGGTTTTTTAGGGTTCTTAACAAAACAAATGTCAATCAATTTGGAAATGCAAGAACAATTCATGGCCTTTTTATCCTAGAAACTACATGCCAAATAGAAAACAATGCAAGAAGAATCAATGTCTCAACCTTCTCCAATAGGCAGAAATGATTTTTCAAACTTATGATCAAAATAATGCATAAAAAATGATTTAATTCAATGAAAAATTCTTAAAATGCATCAAGATCAAAAAAGAAATTTGGTTTGAAGGTTGGACAATGTTTCTAAATGTCTTAGAACATTTCATGAATTTTTTTGTAATTTTTAAATACCTAAAAGTATTTTTAATTAATTAATTCCCATTAATCAATTAAAAATAATCTTTTAAATATTTAAAAATACTTTTTTAATGATGAAAAATAAAATAAAAATATTTTTGTGTCATAAAAATTATTAAAACTTTAAGGAAAAAGTTTCATAATTTTTATGAATTTTTTGCCATTTTAAAATGATTATGCAAAACAAATGAATTAAAATGAATTAAAAATGAAATTAAACTGAAATAAACAAAAGTCAAGTGATCTGATGGTGGAGATTCAAATGGAAACACGCGCGCGTTGACCTGGCGCCAAATCCAAAGGCCAGAATTCAAATTTCGCTAATCAATGCTTATGCCCTAATCTCGCCGTTAAACACACTCAGATGACCGGAACAGTGTTCCGGTCATCTTCTCCGTTCAACCAAAATCCCTAACTCACTCCATACGCATCTAAAATGAATTCTAAGAACCCAGAAATGATTCCCACAAGCTCACGAATCAAAACCCCCAATCAAAACAAATTTATGTTTCCTAAATCAACTGAATCGAAGAAAATAAGTTCTAGGTCACGCAAGCTTCAGACACAAATTAAATGCTTATTTCAAAACCATTTTCAAAACCAATGGTACCAGAATGATCAGCAAGACATGAAGAGCAAGTTTGTAACAAGAAAAATCATTTCTGGAAAAATAAATTTCAGGCTACCTGAGATTTGAAGCTCTCCACTTGAAGACTTTCTGGCTCTTTCTTTAAGTGCAAACCACTCCTTAGGACCCCTTGATGATGTTTGAATGCCTTAGAACAATTTATGTAGGCTGGTTGATGAGTTTCGAAAGCTCCTGCTTCAAGCTCAGTCAACAATGGCTATAGTGATTCTGGCTGATTCAGGCCATTGTGAATGATGGTTTGAGGTCCAGATGATGTATGGAGAAGCTTTGCAAGGTTTGTTTGGCTGTTTGTGAGCTAGGATGGAAGATTCGAATGGAACTGCAGAATGAGGGTGAAGAATGGTTATGGAGTAATCTGGCTGTTTCAGGCTTGTGCTTTGGGTGGTTTCTTGTCTATGAAGTGTGTTGAGTTGGATGATGAAGAAAGTTTTAGTGTTTGCAGGCTGTATAGAGAAATTCGAAAGCTTTTGCCAAATGGAAGGTTTTTGTGAATGTGGTGAATGAGTTTCTTTCAGCCTTGCTTTGTGTTATGTTTAGCTTGCAAACTGTCCACATAATTCTCTCTCATTGGTCAGTTGACAAGACATGCCCTTTATTGATTGGTAAGGCAACTTTTGCAAAAAGTCCACTTCTTGTAAGAGAGGGCATGGGCTAAACTCTAGCTAAGTACAATGGGCATGGGGCTGCGCAACATGATGTGTGTATGAAGCTAGTTTGGTTCAGCAGCCAATGCATCAAGTTGGTGAGATGTGATCATGAGTTTTGCAACTTGTGACATTTTGGTTCACATGTGACTTCCTTGCCTAACCAAACATGAAACCATGACATTCTTGGTTCATTTCTGATTTTTAGGAGTTACATGATCATGTTAAGTGCATTAGAAGCCCATATGGTGACTGAATTGGCCTTGGAAGAAGAATTTGCAATTTTTGCCTTTGGTGCATAACTTGAAATTTAGTGATTTTTGCCAACTTTAACAAACCATAACTTTTGATCCAAGATGAATTAGATCATGTTCTTGTACTTTTTGAAAAGGGAAAGATGAGATCTACAACTTTCATGGCCAAAGTTTTTCCATTTGAAGCATTTTTGGATCAAGAATCATGGCTTGAAAAATGACCTAAAAATGGTGCATTCTTGAAAAGTCAACTATGCCCAAAAAGTCAACATTTGCAAAAACCCTAAATTCTTGATTTCTATGAACTTCAACCTTCTTCCATGATCAAATAAAGATCATATACACTCAAAATGATGAAGATCACCCATTGGTTGGGTCATTGGGGGCCTCAGATGCCCTGATTTTGCACTGACTTGTCTGAAAAGTCAACTCTTGATCAGATGACTTCCCCATGGAATTTCTTCATGAAAATTGATATGCATACTCCCTATACCATATAGAGACCAATGGTAACAAGAATGACCAAAAAATTTGGAGTTATGGCCTCTGAAACCAAAACCCTAATTTTCAGTCAACTGTGCAGTCAAGTCTGGCTCTGCTTCCATGCCATTTTCAGTTCTTGTGATTCTTTGACATTCTTGACTTTGAGGAGGTGAAATATGATATAAGAACACACATGGACCCCTTTGAATTGATTGGTAGCCTTTGGAATGCCTCAAGAAGCTTTGAGGTTGCTCAGATCACAACCCTAGGTGCAGATGCCTTAGAAACTATCCAGTGAATCAAAAATGAGATGTGAGATGATATGATTGTGTTTATGCATATGAGAATGATCACAAGCCATGGTGTGAATGAGTGAGGGCAAATTTGGGGTGTTTACAGCTGCCCCTATTCAAACATGAGTTAGCTGTGCAGGATGTAAGCAACGGCTTAACAGGCAAACAAGATAACTTGTGGTTGAATACCAAAGACAGTCCAAAATTTGCACTCACGGAATGAAGAAGAAAAGGGATATAGATTGTAAAGGCAAAATAAAGTATATTGTAAAGTGGGCGACGGAGGACGACCGTCGAGCAGAGGACGACTGCTGGGTAAATAGCAATGACGGGGACGGCCGACATGCTGGGGGTAAAAAGTAAAGCCAAGACGGGGACGGCCGACTAGCTGGGGAAAGATGATAATATGATGGGGACGGCCATCAAGATAAAGCTGCAAAGTTCTCTGGGGATTAATGAAACATGACGGGGACGGCCATCAAGTTCATAAAGGTCAAGTAACCAACGATGGGGACGGCCATCGGGCTAAAAAGAAACGGACCACGACGGGGACGGCCATCGGGTTAAAAGGAAAAGGGACCACGACGGGGACGGCCATCGGGTTAAAGAATAAATGAAATAAACAGATGATGGGGTACGGCCATCAAAGGTGAAGGACGATCACCTAGCAGGGGACGGCTGCTCTGTTGGGGATAAAAGAAATATGATGGGGGCGGCCATCAAAGGTGGAGGACGACCACCTGGCAGGGTACGGCTGCCGAAAATATCAACGATGGGGACGGCCATCGGATAGGAAAGGTCAACGATGGGGACGGCCATCGGACGAGCATGATGGAGGACGACCATCAAGAAGTGGAGGACGACCACTCAGCAGGGGACGGCTGCTCTCAAGGTTTATCATGACATAGGACGAATGTCAGATAACCAAAATCAACAATGGGGACGGCCATTGGATAAAGTGATGAAGGACGATCATCAAAAGGTGGAGGACGACCACCTAGCAGGGGACGGCTGCTAAAATCAACGATGGGGACGGCCATCGGATGAGCATGATGGAGGACGACCATCAAGAAGTGGAGGACGACCACTCAGCAGGGTACGGCTGCTCTCAAAGGTATCATAACACAGGACGAGTGTTAGATAAAAAGAAAATTTGTTTTGTGATCCACTGGGGATAAAGTAAACACGGACGAGCGTTTATATCCAAGAAAACAAAAGGGTATAAGTGTTTGGGTATTGCGTATAGATTAAAGATGCGGACGAGCATCCTTAAGACTATGATACGGACGAGTATCAACTGGTTAACAAAGAACACGGACGAGTGTTGCATCTGAAAGGATTCTTCTGGGGAATAATAGACACGGACGAGTATCTATATTCAAGAAGACATAGGTGTTTGACACGGTGTATGGATTAAAGATGCGGACGAGCATCCCTAAGACTATGATACGGACGAGTATCATGTAGAGACAAACACTAGACGCAAAGTTCTGAGATGATGGTACGGACGAGTACCAACTGGTTAACAAAGAACAAGGACTACTGCCGAATCTGTGGGGTTATGAGTGATGATGTATACAAGATACGGACGAGTATCTGTATAAGCGTACCATGAGTAGTGAGTATTGTATTGTATAGATGAGTGTTTATCTGCTGGGGGGAGTGACACGGACGAGTGTCAAGAGAGAAAAGTATAATATGAACAAGTGTGTGGGTTGATAAAGGTGTAAGCGACTGCGCTGGGGATATGACACGGACGGGTGTCAGGAAAAGTGTATATATGTATATGTGAGTGCAAAGAGGATGTCTTTGGCTTTTTGCTGGTGATTTGACACGGACGGGTGTCAGGACGTATCTGTAATGAGGGTGATTTGTTTGTAAAGGGTGTTCAGGCGACTCTACTGGGGAAAGGTGACATGGACGGGTGCCAAAAGGTGTATATGGTGGTGTTTGTGATTTGAAAGGGCAGCTGCTTTTGCTGGGACTCTGATGGGGACTCTTGGGGAAAGTAATCTGTATTCTGATGGATGGTTACTAATCACAAGCGTTCAATTCACAACATGACTTATGATTATGCTATGCATTTGATTTTTTTGCCGTAATGCTCCGTATTAGACGGAATGCTACGCTCTGGGGGCGAATATGATGCGGATGCCATGGTTATGCGAAGGGGCACAGATCCGGGATTCGGATCCCGTTGCTGCGAAGATCTCTGGTCGATCTGCTTGAAATGGACATCCCAGCTGGGGATGAGATCACTGGTAGATCTAATGATGTATCTGTTTGGGGATATAGGTCGCTGATTGACATATCCTTATAATACGGGACCCAGCTGGGGTTTGCAGAAGCTTCTGTACTCTGTTGTGACTTCTTCGTGCATTGCTCTTCTGAATAGAGGCTGGGGCTCTGTGGGAAGATGGTTCCCTGACTTCTGTATTCTGTTGAGGAAGAATGGTTGGCACTACAGCTGGGGAATGTTAAGCCTGTTAGTTGATTTGGCAACTTTGCTGGGGAAATGCAATGGGGAGCAACTCAGCTGGGGAGAGCAGCAAGAGGCAACTCAGCTGGGGAAATGGGCACCTCCCAGTGCCATGTGAGTTGATAATGATTCGCCAGTTTGCTGAGACGTAACTTGCATGCCCCAGGTTGCGCTCTGGATACCTGCAATCCTGCAAAGATAAGGAAACGTACAAAAGGTCCCGAGGTATCCCTTACCGGATTCCGTCATAGGAGATAAGTACTTTCGAGAGTAATCATATTCCCTGCAAGCATGTGCTTTGTTTTTAGAGAAAGGCATCTGTACTTATGCAACTGTATTTTTAGAGATATCAGACAACTCTTTGCAAAACATGAATGTAAAAGACGAAACATGACTGAAAATCTGATTTTATTAATTCATGTGCCCTGAATTGGCAAGATACAGTCAAAGAAACATATCTCCTGAAATGAGGAGATTGTTACAAATTGAGAAACAAAATGCTGGCAGTGTTGACGACGCTTTGAGGGAGCTTCCTCTTCTGCTATGACTCGTATGACAATGATGTTCTTCTCGTCTTGCTTTCTGGAGAGAGCTGATTCTGATTGAAGCTTGATCCTTTGAAGCTTACCAAGTTGTAGGTGATACAGACGAATTCAGAGTGCAGTTGTTCGCTTATTCCCTTATTTTGCATGGATCGCCCTTTCGGGTTTTCAATCCATCGGGATACCCATTTTTGCCTGAGCTGTCCAATGCGGCTTTTCAACTCAGCGGGTGTACATTTTTTTGTTTATTTTCCCTTACTTTTGCCCGAGTCTTTTATTCTGTTTTTGACTCGCCGGGATGCCCTATTTTGCCTGGACTTACATTCTGTTTTTATGTCCAGCGGGTCATTTTATGCGAAGTATTTTTTAACTGCATCTGAATTCACAGGGGACGGGAAATCTTCACCATCCATGGTGCTGAGCATCAGTGCTCCACCAGAGAAAACTTTCTTTACAACGAATGGTCCTTCATAATTTGGAGTCCATTTTCCCCTGTAGTCTGTATGAGGAGGGAGAATCCTTTTTAGCACAAGATCTCCTACTTGGTACTCTCGGTGCCTGACTTTCTGATCGAAGGCTTTCTTCATTCTCTTCTGATATAACTGCCCATGACAGATCGCAGCCAATCTTTTCTCTTCGATCAGACTCAGTTGCTCGAATCGGGACCGAACCCATTCTGCTTCACTCAATTTAACATCCATTAATACCCGTAGGGAGGGTAATTCAACTTCAACAGGTAGGACTGCTTCCATACCATATACAAGTTGATACGGTGTTGCCCCAGTGGACGTCCTGATTGATGTGCGATATCCATGCAAGGCAAATGGTAGCATTTCATGCCAGTCTTTGTAGGTGATTACCATCTTCTGCACAATCTTCTTGATATTCTTATTTGCCGCCTCAACAGCGCCGTTCATCTTTGGCCTGTAAGGAGAAGAATTGTGATGTTGGATCTTGAAGTCCCGGCACAGCTCTGCCATCATTTTGTTGTTTAGATTGGAACCATTATCAGTAATGATTCGCTCGGGCACTCCGTACCGACAGATGATATCTCTTTTCAGAAATCTGGCTACCACTTGTCTTGTAACATTTGCATATGAGGCTGCTTCAACCCACTTGGTGAAATAGTCGATGGCGACCAGGATGAATCTGTGGCCATTTGAAGCAGTTGGCTCAATCTTGCCAATCATATCAATGCCCCACATAGCAAAGGGCCAGGGTGAAGACATGATGTTCAAAGGATTGGGAGGTACATGCACCTTATCTGCGTAGATCTGGCATTTATGGCATTTCCTGGCGTAGGCACAACAGTCTGCATCCATTGTGATCCAGTAATAGCCTGATCTTAACAACTTTTTAGCCATGGCATGCCCTCCTGCATGGGTACCAAAAGAGCCTTCGTGCACTTCATGCATCAACAGATCTGCTTCTGTCTTGTCAACACACCTGAGGAGTACCATATCAAAGTTCCTTTTGTATAAAGACCCATCAGTGTTCAGAAAGAAACTACCAGCAAGCCTTCTCAAAGTCTTCTTATCATTGGAAGATGCCCCAGGTGGGTATGTTTGATCCTCCAAGAAGCTTTTAATGTCATGGTACCAAGGCTTATCATCTTTTACAACATCCGCTGCGAACACATATGCTGGTCTATCGAGTCTGGACACTGAGATCTGAGGTACAAAGTTGGCCGTTTGAACTTTGATCATGGATGAAATGGTAGCAAGAGCATCCGCAAATTGATTCTCGTCCCGAGGGATATACTCAAGCTTGACTGTTGTGAAGAAAGTCAATAACCTCCTTGTATAATCCCGGTAAGGTACCAGATGATCTTGGTGGGTGTACCATTTTCCGTTGGTCTGATTGACTACCAAAGCTGAATCTCCGAATACGGTCAATGTTTTGATCCTGAGGTCAATGGCTTCCTCAAGACCCATAATGCAAGCTTCGTACTCAGCTTCGTTGTTAGTGCAGTTGAAAGTGAGTTTTGCCGAGAAAGGCATGTGAACCCCCTTTGGTGAAATGAGTACTGCACCAACACCACGACCATTCATATTAACAGCCCCATCAAACATCATAGTCCATTCTTCTTCCGGGTTGGGCCCTTCAGTGTGAATAGGCTCTTCGTGATCTTTTGATTTAATGAACATGATGTCTTCATCAGGGAAGTCAAACCTCATAGGCTGGTAATCATCAATGGGTTGCTCAGCAAGATATTCAGATAGTACACTGCCCTTGATGGCTTTCTGAGATGTGTACTGTATGTCGTATTCTGTGAGAATCATCTGCCATCTTGCAACCCGTCCGGTAAGAGCTGGCTTCTCGAAAATGTACTTAACTGGGTCCATTTTGGATATCAACAAAGTGGTGTGGGTCAACATATACTGTCTCAGTCGGCGAGCAGCCCACGCTAAAGCACAGCAAGTTTTCTCGAGCAGTGAATAACGTTGTTCACAGTCGGTAAACTTTTTGCTTAGGTAGTATATCGCATACTCTTTTCGACCAGACTCGTCATGCTGGCCCAGCACACACCCCATTGACTCTTCTAGTACTGTCAAGTACATAATCAGAGGTCTTCCTTCAACTGGCGGCATAAGGATTGGAGGTTCTTGCAGATATTCCTTGATCTTGTCAAAAGCCTTCTGGCAGTCTTCGTTCCACCTGACCGTTTGTTCCTTTCTTAACAGCTTGAACAAGGGTTCACAGGTTGCCGTAAGGTGAGATATGAACCTTGAAATGTAGTTCAATCGACCTAAGAACCCTCGAACTTCTTTCTCAGTTCTCGGTGCAGGCATCTCTTGAATAGCCTTGACTTTGTCAGGGTCAACTTCAATCCCTTTCTCGCTTACAATAAAGCCCAGCAGCTTACCGGATCGCACCCCGAATGTGCATTTGTTGGGGTTCAACTTCAGTTGGTATTTCCTCAGACGCTTGAACAACTTCAGCAGATTCACCAGGTGATCTTCCTCTGTAAGGGACTTGGCGATCATGTCATCCACATAGCATTCTATTTCTTTGTGGATCATATCGTGGAACAATGTCACCATAGCCCGTTGATATGTTGCACCAGCATTCTTCAGTCCAAATGGCATCACTTTGTAACAGAACGTGCCCCAAGGTGTGATGAATGTTGTCTTCTCCATGTCTTCAGGTGACATCTTGATCTGATTATATCCTGAAAATCCATCCATGAAGGAGAATACCGAGAACTGAGCCGTGTTATCCACCAATACATCAATGTGAGGTAATGGGAAATCGTCTTTCGGGCTGGCTCTGTTCAGATCCCGGTAGTCAACACACATTCTTACTTTACCGTCCTTCTTAGGCACAGGTACTATGTTAGCAACCCACGGCGGATAGCTAGTTACAGCAAGGAACCCGGCGTCCCATTGCTTTTGTACCTCTTCCTTGATTTTCATAGCCATGTCTGGGCGAGTTCGGCGCAGCTTCTGTTTAACTGGTGGGCATTCTTCCCTTAAAGGCAGCTTGTGCACAACAATATCGGTATCCAACCCTGGCATGTCTTGATATGACCAAGCAAACACATCAACATACTCTTGAAGCAGATCTATCAGTTGTCTCTTCACTGAGTCTTGCAGGCAGGCCCCGATTTTGACTTCTTTCACGTCTTCATCTGTACCAAGATTTATCACTTCAATTTCCTCCTGGTGAGGGGTAATAACCTTTTCCTCTTGTCTCAACAACCTGGCTAGCTCTTCAGGAAGCTCATATTCTTCATCAACCCCTTCATCAGCTTGATTGATCGGATTGTCAAAGTCATACGATGTCATAGCCGTGCTGTTGTCGGTGCTGTCAGGAAGGCACTCTCTGCAAGGGTTAAGTTTGTTCATTTTAGTGATTGATTTTAATCTTGCTTTAGAAAAAGTGAAATGAAGTTATCATTTTGAAAACACCGCCATTTATTTTTTGTACAAAAAGAAAAATGGAAAAACAGTGAGCATAAAAGGAAAAGACTCGTTTGCAAAAAGATGTCTGATATTTCATTAATTTAATCTTGTTTGCACAAAAGTACAGATGGCCCTGGTTACAAAATGAGTCTTGTCATCTTGGGCAAGATGCAAGACTTGGATGCATGCTTATAAAAATACAGGAAATAATAATTACTCTGCATGAGTAACTCTTATAATTTCCTGGGAAGACCAGTTCGAGACACTGCTCCCCGGGATCTTCGGACGAATCCAATTCTCCAGATTGCGCTCCTCTTCCAGCTCGTCTTCCAAACAGTTGATAGCGTCGGGGGTAAGCATTCCCCCACTGACAAAACCTGGCTCTGCAGCAGCCTTTGCTTGATGTTGAGTTGGTTTGTAACCCAACCCAAATTTGTCCTTCTTCTCCTCCACAGCTAAAACCTTGCCCCAGCCTAGGGCAGTTCCTTCCTCAACAACCTTCCGGGCTTGTTGGTAAGATGACATGGAGATACCTGACACAGCAGATGCTTCATTGACGTTCAAGGCTTCAAAACCTTGGCTCATTGTTTCGTGGATCTCCCCATACATCTCAATGTATTTATAAGTAGCCAGATGGCTAACAAAAATGTCCTCCTCTCCACAGATTGTGACAACTTGACCTTCCCACTCAAATTTTAACTTTTGGTGAAGGGTAGACGTTATTGCGCCGGCGGCGTGAATCCAGGGTCTACCCAACAAACAGCTGTAGGCGGGCTGAATGTCCATCACATAAAAGATAGTTTTAAAGGTCTGTGGGCCAATTGTCACAGGCAGCTCAATTTCTCCCAGAACCGACCTCTTCGAACCATCAAAGGCTCTCACCACCAGGTTGCTGGGTCTCAATGCCAATCCATCATATTCTAACTTCACCAGAGCCTTCTTTGGTAAGACATTCAGGGAAGAGCCTGTGTCCACCAGCACATGAGAAAGGACAGCTCCTTTGCATTCCATGGTTATGTGCAAGGCTTTGTTGTGATTGCGGCCATCCGCTATCAAGTCAGAATTGGTAAACCCTAGCCCATTTCTAGCAGTAACATTTCCAACCACGGTTTCCAACTGGTTGACAGTAATCTCCTCAGGCACGTAAGCTGCGTGCAGGACTTTAAGTAGTGCATTCCGATGGGCTTCGGAGCACATAAGCAGTGAGAGGATAGAGATTTTGGATGGCGTCTGGTGAAGTTGATCCACAATTTTGTAGTCACTCTTTTTGATGATCCGCATAAACTCATCAACTTCCTGATCAAATGGAGTCTTCAGGGCTTCTTTGGCAGCTGGATCTTCCTGCACCGGGCCTTTTCCTTTTGCCTTGGCAGCAGCTTCTGCTTCGGCAGTAGGTCTTTGAACTTGTGAAGCAAAGAGACGTCCGCTTCGAGTGAAGCCTCCGCCTCCCCCCACGTTATCTACTTGTGGTGCAGGTGTTGATGTTTCCAGAGTGATTCTTTTTCCTTCACAGTACACGTCAGAGCCATAGTGCCAAGGGATGGCCCTATTGCTTTCATATGGTACTGGTCCAGGCACCGTGACAGTGACTGGACTGATTGCTGCTGCTGAAGGGACTGTTATTGTTTGTGGATCATAAAAGATTGTAACCGGTGCTCTGGTGGGAGTAGCACCTTCTGAATGGTAGGCGGAATTATTTTCAGGATCATAGAATATGGTAACAGTAGAGACATCTTCATGATTGATTGCTGGTGTTGTAGGAAGTTCTGTTGGAAGGACTGTTGTTGTTGTTGATGGAGAGTCGAAATGGAATGAAGCTGAAGTTGTAGCAGGAGAAACTGTTGAAAACTGATCATTTGGGAGGACAGGTGAAGTACTTGTTGATGCTGCTGATGAATTGTCGGGAACAAAAGTTGTTGTATTTGTAGGAGGTTCTGAAACCGTTGTTGATGAAGTTGTCGGATTTGCCGGAAATGATGTAGTGATCTGTAGCAAGCCACTCTGAATAAGGCTGTCAATGCCATTCCTCAGGTCCTCGCACCCGTTCCATGAAATATTGCAATAGGGGCATCCTAGTTCACACCCCGGAAATATTTGGTTTTCGCGGAGTTGAGCTTTGATTTCTACCAATGGTGTCCTGATCTGATCCACACTGGTTATTAAATAAGACGGTTGGTCTTCTTCAATAGCATTAATTCGAGGACCACCATGGTTTGGCATTGGGTTTTTATTGACATTGGGCGGAGGTGCAAAATTCAGAGCCTTGGAGTCTACCAAGTCTTGTACCTTCATATGCAGAGCTCTGCATTTTTCTGTACTGTGACCAGGTGCGTTCGAGTGGAAAGCACACCTAGCATTAGAGTCATAGTTTCTTGGTAGACTGTTGGGATCCGGAGGTGCCAACGTTCTTAGCTCAACTAGGTTGAGTTTCAGAAGTTGTGGCAGCAAGGCAGCATACGGCATTGGGATCGGGTTGATCACTTTGTTAGCTTGGGATGGCCTCTGTTGGAATGGCCTCTGTTGATTGTTGTTGTTGGAGTTGTTGTTGTTGTAGTTTCTTGGAGGATATTGATTCTGCTGATACTGAGGTTGTTGTTGGAAGTTTTGTTGAGGAGGTTGATAGACTGGCTGAGGATGTGCCGGAGCAGGGATAGTGACTGCTGCTATTGACCTCTGAGCATATTGGGGTCTACCCCTGTTGGTGTGGATGGCATTGGTCTCGCCAGTTCTTCGCGGGCCTGCAAAAGGCTTTCTTGTACCACTGGACGAGCTTGCACCATTATCAGAGATCTTACCCATTTTTAACAGGCTTTCAATTCTCTCCCCAGCTATGACAACATCTGCGAAGCTGGTGGAAGAGAAAGCAGCCAACCTGTCAATATACGTTCCCTGGAGAGTGTTCATAAACATGTCTGCCATTTCTCTCTCAGACATTGGTGGTTGAACGGCAGCAGCCAGTTGCCTCCACCTTTGGGCATACTCTCGGAAACTCTCCCTCGAAGACTGTGACATTCCCATTAGGAGGGTCCTGTTGGGTGCCATATCTAGATTATACTGATACTGTCTGATGAAGGCTTCTGCCAGGTCCTTCCAGCATCTTATAGTTGCTCTTGTCAGATGGGAATACCATTCCCTTGATGCTCCAGTCAAGCTATCTTCGAAGTAGAACATCCAGAGTTTCTCATCCATTGTATAGGCCTTCAGCCTTCCCAGAAATGATTGCAAATGAGTCCGGGGGCATGAAGTCCCATTATACTTTTCGAAACATGGAGGCTTGAACTTGTGGGGAATCCTGACCCCTTCTACCAAACCCATGTCCATAACGTCGAAACCCAAAGAATTTTGAGATTCTAAGGACCTCAACTTCTCAGCTATCTCTTCCAATCGTCTATCATATGTTTCCTCTCCAGCACCCATTACTGTAAATTGGTCCTCCTGAGGATCTTCTTGAAGTACCCTGGCCGCAGTAGCTGTTCCTTGAATGTTTGCAGGAATATTAATCTCAGGATGGAGATGTGGGCCAAACACAGGGGGATTAATATGGGGTTGCACCCTTTCATTATTACTGGTGCCTGCAGTTCCTACATGAGGCTCCTCTTGATTTTGCCTCTCCACCATGGCCCTCAGTCTCTCCTGGCTCTGGGCCATGTTGTTCATAACTTCCATGAACTGCGTCATCTGCGTTCTCATCTCTAACCTTTCGTTTGCCATCTGATTTCTGACCTCTGTAAGGTCTTGTTGCATCTGATCCATCTGAATTCCCGGAAGGTTGTTTCTAGTTGGGTACCTGTGTGGCCTGTTGAGAGGAAATACCCGGCGGCGAGCAATAATTCCTGAGATTCACAACAGAGGTTAGCAACAACAAAACAAAAAACCTACAAAACAAACAAAAGGGGTTAGCATGCAATGCAGTTATGCTTATTTGTTCTCAAGGTATCCGGCTTGGCCTTCAGTTTTGACCCTTCCAGACCCTCGAAGATGCTGCTGTTGAAATTGCTTTTGAAGTGAACCCAGATAGAAACCAACACAAATATATTACAAAGGGTGAAATAATGCAATTTGTTCATTTTACAACACAAACCCTCAAAGGGGTCAAAATACATCACAAAAACAAAAGTACATGGAATAGGAATAACAACAAGCAAATGATCAAACTCCAAGGCCAAACTCATCCTCACGAACTTCCTTGAGAAGTGCTTCGGTCACAGGATCAGCCGGATGCTCCGTGAGACTTCTAATGAGAAGGTTTCTTGTTGCAACTGCTGCAGTCAACTTCCTGTTCTGACTTTGGTCCTTTGACCTCTTCAATCCTGCTTTGATTTTCAGCTCTGATATTTCCTCCTGGGCTGCTGCCAGGGCCTTTTCCATCTGCTCCATCTTGTCCTGAACTCTCTTGTCTTCTAGAGTACGGGCCTCAGTGATCCGGACCCACCTGGCCTGACTTTCCTTCAAATACAAGTCTGTTCTTGCTCTTTGGAACTGGGCTTCTTTACAGGCATTCTTCAGAATCTGTTCACCAGCTTTAGACTTGTTGATATAATCTCCAGACTTCTCAATCTTAGTCAAGTGTTCTACCCTCAACTTCTCCAATCTCTCAACCTCCCTCACACCTTCACTCCTATCCCGGAGGGTCTTCTGCAAGGCTTGAGTTAACTTCTCATTTCTTTCCTTCAAGCTCTCAAACTCTTCCAAACTGATGGTGGCAGGGGGTGGTGCTGAAGATGACTCAGGCATATCTTCTACGGTAAAGGGCATTCCAGAGAATTGGGCCCTAGCATGGGACCACTCATAATATTGGACTGATGCCACATTATTGCACTTCCCCAGAATAGTGATTCCCTTAGTCTGAACATGATCCCAGGCCCAGGCAGCCTGCCTAACAACAGCCAAACTAACCTTGTTCTCACAGTAGAGGGTCTCCACCAAATCCTGTACCCTAGGAGTGTGGACCAGTGCATAGCCTAATTGCCTCCTGAACAGCAGAGGGTTGTAGTTGATACTTCCCTTAACTCCTATCAAAGGCACATTGGGAAAGTGCCCACAGCTGGTGATCATATCTCTGCCCTTGGTGCTCTGAGTACACCATCTGATATCTGCTGAAGTTAGGACAGTGAGTCTCTTAGCCCAGTTGCTTTGCTGATGAGGATTTAGAAATGCATCTGTCCTGGGTAGATGCCTGAGAAGCCAAGCATGGAATAATGGAGCACAAATCCTCACTAATCTTCCCCTCTGCTTCTCATTTCTCTGATGTACTGAGTAATAGAGATCACCCAGTAAAGTTGGCACTGGGTTCTTCAGGATGAACAAGTGGATTGCATTCTTACTGATGAATCGAGGCTCATCTGCAAACAATACAATTCCATATACACTTAAGGCCAACAGAGCACAGACAGCTTTCCACTCCCCCAGGGAGGCCTTCAGACTAGCTTGAGAAATCAGGAAGTCCAGATGAAATCCAGGGATCCCAGCTTTGGAGGTCATATGCTGTTCAATCAAAACAGGCTCCAGGTGCAAAGCTTTTGCTATCTCTCCATTGCTGGGAAAGACCATTTCAGGGTTGAATGGGATTTCTCTTTTGATAGGCAAACCAACCAAAGATGAGTATTCTTCTAAAAGAGGTCCCAACTGAAAGTCTTGAAAGGTGAAACACCTCAATGGGGGATCTTAGAACTGAATGCAAGTGTGGATGAGGCTCCTCTGTGAAGGGTCCAGATCCATAACCATGTCCAGTATATCTCCATAATGCTCTCTGAACAAAGGGATGTGATCTGGGGTGATCAGGGTTTGGATCCTCCTGATGTCTGACAAGTCTGGTTGGAAGAAATGATAAGTGATGTTGCTTTTCTTTGGAGCCATGATGCTGAGGACTGAGTAGGATAAGTGCTGATGAAGATGCTGAGGAGAGGGCCACTGACTGGCTAGTGCAAGTAACTGCAGTATGTGGCTGACAAGCTGAAGCAAGTGCTGGTGGAGATAGGTCAATATAGTAGATGGGGTCAAAACCAAAACCAGATGAATATGGATACCCTGAAACACAAATAAGCAAATGTTAATATGATGCAATGAGTGTGTATGCAAATGAAATGCAGGGGTTTGTGACTGAGCTGGATCTGATTAACTGCCTTGGTATAGATCCATGTGTGTTCAAGAATTCCAGATGGAGGTCTATAAATCCAGTAACCAGGGTGGGGGACTCAAATAAAGAGCCACATGTCCTGGGTTTTAGAATCACAAGAACTATCCAACATGGAGTATTCTTAACAAAGTCAAAGTAACAGGGTATTCTGAGGTCGAGGTACCTGCAAACCTGTAAACAGCCCAACCCCCTCACAGGTGGTGATCTAGAACAAGGATCCTCAGACTTGGATCAGTTATGAGAAGTGTAAACACTTCTAACCCGGAGGTACAGTGTTTACAATAACCATAACAATTCCTCCTCTAATTCACCTCAGTTTCTGAAGGTCAATACTAAAAGGTCATCCAGACTTAGCAGGCTTCCCAGATAGCCCTAGCATTGCAGGAAATCTGCAACACAGAGTTCTCAAGAAGAAACCCATATCTGAACCGTGTTTCATATTCCCGCACCAGACCGAAATGGAATGGGAAAGAATATGATTCACTCTAGCCTAGGTGTCACTCAGGTCCCAGGTATAGGACCTTAACTCTCAATGAAATACCCACCCACCAAAGAAAAACCAGATCCAGCCAGCACAGTATGACAGTATGAAAAATATAAAGCTATAAAGAAAGCAATAAATCATAAAGCAAAAATAAAGCAAATATACAAACACAAATAGCATATAACACCCCAGTAAACACAAATCAACCAAGCGCTAGGAGGAACCCACAAAAAGAACCAGAAGCCCTGGTTGCAGTATAAGGTTCCCCAGCAGAGTCGCCAAGCTGTCGCTCCCGACAAGTGACACAGGGTCTCATGAAGGTACAGACGCGAACGGTCGGCGAAGGGAACAGTGAGAACACACAGCCGTGAACTCACTGGAGATGAATAGAGTCGCCAGCTGGGCATTTTTATCCCGGAGGAAAGGTAATGCTGCATAGACCTAGAAAGATACGGATAAGACGGTTTGCGAACCAGAGAGACTGAGAAAGGGGGTTGGTTACAACCTGGGAAGGTATTAGCACCCAGATTGTCCGTCGTACTCGACGGGATCCACGCTTAAAAGATTTGTGTTATAAAGGGGTAGTGTCAGTGCAATCTGTGTGTAAAATAGCTGGAAAAGAATGTACAGGTGTCAGTGTAAAAGAAGTGTGAAGTGCATAAGTGAAGTGTCAGTGTAAGGAAAGAGTATGCTCATGATCATGAGGCTAAGAGAATAAAGCTGGAAAGAGGGGGAATATACAGAGACTTTAGTTCGATAACCGTTAAGTTATGCCTACGTATCCTCTCGTGCAATGAGGAAGTCAGAACACCGTAGTTCGACCCAAAGAGACTGAAAGGTGAATTGACTTGTGAACTGCTTACTTGCCTATGCTCAAGTGTATGACCTGTCTGGCTCAGGTGCAAACTGTCTTGCATTGGACGGAAGAAGCAAGTTCTCGATTGTGAGTGAAGGTGATGAGAAAAGAATCCCGAAGGAGACGATTATTGTTTGTTTTTGTGTTTTCAGTCTTTTATTGCTTTTGGAGTTTGTCATAGGATAATGAGCTTAAGTCTAAACCAATGGGTTAGTAAACTCATCACATCTTCCCTCTGATTAGGGGTAATGAGAATACCTTAAGTGTGAAGTCAGATTCTCACACTTAATCACCCTTTCTGATGTAGGATTAAGATCATTAACCTACTTGTGATTATTTAGATGTTTTTGGGGTTTTTGTTTAGTGTTGAGTAATGAGGTTAAGCCATAATCAAGGATTAAACAGACCCATTACACCATCCTAAAAGAAGGATAATAGATGAGAATGTTTAAGCTGAGGAAAACTCCTCAACTTAACCCATGATTAGGGATTAAACCCATGCCAAAACAAGCCTTTATTAAGTGGATTTTATTTAGATTAATGATATGATGATGAAGTGAATTTTATGGTTTGTAAGACAACTTGAGGGGGACTTGTCCATTAACACTAGGGTTAGTCCTTCTTAACCACTTAAGGAAGAATTAGAACCCTGATGCAAGGCCCAAGTTACAAGTGTGATGTCTTGATGATTATTAGATGGATTAATTAAGAGATTTAAACACCTTAAGGGTTTAATACTTAGGATTAAAGTTATACACTCCATCCTAAGAGAAGGATGCAGGCATAAGCTTAATCACAAAGTCTTAAAGCCTTTAGGTTTTAGTCCCTGATTATGAGATGAGAAGAGAAGACTCAAAGAGAGACACAAAGGTAAAAAAACTATGAGGGGACTAATCAAAACCCTAATTCATTATCATGCTTGGTTGTTCCTAAGGTTTGTGAGGTTTTCAAGAACAATCTTCAGAAGAACCACCAGGAAGCAGATGAACAGGATCAAGAGAAGCAAAGTGACTTGCTTCATTCAAGAAGTCAAGTCACTTGAAGAAAGAAAGTGGGAGGAAGAAGAATGAGCAAGCTCAATCTCAAACACAAATAGAAATGCAGCAATGGATGCAAGAGAGATGAAAAGAGAAGTTGTGAGAAGTGAAGGCAAATTCACTTCTCAAGTTTACTTACCACCTGAAATGTTAGAAAAGAAATGCAATGCAATGCAAGATGAGATGAAATGATATGATGCTAAGCAAAACCAGAAGCATGTTGATGATGATTATGATGTTATGAGGTGCTGCAAACATGAGACAAGGCATGGAGATGTTCATACAAGATTATGAATGCAAATGATGCAAGCTAAGAAGCATGAACAAGCATGAAAAGTTATGAATCATACAAGACAAATGACATGGCAAGTATGAAATGCAATGATCAATGATGCTTTCTACATGTCTTAAGATGCCAAATGAATCATAAACATGTACAAAATGCAAAGACAAGTCATGTTATGCAAGGAAATGCAAGAGGGATGCAAATGGAAGCCCAAATTAGGGTTTATGGATCAAACATCAAGCACAAACCAAAAACAGAAGCAAAACCCTAAAGTAAAAATGGAAAATGGTACCCAAAGAAACCCTAGACCTGTAATGAACCACTGCCCAAAGGGGAGCTCTCAACTCTCAACCAAACCCAAGATATGAATTTTCTAAGTTATTAGGGTTTTTTAGGGTTCTTAACAAAACAAATGTCAATCAATTTGGAAATGCAAGAACAATTCATGGCCTTTTTATCCTAGAAACTACATGCCAAATAGAAAACAATGCAAGAAGAATCAATGTCTCAACCTTCTCCAATAGGCAGAAATGATTTTTCAAACTTATGATCAAAATAATGCATAAAAAATGATTTAATTCAATGAAAAATTCTTAAAATGCATCAAGATCAAAAAATAAATTTGGTTTGAAGGTTGGACAATGTTTCTAAATGTCTTAGAACATTTCATGAATTTTTTTGTAATTTTTAAATACCTAAAAGTATTTTTAATTAATTAATTCCCATTAATCAATTAAAAATAATCTTTTAAATATTTAAAAATACTTTTTTAATGATGAAAAATAAAATAAAAATATTTTTGTGTCATAAAAATTATTAAAACTTTAAGGAAAAAGTTTCATAATTTTTATGAATTTTTTGCCATTTTAAAATGATTATGCAAAACAAATGAATTAAAATGAATTAAAAATGAAATTAAACTGAAATAAACAAAAGTCAAGTGATCTGATGGTGGAGATTCAAATGGAAACACGCGCGCGTTGACCTGGCGCCAAATCCAAAGGCCAGAATTCAAATTTCGCTAATCAATGCTTATGCCCTAATCTCGCCGTTAAACACACTCAGATGACCGGAACAGTGTTCCGGTCATCTTCTCCGTTCAACCAAAATCCCTAACTCACTCCATACGCATCTAAAATGAATTCTAAGAACCCAGAAATGATTCCCACAAGCTCACGAATCAAAACCCCCAATCAAAACAAATTTATGTTTCCTAAATCAACTGAATCGAAGAAAATAAGTTCTAGGTCACGCAAGCTTCAGACACAAATTAAATGCTTATTTCAAAACCATTTTCAAAACCAATGGTACCAGAATGATCAGCAAGACATGAAGAGCAAGTTTGTAACAAGAAAAATCATTTCTGGAAAAATAAATTTCAGGCTACCTGAGATTTGAAGCTCTCCACTTGAAGACTTTCTGGCTCTTTCTTTAAGTGCAAACCACTCCTTAGGACCCCTTGATGATGTTTGAATGCCTTAGAACAATTTATGTAGGCTGGTTGATGAGTTTCGAAAGCTCCTGCTTCAAGCTCAGTCAACAATGGCTATAGTGATTCTGGCTGATTCAGGCCATTGTGAATGATGGTTTGAGGTCCAGATGATGTATGGAGAAGCTTTGCAAGGTTTGTTTGGCTGTTTGTGAGCTAGGATGGAAGATTCGAATGGAACTGCAGAATGAGGGTGAAGAATGGTTATGGAGTAATCTGGCTGTTTCAGGCTTGTGCTTTGGGTGGTTTCTTGTCTATGAAGTGTGTTGAGTTGGATGATGAAGAAAGTTTTAGTGTTTGCAGGCTGTATAGAGAAATTCGAAAGCTTTTGCCAAATGGAAGGTTTTTGTGAATGTGGTGAATGAGTTTCTTTCAGCCTTGCTTTGTGTTATGTTTAGCTTGCAAACTGTCCACATAATTCTCTCTCATTGGTCAGTTGACAAGACATGCCCTTTATTGATTGGTAAGGCAACTTTTGCAAAAAGTCCACTTCTTGTAAGAGAGGGCATGGGCTAAACTCTAGCTAAGTACAATGGGCATGGGGCTGCGCAGCATGATGTGTGTATGAAGCTAGTTTGGTTCAGCAGCCAATGCATCAAGTTGGTGAGATGTGATCATGAGTTTTGCAACTTGTGACATTTTGGTTCACATGTGACTTCCTTGCCTAACCAAGCATGAAACCATGACATTCTTGGTTCATTTCTGATTTTTAGGAGTTACATGATCATGTTAAGTGCATTAGAAGCCCATATGGTGACTGAATTGGCCTTGGAAGAAGAATTTGCAATTTTTGCCTTTGGTGCATAACTTGAAATTTAGTGATTTTTGCCAACTTTAACAAACCATAACTTTTGATCCAAGATGAATTAGATCATGTTCTTGTACTTTTTGAAAAGGGAAAGATGAGATCTACAACTTTCATGGCCAAAGTTTTTCCATTTGAAGCATTTTTGGATCAAGAATCATGGCTTGAAAAATGACCTAAAAATGGTGCATTCTTGAAAAGTCAACTATGCCCAAAAAGTCAACATTTGCAAAAACCCTAAATTCTTGATTTCTATGAACTTAAACCTTCTTCCATGATCAAATAAAGATCATATACACTCAAAATGATGAAGATCACCCATTGGTTGGGTCATTGGGGGCCTCAGATGCCCTGATTTTGCACTGACTTGTCTGAAAAGTCAACTCTTGATCAGATGACTTCCCCATGGAATTTCTTCATGAAAATTGATATGCATACTCCCTATACCATATAGAGACCAATGGTAACAAGAATGACCAAAAAATTTGGAGTTATGGCCTCTGAAACCAAAACCCTAATTTTCAGTCAACTGTGCAGTCAAGTCTGGCTCTGCTTCCATGCCATTTTCAGTTCTTGTGATTCTTTGACATTCTTGACTTTGAGGAGGTGAAATATGATATAAGAACACACATGGACCCCTTTGAATTGATTGGTAGCCTTTGGAATGCCTCAAGAAGCTTTGAGGTTGCTCAGATCACAACCCTAGGTGCAGATGCCTTAGAAACTATCCAGTGAATCAAAAATGAGATGTGAGATGATATGATTGTGTTTATGCATATGAGAATGATCACAAGCCATGGTGTGAATGAGTGAGGGCAAATTTGGGGTGTTTACACATCTATGTATAGAACCCCATAACGTAGAACCTAATAACTGTAGAACTGGATTGCATCATAGGATAGTCACTGATGGTGTTGAAGTTGAACAACGAGCCAAATATTTGTGGAGAGTCATAATAACTCATAATAACAGTCACAATAACAAGGTCACAATGGCAATCACAGTAACAATTTCTCTGAATAGAAATCCCGGCAAAGCGGGTATGTTGAAGTTTAGGGTTCCTGCAAACCTGTAAACCCCTCCCATCTCACGGGTGTGCTACTCGGGTCAACATCATGGACTCTCAAAGCCGAATAGCAATAATACATTCACCATTTCCGAGAAATGGCCCATGACCAAATCAGAGAATTGGTTTGGCATTATGTACTACCCAGGGAGGCCTCATCTGAGTCCAAGGAAACAAGCATCCCTCATAGGTCCCCAGCTTCAAGCACTGAATCGAGAAAAAACAGCACATTCAGCCCTTGGGATACAATGCTATCGTCATACGAACAGTTTTGCTTTAACTGGGTTCCTATAAGAGAACCAGTCCATATATGCGAGTTCCCGGTGGATCCTCAGATGCGAGTGGGTTTGCCAACAAATGTGGTATGCCAATGTCATCACTGGAGAGGGTATTTCCACTAAGGTCCTCGAAGATCGGTCACCAGATACACATAACTATCGAGGTCGTACCATGAAGTGGGGAAAACCCCCACACAGAATAGTTCCAAGACGTTCGCAGTCTGGGTGTGGAACACATCGCCACTCATCATGTAACCATGTGAGTACAATGTCTATCCATGCTAGTCCTATGGTGCACTCAATTCGGGTATTTGGCTTATCTCACATTAACTCCCATCCCGCAGAAAAAATGAAAACCAACACAGCCAGACAGTCCAGTATAATATGATGCATGGAAAATAGATACTGAAAGCATTAAATAAATGTTGTAAAGTAAAAAAAAACTGTACATGAAAACAGTAAATAAACCAAAGCACACAATAACAAACATCTAAACACCCAAAGAAACAAAACCAAACAGGAGCTAGGAGTGACTCTACGAGGGAAACCAGAGATTCTGGGTTCATTCCCCAACAGAGTCGCCAGCTGTCGCTCCCGGGATTTTCATCCTAGTACAAATGCGAAAGTGGCGCGGACAATGTAGAGTCGTCAGCCAGACATTTTTATCCTGAATGAATGGGAAAGGTAAAGCTTCACAAACCTGAGAAAGAAGGAAAGGAAGAGGCCTTGCGAACCAAAGATCTGGGTTCGGGAGTCGGTTACAACCTGGGAAGGTATTAGCACCCCAGACCGTCCGCCGTACTCGATGGGATCCACACTTGCTTGTTTGTTTCAAAGGGTGAGAAATAAGTTGCTGAACAAATGAACTGTAAACTAGAACTGGAAATGATAAAGGGAACTGGAAAAGAAAATGGAAAGAAATAATAGGGAAATGTAGGGAAAATAAAGAATGTGCTCGAACGGGACCTACCCCGCTACCTACGTACCTCATCGGGAGAATGAGGATCAGAATCTGCATAGTTCGCCTAACCAGGCGGGAACTATTTGTTTATGTTTTTTATGCGCTGGAACTGCTTATGTATATGTCCAGGTGTTGCAGGCTCGTCTGATACGAGTGCGTTTACCGTCTTGCATGCGAGAAGAGTCGTCGTAAGTTCGCGTTGAGAGTGAATGAGGTGAGAGAAGAAAGTTACCGCAGGAAAGTCGCTTATTGTTTGTTTTGTCTTTTATGAGAAGTATTTTGAATTTGTTTGTGAATATTCTCATACTAAGACCTATCCATCGTGGTAGATAGATTACACCTCGCACCGAAACGGGACGTGCATAAGTACTCTGCAACAAAGTCTCATGTCGTACGAGAACATTCAACCTTTATTAGATATTTTATTATTTTCTTCATGAGGTGAGAAAGAAAGACTCAAGTTGAGAAAGGACAAACTAAGGGGACTAAGACGCAAACCTAAGTTAGTTATCATATACAAAAGGGAGATCCTAATGGTTAATGTGGTTTCTAATCTTAATGAAGAAAAAGGAAAAGAAGAAAAGAGAATTAGAACTTAACTTACTTCCTAAGGAAGTAAAGTTGTTTCTAAAGAAAGGGAGAACCTATGCAAGCAAAGAAAAAAGTGCTAAGGCAACCACAATTTAGAATGTATAAAGAGATGAGAGAAGTAATGCTTACCTCAATCTTCCCCCCTATAAAACAAAGGTTAGCTTTACAATGCATATTGAAAGCAAAATCAAAGCATAAAGGCTAAGACAAACACAACTTGAAAGTATAAAGAAAAGGAAGAAGTTATATGTGGCTTATCTAAACCTCCCTACAAAACAAAGGTTAGTGCCAAAATAGTTTGCATATTGGAAACAAAAACAAAACATAAAGGCAATTAAACCTTACACACCTCCTAGAATGGAACTATGGTTCGAAATAAGACCTAAGTCTAAAGTTGAAGGTAACTAAAGGTTATATTACTTTTAAATTCAGTAGATACATGCTATAGTACCCTAAGGATGCTAGAATACCTCACAAGTTTAAACTATGTCAAACTATATACAAAAAGTTCACATAAGTTCACCTAAATGCAAGTTAGGGTTCAATGATGAAGTATGAGTGTATATGGAATACAAGCATGAATTAATACATTAAATGAGTATCAAAGTCAGTAGTGAATGCATATAAATTTATATGAATGAACATACCATCATGGATGCAATGGTTTAAGCATATGGAGCTAGGAGAAGAAGATGTGGGAATAAACGAACACGATGTCGCATAAGATCACAAACGATGCAAGTTAAGGATGAATGACATGTGAATATGCATGAGATAATTATGGGTCAGTAACATACAAGTTATGAGATGTAATTATAATGCATGGCATGACATTTATGATTCCCACATAATTCATGTTAACATTTAGGAGAGAAGAGAAACAAGTTTAGGTTAACATATTTCAAATAATTATGCACTTTGAAACACCAAAACAAATCAAATGAATATGGTTAAAGAAGTGACCTATAACTGGAATTAAGGTCCTAAAATTTACCTATAATTAACTCCTAAAAGTTACCAAAACGTGTCTCAAGCAAATGGCATGGATGCCTTCATAATATCTAGGATATGGAACAAATAAGCACATAATCGGACCTAGAATCTAGGTGACATAAAAAATAGAAAAAAGGCTTTAAAAATTATGAAATTAAATCCCTAACATGATAAAGTCAGTAACTTGTATTGGCTAAAAGCATTTCACAAAATTATGCACCAAAGTGACAAAACAATTACTTAACGATTAAGATAACAAGGCATGATCGTCAAAAAACAACTCCACAAAGTGGACAAAAAATGGCACCAAAAATTATGTAAAAAATGCCTAAGTAGCATCAAAATGTCACAAATTCCAGTGATTAATCACACAAAAAAAATAGGTCTCACACCTATTGGAAAAATGGTTTTTGGTCTCTTATGCCAATACCATTCCTTTTGGGACAGCTTGTGATCAAATATCCAAATTAATTACTAAAACCCTTCAAATCTGGAAACAAAAATTATAAAAAATTAATTAAGAGGATTAGGATCACTCATGAATATTTCCAGAATTTTATTACACATAAAACTATTTTTAATAATTGCGACGAAATGGGCAAAAAATGGTGTTTTAAGGGAAAGCGAAAGGAAGTGAATTCTACAATCCGTAACCTAATCCCTAAGTTTCGATATCGACGCATAATATCATAAATCACAAATAAACCCAATGCCTCATGTGGGAGAACTCAATATGCACCTTAAGTTATATGATCCTAAGTTGCATACTACTAAAATGGTGCGTTAAAGTGGAGAAAGTCGAGATTACTTACTTGATCGAAGTGACGATTCTTCATATAAAAGAAACCCAAAAACTTCATGCAAAGTCTTGTAATCTCCCATAAGCAAAATAAATGCTTATCTTCCATAATGACTTTTTGAAGCATGCGGATGTAAATCCGAAGTACCAACAAGCTAAACAGAAGATAGAAACCCAAAGGTCCGCTCGAACAAGCTAGCATCCACAAACAAAGCAAGTCGGACATCGCATTTCCCATATAAGCTCAAATCATCGGACTGAAAATAAATCACTCAAGATATGCAAGTCGGATGTGATCACATAAATGTCCTGCACAGAACACAATCCAGACAAAAACAACGGCACAAAATATCATTTGAATCCAAAGGTATCCCATAAATAAAGTGGAATACCAACCAAGCGACCGTTGTTAAGATCTTTGCGAGAACCTTGTATGAACTCAACAAACGCATTAGAAACCAAAAAGAGGTGCAACCGGAAGTTGTACCTATGCCTCACAACTCAAAATCAAGTAGAAAGATGAATATACGAGTCATGGACATGCATTGAAATTTATGTTTCAAAACGGGGCAGCACTTATGCACTAATATAAACAACATGCAACTCAAACTGGAATCGAACAAATTTACATACAATGAATGGCAAATGATCAACAAACATAAGTACAAGTCAAAACAAGATCAATACATCAAAATCGCACCAAACCGAAATTAAAAAGCCTTAAAACGAAAAAAGACGCGTCAAAAATCACCGACTCGGAATTGAACAAAAATCGCATGGTAACTTGCAAACGTGCCAACAGATTCAAATATGCAATCGGTTTTTGAAAATTCCGCTTGAAAGTGTGACTTTTTGGCCAATTTCTTCGGATGGCAGTAGTGAAATAGCCAAAAAAAGTTGTCCGAAATCGACTAAAAAGTTCACCAATGGCTTAGGAATAATCAACAAAGTCAAGTTACACTATTCACATTCGCGAAAACGCACTACGGTTAGGAAGTTATGACCAAAACGCATTTTTTGACATGCGGCACATGAACAACATCAACAATTAAGCCTCAACCTATCATATTCCGAATTTTCACATTGAAACAAGCATAAATTCAAAAGTCAAGCACTTCAATCAATATCAAGTCACAACAATTAGCTCTCCTAGGAATTTTGTCAAACACCTAACATGAATTTAACAAGAATTTCCAACTATGCACCAACACAATTATTAGGATCAATTAATCAAGAATCAATCAACGATCAACTTAAGAATTAATGCACATAAACAAGATTAATTCAACTTGAAAATTCAATTCAAGAAACAATTCAATAATTTTATTCATGAATTAAAATTTAAGTAAGCTAACCGAGTGAAGAATTAACAAAGAAATTGTGAATCTGGAGGGAGTGAGACGCGGTCGCGAACGGAGGAGAGGTCGCGTGGCTGTCAGCGGCGGAAGATGGTGGTCGCGCGATGGTGTAACACAGTGGGAGAACTGACTTTAGTTTAAATGTTGCGGATAGCAAGAGTCGCCACCGACTTTTATTTTATCAAAAAAGGAAAGGGCATAAAAGAACAGGAAAAACCTTAAAAAGATTTTGAGTTCGGGGGGTAGGTTATATAAAGGGAAGGTGTTAGCACCCTTTATATCCATGGTTATCCATGGGCTCTTAGTTACTTAGCTCACTTTAAACTGTTTTGAGAAGTGTAGTGTGTGATTAAAAATTTTCTTAAGTACTTTATAATGATCCTTGTACGGATATATATAAAGACTTTGTTTTGAAAATTGTTTAAAAAATGTGAAGTGTTATGAAATGTTTTTGAAGGAGTGAGCAAGTACTTAAGAGGAACCTACCCTAATTTGAATCTTTACTGTTCTTGAATGTTCTTTCAATGGTAAGACTATCCCTATTATTAAGGAATAGGTAGTCATTACCTTGGATGTTGTAAGGGACATATGAAGGGTCATCTGTATTTAGGCAACTGTAAGGTGTCTTTAGCAATTGAAGGGACTTATCATCTTTTATTCGAAAGGGACAAGATCATTTACGAAGGCAACCTCGAAGGGACTTGATCTTATAATCGTAAAGGGACTTGATGATATTTTAGGAGAAGGGACCTTGCTTTTAGACACCTTACTTGACCTTTTTCTTTAGGCAACATGAGGGATAACCTTAAGAAGTGAGATGGCGATCAAAGATCGACTTACGTGTGTGAGTGTTCATGTTCAAATATTTATCTTATAATTAGTGATCTAAATTAATTTTAAAATACAAACATGTTATCACTCCCTATTTTACTAACCATGGCAATATATTTATAAATAAATAAACAATAAAATACTACAACTATTACAATGCTTTTACAGTTACATAATAATAAAAAACAATTTAAATAATAATTATATAATAAAATAAGCAATTAAATAAATGGTTAGTGATAAAATAATTATAAGAAGAAAGGTTAGCAATAATATACAATATATATATATATATATATATATATATATATATATATATATATATATATATATATATATATATATATATATATATATATATATATATCAATTAAGTATTTTTAGATTTTAAATAAACAATTTTTAAAGAAATTTTAAGATGAAAATAAAATAATAAGGATATACTAATTTATTTACAAAATAAAACATGATTAATGATTTAATTATATATAGTAGAAAAATTTATCAAGTTTGATATTTAAACAAATAATTAAAATAAGAAATTAAAGTTTTTTAAAGAAAATAGAATGAGGGTTAAGGATAATTAGGGTTACATAATAAAACTAGGGTTTCTAATTTAATTTACATTATTAACTTGATTATTAAATAAATATATACATATTTTTAAAATAAAAATTAGGATTAATTTATTTAGAGAATAATTTAGAAATTTTCTTAGAACAATATGAAGTTATACATATATATTTACATATAATGATTTAAACATATAATTAAAATTAATTATAAAACATAAATAGTAAAACAGAATAATTAAAAAAATGGAATTCAAAACTTACCTGGGGCAGGGATTGAACCCATGCCCTAGGCTTTGCCACCCTTAGACGCACAAGGTTACCACCAAGCAATGCACGCGTTTGTGATAACATCCAGGTAGTTATCCTTTTGTGAACAACCTGCAAAATAAGAAAATTTCCAAGCAAAAAAACATAACCTGGGGATCGAACTCGCCCCCCAAGTTTACCAACACAGAGCCTCAACCACTGGGACACACGCTTGTGTGTAACATATAAACGAAACAGGTTTATTATTAAATATAACTAAAATTCAAATTATAAAAACGCGCGCTAGTCATCTTTTCCACTGAACCGTCCACTTAGCTTTTACCTACAGTGCGTCGTCACTAAAGGTTTTAGTGACGGTTTTATTCCGTCACTAGATGTCCTGCAAATCCAAAAACTTCAAACACATCAAATAAATTAGTCTTATGGGTACATATCATATGTAAATTGTCCCATGAATCTATTTAAACCTTCAATTTGTCCTGAAATCATGTCTAACAGAGATTCCCAATTTCGAACCTTAGAACCCTAATAATGGCGAAACACCATTCCTGTATCAAAAATGCAATTAACTAATCCAGAAACGTTCTAAACATTAGTACCAACAATAATATATCATCAAATTCAATTTATCATGTGTGTAGCATAGAAATCGAAAAAAATCCAATGTGATATGAACACGGGTTTAGTTCATGCTAATGAGGGTGTCTCATATGCTGTTTATGATCCAAACATGTTATATGAACATCATAGAATGCATTGCAATGCTTAAAACTCTTTGAAATCCCCTCTACCTTGAAATCCGAATTGGAGTTTTTTGAATGATTTTGTGAAGTTTGAATATGGTGCAAGAGGTTGGGAATTCATGAGTTTGAGGCTGCTAACTGTTGTTTATATATGAGTCAATCAAATTAGGTCAAGAGTTTAACACATTTGTGGATATTTGATCTTTGGGAGATTGAAAAAGATTTGTTCTTAAAACTTGAAATATCTATATCTAGCCTTGTTATTTTAGGATGATCTTCATTATTTTTGTATCAATCAAGTCTAAATATATTTTAAGACTTTCTATAAACCAAATCAATTTAAATATCCATTATTTTATATTTTATTTGAATTTAAAATGATTTTTAACATAAAAAATCATAATAAATAAAAATAAAATGAATAAAATTATGAATAAATAAATTTAATTTCGTGCATGATGTCATGGAAGTATTTGGATCACAAAAAAGCAAGCCCATTTGGTGAATTATGGTTTTAAGACCCCATTTGCTTCATAAACCTCTCAAAAATTTCCCAACTTTGCAAGGGCACAAATCCTTCAATTTTAATGATATGAAGGTGTTCTTGGACATTTTGGAAAGCTTAAAGAGTCCTCTAACCAACCTCTTTGGTATCATGTCCATATCGTTTACCATTCTCAAGTTATGCTCTTTGGAAGTTGTTGACTTTTTGTTGACTTTTAAAAGGACCTATAATGTCTTAGCTCATACCTTCCAAATGAAGCATTTTTGGGATTGGCTTGTGAGACACAAAGTTGTAGATAATTCAATTTCCTTCAAAATGAGATTTGGATGGAAAATTTTTGATGAAGCATGTGAAAGTTATGGCTGGTCAAAGTTCAGTTGACTTTTCCTATGAAAACCCTAATTTAGAAACTCCTGATTCTTGATGATCTGAAATCTCCTTGATGAATCATGATCAACCCTTGATAAAATGATGAATTTTACTTCATATAATTGATGTTGGCAAAAAATCATGAATTTTGACTTTGGTTTGACCACAGTTGACCTCAGTTTGACTTTTTAATTGCTTTGACTGATTTTAACCTATCTGATCATTTGACTGAGCAAATCTTTTGGGAAAGTCTTGAAACTTGACATGGGGATTCTTGAACACATATAGGATGCTATGAAGCTCACTTGAAGTCTTGGAAGTCCATTTAGCCTGATAAATGTAAAAACCCTAGTTTAGGATGCATTGCTTAGGAGGATGCATTGTCTGAGGGAATTGTCAAACTTTCTGACTAATTGTGAACCTTGTGAACCTCATGAGATGTCTTGTGAACCTTGTGAATCTTGTGAACCTCTTAGTACACAATTTATTGTCTTGTGGAGGGAAAATTTTGGGGTGCAACAGCTGCCCCTGTTCAATTTTCTGAAACTTGAGGGGTTAGATTGGTATATGTGCCAGTCGTGACCTGGAAGGTTGAAGGGGATTGAACACAAAAGCCCAAAAATTTGCACGCGCTGGTGCGTAGAGTAACACTGATGATTAGTTGTATATGTCGGAGTGGGCTTGAAGATTCCACTTGGAAGAACTGGAGATGGGCTTATAGATGTCATCCAAAGTATCAGGATGTGATGATAACTTCATGTTGATACTGGATATCAGTACTAGGTCTTCGTATAGGCCGTCTCTGAATCGTTTATGCAACATAGTTTGAATTGTTGAATAGACCAGTAGAAATAAATCTTCGTGACGATTATCTCTTCTGGAAATATCTTGGATTAGGGAATGGATATCCGTATAGACCGTTTGCCTACTCTCCAAGGTCAAAAGAACGTCAGGATTAGTTCTTCTGAAAAATATCTTGAACCAGGGAATGGATCTTTATACAGACCGTTTGCCTGCTATTCAAGGGCCAAAAGAACGTCAGGATTAGTTCTTCTGAAAAATATCTTGAACCAGGGAATGGATCTTTGTATATACCGTTTGCCTGTTATTCAAGGGCCAAAAGAACGTCAGGATTAGTTCTTCTGAAAAATATCTTGAACCAAGGAATGGATCTTTGTACAGACCGTTTGCCTGCTATTCAAGGTCAAAAGAACGTCAGGATTAGTTCTTCTGAAAAATATCTTGAACCAGGGAATGGATCTTTGTATAGATCGTTTGCCTGTTATTCAAGGGCCAAAAGAACGTCAGGATTAGTTCTTCTGAAAAATATCTTGAACCAGGGAATGGATCTTTGTACAGACCGTTTGCCTGCTATTTAAGGTCAAAAGAACGTCAGGATTAGTTCTTCTGAAAAATATCTTGAACCAGGGAATGGATCTTTGTACAGACCGTTTGCCTACTATTCAAGGTCAAAAGAACGTCAGGATTAGTTCTTCTGAAAAATATCTTGAACCAGGGAATGGATCTTTGTACAGATCGTTTGTCTGCTTGCTATTCGTCCAGAGAGAGCAGGTTTCTCGAATATGTACTTGATTGGATCCATCTTCGAAATTAATAAGGTAGTATGAGTCAACATATACTGTCTTAGTCGGCGAGCAGCCCATGCCAAAGCATAGCAAGTTTTCTCGAGCAGTGAGTATCTTGTTTCACAGTCGGTAAACTTTTTGCTAAGGTAGTATATTGCCTGCTCTTTTCGACCAGACTCATCATGTTGCCCCAACACACACCCCATTGAGTTGTATAACACTGTTAAGTACATAATCAAGGGTCTTCCATCAACTGGTGGCATCAAAATTGGTGGTTCTAACAGGTATTTCTTGATTTCATCAAAGGTTGTCTGGCACTCATCATTCAACTCCATTACCTGATCTTTCTTCAACAACTTGATGATTGGCTCACGGGTAGCAGTTAATTGGGAAATAAATCTTGCAATGTAGTTCAGTCGTCCCAAGAAACCTCTAACTTCCTTCTCAGTACGGGGAGTTGGCATCTCTTGTATAGCTTTCACTTTTGCAGGATCCACTTCAATACCTTTTCCACTGACAATGAAACCCAGGAGTTTACCAGATCTAACTCCAAAAGTACACTTGTTTGGGTTCAGTCTCAACTTGTATTTCTTCAACCTCTCAAACAACTTATGCGGATGATCAAGATGTTGCTCTTCATTCTGGGACCTGGCTATCATATCATCCACATATACCTCTATCTCATGATGAATCATATCGTGAAACAAAGCCACCATAGCACGCTGATATGTTGCCCCGACATTCTTCAAACCAAATGGCATCACTTTATAGCAAAAGGTGCCCCACTGTGTAACAAATGTAGTTTTCTCCATATTTTCAGGTGCCATCTTGATTTGATTGTAACTAGAGAAACCATCCATGAAAGAGAATACTTTATGCTGAGCAGTGTTGTCTACCAGAACATCAATATGAGGAAGTGGAAAGTCATCTTTGGGGCTGGCCTTGTTCAAATCCCTGTAATCTACACACATACGTACCTTACCATCTTTCTTAGGTACCGGTACCACATTTGCAACCCATTGAGGATAAGAAGTCACAACTAAGAACCTTGCATCAAACTGTTTCATCACGTCTGCCTTAATTTTCTCTGACATTTCAGGACGCATGCGACGAACCTTCTGCTTCTTTGGACGACAATCTTCTTTTACTGGTAAACGGTGAACCACAATGTCTGTATCCAACCCTGGCATATCTTCATAAGACCAAGCAAAGATCTCCACATAATCATGTAACATCTGAATCAATCTTCTCTTAACACCATCTTCTAGTTCAGCTCCTATCTTGACTTCTTTCCTGTTTTCTTCGGTTCCCAAATTCACAACTTCGATTGGATCTTCATGTGGCTGTATAGCTTTCTCTTCTTGTTGTAACAACCTAGCAAGCTCTACAGGTACTTCACAATCTTCCTCCTTTCCATCTTCAGCCTGATGGATCGGATTCTTGAAATTATAATTGGCAATAGTAGAACTGTTATCAACAGGATCCAGAGTGGATGAGGATCTGCATTTTAGTGATGTGGGTGTGTGTAAGAACACATAGCTGATAAAACAATAATAAAATAAAAGAAAGACAAGGAACACAATATTTACGAAAACGAAACGTCCACTGATTTTTATTGAATGAAGTATGCAAATGAAATGACATCCCGAAACAAGCATACCATTTTGCCTCGGGTAAGGCACAAGGCTTAAGAGTTCAATTGTTCAAAAATTACAAACTTTAAAATAACAACACAGTAATAGTATTTACTCCTGACTAAAGGAGATAGGAATAACGTCTTCAGCCTTCCAATTATTGAGCCCGTCACCCACAGTAGGAAAAATCCAAGCATCCAGGTTGTAGTCGTCATCATAGTCACCCACAGCATTGATCTGATCTTTCATAATCCCTTGATTGGTGATACGAACAGCACGAGCACGACGAACAGCCTTCTGGGACTCTGCAGTGAAACCTAAACCAAACTTGTCAGACTTGTAAGGAATGTCAGGAAGCTGACCCCAAATAGTACAACCACCTTCTTCAACCACAGCTCTAGCATCTTTGAGGGAGGCCATTATAGGAGGTACTCTGGTGACCACATGAACTCTTTTGACAACAAGAGGAGCTTCAGCAGTAGGAACAACCCAAGGAACTACTTCAAACGTCTGGAACGGAGTCTCAACATATTCACCTTCCACTTCAAGATACTTGAAAGTATTCACATGACTTACTATACATTCTTCCTCTCTGTAAACAGTGACAACTTTTCCCTTCACTGGATATCTCAACTTCTGATGTAACGTGGAGGTCACAGCACCTGCCCCATGGATCCAGGGGCGCCCAATCAAACAAGAGTACGAAGGACGAATATCCATTACATAGAAGGTTGAGTTGAAGACCTGAGAACCTATTTTGATTGGGAGTTCTATTTCTCCATGCACCACTCTTCTCGAACCATCAAAGGCCTTCACCACTATATTACTTGGTCTCAACACAGCATCTTCAGGACTAAGCTTGTTCAGCACCTCTTTGGGCAGCACATTTAGTGAAGAACCATTGTCTATCAACACATGAGACAGGGTAGTGCCCCTACACTCAATAGAAATATGTAAGGCTCTGTTATGGTTCCTTTTGGCAGGAGTCAAATCAGCATCGGAAAAACCTAACCCATTATCATAGGTCAGGTGTGCAAAACAGTTTTCAAACTGATCCACAGAAATCTCATTTGGTACATGAGCAGTCTTCAAGAATTTAATCAAGGCTTTGGCATGAGCCTCAGAACACACCAACAAAGACAACATGGAAATCTTGGAGGGAGTATGCCCCAATTGATCAACAATATCATAATCACTCTTGCGAATGATCTTTAGTACTTCTCCCATATGCTTAGAAAGATCATCAGCAGTTGGTGCATCAGCTTGCACAGGTTCAATAACAGGACCTTTTCCCCGGGCATCAGTATTTGTCCCAGTAGTTGGAGTAATTGTATTCTTGGAGGTAGCCGGAGGAGAGAAAATTCTTCCGCTTCTTGTGATCTTACTAGATCCAGCAATATTATCAACATCAGGGTTTTCATCAGCAACAGGTGTATCAGCTAAGGGTTCCTATTTAACACCATGGATATAAACATCAGAACCGTAATGCCAAGGTATAGCTTTATCAGAAGTATACGGAATAGGACCAGGAGTGGTAATAATCATAGGAGCCACTCTAGCTTCAGCAACAATTTTCACAGGGCCTTCAGCAGTAATCTTGATTGGACCCTTATGAGTAATCTTGACAGGGCCCTTGGAAGTAATCCTCACTGGCACTTTATCAACCATATCCACCTCTTCAACCTTCGCACCTTGAGTTATATGTTCAACCATACTCTCCACAGAAGGTGTCCTCTCAAACAATATGGTGTAATTGTCCATGAGGCGTTGAATACCATCCTTCAACTTCCAGCAGCTATCAGGTTTATAAGCACAATAAAAACAATCTTCATTACAACCTGGAAAGAACCCAGCTTGTACCAACTTCTTCTTGATAACAGATAATGGTGTAGTCACATCTGCAACTGAGGAAATATGTGAAACTTCATCAATGGCATTAACAGTCTTCTCATGATTTGGCATGGGAGCAGTAATCACATTTGGAGTACCAGGAGGGTCAAACTCAATCTCTCCAGCATCAATCATATCTTGAATCTTGTTCTTCAATATCCAGCAATTGTTGGTGTCATGTCCCTGACAATTAGAATGATATGCACATCGTGCATTAGGATTGTACCTAGGAGAGGTAACATTAGGATTCTGAGGAGGGTCCTTCAAAGTAATGAGTTCCCCTTTCAACAAGTGTTGCAAGGCTTGGGCCAGTGACATGTTGATCTTGGTGAACTGTCTTCTAGGCCTCTGCTGATTGCCCTGTGGTGGCTCTGGTGCTGCAGGAGTAGGATTGGAGATGTGAACTGCACTCACAGATTGGTGACTCCTATTACGACCAGGTTGGCCATAAACAACATTTGACTCTTTCTTCCCACTAGGGGGCTTCTTTGCAGTACTTGATGAAGAAGCACCCACTTGTATCTTGCCACTCCTTATACCACTTTCCACACGCTCTCCCGTCATTATCAGCTCAGTGAAACCAGATGATGAGCTTCCAATGAGATGACTATAGAAAGGACCATTCAACGTATCATGAACATATCCACTAGCTCCCTATCAGTCAGAGGAGGTTGTACCCTGCCAGCCAAGTCTCTCCACTTCTAGGCATACTCCTTGAAATTCTCCTTAGCACCCATAGACATGCTTTGGAGTTGCATGCGAGTAGGTGCTAGATCAGCATTGTATTGGTATTTCCTATAGAAGGCCTCAGCAAGATCATTCCAATCACGGATGTTGACACTCTCCAATTGATAGTACCATTCCAATTGAGCTCCAGACAAGCTTTCTTGGAAGAAATGAATCCACAGCTTCTTATCAGCGGTATCGGGTTGAGTCCTCCGGACATAGGACTTTAGATGCAGCTTGGGACACGAGACACCATCATATACTACAAAAGTAGGGACCTTGAAACCAATGGGTATAACCACTCCAGATATCAAACTCAGATCTTCAAAATCCAGCCTAGAAGACTTTTGTAATTCCATAGTATTCATTCTATCCACCAGCATCTTGAACTTATCTTCATTAGGATCATGATAGTAATTTTCTTCAGAATCAGAATCCCCCATAGTATTATGGAGACTGCCTCCCTCTTTCTCAGACTCTTCAGACTCATAATCTTCATATTGTTCCTTGGTCTTGATAGGACCTCTGAACCTTCTTCCCATATTGATAAGGCCTCCTGACCTTCTAGTCTTCTTAGTCTTCTTGGCCAGGAGTGTCTTCAATTCATCCTACCCCTTGGACAAGTTCAGGATCAGCTCTTGGGATTGTGCATTCTGTGCCTGGAGATCTTTGACTGTTTGTTCAAGAGCCATTGCTGCTGAAATAAACAGCGAAAAGATAAGATACATGTACATAAGAAACCTGTGATGCAATGATATGGTGTATAAATGCGTATGCAATGTTTTCAAGGACCGCAGGATTTAAATTTGTTTAAACCAAAAAAAAAGTAAACTTTTATTAGTAATAAATTTGTTTGCCCCTTGGGCTTACAATAGAAAATGAAATGAATACAAAAGATGGGGTTTTAAGTCTCCCATGGACGTTTCCTCTTTGTGTTGAGGTATGAGTTGAGATTCCGCTCCTCGTGAAGTTGTTTTGTTAGCTCCAAGATTCTTTCTTGACTTGCTTTGTAATGAATCTCAAAAGTATCTCTTTGCTCCTTCAACTGGATCCAGGACCTCTGTAACTCTTCCATGTCAGTGGGCATGTCTGGATGAAGGATGGTATAAGAAGTATCTCCTTCAACAACAGGCTCCATAGTAACTGGCAGGATGGCAGAATATGGCATCATAAGAGTCTGAGCACGAGATCGCACCCATCTGAGATAAGCTTCCATAGGAATAGTGTACTTAGGCTCCAGAATCTTGCTGTCAACCTTGTTCACTTTTCCCCATGCTCGTATGAACCTTTGACGGTAACCTTGAAGATCGTTGTCGTAGTCAAACACAATACCCTGAATCAACATGTCATGAGGACCATCACTCCGAGCGTAACCAAACTGACGTAAAGCTAAGGAATGGTTGTAGGTAATGCCCCCTCTTATGCCAAGGAGTGGCACATTAGGAAACTCCCCACAACGGTCAATGATAGTAACATTATCCATAGATCTAGAGCACCAATGAATATCTGAATGAGAAAGTGACATAATCCTTTTGGACCACCTGAACCCTTGTTCATTCTTCATCACTGATCGAGGAAGGTGAGAAATAAAACACCTAGATAGCAAACGTATGCAGCACATCAGAGTTCCTATTTCCTTCGTAGTACGAGTGTGGAGAGAATGTAAGATGTCTCCGAGTAATGTAGGCACTGGATTACGAGTCAGAAATACGTTGATGGCGTGCACGTCTATGAACTGATCTGGATTGGGGAACAACATTAAGCCATAAATCAACAAGGCTAAGATCTCCTCAAAAGCATCATAGCTCATATCCTTCAATAACACTTGAGCTTTCTCCATTAACACCTTAGCAAGAATACCCTTAACTCCACTCCTTGTTTCTAGGACAATGTCTGATTTCTTCAAATGTAGGGCTGCAGCAATGACTTCAGGTTTAGGCTCTTTTTCTAAGCCTGTGAAGGGTTTCTGATCAAGGATAGGTATACCCAGAAGCTTGGAGAACTCTTCATTGTAGGAACCAGCTGATAGTCGGGGAATGTGAAACAATGATGTTTAGGATCAAAGAACTGAAATAGGACACTCATCATGTCTTCATTGAACCCTGAAGTAACTAGATCCAGTAGATGACCATGTCTCTTGATGAACTGGGAGTTTTCAGAAACTTGAGAGACCAATTCCTTCAGCTTAGGAGGTATACAAAGTTGATTCGGATAGTATTCCTACGAGTAGAAGCCATGACCTGCAACAAAGAACAAAGATAAATCCTTTGGTCCTTGAAATGGTTAGTGAAAATGTTATGCTTATGATGCATGATGATGCTATGATTTTATGCTCAATCACAAACATGTGGCACACACAAACAAGTCACACAATAGCCCTAGGTTTGAAGGCTTGCATGAGGTTTAAAGGTAAGTACCCTCCCCTGAAGTTTAGATGGTTCATCCTGTCCTACAAAAGTAACCAGGTTCTAAGGGATCTCAATATCATTGATCCTTCACAAGGGTGGTTGTTCAGTAGGCAACTTACTTGCCAACCAAAACCCTCTCCAAGTTTAGGATCTCAATGAGCGTAGTATCGAGTATCAACCAACTTCAGTCTTCACCAAAGCCGGTTATCACACTACTTTTCTAAAGGCCAAGATGGGATAACTAGGGTTCTAAAAGTTAGTTAGTGTATTGAAAACATATGGCAGCCTCATATTATCCTCAACTTGACTTAAGGAACATAAGCACCAACCAAGAAGTCACACTAACTATGGCCACCAGATCAACCATATCGGTATACGCCGTACAGTTTCCTTGGTCTATTGCCATTTACCTAAGGTACACTAGATCCGGGTTAGGATCTTTCACACATAAGAGCACCCAACAGATAAGTATAAAGCAATCAAGGCAAACAATTTTAAAGTGATCTAATTCCTAAGGGTACCCCTCTTTAAATTAGTCCCCAGCAGAGTCGCCAGTTCTGTAACACGGTGGGAGAACTAACTTTAGTTTAAATGTTGCGGATAGCAAGAGTCGCCACCGACTTTTATTTTATCCAAAAAGGAAAGGGCATAAAAGAACAGGAAAGACCTTAAAAATATTTTGAGTTCGGGGGGTAGGTTATATAAAGGGAAGGTGTTAGCACCCTTTATATCCATGGTTATCCATGGGCTCTTAGTTACTTAGCTCACTTTAAACTGTTTTGAGAAGTGTAGTGTGTGATTAAAAAATTTCTTAAGTACTTTATAATGATCCTTGTACGGATATATATAAAGACTTTGTTTTGAAAATTGTTTAAAAAATGTGAAGTGTTATGAAATGTTTTTGAAGGAGTGAGCAAGTACTTAAGAGGAACCTACCCTAATTTGAATCTTTACTGTTCTTGAATGTTCTTTCAATGGTAAGACTATCCCTATTATTAAGGAATAGGTAGTCATTACCTTGGATGTTGTAAGGGACATATGAAGGGTCATCTGTATTTAGGCAAATGTAAGGTGTCTTTAGCAATTTGAAGGGACTTATCATCTTTTATTCGAAAGGGACAAGATCATTTACGAAGGCAACCTCGAAGGGACTTGATCTTATAATCGTAAAGGGACTTGATGATATTTTAGGAGAAGGGACCTTGCTTTTAGACACCTTACTTGACCTTTTTCTTTAGGCAACATGAGGGATAACCTTAAGAAGTGAGATGGCGATCAAAGATCGACTTACGTGTGTGAGTGTTCATGTTCAAATATTTATCTTATAATTAGTGATCTAAAATAATTTTAAAATACAAACATGTTATCACTCCCTATTTTACTAACCATGGCAATATATTTATAAATAAATAAACAATAAAATACTACAACTATTACAATGCTTTTACAGTTACATAATAATAAAAAACAATTTAAATAATAATTATATAATAAAATAAGCAATTAAATAAATGGTTAGTGATAAAATAATTATAAGAAGAAAGGTTAGCAATAATATACAATATATATATATATATATATATATATATATATATATATATATATATATATATATATATATATATATATATATATATATATATATATATATATATATATATATATATATATATCAATTAAGTATTTTTAGATTTTAAATAAACAATTTTTAAAGAAATTTTAAGATGAAAATAAAATAATAAAGATATACTAATTTATTTACAAAATAAAACATGATTAATGATTTAATTATATATAGTAGAAAAATTTATCAAGTTTAATATTTAAACAAATAATTAAAATAAGAAATTAAAGTTTTTTAAAGAAAATAGAATGAGGGTTAAGGATAATTAGGGTTACATAATAAAACTAGGGTTTCTAATTTAATTTACATTATTAACTTGATTATTAAATAAATATATACATATTTTTAAAATAAAAATTAGGATTAATTTATTTAGAGAATAATTTAGAAATTTTCTTAGAACAATATGAAGTTATACATATATATTTACATATAATGATTTAAACATATAATTAAAATTAATTATAAAACATAAATAGTAAAACAGAATAATTAAAAAAATAGAATTCAAAACTTACCTGGGGCAGGGATTGAACCCATGCCCTAGGCTTTGCCACCCTTAGACGCACAAGGTTACCACCAGGATGCGCAAGCGTTTGTGATAACATCCAGGTAGTTATCCTTTTGTGAACAACCTGCAAAATAAGAAAATTTCCAAGCAAAAAAACATAACCTGGGGATCGAACTCGCCCCCCCCCCCCCCCCAAGTTTACCAACACATGGCCTCAACCACTGGGACACACGCTTGTGTGTGACATATAAACGAAACAGGTTTATTATAAAATATAACTAAAATTCAAATTATAAAAACGCGCGCTAGTCATCTTCTCCACTGAACCGTCCACTTAGCTTTTACCTACAGTGCGTCGTCACTAAAGGTTTTAGTGACGGTTTTATTCCGTCACTAGATGTCCTGCAAATCCAAAAACTTCAAACACATCAAATAAATTAGTCTTATGGGTACATATCACATGTAAACCGTCCCATGAATCTATTTAAACCTTCAATTTGTCCTGAAATCATGTCTAACAGAGATTCCCAATTTCGAACCTTAGAACCCTAATAATGGCGAAACACCATTCCTGTATCAAAAATGCAATTAACTAATCCAGAAAAGTTCTAAACATTAGTACCAACAATAATATATCATCAAATTCAATTTATCATGTGTGTAGCATAGAAATCGAAAAACATCAAATGTGATATGAACACGGGTTCAGTTCATGCTAATGAGGGTGTCTCATATGCTGTTTATGATCCAAACATGTTATATGAACATCATAGAATGCATTGCAATGCTTAAAACTCTTTGAAATCCCTTCTACCTTGAAATCCGAATTGTAGTTTTTTGAATGATTTTGTGAAGTTTGAATATGGTGCAAGAGGTTGGGAATTCGTGAGTTTGAGGCTGCTAACTGTTGTTTATATATGAGTCAATCAAATTAGGTCAAGAGTTCAACACATTTGTGGATATTTGATCTTTGGGAGATTGAAAAAGATTTGTTCTTAAAACTTGAAATATCTTGATCTAGCCTTGTTATTTTAGGATGATCTTCATTATTTTTGTATCAATCAAGTCTAAATATATTTTAAGACTTTCTAGAAACCAAATCAATTTAAATATCCATTATTTTATATTTTATTTGATTTTAAAATGATTTTTAACATAAAAAATCATAATAAATAAAAATAAACTGAATAAAATTATGAATAAATAAATTTAATTTCGTGCATGATGTCATGGAAGTATTTGGATCACAAAAAAGCAAGCCCATTTGGTGAATTATGGTTTTAAGACCCCATTTGCATCATAAACCTCTCAAAAATTTCCTAACTTTGCAAGGGCACAAATCCTTCAATTTTAATGCTATGAAGGTGTTCTTGGACATTTTGGAAAGCTTAAAGAGTCCTCTAAGCAACCTCTTTTGTCTCATGTCCATATCTTTTACCATTCTCAAGTTATTCTCTTTGGAAGTTGTTGACTTTTTGTTAACTTTTAAAAGGACCTATAATGTCTTAGCTCATACCTTCCAAATGAAGCATTTTTGGGCTTGGCTTGTGAGACACAAAGTTGTAGAGAATTCAATTTCCTTCAAAATGAGATTTGGATGGAAAATTTTTGATGAAGCATGTGAAAGTTATGGCTAGTCAAAGTTCAGTTGACTTTTCCTGTGAAAACCCTAATTTAGAAACTCCTGATTCTTGATGATCTGAAATCTCCTTGATGAATCATGATCAACCCTTGATAAAATGATGAATTTTACTTCATATAATTGATGTTGGCAAAAAATCATGAAGTTTGACTTTGGTTTGACCACAGTTGACCTCAGTTTGACTTTTTAATTGCTTTGACTGATTTTAACCTATCTGATCATTTGACTGAGCAAATCTTTTGGGAAAGTCTTGAAACTTGACATGGGGATTCTTGAACACATATAGGATGCTATGAAGCTCACTTGAAGTCTTGGAAGTCCATTTAGCCTGATAAAATTCAAAACCCTAGTTTAGGATGCATTTCTTAGGAGGATGCATTGTCTGAGGGAATTGTCAAACTTTCTGACTAATTGTGAACCTTGTGAACCTAATGAGATGTCTTGTGAACCTTGTGAATCTTGTGAACCTCTTAGTACACAATTTATTGTCTTGTGGAGGGCAAATTTTGGGGTGCAACAGATGGTAGAGTTGATCTTAGGTGGTGGTTCACGGCGGCTCGGCTACCAGAAGCTTGATCAAAATATTTGTGTTCTTGAGTTCTTTATGAAGTTGTTGTGGTGTTCTTGAGAAAGAGTTGAGAGAATGAACTTTGATCCTTTAGAGAGAGTTTGTGAGAGTTTTTTATGTTTGTGAATTATGATTGAAGTTGAGACAAATTATGGGTCAAAAGAATATATAGTAGAGTGTAAAATGAAAGGCAAAAGGTAGAATTTCGGCTTAAGTGAAAATAACAATATCTTCGGCAAGAAATTTCGACTGAGTCTTCCACAACATCATGTGCCTCTGAATCACGGTTGTAACGCAAAAAGAACGGACGTCATATGATCAAAATCGAGTGCGATCAATATGTTTAAGATGAAAGACATCATTGAATAAGTTGTTTTTTCGGCTTATTTGGTGTCCGCTACTCGAAAATATGACGAGGTCAACCTCTTCAGAGCATAATTTCGACCCGACTTTGTCAGAAAAGTTGTAGATATATGAGTCAGTAACCTGGTGTTAAAATGTAAGCTCAATCGGACAAACGACGAGGGAGATATGAATTTTCTCGTGAAACCACTTTTAGCCTTTTTCTTCGGTTCAGCACTTCAGTTTTGTGAAATAAACCAAAACGACAATCTTTGGAGCACCGTTCGAACTCGCGTTTGTCTTTGAACTTGAAGAGGATAAAATTTGTGAACCAACGCTTCAAGAACGGGTGCAATCCGATGAAAATTGATTGAGTTATGAATCTTACAAAATCTGACAGACAGTGCACTTCATCTAAGAACCTTACTGGTAATTCGCATTTTCGGGATCCTTCCGCTCGGACCTAACCCAAACTGAATTCACATAATGAAGATAACATCTAAACGAAATTTTAGGTTCCGGAACAACATCAATCCGATGAACGATCTAACAGTTATGAATTTTTTAGTATTCAAACATACCGGTTCAACATTGTTTTTCACTATGTCGACTCTATAAACTCCCACATTCGGAGATCTTCTTCAAAGAATTAGTTCTCGGCCAAAACGAAAAAGTTGGATAGGATATCAAGACAGAACTTTTGGCATATGAATCTCTCAGACATGTTGACCCAATCAGAAGTTACAAACTCTTGAATACCGCTAGCACAGTTAATCGGCGAAACCGAAACTTCAGAAACAAATAATTCCCGCCATTTTCCTTGATGAATTGGCCTCCGAGCCGAACAGAAAAGTTGTAGAGAATACCGAAACAGTCTAAACTAATGAGTTTCAAGGAAAAATGAGTTTCTGAGCATAAGTTACAACTTTTGCAAACTGCATCATAAAACTGATATTCTGCTTAAACTCCTCTGAATCAACCGAGAACTGTTGGCTTCTTCTAAGATTCTTGTGCACGTGTGTCTCTCCCAAAGATTTGCATCCCAGTACAAGCGCGAACGATCGGCAAAAGGAGAAATGAGATGAAGGTGAATAGATTCGCCAGCTAGGCATTTTTATCCCGAAGGAAAGGTAATGTTGCATAAACCTAGAAGAAGATGGATAAGACGGTTGTGAACTAAAGAAACTGAGAAAGGGGGTTGGTTACAACCTGGGAAGGTATTAGCACCCAGATTGTCCGTCGTACTCGACAGGATCCACGCTTAAAAGATTGTGCTTAGAGGGGGTAGTGTCTGTGCTATCTGTGTGCTAAGGCTGGAAAAGAATGTACAAGTGTCAGTGCAAGAAGGTGAAGTGAGGTGCTCAAGAATGAGGCTTAAAGGATAATGTTGGAAGAGGGGAAAGAGACAGAGACTTTTGTTTGATAACAGTTAAGTTATGCCTATGTATCCTCTCGTGCAATGAGGAAGTCAGAACACCGTAGTTTGACTCAAAGAGACTGAAAGGAAAATTGACTGTGAACTGCTTGCTTGTCTATGCTCAAGTGTATGACTCGTCTAGCTCGAGTGCTAACTGTCTTGCATTAGACGGAAGAAGCAAGTTCTCGTTTATGAGTGAAGATGATGAGAAAAGAATCCCGAAGGAGACGATTATTGTTTGTTTTTTGTGTTTTCAGTTTTGTTATTGTTTTTGGTGTTTGTCATAAGTTAAGGAGCTTAAGTCTAAACCAAGGGTTAACAAACTCATCATATCCTCCCTTTGATTAGGGATAATGAGAATACCTTAAGTATGAGATAAACATATCAACTTAATTACCATGATGATGTAGGATTAAGATTATTAACCTACTTATGATTATTTAGATGTTTTTGAGTTTTTGTTTAGTGTTATGTAATGAGTTTAAGCCATAATCAAGGATTAGTGAACCCATTACACCATCCTAATAGAAGGATAATAGATGAGAGCACTTAAGCTGAGGAAGATACCTCAACTTAATCCATGATTAGGGATTAACCTCATGACAAAACAAGCCTTTATTAAAGTGGATTTTAATTAAGAGTGAGATTAAGAAGTGAATTTTATGGTTTGTAAGACAACTTGAGAGGGACTTGTCCATTAACACTAGGGTTAGTCATTCTTAACCAATAAAGGAAGAATTAGAACCCTAATGCAAGGCCCAAGTTACAAGTTAATGTATTAGTGATTATTAGATGGATTAATTAAGAGGTTTAAACAAATTAAGGGTTTAACACTTAGGATTAAAGTTATACACTCCATTCTAAGAGAAGGATGCAGACATAACCCTAATCACAAAGTCTTAAAGCCTTACAGGTTTAGTCTCTAATGATGAGGTGAGAAGAGAGACACAAAGAAGACACAGAGGTAAAAGTTAAAGGGGGACTAATTACAACCCTAATTATTTTCATGCTTGGATGTTCCTATGGTTTGTAAGGCTTGGAAGAGATCTTCAGAGAAGCCACCAATGGAAGAAGCAGATGAGAGGAGGAGGAGCAGAAGAAACAAGTTACTTACTTCACTGAAGAAGATAAGTAACTTGGAGAAAGAAAGTGAATGATGAACATGAATGAACAAGCTCATTCAGAGGCAAGGAAAAATGCAGCAATGATGCATAATAAGAATGAGAAGAGAAATGAGAAGTGAAGGCAAATTCACTTCCCAAGTTACTTACCACCTGAAAAGGTTAGCATAAAGAAAGAAATGAAATGAAAATGAAGCATATGCAAAGGTAAAAACCAAAACCAGAAGCAAACACATGATGCAAATGATGCCATGAGATGATGCAAAGGCATACCAAGTGCTATGAATGTTCATACAAGAGATTAGAATGCAAATGAAGCATGTAGGAAGCATGAAAACACATGTATGTTTATGAAATGAAATGGATGCAAAGCATAGCAAATGTATGAATAAATAACCAAGCAATGTTCAATCAATGTCTTAAGAGGTCTAACATGGCATACAAGTGCTTAGAATGTCATGGCAAGTTCACATGTTCATGCAATGCAATGTAAGATGCAAGTATGGATGCAAGATTAGGGTTACATGAAAGGATGAGATGCAAATGTCAAAAACAGAAGAAAATCACAAGATAAAAAATTGCAAATGAACTCAAAGGAACCCTAACCCCATATGATATCACACTCCAAAGGAGAAGGTCTAACTCTTAACCTAAAGAAAGTTGTGATTTTTTCTAAGTAAACTAGGGTTTTTGGGGTACCTTAAGAGGGAAAATGCAAATCAAATGGAAAATGCAAGATAAATTTGTGACAAAATATGCTAGATACTACATGCTATATGGAAAATAATCCAAAAATAACCATTGTCAAACCCTTCATGGTTAGGCAGAAAAGAAATTTTGAAGTTAGGGTTCCAAAAAGGGAATTTTATGAACCCTAAATTCAAGAAAAATGTCAAAGTTGGATCAAAACCAAAAAGAAATTTGTATGAATGGTTTGGCAATGTTTCTAAATGTCCTAAGATGCAATGTGAATTTTTTTGGAATTTTTGGAAACCTAAATGATATTTTAATTAATTAATTTCCATTAATTAATTAAAATAAATATTTAAATATTTTTAAAATGATTTTTTAATGCAAAAAATAAAAATAAAAATGTTTTTGGGTGAAGAAAAATATTTGAAGTCAAAATGCAGAAGAAAATATTTTTTGGAATTTTCTAAGTATTTTAAATAAAATGCACAAAATAAATGCAATTTAAATGAAATAAAATTAAATAAGAGAAAGTATGATGATCTGATGGACAGGATTTGAACTGGGGAGAAAATGGTTGACCAGCGTGCAATCTAAAGGTCCAGATTCAATCTGGCCTAATTTTAATTAATTAAATAAATCAAAAAGATTAGGGTTAAGTGAACAGATCTCAGCCCTCCACCCACGCGCGAAACTAAGATCCTACGCTCCAGATTCAAACTTGGCTAATCACCTGAGATTAGCCCTAATTATTTTCAGATGACCGGAACAGTGCTCCGGTCATCTTCTCCGGCAGTCCAAAATGCTATCTCTCTCCCTAAGCCTCTAAAACCTAATTTTTCTGCCCAGAATCAAACCCCACGCATCACATAACAAGAATCATCCATCAAAACAAATTTATTTCACATATTCAAGCTGAATCGAAGCAGATTAGTTCTAGGTCAAAACATTTCAGAGAGCTCATACATGCTTAATACTCAATCATTTTCAAAACTAAACACATCAGGATCATCGGTGAATCATGAAGAATCATTTAGGAACTTAAAAACACATTTCTGGAAAAAATGTTCTTAAGGTTACCTGAGCTTGAGCTTTCTCAGTTTGAAGCTTTTGGACCTCTTCTCTTGTGCAAATCTACTCCTCTTGACCTCCTGATGATGTTGGAATGCTTTGATGAAGTTTAGAATGGCTGGAATGAGAGGTTGCACTCTTGTTGCACCAGAATCGTGTTTTGTGTAGAGGGGCTTTGAGGCTTGTTTGATGGTTGGTTTATGTTCTATGGATCATTTCTGAATGAATGGTGAAGTTTGTTTTGAAGTTTGATGGCTGGACAGAAAGTTTCGAAGGTTTTTGCTTGAAGGTGATTTTTGTGAAGCTTGGTGATTCTCAGGTTTCAGGCTTGGGTGATGTATGTTATGAGTTGCTTTTGGTCCACATAACATTGTTTGATAGGTCAGAAAGTGGGTGGTGGCCTGTGGTGATTGGTATGGGCAAGTTGCCAAAATGTCAACATAACTTGTACTTGAGGTATGGGCCATGGCAGGGGTTGTTCAAGGGCATGTCTGGCCTCAGCATTGATCAAGGAGAACCATGGGATTGAGATTATGCAGCTGGATGACTTAGAAGCAAAGATCTCATAGGTTTTGCAAGTGTTATGTGATTTTCCCCCTTTGAGAAATCTTGAAGTGCAAGGCATGGAATGTTGTGATTCCTTGGGCAATTCTCAGCAAAATGAGTCATGTGATGTTGTTATGATGTTTAGAAGTCAATTAGAGGTCACTTAGAAGCTTGGCAAGTGAATTTGCAAAAATCCCTCTTTGGCATGAATGTGAAAATTATGTGATTTTTGCCAACTTTGCAAAATCATAACTTAAGTTCCATAATGAATTAGAACTTGTTCTTGTACTTTTTGAAAATGGAATGATCCAATCTACAACTTTCATGACCAACAATTTTTCATTTGAAGCATTTTTGGTTGAGAAAGAGGAGGTTTAAAAACTTTCCCAAAATGGAAAGTTTCCATTACAAGTCATTTCCATTTTTGGCAACTTTTGGTTTAGCTCAATTTTCTTCAAATTTGTGAACTTCCAAGCACTTCAATGATCAAATAAAGATCATATAACTTCAATTTGATGAAAAATACACTTTGGTTCCATTGTTGGGGGCCTCAGATGCCCTGATTTTGCTCTGACTTGCTCAAGAAGTTACCCAATGAACAGATGACTTCCACAATGAATTTCTTCCTCAAACTTGGTACACATGATCCTTATAACATATTGAGACTATTAGAAACAATAATGACCAAAAAATTTGGAGTTATGGCCTCTGAAACCAAAACCCTAATTTCAGGTCATCTGTGTAGTGAAACCCTAGCTCTGCTTCCATGCTTTCCAAGTTCTTGTGATTTCTTGACTTCCTTGACCTTTGAGGGATGTAATATGATGATAGAACACACATGAACCCTCTTGTAATGATTGGAGACCTTTGGAGTGGCTCAAATGGATCCCTGGATTGCTCAGATCACAAACCCTAGATGCAGATGAACTTGAACTATGCAGATGAAACAAAATGCAATATGATGTGATATGCTTAAACTAATGCAAATATGGAAGATCACAAGCCGTGTGAACTTAGTGAAGGCAAATTTGGGGTGTTTATAATGTGCCGCATGAAGAAATAAAGGTCAGCCACAACTTATGAAAGCTCAAATGGAGATGTATGTTCATGTATGTTTATGATGCAATTATGATCTAAATGCAATGCAATGTATGAAAGGATATAATAAATGGCATGGAAATGAGAGGGAAAATTTTGGGGTGTTACACTATGACGAGATGCCCAGACTAGATAGAAGTTTGGTCGAATTGAAGCTGCCAATAATAGAAGGAAAGAAACCAGTAAAGCAGACTCCAAGGCGATTTGCACCAGACATTCTGTCGAAGATAAAAGAAGAAGTCGAAAGACTTTTGAAATTCAAATCCATTCGTACAGCTAGGTATGTCGATTGGATTGCAAATATAGTTCATATAATTAAGAAAACTGGCAAGCTAAGGGTATGTATCGATTTTCGAGACTTAAATTCTGCTACCCCAAAGGATGAATATCCTATGCCAGTAGCAAAAATGCTTATAGATTCGGCAGCAGGCCATGAGTACTTAAGTATGTTAGACGAATACTCTGGCTATAATCATATTTTTATTGCCGAAGAGGACGTTCCAAAAATGGAATTTCGCTGTCCCGAAGCAATAAGAACTTACGAATGGGTAGTAATGCCCTTTGGTTTAAAAAATGCTGGAGCGACTTATCAACGAGCTATGAATTTGATTTTTCATGATTTTATTGAAAATTTCATGCAAGTTTATATTGATGATATTGTAATTAAGTTTGTTTCACAAAAAAACCATATAGACCGTCTTCGACAATCCTTTGAATGGATGAGGAAGTTTGGTTTAAAGATGAATCCCCTTAAATGTGCTTTTGGTGTGCAGGCGGTGATTTTTTAGGTTTTGTGGTCCACAAGAAAGGGATCGAAATAAATGAAAACAAAGCCAAAGCCATAATGGAAGCGAAAGCGCCATCAACAAAAAAGGAGTAGCAGTCTCTGCTAGGGAAAATAAACTTTCTTAGAAGGTTCATCTCCAACCTTAGTGGAAAGACACAGACGTTCTCACCTCTACTTCGACTAAAGAAGAAAGACTTTGCGTGGGGGCAAGAACAACAAGCTGCTTTCGACAAGATTAAAGAATATTTGTCTAGTCCTCCAATTTTAATGTCTCCTTGTAGAAAGAGAAGCATAAGGTTATATATTTCGGCATCAGATAAGACACTAGGAAGTATGTTATGTCAAGAAGATGAAAATGGCGTCGAAAGGGCCATGTATTATCTCAGTAGAGTCTTAAACGATGTCGAAACTAGATATAGTGTTATAGAAAAATTATGTTTGTGTGTATATTTCTTCTCATTTAGACGTAATAAAGCATATGTTATCTAAATATATTTTACATAGTTGAATTGGGAGATGGGCGTTGGCATTAACATAATATTCTTTAAAATATTTGCCCCTAGAGGCTGTTAAAGGACAAGTGGTTGCTGACTTCATAGTTGACCACTCAATAAATGAAAATAAGGTGGAGTATGTCGAATTAGAGCCATGAAAATTGTATTTCGACGGTTCCAGTCATAAGAATGGAACTGGTGTTGGGATTCTAATTATTTCTCCTAACAAAATTCCAAAGAAATTCAAGTACAAAGTCGAAGGTTTATGTTCAAACAACGAAGTAGAATACGAGGCTTTAATTGCTGGACTTGAAATCTTGTTGGAATTAGGGGAAACAAGAGTCGAAATAATGGGTGACTCTGAGTTAGTGGTGAAGCAATTGACTAAAGAATATAAATATGTAAAAGAAAATTTAATCATGTACTTCGTAATAGCTAACAGGCTTCTTAAAGATTCGACGATGTGGCCATCAGACATATTCCTGGGATGGAAAATCAAGAGGCAAATGATCTTGCTCAACTTGCATCTGGGTATAAAGTGTCAAGAGAAAATTTAGAAAAAGCTATTGAAGTGAGAGGAAGGGTTATATCTACTAAGCTGTCCCCATCAGATTTTGAGGCAAAAGATTTCTTCAACTCGTTGAATTTCTTTTTCTGAAGCTGAAGTTGACGGTCACAGAAGCTTCTATTGGTATAAAGGCTTTCGATCTCTTGGTTGAGTTTCTGAGCCCTTTCAGCATGGTGAATACCCACCTTCAGGTTTTCGTCGATCTCATCTTGCTTGAGTTACTGAATGGCTTCCTTACGTTCTTTCTCTTGGGAGATCTTCTTTTGAAGTACAACTATCTGTTTCACCCATTTTTGGATATTGTCATCGCATTCGGCAACTTCCTTTTTATAAGTTTCAGAAAGTTGTTCCAACTCTAAAACTTTGTTAGTCTAAGCAGTTACAACATCTCACTCAGCAAGTTGTGTCTCAGATTTCTTGGAGACTTTTTTTTAGAAGTCTTTCTGACGACTCTGGTCTGCACTCATCGAATCTATTAAAGTAGTCAGATCCATCACAAGGCTGCTCACTTCAGCAGAAGTCTCCAAGACATTTACTTGCTTCAGGACTTTCTTTAAGTCGAAGCAGGCAGTTGTATTTCCTTCCAAAACTTTAAACAAGTCCACATCAATGATTTTTGCTTTGATCTCAGCCATTGTAGCTTCAAGGGAATGCATACTAGAGGTGCCCCGGAAGTGGTCGAACTACTTCAAGAAGAGTCTTGAAAGGTGTGGCGAGCAATGAGCATATCCTTTAAATATTCCAAAGGTTTCTGCACCTTAAGGCTCTCAATCTCTTCGCGAGAAAGACTAGTTGAACCAATCAACATCGAACTTTCTCTTGTGGGGTTAGGGGTTGGCTGAATACCCTATCCTAGAGTTAACCTGACATCTTGCTTTTCCATTTCATCATCGTCACCAACAGTTTCTCCCTTTTCTTCATTCTCATCTTCGACCTCAGCATCAGCCCTGAATTCGTCATTTTTATTGAGTGCGTCTGATCCAGAAGGATGAGGAGAATTATCATCAGAAGGTTGAGTGTGTCAGGAGACTGTTCCTTTTGTACTGCTGATTCTTTTGTCAAATTTTTCTGAGAAGTGTGTGGTGGGCTGGAAACTTTGTGAACATGATTACTCTTGGGCTTTGGCACTTCTTCCTCTAGGGGGTTCCCTTCGACATCAACCATAAAATGACTTCAAGATTAGAAACCAAAACATAAATAATAAGAAGTAAATATAAGTGGTCAAAGTAAAGATTTACCTGAGGAATCTCAGTATTAAAACTGGAATTTCCACTCTATGCATCCTTCACTTGAACCTTTACAACTGGACTATTTGAGGGAGTGGTCTTGGTCGATTTAATTATGGATTTTTGTGAGGAGGTCTTGGTGACTTTATTCTTTTTTGGAGGTTGGCTTTGTTCTGGAGACTCATCACCAGATTCTTCGCTGGGAACTTTTTCTTCTTGTTTCTTCCTTTTGGAGGCAGGTGGTGGTTTTTGACCTACCTGGAATAGAAAATAAAAAGTTGATTAGTTTCTGGAATAATGAAGAAAATCTAGTATAGAAAAAGAAGGTTATACCTTTTTTACAATCTTCCTGGCATTGCTTGGTGGATCTTCATTCATCTTTTCAGATGTATCTTCGACAACAGCTTTCTTGGAAGGAATTCTTGTGGCTAAGAACAAAGAAGAAAATTAGAGATGAGTACAAGAAGCATATAAAATAAACTTAGAGTGACGAAGTACAAAATATATTTTCGTTAACACCTTCAAGAATGGGAGTTTCCACTCGAACGAGTTCTATTCCGATATGAAGGTGTCCTCTGAAATTGTCCAAAGTGAACTTAGTTGGAACCACACGCTCAACAGGCTTTTTGTAATGTTGTCGAAGAAGTTTCATAGAATCCCCACAAACAAACCAATCTGGAAATGGAGGGCTCAATGCCACACCAAAATCAATAGGAGGTAAAGGGGGAAACTTTGGTGGATAAAGATTGAAAGCCAATTCATGTCGTTGTTCTGGACGAACATATGAATGCAGTTTCAACTTTTCCAGTTTTTCTGTAAACTTATGTTTTAAATTTACTGCTGCTTCGCTAATGATTCGACTAAGTTCATCTGGCCTATAGATGGTTTCAAAATAATTTTGAAATTTTTATATTTATTTGATGTGTCTTTCAATACCTTTCTTGGTTCTGTCCTGCACAAGAGCAAAAGCATTTTTTAGTTGAGGGTTGAATGTTGTCACTTCGAAAAATGTAGTGAGGTAGTAATCCTTCCACCAGACATCAAATTCATGGGTACAGAGGAAAGATGGTCGAAAGACCATTGAGCGAATTTCAAGAGAATCATCAACATATTTCTTCGACAATTATATGATTTGTTCTTCAGTATGGAAGAAGTTATAGAATATGATGAAACCTTTTTTGGGAAAAATGGATCTTGGTTTCAGTTGAGAGAGTCCAAACTGACGAGCAACGAGATTGGGTTGGTAGACGATCAGTGCAATATTGGTTTTGGTGACATTGTGATGAAAAGTGAGAAGCCTAGGTGTCAAAAATGATTCCCAAATGTCGAGGAATTCATCTTCGTCTTATGCATCTCGAAAGGGAGTTGTTTGGTGAACCACTCATGTCCAACCGCCATGCTGGCAAAAGATGCCATGGAGGAAGTGAAGTTGTACCTTTTGGCGAACATCATAACATAGCTGGTAAAAGATTGTCGAAGACTAAGCCCTTCGTTAGTTTGTGTCAGCTATACTAATCTAGGCCATTCGACAGCATTGTTCTTCACTTCTTCCTCATCCACATCATTCTTGACAGGAATGGAAGCTTTAAAGGTGGCATTGAACCACAGTTGCAAAAGACAGATTGGTCATGATATACTAAGATTTCCTTTGTCTGATACAGTTTTTAAGAAACACACACTTTCACTCAAAGATTCATACAGATTCTCCATAATCATCTCACTCGGACACAGTTTGGTCCTATTTTGAAGTTGGTTGGCTATGGTAATGTAGCATTTGGCCACTTGTAGGGATTGAGAACAGAATACGAATTTCGACATCCATAGGGTTAGAAAATCTATGTGTTCTTTCTAAGAAATCTCAGTAGTTTTCTTGTCATGGTTGTGAGTAATGAACACTGAATAGGAGGTTTTATTGGTGTCAAATTCTATGGAATCATAGTTTAAAGTGGTGGGATCAAAATCTACCCTTAAAGGACTAAGCCCAACAATGGCAGCTATGTCGAAAAGGGTGGGAGTGATCATTCCGCAGGGAATGTGGAAGTTATTGTAGGTGAAATCCCAAAAAAAAAGGAAGCTAAAAGCATATTAGGGAAATAGTTGGGTCCTACTTTCGACATTTGTATCAAGTCGAAAATCCCCATTTCTTTCCAGAATGTTGTCTTAACTTTTTCAATCTTAGTTAGTCAAGCTAAATAATCTGAAGGGTCTTGTGCCCCTAGGGATGGTCTAAATATCCTAGCATTGTTTAAGTGAAGTAAGTTCAATTCTACATCAGCAGTCGAACTCTGGTCCTTAGTTTGTTCCTCAGTTTGTTTAATTGGTTTAGGTTTAACCCCAGCACCTATGGGTTTAAGACGTTGATATGTGGGAAAGAACTCTTTTAACTTTTATGGGTTGATATCTGAGTTTGGAAGGGGGCCTAACATAGAGTGACAAACACCAGAAACAAGAATAGGGATCAATACCTAAGATTTGTATATACTTGCTTTTTCTTTCTCATTTGAGGCTCAGGGATGTATTGCTGATTTCCAACAACGTTTGGTCCATTTAATTTGTGTGCGTATGGAAGCAAGGTTGAGCCTTTGGATTTTCGACTGCTGGAAGATTTAGTTGGAGCCATTGTTTGAAGAGAGCAAAGAATTTCGCATGAGAGATGGAGAGTTAGGAAAGAAATGAGTTCTGGAGAAGAAGCAGGAAGTGTAAAAAGGGTTGAAGAAGTTGATATATGGATATTTATAGGCAAGAAAATTTGAAGCGGTTGAGTTTTTTGGTTTCCATCATGGACCACATGGTGAATCCTTATGGGGAGAGTAGGGTGACGGCAGTTGAAACGCCTATGACTTACTAGCTTTTAGGAAATTATGGGAATAGTGTTAGAAACGTGAGTTAGAGTTGATGTTTTGAGAAAATCGTAATGATGAATTTTTAGGGATTTGAAATATCAAGTTTTGGAAATGGTGCAAGTAATGAAGAAAATTTGGCGTCGAAGTAACTCATCAATAGCAAACGATTGTTTCTCTAAAAGCAGTCGAAAACATCTTTGCTGGGGGGGGAAATTTGTAAACAAGCATGTTCGACACCATGAGGTAGACATGCATTTCGACAGGTGAAAGATATGTGTATAGCTGGGAAAGAAAAGAATTGAAGAATGTGCTTAGAAAAGCATTTTTGACAGATCTGAACAAGGATGCGTTTTCGACAAAGTTCGACAGACGTGAGGAGATGCGTCGTTTTGACGTAAATGTAGAAATTCAAATTTAAGAGTTGTTACATTTTGCAGAAAGACGCGTGGAAGCACCTGGTGAAAAGGAAACATGTCGAAGGCCAAGTGTCAAAGTTTTAGGATTTATCCGTTAGTGACAGTTACGTTATTTGTATATAAATAGGATATATCTTGTCAGAATTAGTGTGTGAGAAAACTTGTACAAAATTCCTACAAAAATACTCAAAGTAACTCCGTTGAGAAAAGAGTTTTATCTGGAAAATGTACGTGTGAACAACACCATTTTACTTTATCAAAATTTAAATAAGAGTTCAAAGTCTTTTACATTTCCTTTACTTCACAAGTTATTTATTTTCTTCTTCGACATTTACTTATGCATTGTCCAAGTTACGTTCTTTAATTTTCTCCAGAATTGTTACTCTTTTCTTTAATAAAATTCTAAGACTTAATAAAAGTGAAACCAAAGATTGTTAAGAGATAGAAAGTTTGTAGAAAAGCACATGTGTCCTAGTATTTGTATGGTTGATCCTGCAAGTAAACCAATTCATTAAGATTGGGAAACCAGTGGTTGTTCGTAAACATCAACAGCGAACACCTACTACATGGGTGGCCACTCCCCAAGTGGCGTGTGCCACCCCCCTTTGTGCCCCCTGTCACCCAAATTTTCTAGTTTTTCTACTATTTCCAGTATTTTCCAGTTTTCGTTTCTGTATTATTTTCGACTACTGATTTCATCTAATTTCAACCAAAATCTTCATGTTCAATACCTATGGATTCACCATTAATCAATTACCACAAAAATGATTCCTAAATATAAAACCAACATCGCGCAATTTTTTCCACAGAACCGTCAACAATTAATCAACACAAAATCAACATAGTAGAATTATATAATCCCAATCCCTCATATTAATTATCGTATTCCCGGTTATAGAATTCGAACCCTACCCTTACCTTAATTTTGACGGTCGCTCGAATTCCGATCGACTTTCTGACTTGGCTCCGACGACAACAACTTTTGTATCCCTCTTTCTCTAACTTTTCCTCGTTCTTCTTTTCTCACGTTCTTTCTCTTCTTACTGATACTTCTCAAAACCTAACTTCCACTTTTTATTATTTCTTTTTATTATTATTATTATTATTATTATTATTATTATTATTATCTCAATTGGGTTTACTAATCAGCACCCCCACGATTACTACTATTAACGCAACGACTAAGCCCACTTAAATAAACACTCTTATAATTCCATAATATTAATTCTAATATTATTTCTCCCGACTAAATCGACTAATTACCAACTATCAATTAAATTGTCCAAACCACCAGATTAACATATTCAACCATAAACGTAAAATATTCAATATCATTTTCCACAACTTAAATCAACTTATTTACTTAATCCAACTCAAACCAACTTAGAAACATCAATGTAACATTCTCATAATTCGGAACTCAACTCAAATCATCATAAACGACACAAACCAACGTAAATCAACATAAATACACAAATAAACGCAAATCAACACAACATAATACAAGTATATTTAATTAAATAAACGGGTGTTACAAATGTTGTGGTGCCTTTGAGCACATTCATCTTTCCCTAGTGTGTAACCCAAAGGTCATTTTTTGACGAAGGGTGTTCTGTTCGGGTTCCTGATTTGGATGCAGCAGCTGTCCTGACTGCTAATTGTAAGGATCTGAGGTCGGAGCTATGTCGGGATGCTGCGGGAATGATGTGAATCCTCGAAGTCACTCTTGCCTTGAAAGACGTTGAGACCGTCCCTCGCAAGGATCTCCAAACTTTAAAAAATAGGTTTGTCAAGCTGGAAATCGAAAATGTAAAGCTTGAGAATGATTTACTCCAAGAAAAGGGGCATTACGAGAGTAAGCTCGAGTTAATGAGGGAGGTTATCAAGATTAGAGACAAGATGGAGGGGCTGTCCATTGACAACGAGCGTCTAAAGAAGCAGGCTGCGGAGGCGAAGAGAAAGTTTTTCGCCGGGGAGGACGAGATTGAGGAGGAGGCCATAATGATAATTAGGGCTAAGTTGATTGCTCAGATCCATTTGCTGGCGCAAGATAAAGTAGCAATGGTTTTGTTTGGCTTCCACAACGTTGTTGAGAAGCTTAAAGTGAAGAGCCTCGAGGTGGAGTTGGTTGTGGACGGTATTGGTCCTCTTCATCACGTGGAGAAAGGCATAGTGATCCCTCCCGAAGAGGAGTGAGGTTTCTTGGCTTGAGTTTCGTATTTATCTTGGCATGCGTGCCTTTTTTTGATGTATTTTGATTTATGGGACTTATTCCCACTTTTGTATAACTTATGACAGCCTTCGGCCTGTTGGTCGATTTTAAATACATAATTAATTATTTTTTATCTTGTTTGTGCATTATTATGATCATATGTATGCTTTCAATGTTTAAGTTATAGAACTAGGGATATGCTCGACGTGTTATGATGAACTTGTCGGTGTATGAAACTTGTCGAAGGGAGAGATTTTTTATCATTGAAGGGGGTCAAGGACTCGGTCAAGTTCCTTATTCCCCTAAGGCTTAAACCTTTCCCATCGAGAGCTAGAGGTCTGCCATGTTGGTATGGCAATGGCGGAGCGCGTTCGAGGTGTCCCCATTGAGCGAATCCTCTGTCCGTCAACCGGGTAAAAGTTCGCTTGCGTTCACATTTAAGGGTTGTATCTTTACCACAATACATCCCTGTAGCCGGGAGCTTCCCCTCCGTTAATAAGGTAGTTCCTCCGACAGATATTCCGCTCTTTGGCTGGATTTAGCTATAATATTATTTGAGCTTTTCAGCGTTCCATAGTCGAGAAAATGGTTCCCCGTTTAGTTCTTCAAGGTAGTAGGCCTGTGTGCCGGTTTTTGACTTGACCCGGTATGGGCCCTCCCAGTTAGCTGTGAGCTTGCCCTTGCGGGAATATTTCTAGTTTCTGCGCATGACAATACTTCCTACCTAGAATTCTCTTTTGATGATATTTACGTTGTAGCGCAGTTTAATCTTTTTCTTTAGGGATTATTCAAGGAGAGTTTCCCCTGAGAGGATTTCCTCGACTAAGTCGAGCTCTTCTCTTAATGCTTCATCGTTGAGCTCTTCTTCCAGATAAGACTCTGTCCTTTGAGAAGGTTCTTTGATTTCCACGGGGATGACTGCTTATGTACCATATGTCATTCGGAATGGAGTTTCCCTGGTGGTCAAGTATGGAGTTGTCTGGTAGGCCCAAGTGTTGTGCGTTTATACATTCGTGTACTTCATGCAAAATGTTTGACACACTTTCTTCCTCGACGCACTTGAGAAGTGGGATGGAAAATCCTCGGCGGTATAGCTTGTTGTCTATCAGGATGTATGAAGATGCACGATGTCTGGTGGCGCTGGTTTTCTTGCTATCTTCGGGCAACTCACCTGTTGTTAAGTAGTGGTATACTGGAGTCATCCAACAATTATTGTCACCTATGGCGTTGACGTTGATTAATTCAGAGGATTTCTCGATGCTAGGTCGTGGAAGTGTTTCTTGTATGAAGAACTTGTTTCCACCTTTCCTTTGTGTGCTTGCTAATTTTGATAAAAACATCCGCCCGTGAGTTGCGTTCGCGGGGAATATGTTATACCTCTCAGGATTTGAACTGTGACAACTTCTATTGTACCAATGCTAGATACTCGAACAAATGATCATTTTTAGCTTGGTATTCCCCTTTGACCAATGATGCTATGAGCTGGGAATCAGTGTGGATTTTAATTTCCTGAGCGCCCATGTCTTTTGCCAATCGGAGTCCTCAAAACATCTATGTGCGACTTTAATATCTACGTGAAGTGTAGCTACGTATCCTTTATCTGTATAGTATTTCATTTTGAGATGGAAGGTGGAGGGGACGGTGATGAGCTCAGCCAATGTTGGCCTTCCTAAGATGACCATGACCGACGGGAATGCCTCCCATGGGCTATGTGCTGCAAAATACCTTGTGCTTCTGAGATGTCGAAGAGTGAATAAATCTTTGGGTCTGGTGACTGACAAGGCGAATGGAGTAGGAGCAACCTCTCCGTAAATCTCGTTGACTTTCTTGGTCTCCTCCTGTCGAGGAGCTCCGTCATTGAAATACTTCTTGAGATGCCCTTCCTTGATGAGGATCTCAATAGCATCTTTGAGAAGTATGCAGTCTTCGGTCATGTGCTTGTGGCTGCGATGAAAACGACAATACTTACTTTAGCCAGTATTGGCCTTAGCAGTAGTTGGTTTGGGGAAGCGAACGGCTACTTGCTTGAATTCGATATTGATGCCCTCAGTCAGAATCTTCTTACGAGGACCTATGAGGAAGGTATACTCTGAGAAATGACTCGCGGGGCCCTTGCTTTTACGAGGACAGTCATCCTTGTGTTTTTCACGGCGAGGAGCTTCATTGTCGTCCCTTTGCTTGTGAGTCCGTGAATTCTCCTGATTCCTCGAATCTCTTGTCTTGTACGCGACTCCTTTCTCCTCATACTGGATGTAAGCCAGAGCCTTGTGGAGGAGTTTGGAGAGTGAGTGAGGAGGCTCGATCCCCATAGCTTTATGGAACTCGCTATTAGGGCTCAAGCCCTTCTCCAAAATGTATCGCTTCATGCGGTCAGTAGTGTGTACTTCTACAGCTTCTTTGTTGAACATGTGTATGTATTCTCACAGAGGTTCCTCTTTGTTGAAGACCACGAGGACCTGTCCGAATATTTATGTACAGTGGCGTCGTCTGTGGGAGGACGAGACTGAGGAGGAAGCCAAACGAAGAAATTTCCAAGTTATCTTGCCCCAACAAGCGGATCCGAGCAATCAGCTCAACCCTAATTCTCATCGCGGTTTCCTCCTTAGTCCCATCATCCTATAGACGGCGCCACTATACAGAAATTATCCGGACAGGTTCTCTTCTTCTTCAGTTGGGACTGCGAAGGTGCTTGTAGGAGAGGGGTGGTGTACCTGCAAGGTACTCCGATGCTCAAGTAAGTTTCAAAGTTAGACGGACTAAAGCGTTAAGAAAGAGTGTGAGTGATTAGAATTGAATACATGGTCCTACCAAGATGGAGGATATTTATAAGGGCACATGGTCGTGATTTGCGGGTGCGTGGCCCTTAACTGAGTGTAACTTCCTCTAAACGTTTCGGAGGGCAGTTGGTCGCGCGTGTGGAGGAAGTCCCCAACGACTATATCCTAACGGCTCTATTTCTCAACGGTCATGAGGTCGTGAATCTCTTGATGGGCCAATTCCCATAGCAAAACTGGATTGGGCCTCAATTTGGTGTATGGCACCTGCTAGGCTAGTCCAGAACAAGTTCTTTAACTTCTCTTCGGTTAAACTATTTTGTCCCTTCCGTTAGTTTGGCTGAAAAAATGTTAACTAGGACAGAGTTGGCATGCCAGGTATACAAATAGTACATAGACAATTTTTCATCTTCTTTATTCTACATTTTCTTTATCTTTATCCTCACCTTCAACACGTTCATATCAAAACCCATAAAATTTTAAAACAAACCCAAATTAAAGATTGCACTATTGTGAAACAAAGATTGCAAGTAAAGATTGAAAGTAAAGAATGCAGTAAAAAAGGATAAGAAATAGTGAAACAAAACCCTCGAAGAATGCAATAAAAAAAATCATTAAAGTGTCATCAAGAAGAAGAAGCACAAACACTAATAGAAACTACCTTGAAATTAAATCAACAAGAATAAATAATATAAATTAAAGATGATAGAAATCTTCTCAAGTCTCAAATGAATAGCAATAGTTTCATTTTATTCAACTCTACTACTATTATTGCTAGTAGTACATAACAACAAGATCTATTATCATCAATTACAAAATTATATATATATATATATATATATATATATATATATATATATATGAAAACAATAAAATAAATTAGAGAAATGAATATAAAATATAATAACTTTAACGTCTGCATCTAGTGATGGCATTGCATTCACGATGGTAGGGATTCGCCTGAGCACCAAGTCGCCAATTATAATAAGAAGCATTGTGTCGTGAGCAAGGGACAATTTTCCTCCTTAGCGCACCATTGCTTATGTACTTTATTGCTACTAAAATGCGTCTGTTGCTTTTAGAGTCCATCAGAAACTCGGTGTCTTCAATGCTACATTTGACGATGGATCCACGGCAGTCGGTGTTCACCGGTAGGAAGAAGTTGTCGAGATGTAGAAGCTACCATTATTGTTCTCCATAGATCTACCATTTTTGTGAATCTTCAACAACACATCATCGGATGTAGATGCTAAAGATCAAAACTTTATACTTACCCTTGACAATTGTAGTAAAATCAGATGTAGAAATCAATTTTCTGAGATCAAAAGTTTAGGCTCAAGTGGTTTATGGTATAAAAAACAGATAATATAACAAATGGGCCGGTAAGAACAATGATTTGAGATGAAGAAAGAGATAAGAAAAGAGTTGAATAATGAAAAAGGGTTTGGAATCAAACGTAGAAAACATGATAAAGAGAAACATAAAAAGAGAGGTTTGAATTGTCATGCTGAGATTTTTGGTTTTCCATAAATGAATTTGATTTTCCAAGTTTGAACTGGCAACGTTTGACTTTTGATTTTCATGACTTCAATATAAAATTAATAAATGTTAAAAAATTCAACTCAATCCAAAGTTTGGAATATTTTAATCAATATAAAATAAATAAATATTTCAACTCAACGATTAAAAATCCAATAAAACAAATTTTAACGTTTTTTCATCAAAAACTAATAAAAATAACTAAAATATATAACGAAATATAAATTAATTGATCACTATATAACATTTTATTTATGGACCAAAGAGAAACATTGATAAAATTAAAAAACCAAAATAAATTTAAGCCAAAAAAAAAGAAAAATATGAATTAAACTACTTTATGCATGCTTATCTCTTTAATTTGTCATTGACAGTGGTCCAATTTCACCTAACCTAACTGCAGCTTAAAGAAAAACTTTCCTGAAAATGGGTACCAATAATTAATGTCTTACAATGAAAAAGTAAACTAATGTCTTGTTAAGGTTGTGTAATGTAACTTAATAAGGCCATAATTGGTCTTTTTAAGGGCAAACAAGTAACTAAATCATGACCACTAACTGTTCCACACAATTTATCATCATCATATACCTGGCCAATTATGTTTTTTCTTTCTCATATTAAATCCTACATTTCCATGTTTATACTATATATTATTTTAACAATTTAATAAATATAATTTAATTTAATTAAAATACACCGTCAATTTTATACAATCATTTAATTATAAATATTATTAAAAAAATTATTTTTAATTTTAATTTTATATAAAATAATATAAACAGATAATAAATTGATAGTATAAAACATTTTATATATCAATTGTCAATTCAAATATACATCTTTTTATTAGAATAGAATTCTATAAGAAAAGTCCATGCACATTTTTTATTTTACAAGATTCCATATGCTTAGTCCATCCATTCATAACACAATTATAATTATTTAAAAAAATTACTGTACATTTTATATCATGATTTCATCAACAGAAAGTATCTGGTTCAATCACATGCATGAACACTGTATGCATATTCTTGTTAGTTTATATATATATATATATATATATATATATATATATATATATATATATATATATATATATATATATATATATATATATATATATATATATATATATATATATATATATATATATATATATATATATATATATATATAATTGAAGGTGAGGGAAAAGGTAGAAAAATGTATATTTTGTCCTTTTTTCAATTTTATGCCAATAATTGACTAGGAAGATTACAACCTCAGAAAAAGAAAGTTACTGTTCTTGTACTATGAATTGTAAAGACATGTATATAAATATAAATTTTGATTTATAATTTAAAATATAAAACTTATATTTTAATAATTATCATGATTGAATGAGCACTTGTATCTAAATTGCTTGAATGCAAAGAGTCCACAAATTTTAAAATACAAATTTACCATAATATTAATTAGTTATACTTTATTATAATTTTTTATATTTTAATGTATTGTTTTGGTGTAGTCATTAATCTTCATTAAATGTGTTGTATGATGAAAATAGATTCATTACAGATCATATACAGGGGTTGACTAATAACTTATGCTACAATTAACAATATCATTTGTTTACTTCTTAAATAATGTATTTTATATTAGTATTGTTTTCATTTAATTTTAGAAACCCTTCTCTGTCTTGGATAACGTTAAAAAAAGTAATATTTTACTGCTATCCAAGACAAATGATATAGTGGACACAAAGTAAATAAATTATATTGTTACGTATAACATAAGTTATTAGTCTCTATTATATATGTCTATGACTAACAAATATGACTTAATTAAAAAAATGTTTAGTTGAAATTCACTAGTTCCGCAGATATATCTACCGAAGATTTCAACGTAAAATATTAAAAAAATGTATTTGGAGGTATATCAGGAGAATCAGAAAATACATAATTGAAAATGCATATGTTGTGTAAGAGACTCATGGAATGGAATAAGAAATTCTCAAATTTTAAAAAATAACAATATTGTCAGATAAATTTATTTCTAAACTGGAAAAAATCATTCTAAATAAATTTTCAACAAAATCAAATTATATTTTTATTTTATTTTATTTTCTAAATTATCAAAACAACGTCATATTATTTAAGAAAAAAACATAAATTTAATTTCTTGATTTGATTTTTCAAAATTGACGACTCCTCAATTTTTATGAATTTTGGTTGGTTATCCTGATTGAATAATTTACCCGATCAAACAATCATATCAGATCATTAACCTTTTCAATTCTTGTTCAATCTAGTTCAATTTTAAAACATGATTTAAAATATTACCATGTAAACTTTATTAAAATGATTAAAGTATATACTCTGATTTTTTAACGAAATTCTAATGCTGTATCGATTTAGTCATTTAGATCATTAAAAAATTTAAAATAATCAATAAATTTTTTATTATTTTTTTAAAATAAATTATAATTAACAAAGCATAATGGTGCCAATGCCAACCCAATACAAATACAAGAGGACAACAAAAAGAGATTAAAAAAAAAAATACCCTACCAACAAACAGCTACATACCAACATAATCTGTTGAATTAATGTTCCAAACATCCTTATTTTAAACTGCATATGAAAAAAGATCAAATTTGTCCTTAAATTAATGTTTGTAGAAATGAAAATTATAAATATCAAGATGAATTTGAAATTTAGTAAATAATATCATAGATATATTTGATATCAGATTTGGACTGGGGGATTAAGTATTCCTTTGTTTAAGTTTTTTTTAAAATAACTTTTATATGTTATTATTTTTGTTGAATTTCTTTTACAAAAAGTTAAATAAATAACTTCAAATAAAAAGTTGGTTTGAACTGTTATTTTTGAAATGTTATTTTAATTATTTTATTTTTTTGTTATAACATTTTTTAATATTAAAATTTCAAAATATCGCTTAAATTTGAATTTATTTTAAATTATTTTTGAGATATGACTTTTTAAAAATAATTTTGACAATTTTTTTAATTTTTTAAATATATATATATATATATATATATATATATATATATATATATATATATATATATATATATATATATATATATATATATATATATGCTATAGAATGTCTTAATTAATATTTCTATTTATAAAAAGTAAATTGATTTTTTTTAATATTTTAAATTATTTTTATAAAAATCACTTTTAAAAAAGTAAAATAAATTTAAAGCTAAAATAAAGTGATCCTAACTTTTTTGACATTTTACAATTTCAAAATAGTGATAATGTAAATAAAAATTCTACAATTTCAAATACCAACTTGAATATTGACTCATAAAAAAAAAACTTCATTACTTGAGTATATAAACCTTAAGCTTGACAAAACTTGTGAAGAAAAAAAATGGCATCAACACTGGAAATTCATTATGATTCACTGAAACAAGATGATTCAGAATTCAACTTAACAGAATGGGCAATGAAAGGTAGTAGAATGATAAGTAGAGAGAACACAAAATCAAGAAGATATTCTGCATCAATTATAAGAAGCATTAGAGAAGACACAGATTCTTTTAGATCAAACATTACCTTTTCTAGCACTGCTTCTTCTCCTGGTTACACATTAAAAGGTACATTCACCATTTTCATTTCACTCCAATTATTTCATTATTTTTTTTATTTTTTTTTCAAAATTTTCTCTTTTTTAATTTTTGCAGATGAAATAGACCCTTCAACCTATTCTTTCACTACCGCTCTTAAAGGTACTCGTTACGGTTATTAACATTAGTTATACTCGAGATATCATTATGATTACGATGAATTTTTTATTTTTGTTAAATTATAGTGATTCACATGCATGTAATAATCCGAAAATTTATGATTAATTTTCTTTATAATTTTTGTATACTAAGGAAAATTCTTTTATAATATAAATGAATTGTTTGCATGATGTTTATTTTGTAGCATTGCAAGCAAGATCAGTTTTCAAAAGTTGGGAGTGTTTATCACCAGATGGATTTGCATTGAATTCAAAATGGAATGAAGCTGAAAAATATATATGCAACCCTTTATCAGGAGAAGTACCAATGGAATGTTTATCTGCAAAAACTCTTAGTGGAAGATTATTTCAAAACTCAACCACAAATAGAATCACCATGTCTGCTCCACTAGTTTATTCATCTAGACAAATTCAAACAAGAACAATGGCTTCCACTTTTAGTTTCGCTAAAGAAGATGTAGCTCTTCGGTTTCATAGTCCAGATCCTGAGTTCGAATTCAACCCTGAGAATACAAAAGGTTTAATAATCTCTTGAAAAATAGTTTCGGCCTATAATATAATTTTCTCTTGCGTAATTGATTTGTCTATGCAGTTGCGCGCTTAGAATATATTTTTTTTAATAATGATTCTAATTGATCTTATGCAGAAAAGAAAAAGGAAGGAATGACAAGAGATGCATACACTCAAAGTAGTGCATTTCCATGTCTTAGTTCAAGCAATCTTAGCACTATTTTAACTCCATCCATCATAGAGATTTCCAAAGATGACAATAAAACTAAATTAGAGGAAGAGGTAAGTGCTAGATACTTTTTCTTAGTAAGATGATGATTTATGAGTTTTGCTTTCTAACTATCGTGATTTTCTATCTCGAAGGATTAGTCTTTACAAATACGTGTAAAGAATATCCGATTTATAAAAAAATAAAAAATAAAAATATAGGGCAAAAAAAGAGTTTTGTTGTCTATTGTATTTTTTCTGAGTTCAAAAAATGAATCTTTTCGATTGCGCGGTGAGAATATTCGACTAATATAAAAACCTAAAAAGAAAAGAAAGAAGAAAACCATAGGGCAAGGGTGTGTTTTCCAAGATAAGAGAATCAAATCTAGTAACCATATGAACTCATATTGTGAAAAATGTGGGGCAATAGTACTATAGATATATCATATAATGGTCCCTATATTTATCTATCTATCTCATTTCACGTGCACATCCCACTCAAGTTTTGGTCCCTCCATTTCCCTACTATCAACCAGTTGTTTTCTGTCTACTCGTACACCTTCTAACACATCTCTTTCATAGAACTGTTTTTTTATTTTTTTGCTATCAAAAAAGAACATGAAACTATTATTAAGGGTTTGTAAGATACCAAATATATCATTGATGTGAGATACAAATGAATGCATGTGCAGGGAGAAGTGAAGGACAAAGAAATATGGGAGACAAGAGAAGAAAAAGAGAGAGGGATGCAAGAATATAAGAAGAAAGAAAGTGGTTGCTTTTCATGGATAAAGAAGAATAAGAGAAGAGAGAAAGAAAGACAAAAAAGGAATAATGGCATATTTTTAATTAATTGAATGTTTGCTATAAAAATGGCCTAAAAAATAAGAAAGTATAGGATGGTGGTGAGAGTGAGGGGAATCTTTTTTGTACTCTCTTTTTAGCAATTTTGAAGTGCATTAATTATTACTTGAAATAGAAAAGTGTGAAACAATTGTAAGTTGTGTGTAGATATACATTTTTATGCTCCTCTTATGTTGTGTAATTTAATGTTATGCTATGTTGTGGAAAATGTTATTAAAGTAAATTGCATAATAAATAAATAAAATACTATGAATGAATGAGGAAAGTATTTTTTTTAGGGGGGATAGAAAACTCATTTTGAACCGAATTCGATAGACTTGGTTAATATTTGCAGCAATCGGGCAGATATTGATCAGGTTGCGGGCTAATCCGTGAAAGACATTTGGTTTGAAATGGTTGGGTATGGGTGGTCTCGGATGTGCAAACTCAAACCAATAAAATCTGAAACCGACTATATTATTATATGAATTTATTTATTTTATGCAAAATCACATCAGAGAATTTTTAAGTTATTGTATTGTTACAGGTTTGTCATTTAAATTGTTTTAACACTAAAACTTCGAAAATTCATAACTCGATTTGTAAGTGTCTGATTGACGCGTAGTTCGAATTGTTAGGAAGCTGATGTAAAATACTTTCTTATAAAAATATACTTTCAGTATCAGAATCCTTACTATTCGGCACGCGGGCGGTTGATTTGCACATGTCGAGTTATGTGGGTTGGTGAAATGTGTGTAGAGACTTGGTGTAATTGGAGAACTATGATGTCTTATGTCGAGTGATAGTAATGATGATGTTGAGGGGTTAGTATTGTTGAAGTATATTTGTAGGAAATGTGATAGTATCGTTGTAGTGGTGTCTGATGATTAGGCGATGATGATTGTGTGTTATTATATTAGATGATGCTTATGTGATGATGATTATGTATGGATGTTTATGTGATGATAATTATGTGTTGATGTTATTATAAAGATTTTGACATGTATTAGTGATGTCATTTAAGGATTCTATGATGAAATAAATAGATGAGGTGCATGTTTTGATATTTCTATATGTTATGTGACGAACATGATGATCAAATGAATTACGATGATTTGGTATTGAAATGAAGTTGTGATGTTATATTATGATGTTTATGATTGTTATGTGATGACGATTATATTTTGATGGATTATATGACTGATGTATAGATGTTGTATGTTGAGTATTATGATGAATTTTACATGAATATTGATGCAAATGTTGATTATGTTAAAGTTGTTGCATCATTGCATTCATGGCATACATATGATGTTGGGGGGCTACGATCCCATTGTGTGGATCGGGTGATGTTGTTTATGTTGTGCTCCCTGATTGGAGGGTTGATGGACCAGTGTCCATTATATGTTGATTGGTCTCACATGTATGATTCTATGACGTTGCATTTCATGCTAAGTGGCATAGCATAGTTGTGTATCCTTGTTTTTGATGACGTGTTGATATTCCTATGATGTTTAGTTGATGATGTGTTTTTGTCCTATTAATTTTCTTTTCTTTATATCATTATAATGAATTGTGATCACTCATTCTGCCTGTTTGAATGTTGCCCCAACATGGGTAACGTACAGATAACCAAGATTAGTTCGTGGAGCGTGAAGAGGTAGCTTTTGGAGTTATTTTCCTTTTCCGTAGTTTAGAGGGTGTCTTGCTCTGATTATGTAACATTGGGTCGGGAACATTGTAAACCTTCAAGTTCCATTTTTCTTGGTTTAATAAATGTTATAATTGTTTTACTTAAGATGTTTTGAAGTTTGATTTGAATTAAATTGAGAAATTATTCTGCTGTGATGTTTTGTATTAAATGTATTGAAAACCCGTGTTACGGAGCAGGATGTTTTAATTGATGTTTTATGAAATAAATGTGACGCCTTTTTAAGTGGAACTCTTATTTAATTGATTATTTCATCGCGTATTTTACTTGGGGCTAGAAGGGTGTTATATTAGTGGTATCAGAGCAGTTCGGTTCATCCGGCCAGGTTGTCTAATGTTGTTTTTTCTTAGTACGCAACATGTGTGTGAAACACTGTTGGTACTTGCTTGTTTTCTAACCATTGTTTGCCAGTGTAGGTTCAAAATAAGTGGGGGAGAAGTTGTCGCTTCTCTAAGTATTTTTGGTTGTGGGATGTTGACTTAGTGTGTAGTGGATTCCAAGGGTGAAAATGTTGTTAGGACAGTGTTGTTCTCTATTTTGGAGGAGATACGGAGATAAGGCTTACGGTTACTAAGGATTTGTGTCGTGGGTGGCTTAGTACACAAGATGCAAGGACCACTATTGTAGGTTGGTAAATATGGTTTATGCCCGTCATGATTATCAGCTATCTATTGACAAATTGAGGATATGATCACCTTTAATCTCTTGTTGATAGTAGACAAAATCACGTTGGATGGAATAGACATATTTTATCAGCTTAGATGGTGTGTACGGTGAAATAGAATGGAGTTGAGTTGAGTGCTTAGAGATGGTTTTAATGAGTCGATGCAGACTATTATATTTGGAAATGAAGTGAATTTGAGTTTCCTATTTATCAATCAAGTTGGAATGTGTTAAAGGAGAATGATCGGGTATTCTTGATGGTTAATTCTCGGGGAGAAACCATGTGTTGAATAAATGGATGAGTGAACCTTTGATGAATGTGAGATGTTAGGACCTGCAAATAAGTGAAATAAAATAGTAGGATTTTGAAATACGAAACCAGAACTTTTTATGGAATCGAATTCGGAGATCTGGAAGGCCTCCAAACGCTAAAAGTCGTAGACTGGATTATGTTGTTCCGCGGGCAGTCGCCCCAGCATCGTCAGGCGAGCTACAAGTGAGAGCGGCAGACCGAGTTTTCGAAATGTCGTAACTTGAGTTTGGTAAGTCCATTTGATGTGTCATGCTAAGTGTTGGAAAGTTGAAATGATAAACTACATTATGATGATAATAATTGAGTGCTTTAATGCATGATTCAAGTACCTATGTGTTTATAAGTTTAATTTATCACATGTTGTTATGCTACGACATGCTATTTGATAATAAACATGATGTTGATTATGAAGTAGTATTGTGGTGATTTGGTAATGATGTCATTGTGACCTTAATGAGGTAACTATCAAGAATATATGAGGTAGACCATTTGGTGATAAAGTGAGAATTTAAGTATATTCCAAAGACAGTTTTTCGGGATGAGGTACGGTCACTATGAGTACACTTTGATGTTTTTTGGTGTATCCAATGCATCTGGCGTGTTCGTGGGGTATATGAATCGAATTTTTCATGAGTATCAGGATAAGTTGGTTGTGGTTTTCATTGACGATATTTTGAGGCACTCTAAATCCGAAGAGGAACATATAGAGCATTTGCAAATTTTGTTACAAGTATTGAGAGAAAGGAAGTTGTATGCCATTGTTAAAATATGATTTTTGGTTGTATGCAATAAGTTTTCTTAGCCATGTGATTTCTAGTGGTGTGATAGTTATTGATCCTTCTAAGATTGATGTTGTGTTGCGATGGAAGATTCCGAAGTCTACTACGGAAATAAGAAGTTTTATGGGATTGGTCGGATACCATCGTAAGTTTATCGAAGGCTTTTCTAAGTTGAAATTATCATTGACGCAGTTGACTCGAAGGGGGTCAAGCTTATGTGTGGAATGTTGCATGGGAAGAGATTTTTGTAGAACTGAAGAAAAAATTGACAATTGTTTCGGTATTTATTTTTCCCAATCTGAGTGAGTCTTTTGTGGTGTATTGTGATGTGTCTAGGATGGGTCTTAGTGGTGTGTTGATGCAGAATGATCTGCTTATGCTTCAAGATGGTTGAGGATCCTTGAAACGGAATTATCCTACATGTGATTTAGAATTGGCAATTGTGGTGTTTGTGTTGACAATTTGGAGACATTGTCCATTTGGTTCAAAATTTGAGGTGTTCAATGATCTTAAGAGTTTAAGATGAGGCAGAGAAGGTGATTAGAATTATTGAAAGATTGTGATTTTGATTTGAGTTACCACCCTGGTAAAGGAATTATAGTGGTTGATGCTTTGAGTAGGAAGTAGTTACCTATGTTGGTTTTTATGGTGATAGAATTAGAAGCGATCGAGTAGTTTCGAGATTTGAGTTAGTATGTGATGAGACTCCTGACAGTGTGAAGTTGGTTATATTGACACTAACTAATAGTATTTTAGAAGAGATTCGTCGATTTAGAAATCTGACTTGGAGTTGGTTGATCAATCGACCTTAATTAACCAAAGGTAACAGAGGTGAAGTCTGAGTTGATGGTAATGGTGTATTGAGATTCTGAGATAGAATGCATGTTCCAGAAATTTAAAAAGAGTGTTTTAGAGGAAGAACATCGAAGTAAGTTGAGTATTCATCCTGGTGCTACAAAGATGTATCAGGAATTGCAAAAGCTGCTTTGATGGTCGGGTAGCAAAATGGGTGAAGGTGTGAGAAAAACACAAGAAATGGGGGATTGAATTGAGGTTTTCACTCTTGGCTACTTTTCGCACTTTGATGAGTTGCGTCAAGTTAAGATATGAATGCGTTGCGGAAGCATAAAAAAATGTAAAGCATAAAACAAGAGTAAAGAACACACGATATATTCTGGTTCACTTGAAAACTTCCCAAACTAATCCAGTCCACCCACCAAGTTGCTTTCGCCTTAAACAATAACTTAATCCACTATAGCCAAATGATTATGATTACAATCGTGCAACCAACTGCCGTGAATAACTACATAGAACCTCTGTGACTTCCTGTGAGGCAGCCTGTCGTGACTAACTGTACAACACCACATGTTCTGACTTCCTGTGCAGCCTACGACCTTGACTAACTGCTAAAAACCTTTGTGACTTTCTGTGCAGTAACCTGCCGTAACTAACGGCACAACACAAGATGTCATAACTTCAGGCTCCAGAACTAACTGTTTTGAGCTGCACTAGAACCTTATCCCCAGAACATATCATCAGAACACATAGTTCTATGAATGCACTAGCAACTAATTTTTGTGCCTTTCAAAAGTCCTGATCTTCACTCGGTCCTTTAGGGAAAGGGTTGTTTACATATGTTTTGCTTCTTAATAAGCAGATTGTAAACTCACTTAAGTACATCAGAAGAACTTAAATACACACTTATAATATTACATTGTATTCTTGCACCATTGTGTGGTCTTCTGCTTATTCATTGAGCACTTGAAGGTTGAAGTCTTCTTCTTCTTCTTCAAAAGCTTTGCAAGCTTGTTGATCTTCATTTGAGCATAAGAGAGACTTCTTCATCTTGATTCACTTTTAGAACATTTTTGGACAGCAACGCATGATCTTCTTCAATCTAATGATCACGTTGGTTACACAACACTCTTTTTGTGGATTTGTAGTTGGAGCTTCCATGATCATCTTCATTGCCTTCTGCGAATTTGCAAGTCTTCTGCAGCATATGAAGTTAAGCACATTGTGAATTCAATATCTCTCTGCTTCATCAAATTGTTGTCAAAGAGTAATCATCTAGAAGAGTTTCATATTCAAGTAAACTCTTTGTGGTTTGTTCCAATGTTATCTTTGTTTATCATCAGCCTTATGTGATTGTATGACAACATCAACAACATGGTTCAAAGACCATTTGACAACTTGGTTGTATGTGTGTTTGTAGCGGTAAAATCGTGAGTGTAAGTTATTGATTAAATTAACTCGATTAACACAGAGTCGCCACCGCGCTTTTCTTTATTTCCGAAAGGAAAAAGGTAAAAGAACGAATAAAAACCTAGGATTCTAAAAGCAAAAGCTAAAAGAAATAAACAGAGATTGGGTAAGGGGATTGGTTATGAACCGGGAAGGTTTTAGGCACCCGACTCATCCGTGGTACTCCACGGGAGCCCTTTGAAATACTTATTGCTTTTTAGTCTGAAATTGGTTTGCTTAAAAATGATGGAAGAGATGAGAAGAAGAATATTTTTTAATGATTTTGTGTTTGATAAGGTTTTAAAGCCTTATGCCTACGTACCCACAAAGTGCAATGCGAGATCAAAACCTCGTAGTTCGTGGTACAAAGTTTTAAAAGAACAAATGAGTTAAATTGATTTTAGAATGTAGAGATAAGTCGTCATCCCTTAGCGAATAATTCCGCTAGAAGGGATGAATCATATCTAAACATGTGGAAAAGAAAAGGTGCACAAAGCACAAAAACAATTGAGTGGGTTTGCATTTTTTAAAGTATATGAGAAAATGGTTTTGATATATTTACATGAATTAACATTGATTAAGAAACAAAATGAAAAGTTTAAAAATCGCTTGACCGAAGTCAAGGTTTATTTATAAAAGTGTTTGAAGTTTAGAAAACAAGAAGGTTTTGAAATAGGAGGAAGTTTTGAAAATTAAAGAATGGGGAGGAGATGAAGAGACTAGTCCTAATGCTTGAATTAAAAGCTAAGGAAAGAATTTACCAAAACCATAATATGCACAATTCTTCAAAGATCGTAATTTCCTCTTCAAAGGTTAATGAAGTAACTTGAGGTCGAGGTTTCTAATCCATTCCAACTTGAGCAAAGGGAGATCCTAGGAGTCTAAGTCCATTCTCCAAAAGCAAAGGGATAGTAACCATAGTCCGCAAATTAGAAGTCACAAGTTTTTTAAGAGTTTAATCCTTTATTAAGTGTTTTGATATCCAAATGGACAAAATAAAAACAAGCACAATATGAATATAAACAAGCACAAGATGAATATAAACAAATGATATATGATATAATATGACAAAATATAATAAGGAGATAAGGGAGCAAGAGATTAAAATAAAAGGATAAGGTGCAAGAGATTAAATTTAAACAATTATATTCACAATATTATAATATTTACAATATAAAGTGGTATGATGAACTTAATCAAGCACAACCACAACAAGGAAAATAAAATCGAGGCAACCGGATCCAAGTGGATCTTAATTCGAATCGGGACAACTGTAGGTCTATGTTAAGCAATCGCCGAGTAATTTACGGAGTAATTACCCTACAAATGAGGCCGGTCACCACTAATTAAAGTGGAAAATATTTGTGTTAATACATGTTAGAGAAACGATATAATGGATCGTTCTCCGAAAACATGTCACACTAAAAGAAGAAGGAAGGTCTAATCTTAATCGAGATTTTCGTTGAATTTCTCGAAAAGCAACCTATCACGATCTCAAAGTATGGAGAATGATCCAAATGATCATTCATCCATAGATTTGAAATAATGAAGATTAAACTTAATCGGAAATCAACAATCCCGAATCAGAAGATTGTCATCGACCAAAATAAAAAAGAGATGAAGAAAAATGGATCCAAAAATAGATCCAAAAAAAGAAATAGAAAATATTTTTTAAAACTTTTTTTCTAAAAGTTCTTTTTTCAAATTGCTTCTCTAAAATAAATTCTAAAATATTTTTCCAAATTACTTTACTAAAACAATTTTCTAAAATTTTCTTCAAGAAGAAACTTCACTCAAAAAAGAAGTAACAAAACTCAATTAGAAAACAAATTATACAAAAAAAAATGTTAAATGAAAAAGAAAAAAAAATGAAGAGAGGAGGGATGATGTCTCGCGGACAGGTGTGACCAAGAAAAAGATCTAAACAGGCCCAATTCAACTCTCTTTTTACACAAAGAAAATAAATTAATTATAATAAAGCAAAAAAAAGAAAACAGAAAGAACAAAGAAGTGTTCTTCTTCCTCAATGCGAAGGTCACAAAGAAACAGGGCAGAAGCAATAAATCAGCGGCGGCAAACACGAATCCAAGCTCACCTTCAAGAAATCAAACACAAATCTCTCTTCTCCTTCTCAAAACCGCGAGCTCTTCTTCCTTCTTCTTTCAATTTCCAATTTCTTTCCTTCTCCTTCACGAATTTCAAACGCAAGCTCTCTCTCTCTCTCTGTTTCTTTCAATTCGAATTAATTTGGGAACTTTAAAGTGAGGGACGATTTGAGTGGAAGGATGAAGGTCTTGATTGAGTGAAAGGGGTGAATTGAAAGTTAGGTTTTGAATTGGGGATGAATTTAGCAGAGATTCGGGGAGGCTATCGAAGCTTGGATTTGATGAGAAGTGAGGTTCTTATTTATAGATGGAGGGAGCTGAAGTTGTGGTGCCGTTTTGACTGATTGGGATTGCGTTTTGAAATCACGAAGTTCTCGTGTGCACTTTGCTTCCGTTTTCGTTTTGCTTGCCTCTTTGAAATGAATTTTCAATTTGCGTTTTATGTTCAAAGCTTGCTGCGTTTTGTATTGTTGATTTTGCGTTTTTTATTTCAGGTAGTTTTCTCGTGCTTGTATGCGTGACGCAGGATGCGTGCGTGCGAACTGGATTTTATTGCTTACAGCGTAACTCGTGTACGGATGCTTCGGCTCTTGTTGGAGCTTGTGAAATTTCCGCGGCTGAGACTTGGAATTGATGGCTGGTACGGATACGGAAAATTGGCTTGCTGTTGTTTTTTGTTTGGCTGATTGCGGGATGCGGCGTGTGAAGTCAGTTGCGGGATGGATGGCTTGGAAGCTGGAAATTTGCTTTGTGCAGCATGCGTGGGAAATGCCTGCGGCTTGTGTGGTTTAGGCGCAGGAGGCTTGCCTTGGCTTTTGTCCGCATGCGGCTTATTGTTTTGGCAAATAATATTTGTGGGGCCTACGCGCATAGGCTTGGGAAGAGCTTACGGATGAGGGGCTTGGGAAGCCGCAGGATGTGTGGGAAGTTTGTAAATTGGTGGGCCAGGTGTGTATTGGGCTTGGGCAGGATACGGATTGATGGGAAGGCTATGGGTGTTGACTTGCCAGATGCTTTGGCTGGAGGAAATATGAGGAAACTAGGCGCGTGAGACTTGCTTGGAAGGATGGGAAAGTGGATTGCAAGTGTGGGCCAGACTGCCTTTGATGTGGGCGTGATGTCATGCGCATGATGCTTGGGACAATGTGAGTTTGCGGCTGGGTAATGGAAAGCAAAGTGTGGAGTAGAAGGAAGGCTTTAGGGATATGGGCCAAAGGCCCTTTTTTTATTTGTTATGAGAAGCAACTAATAAAAAAAAGAAATGGATTGTATAAAAAAATGATAATATCATTGTTTCTTTTTTTATTATGAGTTTTTGACAAATGGTTAGGAAAATAATAAAAATGGTTTATGAATATAGAAAAAAAGTAGAATTATGAATTATGGTGTATGAAGGAGAAATAAAAAACGGATATTTGAATTTAAATGGATAGAAGTGAATAACAAAGAAATCGAAAATGGATAGAAAAAATAATGGAATTGGAATGAAAGAATTGAAATAATCGGAAATCGAAAAATGATTAACGGACTAAATTTGGAATAATGGAAAAGGGCATATGGATGAATAAATGACTAAAAGAAAAATGGTTTGATCGAAAAAGAATAAAGGGTATGAAATGATGATTTTTTAAAGGCCCACGACCAACTTCCGATTTTTCTTGCACAAGCCACTGGTGAAAAATGAACACAGCCAACCAAAGAACCACTGAGCAGTTGAATAAATTGCAACTCAAACCACAACTGTCATTTGAAAATTGTCTTATTACTTCCTGATGATTTGAAATCAAACTGAGGAAAATAAATCCTCAGATGACCCGCTGATGAATTAATGAACCGATGAACTGATAAACACTGAAGATTCAAACCAAACTTCGCACAGAACACTGTCACACAACCCGACTGGTACTTTGAAAACGCACTGTCCAATAAATGAACCATAGGCACACACAACTGGCAGTCAACACAATCTTTTGATAGTTTGACCAGATTAGGTCAAACATCCTTCTGAAAACGCATTGTGATTGAACAAACGCATCTGAATCAAATTCACTGTTTTATCTTCGCAAACCTGCAACACAGAGAAGAAGAAGAACACTGCAACATATTTTTTTGGTATTTTGGTTAGTGATCAGTAAATATAAACAAATAATGAAACAGTAAAATAATGGTGATCCCCTGCGAAGCATAGACCCGATCTGAGGAGAAACCCGAAAGCTGTGCGATCTTGTTTGTATGCGAAATGCAGATGATATATGAAGAAACCTTAGGGCAAAAATTAGGGTGTTACAGCTGCCCCTATTTAAGTTTCTTCAATCCGGAGATATGAAGATTGACATCTTCGTCTCTACAAGATGGGAGAGACTTAAATACAGAATACCCAATTTTTGTCCTAAGAGAACAAATGATATGATATGGATATGATATGCAAACCCAAGATCTCTGTGGGGAAAATAATGACCACCAGAGAACAGCAAAAACTTGGGGACACAGAAGAAAATCCCGATGGGGAAACAACAGACAATGAACGAGTTACCAGGAAAATAAATCACTGGATAACAGACTCCACTTGGGAAAAGATATGATATAATCAAGAAACAAAATTCAACCAGGGAAATATCAACACCCTGCCAGAAATATCAACCAATCAAAGTATTCGAATCCAAGAATAGAGAAATAATGTGTTAGATAAGAATCAACAACTACCTGATTTACTGGGTAGGAAATACAACGGACTCGACTATCAATTTACCGGATAGGAGCAAAACACGGAGGGATAACCTCAATTACCTTTTTACTGGGCAAGAAACTCTCAACTACTTGATTTATTGGGCAGGAGTATAAGGGACTCGACTATCGATTTACTGGATAGGAGCAAAATACGGAGGAATAACCTCAATTACCTTTTTACTGGGTATAAAGAAACTCGACTATCGATTTACTGGATAGGAGTATGATCATCTACCTGATTTACTGGGTAGGAACTCAATCAAATGGAAACAGCTTCTATTACCTTTTTACTGGGTAAGAAGAAAAAATATTGGCTACCGGATTTACTGGGTAGAAACTCAATCAAATTACCTTTTTACTGGGTAAGAGGAAAATAACTTGATTATCGGATTTACTGGGTAGAACAATTCTCGACTACCGAATTTACTGGGTAGGAGCTAAAGCAAAGGAAAACAAACTCTATTACCTTTTTATTGGGTAAGAGGATAAAATCTCGACTACCGAATTTACTGGGTAGGAGCACAAGTAAAAGAACTTGATCAATTTGGTAATATTACCCACTATCGATTACTGATAGCTTAATCCAAAGTAATAATACTCAAGCTGGAGAAAATATTGCCCACTATCAAACAATGATAGCTTAATTCCAAAGCAATATATCCACAACAGGGGACCAAAGTTCAATCCAAGAAAAAATTGGAAAAAAACGGTCAAACAAAACTCATCCCGAGGAGGAAATATCTCAACTGGGGAAAATTCCATCCAGATAATAAACTGGGGAGGAAACTGAATCAACATCATCCACGAGAAACAAGCTTAGTGGGGAATTAGAAAGGATTAACACTTTCTGCCTAATGGTCGACACTCTAAACTTGAGAGGAAGACAACACACATACTTTGTGGGGAAAGTCCACACCAAAGAGCAGAGAACAATAATAAACACAAGAATGCAAGCAAACAATGTTATGCTTATGCGTATGTGTAACACGGTGGGAGAACTGACTTTAAGTTATGTTGCGGATAGCAAGAGTCGCCACCGACTTTTATTTTATCCAAAAGGAAAGGGTATAAAAGAACAGGAAAGACCTTAAGAGATATTTTTGGGTCCGGGGGGTAGGTTATGTAAAGGGAAGGTGTTAGCACCCTTTACATCCATGGTTATCCATGGGCTCTTAGTTACTTAGCTCACTTTTGAATTGTTTTTGAAAGTGTAGTGTGTGAATAGAAAAATTTTCAGAATAGTTAATAATGATCCATGTACGGATGCGTAAAAACTTGTTTTTGAAAATTGGTTTGAAATTTGTTTAAGTGTTTGAAAAGTTTGAAGTGAGCAAGTACATAAGAGGAACCTACCCTAAAGTTTTAAGTCTTTCTTGTTCTTTATCCTTTCATTGGTAAGACTATCCCTACTATTAAGGAGTAGGTAGTCATTACCTTGGATGTATGGGACATGAGAGGGACATCTGTTTTTATGAAGGCAACTGTGGGGATGTATTAAGCATATAGGAGGGACTATCATCATTTATTCGAAGGGACTTGACCTTTAAAGGCAACCAATAGGGACTTGATGATTTTTTCTTTTTAAAGGGACTTGCTTTATACACCCCACTTGACCTTATTAGTAGGCAACTTGAGGGATAGCCTTAGAAAGTGAGACGGCGATTAAAATCGACTTACGTGTGTGAGTGTTTAATTTAATTATCTTATGATTAAAGTGACCTAATTTATTTTTAAAAAATACATATTTGCACTCCCTAAATTACTAACCATAACAAAAATAATTAAATAATTACAAAATTTACATCCAGGAGCATTTACATAATAATAATAAACAAATTAAAATAGCAAAAATAAATAATAAGCAAATAAATAAATAGCAAAAAATAAATAAATAAAATAAGCAATAAACAATAAATAAATAATAGGGGTTAGTGATAATAATAATTAAAATAAGGTTAGTAGAAATAATGAAAATATAAGATAATAGTAAATAATAAATGATAGTATAGTTATTAACAATAATTAAGATATTGGTAAAAATATTATAAGAATAAAATTAAAACAATAAACAAAAATATGGAAAATTAAATAATTATGATATTTTATGTACAAATTATTATTTTCCAATATATTACAATTATAAGATTTAACTTTTTATAGATTCAATTGTTTAAAAGAAAATAATTTGGATTATAGATGTAGTATATAAAATATATTTACATATTATTAATAATAATATACATAATATCTATACTAAGAATTAGGAAATAGAAATTATTTAGAAAATAAAATTAGATTTTTTTTTAAAATTAAAATTCATTTAGAAAATATTTTTAGGGTTTTGTTAGAAAACTATTTAAGGTCCAATTTAACAATTATAATTTATTTAAATAATACATACATACATATATTTTACATTTGAAACTTATAATAATGAAAACTATTTTTTTTTAATTCTTACAAAAATAATTTTTTAGACACTAGATAACATACTATACATATATTATAATGTAGAAAAATAATAAAGTTTATTTATTTGAATTTATTTATGAAAATAAGATAATGACTAAATATAAGAAAATTGAAAGAAAATAAAAATCAAAAAAAACAGGACCTGGGATTTGAACCCAGGTCCTTTACCTGAATAGTGGGAAGAACAACCACTAGGCTACGCTGCATGTGCCGCAAGAGGAATGAATTCCATTTACTTTTGTTCTTTAAACCAATGAACCAGGAAAATAATGAGAAAAAATAAAAGGCCTGGGGTGGGAATTGATCCCAGGACCTTTACATTCACAAGCATACGCATCACCACCCGGCTGGAAGAGCCCACCTGATAACTGGATGGCTATAATTGATTATATATTATACCTGCGAAATAATCAAAATAAACAAACAAAATGTCATAAACGGGGAATCGAACCCCAGACCAAGTCCATGTATGCGCACACCTACAACCACTGGGACACAAGCGCTTGTGTGACAAATAAACAGAATGCCAAAATAATATTTTAAGTCACGATTTTGAATATGAATTTCGCGCCAGGATGCCTTCATCTTCAACCTCCTATCCTTCAAAATTTGCTGCGAAATCTACTAGGGAATCACCTGCGAATTCTATTTCCCAGGAAAACCTACAAACATCAATAAGCAACAAAGCTGTACAATTTTACAAAATTAAACACAGCATTATAATCCATACATTCACACGATTAATACTGTGTTGTTAGAATCCATTTAAACTTATTGAATCCTCAAACCCTAATTCCAAGAACTAAACCCTAACAATGGCGTATCTGGATTCCTGCAAGAAAAACGCAATTGAACGGCCCAGAAACAATCCAAACAACATTATAAACCATGTTATGGAATCAAATTAAACAAAGAATCATCATGTAGTCGAAATCGAATTTCAAAAAAATAAGAACAAAGCCAGAATCGGGTTGTATGATTTATGGCATGAATGAATGTTTTTATGATTCAGAAACATTCTATGATCCTTCATGAACATGTTTGAACCTTCAAAAGTCTTTGAGAGAGCTTGAATGTTGGAATCCGAATTGAGTTTTTTGTTGTGAATTTTTGATGTGATGAACTTACTCTTTGGGCAGCCAACTCGTGAATGAAGATTAGGTTTGTGATCAGCATATATAGGTGAATGATTCTAGGTTAAAACATTGATTGATCATGTGAGAATTTTGATATTTTAAGATTGAAAAAGATTGAACTTTGAATTTAAAATATTGGCTCATGAAGACTTGCTATTTTTGTATCAATCACATGATTCCATTCCTCTTTAATTCTAATCACCAATTAAGACTTTCTAGAAGCATTATCCAAATAAAATCTTTAATTTTCATATTTTATTTTTATTTAAAATGATTTTTAATGATTTAAATCAAAATAAATAGAAATAAAAATAATAAAAATCAGATTTTAAATGGTTTGGGTCGTGCATAGTGATATGGTATGGATTGGATCACAACTTGGGCAGCCCATTTGGAAAGAAGTGATTTTAAACCTCCATTTTCAACATAAACCATCACAAAATTTCCCAACTTTGCAAGGGCATATCTCCCTCAATTTTAAAGGTATGAGGGTGTTCTTGGACTTTTTGGAAATCTTGAAGAGTCCTCTAAACAACCCCATTGGTTTCAGGTCCATATCATTTACCAATCTCAAGTTATGCCCTTTTGAAGTTGTTGACTTTTTGTTGACTTTTGCAATGACCTATAATGTCCTAGCTCATATCTTTCAAATGAAGCATTTTTGGGCTTAACTTGCAACATAAAAGTTGTAGAGAATTCAATTTCCTTTAAAATGAGCTTTGGATGGAGACTTGGTGATGAAGTATGTGAAAGTTATGACTGGTCAAAGTTCAGTTGACTTTTACTGAGGAAACCCTAATTTAGAAACTCCTGATTATTGATGATCTGGAATCTCCTTGATGAATCATGATCAACCCTTGATCAAATGATGAATTTTACTTCATATACTTGATGTTGGCAAAAAATCATGAAGTTTGACTCTGGTTTGACCACAGTTGACCTCAGTTTGATTTTTTAACTACATTGACTGATTTTGACTTATCTGATCATCTGACTGAGCAAACTTTTGTGAAAAGTCTTGAAACTTGACATGGGGGTTCTTATACACATATAAGATATTATGAAGCTCACTTGAAGTCTTGGAAGTTCATTTAGCCTGATTAAAGTCAAAACCCTAGTTTTGGATGCACTGCTTAGGAGGTGCATTGTCTGAGGGAATTGTCAACTCTTCTGACCCATTGTGAACTTTGTGAACCTTGTGAACCATCATAAAATGTCTTGTGAACCTCATGGGAGATATTGTGAAGCTTGTGAACCTTGTGAACCTCATGAAGTGGCTTTGTAGACCTCATGAACCTCAGGAAAGGTATTGAAAGCATTGTGGAACTTATGAACCTTGTGAACCTTCATAAAGTAACTTGTAGACTTCATGAACCTCATGAAAGGTCTTGTAAATGTAGAGAAACTTGTGAACCTTGTGAACCTTCTTAGAACACAAAGTCTTGTATTGTGAGGGCAAATTTTGGGGTGCAACAGCTGCCCCTGTTCAATTTTCTGAAACCTGAGGGGTTAGATTGGTATATTTGCCAGTCGTGACCTGGAAGGTTGAAGGGGATTGAACACAAAAGCCCAAAAATTTGCACTCACCAGTGCATTAGGGTGATACAGAGGACTAGTTGAATATGATTGAGTGGGCTTAAAGATGCCACTAGGGGAAAGCAGTCCAAAATATGGAGGTATAATGAAAGCTGTCAGGAGTCTGGAGCAGTCCTGAGGTATTGATGATATGCTTTCAGGATACTGGAGTAATACTGATGTAACAGCATGTCTTCATGAGGATAGAGCAATCAATAATGATAACCCTAAAGCATTCTTGAAGTAATAATATGATTTCAGGAGGATAGAGCAATCAATAATGATAACTCTAAAGCAGTCTTGAAGATTTCAGGAGGATAGAGTAATCAATAATGATAACTCTAAAGCATTCTTGAAGTAATAATATGATTTCAGGAGGATAGAGCAATCAATAATGATAACTCTAAAGCAGTCTTGAAGTAATAATATGATTTCAGGAGGATAGAGCAATCAATAATGATAACTCTAAAGCAGTCTTGAAGTAATGATTTCAGGAGGATAGAGCAGTCAATAATGATAACTCTAAAGCAGTCTTGAAGTCATGAGAATTTATCAGGAGGATAAAGTAACCCTGAGGTGACAATAAAGCAGTCCCAAAGTAATAAGAAGCTTATCATGAGGATAAAATAACCCTGAGGTTACGATAAAGCAGTCCCAAAGTAATAAGAAGCTTATCAGGAGGATAAAATAACCTTGAGGTTACGATAAAGCAGTCCCAAAGTAATAAGAAGCTTATCAGGAGGATAAAGTAACCCTTAGGTGACGATAAAGCAGTCCTGAAGTAATAAGAAGCTCATCAGGAGGATAAAGCAGTCCTGATGATCATAAGTTTGTTTGTTGGATAATTAACCTGAAAACAAGGTAGCATTCTGTATAATAACATTAGTTTATGCTTTAGGTGTGTATGTATAATATGATGCACTTAGGTAATGTACTATATGTCTATGGATATATATGCTATGGTATGATGTAAATGATGTATGTATGATATGATACTGCCGGAAGTGTCTGGATATCTTCATATAACAACTGCTGGCCGGGGGAAATAAATCCCGATTCGTTGTTGAAGAATATAACCCTCTGTCTGCTGGGGATAACAGGATATAGATAACCTCCCGTATGCTGGGGATAGTAAGGATAGATATCACCTCCCGTATGCTGGGATAGTAAGGTATATATAACCTTCGTCTTCGTTTGATGGTAGGGTAGATATAACCTCCCGTCTTCGTTCGTCGTACTCTTATTGGAAAGTAAATTCCCGAATATCCGTATGAGGATAAAAGAGATGGATATAAATTCCAGGGGAGATAAGATTTTATGAAGATGGATTCGTCCTACTGAGAGTTTGTAACTGTTTTGTAAAGGTGAACTGGCGAAGCTTCGTTGAAATCCTCCCCCCGTTCGTCCTTAGTAAATACTATTACTGCATTTTCATGCATTTCTGGTAAACATCAATCATATTAAAAGGCATACATGCATTTTTGGTAAACATTAATCATATTCAAAAGCATACATACATTCAAACACAACCAATGGACGTTTCGCTTATGTAAATAGGGTAAAAGTAAATCTGGATTCAAAAGATGGAATTTATTTATATCAAAAAGTGGCCCATACACGGGTAAGTTTGTACAAGGAGACATAAACCCTAGTAAGAGGATTTTGCCATAAAGTTTTACAAAGGAGAATCAGCTATGCGGAAAATAATCCTATTGAGTTTCAATTCTACTATTGCCCTTCAAGTATCTCATCTTCTTGCTGTTGAGACGGAAATGATTGGATTGAGCTTTATCTGTTCGAGCTTGAATAAGTAGTACAACTGGTTGCAGTTTCATGGGTGATCCAAACGAGACATAGTCATACGCTTTAATCCCTAACTTTTGCCTGGATTGCCCTTTCAGGTTTTCAATCCACCGGGATACCCTTTTTTGCCCAAGCCGCCTTTTCAGGTTTTCGACTTGCCGGGTGTACATCTTTTTATATATATCCCTAATTTTTGCCCAAACCCTTTTGGTTTGCCGGGATGCCCTTGTTTTTGCCTAGGCCTGTCAACCTAGCGGGTCTCTTTTTATGCGTAGTATTTTTTAACTATGTCTGCGTTTACAGGCTGTGGGAAGTCTTCACCATCCATTGTAGTCAGTATCATGGCACCTCCTGAGAATACTGTCTTGACTACAAATGGTCCTTCATATGTTGGAGTCCACTTGCCCCTAGGATCACCCTGTGATAATATGATACGCTTGATTACCAAATCACCAGCCTGATATACCTTTGGCTTAACCTTCTTGTTAAAAGCTTTGATCATTCGTTTCTGGTACATCTGGCCATGACAAACTGCTGCTAACCTTTTCTCATCAATCAAATTTATCTGGTCAAGTCGAGTCTGAATCCACTCATCTTCGTCCAAGCCTGCATCCTTCATAATTCTTAAGGAGGGAATCTGAACTTCAATGGGCAGAACTGCTTCCATACCATAGACTAAGGAGAATGGGGTTGCCCCTGTTGAAGTGCGTATTGTGGTACGATAACCATGAAGAGAAAATGGTAACATCTCATGCCAATCCTTGTAAGTAACAGTCATCTTCTGTACAATCTTCTTAATGTTCTTATTAGCAGCTTCAACTGCCCCATTCATCTTCGGACGATACGGAGAAGAGTTGTGATGCTTAATCTTGAACTGCGTGCAGAGATCAGTAATCATAGTGTTGTTCAGATTAGAGCCATTGTCAGTAATAATCCTTTCAGGGATGCCATACCTACATATGAGATTATTCTTAATGAATCGAGCCACCACATTCTTAGTAACAGATGCAAATGAAGCTGCCTCCACCCACTTTGTAAAATAATCAATAGCAACCAGGATGAAACGATGCCCATTAGAAGCAGTAGGCTTGATCTCACCAATCATATCAATGCCCCACATGGCAAAGGGCCAAGGAGCAGTCAACACATTCAATGGTGATGGAGGTACATGAACTTTATCAGCATAGATTTGACACTTGTGACAAGTTCTGGAGTGTTGATAGCAATCAGCTTCCATGGTAGACCAATAATAGCCTGCTCTCAATATCTTCTTTGCCATAGTATGACCACTAGAATGAGTGCCAGAGGTCCCATCATGCATCTCTTCCATAATCTCAGTTGCTTCCTTCTTATCCACACAACGCAGCAGAGTTGAATCATGATTGCGCTTATATAGAATGCCATTGCTCAAAAAGAACTTAGCAGAAAACCTTCTCAGAAACTTCCTATCTTTGACAGATGCCCCTTCAGGGAACTCCTGAGCTTCAAGATATCTTTTCACTTCATAGAACCAAGGCTTCTCCTCTGCCCCTTCAGTGTCAATCTCATTGCAGTATGCAGGCTTCTCAAATCTATCAATGGTAATCTTGGGAGCTTCATCATCCCAGCTGATCTCAAACATAGATGCCATGGTGGCCAATGCATCTGCCAACTGATTTTCTCTTCGTGGAATGTGCTCAAAAGTAATCTCTTTGAAATGTGGGATCAAAGACAACACATGCTCTCTGTAAGGAATGAGGTTATCATGCCTGGTATCCCAATCTCCTTTAATCTGACTTACTACCAGGGCTGAATCTCCATACACATCAAGGAACTGAATCTTCATATCAATAGCAGCTTTAATACCCAGGATACATGCCTCATATTCAGCCATGTTATTGGTACAATGGAAACAAAGTCTGGCAGTAATCGGGGTATGACAACCTTCAGGGGAACTAATCACAACACCAACACCATTACCAAGTGCATTGGAAGCACCATCAAAAACCATAGTCCATCGGGATCCTTGTTCAGGTCCGTCATATTGTCCAGGTTCCTTGGTAATAATCATAATGTCTTCATCAGGGAACTCAAAACTCATTGATTGGTAATCATCCACTGCTTGGTGAGCCAAATGATCTGCTACAACACTTCCCTTAATGGCCTTCTGAGTAGTATACTGTATGTCATACTCTGTCAAGATCATTTGCCATCTTGCAATTCTTCCGGAGAGAGCAGGTTTCTCAAATATGTACTTGATTGGATCCATCTTTGAAATCAATAAGGTAGTATGGGTCAACATATACTGTCTTAGTCGGCGAGCATCCCATGCCAAAGCGCAGCAAGTTTTCTCGAGCAGTGAGTATCTTGTTTCACAGTCGGTAAACTTTTTGCTAAGGTAGTATATTGCCTGCTCTTTTCGACCAGACTCGTCATGTTGCCCCAACACACACCCCATTGAGTTGTCTAACACTGTTAAGTACATAATCAAGGGTCTCCCATCAACTGGTGGCATTAAAATCGGAGGTTCTAGCAGATATCTCTTGATTTCATCAAAGGCAGTCTGGCACTCATCATTCCATTCCATCACCTGATCTTTCTTCAACAACTTGAAGATTGGCTCACATATGGTAGTTAATTGGGAAATAAATCTTGCAATGTAGTTCAATCGTCCCAAGAAACCTCTAACCTCCTTCTCAGTACGGGGAGCTGGCATCTCTCGTATAGCTTTCACTTTTGCAGGGTCCACTTCAATACCTTTTCCACTGACAATGAAACCCAGGAGCTTTCCGGATCTAACTCCAAAAGTACACTTGTTTGGATTCAATCTCAACTTGTATTTCTTCAACCTCTCAAACAACTTGTGCAGATAATCAAGATGTTGTTCTTCATTCTGAGACCTGGCTATCATATCATCTACATATACCTCTATCTCATGATGAATCATATCATGAAACAAAGCCACCATAGCACGCTGATATGTTGCCCCTGCATTCTTCAAACCAAATGGCATCACCTTATAGCAAAAAGTGCCCCACTGTGTCACAAATGTTGTCTTCTCCATATCTTCAGGTGCCATCTTGATTTGATTGTAACCAGAGAAACCATCCATAAAAGAGAATACCTTATGCTGAGCAGTGTTGTCTACCAGAATATCAATATGAGGAAGTGGAAAGTCATCTTTAGGGCTAGCCTTGTTCAGATCTCTGTAGTCCACACACATACGTACCTTACCATCTTTCTTAGGAACTGGTACCACATTTGCAACCCACTGAGGATAAGAAGTTACTGCTAAGAACCCTGCATTGAACTGTTTCATTACCTCTGCCTTGATCTTTTCTGACATTTCAGGACGCATACGACGAACCTTCTGCTTCTTTGGACGACAATCTTCTTTCACTGGTAACCGGTGAACCACAATGTCTGTATCCAACCCTGGCATGTCTTCATAAGACCAAGCAAAAATCTCCACATAGTCACGTAACATCTGAATCAACCTGCTTTTGACACTGTCCTCTAAATCAGCCCCTATCTTGACCTCTTTTCTGTTTTCTTCAGTTCCCAGATTCACAACTTCGACTGGCTCTTCATGTGGCTGTATAGCTTTCTCTTCTTGTTGTAACAACCTAGCAAGCTCTACAGGTATTTCACAATCGTCCTCATTTCCGTCTTCAGTTTGATAGATCGGATTCTCGAAATTATAATAGGCAATAGTAGAACTGTTATTAACAGGATCCAGAGTGGATGAGGATCTGCATTTTAGTGATGTGGGTGTGTGTAAGAACACATAGCTGATAAAGCAAAAATAAAAGAAAGGAAAGACGAGGAACACAATATTTACGAAAACGAAACGTCCACTAATTTTATTAAATGAAGTATGCAAATGAAATGACAGCCCGTAACAAGCACACCATTGTGCCCCGGGTAAGGCACATGGCTTGAAAGTTTTATTGTTCAAGAAATTACAAATTTAAAAAAACAACACAGTAATAGTATTTACTCCTGACTAAAGGAGATAGGGATAACATCTTCAGCTTTCCAATTATTGAGTCCAGCACCCACAGTAGGAAAAATCCATGCATCCAAGTTGTAGTCTTCATCTTGATCTCCCACAACATTAATCTGGTCCTTCACAACCCCTTGATTAGTGACACGGGCAGCACGAGCACGACGAACATCCTTCTGGGACTCTGCAGTGAAACCCAAACCAAACTTGTCAGACTTGTATGGAATATCAGGAAGCTGACCCCAAATAGTACAACCACCCTCATCCACCACAGCTCTAGCATCATTGAGGGAGGCCATTGCCATTGTTGGAGGTTTTCTGGTGACCACAGGAACTTTCTTCACAACAGGAGGAGCTACATAATCATTAACAACCCAGGGGACTACTTCAAATGTCTGACACGGAGTTTCAATGTATTCACCCTCCATTTCCAGATACTTGAAAGTGTTGACATGGCTGACAAAGTATTCTTCTTCTCCATAGACAGTAACAACCTTTCCATTCACCGGATATCTCAGCTTCTGATGCAATGTAGAGGTCACAGCACCTGCCCCATGGATCCAGGGACGACCAAGCAGACAAGAGTACGAAGGACGAATATCCATCACAAAAAATGTAGCAGTAAACACCTGGGAACCAACTTGGATTGGAAGATCAATTTCCCCATGTACTACTCTTTTAGAACCATCAAAAGCCTTCACCACAATATTACTGGGTTTCAGCACAGCATCTTCAGGACTCAGCTTATTCAGGACTTCCTTGGGCAACACATTCAGAGAGGAACCATTGTCTATCAGCACATGTGACAGGGTAGTGCCCCTGCATTCAATTGAAATATGCAAGGCCCTGTTATGCTCCCTCTTGGCAGGGGTCAAGTCAGCATCAGAAAATCCTAACCCATTGTCATAGGTCAGGTGGGCAACACAGTTCTCAAATTGGTCAACAGAAATTGCACTGGGTACATGAGCCATCTTCAGAAACTTGATCAATGACTTGGCATGAGCCTCAGAACATAATAATAGAGAGAGCATAGAAATCTTTGAGGGAGTATGCCCCAACTGATCAACAATGTCATAGTCACTCTTGCGAATGATTTTCAATACTTCTTCCATCTGCTTAGAGAGATCATCAGCAGCTGGCACATCAGTAGATACAGGCTCAATAACAGGACTCTTGCCCCGAGCATCAGTGGTGGAAGTAGCAGTAGGAGTAACTGCATTCTTGGAAGTATCTGGAGGAGAGAAGACTCTTCCACTACGAGTGATCTTACTAGATCCAGCAATATTATCAATGTCAACAGGCACATCAGCTATAGGCTCTTGCTTGACACCATGGATATAAACATCAGATCTATAATGCCAAGGCACAGCTTTGTCAGACGTATACGGAATAGGACCAGGAGTAGTAATGACCATAGGAGCTACTCTGGCTTCAGCCACAACTTTCACAGGACCTTCAGCAGTAATCTTGATTGGACCCTGATGAGTGATTTTAATAGGGCCCTTTGAAGTGATTCTTATTGGTACTTTGTCAACCATGTCAACCTCTTCAATCTTCTTACCCCGAGTCAGATGATCCACCATACTTTCTACAGATGTTGATATTCTTTCAAACACTATAGTATACTTATCCATGAGACGTTGAATGCCATCTCTCAAAATGAAGCAACTATCCGGCTTATAGGTACAATACAAACAATCTTCACGACAACCTGGAAAGATCCCAGCTTGTACTAACCTCTTTTTGATAACAGACAGTGGTGTGGTCAACTCCATAACTGAATAGACGTGCAGGTCTTCATCAATGGCATTGACAGTCTTCTCGTGATTTGGCATTGGAGCAGTAATCACATTGGGAGTACCCGGAGGATCAAACTCAATTTCTCCAGCATCAATCATATCCTGAATTTTATTCTTCAAGACCCAGCAATTATTAGTATCATGTCCCTGACAGTTTGAATGATATGCACACCTTGCATTGGGATTGTACCTGGGAGAGGTAACATTGGGATTCTGAGGAGCCTCTTTCAAAGTAATAAGTTCAGCCTTCAACAAGTGTTGCAATGCCTGAGCCATTGACATGTTGATCTTTGTGAACTTCCTTCTAGCCCTCTGTTGGTTACCCTGAGGCTGTTCCGTTGTTGCAGGAGTTGGATTTGAAATATGAACTGCACTAACAGACTGATGCCTTCTGTTACGATCAGGCTGACCATAAACAGCATTAGACTCTTTCTTTCCAGTGGGAGGCTTCTTTGCAGCACCTGATGAAGAAGTGCCCACATGGATCTTACCATTCTTTATACCATTCTCTACTCGCTCTCCTGTCATGATCAACTCAGTGAAGCCAGATGATGAGCTTCCAATGAGATGACTGTAGAACGGACCATTCAGCGTACACATGAACATATCAACCAATTCCCTGTCAGTCAAAGGGGGTTGAACTCTTCCAGCTAAATCTCTCCACTTCTGAGCATACTCTTTAAAACTTTCTTTGGCACCCATAGACATGCTCTGAAGCTGCATGCGAGTGGGGGCTAAGTCAGCATTGTATTGATACTGCTTATAGAAAGCTTCAGCAAGATCATTCCAGTCTCTGATGTTGACACTCTCCAACTGATAATACCACTCCAGCTGAGCTCCAGATAAGCTCTCTTGAAAGAAATGGATCCACAACTTCTTATCAGCAGTGTGGGGTTGAATTCTTCTGACATATGACCTCAGATGCAGTTTGGGACAAGAGACCCCATCATAGACAACAAAAGTAGGAACCTTGAACCCCACAGGTATGACCACCCCAGATATCAAGCTCAAATCCTCAAAATCCAGTCCAGATGACTTCTGCAACTCCATAGCATCCATCCTATCCACCAGCATCTTGAATTTGTCTTCATTAGGCTCATGGTAGTAGTTAGCCTCAGAATCGGAGTCCCCCATTGAATGGTGGAGACTGCCTACCTCTTGCTCAGATTCTTCAGATTCATAGTCTTCAGCTGGTTCCTTGGTCTTGGCAAGACCTTTGAACCTTCTTCCCATGTTGAGCAACCCAGCAGACCTTCTAGCCTTCTTAGTCTTCTTGGCCAGCAGTGTCTTCAATTCATCCTGCCCCTTGGATAGGTTCAGGATCAGCTCTTGAAACTGTGCATTCTGTGCCAGAAGATCCTTAACTGATTGTTCAAGAGCCATTGCTGAAATAAACAGCGAGAAGATGAGAAACCTGTGCTTAACTATAAACCTGTGATGCAATGAAATGATATGGTAATGTATATGCAATGTTTTCAAGGACCGCAGGATTTAAATTTGCTTAAACAAACAAGAAAGTAACTTTTTATTAGTAATAACTTGTTTTGCCTTTTAGGCTTACAAAAAAAATGAAAGTGAAATAAGTACAAAAAATGGGGTTTTAAGTCTCCCATGGACGTTTCCTCTTTGTATTGAGGTATGAATTGAGGTTTCGTTCCTCATGAAGTTGCTTTGTTAGCTCTAGGATCCTGGCTTGGCTTGCTTTGTAATGAGCCTCGAAAGTATCCTTTTGCTCCTTCAATTGGATCCATGATTTCTGCAAGTCTTCCATATCAGTAGGCATGTCTGGGTGAAGGATGGTATAAGCTGTGTCTCCTTCAGCAACAGGTTCCATGGTAACTGGTAGGATGGCAGGATATGGCATCATGAGTGTCTGAGCACGAGATCGTACCCATCTGAGATAAGCCTCCATAGGAATAGTGTACTTAGGCTCCAGTGTCTTGCTGTCAATCCTGTTTACCTTTCCCCAAGCTCGTATGAATCTCTGACGGTAACCCTGAAGATCGTTGTCATAGTCAAACACAATGCCCTGAATCAACATGTCATGTGGGACATCGCTCCGAGCGTAACCAAACTGTCGTAAAGCTAGAGAGGGGTTGTAGGTGATGCCTCCTCTTATGCCTAGAAGTGGCACATTAGGAAACTCCCCACAACGGTCAATGATGGTGACATTCTCCATAGATCTGGAGCACCAATGGATATCTGAGTGAGAAAGTGACATGATCCTCTTGGACCACCTGAACCCTTGCTCATTCTTCATTACTGAGCGAGGAAGGTGAGAAATAAACCACCTAGACAGCAAAGGTATGCAGCACATCAAAGTTCCTCTTCCCCTTGTAGTACGGGTATGAAGAGAATGTAGGATGTCTCCAAGCAATGTAGGCACTGGATTGTGACTCAGGAAAATGTTGATGGCATGAACATCTATGAACTGATCTGGATTGGGGAACAATACTAAGCCATAAATCAGCAAGGCTAAGATCTCCTCAAAAGCATCATAGCTCATAGCCTTCAAGAACATTTGAGCCTTCTCTATCAACACTTTAGCAAGAATACCCTTGACTCCACTTCTCGTTTCTAGAACAATGTCAGACTTTTTCAGATGTAGAGCTGCAGCAATAACCTCTGGTTTAAGTTCTTTCTCCAAGCCTGTGAAAGGTCTTTGATCAAGAATAGGGATGCCCAGAACTTTAGAGAACTCCTCCATGGTTGGAACTAGTTGATAGTCGGGGAATGTAAAGCAATGGTGCTTGGGGTCAAAGAACTGAAACAGAACACTCATCATGTCTTCATTGAACCCTGAAGTGACTAGATCCAATAGGTGACCATGTCTTGTGATGAACTGGGAATGATCAGACACTTGAGCAACCAACTCTTTAAGCTTGGGAGGTATCCCTACAAAGTTGATCCTAATGGTGTTTCTACGAGCAGAAGCCATGACCTGCAACAAAGAACAAAGATAAATCCCTTGGTCCTTGAAATGGTTAGGGAAAATGATATGCTCATGATGCATGATGATGTCATGATGTTATGCTCAATCACAAACATGTGGCACACACAAACAAGTCACACCATAGCCCTAGGTTTAAAGGCTTGCATGAGGTTCAAAGGTAAGTACCCTCCCCTGAAGTTAGATGGTTCATCCTGTCCTACAAAAGTAACCAGGTTCTAAGGGATCTCAATATCATTGATCCTTCACAAGGGTGGTTGTTCAGAAGGCAACTTACTTGCCAACCAAAACCCTCCAAGTTTAGAATCTCAATGAGCGTAGTATCGAGTGACAACCAACTTCAGTCTGCACCAAAGCCGGTTACCTCACTACTTTCTAAGGCCAAGATGAGTTAACTAGGGTTCTAAAAGTTAGTTAGTGCATTGACAACATATGGCAGCCTCATATTATCCTCAACTTGACTTAAGGAACATAAGCACCAACCAAGAAGTCGCACTAACTATGGCCACCAGATCAACCGTATCGATATACGTCGTACAGTTTCCTTGGTCTATTGCCATTTACCTAAGGTACACTAGATCCGGGTTAGGATCTTTCACACATAAGAGCACCCCAACAAGATAATATAAAGCAAACAAGGCAAACAATTTAAAGTGATCTAATTCCTAAGGGTACCCCTCTTTTATTAAATCCCCAGCAGAGTCGCCAGTTCTGTAACACGGTGGGAGAACTGACTTTAAGTTATGTTGCGGATAGCAAGAGTCGCCACCGACTTTTATTTTATCCAAAAGGAAAGGGTATAAAAGAACAGGAAAGACCTTAAGAGATATTTTTGGGTCCGGGGGGTAGGTTATGTAAAGGGAAGGTGTTAGCACCCTTTACATCCATGGTTATCCATGGGCTCTTAGTTACTTAGCTCACTTTTGAATTGTTTTTGAAAGTGTAGTGTGTGAATAGAAAAATTTTCAGAATAGTTAATAATGATCCATGTACGGATGCGTAAAAACTTGTTTTTGAAAATTGGTTTGAAATTTGTTTAAGTGTTTGAAAAGTTTGAAGTGAGCAAGTACATAAGAGGAACCTACCCTAAAGTTTTAAGTCTTTCTTGTTCTTTATCCTTTCATTGGTAAGACTATCCCTACTATTAAGGAGTAGGTAGTCATTACCTTGGATGTATGGGACATGAGAGGGACATCTGTTTTTATGAAGGCAACTGTGGGGATGTATTAAGCATATAGGAGGGACTATCATCATTTATTCGAAGGGACTTGACCTTTAAAGGCAACCAATAGGGACTTGATGATTTTTTCTTTTTAAAGGGACTTGCTTTATACACCCCACTTGACCTTATTAGTAGGCAACTTGAGGGATAGCCTTAGAAAGTGAGACGGCGATTAAAATCGACTTACGTGTGTGAGTGTTTAATTTAATTATCTTATGATTAAAGTGACCTAATTTATTTTTAAAAAATACATATTTGCACTCCCTAAATTACTAACCATAACAAAAATAATTAAATAATTACAAAATTTACATCCAGGAGCATTTACATAATAATAATAAACAAATTAAAATAGCAAAAATAAATAATAAGCAAATAAATAAATAGCAAAAAATAAATAAATAAAATAAGCAATAAACAATAAATAAATAATAGGGGTTAGTGATAATAATAATTAAAATAAGGTTAGTAGAAATAATGAAAATATAAGATAATAGTAAATAATAAATAATAGTATAGTTATTAACAATAATTAAGATATTGGTAAAAATATTATAAGAATAAAATTAAAACAATAAACAAAAATATGGACAATTAAATAATTATGATATTTTATGTACAAATTATTATTTTCCAATATATTACAATTATAAGATTTAACTTTTTATAGATTCAATTGTTTAAAAGAAAATAATTTGGATTATAGATGTAGTATATAAAATATATTTACATATTATTAATAATAATATACATAATATCTATACTAAGAATTAGGAAATAGAAATTATTTAGAAAATAAAATTAGATTTTTTTTTAAAATTAAAATTCATTTAGAAAATATTTTTAGGGTTTTGTTAGAAAACTATTTAAGGTCCAGTTTAACAATTATAATTTATTTAAATAATACATACATACATATATTTTACATTTGAAACTTATAATAATGAAAACTATTTTTTTTTAATTCTTACAAAAATAATTTTTTAGACACTAGATAACATACTATACATATATTATAATGTAGAAAAATAATAAAGTTTATTTATTTGAATTTATTTATGAAAATAAGATAATGACTAAATATAAGAAAATTGAAAGAAAATAAAAATCAAAAAAAACAGGACCTGGGATTTGAACCCAGGTCCTTTACCTGAATAGTGGGAAGAACAACCACTAGGCTACGCTGCATGTGCCGCAAGAGGAATGAATTCCATTTACTTTTGTTCTTTAAACCAATGAACCAGGAAAATAATGAGAAAAAATAAAAGGCCTGGGGTGGGAATTGATCCCAGGACCTTTACATTCACAAGCATACGCATCACCACCCGGCTGGAAGAGCCCACCTGATAACTGGATGGCTATAATTGATTATATATTATACCTGCGAAATAATCAAAATAAACAAACAAAATGTCATAAACGGGGAATCGAACCCCAGACCAAGTCCATGTATGCGCACACCTACAACCACTGGGACACAAGCGCTTGTGTGACAAATAAACAGAATGCCAAAATAATATTTTAAGTCACGATTTTGAATATGAATTTCGCGCCAGGATGCCTTCATCTTCAACCTCCTATCCTTCAAAATTTGCTGCGAAATCTACTAGGGAATCACCTGCGAATTCTATTTCCCAGGAAAACCTACAAACATCAATAAGCAACAAAGCTGTACAATTTTACAAAATTAAACACAGCATTATAATCCATACATTCACACGATTAATACTGTGTTGTTAGAATCCATTTAAACTTATTGAATCCTCAAACCCTAATTCCAAGAACTAAACCCTAACAATGGCGTATCTGGATTCCTGCAAGAAAAACGCAATTGAACGGCCCAGAAACAATCCAAACAACATTATAAACCATGTTATGGAATCAAATTAAACAAAGAATCATCATGTAGTCGAAATCGAATTTCAAAAAAATAAGAACAAAGCCAGAATCGGGTTGTATGATTTATGGCATGAATGAATGTTTTTATGATTCAGAAACATTCTATGATCCTTCATGAACATGTTTGAACCTTCAAAAGTCTTTGAGAGAGCTTGAATGTTGGAATCCGAATTGAGTTTTTTGTTGTGAATTTTTGATGTGATGAACTTACTCTTTGGGCAGCCAACTCGTGAATGAAGATTAGGTTTGTGATCAGCATATATAGGTGAATGATTCTAGGTTAAAACATTGATTGATCATGTGAGAATTTTGATATTTTAAGATTGAAAAAGATTGAACTTTGAATTTAAAATATTGGCTCATGAAGACTTGCTATTTTTGTATCAATCACATGATTCCATTCCTCTTTAATTCTAATCACCAATTAAGACTTTCTAGAAGCATTATCCAAATAAAATCTTTAATTTTCATATTTTATTTTTATTTAAAATGATTTTTAATGATTTAAATCAAAATAAATAGAAATAAAAATAATAAAAATCAGATTTTAAATGGTTTGGGTCGTGCATAGTGATATGGTATGGATTGGATCACAACTTGGGCAGCCCATTTGGAAAGAAGTGATTTTAAACCTCCATTTTCAACATAAACCATCACAAAATTTCCCAACTTTGCAAGGGCATATCTCCCTCAATTTTAAAGGTATGAGGGTGTTCTTGGACTTTTTGGAAATCTTGAAGAGTCCTCTAAACAACCCCATTGGTTTCAGGTCCATATCATTTACCAATCTCAAGTTATGCCCTTTTGAAGTTGTTGACTTTTTGTTGACTTTTGCAATGACCTATAATGTCCTAGCTCATATCTTTCAAATGAAGCATTTTTGGGCTTAACTTGCAACATCAAAGTTGTAGAGAATTCAATTTCCTTTAAAATGAGCTTTGGATGGAGACTTGGTGATGAAGTATGTGAAAGTTATGACTGGTCAAAGTTCAGTTGACTTTTACTAAGGAAACCCTAATTTAGAAACTCCTGATTATTGATGATCTGGAATCTCCTTGATGAATCATGATCAACCCTTGATCAAATGATGAATTTTACTTCATATACTTGATGTTGGCAAAAAATCATGAAGTTTGACTCTGGTTTGACCACAGTTGACCTCAGTTTGATTTTTTAACTGCATTGACTGATTTTGACTTATCTGATCATCTGACTGAGCAAACTTTTGTGAAAAGTCTTGAAACTTGACATGGGGGTTCTTATACACATATAAGATATTATGAAGCTCACTTGAAGTCTTGGAAGTTCATTTAGCCTGATTAAAGTCAAAACCCTAGTTTTGGATGCACTGCTTAGGAGGTGCATTGTCTGAGGGAATTGTCAACTCTTCTGACCCATTGTGAACTTTGTGAACCTTGTGAACCATCATAAAATGTCTTGTGAACCTCATGGGAGATATTGTGAAGCTTGTGAACCTTGTGAACCTCATGAAGTGGCTTTGTAGACCTCGTGAACCTCAGGAAAGGTATTGAAAGCATTGTGGAACTTATGAACCTTGTGAACCTTCATAAAGTAACTTGTAGACTTCATGAACCTCATGAAAGGTCTTGTAAATGTAGAGAAACTTGTGAACCTTGTGAACCTTCTTAGAACACAAAGTCTTGTATTGTGAGGGCAAATTTTGGGGTGCAACAGCTGCCCCTGTTCAATTTTCTGAAACCTGAGGGGTTAGATTGGTATATTTGCCAGTCGTGACCTGGAAGGTTGAAGGGGATTGAACACAAAAGCCCAAAAATTTGCACTCACCAGTGCATTAGGGTGATACAGAGGACTAGTTGAATATGATTGAGTGGGCTTAAAGATGCCACTAGGGGAAAGCAGTCCAAAATATGGAGGTATAATGAAAGTTGTCAGGAGTCTGGAGCAGTCCTGAGGTATTGATGATATGCTTTCAGGATACTGGAGTAATACTGATGTAACAGCATGTCTTCATGAGGATAGAGCAATCAATAATGATAACCCTAAAGCATTCTTGAAGTAATAATATGATTTCAGGAGGATAGAGCAATCAATAATGATAACTCTAAAGCAGTCTTGAAGATTTCAGGAGGATAGAGTAATCAATAATGATAACTCTAAAGCAGTCTTGAAGTAATAATATGATTTCAGGAGGATAGAGCAATCAATAATGATAACTCTAAAGCAGTCTTGAAGTAATAATATGATTTCAGGAGGATAGAGCAATCAATAATGATAACTCTAAAGCAGTCTTGAAGTAATGATTTTAGGAGGATAGAGCAGTCAATAATGATAACTCTAAAGCAGTCTTGAAGTCATGAGAATTTATCAGGAGGATAAAGTAACCCTGAGGTGACAATAAAGCAGTCCCAAAGTAATAAGAAGCTTATCAGGAGGATAAAATAACCCTGAGGTTACGATAAAGCAGTCCCAAAGTAATAAGAAGCTTATCAGGAGGATAAAATAACCCTGAGGTTACGATAAAGCAGTCCCAAAGTAATAAGAAGCTTATCAGGAGGATAAAGTAACCCTTAGGTGACGATAAAGCAGTCCTGAAGTAATAAGAAGCTCATCAGGAGGATAAAGCAGTCCTGATGATCATAAGTTTGTTTGTTGGATAATTAACCTGAAAACAAGGTAGCATTCTGTATAATAACATTAGTTTATGCTTTAGGTGTGTATGTATAATATGATGCACTTAGGTAATGTACTATATGTCTATGGATATATATGCTATGGTATGATGTAAATGATGTATGTATGATATGATACTGCCGGAAGTGTCTGGATATCTTCATATAACAACTGCTGGCCGGGGAAAATAAATCCTGATTCGTTGTTGAAGAATATAACCCTCTGTCTGCTGGGGATAACAGGATATAGATAACCTCCCGTATGCTGGGGATAGTAAGGATAGATATCACCTCCCGTATGCTGGGATAGTAAGGTATATATAACCTTCGTCTTCGTTTGATGGTAGGGTAGATATAACCTCCCGTCTTCGTTCGTCGTACTCTTATTGGAAAGTAAATTCCCGAATATCCGTATGAGGATAAAAGAGATGGATATAAATTCCAGGGGAGATAAGATTTTATGAAGATGGATTCGTCCTACTGAGAGTTTGTAACTGTTTTGTAAAGGTGAACTGGCGAAGCTTCGTTGAAATCCTCCCCCCGTTCGTCCTTAGTAAATACTATTACTGCATTTTCATGCATTTCTGGTAAACATCAATCATATTAAAAGGCATACATGCATTTTTGGTAAACATTAATCATATTCAAAAGCATACATACATTCAAACACAACCAATGGACGTTTCGCTTATGTAAATAGGGTAAAAGTAAATCTGGATTCAAAAGATGGAATTTATTTATATCAAAAAGTGGCCCATACACGGGTAAGTTTGTACAAGGAGACATAAACCCTAGTAAGAGGATTTTGCCATAAAGTTTTACAAAGGAGAATCAGCTATGCGGAAAATAATCCTATTGAGTTTCAATTCTACTATTGCCCTTCAAGTATCTCATCTTCTTGCTGTTGAGACGGAAATGATTGGATTGAGCTTTATCTGTTCGAGCTTGAATAAGTAGTACAACTGGTTGCAGTTTCATGGATGATCCAAACGAGACATAGTCATACGCTTTAATCCCTAACTTTTGCCTGGATTGCCCTTTCAGGTTTTCAATCCACCGGGATACCCTTTTTTGCCCAAGCCGCCTTTTCAGGTTTTCGACTTGCCGGGTGTACATCTTTTTATATATATCCCTAATTTTTGCCCAAACCCTTTTGGTTTGCCGGGATGCCCTTGTTTTTGCCTAGGCCTGTCAACCTAGCGGGTCTCTTTTTATGCGTAGTATTTTTTAACTATGTCTGCGTTTACAGGCTGTGGGAAGTCTTCACCATCCATTGTAGTCAGTATCATGGCACCTCCTGAGAATACTGTCTTGACTACAAATGGTCCTTCATATGTTGGAGTCCACTTGCCCCTAGGATCACCCTGTGATAATATGATACGCTTGATTACCAAATCACCAGCCTGATATACCTTTGGCTTAACCTTCTTGTTAAAAGCTTTGATCATTCGTTTCTGGTACATCTGGCCATGACAAACTGCTGCTAACCTTTTCTCATCAATCAAATTTATCTGGTCAAGTCGAGTCTGAATCCACTCATCTTCGTCCAAGCCTGCATCCTTCATAATTCTTAAGGAGGGAATCTGAACTTCAATGGGCAGAACTGCTTCCATACCATAGACTAAGGAGAATGGGGTTGCCCCTGTTGAAGTACGTATTGTGGTACGATAACCATGAAGAGAAAATGGTAACATCTCATGCCAATCCTTGTAAGTAACAGTCATCTTCTGTACAATCTTCTTAATGTTCTTATTAGCAGCTTCAACTGCCCCATTCATCTTCGGACGATACGGAGAAGAGTTGTGATGCTTAATCTTGAACTGCGTGCAGAGATCAGTAATCATAGTGTTGTTCAGATTAGAGCCATTGTCAGTAATAATCCTTTCAGGGATGCCATACCTACATATGAGATTATTCTTAATGAATCGAGCCACCACATTCTTAGTAACAGATGCAAATGAAGCTGCCTCCACCCACTTTGTAAAATAATCAATAGCAACCAGGATGAAACGATGCCCATTAGAAGCAGTAGGCTTGATCTCACCAATCATATCAATGCCCCACATGGCAAAGGGCCAAGGAGCAGTCAACACATTCAATGGTGATGGAGGTACATGAACTTTATCAGCATAGATTTGACACTTGTGACAAGTTCTGGAGTGTTGATAGCAATCAGCTTCCATGGTATACCAATAATAGCCTGCTCTCAATATCTTCTTTGCCATAGTATGACCACTAGAATGAGTGCCAAAGGTCCCATCATGCATCTCTTCCATAATCTCAGTTGCTTCCTTCTTATCCACACAACGCAGCAGAGTTGAATCATGATTGCGCTTATATAGAATGCCATTGCTCAAAAATAACTTAGCAGAAAACCTTCTCAGAAACTTCCTATCTTTGACAGATGCCCCTTCAGGGAACTCCTGAGCTTCAAGATATCTTTTCACTTCATAGAACCAAGGCTTCTCCTCTGCCCCTTCAGTGTCAATCTCATTGCAGTATGCAGGCTTCTCAAATCTATCAATGGTAATCTTGGGAGCTTCATCATCCCAGCTGATCTCAAACATAGATGCCATGGTGGCCAATGCATCTGCCAACTGATTTTCTCTTCGTGGAATGTGCTCAAAAGTAATCTCTTTGAAATGTGGGATCAAAGACAACACATGCTCTCTGTAAGGAATGAGGTTATCATGCCTGGTATCCCAATCTCCTTTAATCTGACTTACTACCAGGGCTGAATCTCCATACACATCAAGGAACTGAATCTTCATATCAATAGCAGCTTTAATACCCAGGATACATGCCTCATATTCAGCCATGTTATTGGTACAATGGAAACAAAGTCTGGCAGTAATCGGGGTATGACAACCTTCAGGGGAACTAATCACAACACCAACACCATTACCAAGTGCATTGGAAGCACCATCAAAAACCATAGTCCATCGGGATCCTTGTTCAGGTCCGTCATATTGTCCAGGTTCTTTGGTAATAATCATAATGTCTTCATCAAGGAACTCAAAACTCATTGATTGGTAATCATCCACTGCTTGGTGAGCCAAATGATCTGCTACAACACTTCCCTTAATGGCCTTCTGAGTAGTATACTGTATGTCATACTCTGTCAAGATCATTTGCCATCTTGCAATTCTTCCGGAGAGAGCAGGTTTCTCAAATATGTACTTGATTGGATCCATCTTTGAAATCAATAAGGTAGTATGGGTCAACATATACTGTCTTAGTCGGCGAGCAGCCCATGCCAAAGCGCAGCAAGTTTTCTCGAGCAGTGAGTATCTTGTTTCACAGTCGGTAAACTTTTTGCTAAGGTAGTATATTGCCTGCTCTTTTCGACCAGACTCGTCATGTTGCCCCAACACACACTCCATTGAGTTGTCTAACACTGTTAAGTACATAATCAAGGGTCTCCCATCAACTGGTGGCATTAAAATCGGAGGTTCTAGCAGATATCTCTTGATTTCATCAAAGGCAGTCTGGCACTCATCATTCCATTCCATCACCTGATCTTTCTTCAACAACTTGAAGATTGGCTCACATATGGTAGTTAATTGGGAAATAAATCTTGCAATGTAGTTCAATCGTCCCAAGAAACCTCTAACCTCCTTCTCAGTACGGGGAGCTGGCATCTCTCGTATAGCTTTCACTTTTGCAGGGTCCACTTCAATACCTTTTCCACTGACAATGAAACCCAGGAGCTTTCCGGATCTAACTCCAAAAGTACACTTGTTTGGATTCAATCTCAACTTGTATTTCTTCAACCTCTCAAACAACTTGTGCAGATGATCAAGATGTTGTTCTTCATTCTGAGACCTGGCTATCATATCATCTACATATACCTCTATCTCATGATGAATCATATCATGAAACAAAGCCACCATAGCACGCTGATATGTTGCCCCTGCATTCTTCAAACCAAATGGCATCACCTTATAGCAAAAAGTGCCCCACTGTGTCACAAATGTTGTCTTCTCCATATCTTCAGGTGCCATCTTGATTTGATTGTAACCAGAGAAACCATCCATAAAAGAGAATACCTTATGCTGAGTAGTGTTGTCTACCAGAATATCAATATGAGGAAGTGGAAAGTCATCTTTAGGGCTAGCCTTGTTCAGATCTCTGTAGTCCACACACATACGTACCTTACCATCTTTCTTAGGAACTGGTACCACATTTGCAACCCACTGAGGATAAGAAGTTACTGCTAAGAACCCTGCATTGAACTGTTTCATTACCTCTGCCTTGATCTTTTCTGACATTTCAGGACGCATACGACGAACCTTCTGCTTCTTTGGACGACAATCTTCTTTCACTGGTAACCGGTGAACCACAATGTCTGTATCCAACCCTGGCATGTCTTCATAAGACCAAGCAAAAATCTCCACATAGTCACGTAACATCTGAATCAACCTGCTTTTGACACACATCCAGACTTGGGAGAGACGAGTTACACATATCCAGACTTTACCATTCTTGGAATCACTATCGATATCCTTTCTTTGTTCATATATCAAAAGAAAAATGTTTTTAAAATCTTCAAAAATTAAATTTATTAAATTTGTTTCAAAAATCATCATCAACAATAAATTGAAATTTTGTAAACAGAAACAATATAAAGATTTGCAAACAATTGGATAAAAGCTCAAATTCATTGATAGAATGGTAGTCAGCAAATGGCATGACTCCATGGATCATTACAAATTTGAAAAATGGTAAATATATGGAAAAGGGCTACATTGAGATACAATGATCACTATTCTCCCTATCAACTTTGAACTCCACTGCGTCCGAAACTTCAGTCAAGGATGAGTGAATAAGAAACTTTGATGAATAATTCTTCTGAGGGATAGAATATGAAATCCTCGGTTGCTACAAGTGATTCAGTCTGTCGACGCAGTTACTTGCCATGATCCCTAACTTTTGCCTAGATTGCCCTTTCGGGTTTTCAATCCACCAGGATAATTATTTCTGTTTTTGTCTCTAATTTTTGCCTGGACCGCCCTTTCGGGTTTTCAATCCACCGAGACGCTCATTTTTGCCTAAGCCGCCCTTTCGGGTTTTCAACTTAGCGAGTTGTTCTTTTATTTTTTTAGGCGAAGTATTTCTTGACTGCATCCGCATTCACAGGGCGAGTGATCTCCTCACCATCCATAGTTGCAAGAATTAATGAACCGCCAGAGAAGGCTTTCTTAACAACATATGGTCCATCATAGTTCGGAGTTCACTTGCCCCGAGAATCTTTAAGGAAAGACTGAATCTTTTTTAGCACGAGGTCGCCTTCTCTGAATACACGAGGTTTGACCTTCTTATCAAAAGCTTTCTTCATTCTTTGCTGGTACAACCGACCATGACACAAAGCTTTTATTCTCTTTTCTTCAATCAAATTCAACTGGTCAAATTTACTCTGACACCATTCAGCCTCAGTCAACTTGGCTTCCATCAGAACTCTCATTGATGGGATCTCAACTTCGACGGGGAGCACTGCTTCCATACCATAAACAAGTGAGAAATGGGTTGCCCCTGTTGAAGTGCGGACAGATGTACGATACCCATGCAAAGCAAACGGGAGCATCTCATGCCAGTCCTTGTACGTCACAACCATCTTCTGAATGATCTTCTTAATGTTCTTATTCGCAGCTTCAACAGCCCCATTCATCTTCGGTCTATAAGGAGAGGAATTATGGTGTTGAATCTTGAAATCTTCACAAAGTTCTTTCATCATCTTATTATTCAAGTTCGAACCATTATCAGTAATGATTCTATTCGGAACACCATATCTGCAGATAAGATTATTCTTGATAAACCGAACCACGACTTGCTTGGTCACATTAACATACGATGCCGCTTCCACCCACTTGGTGAAGTAATCAATTGCCACGAGAATAAAACGATGTCCATTCGAAGCCTTGGGTTCAATCATGCCAATCATATCAATTCCCCACATAGAGAAAGGCCATGGGGAAGAAATCACATTGAGGTTAGCTGGTGGCACATGAATCTTATCAGCATACACCTGACACTTATGGCATTTTTTCACATATTTGCAACAATCAGATTCCATTGTCAGCCAATAGTAACCTGCTTTCAACATCTTTTTAGCCATTGCATGCCCATTGGCATGAGTGCCAAAAGATCCTTCATGAATTTCTTTCATCAACATGTCTGCTTCGTGTCTATCCACGCATCTGAGCAAGACCATGTCAAAATTTCTTTTGTAAAGCACATTTCCATTCAGGAAGAAATTGCCTGCCAATCTCCTCAAAGTCCTCTTATCCTTACCAGATGCCCTAAGCGGGTATTCTTGACTCTGGAGAAAACATTTAATATCGTGATACCAAGGCTTGTCATCATGGACCTCTTCAACTGCAAACACATGAGCTGGTCTTTCAAGTTGATTCACACTGATCATGGGAACATCATTCCACTAGTGCACTTTTATCATAGAAGTTATAGTTGCCAAAGCATTCGCCATCTGATTCTCATCACGAGGAATATAATGGAACTCAACTTTGGTGAAGAAAGTTGATATCTTCCTGGCATAATCTCTATAGGGGATCAAGTGGAGTTGATGAGTTACCCACGTACCCTGAATCTGATTAATCACCAAGGCAGAATCTTCGTACACATCAAGATGTTTAATCCTCAGATCAATAGCTTCTTCAAGACCCATAATGCAGGCTTCATACTCAGCTTCATTGTTGGTACACGGAAAAGTCAATCTTGCGGCAAAAGGAATATGTGAACCATGGGGAGTAATAATCATTGCCCCAATTCCTCTTCCGCGTGCATTCACAGCACCATCAAAAACTAAACCCCATCGAGATCCAGCCTCCGGCCCTTCCTCAATCAAAGGTTCATCACAATCTTTCACTTTCAAAAACATCACATCTTCATCTGGAAAATCAAACTTGATAGGTTGGTAATCTTCAATCGGTTGATGTGCCAAATAGTCAGCCAAGATACTACTTTTTATAGCTTTTTGAGTTCGGTACTCGATATCATATTCTGATAATAACATTTGCCAACGAGCAATCCTCCCAATTAAAGCAGGATTTTCAAAGATATACTTGATTGGATCCATTTTAGAGATCAACCAAGTCGTATGATTCAGCATATACTGGCGAAGACGCTTTGCAGCCCAAGCTAAGGCATAACAAGTTTTTTCGAGCATGGAATACCGAGACTCACAATCAGTGAATTTCTTACTCAAGTAGTAAATTGCATGTTCTTTTCTTCCAGATTCATCTTGCTGACCAAGCACACAACCCATGGAATCTTCCAACACAGTCAAGTACATGATCATCGGTCTACCTTCCACCGAAGGGGACAAAATAGGAGGTTCAAGCAGATATTCTTTAATACTTTCAAACGCTTTCTGGCAATCATCAGTCCAGACACAACCTTTATCTTTCCGAAGCAACTTGAAAATCGGAGCACATGTGGCAGTCATGTGGGATATAAACCTCGAAATATAATTCAATCGGCCCAAGAATCCTCTGACTTGCTTTTCGGTTCTTGGAGCAGGCATTTCCTGAATAGCTTTCACTTTATCAGGATCAACTTCAATACCTCTTTGGCTGACAATGAAACCTAGCAACTTTCCAGAACGTACACCAAATGTGCACTTGTTCGGATTCAGACGAAGCTTATACTTTCTTAATCTCTGAAACAACTTCAGCAAATGTTCAACATGATCCTCTTCAGTCCTCGACTTGGCGATCATATCATCAACATATACTTCGATTTCTTTATGCATCATATCATGGAAAAGTGTAGTCATAGCTCTTTGGTACGTCGCACCAGCATTCTTCAATCCAAAGGGCATCACTCTGTAACAGAATGTTCCCCATGGTGTAATAAATGTGGTCTTTTCCATGTCCTCAGGTGCCATCTTTATTTGATTATAACCGGAAAATCCGTCCATAAAAGAGAACACATCAAACTTAGCCGTATTATCTACCAACATATCGATGGTGGTAATGGAAAATCATCTTTCGGACTGGCTTTGTTCAGATCTCTGTAATCTACGCACATTCGGACTTTTCCGTCTTTCTTCGGAACAGGAACAATATTGGCCACCCATTCAGGATAAGTTGACGTCACAAGAAAACCTGCATCAATCTGCTTTTGAACCTCCTCTTTGATTTTTATTGCCATATCTGGATGAGTTCTTCTGAGCTTCTGCTTCACAGGTGGACATTCAGGCTTCAGCGGCAATCTATGCTCCACAATATTAGTATCAAGACCTGGCATGTCTTGATAAGACCAAGCAAATACATCAACATATTCTCTGAGAAGCTCTATAATCCTCTACTTAACATCAGGATCAAGCAAAGCTCCAACTTTGACTTCTTTCTTTTCATCTTCAGAACCCAAGTTGACCATCTCTATAGACTCTCCATGAGGCTGAATAATCTTCTCCTCGTGCTCAAGCAATCGAGAAATTTCATCTGGAATCTCTTCATCATCCTCTTCCTCAGCTTCAAACACAGGGAATTCAAAGTTGGAAGAGGGCATAGGATCATTGTTTTCAATGGGTTTATCAATCAATCTGCACAATGATTTTATTTTTATTTTAGAATATGAACAAAAGTGCAAACATATGCAGATAAACAATCATTATTATTATTTTTGGGTTTTTTATGTTACCATTTTTCAGAATAAAGCAAAAATGAAAAACACATATGGAAATAACAAAATAACATTTTATTGATGATGATAATATTTGAAACAAAGCCCGACAAACATCACTTTCACCTTGGGCAGAGTGAAAGGATTTTTGAAAGAAAATAAAAACAAATTACTTTAAAGAATGAACGATAAAAGGAACATCAACAGTGATCCAGTTCTGGAAAATCTTTCCATGTGTAACGAAGTCAAGCATTTCTTCGTCTTCATCATCATCAATGATGGCAGTAGCGGAATGATCGTTGATAAATCCAGCACTTCGAAAGCCTTCTTGAATAGTCTTTGGTTCTTTGATAACTGCACCAGGTGCAAAGCCGATACCAAAACCTTCCTTGTTGTCGACAGCATCAATAATTCGCCCCCAACCATCAAACTGACCAGTTTCAATCACTCGCAAAGCATCTTTGAAAGAAGACATGGGCATGGCATTCTTCTTAACAACATTATCCACCACAAAAAGAGCTTGAAACGACGTTCATACCTCTTCCTCGGCATCAATATAAGAGAAAGAAGACAGATTGCTCACAAGCATCTCCCTCTCACCTTCAATGGTTACCAATTTACTCTCTCTTACAAACATCAACTTCTTATGAAGAGTGGATGTTACAGCTCCAGCCTCGTGGATCCATGGTCTTCCGAGGAGACAACTATATGCAGGACGTATATCCATTACTTGAAAAGTGATCTTGAATATAAACGGTCCGATAAGAATAGGAAGATCCACCTCTCTAATCACTGTCTTTTTCGACCCATCGAAAGCTTTTACAATTATCCCACTGTGCCTCATGGGAGCACCTTGAAACGCCAGCTTTGACAAAGTTGACTTTGTCATAACATTCAGAGACAATCCGGTATCCACCAGCACCTTGGACAAAGCATCTTCTTGACAATTCACCGAGATATGCAACGCCAAGTTATGATTCCTTCCTTCTTCAGGCAGATCCTCATCACAGAAGCTTAAATTGTTGCAAGACGTGATATTCGCCACAATGCTATCAAATTGATCAACAGTCACGTCATGGTCAACATAAGCTTGATCCAGAATCTTCTGCAACGACTACCTATGAGCTTCAGAACTCATCAAGAGAGACAACACTAATATCTTTGAGGGAGTCTGCAATAACTACTCAGAAATGTTATATTCACTCTTCTTTATCAACTTTAACACTTCATCATCACTATTACCAGATTGGATCGATTGGACAACAGCATCCATAATCTGCTTACTTGCACTTGTATCTTCAACTCTTTTCGGAGGGTCTGAAGCATACAATCTACCACTTCGGGTAACTTTCGTCACATCAGCAATGCTAACCACAGACTTTGGAGTAGGAAGAGGAACTTCCCTACCATTTTCTATCATCATAGCGTTATACCGGTATGGAACAGCTTTGTCAGACTCATATGGCATTGGACCAGGTACATTAATCACCAATGGAGTAACAGCAGTCTTGCGACTATCGAAAGAAATAACCACCCTCTCAGGAGCAACCCTCTCAGGAAGATTGAACTGAGGCATAATGACATTCACTTCATTCTCATATTCATCTCTTTTTGCTGTTACTTCGATCAGCTTATCGTCCATCATCTTTTGGATATCTCTTTTAACAATCACGCAACCACGAGGATTCACCGAGCAGATACAACAACCAGCGTAGTCATGATCAATATCGTGATATTCACTCAATAAAGCATGCATCTCCACCAAAGATCTTCGGATATGACGAACTTCATAGATTTTGAACAACCCAGGACAACCAGCAACCATATTCACAGACGCATTACCATGCTTCGGCAACGGATTCTTCTTCACATTAGGATTAACATCATTAAAATACAGAACATTGTTCCTCATCAATTTCTGTACTTCAAACTTTAATGGATAACAGTTCTCAACATCATGCCCCGGGGCACCTTGATGGAAAGCACAACGAGCTTCTGGCTTATACCACCATGGAATAGTCTCTGGAACTGGAGGTGGAGGACGAGTTTGCACAAGATTCTTTGCAATCAAAGATGGAAGCAAGTCTTCATACGGCACAGGAATAGGATCAAAACTGGGCTTAGCCCGAGCTTGTTGATTACCACCTTGTTGCACAGAAGGTTGCTGATAACGAGGTTGAAATTTTGGAACAGCTGGCACAACTGAAGCCATGTTAATCATTGGTGTTACTGAAGCCACATGCTGCGAATGGTGATTCACACGACTGTGAGGTCTTCTATAACTTTCACGGGATACTGCATTAGTCTCATTTTCTTTCTTTTTCCCGAAGTTGAACCTTCTAGAGCTTGAACCATTATTGTTCTCTTGAGTCAACCGTCCCTCACAGACACCTTCTTCTAAACGCATCCCCATACTCACCATCTCAGTGAAATCGGAAGGAGCGCTTGCTATCATTCTCTCATAATAAAAAGAACCCAACGTCTTCAAGAAGATCTTCATCATTTCTTTTTCTTCCAACGGAGGAACAATCTGGGCTGCCAGCTCTCTCCATCTCTGCGTATATTCTTTAAAAGTCTCTTTGTCCTTCTGGGTCATAGCACGAAGTTGATCTCTATCAGGCGCCATATCAACATTGTACTTGTACTGTCGCACAAAAGCTTCTCCCAAATCATTGAAGGTCTTGATTTGGCTATTATCCAGACTCATATACCACCTCATAGGTGCACCGGTCAAACTGTCCTGGAAATTGTGAATCAGCAGCTTATCATTATCAGTCTGAGCAGACATCTTCCTTGCATACATCGTCAGATGGCTCAACGGACAAGTGTTGCCTTTGTACTTCTCAAACTCGGGCAACTTAAATTTGTAAGGAACTTTAACATTCGGGACCAGACAAAGGTCATAAGCATCTTTTCCGAACAAATCCTTATGCTTCAAAGCTCTCATCTCCCTCTGGATCTCAACAAATCGTCCTTGGAAGTCATCAAGTCTTTCAGTAACTCCAGCGCCTTCACTAGACTCAGCATGGTAAATCATTTCATCATGATGCGGAATATTGCGCACCACAGACGGTACAGTAATCACAATTGGAGGAAGAGTAGTCCACACTGGTGGTGGGAGAGTATTAAATGCAGCAGTCTCAGGTTGATGAGGAGGACGGTATCCAGCAGGAAAAAAGTCAACAGGCATGCCCCAGGGCGTGCTAGCGGGTATACGATGGCGAGGAGAAATAACAGTCTCAACAGGAATGGATGCGGTAACAACCTCTGAGATGACAGTATTTTGAACAGGAGGACTAGGAGGTGGCTGATTCTGAGCAGCCATCAAATTTTCCATCATAGAAGTCACTCTTTCCAAGCTTTCCCTTAGATAAGTAACCTCTTCGCGCAGCTCGCGATTCTCTTGTTGCAAAGTATCCATCACTCTTCTCCGATTAGCTCGAGTATCAAAGCGATGAGTCAGCTTGACAGGAACACTGGATGAAGATTAAGAAACAACAATAAGATCCCTGGAGAACACTCAAAAAGCAAGACAAAATGCAAGTATGATGCATGTTATGTATATGCAAATGCAAAGATTTCAAAGGATTATAAGTTAACTTGCAATATTCATAAGGAAACTTTTTTGAAATACTTAAAAACTCATTCTCATTAATATCAAAGTGAGGATTACAAATGAAGTACAAACATCAATAATCCTAATACATAAGAGGAAAAGTAAACTAAGCCTATGGAATCATATCCGAAGAAGTCCCGAATCCTGGCTGATACTTCATACGAATCCTCTTGATCTCATTCTTGTACCGCTCTTCCATATTTTCCTTATCCTTCACCAACTTGTCGACAATGGCCTTCCAAGCACCGGAAGTAGGAGGAATAGTAGATGGAGTGTTAGAGGAAAATAAATCCTCTCTCGGCCTCTTCGTGACGCGTCGCTCAAGTAGCTCAATAAGATCATCCTTCTCCTTAAGCTGCTCCTGCATAGTAGTCTTCTCGAGTAACCATTCTTCCTTTTCTTTCTTCATCTTCTCTAACTCTTCTTGAAGAACCAACTTCTCATCAACGGGAGGTAGAAAAGCAGACAAAGGCAATATGGGAAACATAGGCTCCTCAGGTGGATAAGGCATCTTGAGCTTGGAAGCTCTAGATCGAACCCACTGAATATAACAATCAGAAGGAGGAAGGTGTTGTCTACCCAATTGACCTCTCTCTTTCCGGTGAACAGCATGCCAAGAATGAGCAATCCTTTTCTTCATCTCTATATGATCAGCACCATTAAGAAAGAAGAAACGGGATAAAGCAAGATTGTTTGGAACATCCTTCAAACAATAACCGAACTGTCGTCTAGCCAAAATGGGGTTGTAGCTAATTCCCCCACGTGTACCAAGAAGAGGTACATTAGGAAATTCTCCACAACTATCAATAAGAACTCCAGTGTCATAATAAGAGCTATACCATGTCATGTCCTTATGAGAAAGCGACATCAACCTCTGAGACCATCTTCGATTCTCTCTATTGTCCTTGAAAACATCCGACTTCGGTAAGTGCGAAATAAACCACCTATAAAGAAGTGGCGCACAACATACAATCTCTCCGTCACCTTTGGAGGTCCTATAGTGAAAAGCATGATACATATCTCCAAGCAAAGTAGGAATCGGGTTCTTCTTCAAGAAGATCTGAATAGCATTCTCATCCACAATACCATCCAAGTTCGGAAACAAGACAATCCCATAAATGAGCAAAACAAGAATAGCCTCAAATGCATCTCTATGACCCAAAGTAAGTGAAGTAGAAGCCTTTCCCATCAAAAACTTAGCATTAATACCACGAACACTCCCCTTTGGAAGAAACTTCCCATTAAGCTCGGATTCCTTAAGAAAAAGTGCTTTGGCAATGACCTTGATAGTAAGCTCCTTCTCTAAACCAGTGAAAAGAAACTCCTTGTCCAGAATAGGCAAACCTAACCAATGTGAATACTCCTCCAAAGTCGGCACAAGCTGATAATCCAGAAAAGTGAAACAATGATGCAACGGGTCATAAAACTGAGCCAAAGTAGGGAGAATCCCCTCAGGTACATCAATATCCAACATATACAAAAGCTTCCCATGACATCTTCGGAACTCTTGGGTATCAACAACCAAAGCTCCTAGCTTTCTCAACTCTACAACATTAGGATTCTTGAAAGTGTACTTCTTTGTGTTCCTCCTTTCAAAAGTCATAGCCATGGACATCTGAAATTTTGGAAAAGTTCCTTATAAGTCCTTTGAAATCTTACGAACAATGCTCATGAATGTTATGATGGCATGTATGCAACAAACACAAACAAGATCACACAAGGCACACGGGCTTAGGTTCCGAGTCACGAGCATGAAGTCAAGGTAACAGAACACCAACCCAAACAGGTAAGTACTAAGGTTTTGTCTTCATTGTACCTGCAAGAAACCAAAAGGGTGCTAACAGAGGTGCCCGGAGTTAACAGCCATCTTTAGAATATCGTCGGTACGTTGGATTACTCCCCAACCGATAACATTCTTAAAATAGACCTCGTCCGAGTGTAGTATCGCGTGACAACCGCCTTAGATTTACATCCAGACAGCTTCCGCACTACGTTCCTAAATTGGCTAGGATGGGTTAAGGGTTCTAAGGTCCTCAGTATGATTAGCTCAAAGTCGGAAAATAATGCCACGTACGATTACTCGTCATGACATTGATAGTCCAAGAGAGCCTAACCGAGTGGAGATTATCAAATTGATATTGCTTTGGACTACTCCATCACATATCTCTTCGAATATCACCGTCCTATCATAAGTGTCACTCAGATCCGGGTTAGAATCTATCTCACACAGAGGATCACCAAAACCAAAACGGAACAAACAAATAACAAACAATTCAAACCAAAGCAGTAAATAAATCAAAGTAGGCTAAATCCGCTTAGAGATTACTCCCCAACAGAGTCGCCACTTTTCTGTAGCGGTAAAATCGTGAGTGTAAGCTATTGATTAACTTAACTCGATTAACACAGAGTCTCCACCGCGCTTTTCTTTATTTCCGAAAGGAAAAAGGTAAAAGAACGAATAAAAACCTAGGATTCTAAAAGCAAAAGCTAAAAGAAATAAACAGAGATTGGGTAAGGGGATTGGTTATGAACCGGGAAGGTTTTAGGCACCCGACTCATTCGTGGTACTCCACGGGAGCCCTTTGAAATACTTATTGCTTTTTGGTCTGAAATTGGTTTGCTTAAAAATGATGGAAGAGATGAGAAGAAGAATATTTTTTAATGATTTTGTGTTTGATAAGGTTTTAAAGCCTTATGCCTACGTACCCACAAAGTGCAATGCGAGATCAAAACCTCGTAGTTCGTGGTACAAAGTTTTAAAAGAACAAATGAGTTAAATTGATTTTAGAATGTAGAGATAAGTCGTCATCCCTTAGCGAATAATTCCGCTAGAAGGGATGATTCATATCTAAACATGTGGAAAAGAAAAGGTGCACAAAGCACAAAAACAATTGAGTGGGTTTGCATTTTTTAAAGTATATGAGAAAATGGTTTTGATATATTTACATGAATTAACATTGATTAAGAAACAAAATGAAAAGTTTAAAAATTGCTTGACCGAAGTCAAGGTTTATTTATGAAAGTGTTTGAAGTTTAGAAAACAAGAAGGTTTTGAAATAGGAGGAAGTTTTGAAAATTAAATAATGGGGAGGAGATGAAGAGACTAGTCCTAATGCTTGAATTAAAAGCTAAGGAAAGAATTTACCAAAACCATAATATGCACAATTCTTCAAAGATCGGAATTTCCTCTTCAAAGGTTAATGAAGTAACTTGAGGTCGAGGTTTCTAATCCATTCCAACTTGAGCAAAGGGAGATCCTAGGAGTCTAATTCCAATCTCCAAAAGCAAAGGGATAGTAACCATAGTCCGCAAATTAGAAGTCACAAGTTTTTTAAGAGTTTAATCCTTTATTAAGTGTTTTGATATCCAAATGGACAAAATAAAAACAAGCACAATATGAATATAAACAAGCACAATATGAATATAAACAAATGATATATGATATAATATGACAAAATATAATAAGGAGATAAGGGAGCAAGAGATTAAAATAAAAGGATAAGGTGCAAGAGATTAAATTTAAACAATTATATTCACAATATTATAATATTTACAATATAAAGTGGTATGATGAACTTAATCAAGCACAACCACAACAAGGAAAATAAAATCGAGGCAACCGGATCCAAGTGGATCTTAATTCGAATCGGGACAACTGTAGGTCTATGTTAAGCAATCGCCGAGTAATTTACGGAGTAATTACCCTACAAATGAGGCCGGCCACCACTAATTAAAGTGGAAAATATTTGTGTTAATACATGTTAGAGAAACGATATAATGGATCGTTCTCCGAAAACATGCCACACTAAAAGAAGAAGGAAGGTCTAATCTTAATCGAGATTTTCGTTGAATTTCTCGAAAAGCAACCTATCACGATCTCAAAGTATGGAGAATGATCCAAATGATCATTCATCCATAGATTTGAAATAATGAAGATTAAACTTAATCGAAAATCAACAATCCCGAATCGGAAGATTGTCATCGACCAAAATAAAAAAGAGATGAAGAAAAATGGATCCAAAAATAGATCCAAAAAAAGAAATAGAAAATATTTTTTAAAACTTTTTTTCTAAAAGTTCTTTTTTCAGATTGCTTCTCTAAAATAAATTCTAAAATATTTTTCCAAATTACTTTACTAAAACAATTTTCTAAAATTTTCTTCAAGAAGAAACTTCACTCAAAAAAGAAGTAACAAAACTCAATTAGAAAACAAATTATACAAAAAATAATGTTAAATGAAAAAGAAAAAAAAATGAAGAGAGGAGGGATGATGTCTCGCGGACAGGTGTGACCAAGAAAAAGATCTAAACAGGCCCAATTCAACTCTCTTTTTACACAAAGAAAATAAATTAATTATAATAAAGCAAAAAAAAGAAAACAGAAAGAACAAAGAAGTGTTCTTCTTCCTCAATGCGAAGGTCACAAAGAAACAGGGCAGAAGCAATAAATCAGCGGCGGCAAACACGAATCCAAGCTCACCTTCAAGAAATCAAACACAAAATCTCTCTTCTCCTTCTCAAAACCGCGAGCTCTTCTTCCTTCTTCTTTCAATTTCCAATTTCTTTCCTTCTCCTTCACGAATTTTAAACGCAAGCTCTCTCTCTCTCTCTCTGTTTCTTTCAATTCGAATTAATTTGGGAACTTTAAAGTGAGGGACGATTTGAGTGGAAGGATGAAGGTCTTGATTGAGTGAAAGGGGTGAATTGAAAGTTAGGTTTTGAATTGGGGATGAATTTAGCAGAGATTCGGGGAGGCTATCGAAGCTTGGATTTGATGAGAAGTGAGGTTCTTATTTATAGATGGAGGGAGCTGAAGTTGTGGTGCCGTTTTGACTGATTGGGATTGCGTTTTGAAATCACGAAGTTCTCGTGTGCACTTTGCTTCCGTTTTCGTTTTGCTTGCCTCTTTGAAATGAATTTTCAATTTGCGTTTTATGTTCAAAGCTTGTTGCGTTTTGTATTGTTGATTTTGCGTTTTTTATTTCAGGTAGTTTTCTCGTGCTTGTATGCGTGACGCGGGATGCGTGCGTGCGAACTGGATTTTATTGCTTACGGCGTAACTCGTGTACGGATGCTTCGGCTCTTGTTGGAGCTTGTGAAATTGCCGCGGATGAGACTTGGAATTGATGGCTGGTACGGATACGGAAAATTGGCTTGCTGTTGTTTTTTGTTTGGCTGATTGCGGGATGCGGCGTGTGAAGTCAGTTGCGGGATGGATGGCTTGGAAGCTGGAAATTTGCTTTGTGCAGCATGCGTGGGAAATGCCTGCGGCTTGTGTGGTTTAGGCGCAGGAGGCTTGCCTTGGCTTTTGTCCGCATGCGGCTTATTGTTTTGGCAAATAATATTTGTGGGGCCTGCGCGCATAGGCTTGGGAAGAGCTTACGGATGAGGGGCTTGGGAAGCCGCAGGATGTGTGGGAAGTTTGTAAATTGGTGGGCCAGGTGTGTATTGGGCTTGGGCAGGATACGGATTGATGGGAAGGCTATGGGTGTTGACTTGCCAGATGCTTTGGCTGGAGGAAATATGAGGAAACTAGGCGCGTGAGACTTGCTTGGAAGGATGGGAAAGTGGATTGCAAGTGTGGGCCAGACTGCCTTTGATGTGGGCGTGATGTCATGCGCATGATGCTTGGGACAATGTGAGTTTGCGGCTGGGTAATGGAAAGCAAAGTGTGGAGTAGAAGGAAGGCTTTAGGGATATGGGCCAAAGGCCCTTTTTTTATTTGTTATGAGAAGCAACTAATAAAAAAAAGAAATGGATTGTATAAAAAAATGATAATATCATTGTTTCTTTTTTTATTATGAGTTTTTGACAAATGGTTAGGAAAATAATAAAAATGGTTTATGAATATAGAAAAAAAGTAGAATTTTGAATTATGGTGTATGAAGGAGAAATAAAAAACGGATATTTGAATTTAAATGGATAGAAGTGAATAACAAAGAAATCGAAAATGGATAGAAAAAATAATGGAATTGGAATGAAAGAATTGAAATAATCGGAAATCGAAAAATGATTAACGGACTAAATTTGGAATAATGGAAAAGGGCATATGGATGAATAAATGACTAAAAGAAAAATGGTTTGATCGAAAAAGAATAAAGGGTATGAAATGATGATTTTTTAAAGGCCCACGACCAACTTCCGATTTTTCTTGCACAAGCCACTGGTGAAAAATGAACACAGCCAACCAAAGAACCACTGAGCAGTTGAATAAATTGCAACTCAAACCACAACTGTCATTTGAAAATTGTCTTATTACTTCCTGATGATTTGAAATCAAACTGAGGAAAATAAATCCTCAGATGACCCGCTGATGAATTAATGAACCGATGAACTGATAAACACTGAAGATTCAAACCAAACTTCGCACAGAACACTGTCACACAACCCGACTGGTACTTTGAAAACGCATTGTCCAATAAATGAACCATAGGCACACACAACTGGCAGTCAACACAATCTTTTGATAGTTTGACCAGATTAGGTCAAACATCCTTCTGAAAACGCATTGTGATTGAACAAACGCATCTGAATCAAATTCACTGTTTTATCTTCGCAAACCTGCAACACAGAGAAGAAGAAGAACACTGCAACATATTTTTTTGGTATTTTGGTTAGTGATCAGTAAATATAAACAAATAATGAAACAGTAAAATAATGGTGATCCCCTGCGAAGCATAGACCCGATCTGAGGAGAAACCCGAAAGCTGTGCGATCTTGTTTGTATGCGAAATGCAGATGATATACGAAGAAACCTTAGGGCAAAAATTAGGGTGTTACAGTGTTTAGAAACCTTTCAGTTATATCAATCAACACCAACACATAAACCAATGGTTGTATCCATTATTACTTCACATAGAAGAATATTCAGTTGTGGATAATCAACTAGATTAAGTTCTTATTCAAAATCAACAGCACCCAGGAGTGTGGTTGTTCGTTTGAACCAATGAGGATTCAATAGGATTCACAAACAACACAAAGCATATGATGTTTTCCTTTTATAGCCAAACATAAAAGAGTCGTTACAACCCAATTCGGCTACTGAGGAATCTGTTACACAAGGAATTAAATAGTACAACCACGTATTGTCCTTTTCCACAATTCAAAGATAATGGAGAGTTAGTGGGATAAAGCATTATCGTATTGCGTACTATCCTTTCCAATGCTAACATTGTCATATGAACTTCAGAGGCTTCTGATTATAAATAAATGAATGAAGCATGGCTAGAGACAATGATACTTGGGTTTTCAGAGAACCTAAGTCTTTAGTCTGCAGAACTTGTTCACATAGAACTATGTTATTCAGGACTTTAGCACTTGGCTTGAAACCTATGATCTTCAGAACTTCAAGTCTTAGAGTCTTCAGAAATTTGTTCACATAGAACATTGTCTTCATAGTCTTAAGCATTTGGTTTTTCAACACCTTAATCTTCAGAACTCATGGTGTTCATAATATTTTAGGCATTTGGTCTTCATACGTTAAATCTTCAGAACTTCAAGTCATCAGAGTCTTCAGAAATTAGTTCTTCAGAAGATTAATTTCAGAAGCTTCGTTTTTCTATTTGATCAGAACCACGTTTAGAACAACATCCACAAGAGCATTTCCAATGCAATATCTGCATCCTTGGATCTTTCTGATTGTGTTCAGATTCAGAAGCACATTTGCTTCTTCAGCACGCTTGCGACTAATGTTACATATAGTAACTTTGCATATTAACTTTTGTGTACTCATTCATAATGTTTGTTTGATCTTAATATATATAATATTCATGATCTGCACTTTAACAAACATAAGAACATAAAATGGTTCTTTCATAAATACTCTATTGTTATCATCAAAACATAGAGATGGAATGTAGAGACAACTTTTGTTCTTACAATGGGGAATGATTTGAATTAAGTGATGGTGAATGGATTAACTAAATCATCTTATTCTTAGTGATGAAGATTAAGTATTCTATGCATAAATTAGTTAAGATGTACATTGAGGAAGCTATGAAGTTATTTGGGATGAAGATCCAAGATTTTTGTCGAGGTTTAGGAAGTTGCAGGGTGCTTTAGACACTAAGTTGAGGTTGAGTTCTGCTTATCATCCATAGATGGATGTCCATACAAAAATGAGTATCCAGCTTGGGAGGGCTTGTTGATGGCTTGTGTGTTGGACTTGGGGGCATGAAGATCAAATGAGGGAGTCGTATCCGACTCTGTTTTCTTCGGGTGATTTTCGAGGACGGAAATTCTTTAAGTGGGGGAGAGTTGTAACACCCCAAAATGATTAGAATATTTATTTAATGGATTTATTATAAATATTCAGGATTTATCAACGAACTTCGGTGAGATATTATGATGCAAGATGTATGTCACGGGAATTGATGAATTATGTAATTATTCAGAATTATTTAGTAATAATAATAGTATAATAATATTATTTGGACTATTATTATTAATTAAAATAAAAAGATAAGCTTGAGTTCATGTTGGTAATAATATGTTGAATAAGTGAGGATTATATGGAGAGATCATAATTGGGGTATTTGGAGACAAAGAGGCAATATGGGAATCATTCTCATTAGTCGTGTTATTATGGTTGAAACAAAAGTGCTCTGAAGAAAAGCATGAAGAACAGGAGGCTAGGGTTTGAAGTATTGCAGAAGGAGGGGAAGAATAAGATTCTACCTTAAGGTATGGGTAGAATCTCTATTTATTATTTTTATACGATGATTTGGTAATCATAGGTACTTGGGGTTTTGGGGTTTGAGGGGGGGTGATGGGGTTTTGTGAGAATGGGGTAGATTCTAATTAGTTAGGATTGATGATGTTGTTCTTGATGATGTTGATAATATGTTGTATGTTATTGTTGATAAATGTTACTGGAATTGTATGTGAATTTCGTGCAATATGAAAATGGTTTTGGGGGGAATTTTGGGGTTGGTGTAGCAAAAATTCCAAATGCACAAAATTTGTATCGTGCTCGTACGACTGGGTGGTGGAATTGGGTTCGGGCCATGTTCGTTCGGGCGGTGAGAGCAGGCTCAGTCTGGAATATTGCTAGATTTTGGAACATTTGAGGGGGAGTTGATGCTCCTTGTACGGCCAGGCGGTGAGAGGAGGTCGCAGGCTGTTTTGTTGTTTTATTTCTATGTTGTTTTCTTGTTGTTTTTAGTGTGTTACCGATGTATGATTATAATGTTGTATAGGTTAATATGATTAATTTTTTAAAATATGGATGATGGTGCAATTTGATGAGTATGTGGTTGTTTTAACACGAAAACTTTGAAAATTCAAAACTCGAGTTATAAGTGTCTGATTGACGCGTAGTTCAAATTATTGGGAAGTGTCGCTCCCGATAAATGAAACAGGGTCAAATAAAGGTACAGACGCGAACGGTCGGCGAGAAGAACAATGAGAACACACAGCCGTGAACTCACTGGAGATGAATAGAGTCGCCAGCTAGGCATTTTTATCCCGGAGGAAAGGCAATGCTGCATAGGCCTAGAAAAAGATGGATAAGACGGTTGCGAACCAGAGAGACTGAGAAAGGGGGTTGGTTACAACCTGGGAAGGTATTAGCACCCAGATTGTCCGCCGTACTCGACGGGATCCACGCTTAGAAGATTTGTGTTTTAAAGGGGTAGTGTCAGTGCAATCTGTGTGTAAAGAGCTGGAAAGCAATATGTACAGGTGTCAGTGTAGAGTGTATAAGTGATGTGAAGTATGAAAGTGTCAGTGTGAGATCAGGAATGAAATGAATTGCTCATGATAATGAGGCTAAGAAAAAGAAGCTGGAAGAGGGGGAATGTACAGAGACTTTTGTTCGATAACCGTTAAGTTATGCCTACGTATCCTCTCGTGCAATGAGGAAGTCAGAACACCGTAGTTCGACCCAAAGAGACTGAAAAAAAGAATTGACTGGTGAACTGCTTGCTAGCCTATGCTCAAGTGTATGATCTGTCTGGCACAGATGCAAACTGTCTTGCATTAGACGGAAGAAGCAAGTTCTCGCTTGTGAGTGAAGGTGATGAGAGAAGAATCCCGGAGGAGACGATTATTGTTTGTTTTTGTGTTTTCAGTCTTTTATTGTTTTTTGGCTTTTTGTCATAGGATAATGAGCTTAAACCTAAATCAATGGATTTGGTAAACTCATCACATCATCCCTCTGATTAGGGGTAATGAGAATTACCTTAAGTGTGAAGTCAGATTCTCACACTTAATCACCTTTGATGTAGGGTTAAGATCATTAACCTACTTGTGATTAATTAGATGTTTTTGTGATTTTTGTTTAGTGTTAAGTAATGAGGTTAAGCCATAATCAGGGATTTAACAGGCTCATTACACTATCCTAAAAGAAGGATAATAGATGAGGGTGTTTAAGCTGAGGAAGACTCCTCAACTTAATCCATGATTAGGGATTAAACCCATGACAAAACAAGCCTTTGATTAAGTGGATTTTAGTTAGATTAATGGTATGATGATGAAGTGTTTTTTATGATTTGTAAGACAACTTGAGGGGGACTTGTCCATTAACTTTAGGGTTAGTCCTTCTTAACCAATTAAGGAAGAATTAGAACCCTAATGCAAGGCCCAAGTTACAAGTGTAATGTCTTGATGATTATTAGATGGATTAATTAAGAGAGTTCAACACCTTAAGGGTCCAAGACTTAGGATTAAAGTTATACACTCCATCCTAAAAGAAGGATGCAGGCATGATCTTAATCACAAAGTCTTAAAGCCTTGAGGGTTTAGTCCCTGATTATGAGATGAGAAGAGATGACTCAAGGAGAGACACAAAGGTAAAAACTATGGGGGAGACTAATCAAAACCCTAATTCATTATCATGCTTGGTTGGTCCTAATGTTTGTGAGGTTTTCAAGAACAATCTTCAGATGAACCACCAGGAAGCAGATGAACAAGATCAAGAGAAGCAAAGTGACTTGCTTCATTCAAGAAGTCAAGTCACTTGAAGAAAGAAAGTGGGAGGAGGAAGGATGAGCAAGCTCAAACTCAAACACAAGTAAGAATGCAGCAAGGTATGCAAAAGAGATGAAAAGAAAAGTTATGAGAAGTGAAGGCAAATTCACTTCTCAAGTTTACTTACCACCTGAAATGTTAGAAACAAATGCAATGCAATGCTAGATGAAATGAAATGACATGATGCTAAGCCAAACCAGAAGCATACACATGATGATTATGATGCTATGAGGTGCTGCAAACATGAGGCAAGGCATGGGGATGTTCATACAAAGTCATGGATGCAAATGATGCAAGCTAAGGAACATGAACAAGCATGAAATGTTATGAAACATACAAGACAAATGGCATGGCAAATATGTAATGCAATGATCAAAGATGCTTCATACATGTCTTAAGATGTTAAATGAATCATAAGAATGCACAAAATGCAATGACAAGCCATGTTATGCAAGGAAATGCAAAGGGGATGCAAGAGAAGGCCCAAATTAGGGTTCATGGATCAAACATCACACACAAAACAAAAACAGAAGCAAACCCTAATATGAAAAATGGAAAATGGCACCCAAAGAAACCCTAGGCCTATAATGAACCACTGCCCAAAGGGGAGCTCTCAACTCTCAACCAAACTCAAGTTATGATTTTTACAAGTTATTAGGGTTTTTTAGGGTTTGTAACAAAAGAAATGCCAATCAATTAGGAAATGCAAGATCAAATCATGGCCTTTTTATCCTTGAAAGTACATGTCAAATGGAAAACAATGCAAAAAGAATCAATGTCTCAACCTTCAACAAAAGGCAGAAATGAATTTTCAAACTTATGATCAAAATAATGCATCAAAAATGATTTAATTCAATGAAAAATTCTTAAAATGCATCAAGATCAAAAAAGAAATTTGGTTTGAAGGTTGGACAATGTTTCTAAATGTCTTAGAACATTTCATGAATTTTTTTGTAATTTTTAAATACCTAAAAGTATTTTTAATTAATTAATTCTCATTAATCAATTAAAAATAATCTTTTAAATATTTAAAAATGCTTTTTTAATGATAAAAAATAAAATAAAAATATTTTTGGGTCATAAAAATTAATAAAACCTTAAAGAAAAAGTTTCATAATTTTTATGATTTTTTAACTATTTTAAATTAATTTTGCAAGTTAAATGAAATAAAAAAGATTAAAAATTAAAAGAAAATAGAAGTAAACAGAATGAGAGGCTGTGATTTGATCTGGGGGGAAAGACCATTGACTTCGCGCGCGATCTAGTGGTCCAGATTTAAACTTCTTAAATTCAATTAATTAAACTAATTAAACCTAATTAAATTAGTTAAATGGAAATTAAGATTAATGATGCAATCTGAGCCTTTGGTCCATACGCGGGAAGCATGATCCAATGGCCTTAATTCAAAACTCACTAATGACTGGACTAAACCCTAATTAGGGCATGTTAACCTCAGACGGCCGGAACAGTGGTTCCGGTCGTCTTCTCCGGCGTATCACAAACCCTAGAAAACGCCACAGGCCACGAATCATCAAATCAACTGCCCAGAAACACTCCTCCACCCTAACTAAACCTTAATCTAAGATCAAAACACATTTATCTAACATGAATAAGCAGAATCGAAACCAAATGCATTCACGGGACAAATTTCAGAGATGCATAAAATACTCATTTTCGCACCATTTTAAAATCTAAACACATCCCAGTGATCCTCAGAGCATGTATTTTTGATTTGTAACAAAAGGAACAAGCTTTAAAAGGTTTGAAATTTAAGACTACCTGAGATGACAAGTCCTGTTTCTGAGCTTCCAGAACCGTTTCTTGATGCAAGCTAACTCTAATGAGTCCCCTGGTGTCAATGGCAGGCTTGAGATGAAGTTTAGCAAGCTATTTCAATGGCTACCAAACTGGTGTAGCAGAGAATGACCTTGGTGTACAGGCTGTTTTAGGCCAGTGTAATGGGTGGTTTGGACTCCTCTGAGTGTGCCTGACTTGTTGGTGAAGGAAGATGAAGTGTTTGAGGGATGGACAGTGATATTCGAAGAGGACTGGTTCTGAGGATGAAGAATGGTGAGGTTCAAACCAGGCTTGATTCAGGCCTGAGCTTTGATGGTTTTAGGCCTATGGAGTGTACTGAGTTTAGTGATGAAGAATGTTTGGGAGTTTCTTGGCTGTGGAGGCAGATTCGATGGATTTTGTAATGTGAAGGGATTTTGTGTAAGTGATGAGTGAAGATGTTTCAGCTTGGCCTGCCCTTATGCCTTGCTTGCAAGTTGTCTATGTGACTCTCTCTCATTGGTCAGATGATTGGACACATGCTTTTTTGATAGATAAGTCAACTTTTGCAAGATGTCCACCTTTTGTGTAAGTGATGCATAGCTCATGGCATAGGCAAGGACAATGTTGGTTCTGGTGCAGCAAGGTGTGGGAGGGGCCTAGCAAAGCTCAGCAGCCAATGTCATAAGTTGGTGAAGTGGTCATGAGTGATTTTGCAAGTTGGTTGGCTTATGGTTCACATGTGATCTTTTGGCCAACCAAGCATGAAATCATGGGCATTCCTAGTCAAAATCTGATTTTTGTGACTTAGAGAAAGTTCACATGCTGGTTTGACATGAGTTTGAGGCTGCAATTTGATTTGGTTCAAGACTTAGCAAAATTCCCACTTGGTGCATGACTTGAAAAACAATGATTTTTGGCAACTTTGCATGGCCATAACTTTTGATCCAAGAAGAGTTTGATCATGTTCTTGTACTTTTTGAAAAGGGAAAGATGAGATCTACAACTTTCATGACCAAAGTTTTTCCATTTGAAGCCTTTTTGGATCATAAATCAAAGCTTGAAAATTGACCTAAAAGGATGCATTCTTGAAAAGTCAACAAAACCCAAAAAGTCAACTTTTGCAAAAACCCTAAATTCTTGATTTCCATGAACTTCAACCTTCTTCCATGATCAAATAAAGATCATATACACTCAAAATGATGAAGATCAACCATTGGTTGGGTCATTGGGGGCCTCAGATACCCTGATTTTGCACTGACTTGTCTGAAAAGTCAACTCTTGATCAGATGACTTCCCCATGGAATTTCTTCATGAAAATTGATATGCATACTCCCTATACCATATAGAGACCAATGGAAACAAGAATGACCAAAAAATTTGGGGTTATGGCCTCTGAAACCAAAACCCTAATTTTCAGTCAACTGTGCAGTTAAACCTGGCTCTGCATGCACTCAAACCCTAGTTCTTGTGATTCCTCTGCAATTTTGACTTTGTGAGGATGTAACATGATATAAGAACACACATGGACCCCTTTGAGTTGATTAGTGGCCTTTGGAATGGCTCAAGATGCCCTGAGGTTGCTCAGATCACAAACCCTAGGTGCAGATGCTTTAGAAACTATCCAGTGAAACCAAATGAGACATGAGATGATGTGATTGTGTTTATGCATATGAGGAGATCACAAGCCATGTGTGAATGGGTGAGGGCAAATTTGGGGTGTTTACAGCTGCCCCTATTCAAGCATGAGTTAGCTGTGCAGGTTGTAAGCGGCGGCTTAACAGGCAAACAAGATAACTTGTGGTTGAATACCAAAGACAGTCCAAAATTTGTACTCACAGAATGAAGAAGAAAAGGGGTATAGATTGTAAAAGCAAAATAAAGTATATTGTAAAGTGTGGGCGACGGAGGACGACCGTCGAGCAGAGGACGACTGCTGGGTAAGGTAGTATGTGAAGCAAAGCGATGACGGGGACGGCCGACATGCTGGTAAAGTGTATAAAGCAATGACGGGGACGGCCGACATGCTGGGGATAAAAGGTAAAGCTAAGACGGGGACGGCCGACTAGCTGGGGGAAAACAAGATAATATGATGGGGACGGCCATCAAGATAAAGTAGTAACATTCTCTGGGGATTGGTGAAACATGACGGGGACGGCCATCAAGTTCACAAAGGTAAAGTAACCAACGATGGGGACGGCCATCGGGTTAAAAAAAGAAAAGGGACCACGACGGGGACGGCCATCTGGTTAAAGAATAAATGAAATAAACAGATGATGGGGTACGGCCATCAAAGGTGAAGGACGATCACCTAGCAGGGGACGGCTGCTCTGTTGGGTATAAAAGAAATATGATGGGGACGGCCATCAAAGGTGGAGGACGACCACCTGGCAGGGTACGGCTGCCGAAAATATCAACGATGGGGACGGCCATCGGATAGAAAAGGTCAACGATGGGGACGGCCATCGGACGAGCATGATGGAGGACGACCATCAAGAAGTGGAGGACGACCACTCAGCAGGGGACGGCTGCTCTCAAAGTTTATCATAACACAGGATGAGTGTTAGACAACTAAAATCAACAATGGGGACGGCCATTGGATAAAGTGATGAAGGACGATCATCAAAAGGTGGAGGACGACCACCTAGCAGGGGACGGCTGCTAAAATCAACGATGGGGACGGCCATCGGATGAGCATGATGGAGGACGACCATCAAGAAGTGGAGGACGACCACTCAGCAGGGGACGGCTGCTCTCAGAGGTATCATAACACAGGACGAGTGTTAGATAAAAAGGAAATTTGACTGCGATTTACTGGGGATATGGTAAACACGGACGAGCATTTACATCCAAGAAACAAAAGGTATAAGTGTTTGGTATCGTGTATAGATTAAAGATGCGGACGAGCATCCTTAAGACTATGATACGGACGAGTATCATGCAGAAACAAACTGACACGTGCTCAGAGCTGATGATACGGACGAGTATCAACTGGTTAACGAGGAACACGGACGAGTGTTGCATCTGAAAGTATCCTTCTGGGGAATAGTAGACACAGACGAGCATCTATATTCACGAAGACATAAGTGTTTGATATGGTGTATGGATTAAAGATGCGGACGAGCATCCTTAAGACTATGATACAGACGAGTATCATGTAGAAACAAACATTAGACGCAATGTTCTGAGATGATGGTACGGACGAGTACCAACTGGTTAACAAAGAACAAGGACTACTGTCGAATCTGCGGGGATATACATGGTGTATATAAGATACGGACGAGTATCTGAGTAGGTGTACCAATGAGTAGTGAGTATATAATGTATAGGTGAGTGTTTATCTGCTGGGGATATGACACGGACGGGTGTCGGGAAAGTGTATATACAAGTATAGGCGACCACGCTGGGGATATGACACGGACGGGTGTCCAGAAAGTGTATAGGTATATGTAAGTGCAAAGAGGATGTCTTTGGCTTTCTGCTGGTGACACGACACGGACGAGTGTCAGGATGTATCTGCAATACTGGTGATCTTGGTTTGTAAAGTGTATTCAGGCAACCTGCTGGGAAATGATGATACGGACGGGTATCAAAAAGGAGATATGCACTGGTGTTTGTGATATGGGGCAACTGCTTTTGCTGGGACTCTGATGGGGATGTATTCTGTATGCCGACAGATTGTCAATATTTACAAGTGTTCAAATCACAACATGACTTATGATTATGCTATGCATTTGATTTTTTGCCGTAATGCTCCGTATTAGACGGGATGCTACGCTCTGGGGGTGAATATGATGCGAATGCTATGATTATGCAAAGAGGCACCGATCCGGGATTCGGATCCCGTTGCTGCAAAGATCTTTGATCGATCTGCTTGAAGTGAACATCCCAGCTGGGGATGAGATCATTGATAGATCTGTAGTTGTATCTGCTTGGGGATATACGTCATCGATTGACATATTCTTATAATACGGGACCCAGCTGGGGTTTGTAGAAGCCTTCTCTCTCTCTGTTGTGACTTCTTCGTGCGCTGCTCTTCTGAATAGAGGCTGGAGCTCTGTGGGGAGATGATTCCTCGATTCTCGCATCCTGCTGAGGAATAATGGTTGGTATTACAGCTGGGAGATGCTGTTAGTAATTCAGCCGGGGCGAGCAATGGGAAGCAACTCGACTGGGGATAGAGAGAGGCATCACTGAAAGATCTCCCTAGAAAATCTGTTACGGTGACTTCTTGACTCCGCCGGGGATAAGGGCATCTTCTGTGACACCTGCCCACTCTGATGGGGATAAGTAATAAGCGGCCAACTCAGCTGGGGAATGGTGAGAGGCAACTCAGCTGGGGATAGAGCATTCCCGATGCTGTATGTTGATTTGGCAACTTGCTGGGGAAGTGGGCACCTCCCAGGGCCATGTGAGTTGACAACGATTCGCCAGTTTGCTGAGACGTAACTTGCATGCCCCAAGTTGTGTTCTGGATACCTGCAATCCTGCAAAGATAAAGAAACGCACAAATGGTCCCGAGGTATCTTTTACTGAGATTCCGTCATAGGAAATAAGTACTTTCGAGAGTAAGTATATTCCCTGTAAGCATGTGTTTTTATTTTTAGAGAGAGGCATCTGTACTTATGCAATTGTGTTTTTAGAGACATCAGACAACTCTTTGCAAAACATAAATGTAAAAAAAATGAGACATGACTGAAAATCTGATTATATTAATTCGTGTGCCCTGAATTGGCAAGATACAGTCAGAGAAACATATCTCCTGAAATGAGGAGATTGTTACAAATTGAGAAATAAAGTGCTGGCGGTGCTGGCGATGCTTTCAAGGAGCTTCCTCTTCTGCTATGACTCGTATGACAATGACGTTCTTCTCGTCTTGCTTTCTGGAGAGAGTTGATTCTGATTGCAGCTTGATCCTTTGGAGCTTACCAAGTTGTAGGCGATACCGACGAATTCAGAATGCAGTTGTTCGCTTATTCCCTTATTTTGCATGGATCGCCCTTTCGGGTTTTCGATCCATCGGGATACCCATTTTTGCCTGAGCTGTCCAATGCGGCTTTTCAACTCAGCGGGTGTAAAAATTTTTATTTATTTTCCCTTATTTTTGCCCGAGTCTTTTATTCTGTTTTTGACTCGCCGGGATGCCCTATTTTTGCCTGGACTTACATTCTGTTTTTATGTCCAGCGGGTCATTTTATGCGAAGTATTTTTTAACTGCATCTGAATTCACAGGGGATGGGAAATCTTCACCATCCATGGTGCTGAGCATCAGTGCTCCACCAGAGAAAACTTTCTTTACGACGAATGGTCCTTCATAATTCGGAGTCCATTTGCCCCTGTGGTCTGTATGAGGAGGGAGGATTCTTTTCAGCACAAGATCCCCTACTTGGTACTCTCGGTGCCTGACTTTCTGATCGAAGGCCTTCTTCATTCTCTTCTGATATAACTGCCCGTGGCAGATCGCAGCCAATCTCTTCTCTTCGATCAGACTCAGTTGTTTGTATCGGGCCCGAACCCATTCTGCTTCACTCAGTTTAACATCCATCAGTACTCGTAAAGAGGGTAATTCAACTTCAACCGGTAGGACTGCTTCCATACCATACACAAGTTGATACGGCGTTGCCCCAGTGGATGTTCTGATCGATGTGCGGTACCCATGCAAGGCAAACGGTAGCATTTCATGCCAATCTTTGTAGGTGATTACCATCTTCTGCACAATCTTCTTGATATTCTTATTAGCTGCCTCAACAGCGCCGTTCATCTTTGGCCTGTAAGGAGAAGAATTGTGATGTTGGATCTTGAAGTCCCGGCACAGCTCTGCCATCATTTTGTTGTTCAAGTTGGAACCATTATCAGTAATGATTCGCTCGGGCACTCCATACCGACAGATGATATCTCTTTTCAGAAATCTGGCTACCACTTGCCTTGTGACATTTGCATATGAGGCTGCTTCAACCCACTTTGTAAAATAATCGATGGCGACCAGGATGAATCTGTGGCCGTTCGAAGCAGTTGGCTCAATTTTGCCAATCATGTCAATGCCCCACATAGCAAAGGGCCATGGTGAAGACATGATGTTCAAAGGATTCGGAGGTACATGCACTTTATCTGCGTAGACCTGGCATTTGTGGCATTTCCTGGCATAGGCACAACAGTCTGCATCCATTGTGATCCAATAATAGCCTGATCTTAGCAATTTCTTAGCCATTGCATGTCCTCCAGCATGGGTACCAAAGGATCCTTCGTGCACTTCATGCATCAGCAAATCTGCTTCCGTCTTGTCAACACATCTGAGGAGTACCATGTCAAAGTTCCTCTTGTATAAAGATCCATCAGTGTTCAGAAAGAAACTTCCAGCAAGTCTTCTTAAGGTCTTTTTATCATTGGAAGATGCCCCATGTGGGTACGTTTGATCCTCCAAGAAGCACTTGATGTCATGGAACCAAGGCTTATCATCTTTAGCAATATCCGCTGCAAATACATATGCTGGTCTATCAAGTCTCGATACTGAAATCTGAGGTACAAAGTTAGCAGCTTGAACTTTGATCATGGATGAAATGGTAGCAAGAGCATCCGCAAACTGATTCTCGTCCCGAGGGATATACTCAAGCTTGACTGTTGTGAAGAAAGTCAGTAACCTTCTTGTATAATCCCTGTAAGGTATCAGATGATCTTGGTGGGTGTACCATTTTCCGTTGGTCTGATTGACTACCAAAGCTGAATCTCCGAATACGGTCAATGTCTTGATCCTGAGGTTAATGGCTTCCTCAAGACCCATAATGCAAGCTTCGTATTCAGCTTCGTTGTTAGTGCAGTTGAAAGTGAGCTTTGCCGAGAAAGGCATGTGAACCCCTTTAGGTGTAATGAGTACTGCACCAACACCACGGCCATTCATGTTAACAGCCCCGTCAAACATCATAGTCCACTCTTCTCCGGGGTCGGGCCCTTCAGTGTGAATAGGCTCTTCATGATCTTTTGATTTAATGAACATGATGTCTTCATCCGGGAAGTCAAACCTCATTGGCTGGTAATCATCAATGGGTTGCTCAGCAAGATATTCAGATAGTACACTGCCCTTGATGGCTTTCTGAGATGTGTACTGTATGTCGTATTCTGTGAGAATCATCTGCCATCTTGCAACCCGTCCGGTAAGAGCTGGCTTCTCGAAAATGTACTTAACTGGATCCATTTTTGAGATTAATAAGGTAGTGTGGGTCAACATATACTGCCTTAGTCGGCGAGCAGCCCACGCTAAAGCACAGCAAGTTTTCTCGAGCAGTGAATATCGCTGTTCACAGTCGGTAAACTTTTTGCTTAGGTAGTATATTGCATACTCTTTTCGACCAGACTCGTCATGCTGGCCTAGTACACACCCCATTGACTCTTCTAATACTGTCAAGTACATGATCAGAGGTCTTCCTTCAACTGGCGGCATGAGGATTGGAGGTTCTTGCAGATATTCCTTGATCTTGTCAAAAGCCCTTTGGCAGTCTTCGTTCCACCTGACTGTTTGTTCTTTTCTTAACAGCTTGAACAAGGGTTCACAGGTTGCTGTAAGGTGGGATATGAACCGCGAGATATAGTTCAATCGACCTAAGAACCCTCGAACTTCTTTCTCTGTTTTAGGTGCAGGCATTTCTTGAATGGCTTTGACTTTATCTGGGTCAACCTCAATCCCTTTCTCGCTTACAATAAAGCCCAGCAGCTTACCGGACCGTACCCCGAATGTGCATTTGTTGGGGTTCAGCTTTAGTTGGTATTTCCTCAGACGCTTGAATAACTTGAGCAGATTCACCAGGTGATCTTCCTCTGTAAGGGACTTGGCAATCATATCATCCACATAACATTCTATTTCTTTGTGGATCATATCATGGAATAATGTTACCATAGCCCGTTGATACGTTGCACCAGCATTCTTCAATCCGAATGGCATCACCTTATAACAGAACGTGCCCCAAGGTGTGATGAATGTTGTCTTCTCCATGTCTTCAGGTGACATCTTGATCTGATTATATCCTGAAAATCCATCCATGAAGGAGAATACCGAGAACTGAGCCGTGTTATCCACCAATACATCAATGTGAGGTAATGGGAAGTCATCTTTCGGGCTGGCTCTGTTCAGATCCCGGTAATCAACACACATTCTTACTTTTCCGTCCTTCTTAGGCACAGGTACTATGTTAGCAACCCACGGAGGATAACTAGTCACAGCAAGGAACCCGGCGTCCCATTGCTTTTGTACCTCTTCCTTGATTTTCATAGCCATGTCTGGGCGAGTTCGGCGCAACTTCTGTTTGACTGGTGGGCATTCTTCCCTCAAAGGCAGCTTATGCACAACAATATCGGTATCCAACCCTGGCATATCTTGGTAGGACCAAGCAAACACATCAACATACTCTTGAAGCAGATCTATCAGCTGTCTCTTCACCGAGTCTTGCAGGCAGGCCCCGATTTTAACTTCTTTCACATTTTCTTCTGTACCAAGATTGATCACTTCAATCTCCTCCTGATGAGGAGTAATAACTTTTTCCTCCTGTCTCAGCAACCTGGCTAGCTCTTCAGGAAGCTCATATTCTTCATCAACCCCTTCATCAGCTTGATTGATCGGATTGTCAAAGTCATACGATGTCATAGCTGTGCTGTTGTCGGTGCTGTCTGGAAGGCACTCTCTGCAAGGGTTAAGTCGGTTCATTTTAGTGATTGATTTTAATCTTGCTTTAGAAAAAAAGTGAAATGAAGTTATCATTTTGAAAACACCGCCATTTATTTTTGTACAAAAAGAAAAATGGAAAAACAGTGAGCAGAAAAGAAAAAGACTCGTTTGCAAAAAAGATTGTCTGATATTTCATTAATTTAATCTTGTTTGCACAAAAGTACAGATGGCCCGGATTACAAAATGAGTCTTGTCATCTTGGGCAAGATGCAAGACTTTGATGCATGCTATAAAAGATACAGGAAATAATAATTACTCTGCTCGAGTAACACTTATAATTCCCTGGGAAGACCAGTTCGAGACACTGCTCCCCGGGACCTTTGGACGAATCCAATTCTCCAGGTTGCGCTCCTCTTCCAGCTCGTCTTCCAGGCAGTTGATAGCATCGGGGGTAAGCATCCCCCCACTGACAAAACCAGGCTCTCCAGCAGCCTTCACCTGATGTTGAGTTGGTTTGTAACCCAACCCAAATTTGTCTTTCTTCTCCTCCACAGCTAAGACCTTGCCCCAGCCTTGGGCAGTTCCTTCTTCAACAACCTTCCGGGCTTGTTGATAAGACGACATCGGGGTACCAGATACAGCAGATGCTTCATTGACGTTCAAGGCTTCGAAACCTTGGCTCATTGTTTCATGGATTTCTCCATCCATCTCAATGTATTTATAAGTAGCCAGATGGCTAACAAAAATGTCCTCCTCTCCACAGATTGTGACAACTTGACCTTCCCACTCAAATTTTAACTTTTGGTGAAGGGTAGACGTTATAGCGCCAGCGGCGTGAATCCAGGGTCTACCCAACAAACAGCTGTAGGCGGGCTGAATGTCCATCACATAAAAGATAGTTTTAAAAGTCTGCGGGCCAATTGTCACGGGCAGCTCAATCTCTCCCAGAACCGATCTCTTCGAGCCATCAAAAGCTCTAACCACCAGGTTGCTGGGTCTCAATGCCAGTCCATCATATTCAAGCTTCACCAGAGCCTTCTTTGGTAAGACATTCAGGGATGATCCTGTGTCCACCAGCACATGTGAAAGGACAGCTCCTTTGCATTCCATGGTTATGTGCAAGGCTTTGTTGTGGTTGCGGCCATCCACTGTCAGGTCAGAATTGGTAAACCCTAGCCCATTGCTAGCAGTAACGTTACCAACCACGGTTTCCAATTGGTTGACAGTAATCTCCTCAGGCACGTAAGCTGCGTGCAGTACTTTCAGTAGCGCATTCCGATGGGCTTCGGAGCACATAAGCAGAGAGAGGATGGAGATTTTGGATGGCGTCTGGTGAAGTTGATCCACAATTTTGTAATCACTCTTTTTGATGATCCTCATAAACTCATCAACTTCCTGATCGAATGGAGTCTTCAGGGCTTCTTTGGCAGCTGGATCTTCCTGCACCGGGCTCTTTCCTTTTGCCTTGGCAGCAGCTTCTGCTTCGGCAGTAGGTCTTTGGACTTGTGAAGCAAAGAGACGTCCGCTTCGGGTGAAGCCTCCGCCTCCGCCCACATTATCAATTTGTGGTGCAGGTGTTGATGTTTCAAGAGTGATTCTCTTTCCCTCGCAATACAAGTCAGAGCCATAGTGCCAAGGGATGGCCCTATTGCTTTCATATGGTACAGGTCCAGGTACCGTGACGGTGACTGGACTGATTGCTGCTGCTGAAGGGATTGTTATTGTCTGTGGATCATAAAAGATTGTAACTGGTGCTCTAGTGGGAGCAGCACCTTCTGAATGATAAGCGGAATTGTTTTCTGGATCGTAGAATATGGTAACAGTGGAGACATCTTCGTGATTGTTTGCTGGTGTTGTAGAAGGTTCTGTTGGAAGAACTGTTGTTGTTGTTGATGGGGAGTCGAAGTGGACTGAAGCTGAAGTTGTAGCAGGAGAAACTGTTGAAAACTGATCATTGGGTAGAACAGATGAGGTACTTGCTGATGTTGCTGATGAATTGTTGGGAACAATTGTTGCTGTATTTGTAGGAGGATCTGAAACCATTGCTGATGAAGTCGTCGGGTTTGCCGGGAATGATGTAGTGATCTGCAGTAAGCCACTCTGAATAAGGCTGTCAATGCCATTCCTCAAGTCCTCACACCCATTCCAAGAAATATTGCAGTAAGGGCACCCTAGTTCACACCCCGGAAATATATTGTTTTCACGGAGTTGAGCTTTGATTTCCACCAATGGTGTCCTGATCTGATCCACACTGGTTATGAAATAAGGCGGTTGGTCTTCTTCGATAGCATTAATTCGGGGACCACCATGGTGTGGCATTGGGTTTTTGTTGACGTTGGGCGGAGGTGCAAAGTTCAAAGCCTTGGAGTCTACTAAGTCTTGTACCTTCATATGCAGTGCCCTGCATTTTTCTGTACTGTGACCAGGCGCGTTTGAGTGAAAAGCACACCTAGCATTAGAGTCATAGTTTCTTGGTAGACTGTTTGGATCCGGAGGTGCCAACGTTCTTAGCTCAACCAGGTTGAGTTTCAGAAGCTGTGGCAACAAAGCAGCATACGGCATCGGAATCGGGTCGATCACTCGATTAGCTTGAGAGGGCCTTTGTTGGAATGGCCTCTGTTGATTGTTGTTGTTGGAGTTGTTGTAGTTGTTTCTTGGAGGATATTGATTCTGCTGATACGGAGGTTGTTGTTGGAAATTTTGTTGAGGAGGTTGATAGACTGGCTGTGGATGAGCTGGAGCAGGGATAGTGACTGCTGCTATGGACCTTTGAACATATTGGGGCCTACCCCTGTTGGTATGAATGGCATTGGTCTCGCCAGCTCTTCTAGGGCCTGCAAAAGGCTTCCTTGTACTGCTGGACGAACTGGCGCCATTATCGGAAATTTTACCCATTTTTAACAGGCTTTCAATTCTCTCCCCGGCTATAACAACATCTGCGAAGCTGGTGGAAGAGAAAGCAGCTAGCCTATCAATATAGGTTCCCTGAAGGGTATTCATGAACATATCAGCCATCTCTCTTTCAGACATAGGTGGCTGGACAGCAGCAGCAAGCTGTCTCCATCTTTGAGCATATTCTCTGAAGCTCTCTCTTGATGATTGTGACATCCCCATTAGGAGGGTCCTATTGGGTGCCATATCCAGATTATACTGATACTGTCTGATGAAGGCCTCTGCCAGGTCCTTCCAGCATCTTACAGTTGCTCTTGTCAGATGGGAATACCATTCCCTTGATGCTCCAGTCAAGCTATCTTCGAAGTAGAACATCCACAATTTCTCGTCCATGGTGTAAGCTTTTAATCTTCCGAGAAAAGATTGCAGATGGGTTCGAGGACAAGAAGTCCCATTATACTTTTCAAAACATGGAGGCTTGAACTTGTGAGGGATCCTGACCCCCTCTACTAAACCCATGTCCATGACATCGAACCCCAAAGAATTTTGGGATTCCAAAGACCTCAACTTCTCAGCCAACTCATCCAATCTCCTATCATAGGTTTCCTCTCCAGCACCCATGACTGTAAACTGATCCTCCTGAGGATCCTCTTGAAGTACTCTGGCTGCAGTGGCTGTTCCTTGAACGTTTGCAGGAATATGAATCTCAGGATGTAGATGTGGACCAAACACAGGGGGGTTGACATGTGGTTGCACCCTTTCATTGTTACTGGTGCCAGCAGTTCCCACATGGGGGTCATCTTGAGTTCTCCCCTCTACCAGAACCCTAAGCCTCTCCTGGCTTTGAGCTAAATTATTCATCACTTCCATGAACTGAGTTATTTGGGTTCTCATCTCTACCCTTTCATTAGCCATCTGGGTTCTGGCCTCATTGAGGTCTTGCTGCAACTGGTCCATCTGAATGCCCGGAAGGTTGTTTCTTGTAGGGTACCTGTGTGGCCTGTTGAGAGGGAATAGCCTGCGGCGAGCAATAATTCCTGAATGTCACAACAGAGGTTAGAAACAATAAAATAAAAACCTACAAAACAAACAAAAGGGTTAGTATGCAATGCAGTATGCTTATTTGCTATCAAGGTATCCGGCTTGGTCTTCAGTTTTGACCCGTCCAGACCCTTGAAGATGATGCTGTTGAAGTTGCTTTTGAAGTGAACCCAGATGGAAACAAACACAAATATATTACAAAGGTAAAATAATACAAATTGTTCATTTTTTACAACACTAGCCCTCTAAGGGGTCAAAAATACATCAAAAAGCAAAAGTACATGGAAAAGGAACAACAACAAGCAAATAATCAGACTCCAAGGCCAAACTCATCCTCGCGAACTTCCTTAAGAAGTGCTTCGGTCACAGGATCAGCCGGATGCTCCGTAAGATTCCTGATGAGAAGGTTTCTTGTTGCAACAGCTGTAGTCAACTTCTTGTTCTGGCTTTGGTCTTTGGATTTCTTCACTCCAGCTTTGATTTTTAACTCTGAAATTTCCTCCTGGGCTGCTGCCAGGGCTTTTTCCATCTGCTCCATCTTATTTTGAACTCTCTTGTCTTCTAGAGTACGGGCTTCAGTGATCCGGACCCACCTGGCCTGACTCTCTTTCAAGTACAAGTCTGTCCTTGCTCTTTGGAACTGGGCTTCTTTACAAGCATTTTTCAGAATCTGCTCACCAGCTTTAGACTTGTTGATATAGTCTCCAGACTTCTCAATCTTAGTCAAGTGCTCCACTCTCAGCTTCTCCAATCTTTCAATCTCCCTTATACCTTCACTCCTCTCCCTGAGGGTCTTCTGCAGGGCTTGGGATAGCTTCTCATTTCTTTCTTTCAAGCCTTCAAACTCTTCCAAACTGACAGTAGCAGGGGGTGGTGCTGATGATGACTCAGGCATGTCTTTGATGGTGAAGGGCAATCCTGAGATTTGGGCCCTAGCATAGGACCACTCATGATATTGGGCTGATGCCACATTATTGCACTTCCCCAGAATGGTGATTCCCTTGGTTTGAACATGATCCCAGGCCCAGGCAGCCTGCCTAACAACAGTCAAACTGATCTTGTTCTCACAGTAGAGGGTCTCAACCAGGTCTTGTTCCCTAGGAGCATGAACCAGTGCATAGCCTAATTGCCTCTTGAACAGCAGGGGATTGTAGTTGATACTTCCCTTAACTCCTACCAAAGGTACATTGGGAAAGTGCCCACAGCTTGTGATCATATCTCTGCCCTTGGTGCTTTGGGTGCACCATCTGATGTCTGCTGCAGTGAGAGTAGTGAGCCTCTTAGCCCAGTTGCTTTGCTGATGAGGATTCAGGAATGCATCTGTCCTGGGTAGATGCTTGAGAAGCCAAGCATGGAATAGTGGAGCACAGCACCTCACTAACTTCCCCCTTTGCTTCTCATTCCTCTGGTGCACTGAGTAATAGAGATCTCCCAGCAAAGTTGGCACTGGGTTCTTCAGGATGAACAGGTGGATGGCATTCTTGCTGATGAATCTGGGCTCATCTGCAAACAACACAATTCCATATACACTCAAAGCCAACAATGCACAAACAGCTTTCCAATCCCCCGGGGAGGCCTTCAAACTAGCTTGAGAAATCAGGAAGTCCAGATGAAAACCAGGGATCCCAGCTTTAGAGGTCATATGCTGCTCAATCAAAGCAGGTTCCAGGTGCAAAGCTCTTGCTATCTCTCCATTGCTGGGAAAGACCATTTCAGGGTTAAAAGGAATTTCTCTCTTGATAGGCAAACCAACCAAAGATGCATATTCTTCTAAGAGAGGTCCCAGCTGAAAGTCTTGAAAGGTGAAACACCTCAATGGGGGGTCATAGAACTGGATGCAGGTATGGATCAGGCTCCTCTGAGATGGGTCCATATCCATAACCAAGTCAAGTATATCCCCATAATGCTCCCTGAACAGAGGTATGTGATCTGGGGTCATCAGGGTTCGGACCCTCCTGATGTCTGACAAGTCTGGTTGGAAGAAATGATAGGTGATATTGCTTTTCTTTGGAGCCATGATGTTGAAGACTGGGTAGAGTGCTGATGACAATGCTGAAGTAGAGAAAACCACTGACTGGCTGGTGCTGAAGCAGACAGCTAAACTGAAGTAGATGCTGGTGAAGATGGGTCAAAGCTGCAGATGGGGTCAAAACCAAAACCTGATGAAAATGGATACCCTGAAAAACAAATAAGCACATGTTAATATGATGCAATGAGGATGTATGCAAATGATATGCAAAGGGTTTGTGACTGAGCTGGATCTGGATAAACTGCCTTGGTATAGATCCATGTGTGTTCAAGAATTCCGGATGGAGGTCTATAAATCCAGTAACCAAGGTGGGGGACTCAAATAAAGAGCCACATGTCCAGGGTTTTAGAAGCACAAGAACTATCCAACATGGAGCATTCTTAACAAAGTCAAAGTAACAGGGTATTCTGAGGTCAAGGTACCTGCAAACCTGTAAACAGCCCAACCCCCTCACAGGTAGTGATCTAGAACAAGGATCCTCAGACTTGGATCAGTTATGAGAAGTGTAAACACTTCTAACCCGGAGGTACAGTGTTTACAATAACCATAACAATTCCTCCTCTAATTCACCTCAATTTCTGAAGGTCAATACTAAAAGGTCATCCAGACTTAGCAGGCTTCCCAGATAGCCCTAGCATTGCAGGAAATCTGCAACACAGAGTTCTCAAGAAGAAACCCATATCTGAACCGTGTTTCATATTCCCGCACCAGACCGAAATGGAATGGGAAAGAATATGATTCACTCTAGCCTAGGTGTCACTCAGGTCCCAGGTATAGGACCTTAACTCTCAGTAGAACCCCACCCACCAAAGCAAAACCAGATCCAGCCAGACAGCATGACAGTATGATATATGAAAACTGTAAAGAAAGCAATAAATAAAGCTGTACAGAAAGCAATAAATAAAGAAAATATACAAACACAAACAAGCACATAACACCCCAGTAAACACAAATCAAACAAGCGCTAGGAGGAACCCACAAAAAGAACCAGAAGCCCTGGTTACAGCATAAAGGGTCCCCAGCAGAGTCGCCAAGCTGTCGCTCCCGATAAATGAAACAGGGTCAAATAAAGGTACAGACGCGAACGGTCGGCGAGAAGAACAATGAGAACACACAGCCGTGAACTCACTGGAGATGAATAGAGTCGCCAGCTAGGCATTTTTATCCCGGAGGAAAGGCAATGCTGCATAGGCCTAGAAAAAGATGGATAAGACGGTTGCGAACCAGAGAGACTGAGAAAGGGGGTTGGTTACAACCTGGGAAGGTATTAGCACCCAGATTGTCCGCCGTACTCGACGGGATCCACGCTTAGAAGATTTGTGTTTTAAAGGGGTAGTGTCAGTGCAATCTGTGTGTAAAGAGCTGGAAAGCAATATGTACAGGTGTCAGTGTAGAGTGTATAAGTGATGTGAAGTATGAAAGTGTCAGTGTGAGATCAGGAATGAAATGAATTGCTCATGATAATGAGGCTAAGAAAAAGAAGCTGGAAGAGGGGGAATGTACAGAGACTTTTGTTCGATAACCGTTAAGTTATGCCTACGTATCCTCTCGTGCAATGAGGAAGTCAGAACACCGTAGTTCGACCCAAAGAGACTGAAAAAAAGAATTGACTGGTGAACTGCTTGCTAGCCTATGCTCAAGTGTATGATCTGTCTGGCACAGATGCAAACTGTCTTGCATTAGACGGAAGAAGCAAGTTCTCGCTTGTGAGTGAAGGTGATGAGAGAAGAATCCCGGAGGAGACGATTATTGTTTGTTTTTGTGTTTTCAGTCTTTTATTGTTTTTTGGCTTTTTGTCATAGGATAATGAGCTTAAACCTAAATCAATGGATTTGGTAAACTCATCACATCATCCCTCTGATTAGGGGTAATGAGAATTACCTTAAGTGTGAAGTCAGATTCTCACACTTAATCACCTTTGATGTAGGGTTAAGATCATTAACCTACTTGTGATTAATTAGATGTTTTTGTGATTTTTGTTTAGTGTTAAGTAATGAGGTTAAGCCATAATCAGGGATTTAACAGGCTCATTACACTATCCTAAAAGAAGGATAATAGATGAGGGTGTTTAAGCTGAGGAAGACTCCTCAACTTAATCCATGATTAGGGATTAAACCCATGACAAAACAAGCCTTTGATTAAGTGGATTTTAGTTAGATTAATGGTATGATGATGAAGTGTTTTTTATGATTTGTAAGACAACTTGAGGGGGACTTGTCCATTAACTTTAGGGTTAGTCCTTCTTAACCAATTAAGGAAGAATTAGAACCCTAATGCAAGGCCCAAGTTACAAGTGTAATGTCTTGATGATTATTAGATGGATTAATTAAGAGAGTTCAACACCTTAAGGGTCCAAGACTTAGGATTAAAGTTATACACTCCATCCTAAAAGAAGGATGCAGGCATGATCTTAATCACAAAGTCTTAAAGCCTTGAGGGTTTAGTCCCTGATTATGAGATGAGAAGAGATGACTCAAGGAGAGACACAAAGGTAAAAACTATGGGGGAGACTAATCAAAACCCTAATTCATTATCATGCTTGGTTGGTCCTAATGTTTGTGAGGTTTTCAAGAACAATCTTCAGATGAACCACCAGGAAGCAGATGAACAAGATCAAGAGAAGCAAAGTGACTTGCTTCATTCAAGAAGTCAAGTCACTTGAAGAAAGAAAGTGGGAGGAGGAAGGATGAGCAAGCTCAAACTCAAACACAAGTAAGAATGCAGCAAGGTATGCAAAAGAGATGAAAAGAAAACTTATGAGAAGTGAAGGCAAATTCACTTCTCAAGTTTACTTACCACCTGAAATGTTAGAAACAAATGCAATGCAATGCTAGATGAAATGAAATGACATGATGCTAAGCCAAACCAGAAGCATACACATGATGATTATGATGCTATGAGGTGCTGCAAACATGAGGCAAGGCATGGGGATGTTCATACAAAGTCATGGATGCAAATGATGCAAGCTAAGGAACATGAACAAGCATGAAATGTTATGAAACATACAAGACAAATGGCATGGCAAATATGTAATGCAATGATCAAAGATGCTTCATACATGTCTTAAGATGTTAAATGAATCATAAGAATGCACAAAATGCAATGACAAGCCATGTTATGCAAGGAAATGCAAAGGGGATGCAAGAGAAGGCCCAAATTAGGGTTCATGGATCAAACATCACACACAAAACAAAAACAGAAGCAAACCCTAATATGAAAAATGGAAAATGGCACCCAAAGAAACCCTAGGCCTATAATGAACCACTGCCCAAAGGGGAGCTCTCAACTCTCAACCAAACTCAAGTTATGATTTTTACAAGTTATTAGGGTTTTTTAGGGTTTGTAACAAAAGAAATGCCAATCAATTAGGAAATGCAAGATCAAATCATGGCCTTTTTATCCTTGAAAGTACATGTCAAATGGAAAACAATGCAAAAAGAATCAATGTCTCAACCTTCAACAAAAGGCAGAAATGAATTTTCAAACTTATGATCAAAATAATGCATCAAAAATGATTTAATTCAATGAAAAATTCTTAAAATGCATCAAGATCAAAAAAGAAATTTGGTTTGAAGGTTGGACAATGTTTCTAAATGTCTTAGAACATTTCATGAATTTTTTTGTAATTTTTAAATACCTAAAAGTATTTTTAATTAATTAATTCTCATTAATCAATTAAAAATAATCTTTTAAATATTTAAAAATGCTTTTTTAATGATAAAAAATAAAATAAAAATATTTTTGGGTCATAAAAATTAATAAAACCTTAAAGAAAAAGTTTCATAATTTTTATGATTTTTTAACTATTTTAAATTAATTTTGCAAGTTAAATGAAATAAAAAAGATTAAAAATTAAAAGAAAATAGAAGTAAACAGAATGAGAGGCTGTGATTTGATCTGGGGGGAAAGACCATTGACTTCGCGCGCGATCTAGTGGTCCAGATTTAAACTTCTTAAATTCAATTAATTAAACTAATTAAACCTAATTAAATTAGTTAAATGGAAATTAAGATTAATGATGCAATCTGAGCCTTTGGTCCATACGCGGGAAGCATGATCCAATGGCCTTAATTCAAAACTCACTAATGACTGGACTAAACCCTAATTAGGGCATGTTAACCTCAGACGGCCGGAACAGTGGTTCCGGTCGTCTTCTCCGGCGTATCACAAACCCTAGAAAACGCCACAGGCCACGAATCATCAAATCAACTGCCCAGAAACACTCCTCCACCCTAACTAAACCTTAATCTAAGATCAAAACACATTTATCTAACATGAATAAGCAGAATCGAAACCAAATGCATTCACGGGACAAATTTCAGAGATGCATAAAATACTCATTTTCGCACCATTTTAAAATCTAAACACATCCCAGTGATCCTCAGAGCATGTATTTTTGATTTGTAACAAAAGGAACAAGCTTTAAAAGGTTTGAAATTTAAGACTACCTGAGATGACAAGTCCTGTTTCTGAGCTTCCAGAACCGTTTCTTGATGCAAGCTAACTCTAATGAGTCCCCTGGTGTCAATGGCAGGCTTGAGATGAAGTTTAGCAAGCTATTTCAATGGCTACCAAACTGGTGTAGCAGAGAATGACCTTGGTGTACAGGCTGTTTTAGGCCAGTGTAATGGGTGGTTTGGACTCCTCTGAGTGTGCCTGACTTGTTGGTGAAGGAAGATGAAGTGTTTGAGGGATGGACAGTGAGATTCGAAGAGGACTGGTTCTGAGGATGAAGAATGGTGAGGTTCAAACCAGGCTTGATTCAGGCCTGAGCTTTGATGGTTTTAGGCCTATGGAGTGTACTGAGTTTAGTGATGAAGAATGTTTGGGAGTTTCTTGGCTGTGGAGGCAGATTCGATGGATTTTGCAATGTGAAGGGATTTTGTGTAAGTGATGAGTGAAGATGTTTCAGCTTGGCCTGCCCTTATGCCTTGCTTGCAAGTTGTCTATGTGACTCTCTCTCATTGGTCAGATGATTGGACACATGCTTTTTTGATAGATAAGTCAACTTTTGCAAGATGTCCACCTTTTGTGTAAGTGATGCATAGCTCATGGCATAGGCAAGGACAATGTTGGTTCTGGTGCAGCAAGGTGTGGGAGGGGCCTAGCAAAGCTCAGCAGCCAATGTCATAAGTTGGTGAAGTGGTCATGAGTGATTTTGCAAGTTGGTTGGCTTATGGTTCACATGTGATCTTTTGGCCAACCAAGCATGAAATCATGGGCATTCCTAGTCAAAATCTGATTTTTGTGACTTAGAGAAAGTTCACATGCTGGTTTGACATGAGTTTGAGGCTGCAATTTGATTTGGTTCAAGACTTAGCAAAATTCCCACTTGGTGCATGACTTGAAAAACAATGATTTTTGGCAACTTTGCATGGCCATAACTTTTGATCCAAGAAGAGTTTGATCATGTTCTTGTACTTTTTGAAAAGGGAAAGATGAGATCTACAACTTTCATGACCAAAGTTTTTCCATTTGAAGCCTTTTTGGATCATAAATCAAAGCTTGAAAATTGACCTAAAAGGATGCATTCTTGAAAAGTCAACAAAACCCAAAAAGTCAACTTTTGCAAAAACCCTAAATTCTTGATTTCCATGAACTTCAACCTTCTTCCATGATCAAATAAAGATCATATACACTCAAAATGATGAAGATCAACCATTGGTTGGGTCATTGGGGGCCTCAGATACCCTGATTTTGCACTGACTTGTCTGAAAAGTCAACTCTTGATCAGATGACTTCCCCATGGAATTTCTTCATGAAAATTGATATGCATACTCCCTATACCATATAGAGACCAATGGAAACAAGAATGACCAAAAAATTTGGGGTTATGGCCTCTGAAACCAAAACCCTAATTTTCAGTCAACTGTGCAGTTAAACCTGGCTCTGCATGCACTCAAACCCTAGTTCTTGTGATTCCTCTGCAATTTTGACTTTGTGAGGATGTAACATGATATAAGAACACACATGGACCCCTTTGAGTTGATTAGTGGCCTTTGGAATGGCTCAAGATGCCCTGAGGTTGCTCAGATCACAAACCCTAGGTGCAGATGCTTTAGAAACTATCCAGTGAAACCAAATGAGACATGAGATGATGTGATTGTGTTTATGCATATGAGGAGATCACAAGCCATGTGTGAATGGGTGAGGGCAAATTTGGGGTGTTTACAGGAAGCTAATGTAATACACTTTCTTATAAAAATATACTTTCAGCATCAAAATTCTGACTATTCAGCACGCGGGCGGTTGATTCACACATGCCAAGTTATGTGGGTTGGTAAAATGTGTTTAGAGACTTGGTGTAATTGGAGAACTGTGATGTCCTATGTCGAATGATACTAATGATAATGTTGAGGGGTTAGTATTGTTGATGTATATGTGTAGGAAATGTGATAGTTTAGTTGTAGTGGTGTCCGATGATTAGGCGATGATGATTGCATGTTATTAGATTAGATTATACTTATGTGATGATGATTATGTATGGATGCTTATGCGATGATTATTATGTGTTGATGTTATTAGGAGGATTTTGACATGTATTGGTGATGTCATTTAAGGATGCTATGATGAAATAAATAGTTGAGGTGCATGTTTTGATGTTTGTATATGCTACGTAACGAACATGATGATCAAATGAATTATGATGATTTGGTATTGAAATGAAGTTGTGATGTTATACTATGATGTTTATGATTGTTATGTGATGATGATTATATGTTTATGGATTATATGATTGATGTATAGATGTTTTATGTTGAGTATTATGATGAATTTTACATGAATGTTGATGCAAATGTCGATTATGTTGATTATGTTGAAGTTGTTGCATCCTTGAATTCATGGCATACCTATGATGTTGGAGGCTTTGATCCCATTGTGTGGATCGGGGTGATTGTATTTATGTTGTGCTTCCTGAGTGGAGGGTTGATGGCCCAGTTTCCATCACATGTTGATTGGTACCACATGCATGATTCTATGACGTTGCATTTCATGCTAAGTGGCATTGCATAGTTGTGTACCCTTGTTGTTGATGACATGTTAATACTCCTATGATATTTTAGTTGATGATATGTTGTCGTCCTATTTATTTTCTTTTTGTTATATCATTATAATGAATTGTGATTACTCACCCTGCATGTTTGAATGTTTCCCCTACGTGGATAGTGTGCAGATAACCAAGATTAGTTTGTGGTGTGCTAAGAGGTAGCTTTTGGAGTCGGTTTCCTTTTCTGTAGTTTAGAGGATGTCTTTCTCTGATTATGTAACATCGGGTCAGGAATGTTGTGAAACTTCGAGTCATATTTTTCTTGGTTTAATAAATTTATAATTTTTTTCCTTAAGATGTTTTGAAGTTTGAATTGAATTGAGAAATTATTCTGTTGTGATGTTTTGTATTAAATGTTTTGAAAACCCGTGTGTCTCTCCCGGGATTTTCATCCTAGTACAAACGCGAAAGTGGCGCGGAAAAGGTAGAGTCGCCAGCCAGGCATTTTTATCCCAAAGGAACGGGAAAGTTAATGTTGCACAAACCTAAGGAAGAAGGAAAGGACGGGGCCTTGCGAACCAAAGATTTGGGTTCGGGAGTCGGTTACGACCTGGGAAGGTATTAGCACCCTAGACCGCCGCCGTACCCGACGGGATCCACGCTTGCTTTTTTGTTTCAAAGGGTGAGAAAAATATAACTGCTGCTGAACAAATGAACTGCTAATTGGAACTGGAACTGAAATGAGAAAGGGAATTGGAAAAGAAAATGGAAAGAAAGGGGGAAAATGTAGGGAAAATAAATAATGTGTTCGAATGGGCCCTACCCCACTGCCTACGTACCTCATCAGGAAAATGAGGATCAGTGTCGACGTAGTTCGCCCAACTAAGGCGGGAACTATTTGTTTGTGTTTTTTATGCGCTGGAACTGCTTATGTATATGCTCAGGTGTTGCAGGCTCGTCTGATACGAGTGCGTTTACCGTCTTGTATGCGAGACAAGTCGTCGTAAGTTCGCGTTGAGAATGAATGAGGTGAGAAAAAAAGTTCTCGCAGGAAAGCCTCTTATTGTTTGTTTTGTCTTTTATAAGAAATGTTTTGAATTTGTTTGTGAACGTTCTCATACTAAGACCTATCCATCGTGGTAAATACTTACACATCGCCCCGAAACAGGACGCGTATAAGTACTCCGCAACAAAGTCTCATGGCGTATAAGAACGTTCGACTCGTATTAAGTATTTTTATTATTTTCTTTATGAGGTGAGAAAGAATGACTCAAGTTACAAAAGGAAAAAACTAAGGGAACTAAGACTCAACCCTAATTTTAGTTATTATTCGAAAGTGGTCTTAATGGTTTGTGGAGTTCTCTAATCCTAATGAATAAAAGGAACTAAAAACTACTAGAACTCAACTTACTACCTAAGGAAGTTAAGTTGATTCTAAGAAACATGGGGAAGCCTATACAAGTAAAAAAATACAAATATTGAGGCAAAAACATTAAAATAGAAGGAAGAAATTAATTCCAAAAATTGCATGTTAAAGCATAAAACTAAAGTAAGCCTAAACCTCATCTAAGCCTACTTAGTGAAAATTCTAAGCCCAAGTCCTAAAACTAAGGGAATTTATTTAATATCACTATTCTAAAATCAGTAACTAACTATATTTGGTCATCCTAATATCCTAAGATTAAGCCTAATTAAACTAAATCTTAATGAACCATAAAATCCTAAGCTAAACTAGGTGGATTTACAATGTAAAATTTAACTAAAACCAATGCCCTAAAAAATAGTAAAATTCCTGGAAAAATATGAAAATTAATTCCCTAAGGTCTCTAAGATGAACCTAATATTGTGTTAAAAAATATCCTAAATATTCATAGCCTAACTATGTCAAATAGTCACTTAAATCTACCTAAGAACTATTCACAGTTTTGCACAAAATAAGCTACCAAACAGTGGATAAAATGGCCTAAAAAATATAACAAAAATTGTTCCAGGTCCTATTATTAGTCCTCTAATCATAGAAAAAATAATGGGACCAAATTCATATAGGAGGTGGGAGAAATAAAATGCACAAAATAGAGTGTTTATGAAAGAAATCAATATAACACTAATTAAATGGAAAATAGAAATTAAATTGAAAAATATCAAAATTCAGAAAGTAAAAATGTAGAAAATTTCTAAAATAAATTAGTAACCTACTCTAATTTTTATGGAATTTTATCAAGTGTTTTACTATTTTTTAAGGATTAAAATCAAATTATATCTAAACAAAAAATTAAAAAAAAGGGAATAAAAGGATGGGGTGCAGGAAGAAGTTTTTAGTAGTCAAAATGCTAATGGGCTTGGAATGGAGGTGCAAAAAGCGAAAACACAAGGCCCAATTTTGCAGGCTTCATGAGGTTGCATACCATGGAATCAGTCAACAATCTTGACTACACGGAGGTCGTCTGATCTAGGTCTTCCTATGGTATTCCTATCAAACGAATCACAACGTGCAGGAACATCCTAGTTATAGTGAATGACAAGCATATGATTAACCACAGGGAAAGCCTACTGGACGGTGACAAGTGTCACCGCCGGTGTGGCCAGAATCCAAAAGATCTTTATCCTTATCTCCTTCTCTTAGAAAATTAAACGGTGGATTAAATGTATTTTATGGTGGATTAATTCTCTTAATATCTATTAATTCTATAAAATTCTTGTGATTAACATTAACTAATCTAATTACAATTGAAATCAAAACAAAAGAATAGCCCCAAGAAACTGAACGAAACAAGTCACAACAAAACCTAGGTCTTCACCTTCTTCTTCGCCGCCACCATCACCTTCCCTCCTTCGCGATGCTGCCACCATCTACTTCTCCTTCTCCCGGCCCAAACAATCTCTAACCAGCAAACCGAAAACGAATACCATATCCTACTCTGCAATCTTAACTCAAATCTAACCTAAATCCCCTTCCTAATCCTAACTTTTGCTTACTATAGAACCGAAATCAAAGCCTCAACAAATTCTCGGATTCTATGCCTACATACATCACTCATGCAATAGTGCTTGAAAACAAACTCGGATTCGCACCTTGTTAGTCGATGAAGCGAAGAAGTCGCGACGGAGATGCTAGTCAAGCGATTCACAACGGAGAAGGACGAATCGATGCCTCCGCTCAGCTCCTTCGAAAGTCCTGCGAGGATGATCAAGGATGACGCGAAGAAGATGAAGAATTGAAGATCGATGTGATGTTGATGACGAACTTGAAAATCGTTGATGAAGCCGCGATACTCTTGGTAAGTTTCGTTTCAATGACTCTTTTTGCGTACGATTCCGTTTTGGCTCTTTTCAACTTCTGCGAATCTTAAGATCTTCGTTATTGATTGCTTGCAAATCCGAAAATTGATGCAGGCATTGATGATGAGGAATTGAGAATCGATGCTTGCACATTGCTATCGATGGAGGTTCGATGCAAATTAGAGAATGAAGGATGATTGAAGTTAGTGAAGCAAGGTCGAAAATGGTGAAAGGATTGAAGAAGAATGGTTCAGGGAAGAAATCTCAGAATGGAGAAGAAGAAGTTGAAGGAGAATCTGTGGAATGATTGAAGGAGAGAAAGATTGAGAAGAAGAACAAAAATCATAAAAGTGGTGGAGTGTGAAGTAGAAACCTTGAAGGAATGGTGAAGATTCTGATTTATAGAGGATGCAGTGAGGGTGATTCGGGACTTTCACCGGTAAGTTTGTTAGAAATCGGTTATGCTTTCTGTTAGGTTGTTTTCAGTTAACTGCTTGTGAGGTTTTTGGTGATTTTCGGTTTTGTTATTGAATCTTGCTTTTTCTCTGATAAATTTTAAACAGATATCCCTCTGCATAATCAGATTTCTCTCATTTATATCCGTTCGTTTTTCTTTTTCTTTTCGTGATATATTTCTCCTCTGAATTTTTCTGTTAGCAGCTCTTGGTTTGCCTTATGCGTGTGTTTTGTTGTTGATGTGATTTGCAGGAGATGGAGATGGAAGTGTTGATGTTGAGTTGCTGATTCTTGTGCAGGTTGATGCCATTTGCAGGTCACATATGAGTTGTGATTGATGGAATTTTCGGTTATAGTCGCTGATGAAATTGAAGATGTAGATCGTTGAAATTGCAGAAAAGGATTGGTGGCTTTGAAGAGGATGAAGAGGTTCAGAAGATTGAAAATAATACCATGAAGTTGTTGGTGTTGGTTCTCGCTTCGATTCTTTACGTGAGTTGAATTTGTTGTTTGCGGCGTAGATCGTTACCTCACGAATACGTTATTGAATATATTTTCTTCTTATTCTTCTGCTTCCATGTGAATTTGAGTTTATTGATTTTCGATTGCAGGTTGCGAATCGTTGAGGAGTGATGATTCTGGTTTTAAGATTGTCGAATGTTGAGGATCATGAAGAAGGAAGAAGATCGATTTCGGGAATTGAGAAGGAGGTTGAAGAATTGTGTTATGTGAATCTTTTTTGGATTATGCAGGTTTTTTAGAGATGAAGTTATGTAGGAGATTGAAGAATGATATTCAGATTCTGAAGAAAATTGAGATTGGACCGTGAAAGATTGGTGAGAGAGTTTGTTGGAGATTTTTCAGAGATTGATGTTGTTGTCGATTGAAGAAGAGGGATTGGAGATTGAAGAAATATGATGCGGTTGAAGTTTCTGAAAATCTGTTCTAACTGTAAATGATTTTTTCTCACAGATTTTTGTGTAACAGAAAAAAATTTGTTATTGAATTTTGGTATGTAACTGGATTGGATTTTCTATTATTGAGTTCTTTGCATTATTAAGACTTTTTGCATGTACTTTTCTGATGGCCCCCTTTCCTTGTTAACTCCTGTAATCTTTCTTACATAACTCTCCCCTGTGTTTTTTCATGTTACGGTTTAAATGTAATCTTTCTTACAATACAACTGATCCCTTTTTATTTATTTTTTATTTTTCTGCCATGAACTTTTTGTAAAACTCGGTTGAACTGTGTCACTAGATTTTTCTCCACTTACCCGTTTAATATCAACTTACAGAATAGGAAATATGGTTAATTGAAGAGGCTAACTAAAAGAAATGTTTGGTTAAATGGGCCTGAATGAGATATGGATAACGGGTTTTGGCAATTAGCTTTGGACAAAGATGAGACCAAGGAAATGATTTAATTGGGCTTAAAAAAAAGGTTAAGTGGAATTAGAAATGATGATAGAAATATAATTAATCGACCTGGAAACAAGAATGTGGATATGGGCTAAGAATGACCTATGAATGTCAATGGGTACAAATCTCGAATATTAACTTTGATTTTGAAGTGGGCATGACATAATTGTTTTGACCTGATGCGGTTTCAATAAGCATGTATCTTCGAATTCCACCTAATACATTCGACTCAACTTAGCATGCTTAAATCCACTCTAAAGATCACTTCGTCTCAAACTTATATTTTCAATGAATCTCCAAACTTCAGTCAACTCCCATCTCGAACCTCATGAACTTGTACTACCAACAACGACCAACCGAAAGAACCATAATGACCTGATTATCACACGAGTCCCCCCATTTGATCTCTTGTACCATGAATATCAATATACATCCAGAATTCGATCTCTTGCACCAAGAATACCCATATACCTTTGCCATGAGATCCTAAGTCGATTCATGCGTCAAAAGAATGAATCCTTGGTCTTCTTAGGGTTGGATGATCCTCTGAATAAGAATAAGCTCCTGATGATGTGAGTTTAACCTTTTTTTCTCAATGTAATGGTCAGATAAATCACCTAGGAATAGGAAAATTCGAGTCACAAGAAAACGTTTGATCCCATGCCTTAAGAATTCATGAAATGTATGATTATGATGTTATGACCTAACGGAGAAATGTAGATGACTGTGAACATAAGCCAGTGTAGGTAATAAATATGAGGGAAAAGGTATTACACCGTGTTACGGAGCAGAATGTTTTAATTGATGTTTTATGAAGTAAATGTGACGCCTTTCTTAGTCGAACTCTGATTTAATTGATTATTTCATCGCATATTTTACTTGGGGTTAGAAGGGTGTTACAGATAACTCCTCTTGTAGAAAGGTTCTTTGTTAATGTGTTTAATTAAGTACAAAGCCAGCCCAACCTATTTGGTGAAAGTCTTCAACGTCTCTTTTTCTCCTATCTATTAAAGAGTTGCAGACCTGAAGAAGAATACTACCAAGCACTAATACAACTCTTCTACAGAATCTATTTATTGACATTTAAAGAGAAGATATTGTTATATTTTTTAGACATAGAACATCTTAACACTTGTATATTTCAGAAGTTCGTAAGTCTTAGAGTCTTTCTAAGTTGTATTGTATTTACACCTCTGATTGAATATTAAGTGTAGTTGTTACCCAAATCTCTTTACAATTTTTTTAGAGTCAGAAGTATTTTACTTTAGTGCTCGAGTAGTTGAAGTTTTAAGCTTGTCTGCTTGAGCAAGGAAATCTCAAACATGTGTGTTTAAGCAAGGAATTTTTTAACTTGTATGCTTGAACAAGGAAGTCTCAAAATTTTGTGTTTAAGCAAGAAAGTTTTATACTGGTATGTGTAAGCAAAGAAAGTCCCTTGCTTGTAGGATTGAGCATTTGTAATCTTATTTGGTAATAGGGGAAATCCCTTGAAGAGCAATGGGACTGGACTACTCTCAGGTTTTGAGAGGAATCAGGGTAACTTCTTATGCCTTGTGCTATTACTTTAATTGCGTCTAAATATTATTCTGTTGTTATCTACTGATTACCACTGAGTCAGATTTTGTTGCAGAATCTGATAAAGATATTCAAGAGTTCAGACACTGAGTGATTCAAGTTCAAACTTTGAACTGAAGGTTCAGACTCTGACTAAAATCAACCAAAATAAGAAGTTAAAATATCTTGAAAAAGCCAACACAAAATCCTGATTTGGAATAGCATGCTTGTTGTCTAAGTAATACACTTAAATTATCCCTTTGAATTGGTTCACATTGATCTTTGGCATCCATCACCAACTCCATTTATGGGAGGCTACTCATATTACATATCATTTGTTGATGCTTGTACAAGGTATACTTGGATCTATATGTTGAAACAGAAAAGTGATGCACTAATTGCCTTCAAATTGTTTCATTGATATATAAAGGATACTTCATTACAAATGCCAAGGAAATTCAATCATATTTTAGAAGAGAGTTTAGTCCATTAACAAGGTTTCTAAATGATTTGGGCAGAAAAAAGAGGTTAAATTATCCATACACTTATCATAAAAATGGAACAGTTGAAAGAAAACATCGACAAGTTGTCGAAATGGGACTGGCCTCATATTTATTAATTTCTCCTTAATCTCCTTTTCTACTTAGTCTTGCCACTTTTGGTCGACATCCTCCAGCATCAACGCCCTCAATAGAAGGTTATCCTTCATGCATATAAGTGCATGAGGTATCTTGTATTGAAGAGCCTTGTAATCATTGAGGAACTTCTCAAAGAATGGGAGATGAGAACCTATGAATTGGATGGCATGAAAGTGAGCATTACTTCACAAAGTAGGATGGGCATAGTGGAGCCTCTCCTTTGGACAACATCTGAATGATCGTCTCTCCTAGAGCATGCAGGACGTTATCAGAATCTTGTGAAGAGCCATCTTTTTAGGCCTTCACATTGGCCAATTAAGGAGTTTGTTCCTCAGTTCTCCTCTTTCTTCCATTAATAACAAAGCCCTATGGATGACTCTGGTAGCTATCAGTCTCCACATAAGTGGCTTGGATCTTTTCCCATATTTACTACGCTCCTCCACATAAATATTATCCATTTAATCTATAAAACAACAAATAGGGGTTACACACGCTATTCGAAAATACCCATAACAGCGCCTGATTATTCAAAACTTATTTAGGTAATCAGCGAGGTAATTATATCCCTTCAGCCACAAATCAATTATTGTGCATTAATCCATGACCTCAGACTTCCTTTTGAGGTGAACTATCTTCACCTCTCCATATGTAAGATACTTACTATCATATCTCATGATTTCCACATGCTCATCCGTCCAAGCCAAGGGAAAGAGTGGGGTGTCATCATATCCCCAACACTGCGAGAAAGTACTCTCGCCCCCTCACTTGGGAAAAATTTTCTATCTAATTCTTGTAATGGTTGGAGTGAGGCTTAAAAGGGTCCCTTCCCAGAAGACCGCCTAAAGACACCCAAGCGCTTCTTGAAGGTCTAGTAGCATAAAATGAGAAAAATATCCCCATGTTAGGAGAAATTTCCAGACCTTCAGTATGATAAAAGTCTAATTTTTAGGAAGCAACTTAGAATGTGCAACATTGAGGACCTTTAAGACATCCATGACAAAAGGGGAAAAGGGGAAAATCTATATATCCTTGATAAAGTGGAGATAGAACTAGAAATAGGGGAGGGAATCATAAGAGACATGTATGTTAACCCTCTTTGATGGTGAACAAGCCTATAGAATAATCACCTTAACATCTTCTAAGGAAGAAATGTCCAAGTCTATTCGAAAAGAGAGGATTTGTTCGTCAAAAATATATTAAGGTTCAATGTTTTTGGTGTCTTTAGGCACGATGGAAAGGGAAACCATTATTGTTTTGTTCATGGGAAAATACAAGAACAAAAACAAGTCACCACCACTGTCATAATCATCAAAGGGATGACTATAATCCTCAAATCCCAAGGCTTTACACTAAGTTAAACCCTATTTCTAACCTTTTCCTTACAATCCCTACTAACAACTACTACAAAAGGAAGGGAAAATAAAATAAAAAATCATGTCTGAGAGGATTGGAATTGATGAATCAAGAACTTGTAAAGAAGTTGGGCAGATTGTGGAAGAGCTTGCAGAATTCGTAAGAACAAAATAAAGCAAGAAAATAAAAGGAGAAACTTATATAAGAGTCTTAAAATCACAAGAAACCTTTTAGGCTCCCTCATAATTTTGATAAGTTCAGCACGCTTTTGGAATGTGGCACTAGAGTTTAGTGTCTCAAAAAAATAGTACATCATTTCTTACATTAGATAGAAGCAGGCATGACCGTCTGAATAATTGATGTTTGACATCCCCAACTGACAATTCGGTTAATCAGGAGACTTCTGGTATGGAGTGGTTGAAGGGAAAATGCCGATAAAATTGCAGCGGAAAACAAAAATTTCCCTTTAGAGATCCTTATGAAAGGACATGATCTGTGATAAAATATTTACCTCTTGTGGCGCTTGAAACCTTTGATTCCGATTTGATCACGAGTGTTATACGACGAACAACGCCTCTACTCAGTCCAAACGAACAGCTTCCTTCAATCACAGTGCTAGCTGGTTACGAATGAAGATTTAGAGTGAAATGAGAGAAAAAGAATACGACTAGGGTTTCAAAACAACAACTTATGAGCTTCTTCACAAGGATTCTATTTATAGAACTACTTGTGTGGGCTTTAAACTAAAAGTTCAACTCAATAATATTATTATTATATTATTATATTATTATAATAACTATTATAATAACTATTATTATAATAACCATAATTTTATTATTATTATTATATTTTATAACTATTATAAAATTAATAATAAATATTATTATTATATCATATGGTACCTTATCATATTTTGTATTCCATTCTAGTGCACCATACCTTAAGGTGTACCTTATTTATTCCACCTTTTCTCTAACTATCCTTATGTGTGTGACCTTGTAGGATTTTGCGACGTTGGCAATTATATTAAATCATGTATTTAACATAATAAATAGTGAGCGGTATCTAGCAACACATCACTTCTAGCCAAGTCACAAAATTGTCATGTGATCTGACAAAACCTTTTGTGATAGTATTTGTGTGTACAACTACCATTTTTCCCTTATTTCTATATTGAACACAAGGCATATATTGTGTCATCCTTGTCCATTTCAATATTGGGACCTTAGACATTTATCCTGTTATGCAGGATGGACAAATTCCATCTAGGCTACTCATGTCTCTCAGCATGCTTTGTGAAGTACCCATCAACTATATTTATGATCATCCAGTTACGAACAACGTTTGATCAGCAATAAAGTACTTGACTCTACATCTAGGGTCCATAGTAGTTTCAGGTCGAAGGGTGGTATACACCACTATCCCCATGAGAGTAACTTATGACACTTTGCATAACATTCTATGTAGTACTCTCATAGTGGGTCAATCCAGTATAAATATTACTCTTAATATTCATACTTATGTCAAGACTTGATAACTCCTTATCCATGATCCTTGAGATGTGATCATCAGTCTATCTACATAATAGTCTTAATGCTTTAAGGCTATCCCATTTCACATTAAAGCTCGACTATGGATGCTTTAAGAATAGTGTCCTTATGTTTAATGGAGTCTCATGATTAAGTCACACTTAATATTTCATTAAAAGAACTAGTTACTCTAGGGACTTATCATTTTGGAAAAACAAACATAATAAAGAAATGCCTTTTATTATTAATAAATAATTCGATTCAAATACCAAAAGTATTGGCCTCTAGGGCTTACACCAACAGTGGTGACTCACCTCCAACTAATGGGCTTACTCCAATATAAAAAAGACCCGCCTCACATTGAAAAGGTCACATTCAGTTAAGGTACTCGCCTCTCATTCAAAAGGTTGCCTTTAGTTAAGGGACTCTCTCCAAGCTAAGGGACTCGCCGCTCATTCAAAAGATCTGCTTTAGCTGAGGGATTTGCCCCAAACTGAGGAACTCGCATCCCATTTAAAAGGTCGCTTTCAGTTGAGGAATTCAGTCTAGGTTGGGGGAACTCGCCTCCTATTTAAAAGGGTAATGCCCCAAGACAATGAACCTGACCCTTAATAAAAGACTTTCCTTATACCACACTACAAAACCTAAAAGAAGTCTTAAAACACTTCGCATTTCACAAGCCCTCGTGCTTAAAGGGACTGTGTAGTGTTAATATTTGTGAGAGTCCTGAATAAATGCGACACAAGGGTCCACACCTTGTGAGGTGTCACCTTGGGGTTGCCTTTTCGTAGCATGGGGGCTCGCCCTCGGAATAACACATGTGTACAATACCATTATTCCTCCACCAGTCATGCAGACTGAGTCATGCTATAATTTTTTAGAAAATAGGTTGTCAATAGTCTCCCCCAATTATGGGGAACGGTTACTGCTTCTGAGGGTTTCCAAATCCTAGACTCAGGAGTCTCTATAAATATTTTACCCTTTAAGGATAAAAGACCGATCACATTTTACCCAGGATAACAATGATATACAAAGTCTCTCACCTCACGTGAGTTGACCCTCTCAAACCACCATAATATCATTATACATGACCTCTCACCACCACGAACTATTATAAAATTACTAAAGTCTCAGAATCTCCTCTACCTGTGTAAGAATACCACACACACTTGTAATATATATATATATATATATATATATATATATATATATATATATATATATATATATATATATATATATATATTCGAGGTAAAAATATTTTTTCAATCGAAGTAAAATCGCTTCTTCATAATAATGGATGTTGATTCAAGAAGTTCTTGGTGACAATTATCGAAGGGAGGTTGGTTACAACTTTTAGTGGATCATGATGATGGCATTTAAATAAGATGAAGATATTTCAAGTCTCGTCAATCAAGTTACAAGTGAAGTACTAGTCAATGTCGAATCATGTAAAAGAACTTAAAGATCTAAAGTTGTAAAAGAGAGAAAGTTTGAAAACTAGTTTGGTCTTGGGCATAGCATTTTAGATTGATAAGTTAAATTGTAAAAGGAACAAGAATAAGTCTTAAGGTACTAAAATAATTAGGAAAGTGTTTTACAAAAATTAATTGATTATCACATTAGGATTAATCAATTAAACCTATTTATAACGTCTCGTAATCGATTAATAATTGTAATTTTCAAAACCTTCCATATTTGGGTAAATTAATTGATTATCAGGTAAGATTAATCGATTAAACTATTTATTAGGTTCATGGATTATTTCCTTTCTTAAACTATATAAAGGAGGTTTCTCGTTTTATTTTGTTAGATCTTGTGTTGGGGTCTGTTGTAAAACATTAATAAGAAAATGATAAAAACAGTACGATGAAAGTTACACAAAATAAATTTCAAAGTGTGTGTTTACACTAAGCTTTAGATTCGATTATCCCCCACCAATTTAGACAAATTGGATGCGAATGTGTAATCCGGTGAATCTCCTTAAGGATACAATTTGGAAACCTTAACATGAATTGCACATTCACATTAAGCATATTAATCAATTATATTTTACATAATAAAGTCCATTCACTTATTATGCACTAGAAAAGTAAAGAATGACTTAAATATAATTTTGCCACTTGAAACATGTATTTTTCGTATCTGTTTTATGTCTAACAAGTATCTCTATTTATAAAATAAATAAATAAAATTATACCAATTAGTAAGGAGAAACAATATTTTAATGTTTTCAACATATGAATAACAAATATTTTTACGAAAAATTGTTTTTGTATGATGGTTGCACCTTATAACCATGCACCCAAACATTATAGAATCTTTGATTTAATTCTAGACAGTTTGACAATTTATTTTATTAATTTAATAAATAAATCCAAAAACTATCATTATTACACACAACCATTTATAATTAAAATATCCATAAAATTAATTTTATTATTATTATTTTGAAAATTTAATATTTTGAAAATTTCTGACATATTTTACATCAGTGATCAGTTTTTTGAATAGAAAACTCCCTACTATTCTTTTTACTTCTCTCCTTCTAAAATTATTTTTTTACTAGACTTGTCTTAGAGGCAAAAGAGTGAAAATTTATTTTGAGTTGTGTTGTATGGATGTTGTGCAAAAACTGTTTTTATTGAATAGTGAAAATCTTTTGAGTAATATTTTTGTAAGAGATTTTGAAGGTTGCACACTAAATCAGAAAGAAAGAAAAAACTTGGATGAAAGTTTTAAGTTAAGCATGTGTAAATCCTTTGTTTGTTTGTTGTTAGAAGGATTGTGGATTGATCTGGATAAAAGCTCAAAGTGTAATTGAAGATTTGTGGATTGATCATGAAAAAGCTCAAATTATTTTTAATAAAATTCACAAGTGAAAACCCTTGGAAACAGAAATAGGTCAAGAAGATTCTATAATTTTCACTTGATTTTTTGTTACACGTGATTTAAACTATTGTTAGTAATTGTACATAGATTTAATTGAACCCTCACCCTAAAATCCACCATATAACCTGTGATATGCCAAGAAACTAGCATCTACATTATCTTCTTGCCAGAGTCTGACCCTATGTTGCAAACATATCCATCCCAAGTAAATTTTAGTTTTATAATTTCCAATATATCAACTGTAAAACAATGTAAATAATGCGATTGGCTCTTCCTTTTCAACTGCTTTTCTCTTTCTTTTAATCTCTGTCAAAGTATAATACAAGAAAAAAATAATCTATACCTTTTAATTTTATACATATTTTATAGGGACCTAAGTCTTGTAATTAACTGAACCAAGCAACATGGAATAGGAGGATAAAATGGTCAAGAACATCATGAAGAAGTTGAGTTAGGGTCTGTATTGGAGATAAGTCGAACCTCGTATAAATCATTTTCGCCCTTACCTGTGACACAAGATTATGTTAGAATGCATTCATTCATTTGGCGTATAAGCATAGTTGTTTAAATTTTTACTCACCAACTTCTGCTGTAATTCCAGGCCCAAAGAATGAAGTAAATTTAGCCTGTAACACAAAATATAAGCAACCATCTAAGGTTAAAGCTTTCTTTATGAATAGAACTGTTTTAAGGTTAAAGCTTTCTTTATGAATAGAACTGTTTTAACTTTTTTTTTAGCTAATCCACCGACATAAGCATTTGTAAAACTGTTTGAGAGCTTATCGAAACAACTCGGGAGATGTCGATCTGCTGTTTTCAGCTTATTTCTATAGGTTCACCAAGAAAGCGTAAAAATATTTTATAGCTTATATTTAAACAGTTTTCCTATATCTTTTGTTATAGAAGTAGTTTATGCATACACATTATGATAGCTCTTATGCTATTAATGCTTAATTAAATTGTTTATCCAATCGTAAGCTTGTTTAGTCTAACTTTTATAAGTAACAAGTAGAAAATAACAAATGACAAAGCACTTTTTCAATGAAAAAAGTTCTTCCTTCTGGAAAACATACATTTGGAGTATTCTTAATCTTAACCATAAAGCAAACTCTATCCTATTTGAAGAACATATTTGATTTCTGGAGAATTGTTTTGTGCAATTTTGAAGTTCAGATATCATAGTAATACTATTTTGAACCATGAGCTAGTTTTGTGCAAGAGTAATATAAGCTTCTACCACTTTTTTATTCAAAAAATGAAAAATAGAGTCTCAGTTATAGTCATGAAGAGGTAAATAACAGATGAAGACAAAATCAAAGTGATTAAAAATATATCTAAGAAAGCAAAGCTGAATACCTGTCTCTTTTCAAAATCAGACAACTCCAGAGACTTTGCCAGGAAGACCAAGACCAAAGAGTATTTTCCATCTTGTGTGACCTAAGATATAAGCATATTATGAGACAATATCAACAAAGGAATGACGATATAGATTATTAGAGTCAACCATTTCAAAAGTATTATGGAATCTTCTATATTTCATAGAATGAGATGATCAATAGAAAAATAGTACAACCACCACATGTGTTGCATTAAAACTGAAATAGAAACATGTTTCTACTATGTGAACTTCAAATAATATGTGAAGTGCATTTTGGATTGGTGGTGAGTTTGACAAAATCCCGATGGCAACGTGATTCAGTTGAACTCACCGTTGATCCAAACATGCACGAACTCGATTGAAATGGCCTTTTGAGGCCAATTCTAAATGCAATAAGAGCGAACTAATCGAAAAATTACTGGAAGATGTTGGGTTCACCTCACCTCAAAATGTTTTAAGGCAACCCGAGTTAGCAAGACGTTGGGTTTTAGCCTTGTGAACCCAAAAATGAGTGCTACAACAACTTTGTCACTCTTAGAAGGGTTCACCCAACTCAATTTGGGTTGGTCCGGTCCGGTTCCAACGTGACTCCCAAATACATATGACTTAAGACCGTAAAATAAAAAGACAACCTGGGTTCCAATAGATAGAGGAATGATTTGTGTATGAAAGGAAAGACATGAACTACTGACGCAAATAAATATGCAAATTTTGTATCATAAATTTACAACATTAAAATCTTTCTCACTATTTCAAAGTAATCTACCGAATCATCCCCGAGAATTCAAAAACTGACTACATCAGTTGTTAATGAATGAATGCAAATTGACAACCGTACCTCTTCACGGACCATTTGTAGAATGGGTGCACTTCTTCTGGGTATTCCTCCTCCCTAAAAAATTAAGAATATAAAATGATGTCTCAGAATTGCATCAAGAGCATATAGTAGCAACCTCGGTATCTAGCTTATGCAGCTGGTATGGATGAAGATATCGGAAAGTACAAAGGAAGACTTTTGCTCCTGTTAAGAACCAATTTATCCTAAAAGTTTGTTAGGATTGATTTATTTGAGTTTATCTACGAACATATTCACTTGTCAGACTATTTGAAAGAACTTATGAAAACAACTTATGACATATTCATAAATTGTTTTCAACTTATTTCCATAATCTCTCTAGAACAACCTATGAAAACAAATTAAAGCTTATACAAAAATAATTTGTTATTTTATCTTTTGTTATAGAAATAAATTATACATAAGCACTTATACAATAAGCATTTATGCTATAAGAGCTTATTAAGTTATTTATCACAATAGTGCCACAATCCAGTGGATGCAGACTTGTAAATAGGGTTCAAATGAACCTTAACTATCTTCAGGTTCATTTGAAACATATGCAAGAAAAGAGAATCAATTTTGTTACTTCTATATTATATTCCATGTTTTTGAGCTTCCTTGGCAGCCTAACATTTGATTATTCAAAATATTAAAATGGAGAAATCAACAACACCACCAATCAAGACTTATCCCACTAAGTGGAATCGGCTTCATGCGTCAACTTTCGCCATAATGTATATCCATAACCATGCTTCTATCCCAATCGTTAATCTCAAGATCTTTTTTAATAACCTCTCTTATAGTCTTTCTAAGTCTTCTTCTTCCTCAAGTTGTTTGACTTCTTTCTAAGTCTTCTTCTACTCTCTTTACCACATAACTTATATGTTTTCTCTCTACATGTCCAAACCACTTAAGTTTATTTTCCATCATCTTCTCTACTATAGACGCTACCCCAACAGTCTCTTTAATATCTTCATTTTTAATCTTATCATGTCTAGTCTTAGTATACATCCAATGCAACATCCTCATTCTCTATTACACTTACTTTATTCTCGTGTTGATTCTTAACCGCACAACATTTTGTCTCATACAACATCACGAGTCTTACCGCAGTCTGATAAAATGTTCCCTTCAGCTTGAGTGGTACATTTGCGTCACATAAAACATCTAAATCCCTTCTCCATTTCAATCACCCAACTTGAATTTGATTCAGTTTACATTCCTTTCTATTTCTCCATCATTTTGTATTACGGGCCAAAGATATTTAAACTGTGTGAGGTATGATATGGTCTCCAACTTTCACCTCTAAATTAGAAATGCTTCTTTTGTTGAACTTGCATTCCACATACTCCGCCTTACTTCTACTTAGGAGAAAACCATGTGTTTCTAAAACTCATCACCAACCTCTTTGAAATCCTCCTTCGACTTTTCAAGTAGGATTATATCATTTGCAAAAAGAAGCATCTCGATGCTAGCTCTTAGATGTGTTTCATGAGTACATCCAAAATTAAAGTAAAAAGGTAGGGATTTAGGGTTTAACCTTGATGCAAATCTATTGTAATGGAGAAACCATCACTCTCTCCACCTTGTGTCCTCACACGAGTCGATACTTCTCCATACACGTATATATGCAGTTCTAACCCATTTCTTCTCTAGGACTTTCCACAAAAAGTAATTCAGTTCCTAAAAAAAATTAAATAACTTACTAGACCATACTGAAAAATCCGTTTCAATGCTTCTTCTAGATGCTGCTCATCCCCATAGCGAAACCTGGTAACATCACTCTTCACCTATAAAAGCACAAAAGAGCCACTTTAAGTGATTAGAGGAAAGATTGAATCTATTGGTAATACAGAGAAATATCATCATGTGATTCTTCTCTTTAATATTTAATACAACATACAAAGGAAAGAGTGTCACAGCATAATTAAAAATAAATTTAAATATTTTGAGAATCATGCAGGGAATTGATTTTTAATGCATAAAAGTGAATATTGTTGGAATGAATGAACTACTTTCTCTTATACATGACCCAAGATTCTGCTAAATATGGATTCTACTTACAATTGTCCATATCCATACATGAGTCTATATTCAAGGGGCAACCTAACAGGCACATTAAAGGAATTGGATCTGCGTAAATCCTCGAACCTAATATTAATCCACATTTATGTGTCTGTCAAATATGTGGCAAGAAGAATGCGTCTATGATGAGATTACCTGTTTAAGAATAGGAGTTGCACATTTTTCCTGCAATCTGAAAGCATCTGAATATGTGAGGCATGGAACTGGCTTGAGTTCTGCATACTGCACAAAAGACAGACCAATGAAAAGAAAAGATAAGCAAAGAAGACAAAGAGTGCATCCGCCAAAACCAATGCATAAAACTATGAAGCAACGGCACGAATGGAAGGGCAATTACAACATAATTACATTGCACAATATTGTTCTCTATGTACGACTAGTGTCGATGTCCTACCATCTGAAACATGTATTTACATTCAATCACTTCAATTTTCTCAAATTATTACAAGTGTCTATGTGTCGGTATCAGTGCAGTGTTTAATGTTTGTGTAAGTAATTCATAGGTTGTTCATGAACTCCATCTTATAATTTGATTCACGTAACAAAAAATTACTCACCTTGAGCGCCATGCCAATAATAGCAAGAGGGAACCCATATGTTAACATTATAGCTGACCATTCAGATCCAGGGAGAATATTAAAGTATGCTCCAAAACCATAGCTGCATATTTGAAACAAAATTAAAACAAAAACATAAGAAGCTGAAAAATCAGTTGTATATCAATGAAGAAGGTGGAAACGAAAACGAAACTCACGACAAGAGTGAGACTCCAAGACTTAGTCCAATCGTACCAAATGAAATCTGCAACAATTGAACAATACCCTTATATAAGCATGAAAACTTCACTCAGTAATAAAATACACACAAGATTATTATGTTAACAATTCACTTTCATGAAAATCATATCTATGTATCTACCAGCATCCAATTGAAGTAGTTTCTAAATTTGGCTAATATAAATATTGGTTTCGAATAAGTTGATTGAATTTTTCTAATTGGTTTCGAATAACTTGATGATTTATCATACTTAGGGCAAGCTTGTGAACTATGCAATGCATATATGTGTTGTACCTTCATTTTTTAAGCTAGCTTTTGAAGAAATAAATGCTTATCATAATTAATAAGCTATCTCTACAATCAAAGAGGAAATAAGCTATTTCTACAACCAAAACGAAAATGAGAGAAATTTCTGCATAACTTTTACAACTCGGAATATATTTCGAGAGATTATTACAAAAACAGCTCTAAAAACAAAGTTCGAACATACAATAAGATATTTTCATGAACTTTTTTTAACACTTAAAAAAAAGTACGATAAACAAAAATATGTTCGTCCAAACATCCCCTCGCATATAATTTCATCACAAATTTTAGCTATTTTCTCTAAAATACTCTATGCCCTAAATATAAGTTCCTCTATACAACAACAACAACAATCAAGCCTCTTATCCCACTAAGTGAGTTCGGCTACATGGATTAACTTCCATCATATATCATAATGTTCTATTCAGGGTCATGCTTCTATCCAAATCAATAATCTCGAGATCTTTCTAAATAATTTTTCTTATAGATTTTCTAGGTCTTCCTCTACCTCTACTTGTTTGACTCCTCAGCTAATCTACTCTTTTTACCACAGAATCAACGTGTCTTCTCTCTACATGTTCAAATCACCTAAATCTATTTTCCACAATTTTTTCTAGCTATTGTCTAGTATTACCACACATCTAACGCAACATCATCATCCAACACAACATCATCATCTCTGTTATATTTACTTTATGTCCCGTACAACTTATTCTAAAGTCTTAAAAGTTAAAACTCATTAGTCACCAAACACATGCATATACAAAAGGTATTTTGGATATAAAAAATAAATAAAAATAAAAAATAAAGAAACTACCTATTTTCAAAATGATGTGAAAATTGCAAAACTTAAATAAATAAAATTTTAAAAATACTCAGAGAAGCAGTATCTCTCTACCTTAGTGATTGTGATTTCGTCATCGGGAACAAGTGTGATGCTACTGTTAGGAACATCAGAAGATTGTGAAGTTGTGGTGGTTGAAGAATCAGCAGCTCTTGTTAGCGTAACACTAAACCGACTGGAGTTGAAGAAAAGCTTCGTATGAAAACATGAAATGGATTGGGGGTTAGCAGAAACGAGTCGAGACCGAGTTGAATTGGTGAGTTGGGGACGAGTTGAGTGTGGAAGAAGAGGAAGACATTGAAACCGGTGACCGGAGCAGACAGTGGCTCCACCTGGCATCGGAGAAGGTTCGCTTTTATTTCGTTTGGTGTTTCCGAGTGAAGAAAAGGAGTCGCAAATGCATACAAGAGTAGTGTGAAGCTGTAGTCGTTGCTTCTCAACCGCCAAATTTTTGGTTACGTGTCTTCATTCTTTATCTTTCAGATTATCTATTTTATTTTATTTACAACAACAAATATATTTTAAGTTCATTATTTTATATTTCTTCCATACTTTTTTTTCTCATCTTGATATAAAATTTAAAAACTAGAAATAAAAATTTTATTAAAATATAATAAAATACATAAGAAACAAAATTAATACATAACAATTACAATTTTTAATGGAAAAGAAAAATTAAAAATATCATTAGAAAAAGAAATATATCTACTATCATAATCGGATAACAACAAAAATACAAAATTAAAGAATGAGGAATTGAAAACTCCATTAAATTAAATCCTTCATTGTGACTAATATTTGCAAAGTTATATGCACAATGACTAGCTTTTCAATAAATATGTTTGATATATTAAAGGTAATGAAACATTAAGAAGAATGAGAATCAAATTAAGATAAGTCGATTATAAAGAATATTTTGTATATAAAATAGTCTCATATCGACTATAACATGTAATCAGTTGTAATCTCTCTCTATATAATACAATATTCGTTGTGTCTTTTAGTCACACGGATTATTCAAACGTTTTTCACTATCTTATACTCCAATATGGTATCAGAGCTTGTTGAGCCACCGCCTATCTTTCTGTGCGCCTTCACACTCAAATGTTTCCTTGTGCATGTTGGCCTCACGTGCCACCGCTCCAACAAAGCGTGATAGTGCACCTGACAGTCCTTCCCATCACAGTTTCCATCGTCGTCATCGTCATCCTACTCTCGTTCTAGATTTGTACTTAGTTTTCCATTTCAAGCCACTAAACTCTCATGGGAGACACCAATTCCACCACATTTACTTAGATTTTGCTTATCCCTTATGAGAGACTAATTGTGGCATCCACTTAATCATATGTGTTTGACTCCCACTACCATGGTCGTGGTGGACGAAACGGAAAACGCGATGCTCAACGTCGTGGTATTCGTTGTAACTTCTGCAAACGTTATAGCTATATTGAAGTTGAATGTCGTACAAAGACAGGATAACAACAACAACAACCAAGGGTTGTTGTTGTCGCTCAACCGATTATTGCCAAAGAAGTTATTATTCTAGTCATTGATTATAATGAGTTCCTTCATACCAAAGCAACTCATAAACCATCATTTTTTGTCATTGTTGCTCAGTCAATAATTATGTAGCCTTTGTCTCTACATCCTCCTCCCTTGGTCATTTGATCTTTGACTCTAGTATCTCTGATCATATGACTGATAATAAATTTATTTTATCTCACTTATCTTATTTTTTGCCTTATGTCACTGTGGTGGATGGCTCTAAAATCAAAGTTCAAGATCTTGGTCAAGCACACTCACTTTCAAACTTGTCTTTAGATTTTGTACTATATATTTCTGGTTGTCCTTTCAATCTAATATCGGTTAAAAAGTTCACTTGTACTCTTGATTGTTCAGTTCTCTTTATTGATAAATTTGTTTATGTACATAATTGACGTACATGACAAATAATTGGAACAGAGAGTGAGCCGAGAGAGTTATATCATCTATTACCAACGTGACATGTACTTTTATTGTTTCTCATAACCTTATATATTAATTTCTATTAATCAGAGGAGGTTTCTATTTCACATTGATTTTATAATTTATTTGCTCAAAATAAGAGGATGAATGAAGAAAAAGAGGATGAACAAAATGTAGCTACATTCAAAGATTACTTAAAATTGTTCAAGATCAATAAATGTCTTAAGAAAAATAGTTTTCTCATACCACAACAAATTCCTCATGATATAAAAGAGAGTTGCTAAGTTTCATTGATTAGTATTGATTGACGCCAATTGAAAATTAAAACTCATTCACTACAATATTCCAAGACTTAAAAGAACTCGTAAGGACATGCATAATAGTCTCAAGGGCTTGCATACAATACAGACAAAGATCATGCATTCATCATGTCAAGTTGCTTCTTTGCACCATTAGTAAGCATTTTATATGGTACAACTTCCAAAAGAAAGATTGACTTCTACAAAAATATTCACTTTTAGATGATTTTGAAATTTAGAAAAATATTTAAACTATCATCCAACAAAATATGGTTAATGATTTTATATCAAAGTATATATGAGTTAATAAAATTAGATTTAAAAGTCCTCATTATCAAAAGTATGATAGTTATTCATTATTAGCAATTTTGGAATAAATGAGGAAAAATGACATGCTTAATTGAATTCCAAGAGAATTTACCACTAATGATTAAAAAAGTCTTACAAGTACTCTTGGGTTAAATCTATTAAAAAGAATTTACCATTTATTATAGTCCTACAAATCTTACAAGATTAACCTCTACAATTACACATAAAAAAATACCTAATTTATATTAATTATATATATATATATATATATATATATATATATATATATATATATATATATATATATATATATATATATATATATATAAGGGTAAACAAATAACAGTCTCATTAACAATTAAAATATCATTAATTATTGATTAGATTATAGTAAGTGTAGGGTTAGTGCTTCCAAAACTCAACAAACTCTGGAAGATATACCTTTCAGAAGATAAAAAAAATGAAAGTGTAGAACTTTGCAAACATGATGAATCAAAACAAATTATGTAAAACATAAATAGCTAAAAATATATTTAAGCCAAAATGGGATCATCATTCAACAGACATGCATCATCTAATGAAAACATGACTCTTCTTCATAATAAAAATTTAATACCAACAAAGGTTTACTAAGAAAAACATTAGACCACAAATTTTGGTCATTCTACATCCTTAGTATTAGGGGAAAAAAATACAGTAAAACAAAAGAAACCAGCTACAAGATGTAACTAATATCACCAAAGTATATGAACTAGGAAGGACTCTTCATTACTTTTCATAAGGTTTAAATATCTGATACTGAAGCAAGCTTTGGAAACCGTCTTCTCCTTGAGGAAATATACTTATTAGCCTCATCCTTTTGCTCATCGCCATAAGCAAACCATTTTTCGTCAACTTGAACAGCAGAATCTACAGTCTCTATCTTGAGATCTGTATGTTGGTTGATAACCATTAGTAAACTTGCTAGAACCAAAATCTCAAAGGTATATTCCTAAAATTAAGCTATTTTGCTTAGAAAATTACCTTGTAACAAGAAAGCATGTTCATCGTTACAGCTTTTAAATTTCCAGAATGTCTTGCCACTATTATCCAAGTACACAGGTTCAATTCTTACTGCATCACAACTTTGGTTCCCTATAGAGAATGTTCCCTTTGCCTCAAGAAACTCATTATGAGCTTTAGCTGCTTCGCTTTTAATATTCAAGAGAAGAGCATCATATTCTAAAATTGAGAAGGTAGCCCCATTTTGTATAATGGCTTTTGCCATCTCATCCTGCAACTTTTGCTTAAGGCTTTTTTCCTATAGATATCATATACACAACAGTATGAACACCATATGAAATTCTACAATAGAACAAAAACAAAACAACTAATGTCATCTTACCTTTTCCTTTGCTTCGGCAACCTTTGATCTTGCTGCCTTCTTTTCTTCAGTTAATATTGCATTTTGATCATCAATATAACTCCTTAGCTTCCTGATCATATCAAGGCAACCAACCAACCACATTTAAGATTATCACAAAAACAAAGGGGGAGGAAAAAAAGTTTTAGATTTGAAATACTTACTTTGTGCCAAGAGCTTCATCACAAATAAAATTCAGAAGGATAAGCTTTTTAGATAAGTCCAAATCATTATATCCACTACTGCCTTTATTAAGCCAATCCAGAGGAAATGCTTTTAGCCCAAGTTTGGATTCAGCAATTAAATCCTTCAAAACATTCAACCATGAATGTTTTCCATTGCTAGCAGTTAAGGATGAAGACCTAAACCAAAGTGATCCAAAGATAATGAAGCTTATTCCAAACATACTATACATCATAAATTCCTCCCACCATTCAGAAATGAAATAAATTAAGGAGTTAAATGGGATCAACTTACTCAATGTCTAACTCAGATGCTATTAGAGTCAATAGTTTGATCTGGAACTCAACCACTAAGGCATTTTGTCCACATCGCAAATTTCGCTTACGTATCAAAGTTCTTAAAATAGCTCCTGCTTCTCCTTTCTTGATATCAAGAGCCTAAATTGTACAAGAGGAAAAATGTGAGAAAACTTGATAAAGCGATTAGGAAAGGATGTAACCCTATAAATTGTCAAACAAAATTATTTAGGCTATGATAACACTGGTATGTCTAGAGAATGTGAAACAATTTGAAGGAATGAATCAATTAAATGACCAATAGTATATCATGACTATTATTAACTTTATCTTTAGATTCCAATATCAATAAGTTAGGCCCAAAATAACCAAAAACTACTTACTGACTGAGCCAACAAGCTATGGTTTGAGACCAATAATAGCATCAAATTAATTGGCAATAATTAAAATATCTGGTTCGTAATCTATTATATGTAGTACTAAATTGAAATTAATCAAATAAATATTTAAGAGAAAATTCAACATCAGAACAAGAAACTGAATTCTAATTTTCATAATAAGGCATACCTTTCCAAACACTCTGCAGAATTCTAAAAATTGCAATGCATTCCCAATGTCTTCTAGTGCAAACTCAATGTCCAACATTTTTGTCATCTCAGTGCCAAGGGGCAAAGGAACCTCTTCCTTAACTTTTTGTGATTTGAAAAATATAGGATATTTTTTAGACTTGGCACTAGCATTGTCCCCTTCAAGCATCACAACAGGGCCATCCGTCTGAACATGATTCACACCATGATTCACCTCAACTTTTGTTTCCATTTCAGCATTTTCATTTCTTTTGACTTCACCATCTGAAACTCCATTACAATGTTCTTTCAATATCTTTTTTTGGCTAGCCCCCTCAACATTGTTGCCATTAGCTAGTTCACTTAACTTTTTCTGCTTCATTTTCTTGGTTTTCACATCTTCAACTACTAATCCTTTGTTTTCGCCAAATGAGTTTTTCTGCTGTGCTTCCCCAGATAGACCCACTACAAGCTCCTATAGTATATAACATATGAAAATCAAACATTAAAACAACTATACATTTTTGCTTCAACCATCATCAGTTACAATTGCATTTAAGAACATGAACCATGCCATGACTCACCTCTGCTTTTGTTTCCATTTCAGCATTTTCATTTCGTTTGACTTCAACATCTAAAACTCCATGACAATGTTTAGGCTTTTTGCGTATCTTTTTTTGACAAGCCTCCTCAACATTGTTGCTATCAGATACTTCATTTAACTTCTTCTGCTTCATTTTCTTGCTTTTCACATTTTCAACTTTTAAACCTTTGTTTTCACCTAATGAGTTTTTCTGTTTTGTCTCCCCAGATAGATCCACTAAATGCTCCTATAGTATATAATTATAACATGAAAATCAAACATAAAACAACAGTGAAATTCAACATATTATTGCTTCAACCTTCATAGTTCCAATAACATACATGAACATGAATCACACCTGACTCACCTCTATTTTTGTTTCCATTTCAGCATTTTCATTTCTTTGGACATCATCTTCAGGAACTCCATTACAATGTTTGAGCTTTTTTGACATCTTCTTTTGACAAGCACCGTCAACATTGTTGCCATTAGATATTTCTTTTAATTTTCTCCGCTTCATTTTCTTGGTTTTCTCATTTTCAACCTTGTTTCTACCTAATGAGTTTTCCTTCTCTGGTTCCCCAAATAGGTCCACTACAAACTCCTATATTACATAACAAATATGAAAATCAAACACTAGAACTAATTTGAAAAACAAGACATGATTGCTTCAACGTCATTAGTTTCAATTGCATATATGAACATAAATCACACTATGACACTCACCTCTACTTTTGTGTCGATTTCTGCATTTTCAATTCTTTTGACAGCATTTTCTGAAACTCCCTTACGATGTTTAGATTTTTTCAATATCTTGTTTTGGCTAGCATCATTAACATTGTTGCCATTAGATATTTCCTTAACCTTTTTCTGCTTCATTTTCTTGGTTTTCTCCTTTTCAACCTTTAAACCTTTGTTTTCATCTAATGAGTTTTCCTTTCCTGGTTCTCCAAATAGTTCCACTACAAGCCCCTACATTATATAAAAAAGTATATATGAGTCAACTATAAAACTACTATATAGATCAAGACATGTTTGCTTCTACCATCATGAGTTTCAAATCTATACATGAAGAGGATCCTTATTAACCATCAAACAATGTTAAATTATGTGTTACTACAGAAAAATGGAGATGACATCAACACACCTTTTCCAGATCATGAGAAGACTTCTTGCTGAGCATCTCTGACACGGAGTTAAAACCAGATTTCTTTGCTGTATGAACTAATAAACCAGTGGGTTTTTGACCTTTTCTTTTCCTACAAGATCACTCTTCTTTCAAAACTTACACACAAAATGGTATAAAATGAAAACAATAACACAAACTTCAAAACATACATTCAACCGACAACTTACATGCAAATACTGCAGTTGCAACTGCCTTTGCACTTTGGACACATCCAATCACTCAATAGATCTACCTCTTCTGCCTTTTCCCCATATCTAATTTCAACACAAAAATAATCAACAAGTGGAAAAATAAAACACAACAAATTAGTTTACCTTTGTACTCTTAATAAAATAGAACAGTTCTGAAATTAAAATCAAATTAAAAATAAATAAATAAAGGTGAACCAAACCTGTTCAAGAGGCACTTATGGCAGAACCTAATGGTACAAGGCTTCCCATTCTTTGGATTCTTACAAGCAGCAGAAAAATCCATTGTTTTTTGACGGCACTTCAATGTGAAAAAACCAAATAGACAATGTATTAGCATCAAAATGACCTTCAATACTGGAAATCAAAGAGATATAGTTTCTAGCTAGTCAAATTCACAAGTTCACATTTTTTATATAACTCCCAATGTCACATAATAAGTCAAAGGAAACATGCACCCACATATGCACACGCACGCGCACACCTACACACACACACTCAAAATACAAGAAAAACACAAAGAGTAAACCTTCAAACACCATCACCCTACAAACCCATAAAATAATCATTTAATTTTCATATTAACTTAATGAATTACATAAAGGAAAATAAAAAAGTTATGATATCCCAATATAGATTTTGAGATTGGTGTTGGGCTAACATTATTCTCAACACAAACCAGATACAACACATGTTTATGCTGGCATGACAATTAAAATCCATAATCAATATACTTCAAACAGCAATTCCAGCATATCAATTCAAATCCATAATCAGATCTACCACAAAATCAGAACATCAATATTTTCTATAACCAGATTCACAACTTTATTTGCTCTTAATTTGACGTCCTCGCTTCAATAAATAATCTACCACATAATTAAACAATTACATCTCATAATAAATCACATCACAATCTGAACCTATAAATCACTAACGCAAACACATACACAGAACAAAACTAACGCATCCACACCAGTAATAATTTAGGTCAACAGAATATCAGCACCGGAACTACATAGATCTGAACTAGGTAATCATGCTTTATTCCATTGAATGTAATATCTATTAAAATCTCATCATCAAAAACCCTAGGAACTGAATCAAATCAACATAGAGCAAAAAAAGGGAAATTACGAACTACAACGATATAAGCCTAGAAATCAACCTGATGGCACGATTTGCCATTTTCAGAATCATAGATTCGGCTTCCAACAACCCGAACCCCGCGAGAATTGTTCCGGCTCACTTGCTTCACGCTGACATCGACTTCGCTCTCGTTCAGCTGTAGTGGAGATGAATCGATTTCCATTCTGGTAAGCAAGAGCGAGAGGAGAAGAAAGGGAAGGAGTGAGTGATTTAGGTTTTGAAATGAAAATGAGCGGAGAGATTAATAAATGTAACACTGTGTGCTCAAATTTGTTTTCCCTCTTTCTAGAAGGTGTTGGCGGGAAGAGAGAGATGTAAAATTTTGATTTGAAGATTCGTGGATTTTCATTTCAAATTTTCAAATATGGTGGGAATTTTTTTATGGTTTACGGTGTCGTTTTAATTTGAGAAATAAAAAGGCTTAGCTTTTCAATTTGGAGTAAATGTAAATTTTAACTTACTTTACATTTTGGAGTATATTTTTAAGGTGTGTGATTTATGATGCAAAAAGTCATTAGTTTTTTGGTTGATATTTTTATTTTTTTAATTAAAATAAAAGTTATTTGGTGAGAAGATTAATTATTCTAAGATTTAATTGGTATCGAGTTATTGCGTTAATATATTTTACATTATTAGTTAGTGGAAGTTGTTTAACAAAAAGTATGAGTGTTTCGTTAGGGTTTGAAACAAAAAACCATCTGAATCAAATTGAGGAAGATGATTTGAAAGCTTGTATCACAGAGAGAATTAAAGACATTTCATCGTTGACAAACTATATATCGCGAAAGACAGTGGTGTACAACGAATTGGGATATGTTCACTCAAAAGGTGTGATACTAGGACAAACATATGATGTCAACGAAACCAAACAAGATGTTGAAAATTTTTTAAGAAACCATGATGACATGGGGAGCGAGGAGAAGATTGACGAAGTGCTTTAACAGACAACAATAGACAAAGTTATTAATATAAGTGAAAGAACTTATGCGAAGATGGTGATGGGGGGAAAGTTTCTAAATATTGAAGATAATAGTGATTCAGAAGAAGATGATGAATCAATGGAGACAAAGGCTGGAAGATTTGCTCCTATGAGAGTGGAAGAATATATGGATGGGAAGTATAATTGTGAGTTTATTATTTCCAAGCATGAAGAAATAGAAAGACCATAGGCCATGTCGTAGAGGAGTAATGGTTAAATTACATGGAAGGAAAATAAAGTATAAGGCTTTGGAAACAAGGCTAAAATAAATGTGGGCGAGGAAATGAGTGGTCAATATCATTGATCTGAGTAATTATTACTTCTTAGTCATTTTTTCGCATGGTGAGGATCATAATGTTGCAATGTTGAATGAGTCTTGGTTCATATATGATCATTACTTTACAGTGAAAAAGTGAAGCCCTAACTTTCATCTGGCAAGTGATATTATAGAAAAGGTTGTAGTTTGGGTTTGAATGTCTGACTTACATATTGAATATTATGACTCTAAGGTTTTATCCTTCATTGGCAATATGATCATAAAAACAAGTAAGGTATATAAGAATACCTTGATGCAAGATCATGGGAAATACACGAGGATCTGTGTGGAAGTGAACTTATCCAAGCCTTTATTAGCAATGTTCACCATCAAAGGAAGGAAATATTGAGTTGAATATGAAGGTCTACACTTGTTGTGTATCAACTGCATTAAATTTGGACATCACAAAAAGGGTGTCCGAGAAAATAACTGCAGGAAGATGACAATGATAAAGTGGTGCATGAAACTCTTCAAGACGATGTTGCTCAAGGAAGACAATAGATAAGGAGGGCATAGGAGAAGTGGTAAGTGATGTTCGGAAAAAGGTGGTTGGAGAGAGTAGTAGCAGGTAATGAGTCCATAGATAATGAGTCCATAGAAGTCATGTGATCTAGATTTAATGCATTGAATGAGATTATTAACGATGACTTCAATGGTGATAATGACAAAATTGAAATTAGAAAGAATGGAAAAGTTCACAATGAAAAAGGAAAAAATGTGGAGATAAATATGGCAAGTAATGATGGTATAACCAGGAAGGAAGATAATAGGAATCTTGAAACTCTGACATAAATGTAGGAATGACAAGAAACACAAAAAAGGGATTTCATTGACTGGTAATAAAAGGAGAGAATCACACGTGGCATGCATTAAGGGAAAGCTAAGTGAAAATCTGGTTGGAATCTAGGAGAACAATAATGCATATGACAGTATTACACATTTCACATCCATTGGGGCAAAGACGAGAAGTAAAAAACAAACGACTGGTCAAAGGAAGTCTCGAGATATGGTTTTGTCGGGAGAAGTTTTGATATTATTGGGCCAAACAAAGTCCATGTTATGGGCTTGAATGATGATATCAATGGGTCGAACATGTAACATCCCAGATTTGATTAAATTATTTAATTGAATTATTTGGATTTATCTTATTTAATAATTTAGTGTTTTGTGTGCCTTTAAATAAATTATATTATTATATATGTTGGGTGTGAAGGGAAATTTGCGATCTAAATGCAGCGGAAAACAAAAATTTCCCTTTAGAGATCCTTACGAAAGATCGTGATATGTGATAGAAAGGTTACCTCTTATGGCGATGAAACCTTTGAATCTGAAACAATGGATGATCACGAGCGTTGTACGATGAACAACGCCTCTACTCAGTCCAGACGAACAACTTCTTTCAGTCACAATGCTAGTTGATTGGATTAAAGGTTTTTGAGTGAGGGAGAGAAATAAAAGAATATGGTCAGGGTTTCAACAACAACAACTTTTGAGCTTCTGCACAAGGGTTCTATTTATAGAACTATTTGTGTGGGCTTCAAGCTAAAAGCCCAACTTGATAATAATATTATTATATTATTATAATAACTATTATTATAATAAACATAATTTTATTATTATCATATTTTATAACTATTATATAATTATTAATAATTATTATTATATCATATGTCAATTAAGATATGGTACCTTACCATAGTTCGTATTCCATTCAAGTGCATCGTACCTTACGGTGTACCGTATTTATTCTACTCAGTCTCTAATTGTCCTTATATGTGTGACCTTGTAGGATTTCGCGACGTTGACAATTATATTAAATCATGTATTTAACATATTAAACAAAGAGCGGTATCTAGCAACACATCACTGCTACCCAAGTCACAAAATTGTCATGTGATCTAACAAAACCTTTTGTGATAGTACTCATGTGTACAATTACCCTTTTACCATCATATCAATATTGAACACAAGGGATATGTTGTGTCATCCTTGTCCAGATAAATATTGGGCCCTTAGACATTTATCTTGTTATGCTGGATGGGAAAATTCCATCCAGGCTATTCATGTCCCTCATCATGCTTTGTGAAGTACCCATCAATTGCCTTTATGATCATCCAGTTACGGACAATGTTTGATCAACAATAAAGTACTTGACTCTACATCTAGGGTCCATAGTAGTTTCAGGTCGAAGGATGGTGTACACCGCTATCACCGTGAGAGTAACTTATGATACCTTGTATAACATTCTATGTAGTACTCTCATAGTGGGTCAATCCAGTATAAATAGTACTCTTAATATTCATATCTATGTTAAGACTTGATAACTCCTTATCCATGATCCATGAGATGTGATCATCAGTCTATTTACATAATAGTCTTAATGATTTAAGGCTATCACATTTATCATTAAAGCTCGACTATGGATGCTTTAAGAATAATGTCCTTATGTTTAATGGAATCTCATGATTAATTCACACTTAATATTTCATTAAACGAACTATCTATTCTAAGGACTTTATCATTTTGTAAAAACAAACATAATAATGAAATGAATTTTATTATTAATAAATAATTCGATACAAGTACCAAAAGTATTGACCTATATGGCTTACACCAACGGGGTGTTGTCGCAATAGTATGGTATGGTGAAAGGTAGAATAAATTAAAAAATAATTAGAAAGATTAGAATTTTAATTATTATTAGAATTAAAATAAGAAAAATGGTAAAATAAGAGATTTGGACCATTTGTGTGAATTGGGGTAAATATGTGGCAAGAGGAGAGAAGTTGGTACTGATTTAGGCACAAACTGTAATTTTGAGAAATATTGAGTACCATATAAATTCTAAAAGTTAGGGGAAAGCTAGGTTTTCGAGAATCGATTGACAATACATAAGAACTAGAGGCAAGAAGAACAAAGCTTTTGGGAATGAAAGTTAGGGTTGAGAAGAGTTGTTAGATTCATCATTGTTGTTGGAAATATAAGGTAAGGGGGATAAAGGACTACCAATATGTGTGAAATTTCATGATGGGGTAAAGATGATAAGTCTTCACTTTCATTGGTGTTCCTATGTTTTCTTTTGATGAATTGTCGTATGATGAGAATCTAGAAATATGTTGATGGATTATGTGCTTCTATGTGATTTTATGTTTGAACATATGTATGAATCATCATGATTATGTGTTTCGTATTTTCTACCATCGAATAAGGCTTGAGTGTTGAGTTGTATCCATGAATATTGATGAAATTGGTTGTTAAATTACTGATGAAGTTGTTATGGACTGGGATGGAATAAGTGTTATACATGTGGATGATATGATAATGTGATTCACTATTAATAATCATATTTAGGTATGTTAAATTTGTATAAATTGATTGGGGTGATGGATAGAGGTGACAGATGAAGGAGGAATACTGATTGTACGTGAAAATTGGGTTTCTGGGTGAAATCAACATAGACTGGTCGATTGGCCTCCTAGAGCAATCAATTGATTCACTAAAAAAAAAGAAGAAGAAAAATGAAGGAACAATTGATTGGGTTGATGGTGTAATCGATTGGTCCAATTTAAAGTTGTGAAAAAATGTTGGTTGTGAGTTTGGGACAATCGATTGGTCCTTTGTGTCAATACATTGGTACATGTTTCGGTTGTTTGACCCTCTTGTCGATTTTGGTCGTAACTTATATTTTGTAAGTTAAAATGAGACGTCGTTTAAAGCATTGGAAAGCTAACGTGAAGAGCTATATCATGGTTTTTCTTAGAAAATTGTTTGATTTTATTGTCACATGCCTACTGTAGTGATGTTTATGATGAATTGTACGATCGATTAGTGAATCATTATGTTTATCCAATGATGTGTTGTTGTTTTGGTGAATTAACATGAATGAATGCTTATGGAGTTGCATTTGTTGAATGGCTTTTATTTGTTGTTGTTTGTTGAATATTGTAACATTGATTAATTGTTACATATGATGAATGGTGTTGTGCATAAACAATGAAACATGCATGGTGATTAATTTGGTGAATGTTATGTTGATAATACTTGTTGTTGAGATTTATGCTTCATGGTGTACGGACTTTGGTCCAATTTTGGTGTGCTTTGTTCTGGTGGTATGGATTGGGAGTGAGTAGCTAATTCTAATGAAGAATTAGTGAAGTGTTACCTGAAATTCTGTGATCATGTATGAAATGTCCTAAGAGATGTCCCAACACTTGATAGGACACTTGACAAATTTAACCAAAACTTAAATAGCAAGAAAAGTAAACAACACAGAAGTTTGTTAACCCAGTTCAGTGTATAACCACACTTACATCTGGAGGCTACCAAGCCAGGAGGAAATCCACTATAAGTAATATTAATTCTAGACTTAAACCACCCTGTTTAATCTATCACTTAATAACTACCCAATGCAATTTCTACCTAAGACACACCTTAGATAAGAGTACCCTACTCACTCCCCCTCAATCACACAGTGATCAAGTTTACAAGTTTACAGAAATTGAAGACATCCTTCAAACAATACAGCTTGATCTTACTTCACAGTTTCAATCAAGTCACAAATGCACTTTTGCTTAAAAGCTCATAAAGTGGTACATATAAAATACAACCTGCTATTAAAACACTAGACACCCTATTTGGTCTTCTGAAATTCGTACTCAATTCTATGAGTTTCTGTTAATTAAATAGGTATCTGAATTTTGGGCTTTCTGTAGAATGATCCAGCCCTAATGCGCAGCAGCTTCCACCTTGAATTAGGGTTTGTTACCTCCTAGATTCTAGGTGCTTTTAGGTCTTCTGTTTTAAACTGAAACTTCAATATAAAACTCCCTACAGATGCGCCTTGTTCTGTTTTTATCCATCATTAATTAATTCCAGATAACTCTCCTTAAAAATCTCTGATCTGTTAATCAATAATTAATTCTGGAAGCAGGTTTGAGATGTCTCAACATCTGTTGGGACATCCTGAAAAACTGAACTTAAGTCATTTACACAATGTCCCAACATCTGGTAGGACATCCTGAAATAAGATCATATACTCTGTTTGATAATGTCCCAACATCTGATAGGACATTCTGAACTGAATTTAACATTTCTTGTTTGGTCAAAAATTCTGTCAATTCTTAAACATCTACAAACTCCCCCTTTGGCTAATTTTTGGCTAACATCTTTTCTGGTTATCAGAGTGCAGCAGAAGTTCCTTTTATCAGAGTATAGCATTACTTTTCTGTTGATTCTTATTTGAGATTACTCCCCCTCAAACATATATGTATCCAGTCTTATCCAGTCTTGTTCCAACAGAAAAACTTATTCAGTTCAGAAGCAAACAAACAGAATTTTTCATTCAATTAAACAGCAATACAATTTGTTGTTGTTGTTCTCCCCCTTGGTAGACACAAAATTAGGGGCCAAAGACACTATTCTAGAAATACATTGCTGTCATTACATATGCCTCATATACATTGATCACTCAGATTCATCACTCTCAGTTTCTTCATCAGCTTCTGTTTCTTCATTAGCTTCACTGTCTTCATCAGCTTCACTGTCTTCATCAGAGGCACTATTTTCATCAGAGGCAGCATTCTGATCTTCTTCACTCTCCAGCCTTTTGATGATGTCTTCAAGTTTCAGCTTCCTTGCTTCAAGTTCCTTGCATGTGATTTTAAGTTCAGTAATTAAAGCCTTCTTGTAGATTGGAGTCTTAGTAGTGGAGGATCCTGCAGATGTCCCAGAAGGAGCTTCAACATCTGTAGCATGATGACTGAGAAATAACTTGTAGTGAAAAGCCAGGGGGCTTTCTCTCTTGCAGACTGTGTCCTTCTCAGTTAAAATCCCAGGATATTGGCTTAATATTATACCACATAGCAATGAAGGAAAAGCTATTGGTAGCTTTGTTGCAGAGGAGCTGGCATGCTTCATGGTTTGATCAAAAATGAAATCTCCATAGTCCATCTTGGTTTGAGTTCCCACAACATAGATGAATCTGGCCAGACCAGTTGAGATTGAAGAAGTATGGTTGGTAGGCACCCAGTTAGCAGTACCAATCCTGTTCAGCATGGCATACTTTCTGGTAAGCATGTTCACTGAGAGCTTTCCCTTCACAGGCCATGCCTTGACCTGGTTTGCTGTGATCACCTTACAGACTTGATTATCTGTCTTACCTAGCTCATTGGGTCCATCTGTTTCTCTTCCTAGGTATTGATTTATGATTTGAGGAGAGAACTCAACACACTTACCTCTCACAAACACTTTTCTAAACTCAGAGGACTTACCATTTGAACAATCCTCCTGAAGATTCACAATGAACTCTTTGACAAGAAGTTCATAGCAGGGAGAGAAATCTGAGACTGTCTTGAATAGTCCTGCAGCAGAGATGAGGTCAATCAGTTCAGTGCACTCAAGTGCATTGCTGCTCAGTTCTCTTTCTAGGGCAACTCTTCTTTGGTACACAAACTTCCACTTGTTCACACTAGAGACATGGTGGAAAGATATGTTGTCTAATGGAGCTTCTGGAACAGCTGTTGAAGCCCTAGATGGGGCTGGTCTCTTCTTGGGAGGAGATGTTGGGACATCTGATTCAACATCTGAGTCAGATGGGGTGACAACTTTCCTTTTCTGAGTTTGGACTTTACTCCATTGTTTTGATGGCCCAAAAGTGGCTTTAGCTTTGCCTTTCTTTGGAGAGGCTTTCTTCTTTTCAGGAATTGCTGCTTCAGCTTGCATCTTGCCTTTCCTGGACCTGAGCCTTTTGGCAATGCTAGGTTTAACAGAGGCTATGATCTCTGTATCAGAGTCCTGCTCCAGGTTGACCACTGGAGGAGATTGAGCAGTCTCCTCTTCAGCTTGTTGATCAGCAGGGATTTGACCTTCATTTGAGGCTTTGGTCTGATCCTCAGAGATTTCTTCATCATTTTCATTTGAGGCCTTATTCTGGTCCTCAGTTTGTTCCAACTCAACATCAGATGAGTTCTTTCTCTTATCTTCAGATGTTCCAACATCTGTTGGGACATCTTGTTCTTCTGCAGCTTGAGCTTGTTCTTCTTGAGGTGCAGGCATGGTGTTTAGAGGAACAGAGATCCCACTCACCACTCTTTGTTCAAAGAGAATTTGGTTGACAATCTCCTTGATGGAATCATCCACATAGTTTGAAGAGTTTGGGGGCCTGTTAGCAGGAGAGGGAATGCCTTTTGCTTTGCTGCGTACTTGATCTTTAGCTCTCTTTGGAGTTCTTGCCTTTTTAGTGTGAGAAACGCTTCCCCTGAGTTCGTCTAATGGTGTTGATTGCATTGGTACCACAGAGATGGGAGTGGCATGAACTACATCTTCCTGGTTGAGAACTTCTTCAGTTGTGTTAGGGCTTTGAGACATTGTTGAGGAAAATGGATGAACAGCTTTAGGGTTTATGATTTCTGTAGGATATCTAGTTAATGTGATTCGCTTGTGATAGAATGATGAGAATCTTGATAGCTGCTTATAAACATTTACTAAATAAGTAGCCGTTACAGTACAAATGATTAGGAATGGAATTCCCAAGGAACTTGTCCAGACTGGTTTTGCCATCTGGAACTTATGCCATACAATGTCATATGACATGTTGGCACATCTCATTAACTGCTAAATATCACATAAACAGATTTCAAGTTTGACCCTTAAGTTCTCAAATTGTGTAGCATCCAATGCTTTGGTAAAGATATCAGCTAACTGCAGATCTGTAGCTACATGCTCCAATGAAATCACCTTTTCTTCTACAAGATCTCTGATGAAATGATGTCTGATATCAATATGCTTGGTCCTGCTATGTTGGATAGGATTCTTTGATATGTTTATTGCACTTAAGTTGTCACAGTACAATGTCATGACATCCTGTGGGACATTGTATTCAGTGAGCATTTGCTTCATCCAAACCAACTGAGAACAATTGCTTCCAGCTGCTATATATTCAGCTTCAGCTGTAGATAAGGATACACAATTCTGTTTCTTACTGAACCAAGAAATCAAATTGTTTCCTAGAAAGAAGCATCCTCCTGAAGTGCTTTTTCTGTCATCAGCACTTCCAGCCCAATCAGCATCACAAAAGCCAGTGAGAATTGGTTTGCAACCATGAAAGTACATTATGCCATAGTCACAAGTACCATTAACATATTTAAGAATTCTCTTGACTTGATTGAGATGACTGACTTTTGGATCAGCTTGATATCTTGCACAAACTCCTACTGCAAATGCAATGTCTGGTCTGCTAGCAGTCAAGTATAACAAGCTTCCAATCATGCTTCTGTATAAGCTTTGATCTACATTCTCACCCTTTTCATCTTTAGTCAGCTTTAAATGTGTGGGGGCAGGAGTTCTTTTATGAGAAGCATTTTCCATTCCAAATTTCTTGACTATGTTCTTGGAGTACTTACTTTGGGAAATGAACATTGAGTCTTCCATTTGCTTTATTTGCAGACCAAGAAAGTAGGTTAACTCTCCTACTAGGCTCATTTCAAATTCAGATTCCATCTGCTTGACAAAATGTTTGACCATCTTATCAGACATCCCACCAAACACAATGTCATCAACATATATTTGAGCAATCATGACATTTCCTTCTTCATCTTTAACAAACAGGGTTTTATCAATCCCACCTTTTCTATACCCTTGCTTGATGAGAAATGTGGTCAGTCTTTCATACCATGCCCTTGGAGCTTGCTTCAAACCATAAAGTGCCTTCTTTAGTTTGTATACATGATTTGGACAGCTTGGATCAACAAATCCTTTAGGCTGTTCTACATATACTTCTTCATTAAGATAGCCATTTAAAAAGGCACTTTTCACATCCATTTGAAATAGCTTGAACTTTAAGATACAAGCAATTCCCAACAGTAGTCTTATTGATTCAAGCCTTGCTACTGGTGCAAAGGTTTCATCAAAGTCTACCCCTTCAATTTGAGTGTATCCTTGAGCTACAAGTCTGGCTTTGTTCTTTGTAACAACTCCTTGTTCATTTGACTTGTTCTTATACACCCATTTTGTTCCAATCACATTTATGTCATCAGGTCTAGGAACAAGATTCCACACTTCATTCCTTGTGAATTGACCTAATTCATCTTGCATAGCACAAATCCAATATTCATCAGTGAGAGCTTCCTTGATATTTTTAGGTTCTATTTTGGAAACAAAACAAGAACCTGAAATCACTTCTCTTGATCTAATGCTCACACCTCTGTTGGGATCACCAATTATCAAATCTTTGGGATGATCCTTCTGTATTCTGATGGAGGGAGGTTTGCTTGATTCTTCTGTCCTTGTATCAGTTTGAGTGAAGTTATATTGATCATTCTTTTCTTCAGCTTCAATCTTGATATCAGCAGATGTTCCAACATCTTCTGGGACATCTGTAGAATCATCATCAATTATCACATTTATGGACTCCATGATAACCTTGGTTCTAGAATTAAATACTCTATATGCTCTGCTGTTTATAGAGTATCCAAGGAAAATCCCTTCATCACTTTTAGGATCCATTTTTCTCCTTTGCTCCCTATCTGCCAGAATATAGCATTTACTTCCAAACACATGAAAGTACTTAACAGTGGGTTTTCTGCCCTTCCAGACTTCATATATTGTGGACAAAGTTCCTTTTCTCAAGGTAACTCTGTTATGGATGTAGCAGGCAGTGTTCATAGCTTCAGCCCAGAAATACAGAGGTAACTTTTTAGCATGGATCATAGCTCTTGTAGATTCTTGAATAGTTCTATTCTTCCTCTCAACAATCCCATTCTGTTGAGGAGTGATTGGTGAAGAATATTCATGATTGATTCCTTCTGAAGAGCAGAAATCTATGAATTTTTGATTCTCAAATTCTTTTCCATGATCACTTCTAATTCTAATCACACAACTGGATTTTTCCCTTTGTAATCTTTGACATAATTCTTTGAATACATCAAATACATCAGACTTTTCTTTGATGAAATTTATCCATGTATATCTTGAAAAGTCATCAACCACAACATAGGCATACCTCTTACCACCAAGACTTTCAACCTGCATAGGTCCCATCAGATCCATATGCAAAAGTTCCAAAACTTTGGAAGTTGTCAGATGTTGGAGCTTTGGATGGGACATCTTGGTTTGCTTGCCTATTTGACATTCACCACATATTTTGCCATCATCAATCTTCAGTTTAGGAATACCTCTTACAGCATCCATGGATATTATCTTCTTTATGCCTCTGAAATGAAGATGACCTAGTCTTTGGTGCCATAGTTTCACTTCTTCTTCTTTAGCTAAAGAGCAAGTTGAAGTGAGACTGAGATTTTGGGATTCCCACATGTAACAATTGTCTTTAGATCTGGCTCCTTTCATGACAACCTCTTGTTCTTTGTTAGTCACTATGCATTCAGTTTTGGTAAAGTTTACACTGTATCCTTGATCACATAATTGACTTATGCTGATCAGGTTAGCAGTTAAACCTTTAACTAGCAGCACATCATCTAGTCTTGGAACATCTTGACAATCCAAGGTTCCAACTCCCTTGATTTCTCCTTTAGCTCCATCTCCAAAGGTCACATACCTGGATGAATGTGATTTTAAGTTTACTAGCAAATTCTTCAATCCAGTCATGTGTCTTGAACATCCACTGTCAAAGTACCAGTCTTCTTTAGCTGATACTCTCAGTGATGTATGTGCTATGTATGCAGTACTTTTCTTTGACCAGATGAGTTGAGATTTCTTTTGATGCCTCTGCCCTGTGTGTTGTTTATCAGATGAACTCCAAGCTTGATTGTTGACCTTGTTCTTGTAGCTTTGATCAGCTTCAGTGCTAGCTTTTGGTTTCCATACCTTCTTGATGTTTTCTGTCTTCTGCTTAGGAGGTTGCTGATTTCTTTGATGTTTATGCAGCATTTTCTTGGTAACTTCTATTTTCTTCTTGGAAAGTTGCTGATACATCTGATTTGGATATCCATGCAACTTATAACAATGAGGTTTGATATGTCCAAATCTTCCACAGTGATGGCATCTCCATCTTTGATACTTCTTCTTCATTTTGTTCTTTTCAGAATGTTGAGACATCTGTTGGAACATTATGTTTGACTTTGTGTTTCTTTCATGATGTTGAAGCATCTGTTGGGACATCTTGTTAGACTGTATGGATTTTGAAGCTGTTTTGCTAGAGCTAGCTTCATCTTTATTTGCTCTGTTAAATCCCAGTCCCCTTTTATCCCATGAGTGCTTATTGTTGTTGAGAATCACATCCAGTGTATTTGAGCTGCTGTTCAACATTCTAACAGATTTGGACATATGTTCCAACTTGGAGTTGATAAGACTTACTTCACTTTTCAAGGTGTCAATGATTTCTTGATCATTTGCTTTTTCATCTTCTAATGTCTCATTCTGCTTCTTTAGCTTTATAACCTCACTGCATATTTTAGAGCTTCTTTTGTATAGATCTTTGAATGCTTGCTCAAGTTCTTCATAAGTAAGCTCTCCACAACTGGAATCACTATCATATTCACACAGTCCAGCTAAAGCAGTAATATGCTTAGCTGATTCTTCTTCTGAATCTCCTCCTAAGTCTTCATCAGACCAGGTTACAGATAGTCCCTTCTTTTGTCTTTTTAAGAAGGTAGGACATTCCTTCTTGATGTGTCCATATCCTTCACATCCATGGCACTTGATTCCTTCTTGACTGGTTTTTTCAGCATAATTTGACTTTTTATTAGCATCATAAGGTCTCCTGTTCTCAGAAGAGTTTGTGTATTTTCCACTGGATTTGGATTTGCCATCCATTCCTCTGAGAATCTGTTTGAATTGTCTTCCAAGCATAGCTAGGTTTTCTGATAAGCTTTTACCATTTTCTGATTCATCATCTTCTTCTTCATCAGTATTTGACACCAATGTTATGCTTTTATTCTTTTTAACATTTGTGTCATTCATTCCCATCTCAAAAGTTTGAAGGGAGCCAATGAGTTCTTCAACTTTCATGGAACATATGTCTTGAGCTTCTTCTATTGCTGTGACTTTCATGTCAAATCTTTTTGGCAAAGATCTGAGAATCTTTCTTACCAGCTTTTCATCAGTCATCTTTTCTCCCAAAGCTCCAGAAGTATTGGCTATATCCAAGATGTTCATGTAGAACTCATGAATTGATTCATCTTCCTTCATCCTCAAGTTTTCAAACTTGGTGGTGAGAAGTTGAAGTCTTGACATTTTTACTTTTGATGTTCCTTCATGAGTTGTTTTGAGAGTGTCCCAAACATCTTTGGCCAGCTCATAATGATGCACAAGTCTGAAAATGTTCCTATCAATGCCATTGAATAAGGCATTTAAGGCTTTTGAGTTGCCTAGTGCTGAATCTTCTTCCTCCTTACTCCATTCTTCTTCAGGTTTCAGCATTTTTGATCCATCTTTGGTGTCTTGGACAGGATGATCCCATCCAACATTTACTGCTCTCCATGCCCTGTTGTCAAGTGATCTTAAGAATGCAATCATTCTTGGCTTCCAGTAGTCATAATTAGATCCATCCAGTATAGGTGGTCTATTTAGTGACCATATATCTCTGTCCATGTTACAGAATTTGTTTTCCCTAGATCTCACCCAGTATAAACAGGCAGGGTGCCTGCTCTGATGCCAATTGAAATTCTGTGATCAGGTATGAGATGTCCTAAGAGATGTCCCAACACTTGATAGGACACTTGACAAATTTAACCAAAACTTAAATAGCAAGAAAAGTAAACAACACAGAAGTTTGTTAACCCAGTTCAGTGTATAACCACACTTACATCTGGAGGCTACCAAGCCAGGAGGAAATCCACTATAAGTAATATTAATTCTAGACTTAAACCACCCTGTTTAATCTATCACTTAATAACTACCCAATGCAATTTCTACCTAAGACACACCTTAGATAAGAGTACCCTACTCACTCCCCCTCAATCACACAGTGATCAAGTTTACAAGTTTACAGAAATTGAAGACATCCTTCAAACAATACAGCTTGATCTTACTTCACAGTTTCAATCAAGTCACAAATGCACTTTTGCTTAAAAGCTCATAAAGTGGTACATATAAAATACAACCTGCTATTAAAACACTAGACACCCTATTTGGTCTTCTGAAATTCGTACTCAATTCTATGAGTTTCTGTTAATTAAATAGGTATCTGAATTTTGGGCTTTCTGTAGAATGATCCAGCCCTAATGCGCAGCAGCTTCCACCTTGAATTAGGGTTTGTTACCTCCTAGATTCTAGGTGCTTTTAGGTCTTCTGTTTTAAACTGAAACTTCAATATAAAACTCCCTACAGATGCGCCTTGTTCTGTTTTTATCCATCATTAATTAATTCCAGATAACTCTCCTTAAAAATCTCTGATCTGTTAATCAATAATTAATTCTGGAAGCAGGTTTGAGATGTCTCAACATCTGTTGGGACATCCTGAAAAACTGAACTTAAGTCATTTACACAATGTCCCAACATCTGGTAGGACATCCTGAAATAAGATCATATACTCTGTTTGATAATGTCCCAACATCTGATAGGACATTCTGAACTGAATTTAACATTTCTTGTTTGGTCAAAAATTCTGCCAATTCTTAAACATCTACATTACCTATGGTGATGGTGACGGACTTTGCTGTGCTCTGGTCCAATGGTGGGGATCAGGGGCGAGTAGCTGATTCCATATGGGAGCTGGTGAACGTTACCTATGGTGATGATAACAATTTAGTGTGTGTTGGTCCTATGGTGGGGATTGAGAGCGAGATGAACCTGAGTATTCATGAATGGTACCGCATACATAATGAGACAATTGTGGAGTACATTACATATATATCCTCATATGTAGTTGACTGTTCATGGTGTTACCAATTGGTTGTGAATGCGTACATGTTGTTATGAATAGGTGTGAGCTTATGTTGTTATTTATTATGTAACGAATGTATGCTTGTTATATGTTTTCTACCTTAGCATTCCTTACACTATTTATATTGATTTTTTATTTCTCATCCCATTTGTTTCATGTAGTCCACCATGGACATCTTGTAGATACTCAGAAGTGATCCTTGTTGTTGTGTGTTGGAAGGTGGCTTGTTGGAGCTAACCTTAACTTCCTTTTTAATCTTTAATAATACATTAGCGGTTTTTTCTCTGATCGTGTAACATCAGGGGCATGATTTATTATGTTTTTGAAGTGAATGTTTCTCTTGTTATTTTGGAGTTTACAAATGACTTATGAAGTTGTGTTGAAAAATATTTTTTCATTGCGTAGTTTTTATTGGTTTGATAAGTTTTCAAAGGATTGTTGTAGGTGACACCTTGAATTTTCGTTTATTGCTTTATTTATATTTTTTGTGTTTAGGGTTATACATAACATATTGAGACCCCTTAATGTTCAAAACACACTCCATGAAATTCTCAATTTACATCAAAATACCACAAGAATTCAAGACTCTCAAAATGGTGAAACAATTAAGTTCAATAGTCAATAAAGCATAGAGTATTCAAAAAGCACAAAGTATTTGGATTCTGGTTTGAAAATTTTTAAAGAAACTTTGTTGTAGAATGTTGTTTTATCATATCCTCCTAATAATGATGATTGAACAACAAAATATACATATTTAAAACTTCAGGTATGTCAAATCCTTCAGGTTGTGTCATGCACACATCCTCAAGAAGATTCCAATTAAGGAAAGCAATTTTGACATCCATATGCCATATTTCATAATAATGATATTCAGCTATAGCAAGTAAAATTATAACATATTTAAGCATTGCAACTAGTGAAAAGGTTTCATCACAGTCTACCCCATGAATTTGTCTATAACCTTTAGCAACCAATACTGCCTTATAGGTATGTACCTTACCATCCATGTCAGTCTTCTTTTGAAGACCCAATTGCATCCTATAGGATTAACTCCTACAGGAGGCTCTACCAAGGTCCAAACCTGGTCTGTGTACATGGAATCCATTTTAGATTTCATGGCTTCTAGCCACTTCTCAGACTCGGGGCTAATTATGGCCTCTTGGTAGGTCACAAACTCATCTTTATCCATGAGTAATACATCACCTTGATCAGTTATGAGATATCCATACCTCTCTGTTTGGTGATGTATCCTACTTGTCCTACACTGGTTTTGTTCTACTTGTGCAGGTTGCTCTTCCACAACTGTTTGTGATTCATGCTCTAATTCCTCCATAAGTGTATCAATGCTTTGTGATTCTTGAATTTCTTTAAGATCTACTTTCCTCCCACTGATTCCTTTGGAAATAAAATCTTTTTCCAAGAATATTCCAGTTTGAGTGACAAACATTTTTCCCTCAGAAGGATTGTAGAAGTAATATCATCTTGTTTCTTTAGGATACCCCACAAATAAGCATTTGTCAGAGTTGGGCTCAAGCTTAGTTGAAATTTTTCGTTTCACATAAACTTCACAACCCCAAATCTTCATGTAAGACATATGTGGTCTCTTACCACTCCATATCTCATATGGTGTCTTTTCTACCTTTTTGGATGGAACACGGTTAAGTGTGTAAGTTGATGTTAGTAGTGCATGTCCCTAAAAGGAGTTTGGAAGATCGGCGTGACTCATCATGGATCGGACCATGTCTAACAAGGTTCGATTTATTCTCTCAGACACACCATTCCATTTTGGTGTTCCAGGAGGAGTGGGTTGGGACAGAATCCCACATTATTTTAGATGGTCATCAAACTCAAACCTTAAATATTCACCTCCTCGATCTGATCGAAGATTTTTAATATCCTTACCTAATTGGTTTTGTACTTCATTTTTGAACTCCTTGAACTTTTCAAAGGATTCAAATTTGTGTTTCATTAAATACACATAACCATATCTACTAAAATCATCAGTAAATGTGATGAAGTTTAAAAACCTCTTATGGTTGGTATGTTCAATGGTCCACATACATCAGTATGTATGAGGGACAAAAAATCATTTGCCCTTTCACCTTTTCCTGTGAATGAGGTCTTTATCATCTTTCCAATTAAACAAGATTTGCATGTATCATATGATACGTAATCAAAAGAATCCAAGAGTTCGTGTTTATGGAGTTTTGGAGATGCGCCTCTCATTTATATAGCCTAAGCGACAACGCTAAAGGTAACTTGGATTTTACTCATTAGGTTTCATCCTTTTAGTATTAATGTTATAAATTGGCATTTCAAGATCAAGAATACCAAAAACATAGAATATATCATTAAAATAAATAAATCAACAATTGTTATTTACTATAAATGAAAAACCAAATTTGTCCAACCAAGAAACGAAAATAATATTCCTGCTAATTGCAAGTATATAATAACAATTTTCTAACTGAATTATTAAAACCACTAGTTAAAGTCAAAACATAAGTTCCTACGGCTAAAGCAGCAACTTTTGCTCCATTGCTAACTCGTAGGTCAACTTCACCTTTTTCCAAATTTCTACTCCTTTTTAGTCCCTACACATTGGTACAAATGTGAGAACCACATCCAATATCTAATACCCATGATGCAAAAGTAGATAAATTTATTTTTAAAACAAAAATACCTGAAGTTGAAGTCTCCACTTCATTCTTCTTATCTTCCAGGTACTTTGGGCAGTTTCTCTTCCAGTGTATGGTCTGACCACAATAGAAGCAAGTGCCCTCCTAATATATGCCTCCACTAGGCTTCAAAGTAGGTGAAGTATGTTTCGGTTTGGAAACTTCCTTGCCTTTCCATTTACCACCCTTATTAGTGGGCCTTTTGTTTTGTTTCTTTCCATTACTGACCATCAAAATGGATTTCCCTTTTGACTTCAGATTTTTCTTAGAAGTTCTTAACATGATTAGCAATTCAGGAAGAAATTTGTCCATATCATTCATGTTGAAATTAAGGACAATTTGACCAAAACTCTCTGACAACGATTGCAGGATCAAATCAGTTGCAAGCTCATTTTTTAGGGGAAAACCTAATCTTTCTAGATTCTCCACATACCCAATCATCTTGAGTACATGGGGACCTATTGGGTTTCCCTCAGCTAGCTTGGCTTGGAAAAGGGATTTTGAAACTTTAAACCTCTCATGTCTTTCCTGCTTTTGATAGAGCATCTTCAGATGTTCGATCATATCGAACGCTGCCATGTTTTCATGTTACTTTTGCAATTCAGAATTCATGGTAGCCAACATGAGGCAAGTAGTTTCATTGGCATCATCGACATGCTTCTAATAAGAATCTCTTTCAGCCTTATGAGCAGAACTAGGAGGTTCCTCATCAGGAACAGGTGACTCTAAGACATAGAATGTTTTGTCATGTTTGAGGACAATCCTCAGATTTCGGTGCCCATCTAGAAATTTTGTCTCAGACAACTTTTCCTTATCAAGGATTGATCGTAAAATGTTATTAGATGTGTTTGTTGCCATGGTAATCTACAAAATAGAATGTAAAGATATAAGTATCATTGAAACAACATATTCAATTAGGCCTTTAATTAAATATGCTCCCATTATTTTACTCAAAACAAATGACCCTCATCATTTGATTCGGAAAATCCCGTTGGAAGATTTTCTAGTGGATCAAGATCCATATTTCACTTTGTTTTAAGTTAACGTTAGGCTGATTACACAAAACTCGACTATTTAGGTAGGAACTCGTTCCAATTGTATCCAATATAATTCTTGAATATTTCAATTGAGTGAATAACTCCTTATTCCAATCTATCAATTGGATCCTTCCCAACTTTTGCTTCTAAATGTATATAATCTTATTATATTTTGTTCAGTTAAGTTGTACCCATTGTTTTAGAAATTGGATATTACATTTATCTCATTGTACCTTACTAATATAGAACATGCACCTCGCGTTAGGCGAAACCTACAATATTCGATACTAGTTTTGATGAGTTCTAAAACTTTGAAAGAAAAAACTTAATATTAGTTTTGAGGGAATTTTAATTAGTTTTATCTCACAGATTATTTATCATATAAATTGTTCCTCACACATGCATCAACATACATACAATATATATCAACATACATACAAATGAAACAATTATGTCCCCTAGTGCAATTGTTCTCCCAGGCCAATGAGAGAACTTAAGCTATACCTAATAACGATCTTCACTTCTCCAAGAAAGATCTCCAAGGCTATCATTATTTGTTTTGTAGTCTTCTCTTTCTTCATAATAACATATTATATAAAGGAAACTCGTTTTACATACGAGGGAGTGAGATGAGAAAAGAAGTTACATGATGAGAATAAGAGAGAGGTACGACACGCATGTCGTATTTATAAAATCCAAAACAAAGAAAAATAAATTAAGGTCATAATGATCCCCACAAGAAAAATAATAAACAAATTTTATTATTAATTTAAATCCCGTTAATTAAATAAATCAAATTGAATTTTCGGCAAATGCATACCCTAAAGCGCAAACTGCATTGACGCAACATTTGTGTTGTCTAACTGTCTGTAATGAGTCTGACCGTTGCGCTAACATCCCATGACAATCGTCACAAATTATATGATGAATGTCACCCTTTCAAAACCTTGTGACGACCGTCACCCTTAAGTCTGTGACAATCATCACACTTAAGTTTACGACGACCGTCACACTTCCCTCATTGAGACCGTCTCACTTACAAAATACGTGACTTTTACCGTAGAACTCATTGACGGTGCAACCCCTGTGCCATCATAAACCCTAATGCAACAGTTTCATACCATCAAAACAACATGATTAATAATTCAATATGATTGATCTGTATGTCATTGCTTCACCATACTAAAGTCTGATTCCAAAGCAAGTGACTACAAATCACTCAAATGAATGATAATCATTATGTGATTTGAACTAACAAAATAAAATAGTATATCCAATATACCATATTTGCATCATAGTTAATCATATCACATATGAATTAGATCGATCATATATGTGTAACTTATGGACGATTGATATATCGCTGCTTCACCATACTATTGTCGGATTCCGAAGCATAGTCAATATCAACCATCTAAAGCGCACATAGTTTGATGCCAAAAA